>CM065299.1:91736317-93102151 GCA_032871835.1 Dipteronia dyeriana | reverse complement strand
CGTCAGATGTGGCTGAGTTGCCCATATATAACTTTTCTTCATTCTTCATTTCTTCAAATATATTGAACATCTCCCTGTCAGAGCATATATGACGAGTGGCCTCAGTATCCAACCACCACTCCCTTGGGTTTGACCCAACAAGGTTTGCTTCTGTCACAACTGTAGAGAGATTGATCTCGGATACATGTATTGAGATCCCAGCAACCACGTTTGCCTCATGGTTCTTCTTCTTCTTTGGCAACCTGCACTCAGAAGATTTGTGACCCATCTTGTCACAGTTGAAGCACTTCCCTTATAATTTTGGCTTCTTAGAGACTCCTCCCTTAGGAACCAATTTGGATCCTTTCCCAAGTTTGTTCTTCTTTGGTTTAGAACTTTGCCCATGCTCAACCACATTGATCTTCGCTTCAGGCGCATTGACATCTTTCTTGTCATACTTCATGTGGTCTTCCTGAATACGAAGCTTGAGAATTAGATCCTTGATCTTCATCT
Source organism: Dipteronia dyeriana (assembly GCA_032871835.1). Lineage (NCBI taxonomy): Eukaryota > Viridiplantae > Streptophyta > Magnoliopsida > Sapindales > Sapindaceae > Dipteronia > Dipteronia dyeriana. Next base: position 93,101,659 of record CM065299.1, on the reverse strand, counting down.
CTTTTCGCTTGTGTTTGAGATAGTTTTTGAACTCTTTCCATGAAGGAGGAAGCTTCTCAATGATTGCAGCCACCTGGAAAGTTTCACTCAGGGTCATCCCTTCGGCATGTATCTCATGCAAAATCACCTGTAGCTCTTGGACTTGACTCATAACTGTCTTGAAATCCCCCATCTTGTAATCAAAAAACCAGCCGATAATAAACTTCTTGGAACCAGCGTCCTCAGTTTTGTATTTGCGGTCTAATGATTCCCACAGTTCTTTGGCTGTTTTCTTTGAAGAATAAACGCTATATAGCGAATCTGACAGCCCGTTCAGCATGTAATTACGGTACAGGAAATCCGAGTGATTCCATGCATCAATTGCATTCCATACCTGAACACTCGCTCTTCACCATTATTAGGTTTAGGAGCATCTTCAGTCAAGAATCTGCCAATGTTCAGTGTGGTCAGATAAAACAGCATCTTTTGCTGCCATCATTTAAAATTCAGTCCACTGAACTTATCAGGCTTCTCCATATGATTCATCGGCAAAGGTACCGAATTCATATAGGGATTTACCATGGGAACATTCCCTTGACTCATATACTGGCTCATCACCGGATCATGCATGTTTCTCACGAAGGATTTGATGGCCAGAGTCGTTGTAGCCATAGTAGGTACTACTACTGGTACCTGGCCCACAAGCACAGAGTTCACAGCTGAAGTATCTAATCCCATACTTGGATTAACTTCTGGAGTCTCTAGTGGAACACTGGAGTTCACATTCGATTTGTTTGCCATAATATCCGAAACAAAACAGAATTGTTTTATTATCACAGAAATAATAGCAAAGATATAAGTTGATATCAAATCAGATTTCACGATGGAAATCAGAATCAGTGTCTGATATTGCAGACCCGATAACACAATTGAAATCACAATTGATTTCGAAACCAGTGTCTAATAATAGACCCAATTTCCACAGATTAATATATATCTTTCAAATTGAAATCAGTGTTCCAAAGAACCCGATTTCCACAGGTTATATACAATTGAAATCAGTGTTTCAAAGAACCCGATTTCCAAATTGAATCAGTGTTCCAGAGAAACCTGATTACCACAGTTTTACGAGCTGATTTATTTTTCAAGTCTGTTATGATCTGAACCAGAAATCTGATACCAGAAAGTTTGAATAAGCAAACGTTGTTTGGAAAAAAGAAATTAAAACAGAAAAGAAAAAGGAAATTTGTCTTAAGATTGTAAAACGTATTTTGCAAACAAACCTGACTGGTATCAATGAAAACAGAAAGTAACGTTAGAAAAAAAGTTTGATCCGAGGCCCGTGTTTCACACAGTGTCCTTAAGACAATTTCGCCGGACAACACCGTATGTGTATTAGGCGATTGTCTCTCAGGATACAACGGTTCAACAGTGGTAGGCCTAAGCACTATCCACTATCAGCGAACTCAAACCGGGTTTTGAACTCAAACCGGGTTTTGAACTTACCAAGAAACAGAGAGAAGAAACGAATTCGGCTGCTCAAAAGAAACTTGAATTATTTTTCTGTGTATGTTGAACAGAATATAAGAGGGATTAAATACCCAAACCGAAACCCTAGGGTTTCGGGATTAATTCAGGATTATAATTGGAAAATTCGTTTTGATTTAATAAGGAAATTATTTAATTAGATAATATTCTCCAAAGAGATTTATTTCTAATTAAAACTCGATTCTGTATTCTTAGTGATCAAGTAAGAAATCAGAATCCAAACAATTAAAGCTTTCCTTATTCATCACAATAAAAAAACTTTGATTTAGGGAAGTGGAAAAAGGTCAACGGTACTCTCACGGTCCAATCGGAGCGGCATTCGTGTCCGCAGGTCTCACCCACACACGAGTCGTGCATTCGAAGGTTCGTGGTCCATGATTTGCACCCCCCCTACGCGCACGAGAGAGAGCCTCTATGCCACACACATGTTGAAAGCTCATATCACACATTCACTTATAAACTACTTATAAATGATTTCCCTAAGCAATGTGAGATTCCTTTTAATCCCTACACAATGGGTCCACTTTGAGATTCAATTTCTCATTCACCCATTAATCATTTTGTGAATTTGAGTATACAATTTCGAAGTTCTCACAGAGGAGAATTCGAATCCACTTTAATCTTCCATTTCTATGGAATTTATCATACTCAATTTTTGCTCTCAACATGAGAGATTATCACAAAATTTCCAACAATCATAACATGAAGAACGAATCGCATACCCGAAAGATGTAGAATTTCCATATCGCTTAATGGTGCGAGCTCGGATCGTGTCATTCCTTGCTATGTGTGATGTCGCCCATCTTGAGTGAATGCCATGGTAAGTTTCATGTAATCTGTCTCTATTGGTCCAAAAGTTTCCAGCCATTGCACCCTTAAAACTACTTGACAAGTTACAAGAGCAGTATGTAGAAATTCGCTCAGACAACATACCTCTGAATTGTGAGAGAGAGTCTCATACAATGGTCAGTGCATTATATTTTTACCTTGTTACCCACCATCACTTGAAGCACCTTATATCGTATCACTGGTAACCTCAATTTGGATATGACCATCTAATTAATGAAATTGTGGGTACTACTATCATCAATAAGTACCCTTAATTATTTGTTTCCCATCTTTCGATGACATGAAACATTTTGGATGTGTTGTTCCACCCATATCATGAAATGAAATCTCTGGGTCATGGGGTGTGGTCTCAAGCTCCGTATCCACATTGTCGGCTTCATCACCTGGTTGCACGTCCTACATCATGAACAGCCGAGAACATCGTTATCCGTGTGTGAATTTTTCATCGCAATAAAAGAAAAGTCCCTTTTCACTCCTTTCTCGAGCCTCCTATCCTATGATCCGATGAACGGGTCCTTGGAACTTCCCTACAACCTGGTTAGCCCACCGTGACGGAGAGGGTCTAGGAAGTCTTACTACATAATTCGATTGTGGCCTGGGTTGAGACGTGGACACCGCAGGTCGAAATAGGGTACCCAATTTTCACTAAAGAAGGTTACGTCCTCAATGAGATAAGCCACAATAATAGTTTCAGACAGTGTTTTTGGTTGTCTGACTCTTACATTCAATCGAATTTCGACCTTTAATCTTGCTATAAAACACCCTAACCAAAAAATTCCCCGACAGGTTGTCCACTTTATGTGCCAATTTTTTGAAGGCTTCTTGGTAAGCATTTACTGTTGTGGATTGCTTGAGTAGAGATAGGGCCTCCGACCGGTCATCATAGTCGGTTGGTCCGTGAAGACCAACTTTGGTGAATTCTTTCCAGCTCAAGGGTCCCCAGAATTTTGTATACCATCGATACCATTGAAACGCAACACGTTCCAAGTGAAACGATGCTAATTGTACATGTTGTTGGGAATCAATTCCCTTGAACTCAAAATACTTTTCGGCCTTAAAAATCCATCATGTTGGATCATCGCCTCAGTAGATCAAAAAATTCAACTTGAGGTGGTTGTGGTTTCAGTCACAGTTGGGGTTGGTCGAGACGGATGGTCCATTGTGAGTAGGAATGACAATGGGTCGGGTTTGGACTGGTTTGGACCAACCTGTCCACGAACCTACGTAAATAAACAGGTTCGAGTTTGAGTTTCATCTATGGGTTTGGAGGAAATCCATACCAACCCATGAACCCATGAAACAAGCGGGTCCACGGGTAAAACCCGTGAACCAACCAATTTTTTTTTTTTTTTTTGAAAAACATTTCTATATTATTTAAATGTATGAAAGATGTAATTTTAAAGACTAAAAACATTAAATATAGTGAAACTTTCAACTCATTTCAAGTGTATTTCTTAGTTGAGACAAGAGTTATAAAAGGCAAAACACATTATATATAGTTAATGGTAGAACCTTGCACTCTTATATATATATCTATATAAGAGTTGAGAATTACAACTTGAAATGAGTAAAATGTTTACATTTTATTCTCTATATAGTTTAAAGTTTTTTATTGGAATTTAAATTTATTATATTTTAAATAATAAATATTATATAATTTTTATTTAAACGGGTTAATGGGCTCGCTGGTTACCCGTGGGTTTATTTTCTCAATCCAAACCCGCTGGGTTTTTACTATACTGGTTCACGGGTGCGTGGGTCATAATTTCACCCCCCCCCCCCCCCCAAACCCACTCCAAACGGGTTGGGTTCAAACGGGTCCAACGGGTTTGGTTTTTATTTTCATCCCTTGTTGTGAGACGCTTCCCCTATCGTGAATGGATTGATATCTTTCTCAAGGACGTGGTTGGGTTGATCGATTCGAAAGGCCTAAAGCTTGGTCATAATACCCTGTATAGCCTCATTAACCCGACTGAATTTGTTGTTCATCACGTCGAACTGGATTCATAAGAGCAAGAATTTCATTGACCTCGTTATGAAATTTGGTATTCGATTTTCTGCGTGTATCCATGAACTGGAATGACTTTGATACCACGTTGTTAAGTTTTTATTTGGAAGAATAAGTAGAATTGGTAGAATGGAAGTGAGAAAAGAGGCAGTATAAGGTTTTAAGAGAAGAGGAGTTTCTAGGTTGTAGATATTCGATAACTTTGATTGAATTCAAACTGACTTATATAGGTCTTACATTTAACGTTAACAGATAATTCAGGTCTAAAGAATAGGAATCAGCTACAAGTGGGATGCTGAAGTCGTGGAGAGCTTCAAGCAACCACTAATCCCCACAACTAGGGGTGGGCAAAAATCCATTAAATAGAACCGAACCGAACCGAACCGGTCCAATCGTTTTTTTTTTATTTTCCTTTATATACCGAATCAGTTCAGTTTAAATTTGTAAAAACTAGGTTTTCCAGTTCTATGGCTCGATCCGAGAACCGGTGTATATATATAAAAAAATCCATAATTTTCTCAAAATCCTCTCTGCCTCTCTCTCGTCTAATCGCTAAATCTCTCAAGTCTCAACTTTAGATCTCTCAACACCGCCGTTTGTTTCTCTTGTTTGCCGTCTCTCTCTCGTCCAACGTCCTGATGAACCACCGTTTCTTGCTTTGTCATTTTTGCTCAGGTTTGATAAAAAATCTCTTCTCTAAATCTCTTTTCTTTGTGGTTCTGTATAGATCTCTCTATTTCTTCAACATCTGAGGTCAATCTTATCTACCTCTCTGCTATGCGTATGTGATTTGGAGACTTTCTATTTCGTTTCTCGTTATGCGTATATCTGAGATCTCTCTATTCCGTTTTTGTTTGTATTCCTTATGATCTAAACTTTATCGATTGTTGTTTATGTTTCGTTTTTGTTTCCATTTTTGTATGAGACTTTCGTTTCGTTTTCGTTTCATTTTCGTGAATTTGTGACTTTAATTTAAAACTGATAACTTATTGACAGACAAGTTAGCAGAGTTTCAACAATCAATGCAGGAGTTTTATCAGTGATGCTGCATTATGTTTTGTTTTTACAACAATATTTTGTCTCTGTTTCTGGTTCTATATTGATTTAGTGATGCTGTAATTACATGTAGAGCTCAATTATTTTTGTAAAAGAAATGACTTTATATATCTAAGAGCTTTGTGTTCTTAGAGATGTCTATATGTGCATGAATACTTGATAGATATTGGAATAATTTCTTTTATTGGAGTCTCATTTTACTGTAACCATTTCAACACCAGCCAAACAATAACTACAACAAATGTTGTTTCTTTCATCAAAACTGTAACCGTGTAGATAAGTCAGAAATAAGACAAAAACAATGGATTTTAAAGTCAAATTAAAGTAATGTTTTCTTGATCATGATTTTATAAATTAAAGCCCATGAATTTGGTTTAATAGGTCCAAAATCGAAAAAATCGAACCGAACCAAACCGGTCCAGTTCAATCGGTTGATAAATGTAAATTTATCGGATAGGTTCTTTTTTTCAAAAACAGAATATTATCGAATTTTTATTGGTTCACTTCAAAAGTGAACCGATCCAATCAACGCTCACCCTTACCCACAACTAACTTACTTGACTAAATCAGATAACAAAACTAAGGCCCAGTTTGACATTGTTATGCTGTGGGAGAAATTGCTTTTGATTATACTGTGGGGGGATTGCTTTTGGATTTGCTATGAGAAGAATTGGTTTAGTGTTTGGTAAACTGATTTTTAAAAGTGTTGTGCGAACCAAAATCAATTTCAATGTGTTTGGTAAAAAGGTGTTGTGACTGTACAAAATTACTAGAAAGGACAAAATTGAATATTTAAGATTATTTGAAAATAAATAATTTATTTTATTTTTGTGTAACCATAAACATGTTATAAAATAAACAATTTATTTTATTTTTGTGTGACCATAAACTTGTTATAAAATAAATAAATAAATTTTGTTAAAAAATATATAATTTTGTTTTAATATTTTTTTTATCTATTGCCACAAATATTGTGAATATATCAAGAAAACTAGCAAAATTGATTCAAGGATTCATAAGATTACACAATTGAAATAGATAACACATAAATAGTAAAGTATATGTTATAGTAAATTGTAAATAAAATAATAAATGTTAAGTGCGTGTTTTGTTATGTGGTAAATTTCATAAAAGGTAAGGGATAAAATAGTAAGTTTGGAAAAAAAAACCATTAATAAGAGTATTGAGTGTGTTTTCATTTCTGCTTCCTATGAAGCTAATTTCTAAAAGCATCAATTTGTAGTTTCTCAATTTCTGTTGTGGGGGAAGCCAAAAGAGACCAAAAGCACTTTAATTTTACCAAACACCCCAGACCAACTTCAGAAGCACTTTTAGCTCCAAAAACAGCATGTGAAGCAATCCCAAACTGGGCCTAAACAACCTAACAACTAAATCATATATCAAAGCTCACTAGGATGCATCAAGTGTAACCCATGCATTCTCTTGCTCACGTGCAACCCATGCAACCTCATGTCTGTCATGGATGCCATGCTATATTCTTATCAACTGTTAGGTTTTGGCTCATATTCTTAAGTGAACCCAATGTTAATCAAACAAGACTCAACTGATGTAGAGCTTCCTGAAGACGTGAGATAACGTTTGAAAGTTGAAGATGGTGTTTGAGGGAGGTTTGAAGACGAAGAAGAACTGAAGAAACAGAATCTGGTAGGTACCGCGGTGCAGACACTTGCCTAGACCGCGGCACAGGGAGCGGTCGACTCCAGTTGTTTCAACGCGGCACGGACTGCGGTGGAGGCAAGTGCACCAACCGCAGTATTCGGAGCGGTGGTCAACAGTTTTGATTCGTAGTGTTGGCCGCGGGTGGCCAATCGCGACCCAAACCACAGTAACAATGTATCTTGCCCAGATCAGGAATATTACGCGGGAAAATAGGAAATGTGTTTTCTTCTGGAAGTTCTTGTGCTAATCAGAAAAGGAAAGAGTTTGTCTTTATAAAGAATAGGAAAGTCTTGTACTTGAAGGAAAAAAATTTCTCCTTAACAAAAAGACTTGTCATAAATAGGAAATAGTATTTAGGTGGAACAAGTAATTCTTGTACGTTTAGGAGTAGGATTTCCTCTTATATTAAACTCTCTGTAACTAGTATAAATAGACCGTGTAATTAGGTTATTTTGTGTGTGGAGCAAAAAGAACACCATGTAACATCAGAGAGTGGAGAGATCCGGGTGAGAGACCCGTGGGATTATCCGGGGAGGGATCAAAGGGAATATCAGTGGATCAAGTCAAAGATCCGTGAGTGATATTTATGGGAGACCTAGGGGATATTGTGGGATTCTTGGTAAGGATCTTGTGAGCATGGTTTAGGGTTTGGGTGTGAGAGAGAATACTAGAATGTATGGTTGTAACAATTTATCATATAGTGGAATTTTCTCTGTCATCCTGACAGTCCGTGGTTTTTTATCATTCCACGTATATCTTGTGTTGTGATCGGTTTATTTTCTCTCATATATTTTTCTGTTATTGACGTTATTAATTGCTATGAGTTATGGACATATATTAGGTACGACGATTCCGTGATCATCGATCCAAAATCTCCAACATCAACACGGCGTTGTTGAGTCTATGTTTTCAGAGGTGGTTGAGATCCATTTTAGAGGTGGTTTTCAGAGGAGTTGAGTCTGAACTGTGTCGAATTTTCTAGAGAGAGAGAAAAACATGGGGTCTGAGAAGAGAGTTGGTGATGATGTTGAAAAACAAAGAAGATTTTGATGATGTTGAATACTGTGTGATGATAGGTAGGTAAGTAATATTTGAAGGGGATGAATGGATGATGTGAGATTTTATATATATATATATATATATATATATATATATATATATATATGTATGTAAAGATGATGTGAGATTGATGGATGTTTTCGTTGAAGGAATCTAATTTTATTTTATTTTTGGAATGGATTTGGCTTTTGTTCATGGAACTTGGTTGAAGGAAAAAAAAATCAAATATGACTTGGTTTTTTTTTTAATTTTTTTTTTGATAATTCTGGTGAGGTGTATTCGTCTCATCCACCCATTTATTTTGTAACTATTAAATTATTAATGCTTGTTTGTTTTTTTTCTTTTTTATCCCTTTCAAACTTATTTTCCATTCATGTACTTCACGCAAAGTTACAATATTGCCTTGCCAATTGATGGTCAAAGTGCTAGTGTAACGGAAATCTTGATAGAAGAGGATAAAATGTTTAATATTTTATGATCGACGGGAAAAAACGACTTACTGAAACTAAATATTATAAAATATCTAATATAAATACTATAGATGAAAAATGAATATATCCCTTTAAATTATTTATAAAATAATGAGCACGTCTGCACCCACTAGTTCACTGCACAGACATGACACAACACGAATAGGCAAAGTTCATATTTGAATGGACTGGACCTACAGAGTAGCTTTGACTGATGTGGGTTGGTGGGTTTGTGGGTTTGTCCAATAAAAAGTCCCAAAATTGGGCTGAAATTTATATAAGCCTACTAATAAGTTCCATCTAACCGGGCTGGTCTAGGCCAGCAAATGGATGCACCACGGTCCACACTCCACAGCGTTGGCTTGCATGGGTGTGGCCGATATTTTCGAAGACTCTCTTCCGGAGAAAACGAAGTACAAAACTACAAAGCCACCCGCCCACCTACTAGGCTACTACTACGCTTTTCTTTCCTAAGTCCTAACACACCCATTGACGACTCTCTTATCTATTAAAATTTTTCTTGTTATATTTTACACTCACAGAGACCTGAACAAATTTCCAGCTAACACAGCATGGCTTCTTCTTTCTCTATGCAAATGCTGCACACCCCTGCCCTCATTTCACAGGTTACTATTCTTTCACTCTCCATCTTCCTCAATTTTTGTTAAATTAAACATTGTTGAAACTACTATATTTGCAGATGTAAATGGCTTATTTAGATGTTACCCCTTACATGTCTTTTGTTGTTTTTAAAGAACAACTATCCAAAAAGTAAAAAACTTGTTATCTCCTATGTGAAGTTGCTTTGAATGAAGTAGCAAGTTGTACCCAATTGTTGTCTCATCATTTCATATGCTTGATTTGTGGTTACTACTAGTACTAATTTGTTAATCTGATTTAACAATCTACAGAGTAGTTATGGCATCACAAATGTGCGTATACGACATGTGATGATGTCTAGCATTACAAATTCACAGTCAGGTTATTCTCCAGCTTCAACTTTGAGTTGGTCTGGAAGAGCACTGACATCAAATGGGCACTATGCGTCAGCCATTCCCGTTATAGAGGTTTCTAAAGCCCCTTCTGTTAAGTGCCGCAGAATGGTTCGCGTTAACGCAATAGCTCAGGTTAATAATTTGTTCAACTTCAATCTGTTTGACATTTTTACCCATTAAATATTTTTATGAAATGTGCAATATCCCCCTTTTTTTTAAGGGAATTATATAAATTAGTATTCATTATGTTGGGAAAATTATATATACATGATTTTGTGATCTTAGAATTTAGAGCAGCAAGCGAAAGTGACGACCAAAGTCTTCTTTGATGTCGACATTGGAGGTGAACTTGCGGGTAGAATTGTAATGGGTCTTTTTGGAGATGTTGTTCCAAAAACCGCTGAAAACTTTCGTGCATTGTGCACAGGTAAACTGCTTACAAGTCCATCTAGTTTATGGTGTAACATTTTAGTTATTTGAGTGGCTGTGGCCTGTGACCTTGAAAGATCAATATATAATGCAGGAGAGAAAGGATACGGTTACAAAGGATGTTCCTTCCACCGTATTATTAAAGATTTTATGATCCAAGGAGGGGACTTCACCGAAGGAGATGTATGCGCTTTACCTCCCTTTTTTTGTGTTGGCTTTAAAAGACAAGGGCTTTACTAAGAAGAAAGTCTTTTGTTTTCACTTGCTGCAGGGAACCGGAGGAATCAGTATTTATGGTTCCAGTTTTGCAGATGAGAGCTTTTCTTGTAAGTTTTTGTTGGATTCTGATTACTGGCTTCAACCATTTATCATCTTAATGGGAGATTGTGGAATCTAAACTGAACTGCTTGTATGGTACTAATATCTTCATACCACTATTTGCAGTGAAGCATGTTGGACCTGGAGTATTGAGCATGGCCAATGCAGGTCCTAATACCAACGGAAGCCAATTTTTTATTTGCACAGTGAAGGTGGGATACTAGCTGCAACCTTGTTCTTTGTTGATAACATTTTTAAGTTCTACCTTCATAGAAGAATCTGTTGATAGCTAATGTTTGCCATATGACTTTATACATTCATGCTCATGATAGGAGCATGGACAGTTGATTAGGAAGTGTCATGAGTTTTGTTTTCTGCTAAAGTAATTTGTGTTTCATTGGTTCCCTGCCCTTTCGTGTGAGTGATCTGTTTATGGCATATTGCTGATCTGGTCTTGCCCATTACATAGCATCCCTACTTAAGTAATGTGGTTAATTTGATTTTTGCAGACACCTTGGTTGGACAACCGCCATGTTGTTTTTGGAAATGTCATTGATGGAATGGATGTTGTGCGCAAGCTTGAATCTCAAGAGACCAGTAGGTCAGATTCCCCGAAGGTGCCGTGCAGAATTATCAATTGTGGAGAGCTACCCTTAAATGATTGATCTGCCTGCTCTGATATCAAACTACATCCATCGAATACAATTTTTCGTCACCTTTTTCGGATGCACAATGGTTTTATGTAAGAGTTATTATGTATGTGAAGCAGCTTTCATTTTTAGTTAAGAGAGTTGCGAATGAACAATCTCCTGTACACTCACGGTAGAGGTGAAGGTAGTATTGTTAGGTTGAACATATAAGTGCCGATTCCATTTGCAGTACACTTCAAACTTAATAGAGCTCTAATGGTATAATTTCAAACTTTTTTTTTCTTCTTATTGATTGTTGTGTTACAACTATTTTCTGTTGGTTACACGAGTGTATGTGATGTATCCATACAACGATATTTAACTATATTTGATGTTGTGTAGGGACAACTTAACTCTTATAATACTCGGCTTAACATGAATTCTGACTTGATTTCACAACCACAATCCTATGCAAGGACCGCGGTTTCAACAGAAGAGGGTTTGATAACCTGCTCGAGTAACTCTCCTTCTCCTTCCCATATTTCAGGAATTGCTTCTTTGATGTTGTGGATGCTGTTTAAGGCACAGTCTGCTCCAGGCACTAGTACTGAGCTCCCCACCTGCCATGAGAGATTCTCACATGTTACTCGTATGTTTCTTCATCCTATTAGTTGTCTAATTGAGCAGTGTTATAGGTCAGTTGCTATAGTTACTACACAACCAAAGCAGAACTTACAATAACCGTGTGGAGACCTGCTGCTTTTCCGCTTGCAATGTTTCGAACACTGTCATCAAAGAATAACTGCAGGATGGAAAAAACAAAGTTACTAACAATCATTTTACATATTTTTACAGAAAAAAAAACTAGAATAGCCCGAGTCTTTACTGTTTTCTTTGGGTCAATATTTGCAATTCGAATAGCAGCTTCAATGGCTTCAATTGATGGTTTACAGATGATTCTTGACTTGGAGCCCAAGCAACTATTCTCAATACCATCTACGTTATCAAATTCTGCTTCACCTCCTGCAAAAACTGTATCATCATCTAAAGCATCCTTGTTTTCATCTTGTTCAAGAGGAGGGTTCAGAGTTTCGAAGCATATGATGCCTTCGAAACAATCTTCCAATCCCAACTTCCTGAGAACTTGATCTACATGCGCCTTATCCGCGTTAGTGAATATCTGAAAACACAAATATTTGTTTAGAATTCCTAATACTTCATAGAAAATATTTCACTGAAATTTTCATATGATCTGCAACGAAAAAATAAAAATCAAAGCTTGACATACTATTTTCCTCTGTGGCATGGAAAGTAGAAGGTGCCTGAGCACTGGATCTGCCTTCAGATTCTCATATGGTAATTTTCCATGAACATAAACATGAAACTCATCATTGTCAAATTCATAACCAAGAGCCTGAAAATCCATATTTAGACTTGTAAATTCTGATATTCACAAAGCAAACAAAACTATTACAAAATTTAGGAGATTTATAAACTATATATATATATATATATATCACCTTTAGACCGGCCATGGTTGTTCCGTGTTCTCTATACAAATCTAAACACATCCCAGGAACTTCACTTTCATCAATATGCAAGTGCTGCAACATGAACTCTGCAACCAAAACATCTCAAATTTATTAGTTTCATACTCGTAATGGGTATCAAAATCATCGATCAGGGTCCTGTTTACATTCATACCCATTATGTTCTTGCGACAAGCCAAGTTAAGACCTGAGCTTAGAGGGTACAAAGTATCATCCAAATCTGCAAAACATGTTAATGTCCATATATTAGTGCCTACAATATAGGACTACATGTATAATTTATCAGCAATATAAACGAAATCTTCAAAAGTAATTCCAAAAATTGATATACCAAATAACAAGTACTCATAAGTGGCAGTAGTAGTCCTCCCCATAGCATCCATCTTCAAGAATTTGCCTGTAACAAAAATTCCATACAATTATAAGTAGAAAAAAAAAAATCATATCAAATGTATTGAAATAAAGAGAATGACTGAAAGACCTAAATAATCCATCATTAATTTGCTAGTGAAGAGCTGATGAGAAATAATCTCAAGATTCCAATTTATAGACAGAAAACCAAGTTTTTTCAATCTCATCTTACATCATACTAGCATATTCATATTATATTTTACATTATTGTATATGATGAAAGCAAAGCAATCAAGCCTATCTACATCAACAACCACTTACAAAACCATGATAAAATAATCTCACAATCATTGTCTATTAAGAGTAAATAATCTATAAACAAATAAAAAAAACCCATTAAAGAATGAAGTGTGACAGAAGAACACTAACTTCACTAGTAAGAATGACTATAACAGCTCTAACGAATTACCCAATAATGGTTCTTGGACACCTATTTATATAAATTCAAAGATATGGAGAATGTGTGGAATGACGCATACAAATTCTGAGGTGGTGAGCATTTTAGTTGATTACTTTAGTATAATTCCAGAGAAAATCTTACATGCACCTGGTGCAATACACTCGTCCAATGGGTGCATGCCATATGGCAAAAAACCAATTAAATGAATTCTACATACAACATGGTATGTACCCATTGGTTAGGGTGTATTGTAACCGGTGCATATAAGATTTTTCTCATAATTTTGATTTATTTTGAAGAACATGCTGCTGCTTTCTGTTACCAGTCATTTTCAGTTGATTGTGGGTGCATTTTGCAAAACTTGTCATTCCATTATTCTACAAGCAGCCCAATGCATGTTGGCCACCTCTTATCTCTGTGTTGATCATGGTGTCATTGGAGAGATTGACAGGATTGTTCAAGAGACTTGACACTGGTTCAATTTGGTTTTGGAATCTGGGAATTCTGGATATGGGTTGTGGATTTGTGAATAGTGATTATCAGTAAGTGGGGGGTTTGAAGATGAGGAATTATTCTTTTCAAAGGTGTATGGAATTGTTGGAGATTTTCAGAACCGATGAATGCGGAATCGTCGTGCCTAATATATGTCCATAACTCATCGCAATTAATAACGTCAATAGCAGAAAAAATAGATGAGAGAAAATAACCAATCACAACACAAGATATTAGTGGAAAACCCAAATCGGGTAAAAAACCACGGGCCGTCAGGACGACAGAGAAAATTCCACTATATGACAAATTGTTACAACCAAATATTTCAGGATTCTCTCTCACACTCAAACCATAAACCACACTCACAAGATCCTCATCAAGAACCCCACAATATCCCCTAGGTCTCCCCTGAATATCACCCACGGATCTCTTACTTGATCCACTGATATTCCCTTAGATCCCTCCCCGGATATTCCCACTGGTCTCTCACCCGGATCTCTCTACTATTCTCTGATGTTACATGGTGTTCTTTTTTCTCCACACAAAATAACCTAGACACAAGGTCTATTTATACTAGTTACAGGGAGTTTAACATAAAAGGAAATCCTACTCCTAAACGTACAAGACTTACTTGTTCCACATAAATACTATTTTCTATTTATGACAAGTCTTCTTGTTAATGATAAATCCTTTTCCTTCAAGTACAGGACTTTCCTATTCTTCATGAAGACAAACTCTTTCATTTTCTGATTAGCACAAGAACTTCCAGAAGAAAACATATTTCCTATTTTCGTGCAACATTCCTAATTTAGGCAAGATCTGTTATTGCCGCGGTTTGGGTCGTGGTTGGCCACCCGCGCCCAACACCACGGACCAAAACTGTTGACCACCGCTCTAAGTACCGCGGTTGGTGCATTGCCTTCGCCGCGGTCCACGCCGTGTAAATCCACAGGAGTTCAACCGCTCCCTGTGCCGCGGTCTGTGCAAGTGTCCGCACCGCGATCCAGGCCGCGGTACCTACCAAACTTCGTTTCTTCAGTTCTTCTTTGTCTTCAAACCTCCCTCAAACACCATCTTCAACTTCCAAACGTTATCCCATGTCTCCAGGAAGCTCCACATCAATTGATTCTTGTTTGGTTAACATTGGGTTCACTTGAGAATACAAGCCAAAACCTAACAATTCTTCCTTTTGCCTTGAATTCTCAAGACCTTTGTCCACAGCCAAGATTCTCATCACCAAGAATCAGCATATCCCACCACAAGGTATAACCACTTAGGAACGAACCATCCTAAGATTTTTTTTTCTTCCTTTTGCTTTGTGTTCGTTGTTCCGGCACCATGTCGAAAAATAACCTGCTGAAATTGTGATGCAACTCCTCACGTCAGATTACCAGGGACTTCGTCAGCCATCGACATCCTTGTCCACCACACACCTTTCATCACTTTCTGACCAATGCTTTATGTACAATTATGGACCACTAGCAGCAACATATCCTCTTCCATGGCCAGTGGGAAAAACTACCAAAAGGATAAACATGTCCTTACTTCAGCCAACCCTGTGAAAGACTTTCCGTCCTTACATCACATACCTGGTGAAAGGCTTGCTACTAGAACGGGGGGTGCTTTACCGGATAAGCCCCACACCACCACCAGAGACTTTGAGCGTTCAATTTTTTTAATATATTCAATAAACGCCTTGTGTAACCTAGATTGGATCTCCATGACTTGTACCTGCCACCACAAGCCAAAAAAAAAAAGTTCTCCTTAATCTCTATTTTTCTTTTCATCAAACCCACCGAGTTCGAAACCGCTTTCAAGACGTATCTCATTTGCTAAACCATACTAGGCAACCATCATCATCATCATCCCGATTACCACCAAGTCCTCCATACGATCTCCCGTAAAGACTTGTAAAACGTTATCGCCGAACCAAGGCTCTGATACCAATTGTTGAAGATTTTCAAAACCGATGAATGTGGAATTGCCGTGCCTAATATATGCTCATAACTCATAACAATTAATAACGTCAATAGCAGAAAAAATAGATGAGAGAAAATAAACCAATCACAACACAAGATATGTGTGGAAAACCCAAATCGGTTAAAAAACCACGGGCCGTCAGGACGACAGAGAAAATTCCACTATATGACAAATTGTTACAACCAAATATTTCAGGATTCTCTCTCACACTCAAACCCCAAACCACACTCACAAGATCCTCATCAAGAACCCCACAATATCCCCTAGGTCTCCCCTGAATATCACCCACGGATCTCTTACTTGATCCACTGATATTCCCTTAGATCCCTCCCCGGATATTCCCATGGGTCTCTCACCCGGATCTCTCTACTACTCTCTGATGTTACATGGTGTTTTTTTTTCTCCACACAAAATAACCTAGATACAAGGTCTATTTATACTAGTTACAGGGAGTTTAACATAAAAGGAAATCTTACTCCTAAACGTACAAGACTTACTTGTTCCTCATAAATACTATTTCATATTTATGACAAGTCTTCTTGTTAATGATAAATCATTTTCCTTCAAGTGCAGGACTTTCCTATTCTTCATGAAGACAAACTCTTTCCTTTTCTGATTAGCACAAGAACTTCCAGAAGAAAACATCTTTCCTATTTTCGTGCAACATTCCTAATTTAGGCAAGATCCGTTATTGCCGCGGTTTGGGTCGCGGTTTGCCACCCGCGCCCAACACCACGGACCAAAACTGTCGACCACCGCTCTGCGTACCGCAGTTGGTGCATTGCCTTCGCCGCGGTCCATGCCGCGTAAATCCACAGGAGTTTGAACGCTCCTTGTGCCGCGGTCTGTGCATGTGTCCGCACCACGGTCCAGGCCGCGGTACCTACCAGACTTCGTTTCTTCAATTTTTCTTTGTCTTCAAATCTCCCTCAAACACCATCTTCAACTTCCAAACGTTATTCCACGTCTCCAGGAAGCTCCATATCAACTGAGTCTTGTTTGGTTAACATTAGATTCACTTGAGAATACGAGTCAAAACCTAACAGGAATATATAAATAAAATTGCCATTGCTGGTATAATTTGACATCACTAACAAAATATTCCTTGTGAAGTACAAAAATGCTTATCTACTAATTGGGATATTGGATTCTGCTTTTGTAAGTCCATATCTATATGTCAAATCAGGCATCAATGCATTGATACTGAAATTGGGCACAAAATGCTAATATACTATAAAATAAAAATAAAAATAAAAATAAAAATCTTAAATATCGTCACAAGAAGATGCATGTGAATTCCATTGCATATAAGTTCTTCTCCAAACATCTCCTAACTTTTTAGTGTCACTTTTTCTAGACTTCAACCATGGCTTTACAAAAAGCTTAATGTGTTAGGGAATTCTTCTCGTTTAATCAACCTTGGCGGTAAAATATTTTCTAAAAATTCCATCTATGAACAGTATAAATCATGAAAAAGCTAGCACTATAGGATATTGTTCGGTGGCATTTGGCATTAATTCTCTTATCTTTACTACTTGAAAAAGAGAAATCAGAATGAAGCTGGGATATTGTTTAGAGTTAGATCATCTTTTAGTTTTATTTTTCCTGACCTTTTTTTTTAAAAAATATGGGTACAACACCTACTTGTATGAAAGAGAAAAAAAAAAGAATAAATTTTAACAATTCTTTTTTTATATATACTTAGATATCACTGGACTAAGAGGGTGTATTGGTTCAATATTTTATTATACAATTTGGTGAAGTAAAAGTCTAGTGATATTGAATTAAGACTTTTTAAGAAGTTAGATAAGTCTGATGGTATTCAATTAATACTTTTAAGATTTTTCTAAAAAGTTAATATTTTCTTGTGGTATTGGATCTAGACTTTCAAGAGACAGGAAATTGTTTGGTGGTATTGGATTGAGATTAAGGGGGGTGTATTGGATTGAGATTTTAATGGACAATTTTAGATAGCTAGGATTTTATGGATTTGCAAGACTATTAGGATTATTAGGATAATTAGGATTGAAAGTTCCCTAAAAACGTGTGTGTCTATAACCTAGAGGGGGGGTGAATAGGTTTTGATCAAGTCGATTACCAATTTTTCTTGATTAGTCAATATTCAAAATTCACCCAATGAAACAAACATACAACATCAAGTGTAAAGTGCGGAAATATAAACAACACAAGATGTATACGTGGAAACCCTCCAAATGGGAAAAACCACGGGCTGTTAAATGCACCAGACTCGGTCACAGAAATCCTCTATATGAATAAAAGGTCAAACCCTTAAGTGATTCTCGAACTCTCACTCTCGACAACCTCAGGCTATGGACACCGCCACTCACCACTCTTGGTTCAGTCCCTAGTGATATCCCCTGATACATTACTCTTGGCGTAAACGCCTCCTACTTTACCCCCTTAGGCCTTTTACAGTGGCACCCAACCAATTGCTTGTCAACCCACCCTTGGTTGCAAGACTTCCCTTGCTTGTGCAACTTTACACCGAAGCCACAAGACTTGACTCAATGAAGAGTTCAACAACCTATGTGAATATGATGAAATATTCAAACATGCAAATAATGCTAGGAAAAACACTAAATGCTTATCTAGGAATTTAATAATGTCACTAAGTACAATTCCTAGATATCAATGTCTAAATGAATGTTCATAAAGATTTAACTAGATATAGTTATGCAACATTATATCCTAGTTATCAAACAAGGTCATTTCAACATATGTTGTCATTAAGTATGGCATGGTCATTAATGCAATCATCAAAAATGCAATTAATATGACCTAATCAATAATGTCTAAATGCAATGCATAGAGACTTAGCAAGAAGGGCAAATATGTCCTAAATTCAAGCTATCAACAAATAAACTTAATCATGTTATCAAGACTCTTAAATATATGCAATAACTAGAGTCTAGGTATTTAATCATGCAATAAACACCTAATCTAGAGTAAGAAGAACAATAAAAGATATTCAGTGAAGTTCTTACTTACCTAGTCATGAAACCAAGAACACTCATGCTCATATGATGGAGAATGATGCAAGATGGAGATGGGTTTTGGGTTTGGAGAGTTAATCAAGCTTTAATGAAGCTTTCTCTCTTAAGAAACTCTCTCTCTCTCTCTCTCTCACTCTAGGGTTCATTTTTTAGATTCATTGTTGTGAAGAAGATGAGTTAAGGATGTATTTATAATGCCCAAGTGAAATGACATCGTTTTGGATGAAGAAAACAAAGTTTCGTCACGACCGTTGTGCATGCCGCGGCCTAGGCAAGTGTCTAGACAACGGTAGCGCGAACGGTGCATCGCCTGGGAATCTCAGCTGTCTGGACCGCAGTAGAGGCAATGTCCAGACCGCGGTAGAGCCAACGGTGCATCACTGGGAAACTCCGCCTGGGAAACCGCTGTGCATGCAACGTGCACAGACCACGGTAGCAGCATCGAGCAATGTCTGGAGAATACCGCTGTGCATATCGCAGCGGAGGCAATGCACAGGGAGCGGTCCCGGCCGCGGTCAAGGGGGAAATCCTCTTCTAAGGTCAAATAAAATGTAACAAACACCTAAGCAAGATTTATGGCAAAGAGACACACAATTAAGACAATTAAGCATTCATGCAAGATGATCAAAAGCAAGCATGAGAGAGTGTGTGTGCACTAAAAACTCTTCAGAAAAGGTTAAGCAAGTGATTTACCTTCTGAAGCTTGAGCTGGGTCTTGAGCAATGATGGCCTAAACTACCCTTACACATTAATCCTCAAATATGGTTGTCAACGAAATGAGCCAATCAAAAACTGAGTAACTTACAATCTCCCCCTTTGGCTATTTCGTGACAAAACCACCACTCACAATTCATCCTCACCAATAAACAAAACAAAAGACAGGGATCAACAAAGTTTTTCTACATTACAAAGAGATGTCTAATTAACTATATCTTCAAGTCATCCATCTCTTGTAGAATCAATATCCCTACAAAACAAAATAATTACACTTTCCAAGACAAGTGTATGTGAGGTGATCAAGGACATAAAAACAAGAGCAATTTGCATACAATAGAAACAACCAACATGCATCAATAATGCAAATGCAAATGCTCCCACTAAATAGGTTAACTCCCCCTCAATGAGTCAAACTGAACTCCCCCTAAATCCACACTACCCCTAAATCCCCTAAATCCATACTCCCTCTTTTTGTCATGAGATAGACAAAGGAGTATCCCCTTAAGAAGACATTAACAATGAGAGCTTATGGCACAAGACATATGCATAATCATATAACCAAATTTATGCAACTTAATTAAGGAGAGAGAATCAAGGAGTTTTATTAAAAAAATGTGTGAACGAATACTTTGCATACAAGACAAGTTGTATCCAAGAACAAAACATGGTATTTGGCAAAGCAAAATAAAAAAGGTTTCCAAGAGAATTCAAAAAAATTTCACCCTTTGTCATGGAATAAGCAAGATATAGATTGTAAAATAAATTCATTTTAAGATCAACTATATCAAACTTTACGAGAAAAACTAGACATGAGCGACTATTGCGCCCTTTTCAATGATAGTAGCATTGTTCAACATGTAAAGAGATAGAGACTTTTGGATTGTAAAATCCTTGAAATGGATACAAGATCATTATTGATTGAAGTCTCATAATTGCTTTCACACACATATTTGCATTCATTTTAGAGCATTCAACAATTTCATCATGCATATTACTTTAAAGCATGTCATATAAAGAATCAATATGTCATAGAGATCAATTCTAGGTCATTCAAAATGTACTTCCCAATCAATTATCCTATTCCAAAAATGCATGTTTGGTCATAAATAAGACATTGATTGCATGTAAAGCAAAGTTGCACACTTATTAAAAAAAATATGTACAACCAATCATCTCAAGCAATTAATAAAGAAGCATAAATGTTATCAATGAGCACAATGCATTGCCAATTTGCTCTCTTTGCTTGAGCTCCCCATATGGGGTCAATCAAAACAAGTCAATAGGGGATATGAGTCCCTATAGACTTACCAAGTCCATTTGACCTAGTTGAGCCTATGGGTGAAACCTTAACACAAAGGCATGTGGGTTCATCTTTTCTAATCCACTTAGGTGACACATTGTCATTCCTAGTGGTTAAGATCATCATATTATTCATAGGATCATTAACACTAGCTTTCCTAGGCATATGCATATTGGCTCTACCTCTTTTTCTTTCAATCATGCTCCTAGCTCTACACGTGTTAATGAACTTGAAGCAATTTGGGCTAATATGACCATCAACACCACAAAAATGACATGAAAGAATAAAACGAGGGGTCATACCATTCCTTTGTGAGGACAAAGGTGCTTTCCCATGTCTTTGAGCTTTCCTTTGGTGTTGTTGAGTTGGAGAAGATTGCTTCATTTATTGAGCTTGCTTGACTTTCCTCCTTGGTTGAGGAAAGCTTGGAGGTGGAGCTCTTGATTGTTGAGGTTTAGCTTCATTCTTTATTGGCCCATTCACTTGGCCATTCATAGATGTCTCTCCAAGATCAATCTTCCTCCTAAGATTTTGTGGAGGTAAAGCTCTTTTCTTGCTTTGAGCTTGAGGTTGCATGACCTTGGCTTTCTTCAATTCTCCAAGACACCTCATCTCATTCTCCTTGATGATCTTCAAGGAATTGTCTTTGTTGGCAAGTTCATCCTTTATTGCCTTCATCCTTTCACCAATCTCCTTCTCATACTTGGACACAACAACTATGTTCATCTTCAAGGAGTCATCTAAATTGGTCCTTAGTTGAAGATTTTATTCCTTCAACTTCTTGATTTCTTCATTTTTCTTTTTCAAGGACCTTTGAAGACTTTCGATGAAGTCTTCATAATCAAACCCTTCACAACTCAAGTTCTTGGAGCTTGAACTTTCTTCATCGAAGCTTCTACCACTTGTGCTCTCATGGTAATCATCATCTAAGCTAGTTTCTTCAATGTCGAACTTGAGTGATAGGTGTCTTGTGAAAGTTGTCATTATGTAAAGCGTGCAAGGCTATATGATTCCTTTGGTTTGCCTCTTCGACTCTTGCGCTTTGAGTTTCCACAATCCGTGTAGATGTGCCCATAGCCACCACAATCAAAACATTTAAGCTTGATCTTTGAAGTACCTAATTTTTTATGTTCTTCTTTCACGGTACCTTCATGGATGACTCTTAGAATCTCCCAAGCTTCTCGAACATCTTGAGTTGATTGGATGAGTTTTGCATGACTCTCACCCACTGCACAATATAAGGCACGGAGGCCCTTTGAGTTCCATTCGGCAGCCTCGAGTTCGTCAACTGTCCACTTGGACTTGAGCTTAGGCATAGAAGCCCCATTCTCTTGTGTCTCCGTGGGAGGTGAATACCCTTCTTCCACACACATCCACACATGCTCATCAAGATCACACAAAAAAACTTACATCTTCACTTTCCAAGAGGAGTAGTTATCTTTGGTGAGCATTGGTGGTTCAAAGATCAAAGCACCCTCTAATCTCTCAAAATCACTCATGGTGTTTTGGGTTATATGAATGCAAATGTAATGCAAAAACCAAATGCAAACAAATGCAAGACACACAAACAAGAGCTTGGATCACCTAAGTATGTCTAGGAACCAGCTTTGATACCAATTGAAAGTTCCCTAAAAACGTGTGTGTCTATAACCTAGAGGGGGGGGTGAATAGGTTTTAATCAAGTCAATTACCAATTTTTCTTGATTAGTCAATATTCAAAATTCACCCAATAAAACAAACATACAACATCAAGTGTAAAGTGCGGAAATATAAACAACACAAGATGTATACGTGGAAACCCTCCAAATGGGAAAAACCACGGGCTGTTAAGTGCGCCACACTCGGTCACAAAAATCCACTATATGAATAAAAGGTTACAACCTCAAGTGATTCTCGGACTCTCACTCTCGACAAACTCAGGCTATGGACACCGCTACTCACCACTCTTGGTTCAGTCCCTAGTGATATCCCCTGATACATTACTCTTGGCGTGAACGCCTCATACTCTACCCCCTTGGGCCTTTTACAGTGGCACCCGACCAATTGCTTGTCAACCCACCCTTGGTTGCAAGACTTCCCTTGCTTGTGGAACCTTACACCGAAGCCACAAGACTTGACTCAATGAAGAGTTCAACAACCTATGTGAATATGATGAAATATTCAAACATGTAAATAATGCTAGGCAAAACACTAAATGCTTATCTAGGAATTTAAGAATGTCACTAAGTACAATTCCTAGATATCAATGTCTAAATGAATGTTCATAAATATTTAACTAGATATAGTTATGCAACATTATATCATAGTTATCAAACAAGGCCATTTCAACATATGTTGTCATTAAGCATGGCATGGCCATTAATGCAATCATCAAAAATGCAATTAATATGACCTAATCAATAATGTCTAAATGCAATGCATAGAGACTTAGCAAGAAGGGCAAATATGTCATAAATTCAAGATATCAACAAACAAACCCAATCATGTTATCAAGACTCTTAAATATATGCAATAACTAGAGTCTAGGTATTTAATCATGCAATAAACACCTAATCTAGAGTAAGAAGAACAATAAAATATATTCAATGAAGTTCTTACTGACCTAGTCATGAAACCAAGAACACTCATGCTCATATGATGGAGAATGATGCAAGATGGAGATGGGTTTTGGGTTTGGAGGGTTAATCAAGCTTTAATGAAGCTTTCTCTCTCAAGAAACTCTCTCTCTCACTCTAGAGTTTGTTTTTGAGAGTCATTGTTATGAAGAAGATGAGTTAAGGATGTATTTATAATGCCCAAGTGAAATGACATCGTTTTGGATGAAGAAAACAAAGTTTCGTCACGACCGTTGTGCATGCCACGGCCTAGGCAAGTGTCCAGACCGCGGTAGCGCGAGGGGTGCATCGCATGGGAATCTCCGCTGTCTGGACCGCGGTAGAGCCAGCGGTGCATCACTGGGAAACTCTGCCTGGGAGACCGCTATGCATGCAACGTGCACATGCCACGGCAGCAGCAGCGAGCAACTTCTGGAGAACACCGTTGTGCATACCGCGGCGGAGGCAATGCACAGGGAGCGGTCCCGGCTGCGGTCAAGGGGAAAATCCTCTTCTAAGGTCAAATAAAATGTAACAAACACCCAAACAAGATTTATGGCAAAGAGACACACAATTAAGACAATTAAGCATTCATGCAAGATGATCAAAAGCATGCATGAGAGTGTGTGTGTGCACTAAAAACTCTTCAGAAAAGGTTAAGCAAGTGATTTACCTTCTGAAGCTTGAGCTGGGTCTTGAGCAATGATGGCCTAAACTACCCTTACACATTAATCCCCAAATATGGTTGTCAACGAAATGAGACAATCAAAAACTGAGGAACTTACAAGGATTATACTTTTAGGATTATTATGATTATATAGACTAGACTTTTAGAATTCTGAAAGAGTCTTTAGACTTTATTTATAGACTATTAGGATTATCTTGATTTTATTTCAAGACTTTTTAGACTTTTATATAAATATGGATTTTCAAAAGTCGATTGTAGTATTCAATTTTCTCCACACATTAACGAATACTCATACGCAATATGACACTTAATATGAATGTGTGGATGTTATTGAACACCCTTAACATATAATTTCAAGATTTCCTTACTATAGAACCACTATATATGTATATATAAATATATATATATATATATATATATATATATTAGTAAAACAACTATATCTTTATACACACCAATCAAAGGAGCATGAACAATAATAAAGATGTCACGATTAAGTATCATTAGTCAACATTTGTTCTATGAAATTAAAGTAAAAAAAAAAAAGCGAAGTAAAATTGTTACACTACTCCACCATCCTATCTTCAATTTTCGGTCACCAATTACCCATCCGTGGACCACAACTCGTCCAAGCTGGAGATCTTATGGGGTATGGAAGATCTGATGAGGTATGGAAGATCTGATGAGGTATGAAAGTTGAGGAAACTGAAAATTTGATAGCGGTGTGGAGGTTGAGGAAGCTGAAGATGATTTTAAGTGAGAGAGAAAAGTCTAGAAAGTATTTAGGGAGATGACAAGACAATTTTGGGTTCAAGTTATTTATAAATATCACTAAAAAGTCTAGAAAATCTATTTTGTCTTGAAATCCTAAAAATCTTGATCTCAATCCAATATCACCAGACAATTTGTTGCCTCTTGAAAGTATAGATCCAATACCAAAAGACAATATGGATTTTTTTTAAAACTCTTAAAAGTCTTGATCGAATACCACCAAACTTATTTAACTTGTTAAAAAGTCTCAATCCAATACCACAAGACTTTTACTTCCCCAAATTGTCTAATAAAATCTTGAACCAATACATCGCCCCTAAGATTTTTAGGATTTTATGACAAAATAGATTTTCAAGACTTTTTAGTGATATTTATAAATAACTTGAACCCAAAATTGTCTTGCCATCTCCTTCAATACTTTTTAGATTTTTCTCTCACTCAAAATCATCTTCAACTTCCTCAACCTCTACACCCCTATCAAATTTTCATCAAAAAATTTCAGTTCCCTCAACTTTCAAACCTCATCAGATCTTCAGCTTAGACGAGTTATGGTCCACGAATGGGCGATTGCTGACCAGAGATTGGAGATAGGAGGATTGAGTAGTACAACAATTTTACTTATTTTTTTTCTTAACTTAAATTTCATAGAACAGATGTTGAATAATGATTCCTGATCGTGACATCTTTTGTTGGAAAATTCCATCATATGGGGACACACATGTGAATATTAAATGTGTTGTGTTATCTTTTGGTTAAGCCTAAATTAAAGTGGTCTAATTAAGATTTAAAGTATAAAGGCTTAAGGGTATAATTGTCATGGAATTAATGTGTAGATAACATAGTGTTATTTCTAATTTGTTGAGGGGCCGAATTAGAAATAGCCAACATATAATAATTTGATTATTATA
The DNA here is from genome assembly GCA_032871835.1 of Dipteronia dyeriana. Lineage (NCBI taxonomy): Eukaryota > Viridiplantae > Streptophyta > Magnoliopsida > Sapindales > Sapindaceae > Dipteronia > Dipteronia dyeriana. The sequence continues at coordinate 93,075,814 of CM065299.1, read as the reverse complement.
TATATAGGGTTATGGTCCCCAAATTACACGATACTTTTGTTTTGTTTGTATTCTCATCAACAGAACAAAATAGAACACTTTAGGGTTCATAAAGGTCGTGATAATTTGGAAGATCACAATATATTCACAAATCTCCAGCAATGGATTCAGGTACGCATCTGCTTTCTCGATTTACTTCTTTTTTCTTAAATTGACATGTGTTATATTATGTATATTAGGGTTTGATTAATCATGATATAGAAACATGTTTAGTTTATTCGGATTAATTATGTGTCTATGCATGTTAGATTTGTGTTAATCGAAATCCTTACATATCGATTTTTGAGAATTGAGATTTGGATATTAAGTTTTAAGAAATTTCTGGAAATTTTAGGGTTTGGATCGGCGTGTTATTTTTTAATATTATTTGGGTTTTGAACTTTTGTATTTTAGTTTTGTTTAAAAAAAAAATAAAAAAGTTTTTTTTTTTGTTTTTTTTTGTTCGTTCATTAAAAAAAATTTGGGATTTTTGATCGGTCATAGAAGTCGAAGTTGAAGAGTGATGGGTGATGGATATTCAGCTCACGTTTTTTATCTGGAAAAGTATTGGAATCAAACTGATCTGAGGTAATGGTTAATGGGTCTCACCACACCCGATCCCATCTCCTTCAATATACACCCATACTAGTCCGATCCCAGCCAACCCAAACCCACTGTTTTTGTTTTCCTCTTCTCTCGGTCAACTCCACTTGGTGGGTTTTTTTTTCCGACAAGTTTTACTACCGAAACTCGTGCCTTTTACGGCAAGGAGGGAGACCGACGGTGCTCGAACAAGATTTTCCCTAGATCTATATTCTTGGCCTTCGTCGATCGGTTTTTTGATCGATTCTTGGTCTCCGGTCATCTTCTCGATCTGCGTCCGCTGTTGTCGTCCATTGTCATGCTTCGTCCTCCTTTTGGTGACGCCGTGGTGGTCTGAAGTGGCGGTGGCAGCGTAACCTAGGGTTTCAAGTTTGAGTATTGCTTTGGGCCACTTTTGGAGAATTTGATATTCTTTAGGCACTGTTTTACAATTTATTTGGGCCATTATGTGATTTTGATAAACTATCGGGGTCAATTTATAATTGAAAAAAATTACAGGGCCTATTTGCAATTACAAAGCAATTTTTAGGTGAATTTATAATTACCCAAAGGTTACGGGGCCAGTCAAAAATTGTTAAAAAAATTGGGCCAAATTTTAATTATTATAAACTACTGGGCCAATTTATGATTTTGACAAAATATAGGGGTCGATTTGTAATTACTGAAACTGAAAAGGCCTTTTTGTAATTTTATAAAATAAGGGCCACTTTTGTAATTTTGATAAAATAAATTTTATTTTTATTTTATTTTATTTTAAGGATCAACTCAAATTCAAATATTTGGTGGTATACATTTTATGGTTAAATAAAGTAGTTCATCATTCTAAATGACCTAATTGAAACAAGATGTCACCAAAGTGACCTCTCTTGTGTAGATTGTAGATTGTAAAATGTTCATGAGGGATGTTGGATGTTCGTGTGTATGTAAATTCATACGGGTATTTTCCGACCCAAAGGAAGGTTAATACTTGGCTGAATTGCACACACATCTGTGGTGGTAAACATGTGACGATTATAAGGTTTTACATGTGAATAATAAGTCGATCCAAAGATAGATTTATTATTTAACATAAATTACTGTCAATGTTTGATCACTACTAAAGGAGTACCACATGTGTGTATATAAATTTATGTGGGTATTAGCTGACCCAAAGGAAAGTTAATACTTGGCCGAATTGTACACACATCTGTGGTGGCAAACATATGATTATTATAAGGTTTTACATGTGAATAATAAGTCGATCCAAAGATAGATTTATTATTTAACATAAATTATTGTCAATGTTTGATCACTGCAACAAGAGTGCCGCTTACAATTAATATTATTATCCAAAGACTTAATATTAATGTTGTACTAGGTATCTTAAGATGAGACTGACAATTATTTGGTATATCTTTTATTGTTAAATAAAGTGGTCTATCATTCTAAATGGGCTAATTGAAACAAGAGGTCGCCGAAGTGATCTCTCTTGTGTAGATTGTTCATTAGGGATGTTGGATGTTGGATGTTGGATGTTTGTGTGTATGTGTAAATTCATGCGAGTATTAGTCGGCCCAAAGGAAGGTTAATACTTGGCTGAATTGTATACATACATGTGGTGATAAATATGTGACGATTATAAGGTTTTACATATGAATAATAAGTCGATCCAAAGATAGATTTATTATTTGACATTAATTATTGTCAATATTTGATCACTACAACAAAAGTACCACTTACAATTAATATTACTGTCCAAAGACTTGATATTAATGTTGTGATAGGTATCTTGAGATGAGACTTATCATTATATGAATTTGTTGATCATTATATTTAGTTATTAATGTGAGCATGTTTGTATGTTTGTTTTGTTCTCTTTCAAGCTAATGTTTTACTATATCTGCTACTACCAACTCTATACTTATGCTTAATGGGATCAACTTTAAGGATTTGGAAAGAGAACATACTCATTGTTCTCGGTTGCATGGATCTGGACCTTGCATTTCGGTTTGAGCAACCCGCTTCTCCTACTGACGCAAGTTCTCTTGATAATAGGAAGAACTCTGAGAAGTGGGATTGCTCAAATCGCATGAGTCTTATGATCATCAAGTGTGGCATTTCAGAGGCATTTAGGGATGCGGTATCGGAAAAGATAACCAAAGCCAAAGAGTTCATAGCCGAAATTGAAAAGTGTTTTGTGAAAAAAATGATAAGGCAGAAACAAGCACTGCATTTGCAAAATTTGATTTCTATGAAGTACAAAGGCAAATGGAACATTAGAGAGTACGTTATGGAAACGTCTTATATTGCTTCTAAGCTTAAGGCACTGAAGCTCGAGTTGTGTAACGACTTGCTCGTGCATTTGGTATTAATATCACTTCCTGGACAATACAGTCAGTTTAAGGTCAGTTACAACTGTCAAAAGGAAAAATGGACTTTTAATGAGCTCATTTCTTACTGTGTGCAAGAGGAAGAGAGACTGAAGCGAGACAGAACCGAAAGTGTTCATTTGGCTAGCACCTATAAGGATAAGGGCAAATAAATGAAGAATAATAAAATTGCAAAATACCTTATGAGCTTCGGATAGGTAAAAGGCCGAGTCTAAAGTATTTTCACATTTGGGGATCTCCAGTGGAGGCAAGGTCTTACAGGCCACATGAAAGGAAATTGGACTCCAAAACTATGAGCAGTTATTTCATTGGCTACTCTAAGCGACCAAAGGGTTATAAGTTTTATGATCTCACACTTAGGTCAATTTTTTGAAACGGAAACTGCAACATTTTTTGAGGATGTTGAGTTTGGGGAGAGAAATAAGGTTAGAGACATTGTCTTTGATGAAGAATCAGTTACGATTCCTATTATCGCTTTTGACAATGTGCAGGTTTCTATACCTATCATTGATCAAAAAGCGAATCTGGATCCTCAACCAGAAATTGTTGAACCCCATTCAAGATAAGGCAATTGTTCCTGAGAAACAAACTCAACAACCAAAAGAACCAGTGCCATTAAGGCGATCCACTAGAGAAAGGAGAAATGTTATTCCGGATGATTTTGACGTATTTCTCCAAGAACATAAGGAAGACATTGGAATGATGGAAAATGATCCAATCAACTTCCATCAAGCCATGCAGGGTTCCAACTCTCAAAAGTGGATTGATGCCATGAATGAAGAGTATAAGTCTATGAAAGACAATAAGGTTTGGGAACTTATCCCATTGCCAGAAGGTGCGAAACTCATTGGTTGTAAATGGATATTTAAAACCAAAAGAGATTCGAAAGGTAATATGGAGAGCCATAAGGCTCGTCTTGTACTAAAGGTTTTATCCAAAAGGAAGGGATTGACTATAAAGAGACTTTCTCTCCGGTTTCAACGAAAGACTCTTTTAGGACAATCATAACACTTGTTGCACATTTTGACCTTGAGCTTCATCAGATGGATGTCAATACGGCGTTTCTTAATGGTGACATTGGCGAAACAATTTATATGGTGCAACCAGAAAACTTTGAGTCAGGAGACCCAAACAATATGGTTTGCAAATTGATAAAATTCATCTACGGACTCAAGCAAGCCTCCCGTCAGTGGTACCATAAGTTTCATTAAGTGGTTATCTCATTTGGTTTTGAGATAAACGCTATTGATAATTGTGTGTATCATAAATTCAGTGGGAGTAAGCACATATTCATGGTTTTATATGTTGATGACATACTGCTTGCCACAAATGATATAGGCATGTTGCACGAAACTAAGAGATTTCTATCAAAGAATTTTGAGATGAAAGATCTTGGTGACGCCTCCTTTGTATTAGGGATCCAGATACAACGAGATCGCTCTCGGGGTATTCTTGAATTATCACAAATGAGCTATATCGATACAGTGCTCAAAAAGTTTGGCATGCAGGACAGCAAACCAGGTCACACCCCTATCGCTAAGGGAGACAAGTTCAGTCTCAATCAATGCCCTAAAAGTAACCTTGAAGCTAAGAAAATGCAGAGGATTTCCTATGCATCAGCTGTAGGGAGTCTAATGTATACTCAGGTGTGTACGTGTCCGGATATTGCGTACATTATTGGTATGTTAGACAGATATTTAAGTAACCCTGGGATGGATCATTGGATAGCAGTCAATCGAGTTATAAGGTATTTAAAGAGAACAAAAGATTACATGCTCACATATAGGAGATCAGATCAGTTTGAGATCATAGAGTATTCCGACTCCGATTACGCTGGATGCCAAGACTGTAGGAGATCCACATCAGGCTACATATACTTGTTGGATGATTGAGCTATTTCTTGGAGGAGTGCCAAATAGACACTCATAGCTTCTTCCACAATGGCAACAGAGTTTGTAGCATGCTATGAGGCATCCAATTATGGAATATGGCTACAGAATTTTGTCACTAGGCTGCGCATTCTAGAGGGTGTTGAAAGACCACTCAAACTATATTGTGACAATAAGTCAGCAATGATATATTCTAATAACAACAGGAACTCATCTAGGTCAAAGCATATTGACATTAAGTTCCTAGTTGTGAATGAAAGAGTTCAAAGTGGACATATATATCCATAGAGCACATTGGGACAAACTCCATGACAGCAGATTCACTTATAAAGGGATTACCACCCAAGGTCTTTCATGAGCACACTGCTCATATGGGTGTTATTTTGTGTGAGGATATCTCATTATAGTGGGAGTTTGTATAATTTTGTATTTTATTGCTCTATATTTGATTTTGGATATACTTATGCATTTATGTATTTGGATATTTTCTGATCAAAAATAAAGTATTCGGTTAATTATACTCTGTTACATTGTGTTAAGTTTTGATCTCACTAAGGAATAAAGTAAGACCAGTTGGAATAGACATGTATAGATCACATTGCATGTAATTTTCATGCTACGCATCCATGATTGATATATGTCATTTAGTTATGTTGGTATACGTGACTATTGATGGGTTTAGTCACGCTAAATGTGACGAAAACGGCTTTGATCCTATGTCGGCATAATCAATTGACGAGATTGTTCGAATATACCCTAAAATTGTGATAGCAAAATTTTGGAGCTCATAAAGTCATACGCATTTGTAAAGTTACATATGTGGCCTAGTGGGAGATTGTTGGAAAATTCCATCATATGGGGCCACACATGTGAATATTAAATGTGTTGTGCTATCTTTTGATTAAACCTAAATTAAAGTGATCTAATTAAGATTTAAAGTATAAATGCTTAAGGGTATAATTGTCATGAAATTAATGTGTAGATACCAGAGTGTTATTTCTAATTTGTTGAGGGGCCGAATTAGAAATAGCCAACATATAATAATTTGATTATTATATATATTTAGGGTTATGGTCCCCAAATTACATGATACTTTTGTTTTGTCTGTATCCCCATCAACAGAGCAAAATAGAACACTTTAGGGTTCATAAAAGTCGTGATAATTTGGAAGATCACAACCCGTTCACATATCTCTAGCAATGGATTCAGGTACACTTCCGCTTTCTCGATTTACTTCTTTTCTTTTGAATTGACATGGGTTATATTATGTATCGTAGAGTTTGATTAATCATGATATAGAAACATGTTTAGGTTATTCGGATTAATTATGTGTCTATGCATGTTAGATTTGTGTTAATCGAAATCCTTACATCTTTATTATTGTTCATGCTCCTTTTATAGATATAAGTAATGGTTTATTTATACATAATTTGTAATGACTAGTGTGGATAAAGATATAGTTGTTTTACTAATATATATAATGGTTCTCTAGTAAAGACGTCCTGAAATTATAAGTTAAGGGCGTTCAATCACAACCACATGTTCATATTGGGTGTGTGTATTCGTTAATGTGTGGAGAAAATTGAATACTACAATCAACTCTTAAAAATCCATATTTATAAAAGCCCCAAAAATCTTGAAATAAAGTCAAGATAATCATAATAGTCTATAAATAAAGTTCAAAGACTCTTTCAGAATTTTAAAAGTCTAGTCTATATAATCCTAATAATCCTAATAATCCAAATAGTCTTGCAAATCTAAAAAATCATTACACCATAAAATTGTCCATTAAAATCTCAATTCAATACATCCCCTAAGATTTTTTTTTTTAAAAAAAAAATCAATGAGAGAATTCTAATTCTATTTTTCAACCCGGAACAAAGGATTCAAATCACTCATTGAAAAATGATATCTCAATTTATATATAACCAACCAAATCGGACGGTATGTACATAATCATTTATATTTAATTATTAAAAATAAATATATACAAATGATCCAATTTGGATAGTTATACACAAATTGAGACACAATTTTTTGATGTTTAATTTAAATCCCGGAACAAATGCCCAACTTAATGAATTTTTAATTAATTTATTTTTTTATATATTTTTCTTTTCTTTTCTTTTAAATTGTATTGGTTTTCGAAGAAAATTCTTCTCAAAAATAAAATACAAAAAGTGGTGCGTTTGTTGGACTAGACACATCACACATGTAAAGATTTCATGGAGGTTTCTTAGGAAATTATTTGGGCCCATTTAGTACTATTCATTCGACGCCAAAAGACCCAACCAAACCCTAAAATGAGATCATTACATTTTCGGGCTATTTGGGTCCACCCATCAATTAATTGGACTTCAAGAAACAACGGCTGCTTACTACAATATGAATATTTATATTTCATGGACTGGACAAACGCCACGTAGTCCGGTCTCCGTCTCCATGTTATTCACTTACCAAACTCACAGGAACTGTTAACAGAAAAATTCAAGAATCTCAGAAGAATGCAACTCAAAATCAAATTCAACAACCTTTTTTTTATTTATTTTGCAATTCAATTGGTTCGCGCGCCAATAAATATATAAATGAGTTGGTTCAACCACGTAGGCAGGCTCGTCAATGGCCTCTCTCTAGTGGCCAAAGAGATCGTCAAGCGCTCGCAAGTGGTCGAGTCAGCCAGAACTGGAGACTTCGAAACCCTAATCACTTCGTCTGTCAAAAAAGCTTTGGTTTCTGCCACCGACATTTCTGGTCTCACGAAAGGAACTGTTCGCGAGCTCTCAAACCCTAAGCCCAAAGAATCCGTCGTCTATTTCCACGATGCGGCGGACGTGAGTGCAGAAGAGCCAAAACCTCCTCCTCAACAACAACAACAGCAGCAGCAGCAGCAGCAGCAAGAGCAACCGAGTGACGATAAATATCGTGTTGCTGTACAATCCGCATCGACTGTTAGAAGTGTCTCTTTTGATGCGGAGAAATCGGCGGAGAGAATCCTTGAAGCGGAGGTTCTTGATTCAACTCCAAAGAAAAAAAAATTAGAGAGAGAATGTGACTCTGATAATTTGGGTGACAATGTCAATGTTGATGTTGGGAGAGAAGCGGCGGTGGCGCCTCCGCCGGAGAAGAGGCGGAGACCAAGAGAAAGGAAAGTTCCTTCCACGCCAATTTCTAGATTGCTTGGGTGAGGTTTTTTTTTTTTTTTTAAGTTGTCAATGTATTGCAATTACCTTTCCTTGTGGTACTATTTTCAAGCTTTTGTTTCTTTCTATATTACTTTAGTGAGAACTTAATATCGAATATAGCCACTTAGAGCCATATGATATTCATTCCTTAATGAGGTTTTTACATCAAAATTGTTTAATACTTTCGTAATTATTTTTAAAATCCATCTCAGTATGTGAGAGTCTAATATTATGTTATGAGGCATGTTGCTTATGTTATTAAAGTATTTTTCAAGAATGACTGTTGATAAATTGGGGAGAATAATTTTAGTAAGGGCAATTTTGTATCAATGACGGTTGAAAATCATCATTATTTATATACTCGAATATAATTTAACTGGTCTTGTTCTTATATATCATGTAACATAAGCTGTATATGTCACCCTAACTAATTTTAAAACTGCTAAAGGTTTGCTGGTCTAGGAGCTGGTCTTGCATGGGGAACGATTCAGGAATCTACCAAGAGGATTGTCTATGGTACACCAAATTCACAAGACAAGCAATCCGCACTGTCGCCATTCTTATCCGATAAAAATGCCGAACGTTTAGCTCATGCACTATGTAGAATGCGTGGAGCAGCCCTCAAAATAGGGCAGATGTTGAGCATACAGGATGAATCTCTTGTTCCTGCTCCGGTAGGGTGATTCCTTTCGTTTTTAGTTATTTGTATTATCTCTATAATTGATTGCTTTCTGATGAATGAGAAACTATTGTTACAATGAGCAAACATTTTCTACAGTTTCTCTTGAACTCAGTTTCCTTTACCATGTTTCTTTAAATTAAGTTATGTACAAATTATGAGCAGTCTCAGCCAAAACAATTCTTAAGATTATGCATTTTAATAGTTTTATATTAAGATTTTTAAATTTTCAGAGATTCATTATACGTAGTAGTGACTCTAGTTTTTTGTTCAAGATTGAACGTTTGTTATGCATTTAAAGCATGTCTACAGCTTGAATGCTGCTGCATAAGTTTATAATTCTGGGTTCGTTATTTCTGAGTAGTGAGTACAGTTTATTTCATCACGTCCATGGTTTTAAAAGGCGTCAAGAGGCGTGCACCTCGAGGCGCTGAGACGCTGAGGCGGTCGAAACTAGCCTCGAGGCGTAAGCCTCATGCCTGTGGTTTTAGAACGTAAGCCTCAGGAGGTGAGGCGTACGCCTCTTGAGGCGCTCAAGGCTTAAGCCTAAAAAATAACATGCTATTGGGCCTTTTTTTCTATGTTTGGTCTATTAGGCCCTTATTTTAAATATAAAAAAAGGTTTGGGCCACTGTTTTGGGCCTGTTATTAAACTAAACAACCTAAATAAATTAAAACCCTAGCCCATCAAAGATGTGAAGAAATAAACTAAAACCCTAGCCTCTAAACCACTGTTTTGGGTTCGATGATGATGGATATGAAGATGGACTTAATAATTGTGAATATGACCTTCCAAATGATCCCATTCCCAATAGTGTTGATGAAAATAATGATTAGATTGAGTCATAGATTTAAACTCTAAGACTTGTTCTAAATTTCTAGTTTGGGATGGGAAGATTCATGGTTTTTAGTCTTTTGTCTTATGACTTTGCATTGTTATTAATTTTCTATATTATGAACTAAATCATGTTGTGTGTTTTTATTGGATAGTATTGTTACTACTTACCAAGTCATTTATATTATGGTATGAATTATGAAATATGCATTTTTAGTTTGTTTTTATAATTTTTAGATGTTTTTATTTAATTTTTAATTTTTTTATTAATTAATTGAGGCTTACGCCTCGTGAGGCGGTGGTCAACCGTCTCGAGGCTCGATTTTGCCTTTTAAAACCTTGATCACGTCTGTTCTATAGCCAGGCTGCACAGTGCCCTGGAAAGTATATAATTACCACAATCATTTTGTCTGGTGTTTACTATTATGCTATTACAATTTTGTCCGCAACTCTTAACATCTTAGGTCCACTGTCGTAATGACATCTTTTATCGTTCTATATAGATCTTGGCTGCACTGGATATTGTCCGTCAAGGTGCCGATGTAATGCCAAAGTGGCAGCTGGATCAAGTTTTGGATTCTGAATTAGGTCCTGGATGGCAGTCTAAATTGACTAGTTTTAATTATGAGCCATTGGCTGCTGCAAGCATAGGCCAGGTAAACATTGCTATGTTTCCACTTCGCTTTGCCATTTATCTTTCTAGGATTTGAAGTTTGAAGACATAGAAATAGATTCTGTCTACATTTTTTCTAACTGTTGTAAAAAAAAAAACATCTTTATTGGTTGGGAGCCAGATTTTGTGATTACAGACTTTCAGGTAGGGTGTGGATATATAAATCCATAAAATATTTTACATCTGAAATTGGTTTTATATGGTTAGAAAAAAAAAACTTCAAATTAGCTTTAAAAAATGAGGCCTCTTCTTCACTTTTTTCCTTCAGCTTTGTCATTTATGTTGCCAATTTTCTGCCTCAAGCATGATTTCTCCCTTGCCTTAGTTTTGGTAGTACATACAGTGGATTCCTTTTTAGATATCAAAAAGCTAGGTGTTTCTAATATTAAATAAATTTATATTCATATAATGTATTAATGTTTGAAAAACTTTTAAGTTTTAATTATCTTGACCCTGCAGTACTTGGAACAATTGTAGGTCCACCGAGCTGTCACAAAAGATGGTATGCAGGTTGCAATGAAAATTCAGTATCCTGGAGTTGCAGATAGCATTGAAAGTGATATTCAGAATGTAAAAATTTTGCTGGATTATACAAATCTAATTCCAAAAGGACTCTATCTTGACAGCGCTATGAAGGTATGCATGTTTGAATATGCATTCACAGTAGAATGTAAGATGTTAATGTTGTAATGTAACTGATCATCTAGTGTTTAATATTTATAATTATGAAAGTAACTCCTGGAATTTTCCATATCCTATAAAACCTACTTATTTCTTTGATTGCTTTTTCCTGACCTCAAAAAAGAAAAAGAAAAAGAAAAAGAAAAAGTGTAGTAAATAATGTTTGATCTGCTTGCTTTGTTGTTTTTTGTTTGTTTCCTACTCTCATTACTGATTTACTTGCTTTTAGTTCATATCTGCCAATTCCTTCCATTCCACAAAGCTCGATACAAACTCATGTTTGGATGTTACCGGATGTAAATTAATTTATTGGACAGTTTTTTGCTCAAGTTCTAAGAAAAAAATAAATGTATGTAATAAACTGTTGAAATTTCATGCTTATTATGGCAGGTGGCCAAAGAAGAATTATCTCGTGAATGTGACTATGTGCTGGAGTCAGCCAATCAGAAACGATTCCGTAAAATGCTTTCCAGTGCCAATGGGTTTTATGTTCCTATTGTAGTGGACAATCTTTCATGCAAAAGAGTTCTAACATCTGAACTTATTTCAGGTATCCATACTATACTAACTTGTTGCTTAAATTATGATCTTTGTATCCGATTATGAAAGCGATATATATGTTCTTTGACCTTTGGTGGTGTAAAAAGTATAGGGACTATTTCTTGTAGTTACATTCAATAAAAAGATTTTGACTTGTGCAGTTGTGCTGCACACAGCTTCTAATGGTTAGAAGTAAATAAATGTAATGTTGTGCTCTGGATAGAAGACTACTTTCTAAAGGACATCACACCCTTCACCTAAAATTCGCATTTGTTAGTAACACCTATGTTTTTTCTTTTTGTTTTTGTATTTCCAATGTAGAGCTGAGTGCATTGTCAGTTTTGACTGCTGCAAAGTTATGCATTGTAACATATGATTGGATCAAATTTGTTGTAGAAAGGTTAGCATCTTTGAAATGGTGCCTGCATCATTAGAAGAACTTTATTTGGGGAGATTATTACTGGGCATATTGACTTAGATCGCTTAACATTCTTACACGCATTGCATGCATGCATTAGAAATGACCCAATTGCCTTAACCAAACATAGTTTAAGGGAATAGCTTTTCTTCTTTTTTCTAATTTTTATTTTATATGAGTTGCATACTTGCATCTAATAATCAATGTTGACTTCCAACAATTTTTTTTTTTTTTGATAATTTTAATTTTGTCTGAGATGGATACATTTTATCTAGAGCAGGTTTTTATTTAGTTGACTTTTGTTTTTTTTTTACCTTGCATCTAAAAAAATTAAACTGACTTCTCTCATGGTGGATGCTTTTAGTTGATTCCATTAGAATCAGTTGTCATTCACAGTGGAGTTAGAAAATTGTTGTAGTTCTTCTATGTAGTTGAAAGTGATCTTGACTTGCTACAGGGATTCCAATTGATAAGGTGGCACAGCTAGACCAGGAAACTCGTAATTATGTTGGGAAAAAGTTGCTGGAACTCACTTTAAGGGAGTTGTTTGTCTTCCGCTTCATGCAGGCTTGTTTTCTTCTTTCTAACATCTCTCAATAAACTACTTAATTGTCTGTTTTGTCCTCCCGATGTCCTGTACAAAATAAATGCATTCAACTTGAAATGATTAGAGAATAATTTACTTACTATATAGGCATATAGAGAATTAAACCTGACCTGAATAGAGAAGATTTAAGATTCAGCGGAAATTTAAAACAGGATTATATAAAGAAATAGTGAGTACTGTCATTTCTTTCTGGCGATTGGCTGCCATACAGAGCATGCTGTATTCCATATCAAAAGAAAGTTTTTATATACTACTAGTTATGTGGATATTTGGTCGTAACATGAAAATTGTTTCATTGTATAGCTGCAATGATATGCTTTCTCGCGTCTTTCTAGCTAATGATAAAGATATGACTAAGCTCTCACCTTTGGATCTGTATTTATAATTGAAGAAAGATGCTTAAGCAAATATATAGAGTCAAGCTTTAATATTTCTTATTAAATGTCTTAAAACTAAAGGCAAGCATGCTACTGTGCTTGGCACAGAAAGGGAAGGGACACTAGGGTTCCCCAGTTAAATACAAAATTTGCTAATTTAATTTACCGATTTAGGTGCCTATTCATAATCGGGTTTAAGGCTGCCCGTAACTGAACATTTTTGTAGCGCCCATCTGAAATATATATATCAATTATCAAGAATAAAGTCACCTGTTTCGGAAGAAATCTGGCCTGGTCTACTTTATCGCTGCACTTTCATGTTTTTGACTTTACTCGTATTTTGTGACTGCTGTAATCTCATTAATATTCTTATTCTGTCTTTGATTCTGATTTTCATGTCCTGATGCAGACTGATCCTAATTGGAGTAATTTCTTATATGATGAATCTACAAAAACAATCAATCTCATTGATTTTGGAGCAGCTCGTGATTACCCTAAAATCTTCGTTGATAACTATTTAAGAATGGTAAATTCCCCTTCCTGTGGGTGTAACTGAATTCCTGGTTACAGAGTTTAAGAGTCGTTTTTTATACTGTTAGTGACTCAGGTTCATGATAGGTTACGCTAGCCAAAAGGTTACTGTCACCTATTGGTCTTGCAGGAATGCAGCATTAACTAAAAGGGCATTGAAGCAAGTTAGTTAGATCTACTGTAAAAGTTTGTAAGGAAACGAAAATAGCAATAGAGCATCGACATGGGCTGAGAGTCATAAATCATAATACTGTAACTAGCGTCAGTCTATAAAGTGATCCTAAAGTGTTGGGATTTCACTTGTTAGTTTTAAATTTCCTTTTCTAAGAGGCGCATGTACTAATTGCCTCCATATGTATATTTCATCAGGTTTTTGCATGTGCAAATGGTGATAGTGATCAAGTGATTGAGATGTCAAGGAGACTTGGGTTCCTTACAGGAATGGAAAATGAAATAATGTTAGAGGCTCATGTTCAATCCGGTTTTGTTGTGGGATTGCCATTCTCAAAGCCTGGTGGATACGACTTCCGTGCCTCCAATATTACCCAAAGTGTTTCAAACCTTGGCGCAACGATGCTGAGGCACAGGCTCACACCTCCCCCTGATGAAGTTTATAGTCTTCATAGAAAGCTTTCAGGTGCTTTCTTGGCTTGTATTAAGCTTGGGTCCGTTGTCCCATGCAGGGAACTATTGCTTGAAGTATACGAGCATTATCTTTTTGATGAAGATAGCGATGAGATCTTATCAAGTGGCTCAATATCTTGATAGTCTCAGAAGTTTTGTTTTCTAAATTTTGATGAATTCTTCACGTGTAATAATATCGGGATGCAATTCTCCCTCCCACCATTTGTATTGATATGAAATTTGTTTAGCTTCCCCCCACCAAGTGGAGTGGGGTTTAGTTTGGCCATCGAGACAGAGTTAAGTCTCAAAACTTCACTTCTTAACAGCGAAGGTGAATTAGTAAAGAATTAGAACATATAATTTATTCATACATCCAATTTCATACACTGGCGCTTGAGTCTTGTGATCTATTATTCAAAATATTTGTAGAGTTGGGGGTCACTTTGTTAACCTCTCAGGGCCGAAGAGGTCGTATGCCACAAGCCAGAATTTTTTACAAGGTGTTTTCCCCATAGGCCGTAGCAATATTTTGAGGTTAATCAGGTATGATTCATGAATTCTAACTTCTAAGCTTAGCATCTCTATGTTTATTTTGACATTTATTCTATACATTTCCATATTTTGCATGATTTTTGGACCTCATATATATTGGAAACATACTGTTGCTGTTCCGAGGTTGGCCTCGTCAAGATTCAAAGCAGCCAAAAGAAATTTTAGAATGTTGCACCTACCCAAAAACCTATTGACTAAAAGAAGAGTAGACATGCCGGTAACCAGATCTTTGAAAATGATTCAGATTTCTTCAGAACAAAAAATATTCTTGGTTTCTTGTTCAATCAGTTGTCCAGATTCAAATAACTCTTCAAGAGGAATCTATTTGGGCCGCAATCAGTGGAAAATGAATTAGCTGTTGTAAACGTGGCTTTTCATTACACGTCCAAGTGGATTGGTACTTAAATGACACAAATAATATATGTCAATTTATGAATAATACTACTAATCTACCGTGTGTGGAAGACAGCCATATATATATATATATATATATATATATATATATATGTATATGTAATTTACAAAAAAACCTTCCATGTTTACTTACCTATAAAAAGCATTCTATTGTAATTTTTAAACATAATAGAAATCAATACAATACATATATATATATATATATATATATATATATATTTGGCCTCACTTGTTAACGTGTATATCTCTCATCTCTCTTGTCTTCTTGCTTTTGTTTAGTTATTATTTTATATTGTAATTAATATTTATTATTTTATCTGTTATTTCAATTTAATTATAACAAGTTTTCGGCACGATGTTGATGTTTCTAGAACATGAAGCTTTTGAATTCATTATCACTGGAACCTAAAGTTCTTAAATTTATTTACAGAACCCGAAGCCTCTGAATTTATTATTATTAGAACCTGAAGCCTCTATATTTTTATTTATCAATACCAGAACCTATAGTTCTGAATTTCGTTTCTCCCATTTAATTTCTCACAATTTATTTACTTTTACGTAATTTTTATTTAAACAATTTGATCACTCATTCAAAAACCTGAAGTTTATGGATTTATTTATCATTACCGGAACATGAAACTTTTGGATTTATTTACTCACAAATATTTCTTTATATATCTGAACGTTAAAATTCATAGGATTTTTATCAGAACAGAAGTCTGTCTCCGATTGTGATTTTCAGATAACCAGAAGCTATAAAAATGTCAATTTGCAAGCTTGAAGTTTATTGCACTAGAATTGTCTGAGGACAACTACATGTTCAGGGTAACTGACGCCAAATTATTTTAAAAATCAGAAGGCTTGTATTACACCATTGAAAAAGGAGCTGAGGCAACTGAACAAGATAAGTCCACTGCTATGGTCATTATCCGTCGTCATCTACATGAAGATTTAGAAGCCCAATATCTGTCACAGAACCGGAAGTTCTATGACAATAATTAAAAGAACGATATGATAACCAACCCGATGTTGCATTACTAAATGCCAGGTATCAGTGGCAACATTACGTTTTCAAGACTATAGGTCAGTCTCTGAATATAATTCTGTTTTATTCAAAATCGTTACACAACTGAAATTGTGTGGTCAGGATGTAACATAAAATGATATGTTATAAAAATCATTTACAACATTTCATGTCTCAAACATATTTCTCATAAATTCTTCTATACTTATGAATTTCAACATAATCGACATATTGATGTTAAACAAATTCAGTATACAAATAATATTGAAGATTTGTTTACCAAGACATTACCTACATCAACTTTTGAGAAACTGGTATATAGAATTGGCATGCATCGGCTCTGTAAATTACATGATTGATATTGAAGTTTTGTTCACGGGGAGCGCTCAATCAAGGGGAGCAAAATTTGAATGGACCTACTGTACTATTTTTCCTTTGCCGGATTTTGTCATATTGGGTTTTACTGGAAAGATTTTAATGAGACAGTTCTGAATACGTCCAATATAACTAGATCCAGAAGATCACTGTATATATTTTGTTAAGGTTTTTATCCCAATAAATTTCTCCTAGCAATATTAAAATACAAGTGGTGAAAATCCAAACTGAGTGTTATAAATGTAGCTTTCTACTGTATATCCAAATGGGTTGGTCTTAAATGACACATTTAATACAAATATCGATTTGTGAATAATGTTGCCATATGAGGAAGACAACAATGCATACATATATGAGCTACAATAAAACCCCCAAAGTTTACGTACCTATAAAAGGTATTCTATTGTAATTTTTGAATATACTAGAAATCAATACAATATATATATATTTGTCATAATTTGTTAACCTGTATATCTCTCATCTCTCTTATCTTCTCACTTTTATTTATTTATTATTTTATGTTGTAATTAATATTTATTACTTTATCTGTTATTTTAATTTAATTATAATATTAGCAGATATATTTCCTTTTTTCTTTTTCTTTTTAATTATCTTAAGTTTGAGAGTTGATAAGAGATTACGTCTTGAAATTACAAACGTGGATGCTATGTTCTTATCATTATTGTTAAGATTAGTTTAATGTGAGAGAATTAAGAAAAATCTTAAAACATTAAATATAATATGTAGTGCAGACATCACCAATAACTTGACACTAAATATTCTTTGTAATTTACAAATAAGAGTGTCGAGCTAAAGATTTCAATTTTTTAATGTAAGATTCTTTTATAAGTTTTTTATTTATTTAATTATCTTAAAAGGATTTCGTAGATTACTATTTTTTAACTAAATATATCTAACTTTATATTGGGGGATTTGGTATTTGTTATGGTACAATTTATTATAAATGCATGTTTCAACAAATATTTTATTATTATAAATGAAAATCAAAGGTTATAAAATATTTTCCTAAACAATAATATTACTTTGTCCATACTTATATATAAATTTAGTATTCAAATAATATGACATTATTATAATTTATTCATTTAAAGAGTAATGATATGTTTTCTAAATTCTTTTCAAAATATATATAACATTTTAGGTGTCAATATCACATCGTTCATCATATAATCTATTATTTATAAGATATTGACACCTTACATATCTTATATATTTAGAAAAAAATCTAAAAAATCTAAAATTAATTTAATTTAAATTATATTAAATTTAGGGATAATTACCCCGGTGACCATCAAATTGATGGCACATTATCAAAGTGGCAACTAGATTGGAAAGTTGTTCCAAAATGGCCACTTTAGACGAACTTTGTGACACCAATGATCATTCCATCAAACATAACTCTGCGGTTAAATAGATGGGCATTTCAGCTTTAAAATTAGATCTACATATTGAACAATTTTTTTTTCACCTTTTTAGAACAAATTCCAAAAAAAATTTAATGAAGTGAATCAATCATAGAAGATAAATATCTCCAGAATACCCGAATACGAAAACTAACAACAGAGTAAGCATATAATACTTTTGTTTTCAACTCAAAATTTGATATTTATAGAAAACTTCTCATGAAGTATTATATTTTATATTTTATTTTTGTAATTATAGATTAAGTTACTAAAATGTCCATTTATTTAACCGTAAAGTTAACAGTGTTTGATGGAATAATCATTGGTCTCACAAAGTTCGTATAAAGTGGCTATTTTGGAACAACTTTTCAATCTAATGACCATTTTGATAGTGTGTTATCAATTTGATGGCAACCGGGATAATTATCCCTTAAATTTATATAAATTAATAGAATTGATTGAATTGATTAAAGTAATACCTTTATCGTTAAGCACCAGATTTAGATGCTAAAGGATTTTCATTGCTTTATTTATCTGCTCTTTTAATTTTTCTTTTCTTTTCTATTCTAAAATTGGACTAATCAAGAAAATTGTACCAATTAAGAAGAAAAAAAACATCACAAACATCACTGAAAAAAAAAAACCCTATTTTGATAATGAACAGTTGGAGCCGAAAAGGCAATTATTTGAATTCGAAAAGCCGAAAAGGTCAAAGCTGTGGACTGTGTGGTAATCAAATTCGAGATAAGAGAGACTGACTGGGACGTGGGAAAAAAAATCTGAAATAAGGCGATCTTCACGGAATTATTTCTCATACAATACGTCCTCCTTTTTTGACTTGATTTTGTTACTAATTTTATTTTTCATTTCTCAGTTCTCACCACTGACTGACACTTATTATGCTCCAATAAGGAAAAAAGCAATCTCTCTTTCCCCCTCAAGTCTCATCATTTGTTGAATTCCACTCATTGCCAATAGACGGCAATCAATGGCCAGAATCTACCGCTTTGAAGTACATACATGGCCAGTCATTAATTTTGTTATTTTATAAATCACAACAGTGACAATTTACCGACATATCTGCCTCTTTTACTCTGCAAATTCGTTCATTTAATCACTTGTGTAGTGTACTGGCCAATCCATTGGGTAGATGGTAGATTATAGATTAGATCACTTGAGAGAATAAGTAGAAACACAACAGAAATGAAGTGGGTGTGGTTTCTGTGTTGCTTTTTGTGTTTTGAGGTTGTTTTGAGCCGATCTGAGGATGCTTTTGAGGATTTGAAAGCTAGAGAGAGTCTGCTCTCTTACTTGGAACACGATGCGGTTGCTGAGCCCGCTCCCCAACCTCTCATGATCGGCCTCACCCTCATTCGAGGAGCTGATTC
Organism: Dipteronia dyeriana; assembly: GCA_032871835.1. Lineage (NCBI taxonomy): Eukaryota > Viridiplantae > Streptophyta > Magnoliopsida > Sapindales > Sapindaceae > Dipteronia > Dipteronia dyeriana. The sequence continues at coordinate 93,056,611 of CM065299.1, read as the reverse complement.
TAAAGGAGCCGGTACCTTTTTTCTTCATTTAATTGATTTCTAGTTGCTAGTTGCTAGACTGAAATTCAAATTTTGAATCTGTTTGTATTGGACGCGACTCTTCATTTTTGTCTTACTAGTTACTACTACTCATTTTAGGCAATTTCATTTGCATTCGTTTTACAATCATATTTTTTAATTTTCTGTTTATTATTCATTTTTATTTTGTTACGATTAATGCGCGCAGTCTGTTTGGATGGAACGTTGCCTGGTTATCATCTACATCGTGGGTCTGGATCAGGTGCAAATAGCTGGCTCATTCATTTGGAGGTCTGTAATATGTGTTCTCTTTTCAATCTTCAATTGGTTAACTTTATCATGGCATTCTGTTTCCGTATTGGTTTCGTATGAAATTATCGACTCTTGTTTACATACTGTGTTGTAGCTAACATTTGCAACCATTTTTTTTTTTTTTTTGAATTGGTGCAGGGAGGGGGTTGGTGTAATACTATTAGAAGTTGTGTTTTCCGCAAAACTACTCGCCGTGGTTCATCAAAATTTATGGAAAAGAAAATACCCTTTACGGGAATATTGAGCAACAAAGCAGAAGAAAATCCAGGTTTCTCCAAATCCACATGCTTTTACTTTCCCGTCTATGTGTTATGATATTCTGCTTCCATTGTTTGTTAGGATGTTTATGTGCCATGGAATGATGGATGGTAAATCTTTGGATGGCCTTCTTATGATTGCAGATTTCTACAACTGGAACAGAGTCAAGTTGAGATACTGTGATGGGGCATCTTTCAGTGGGGATAGTCAAAATGAGGCTAGTACAAGTATTCACCCCGTATCGAATTTTCATTGAAAATTGATAATTAAGGCGTGTAAATTTTTCTTGCGAATAGCCTATTTAGTGCAAATTAGTCTTAAGGTTACATCAAATTTAACATGGGTGCTAACTTATGATTGAATGCGAAAGTAATTAACTTGTTTCTTTCTATCTTTTATTGGTATAGTGATCACACTTTAAGTTGTTGTGTTTCTAAAGTTAAACAATATTGTTTATTGATCTGATATATTTCTGGCTAGATTAATACGTCATCTCTCTCAATGGACCCTCCCCAGTTGCGTGTTTGTGATTTTAGTGGTCTGTTACTTCCTAAATAGACTAATGATAGTATCATTTTATGCCTTGAAAAGTTAGAATGTGTAATTCCTATCAACGTAACTCTTGTTCTACTCTGGAATATTAAAAGCATGAACATTCATGTTTAGTTATATCATTACTTTTGTTATTAAAGAGGACTTAACTTTTTGTCGCTGCCGCTGTAAAGATTTGTATTTACCCTTACATCTTAACACCATTGATTGTTCTGATATTTGAAGCTATTCTCCTTTCAGGGTGCACAACTTAACTTTCGAGGACAACGTATCTGGTTGGCTGCTATAGAAGAATTAATGGCCAAGGGAATGCAAAATGCAGAACAGGTTTCCATTTAGCATGTCCTGCTTTTTCTTTATTTATTGATTTTTGCTTAACTTTGAATCTATCGTTGATTTGTAAACAAATCTATTTCAGGCTCTTCTTTCTGGATGTTCTGCTGGGGGTCTAGCATCTATTCTTCACTGCGATGAGTTTCGGGACTTGGTTCCCAAAACAACCAAAGTGAAATGTTTAAGTGATGCTGGAATGTTCATTGATGCGTAATGATTGATGATTATTATTCTCTTTTGATGTCCATTGGCTTCAATTTTTAATTAGAAAAAGCGTTTTCAATTGATGCTCTTCGTAATTTCGTAGGGTTGATGTCTCTGGTGGACGCACCCTAAGGGATTTGTATGCAGGGGTGGTTAGCGTACAGGTAATATTGACAATTTAGATTACATGGTAGTTAAAACTCATTTAAGTTGGACATTAGTTTCTTTCGTGACTTTCTAAAGGGCAAAATTTTGTTTGACATGTTCAGTTTCATTTATCTGGTGGTTCTCTTAATATTTTTTAATATGTTATGCATAATTGTTTGAACATAAAAGTCTTGGTTATTTATTTGACCATGCTGAATTTGTCCTGTGTAGTCTCTAAACTCTACAGTCTGGTTTATAATTGTTAATATTTGTCTGAATATTAGGAGCTGCAAAAAGATCTGCCAAGTACTTGTACCAGCCAACTGGATCCAACTTCGGTAAACATCTACCTTATTTCATTGTCATTTGATTCAAGAGTTAATTTCAAAAGTGAGATTGTGTGAATTACTGAAACATGTTAACTTTCCCTTGCTCTCTTTTTCTCTCTATCTATGTAGTGTTTCTTCCCTCAAAATTTGGTTGCAGACATCAAGACCCCTTTGTTTCTTCTCAATGCAGCCTATGATGTGTGGCAGGTAATGTCCTGTTTTTATATCGCTCTTTCCATTGGCAAGTCATATACTGTTTGACAATGTTTGGAGTCAAGATTGTAGATCCTTGAAATTCCAAACATAACGCACGTCCCACTTCTCAGGCAACTAGCAGTGCAACTGCATTCCAACTTGATAAAAACTCTACATAAGGGTCACACAGTCACGCTTAGCACCAACTTGCTGTAATGCCACCATTGTGTGTCATTTAAGGATCTGCACGATGAACTATTCTTCACTGCATAGAAATTTTAAAAATATTGCAGAACAACTTTCTTCTGCATCATCCGAGGATGATACTTGATTATTGTAATATATTATAATTTTTTGAGGATTATTTATTAATAATAAGTATATCACATAATGGTTTCTTCACCTTTATTCCTATGTATGCATCCTTAAATATAGATTTAAATACTGTGTAACTTGAATTAATTCTCTGAAATTTGATTTTATCAGCTCCAATCTAGTTTAGCTCCAACATCAGCTGATCCACTTGGCCAGTGGAAAGACTGCAAAGCAGATAATGCACATTGCAATTCATCACAGATCCAGTTTCTCCAAGGTGACTCGTAATCTATTTCTGTCATGTTTTACTTTTCGTTTCTGCATCATAAGGTGCACATATTCATGCAAACATTTCTGTAATGGCTGTTATTCTTTCCCTCAATGAAACAGACTTCAGGAATGAAATGCTCAACAGTATAAAGGTTTTCTCAAAGTCTGATCAAAATGGCTTGTTCATAAATTCCTGTTTTGCTCATTGCCAGTCTGAGAGGCAGGATACATGGTTTGCTAATGATTCTCCTGTTATCGAGAACAAAGTATGCCATTTTTATTTTTATTTGCTGCATTGTAGTTTCATATTTTGAATATTCATGAATTTATTCACAGTGGAGACTTATGTTGGATTTATATCAGTCAACTACAGGAACAATTAGGTAGGCTTAGAACAATTATGTTCAGGAGGCTAAAACATGCAGTAGACTAAGATTTATGTTGTGGAATATAATTAATTGATTTAGAGGTTGAACCAGTAAGTCCCACGAGTGTTAGCCTTGTTAAATATCATTACAAATGTATTTTATGTTCAAGTGTGTGATGAAAATACTTTGTCTGAGAATGTCATCCGTGTTAATTTTGTAATACTATTGATATGCAGAGCATCGCAAAATCTGTTGGAGACTGGTATTTCGATCGAGTAGCTGTGAAGACTATTGACTGTCCTTACCCCTGTGACAATACCTGCCACAATCTAGTCCATAAGTGAGTGAGAATTTATTTATTGGCTCTAAAGCCCTTTATAATTTCCCCAAAATGTTATTGTTGATTGAAATTGTAACATTCATTTAACAAATTGAGGTCATTGCTTGCTGGCGTATGCAAATCGCAGATGCTAGCATCATTCTTTGTGATATCCTAGTAGGTTTATGAGTAAAATATTGTATGTCTCCTTATTATGGGTTAACGTCTCCTTATTTGAGTTTTTAAGTTTGATGAGGTTGAGCTCAATAACCGACGTTCTATATAGTTTTATCAATTTCTCTTTAGTTATGTCATCAATAACTGAGCATCATATAGCTTACGAGGTTTATGAAAACAGAATGTTATCATTGCCATGTATTTCACTCTTTAAGTGAGCGAGTTTCATGTTCTTCATTCTTTTGGTAAAATCTATTCTAGTGGATTCTACCAAATTTGTCAGAAGAGTGTTGGTAACATGAATGGGCACCCACAAAAACAAACATCCTAGGTTAAAGATTTAAGTAAACAATGGCATAGTTACATAGGTTATCAGAAATGCTATAAGATGTAGATGGAAATAGCAAGCTTTTATATCTTTCTGTCTAGTTTCATGAATTTCTACATACACGGTGCACCTTGCTGAATTCTTTAAAACTATTGTCTTCCTCTCTGCAGTGATGTTATATCAACCATAACAATCTCCCAGTCCACAAGATTGACTTTTAGCCTCCTACGTCTGCTTAGTGCATTCTTGATATCCTTGACATTTTCGAATGCTCTATGAGGTTTCAGTTTGGTCACTCCCACTATTGTTTCTTTGAGTTTGCATGGATACAAATATGGTTTCTTACGTGTATCTATTGGAGCACTATTATTAACATAAATTAGTGAACATCATTTTTTCTTTAGCGAGAAAGTGAATATCAAGATGGGTCTTTTTTAAAATTTTGTCGGATGCGGTTTATTAATGTCTCAATCATGTTCCAAATTCTTGTGTTTTGCAATCGCGTATTCATATTGTTTAGTTATGTTTCAATTTTTGTTTTTATCTTTATCATTAGGAAAACAAAAATTCGAGATTAAAATCGAAGAGTTTCTTAAATTACTAATAGCTGTGAAATTCTATTAAATGGTTTCATAATCCAATGGTAGATATCACTATATCAGAGGCCCGATAGGCCGATACTCTGTTTTCAGGTTTTCAGTGTCGCAGCTGCTTTTAATTTCATTGCCCTATACTCTATAACTAAAGACTAATGCTGCCCTCCGACTGAGAGGTTTGTTCAGGGTGATCATTCTATCTAGTTTCTTGTTTTCGTTGTTTTTAATAAATTTCTTCTTAAAAAAAAAGGATTAACTTCTTCCATTAGCAAATTGCAGTTCCCAAATTCAACCGAAAACCCCGGTAAACCTTCTGTTCACAAATCAACGTCTTTCATTATAGATATACTAAGGATTTAATTGTAGGATTTGGGGAGCCACATTTTCATTAGATATTTTTTTAGTTAAGTGTACACCTACATATTTATTGTGGTTTGGTGTAATATCTACTAGTTGAGCTCATAAATGCCACATGAACAATCACATCGTCATCATGTTGCGTTTTGAATCAGTTCACATAAAACTTTCTATGAACAAACACATGTGGAGTGACACAATCCCAATATCAACCGAGCCCTCTCTCGTCTCTATACAGCAAAATCAATCAGAATCTAACAACAAACACTTCTTCACACCCAAAAAAAAATGATTTTTTTTTTACAGTGGAGACCGAACCCTATCCTCAATCATCAAAATCAAAGTGTATTCCAAGTCTATAATCTTGGGTTCGTGCTATATTTACAGGCTGAGCTTTGAAACCAATCACAAAAGAAATTGATCCCCAAATGCCAACCTCTTCCAAACAAATTGAAGACAAAACCTTAAAAATAGGAAAAAAAACAAAAGAACGAAAAAAACTCTTTTGTACGAAGGAAAATAAAGTAATTAACTTTAACTAATAAAAAACTCTCTTGGTCCAACAAACAGAGCTTGAAAATTGAAAAACAGAGAAGCTAGAAAACTAATTATTCAAGTGGTTTGCTTAGTTGCAGATGCAAGCGCCACTGCTTGTGCCCAAACCTTGAGCCTAGCCTTCACATCTCTCGGATCATCACCTGGAACCAACCACAAATTCAAAACACAGTCAGTTGACAACTTGACATGATCAAAACGACAATGTACAAAGACATGAAACACAAAAAAGTGCAAACCAGGACTAGAGATGCGCCAGTTAGCGATAGGAGAGTCGCCACCACTACTGGTGTCAAGTGTGGAACAAGACCTAGTTGGGATCTCTAACATGCGCTCATGTTCCAACTCAAACCCAAGATCTCTACATGCCTTCATTTCCTCCATATCCATACACAGCGACCTCTTTCCTCCTTTAGGCCTCGTTATCACCACCAACCCTCCTCCTCCACCGCCACCGCCACCGCAACCGCTCGCTCCTCCTTCACTCTCCCCACTTAAACTATTGTTCCCACCATAAAAACTCATGACATTCTCATGATCATCTTTTTTATTCAACTTGCTTTCCTCAACCCACCTCTCTCTCGCCACCCTTCTCTTCCTCAAATTCTTCCTCATTCCCTTCCTCAACAACAACCCCTTTTGAGCATCGTTTTCACTCGCATAATCTTTGGCCACCTCTAAAATCGTCCCGCCTCGAGCCCTCCGGCGTGGAGGAGTCGCCGGAAGAGAGTAGCATCCGGGTTCGTTGTCGGAATCCGACGACAGTTCCGGCAACCCTTTGAACTCCTTGTTGTCATCGGAAAACTCTTCGTCAGCGTCGTGACCATCAAAGCTCTCTATAGACAATCTTGACATGAACATCCTCATGCTCTCATCGTTAACATAATCTTGATCTCCGTCCTCGTTAGTGTACATGGAACTGGTGCACATCGACAGCCGAGACAAGTTTTGTTGTTGAAATTGATGATGATGATCATACACATACCCACCGTCATCAGTATCTTCATATTCATCTTCTTGCATAGAAGAAACTATGTTCATACTTTCATCAGACGCCATATCTATCAATCTGTCACTCTTTTTGTGTGTGTGTGTGTGTGTGTTTTATCAGAACTGAAAATAAGATAACTTTGAAGAAGATAAAAGGATTACATAATCGAAAAGGAGGCGATCAAGAAGGAATATTAGAAGAGCTAAAAACACTGAAGCGTTTGAGTTGTTTTTTTTCTCAGTCATTCGTTTCAATAAATCATGATAAGGTCATGGTAAACTCAATCGCTTAACCAACCATCTTATTTATAATCAAAACCAATACGCCCTTTATTCCGAATATACCCTTTTTTGTCTTCAGGTGTGCCGTTTCAGGCCAGGTGTCGCTAAATGGAGTGAGAGAAGCTATGACTGGTAGAGGGGTATTTTAGTACATTAGTATTTCTTTTAAATATTACCGGTTTTTTTCTTCTTCTTTTTTTATCCGGAGGTAAATACTCTAACCGATAACTATAGAAAATAAATGTTATATCGACGCTAGAGAGTCACTGGCGCAGTTAATTTACAAGTTACACAGTTAATAATTAAAAGAATCCACACGGCAACGTTGAGACAAACGACGTAGAGAAGAATCAGCTTGAAGAGCGAGAATGCGAGAGCTAGAGAGAGTATGTGTGGAGGGTCCCACTCCAGTGGACTTGAAGACACGTAGTAATAAGTGATTGCTGATCCATGAACCCATGGTTCGTTAACGGGTCATGCGTAAACCCGGTTTGAAGCATGAAGTGAAGTTGTGAACATTGTACTGAAGAGTGGAAGAGACCTGCCTGCACGAATGCCCAGACATGGCACCCACCTGACCACTTTCGCATATCAGAATATCAGGGCAGTCCAAACAACATCACTACTTTGATAAAGAAATGACCTTGCCATGTCCCAAACTGCCCTCAAATCCTAACCACATTTCAAACCTAAATTTTTGTGAATTGGGAATTGAAATAATATGATGATTTTACTCAAATACATAAACATAACTATTTGAGTAGTAAACAATTTGAGCCCACGATATCAAAGTATGAGACACAGTTAATCAGAATCTCTTATTAACCTTTTTGGTGTGAAGGTTTTATTAGTAAAAATAATCAATATGTTGCTTTTTATATTTTAATATTAAAAAAAATTAGTATTCGGAAAATACAAGTACTTCAAGTCTTCAATCCACAAATTTGTTACTGTACCAGTAAGAGGACTCAACCACGAGGTGGCTGCTTTGATGGTCCACCATCTAGGATGAATTCTAAGTTTTAGATTTTACCTTCGGTAGTTAGTTTAAAGTCAAATCTTCGAAATGTTAATCGATAAAAAGATAAATTTATAGTACGGATATCCCCCAAATCAATAGTTCAATTTCTATAACAATAAATACGAATTCTGATTTATCCGATTGTAACTTTATATGATCAATAATGTTAATCAATATTTTCTATTTACCTTAATTCATAATAATTAATAAATAAATCATGACATATCATGCGATTTAACGGATGGATGATTTTACGAATTACAGGATCCTCGAATCAATTAAAAAAAAAAAAAAAAAAAAAAAAAAAAAAAAAAAGAAGAAGGGTACGAGGACTTAAAACTTTAACAGAAGGATCACAAGCATAAAATGACTGCAGTGTAGTACAGTGGCAGGCAATTACTTTTACCTTTTGAGTGTATCTAGGCACTGAGGGGACTGAGGTGACATTATATGTTCACGATAAACATATGCTTTTTTTTATTTCGTTTCCATGCCGAAATTGCCCTCTCAAAATATACAAAATAATAAGCGTGAAAAGGCGAGAATACCAATGTTTCGAGCAAGGGCAGTTTGGGTAGTGGATAAGGACGGATGGAAGGAATGGATGGGTTAGCTTTGGGTTTGGCAGCATCAGGCCCACTAGAACGGTGTTTTATTTTAGACGATGATCGGATGATGTATGTAACCGCGTTTAATAGGACTGCTGTCCGCGTTTTCGTTTTCGAAGACAAAAACATAAAAAGTTGAGAAATTGGTGGGTTTTACTTACAATATCAGCTGGGTCCACCCGAATCTGAGCCCAAGAAACTCTGACCACGTGGCACCATCTTATGCACATAACATACATGCTACTTGCTTATCCTCACAGGGTTGGTCCCACCCCAACTCTCTCCCAAAGTCCCAATGGACCCATCAAGCCCAATATACAAATAATTTAGGAGTTGTTGCTTTCACTTTTCTCTTTATTTATTTTTAATTATTTCTTTGGCCACCCTTTTTATCTTCAACCAAAAACAAACATTTTTATCAATTTGAATAAATTATGTAGAGAGTTGAGTTTACTAGTAAATTCGATGAGCTCGGTCACTCACCGACCGTCAGATCTATTGACTAGTCGCCTTTCCAAGCCTGCTTCGTTGATGGATATGTAAATGGACGGCTATTGTCGTGAAGACGATCGTCATCAGGAGTCCTACGCGTGTATAGTCATCAAATAAATAATATCTGAAGAGTGGATAAACAATCAGACGTACAAACTATAAAGAGATCAGAGGCGTAAGATGATAATGATGGAGTGTTCTCGAAATTCGTGTGGATAGGATTAATCTTGATACAAGTCAGTGGACCCATGTTAAGCAGTTAAGGACACCTTCACAAGAACAACACCGTGATCTCTAAATTTTAAATATTTTTAATTCAAATTTAACTAAAATGTTATTTTAACCGGCAACATTGTATAGAATCATTCCAATCATTCTCTATTATAACCGGATATTAATATTTTAATATTTTATATTTAACAAATAAATTGATATCATTTTTTAATAAATAATAATACAAATTTGTTATATTTTTTAAAAATTTTGTTTAAAAATATTAAAAAATATAAGAAAGAAAATATAGAAAACTTGAAATGACTCCCTACATATGAAGAGTCCTTCGGTGGTTCTCTAAAATAGAGAATCATCTACACAATCTTATTGAAGATAGTGTATTCTCGTGAAAAATATCAGTAATAGTCAAGAACTCATAAAACGTCTATAGCTCTCCTCATTACTAAATTTACTCATATAACCACATTTGAACTTGAATATTTTGACTTGTCCAGAAGCCATGTTTCAATAGACACTATTGAAAACTTAACATTAAATGGTCGTTTGTTTTTTTTTTTGTCTGAAGACTAAACAGTCCTGAATTTTTTTGAAGACTGAATGAGAACTGAAATCTGAACCTGAATAACATGTTTGGTTTTTTTTTTTCACACATCTGAATGTATTGTCAACATATTTGTTTTTTTAAAGTAAAAATGTCTCAAAATAATTAATTTACATTTATACATAAAACACATATGATCATGATCTTCTTCGATTGCAAACAAACTTCATTTTTACTAAGAAAAGAAAAAAAATATATTCAAAAAATAAAAGGGGTAGTAGGAAAACTTACACAAAACACTCTAAAAATATATATAAATACATCACCTTAATATCATAATAAAGTATTGATATTAAAAACTAATATGAGAAGTGATTATGATTCTTTTTTATTTTTAAATATATTTAAAATAAACAATATATTAAAATAAAGATTTTTATACTATATGTAATTACGATGAAATTGGAAATATATTTTATATGGGGGATAGTATCTGAAGAATAGATTTTGGATTGCATTTAATGCAATTCAGTGATTTATAATGAAGTGAAAAGTTAGGATTTTTTTTTTTTTAAAGTTGTTTTTTAAGATTTTTAATTTGTTTGACAACTTAAAACAACAAACAAACCAATTTAATAATAATGATCCAGACCAATTAAGTTTTAAATGGAAAAAATAAACGATCCCTAAGATTTAATATCCAATATCTCAAAATACCCATATGATGATATTCTACTAATATTTAATAAATAAAGTTACGATGTCCATATCTATAAATGAAGTCTTCTATCAATTAACAAATGTATACCATCAAACCATCGATAATAGACTATGCTATATAATCGTACTCATTTAGAGAGCCCATTGAAGTGCTCTAAAACCATCCAAACTAGCTATTTTAGTTAAGGAATGAGTTTAAGATGCTCTAACAAAATACCCAAAAAGAAAATTATTAATTATATTTATTGTCTTAATTAATTCGGTAAATATATATTTGTAATAAATATTTTCCTTTTTTATTAAATTTTTAGTTATCAACATGTGTCCTAGACATTATCATTCTTTTATAGATGACAAAAAAGTACTCAAATTATTTGTCTAAAAATGGTGTCCCAATTTATATCTAACAACCAAATTGAGATATATACATGTAGACACATGACTTAATTTAGTCACAATCTAATTAGAAAACATCATTTTTTTACTAATTAATTCAAATTTCATTAATTTGTCCTTATATAATTGAAAATAAATCAAATTAGTTATATCGTTAGTCAAAACCGTCACTTTGACTTTTGACTAATGGTATGACTGATTTGATTGATTTCCAATTATTTAAGGACCAAATTAATGAAATTTGAATTAATAAGTAAAAAAGTGACATCTCCCAATTAGATTTGGACTAAATTGTAAAAATCTTATTATAATAAATATTTTTCTTTTCTATTAAATTTGTAGTCAATAATATGTATCATAGACACTATCATTATTTTATAGATATCGAAAAGAGTACTCAAATATATTGTCTACAAATTGTATTCCAATTTATATATAATCAATCAAATTGGGATATGTATCTACATTTATATGTCTCAATTTAATTGATTAGATATAAATAAAAACATCTTTTTTAGAACAATTTATTTGATTATTTTGAAAATCTTATATGGGACGGTCTACAACCTATACTACGTAATGTTATCTAAATTAACCCAATGGAAAGATTTACGGATACACTCCACTGCGTCTAAGTTTTTCTCTATACCTATAGCATTATGATATGGTGCAAGATTACTAATCCTGTGATTGAATTCACTAACGTTTAGTTTATTAATATTAATTTGTTTTAATTAATGGTGAGTGTGAGGTAATGGTCAAACTGTAAGGTGGTTCTACGAAATTGACATGATCACATCAACCTTTTAATGTTTGAAAAATAGTGGTTAAAATCCAAACAAAAGGTTACAGTTTAACTATTTTGGATTTGGCACGTAAGATATTGTTTAGTTATTTTTACTAAGGATAATTATCAATTAGGCTTAAGATTTTTTTTTTTATAAAAAAATTCAAGTTGTCTGTGATTTTTATTAAAGGGATCAAATTGATCTTCACCTATTTTTTTTCATATGCTAAATTAGTCCATCTAACTAAGTTTCGTCAGTCATTTTTAAATGTATAGAGATAAAATTGTACTTTATTCATAAACAATATAATAATGAAACATACATATTTTTTTAACATATATATTTTAATTTATTTTGTTTTTTGTTTTTGATTTTTAAATAATTTTAAAAACAATGTTTACATAATATTAACAAAAAAAAACAATTATATAAAAATTATAAAAGACTAAACTGGAAACTAATAGTAAATTTGTTTATAAAATAAGGGTATAATTAACATTCTCTTATTAAAATATTTTTAGATTTTTAAAGATATTTATAATTAAAAAAGATACAAATAGTGTTTCATTAATAATATTTTAGATTTTGCTATAATTAGAATAGTGAATTTAATGTATAAAAAACAAAATAATTTTACCATAATATGATAATTAAATGGTATTTAAGTACTTTAACTAAAATTATTAAAATCAACTGTTATATTTAACACAATTAAATTATTAGAAGGGTTAATTTGATCGCTTCAAAAAAAAGAGGAACCAATTTGTTAGTAGAAACAAATGTTATAAAAATAGTAAACAATTTGAATTTTTTTAAAAAAGTTTAAGACTTAATTGGTAATCGTGATTAATAACAAAAGTTTTGTCCTGTGTGTAGCACAAGTTTGTACATATTTCAAATACATCAATTTTATATCGAAATGTAAAAAAAAAAAAAAAAAAAAGTTAGTTTATATAGATAATTTGAGAATGAGTCGACAGTGTTTACACGTGAATTTATACTTGTATTATTTATCACCACCCTCCATCACCAAAATCCTTTGTCATACAATCTTGACAATATTTTGATAATTAAAATAATCGGTTGACCAATGAATTAGTGAACACGCAATATACACATAATTCTAACCAAATTATAAATACTAAAAAACAATTTGATTATAATATATATATTTTTTGTCCAAACACTAACATTCTCAAATAATACATCACGGCTTTTGACCAAAATCAAACAAATCCATAGCTTTGAATTTCTAGAATTCATTTCTCTTGAATATCTAGATGGGACTGCGTGTCATTTAAAAAAAAAAAAAAAACTAATAAGATTAAAAAAACACATAACATTCTAATAACCAGCAAAAACACAACACGAAGCATGTTTATATTAAATAAAAATCACAAGATATATATATATATAAAAACAAAAGCACAGCTTATTGGGCCAATGACATTTTTATATATTAATTGCCGACAATGCAAGAAAGTGATGGGCAGTCTTGTGGGCTCCAAAGCTTTTGGGTGGAGAGAAAGTTGGAAAAGAAAATTCAAAATTGTATAGATATTTTTCTCGGTGGTGCAGAGACTAGAGATCAGTCGTTGGAGAATGTGATTTTCAATAAATAGTAAAATAAAAGTGAATTTGTTTTGAACTTTTGATCCCAAGTCTCAACTGATTTGATTTTATATTAATGTTTTTGTTTGGGTGATATTAACACTTTTGTCATTTTGCAAAACTGTAAAAAAAAGGATTCATGTCCCCCAAATAGGAAGAAAAACTCCGCGTAAGAGATTCATCAAAATTCAATCAGTTAAACAGTTTTAATATTTGACAAATGAAATCAAATTTGCTTAGTGCTGTTATAAAAAGCAATAGTAAAACCAAGTTATTATTATTTTGCTTTTAATGTTTTTGAAAACAGATAATTAAATATATAGAATTGGTATGATTTGGATTTTGCTACAAATTGGATGTACACTCGTGTTCATGTTGGTGCCTATCTACTAATATATAATCGAAATAATAAGCAGTTTCTTTGTTCTTGCTGCTCAATGTCAGGTGTCGAACACATGTGCTTTAATGACCCACTAAACAGTTCAAGATTTGATTAATTTGTAATTTAAACCATTACTTAAAATGCTTCTCTTCTTGTTGTTTTGTTTCGGGTAGGTACGTAGCTTATATTTCTTTTTAAGCAAACCCATTCAAACACTATTGTTAATAAAATCTAAAATCAATCTTTACATTTTCATATTTTGACTACCAAAGATCTCAAAAAATCTATCATAACAGGAAGAACAATTTTTCAAGTATTGCCAACTTCACCAACTCAGCGATAAAAAAATAGTAATTTAAAAAAAAAAAAAACAATTATAAAATAGTGATCAGTTTTATAAATTGGTTCGATCCGCAATTAAAACTGCAGCCCGTAATTGATTGGATTGGGTCCAAACACAATTCCACCCTGAGGCCAGCCCATTTTTATTTGGTTACAAGTCAGAAGTTGATAAATAGATTTCTGGATTTGTCAAGTTGAGGTGGATATTCAAATTTTTGTTTTCAGTATTTAAAAATAGCCTTTGAGTTTAAGACCTAATTTGTGATTTGAACACTGATTGGTTCATTTTCTTTAGATCTAGTTTTTTTTTTTTTTTTTTTTTTTTTTTTAATCTATCTTTATTTCATTTTACCATTCCCATCATTGGATTAAGAGAAAATTGATAAATGAATGTAAAAGTTGCAAATTTAAATTAAAGTCTTAAACTATGTATGAAATTGCTTTGCTTCAGAAATAATATGCTTTTAGTTTAACTTAAGGAATAATCAACTTACCACGTAAGTTGGTAGGTGTATGGTAAATTGACACTATGAATAATCAACTTATGAGAAAAACAATAAACAAATGTTTGGTAAACTTTAATTGATTATGAAAAATAACTAAAATCGATATAATTGTTCAAATATAATATATTATTGAAATAGTTTTTTACTACTTTTTTTTTTGTTTTAATTGAAAATATAAATGTAAAGCATAGAAATATAATATACTATTCAAACAGTTTTTGACTACTTATTTAAAAAAAAATAAATTAAAAATGCAAATATAAAACTTAGAAAAATATATATAAAGTTTAAAATATAAATTTTATTGAGTCAACTATTTTATAACCGAGTCAATTCGTTCTTCTCAATTCTAAGTTGTTGAGTCAACTCAATAACTCAATTTTCATTAATAAATCTCTACAACTCAAGCTCCAAATCCACCACCGTCTCCCGCTCGCCACCGACATAGAGAGATCATCATCCTTTATCCCTCGTCCCCGAAAGCATTGCCATCATTCATCCATCGTCGTCGATATCATCTCCATCGCCAAACTGAAAGCTTCACCATCTTTCAGGAGGAATCAAGATCTTTGGCACTAGAGTTGGCTTCCTCCTCCTCCACCGCCGAACCGACATCTCTGGTTCAACGGAAACACGACGAAACTGACACCACCAACTAACAATGGCCACTGAGTCTTAACAAATTTTTTTTTAATTTGTTAATATTTCAGTTTTTTAAAATGTTATTAGTTAAAAAAAATTATCACTATTAAATAGATGGGTATTACTATCTTTATATTAAAATAGTAGATATATTATAGACATTTTAATGATAAGAAGCCAACTTCCCCAATAATCAGCTTTGAAAACTAACCCCCGGTCAACTTCTCAAAAATTACTTATCGGAGAAGTAAATTGTAAAATAAGTTGTTTTTAGGAAGTTTACCAAACATCTATTTGTTCAAAACTTGAGAAATAAGTGATTATTTCTCAAGTAGAAGCAATTCCAAACACAACCTTAGTTAATTAAGATCGACCCGTTCTATATACTTTTAACATCTATAATTTTTGTGTGTCACCATAGTTTCAAAGATTAAATCTTCAATAAATTTTGGAGACACATTGTTAAGGAATTTTCAAATTTAATTTGAATGGGAATGATACAACTTTCCAAAGTGGTGTTAAGATTGTATTTTTTATATGAACATATACAACCTTTGTAAGTGGAAATGATGAGAAATGTCACTTTTTTTTTATAAGTTGTAGTGATGTCACCGGTTTAATAAGTTAAGTTTAAAAGACAAATATTATGGTGAACTACCCATATTGCCTTTAAATAATCAATTTTTAATTCTCTTTGTACTTTCATCTCCACACTTTGATCACTTAAAGCAATAACTTTTTTCTCTCTCAAAAACTTGTCTAAAAATCGATCTACAAATTGTCTGAACATGATCAAGTTTTTTTTTATAAGTTTACGAGCTATTGTATATTTTTGTTACATTGGTTCGAGTTTTTTTTTATATGTTTACGAGCTATTTTGTATTTGGTATGAGTATTTTTTTTAATTTGTCTAAGTTTTTTTACATTGGTACACGCATTTTTAAACTGCTGCAAACAAGTTATAATCTTGAACAAAAAAGCTCAAACCTCTAAGAAAAAAGCTTGAGCCCTTAATAAAAAAACTCGATCCCTTGATATAAAAGCTAGACCTCTTTAAAAAAAGCTCGATCATGTTAAAAAAAATATCGAATCTTAACAAAAAAAGCTCGATCCCTTAGAAAAAAAGCTCGATTATGTACAAAAAAGCTCGATCTCTTACAAAAAAAGCTCGATTCTTAACAAAAAAAGCTCGATCATGTACAAAAAAGCCCGATCCCTTTAAAAAAAGCTCGATCCATCATAAAAAAACTCGATCACTTACAAAAAAAGCTCGATTATGTAAAAAAAAAAGCTCGATCCTTAACAAAAAAAGCTCGACCCCTTACAAAAAAGCTCGGTCATATACAAAAAAAGCTCGATTATATACAAAAAAGCTCGATCCCCTTAAAAAAAAGCTCGATCCCTTACAATAAAAACTCAATCCCTTTAACAAAAACAACTCAGAAATGTTTCAAAAGTCTCAAAAACCAAGATATTTATCTTCGTCAATACACAAAAAATCAAATAAATAAAAAAGCTCTGGGGGCGCTGCCCCCTGCCCCCCCGCGAGCTGGACCCCTGAATGCGTCTGCGTAGAGCCACTTTGTCGTCGTTCGAGTGATTGTCTGAGTTTCAACCAGATTTTCTCTCTCTACTTCAAAACTATCACTATAAAAATGAATGAAAGAATTCTGATGTGGAACAACTATTGAGGGTATTTTTATCTGTTCACCATAATAGGTGCCTTTTAAACATAAGTTATTAAAGCAGTGATAGTTAGGGATGCACGTTTGAGGATTGGGATGGATATAGGCCCCCCCATCCCCATCCCCATCCCCACTTCCTAGACCCTTCCCCCATCAACCCCCCCCCCCCCCCCCATTTGGGGAAAATAGGGATGGGGATGTTTGGGGGGAGGTCCCCCCATCCCCATCCCCAGTTTCTAATTTTTCCCGTTTTTTTCTGTTTTCTCGTATCTCCCGGTTATTCATTTTCCTATTTCCCTATTTAACTAAAAATTATAAATTAAATTAAAAAAAACAAACATTTCATTACAAATAAAAAATATAAATGCATTACAAATTCAACATAAAATGTTTCAAATAATTTAAATACATATTATAATTATATTTATATACTTTTGGGGGAAATGGGGAAATGAAGATCTCTATCCCCATCCCCATCCCCATTTCAATTTAATTGTGGGGGAAATGGGGAAATGGGGATGGGGAGGGGTCCCCCATCCCCATCCTCATCCCCCCCAATTTCCCCATTTCCCCCCAAAAAAAATCCCCAAATGGGGATGGGGGTGCAGGGATTTGGGACACCGGGGATAAATGTGCATCCCTAGTGACAGTATTGAAATGCTACCTCCAAAAAGTGCTATTTATTTTTTGACCCCACATTTGTAATGATATGTGACAAGTTGGTGAAAGGGTGTATAACACCCTATAAATTGGACCATGTACATCACTTACAAAAACATTAGAAACATAACCAATTTACCTGGCAAATTGTTCTGTCTCAGCCTTTTATATTCTTCTCGTTTAATTTCTTTAATTTTATTCAATATTTTTTTTCATAAAATTGTCAAGATTTTGTAAAATTACAGTAACAGAATATTGTCTCTTGACATCAATTGTGTTTGTGGTTCTAATCGTTAGTGCACAACGATAGTAAACAATTGAGCACTACAAAAAAAAGGGCTATAGGGACGAAATTTATTCGTCCCAATAGAACGTTTATTGGGACGCAACAACATATTCGTCCCTAAAAATTTCAAGCCTGAAGAAACCTTTAGGGACAAAAAAATTCATCCCAATAGAATGACTATTGGGACGAAACAAATTATTCGTCCCTAAAAAGGACATACCCGACGAGACTTTTAAGGACAAAAATATTTGTCCTAATAGAATGTCTATCGGAATGAAAAAAAATTATTTATCCCTAAAAAGTGTAAAAATAACAAGACTTTTAGGGACAAAAACATTTTATCCCAATAGAATGTGTATTGGGACGGAATAAACTATTCGTCCCAATAGGATGTCTATTGGGACGGAATAAACTATTCTTCCCTAAAAGTTTGAATAGGTTTATATTGAATCAATCACCGATTTTTCGATTAATCAATACTAACACAAATGACCCCAAATAAACAAACATTCAATAAAACTAATTATGCTTAAATTAATAACAACACACAATATTTACGTGGAAGCCCTCCAAATGGGAAAACCACGGGCTGATATGTGTGCCACACTCGATCCTCAAATCCACTATTGAATGAAAGTTTACAACATTGGTTGACCTCCTATCACACCCTCCAGTTACTAACCCTTTCACTCTACCCAACGGGCCTTAATAGTGATTCTTGATCAACATGCTTGTGGACTAACCACTTAATTACAAGACTTAACCTCAATGAAGAGTCAAAACAACCTAAGTGAATATGATAAAATATTCAAACATGCAAGTAATGCTAGGCAACACTAAATGCTTATCTAGGAATTCAAGGATGTCAATAAAAGCAATTCCTAGATATTAATGTCTATATGGATGCTCATAAGATCTAACTAAATATAGATATGAAAGTCTAATATCTAGTCATCAACAAAAAGTCAATCAACCCAAGTTGTCATAAAACATGGTAAAGAACAATCAATACAATTAACAAATGCAATCAATTAGACCTAAACAATATCAAAATGCAAAGCATAAAGATTTAGATAGAAGGGTAAAATGGTCACAAATCTTAGCTATCACAAAATATAAATCTCAACCAACAATCAACAATCCAAGCATGTTATATATGCAATTAAACTAAATGACATGCATTTAATCAACAATAATTGCTAAACCTAGGCATACATGTCATAAGAATAGAACAAGAGATTCTAGGGCATGTAGAGATTACCTAGTCAAAGATAAACAAGAAAATCCATGCTTGGAAGATGCAAGATAATGCAAGATGCTCATGGATTGGAGTTTGGTTGAGTCAAAATGAGTTCTTGGGAGCTCTCTCTCTATTAGAGTCAATTTCTCTTTCAAGGAAAACTTGGACAATAAAAATGGCTTCTTGGACTCCCAAAGCCAAAGAGAAGATAAGAGAACATATATATATATATATATATATAGTACCCTACACGAAACTGCATCGTTTTGGACGAAGGGCAACTAATTCCCATCATGACCGTTGTGCATGCCGCGGCCTAGGCAAGTGTCCAGACCGCGGTCCATGCAGCATGGCACAGCTGGACATTACCGTTGGCTAGGCATGTGCACCAAAAGAGTTCTAGACAGTGGTACACGCCTGGGAACCTCCGCTTAGGAGACTGCTATGTATGCAATGTGCACAGGCCGCTGTAGAAGCAGCATGCAACGTCTGGAGAACACCGATTTGCATACCGCGGCGGAGGTAGTGCATCGGGAGCGGTCCCAACCGCGGTCAAGAGGAAAATCCTCTTCTAAGGGCAAACAAAATGCATCAAACACTCAAGCAAGAGTTATGGCAAAAAGGCACACAATTACGACAATTAAGCATTCATGCAAGATGATCAAAAACATGAATAAGTGTGTGTGTGTGCACTAAAACTCTTCAAACAAGGTTAAGCAAGTGATTTACCTTTTGAAGCTAGAGCTAGGTCTTGAGCAATGATGGCCTAAACTACCCTTACACATTAATCCCCAAATGTGGTTGTCAACGAAATGAGCCAATAAAAAACTGAGGAACTTACAAAACTAAAAAAAAAAGAGTAAAGAAAGTCTCTCTATTCCATACAAACCACTTTCTAGAAAAATTGTTATATATTTATTCTTCACTTTTGTGATAGGAATTCCAATATTACATTTGTCTATTAAATTGAAAAATGTAAAGAAAGTCTCTGTATTCCATGTACGATTAACGATAGACCATTTGATATGAAAATATGTGTTTTTAAAAAATAGTTTAATTACACATCACCTCTTAATAGACCTAGTAGTGCACCTCATTTCCATATAAGTGGTGAGGGGTTCAAATCCGGGAGTTTTCTTCCCGGGTTGTGGGTAGTAGTTATCTCCAATTATGGTTCTAGATATCAA
Source organism: Dipteronia dyeriana (assembly GCA_032871835.1). Classification (NCBI taxonomy): domain Eukaryota; kingdom Viridiplantae; phylum Streptophyta; class Magnoliopsida; order Sapindales; family Sapindaceae; genus Dipteronia; species Dipteronia dyeriana. Next base: position 93,036,365 of record CM065299.1, on the reverse strand, counting down.
GGCCGTACATGTATTGTTTGATCTCAGCAGCTATCGACAGTCTTATTGTAATAGTTCTTGTAATATTTTAAAAAAGTAGTTTAATTAAATGCTACAATAAACTTTTTTAATATCAATTTGTTTATTATATAAAAATAAAATTTAAATTATTGGAATTAATTTACAATAAAAAATTAATAACATATTCAAATGGGACGAAAATATAAATTTCGTCCCTACAGTTTATCAAAAAGGATGAAAAATTTCATCCCAATATATTATCAAAAGGGATGAAATAAAAATTGTCCCTATATTTAGGGGTGGGCACAAAATCCGGAACCGAGCCAAACCTAACTGAACCGAACCGAAAAAGGGTGTTCGGTTCGGTTCATACAACCTATTTGGTTCAAACCGGTTTTAGATATCCAAAACCGGTATAAACCGATGAACCGTCCTATATAAGTAAAAAAAAACCCTAAAAGACACATCTCACTTCTCAGTTTTCACTTTTCTCTTAGCCGCAACTTTCTAAAACTCTCTCTCTAGTTTCTCTGTTTCTCTAAATCTCCATGCTTTCTGTTTCTCTAAATCTCTCCGCTGCAACGTCTCCCATCTCTGGTGAATCTCCGTCGCTTTAATCAAAGGTTTGTCTTCTTTGCCTTCCATTTTTTAATTTTTTTTAGTGATTTTGAAAACGATTTAACATATTTTTTCTTATTTTCTTTCTACCAGACTCAACTAGCATTCTAGATCTATGTTCTGGTTTCTTGGGTTCCTGGGTTTCTTTCAATCTTTTCTTCTTTGCTGACTTGTTCTTCATCGAAATGATCCTCATCTCCAATGACTTCATCTCCATCGCTGCAATCTCAAGGTTTGTCTTAATATTTTATATGTTTTTTTTTAATTTTTATGGGATTTAAATAATTTTTCCAGCGATTTGTTATAATTTTATATTTTTTTCTGAAGCATTGTGTTCTAAATTCAACATAAGGAACTCAAACAAAATTTTTGTTTCTATCATTTAATTACATATTTAGAGATTTCCCCATATAAACTGTTTATAAACTATAACTTGGTTGATTTGCTGCAGTTTCTAAAGAACAATTTTTTTTTTGATGGGACTGAAGAACAAAGATTTGAATCTTGGAAGTTCAATAATTTTTAGGAAAGTTTTTTTTTTTGCTATCTGATTTTGGACTGTATTTTTTTTTTTAAAAAAAAATTAACCATAAGATTTGGACATGTATTTCACTTATCATTATGTATATTTTTCACCAAATACAGGTTTTCCTTTCTTGAAGAATATTATTAAATTGTTATATATATATATATATATATATACCGAATTTAAAGTGTTAAACTGATAAAAAAAATAAGTTAAACTGAACTGTTATTATTATTTATTTATTTAGGCTTGATTTTGGGCTTTTGGATATTGAGTTTATACCATGATTTTCCAAAGCTAATAAAAATTTAAAAGGAAAAACATAAAAAAACTCATTAAGCCCATCAGACCCATTAGGCCCAAAACCGAATTGAACCGAATTGAACCGAATTGAACGGAACCGATTCGAACCGATAAAAACCAGTTCAGTTTAGTTCAGTTACTTTACCTTAATCGGTTTAAACCGGTTTTGATTTTTGAAAACCGAAATATTTTCGGTTCAGTTTGGTTTTGTCCAAAACTGAACTGAACCGAACCGTGCTCACCCCTACCTATATTATTTCTTCCTTATATTATTTCGTTCCTATAGGTAGTCTTTAGGGACGAATTTCAATTTTCGACCCAAAGAAGCTATCGCTGATCCCAGACACTAGCAGACTTTGTGGCCGAGTTCTCAGCTCTTCTGGATCCAGGTTCGGAAACCATTCCGGACCTAGATCCAGACTCCAAAAAGGATCAAGAACCGATAGATTGGCAAACTGATTAAGATGTATAGGTCCTACATACAGATGAGGCATCCAGCAAAGTGGGAAGCGAAGTAGGAATTATCTTAACTAATCTTAAAAAGGTCGAGCTCTGCCACTGCTTCCGTTTCGAGTTCAGCGCCACTAATAATGAAGACGAGTACAAAGCTCTATTAGCAAGAATGAGGTTAGTAGTCGAGCTCAAGGCAGACTACCTCCATGTCAAAAGCGATTCGCAACTGGTCGTCAATCAAATCACCGGGCTCAATCAAGCCAAAGGAGAACCCATGACAACCTATTTGCAACTGGTCCAACAGCTCAAAGCTCGATTCAGGGGGTTCAAGATCAAACGGATACCCTACCAACAAAACCATTAAGTAAATGTCATGGCTAAGATAACAACTAATGGAGGTCAAGCTTTGCCTAAGGGGAGTACCTCTCCAGGTTATCTCCTATCCTATCATAACAAGTAGAAATGAGGTCAACCAAGTAGATCGACTCCAGTGTTGGATGGATCCTATTGTGGATTACCTCCAGGAAGGAAAGATTTCAGAAGACCCAGATCAAGCTCACAAGATCAAAAGGATCTCGGTTTGATTCTATTTGAATGACGGGTACCTATACCGTAGAGGTAGGTCTTAACCCCTGCTCATGTGTCTTCACCCCAATGACGCTGCTTGGGTAATCAGAGAAGTTCACCCATGGGACTGCGGGAACCATACAGGGGGAGAAACACTAGCTTACCAGGTGCTCCACATGGGGTATTACTGACCGACCTTACATCATGACGCAAGGATGTATGTACAGTCATGTGAACCATGTTAAAAGAAAACCATCTTCCGCCGGAGAGGTTCTCTTCTATCAGTTCTCCATTCGATTTGATTGGACCGTTCCTTACTGCTCCTGATCAAGCAAAGCATACCTTATTCATAAAAAAGGAACGTGGCTTGCATGTTTGGAACTCCAATGATCATCATCACTGACCTCAACAAGCAATTCGGTAATGCGAGGTTTATGGAGTTCTGTGACTGCCTAGGCATAGATCTCTGTTATGCTTCTGTGGCTCACCCATAAACTAACGGCTTGGTAGAAGCTACAAACAAGACCATTAAGAAACTCCTAAAGAATAAATTGTAATAGAAAAAGGGCAAATGGGCAGATGAGCTTCCCGATGTACTCTGGTCATTCCGCACCACCAAAAGAGTTACGACCGGTGAAACCCCCTGTTCTTTAGCTTTCAAGGTGGAAACGGTTCTACCTATCGAACACAAGCTCACCTCGTTCAGGGTCTAGCATTTTGAAGTATAGAGCAACGAGGTCAAGCTGAGGGTAAAACTGGTCCTCCTGGAAGAAAAACAAGATAGGGTGGCTGAAAGGGTTACAGTTTACTAGAGCCGAATTGTGAGGAACTTCAATAGAAAGGTAAATGCTAGTAGCTTCAAAGAGGGAGACCTGGTGCTCTGGAAGGTGTCCCAGAACACTAGGAACCTATTGGATGGAGTGAGAGCCCTGAACTGGGAAAACCCTTACCTAGTGAAGGTAGTGGTCCGGTGTGTAGCCTACAAGCTGGAAGACATGGATGGATGACCCATTGACCACACTTAGAATGCTGATCACCTGAAGAGATTCTTTCCATAGGAGGTTGGAATCACCATGCCACACCAGAAGCATCCAGATAGGAACAGGTATTTGTACTCCGAAAATCATTCTGCAACTCCAGTTTGTTAATAAGAAAGTCTCCATTTCTCTCCATCTACGTTTACCTCTTTTATTCGAAGCGTTCGCCACGATCAACATGAACCGGGAAAGGCAACATAGCTAGCTCGATGCGTTGACCCCCCGCCAAGAAGGGTCTAAGCGTAAGAACATAGTTGTCTACTAGATCTCGAGACCAGGATAAACATCCTGATGCCTTTGGTCGGGTAACCCCCCCAGGAAAGGTCTGAGCGTATGTGCATAGTTACCAGCCAGACCACCAGACCAGGAAAGCCAAATGGCTCACCAGACGAGGAAAGCAAAATGGCCCTCCTGATGCTTTGGTCGGGCTACCATCCCCAAGAAGGGTCTGAGCGTAAAAGCATAGTTGCCAGCCAGATCACAAGACCATGACAGCCAAATGGCTCTCCTGATGTCTTGGTTGGGAAACTACCCCCAAGAAGGATCAAGGACGTAAGTGCATAGTTGCCTGTCCTGATCATGCTTGACCAGATACTGGATTCTTCATTGAACAGGGATGCTAGGTACCTCGATTGTCCTAATCAACTTTGATAAAGTCCTAGTGGGATCATTTTAGTACCCTTGAAACCTGGTACTAATCACTTATCGCATAATTTTTCTCCTTATCAGTTTGTCCATTTTCTTGTGTTGATAGAAGTACACAGGGGACTAGACACAGAGATAGATGATGCCATACTCACGGTACCATCAAGATATCAGGATACCATGCATGTAAGGAACCTTGATACCTAAGTTGTGGCAGTTGGTTATCTCGCTAAAGTAAGAAGATACTAGATATAGGATTTGATCATGCCATGACACCATCTTGGTATCAAGAAACCATGTATATAGGAAACCTTGGTTCCAAGATTTGTTGAATTGGGTTTTCGCCCAAGCACAAAAGCTTCCCGAATATGGGTGCTTGGTACCTTGATTCTCCCAGAAAGGGTAATCATTGATAATTTTCCTTGGGAAATTTTCTAAGATTCACTTTGACTAAGTGCTATGATGACTTGGTACCAGTCACCTAACACGCATAATTCTTTATACTTGATAGATTTTAAGCTTTCCTTATGTTGCCAGATATTTGTTAAAGTCAGGTATATCCGTTGATATGCAGAGGACTGCCTCACAGTCAAGCAAGCTCGTCCAGAGCGGAAGACAATCATATAAAAAATGAGGAATTCTTACTCATCAAACCATGGGAGCCCATCCCCTTATATAGGGCTATATACTTGTAAAAAAAAAGAGAAAAAGTAGATATATAAAATGACTTGATAGATTCTTTCTTGATTAAGCAGGGTGCCCACCCCCCTTTCCGGGCAATATACAAAGCTTACGACACTGGATCATAGGTGAACCTCCTTATGGTTTTCCTTTCTTCCTGCTCCATTTTCGGCTACCTGTCCATCTACCCCCTCTACAAACTCAACACCAACACCTGGCAAAACAGAGGGCTCACCAAATATTTGATCAATCACCTCCTTGACAATTGCCTGCCCCACCATCTATTCAATGGAAGCATTCTCTTCCACCACCTCATTAGAAGCAGGGTGATTCTCTGATATTTCAGCAGGTCTGGTTGAAATAGCAGGCATGATCGGGACTCGTTCCTCGACCTGGGATCCAATTTCAACTGGGGACTTTAAGGAAAGATTCACACCGGTAGCTTCCTGGCCTGGCTGAAGAGATGAGAGAGGCTACTGATTTTCATCATTGTTTGCACCTTCATCAACCCCAGCAACCCGGGAAGTGTCGGCCTAATCAGTGGTGGGAGCCGCCATCTTTCTGGCTTTCTCTATTATCCATTGTCTGTCCTAGTTCTTTATGATGTGTAGGTCGAAATAAGGGGGTAAGGCTTGAGCTACCTAGAAGGAAACATAGAAGTAACCATCACCAAATGAGGCGTCTACCTCGAACTTCAAACCTGCCACCTTAGCCCGCAGAGCTTGGTTCTCTTCCTCAAATTCCTGAACCTTTTTTCTTGTATTGTCTCTCTCCAAAGCCCGGTGTTCAGACCTGACAATCTCTGCATCATATGAACGCTTGTATCACTCCGAGCTGCATTGGGTTTCTTCAAGTGATCTCTCAGCCTTGTCTAGGGACTGGCTTAGCTCTTTGTTAGCAACCCGTAATCGGGCGAGCTCTTTCCGGGCTCCTTCGAGTCCTGCCTCCACAACTTCAGCACGCTACCTAAGAGAGGTAACTTGATAGCTCATGACAACGTTATACTTGAAGGCCTACAAGTTACAACATACATGTTAACTACCACTCAGACACCAAACACACACATACGAGGCAATAAGGAGCAAGATACTTTACCTCGGCTAGGAGGGTGAAGCCCTAGTCATCAACACATCCACTGGAGTGGAAGTCATCGTTGCTAGTCCCCCACCATCGCAGAAGACTATAAACCAATCCAGGACTTCATGGCTAGTAAACCTCAGCCTGGATCAAGATTGATCACGGGGAGCCATAACAGCAGTGACCGTAGCCGAATCAATGCCTTCATTAGCCCTAATAGGAGTAGTAATAGACGGTTGAGTGGGAACAACAACAGTAACAGTAACAATAGCAATAGCAATAGCAGCGGTAGTAGAAATAGTGACAACAGCAATAGTAGAAGCAGCAGTAGGGGCAATAGAATCTTGAACGATCATCCTCACTAATCTGGAAGCAAATACATCCAACCGGGATCCAGGTTGAGGGGGGAAAAAGAGAAGTGCCCTTGGTACCTTGTTCGAGACAGGGTAGAAAGAGGAGTGGTTCTAACAGTCCGAGTAATAGGAGACCCCTGAGGAGTTGGATGAAGAGAAAAAGACAGATCATCATAAGGAGAAGGCTCACGCTGGATCGGTAGATGGACCACAAAAACTACATGAAACGAGAAAAAGATTAGAATCAACCAGGATCAGTTAGAAGGCACAATAAAATAGAAACATAGAATCTCAGCTACCAAAAGAAGAAATGGAAATACACAGGTAACAGTCCACCCTGCCAATATCAAAGGTATATGAGGTTGGGTATTGCAGATTGATGAAGGACCAGTCAACAATGGCCTTTAGGATCGACCTTGACTTTGCCAAAAGGGTAGTATTCTCTCAGGCCGGTTTGCCATTAAACTGGGTAGGAACCCTATACTCAGTACCCCCGATGTGAACCGAGCTCCCCCAATCGCCACTTACCACGACCCACTCTTCCTTCCAGGGGGAGTCATTCTTAGTGGCACCATGAACGATGAAATTCAAACTGTTCTTTACCATGGCGTAGAATTTTCCTTTTAGACCAGGAGAATTAACGGTAACCTAGAAGACATACTTCAATTCATCTGGTCCTGGTCCCCTGTTGATGTCATCATCCTCGTATTTCTCCTTCCACAACACGAGAAACCCTACCAGATGCCTCCAAAATCCTGGGATCAGTTGGAGGGGAGTAAGTTGTAAGGCGTGAAGCGCCCCACGGAGAGTAGGATGGAGAGGTAGTCTGACACCACTTTCAAAGACAACAGTGTAAATAGAGAGCATGTCTGAGGAAGCGGTGTCCACATCATACCCCCGATGTGGGATGGTAATCATGATGCTATCAGGAATGAGAAATTTCACCCTCAAACAATTGATCGGCTCGATTGTAGCGGTAGAATCTGGGATGACACGAAAATCATAAGGAAGTGTGAGCGTCCCCCCTGGTAAGCTTGAATGGACCCTGACAATTCCTTCGCCAACTCTGATGTCACCAGATTTTTCACTTGAATCCCCATTGATTATCTCTAGCGGTCTATCAAGGTTATTTGAAAAACTGATCCTAATGGCGGTGTTTCGGTTTGAGCGGTAGCGCAGTAGCTAAGGGTCGTCGCTTTCACCACTATCCACCTCCTGAACCCTCTTCCTACGAGCGTGGTTAGAGGAGTCTCCCTCCACGGGACGGTCTACACTGTCGTGATCAGAGTGAGACATGGTAACAGTAGAAGATTGGTTGGGAGAATACGAAGAGACAGAAGTGGGAAAGTAGGGTAAGGTTTTTTGAATTTTGAAAGAAGAAGAGGTTTTGACCGCATGTGGAGTTAGAAGGAAGTCACTATGCTTAAATTGGAAATTGAACTATAATCGATGATAGAAGCGTGATCTTAGAGATGAGATTTTTGGTCGAAAATCTCGATAAACACATAAACCATTTCGTTTTTCAAACGGGTGTGTTCTACTAGCTCGACATGTGGACCGATGCATTTATTGTGAAGATTTCCTTCCATATCCTAGTAACCGGTTATGGAGGGAAAATTTCTACGTTCAAATCCCTAACAATGTTTTATGAAACTTAATTCACTGTTTTACCTAATAATATAAATTTTAATACACTTGTAGAGACAATGACAATATTAAAATGAAATGTCACTGATGATCCTCTTGAAATGCAGAGAAGCAAAAAGGTAAGGAAATAAAAATCCTTTGGCCTAGACTTCATTGTATATAAGGTTGAATGAACTAGAGATGTACATGCAAGGCAAATTGAGATTTTGCCAGCAAGTGATTCAGATCCTCTCACTTTTAAGGAAGCAATGAAGTCACAAGATGTTGCATTTTGGAAAGAGAATGTCAATGATGAAATGGAATTTATCATGGGAAATATATCTTGGAAATTGGTTGACTTACCACATGGGTCTAAACCAATTTGTTGTAAATGGATCTTCAAAAAGAAAATGAAGGTCGATGGAGTTATGGATAAGTTAAAGGCAAGATTAGTAGCAAAAAGCTTTACTCAAAAAGAAGGCCTTAATTATTTTGATATGTATGCACCTGATGTGAGAACTGCTACTATAAGAACTTCGATTGCATTAGCATCAATTTATCATATTGAAATACATCAAATGGATGAAAAAACTGATTTCCTCAATGAAGAATTGGATGAGAAAATATATATGAGGCAACCTGAAGGGTTTGTAATGCTTGGATAAGAACATAAAGTTTGTAAACTTATCAAATCTTTGTATGGCCTTAAACAAGCTTCGATGCAATGACATGAAAATTCGATAAAGTTATTGTTTCAAATGGTTTTCGAATTCATGAATCTGACAAATGCGTTTACAATAGATTCAACGGAAACAAATGTGTAATTATGTCTTTATGTTGATGACATGTTAATATTTGAAACTGACAGTGTAAGCATTGAACTCACAAAATCACTATTGTCATCAAACTTTGACATGAAAGACATGAGGGTTGCTAATGTGATTTTGGGTATAAAAATCATACGAAAGGATGATGGTTTAATACTGACCCAATCACATTATATTGAGAAAATATTGAATAAATTTAATCATTTCGATAGTAAGCCAGTATCCACGCCATATGATCCAAACATAAGGTTATACATTGACACTGAGGGAGCAATATATCAAGTTAGAATATGCTTATGTCATAGAGAGTGAGTCTTATGTTTGCCATGACATGTTCTAGGCCTGATATTTCCTTTCTTGTATGAAGGTTGAGTAGGTATACCGGTAATCCTAGTCAATTACATTGGCATGCACTGTATAGGATTTTGAAGTATTTGAAATATACTACTGACTATGGTATATATTATTCTGGATATCCATCATTTTTGGAAGGATTTACTAATGTCAGTTGGATCACTGATAAATAAGACCATACATCCACAAGTGGAAGGATTTTTACGCTTGGTAGAGGAGCAACCTGTAGGGGTTCCAAAAAGCAAACTTGTATAGCTGGTTCCACCACAGCCGCTGAGTTTATTGAATTGACATCATGTAGCAAAGATGCGGCATGGTTATGGAATTTAATAATAGAAACTCTATAATGACCAAAACCAATGCTTCTAATATCTATCTATTGTGATAGTGAGGTAACTTTGTCTAAAGCATATATACATATGTACAATGGCAAGTCTAGGTATATTGGTGTAAGACATAGTTATGTGAAACATTTGCTTACAGATGGTGTGATCACCTTTGATTTTGTCAGATCATGTCAAAATTTGGCAGACCCTCTTACAAAGGTACTCATGTGGTTGTAAAATAGTAAACAAAAATAATAAAAACCTTGCAAGTGCACAAATCGTAAACGATAGCATAGTGGAAAAGCAAGGGTCGTTCCCATAGAGAATTAATTACCTACTAAAATAATGAGTTTATATATTTGACACTCTAGGACTCTAATCTAACTAAAATAAGAAAACAAAGACTCTAAACACACACACACACACGAATGGGATTTTTGAATTGGTTACTAAACTAAAGAAATTAAATAACAAGAAATAAAACGCAACAATAATTTAATGAAGAAAAATATATGGAAAACACTAGTTAGGACCTTTTATCCACCACTAAACAATCATCCAATTCATAGACGAATAATGAAATTAAAGATGTCAAACATTATAAAGATATTCACGACAAGCTGTTGACATCCCACTCGAGTCGTATTGATTCTCTCTTAGTTAGTATGTAAGTTGCATGGTATCTACATAAATACTTGTATTCCAAATTATAACCTAACATTGGCATCTACTAGATTTAATAATATGAATCCATTAAGAACAAATAGAATATGAATATCACATGAACCCGAAAATATGGTATTTATCATAGGTAATTCATGAATCAATTTCCCTTAATTGATTATTATTCCAATTAATTGTTGCAACCAAGGATATATTTGTATGGTGTCCGACTTGTATCCTTGCAACATAGATTCTATACAATAATTATGCTCTAAGGTGAACAATCAAAGAAACATAATAATAGAATAACAATTTTATGGAGAAATTGAAATCATTATGTCGAGAAAATAATACTTCATTAAACAAAATTTGTCTATTGAATTGAAATCATGTTTACGGCTTCAAGAGAGCCCTAACTAACAAGAAAATTAGCTAGATATAAAAACTAGAAAATGAAATAAAAACATCTAATCTAAAGAAAGGTAGAAAAAGAGAATGTTGATGAAGTCTCCAGTCTTCAATCTTCAATCTTTAACTCTCCACCCATCCATCTCTCTTGTAGAAAACTCTTGGTATTTATAGGTGACTACTCCTGGTAGATTCCCAATTTGCTTTGTTATAGGAACCATACCCAGTAGAAAAATAAGATTGAACAAGAAATGAGAATCCTTTCCTAAATTGGATTTCCATTTTGGATGATTGACTTCTAATTTGAGTTTAGGAAGTTTTCAAAACATATCTTGATCTTTTAAAGTCATAAGGATTTGATTTGGAAAGTTCTGGGATAATTCTAGATCAATTTGGAGTGGAACACCAAAAATAAGCAACGACCGTTATGAGGACTGATGTGGGTGTCACGACGCTCTTGACAGTGGAAAATACTGGTCCCGACCGCTTGCTGTGGAAATTCACAACGGTTTGACAACGGTTATGTTTTCTAGCTCTGGCCTTTGATTACTAAAATGACCATAACTTCCTCTTAAAAAACTCAGATTGACAAACCGTAAAGTGTATCAGAAACTAAACTTCCGGGGCTTTCCGAAAATATGTAGATATCAACCTGGTTCAATCTGAGAAGAGAGATATGGTTTTCACAAGTTGGATGTGCTGTAAAGGTATTTCTCCAAACTTCACTAAAAATCACCTTTTTGTGTTCAAATTTACTCCAAGAGTTATCTTCTACACAGTCTCAACAAACACGTTTAAATATTCAATTTTACCCAAGAACATAACATAAAACATATGAATTAGGGGTCTCAAATATCAACATTTATCGACCTAACAACTCACAAGGGATTTGGTATCTAAAACTTTAAGAGGGATGGGATTGAAGCCAACATTTAAATATCACTAATGATAGAAACTCAACCCAACGCTTGAAACCTCAAGATCTTGGGTTCAATGAGCAAAGTACATCATATGTTATGATTGCAAGCACAATAAAATTTATACGTGTCTTAGAGGTGAAAGTGTTTAATACATGTATGTACATGGAAGGATAATAAGCTTTTAAGCTTTTAATAGACTTATAACTGATTCTATCGGGATGTTTTTACAGGGACATTTTTGATAACGTTTACTTATATAAGCTTCGAGGATGGTGTGGTCCTTTATGTAATTTGGCTAATTACTAAAGAGTTCATGAAAATCCAAGATGTAGACGCGAGATATAGACGCGAGGCCATTACACTCGTCATCAATTTTTGAACATTGAAATATTGAAAGATTATGTGTGAGACATATTCGATTAGTCGGATAAGGTTGATGGTTCAAAGCTTGCCTACCATGTCACCTTAACTAAGATGTGTTTCGCTAAGTGAATGGTTCAATCGAAAGACACATTCATTTATGCATAAAATTTTCAAGCCTGTGTAAGACATTTTCAAATTTATTTAGAATGAAAATGATGCAACTTTCCAAAGTGGTGTTAGATTGTATTTTTGTATGAACATATACAACCTTATAAGGAGATGTAGCTTTTACATAGAGATGTTTTTGTGTCATATTAAATTCAACAGAATAGTTGTATTGGTACGTGAAAAGTTGTAATGTTTAGTGAAAGAGTGCATAACCCCTATAAATTGGACCATGTACACCACTTGCAAAATCATTAGAAACATAACTAGTTTATTTGGCAAATTGCGCTATCTCGACCTCCTATATTCTTCTCATCTAATTTCTTTCACAAAATATTGACAATTTTATACAAAAAATAATGAATAAAATTAAACTGTAGTAACATAATATTGTCTCTTGACCGGTTTGTCATCAATAGTGTTTATGGTTTAAATCGTTAGTGCACAACGATATTAAACAATTGACGCTTTATTATATCTTGGAGACACATTTGCATAACCCGGTGCATCACTCAGTTGGTTTGGGATAAATAGTGTTTTAAGTAAAACGACTTTTGTAACGTGCTTTGAAGCCCACATTTTATATTACTATAGTGATTTTTGTTCTACAGATAACAATTTGGTTCAAAAAAAATTCACAGTAAACTTCGATAGAAAATATACACAACTTCATTTTTGAAACATAATTTCAAACACACATGAATTCCAAATCCAAATAAATCTATTTGGAAATATTTATGCTAATTGATATTCATTTGCATTTATGCATTTCAATTTAGAATTCATTCCATAAATCTCTCATCGTTTTTGTCTCAACCGATTCATGTACTACAATTTTACATCCTTGTTTGGACCCTACTTGACAATTTAAATTTTTGAGTCTAGACTAGTGTCAACCGACAACCCCAAAGGGCCAAATCTCTTTTACTCATTCCAGTGTGACATTAAGGGACTGTAGAGAAATGTCAGTGCTATGCATTCATATGGTCACAAGTAGTATGCTTATATTATGGATATTTGAGCTTCTGAATCACACAGTTACAGTTAGTGTGTTTTCTGAGTCTGCCAGTTTGTTGATGACAACCTCTACACATATTTTCTCTTTTATTCACTGCAATGAAACCAGAAATTGATTGCTATGATGCTATGTTAACACAAATGTTAGATTCACAAAGTGACTAAAATTGCCTTAACAATTGTCTGTCACTTCTCTCCCTTCTATTTTGTGTATAACTCCACAGTTGTGTAATTTCAAAAAAGTTCCCATATAATAAAATTCAGATTCTTAGATGACTTATAATTTGATTACAAGAGTTGAGTAAAGGGTGAACTTATATTTTAAACGAACCTGTATATATTCATGTACCAAAAGGATCATTTGATAGATTGTATTGTATTGTATTGTATTGTACTAGATTGTATTGAATCCGATTAGATTGTATTGGATTATACTGGATTATATTGAATGAGATTGGATTGTATAATAGCATTGGACTCTATTATTCTTATACAATTTTGTGTTTGATGATATTTCGTATTCGACTGTATTAAGTTATACAATGTTTTGATATAATTTTTATTCCGAGATATTTTATTAACTAATAAAATTGATACATTTTTAGAAAAAAAATATTTTTTAATTATATATTTATTGTATTATATTTTTAAAATAATAATTAATGTATAATTGATATTTTTATTACGTATATAAATTATCATTTAAAATTTAATATATATTTTTTCAAAGATTGTATTGGATTGTATTGATTTTTATTACGTAAATAAATAATCATTTAAAATTTAATATATTTTTTTCAAGAGTATAATCGCAGTAAAATACAATTTCAAATTTCTAAATTCTAATGTTAATAAAAAACAAGTAAAATAATTTTGTTATTAAAAAAAAAAGTGAATAAGAGCTGGACGTAAATTCACAAAGTGCAATTCGAGAGCTATCAAAAAAAAATATTCACAAAGTCCAGAGCCAATATAAGGTATCTTCCCTCGGCATTCGATAATGCGGCTGCGGCTGCATTACGAAAGCTATTTTGTATTAGGCAATCCAATATAATGAAATGGCCAAACATACCTAATGGACTATTTTATACGGTCCGATACATGGCTCCAAACGTGCCATAAAAATTATTTATAAAATTATAACAGTTATCAGTTACGGGATTTCGCACCAAAAACCATCAATCCCTAAAATTATTTGTAAAACCGCAATAGTTATCGGTTGCCGGATCTCACAGCCGAACTGCCGGATAAAAATGAGTAAGATTTTTAATTATTTACTTATTTTCTGTTTGGTCTAAAGAATTTAAATAGTTAGCATTTTGCATGAATCTTCACAACCTTCTAACCAGCCAATTATATTTTACGATGTCCAGACACTCATATTCTAATCTTAAATTAAATGCATGATTATTTGAATCTTTATGTTGTTGAATGTTTATCATATCTGTCCAAGCTGTATTTTGCAATATCCAGAGTTGTCCCTTGAAGCAGTTGTCAATATAAAATGTACAGATTTGTCTGTATCGATTCATAACACTATCCTATTGGCAGTACTAGTTGTAAATTATAAATACACTAAAGCAAAAATACTGTGCTTCATTACCCAGACCAGAGTAGATTATTCACTTTCAAGAAATCAGAAACTCAACAGAGAGTTCCAATAATGCAAAATCTGATATTGTTATTGAATACAAAACAGTGAGGAAGACTGTGCGTTGAAGAAGGAATTGTCCCCATCAAGAATTACATGCAGTGGGTCCTCCTACACTGATAATCCCAGTTCCAAGATTGAATTTTGAGGCCAGTTTCCATAACTTCATTTGAAAAAAAATAAAAAAAATCATTATATTTCTTGTGATTAATAAATGGTTAATTGTAATTTTTTTTTGGTTGATAAATGTCACATGCACATATCTCCATTTTCTCTTAGGTCTATCTACTGCTGTCAGTGAGCATATTACTATATTAAAAAAAGTAACCTATTTAACTATTTTTCACGGTTTCCTTATATGTTTCTGTTCTAAATTTTGAATGAATTTCCATATTCTTTACTTTCTTTGACAGCCATTTTTTAGTCTTTCTGATTAATTCTTCTACCTATAGGAATCCTATTCTTGAATTAATTACTATGATACATCTTTGTGTAGTTATTTGTAGATTTTGAGAATCAGACAATACCCGCGAATAAGATGATGCCAAGTGGATATCAGCAATATATATTCACCATAATATTACAAATTGACTCGTGGTTTCACTCTTGAAATGGAAGTTTCTTACTTTATAAAGTGTGCATTAAGATAATGTTAGTGTCATAAAGGAGCAACAAGACATCAGCAACATATACATGGCCCTTATTAGATTGAGAGTCACTTTCCCATTTGTACGGACTGGAAAGTGAATATCATCTAAATTTCAATTGTGGGGCTTCTTCTCTCTCTCTCTCTCTCTCTCTCTCTCAGCTCTGTGTGTGTGTGTGCACGCTCACTTCTGAGCTTGTGCCTATTTGCACGATTGTGAGGGAAGTAGATGAAGAAAGTTGATGGTTCCTTGGAGTCTTGCAAATCAAGTTAACTACGTACTGAGACTGTTTTGCAACTGAGTTGTTGAGGACTTGGGGATTTGTTTAATTAAATTTCCTCGAAACCATCTAAAAATTAAAGTGGAGGAGGAAAAAAAAAAGTGACAGCTGTTTTGTAAAAAAGTGATTGTGATCTTTGTGTCTGTCTTTGAGACAATGATAGACAACCATTTTGAAACTTAAAACTGGAAAAAAGCAGAGCATTCAATAAAGAAGAAGGTTCATGTGATTTTCATTTGTCAAGCAAAATAGTATAAAGGAGAGATTCTTAGGACATATTTTATTTTATATTTTTTTGTTTTTCCAAAACAGAGAACATAAAAAACAACACAGAAAGTAGAGGGAAAAAAAAAATTATCTAATGAATCAATCAATCAATAACAAAATCCTTCTCTTGATTGTTTACAGATGGAATTGCAATACCCAAAATGCAACATGCAATGAGAGCAAAGTAGAATAAAAGACACATAAACAAGCCTTACTCTGCAACTCTACCCCACACACAAAGTAGAAGAAGAAGAAAAAAAAAAATCTAATAACAAAGATTTGTTTTTTTTTGTTTTTGTTTTTTTTTTCTCTCACAAATTTTCCAAAACCAGAGAGTGAGAATTGAAATATTTTGTATCCGACTTATATACAAGAGAAAAAAAAAAAAATCTTTGAGACACACACCTCATCATATAAGAGAAACAACAATTGTTCAATAGCCCTCTGAAGAAAACTACATCATATAAACTAAATATGTCCGTACGTTGCAGTGAGTCTCTGGATCTCCTTAACACATATATCAGAATTCTGCAGAGATTGCTGTTGCTGTTGCTGTTGCTGTTGTTGTTGTTGATGATGATGATGATGATGATTAAGGTTATGATGAGGCCAAATAATACCACTTGAACTACTATCAGTCAGGAAATGTGTTGTTTCTGATTTTATATCATTGTATATAGACTGTGGAGTCTGGTTTTGTAAAGCAGCCGCCATTAGCAATGATGGGTTGTGAAAATATTCAGGCCATTTAATGTCTTCAGGTTGGTTATCCATCAGAGGAATTTGAGACTCCTTCTCTGTTGGACTACAATCTGCTAATCCCCATGAGAAGAGACTGTTTTCAAAGAAGGAGCTGTTGTTGCTCTGCAATTCAGTGCCATTGCTGCTTACACTGCTGCTATTACTGTTACTTGTTGGAGCACCGACACCGGTTTCCCAGTAACGGGATCCGTTGATCGTAAACGAAGGAATAGGGTGATTCTCAGGTGGGAAATTTACAGAGTTCTTGAAATTCATTGGAGAAGAGAGAAATGAGGAAGAAACTGGTGGAAGACTTGTTTGTGGAAACCAGGGAGTGTGGTTTGAAGGTGTTGAGAGCGTGGAATTAGTAGAAGCACAATTCAATTGTTGAAGTGAGAAATTCCCCACCAAGTCTGAAGATTGGCTCTTGACGGTGGTGGTGGTTTCATGGGTTGAAGTTGCAAACCTGTCCAGGAAGAAATCTTTGTTGGTGGTGGCTGTAGAATTCATCAAATTGTCCAACTGGTAGGTTTGTGGAGCAATTGAGGTTGATTTTTGGTCGTGTAAATTAGCCCCAGGTGGGTTATTTGAAGTGTCGGTGTTGAGAAGATTCAATTCACTTGAAACACCAGAGGACTTGTCTTGGCTGTTTGTCGGCTGATTCTTGTCTTCTCCATTTTCGGCCTCTGAGAGTGGCTTGTGTGTTACAGGGTCAATGCCTCTCTGTCTCAGTTTTTTCTTCAAGCAAGAATTCCATAGATTCTTTATTTCATTGTCGGTTCTTCCTGGCAATTGTGCCGCAATTTGAGACCACCTGGAAACCACACAATCATGTTTATTCAAGTCACATCAAAAAAGAAGAAGAAGGAGGAGAAAAGCTGAAGATGATTTTAAGAAGAAAAAAAAAATTACCTATTCCCTAGCACTGCATGAAGTTCAATTATAAGATTCTCTTCTTGTTGTGAAAATGTGCCTCTCTTCAAATCAGGCCTCAAATAATTAATCCACCTCAATCTGCAACTTTTGCCACACCTCTGTAAGCCTGTCAAGAATTGTGAATATAATCATAAATTGTTGTCCAATAATCAAACATTGAAGAAAGAAAGACATAGTAGATAGTTATATGACTCACCAGCTTGCTTAGGAACAGAGCTCCAACAGCCATGGCCATACTTAGTAATATGCCTCAAAAGCTTCTCATCTTCCTCGGGTGACCACAACCCTTTCCTCAGCTTTTGCTTGTAACAGCAAGAGTGCCTCCCCATTTGTTGAAGAAGGAGGAGGAGGAGAAGAAGAAGACTCCTTTTGTTTTGTTTTCCCAAAACAGTAAGTTTGTTCAATACTAGGTTATGAAATGTCAGCAATGAGCAGCAGCAGCAGTGGTGACTGTGGACATAAGAATGGATTTGTGTGAAGATGCTGTGAATAAAAAGATGTAAGATAAAACGGACAGAGAGAGTGAATTGTGATTCAGAAGCTTAGAAAATGAAGTAGCAGCTGAGAAAGGGAGTTGAATTAATATAAGAGAGAGAGAGCAGAGTCCTAGTCATGACTCATGAGTTGCTGCTCTCTCTCTCATGGATTTCTTTTTCTTTTTTCTTTTACAATTATTTTTTTTTAAGGAAATTTTTTTATTTTTTATTTTTTATTTTTTATTTTTTGGTGTTTTTGTAAGGTGAGGATATGAAATGTGTTAATAATCTGAGTTGCATGTGTCTCATCAAAAGGTCTGAGAATTAATGTCTTTTGCAGGAATGGTGGGGTATTTTCACTGATAATATATAGGAGAGAAAAAACAGAACCTCTTAATATAACTCATGTCGGTGAATTTTTCAACCAAACTATATTTCAGTTCACACAGTCAACAGAGCTTCAAATCATAAGCAAAACTAGATATTTTCTTCAACCCAGAATCAGAATACCAGTTTACATGAAGAATTTTTTTTTTTTTTTTTTTACTTTTTACTATAACCCCTTTGCTTCTGCAGAGCAACTACTCTGTTTCTCAAAGAAAACAGGACCCTCCCTTTACTCTTTTGGCTTTTATGGCAATTCTTCTAAATCATTATCACTTTGAAAAGTTTCATAATTACGTGGAAAGATGAAAAAAACTTGGTCATTTTCTGTTAATTAAGTATATTTTTCTATTTTTGATGAATTCCACTATGTCTTACAAATTACTTCATAGACACTTTTTTCCAAATTTGAAAGATGTTACACTTTTTCTCTCTCTCTCTCTCTCTTTTTACATTCAACTCCCATTTGGTTTTCTAGATGCTGATATTGTATTAACACGCCATCACCAGAATTGATATACAAATTAAAAGTGATGTTATCAAACAATCACATTCATTAATTGGAGGAGATTATGTAATTGTATTTTGTCAATTTTTTGAACCAATATTTCCTTGTTATTGCTCTTCTTATTACAAGAAAAACTATCGTTAAATCAATCAACAGGGTTCGTGTAGAAACTCAAATTTCCCCTATAAATTCTGAAGATAGCAATATTGACAGTAAAGTCTGCAAAGTTTCAACGTAACTTTTATGAACCATTGGATCATAACTCTTATTTTGACTTACACGGTACTGTAACAACAATAGAAGTTAAGAGTAAAAGTGTGGTGATATATATTGGTACAGAGTAATATTAAACAAATCATAATTTTTACATCATAACATGTGTAACAGAAATTGAGATGTCAATTTATAAGTGGATACATATTAATGATGATTTATCTCACTTATCTATGTATTTACTTACCAATTAACATAACAACCGTTACACATTTTGTGATAGAAAAATTATGATTTTAGATGTGATATATATCATTACTTATTGGTATGTTATGGATATGTCTATAATATGTATTTCAGAAAAATTCACTATAACAAGCTGATGTATTTCAATTCTCTCAAAATTGATTCCTAATTTCAATGAAGAATTTCAAAATCCCACCTGCAACTACTAATTGTTTTCATTATTGATTGGATAATGAACTTATGGTAATTAATAACAGCCCACAATATTGTTAAAAACCAATTAAAATCAGCTAAAATTCAACAAAATGCATGATTTGGAAACACCCACTTTTCTCTCCTTTTCACACTTGTAAAGGCAACTTTATGATTAAGAGAAAAATGTCCATATCACACAACCTGCTTAATAAGAATCTAAATCATTGCAATAAGTTTTAACTTTAAAAGTTTTTTTAAAAAAAAAACTTAACATTTATGATGTTATTACTGTTCCTCCAAAGAATTCGATATAAAAAAAAATCACCAATCTTTTTAAAGTCAAGCTTTTTAATGGGAAAATATTTGATTTAAATTATGTACATGTTATAATAATCTTATAAGACAAGGTTTGTTAAATTAAATTTGTTTTAATATGATTCTCTTAAGGGGATTAAATTTAAAATTGTGTTCAATGATTAGAATTGTACAGCAGCATGATAGTTGGAATAATTCTATACAAACTGAATATGAGTTAAAGTATGGACAAGTCTTTATAATAAACTAGTGAAACAGACCAAAGTTGTGCAGTTTTCTTGGCTATGGACCACCTTTTCTCTTAATCTTGTTAATTTATTAGTTCATTAATTAATTAATTAATCTGGTTTTTAAGCCTCCTAATCCTTGCTGTTTCCACCTTTTTTTGGGACCCTTCTTCTTAGAAAAAAGACAAGACTAAATAAATAAAATTTTATAAGGTGTGTTCATAAAGAATAGCCGGTTAAAAAGGTGAGAAAAATATAAACAATTTTTAAAAATAAAATCATTTGATTTGTGATATAGATATAATTAATAATTCTCTATTTTTTTTAAAAAAATAATTATTTAGTTCGTATGGCTCTTAAAAAATAATTTTGAACCGTCCTTTTGCAATGTTACATAAAAGAAACCAGAGATAATTTTTTAAAAATGAAAAAAATCCAAGTATTATAGACTAAAATTCATATCTATATTTTTTAACAAATAAACATTTCATTAAATGAATTATCTTAAAACTGTATCTGTATATATTATTTAGTACTAGTTGATTTAATAATATATTTTATAAAATTATTGGAAACTATAGTTAGCTGTCAAGCCCATGGGCCCCCATTGAAATGAGAAACAAGTTGGAATCTTTACAAAAGATTAGAAGTATCAAAGTTGAGGTTATGAACTTAAACATCAATTTATATTTTAATCTGATTATCAAACAATTTGACAAGAGAAAAGAAATGTAATACATTTCTTTTTCTACTATTGAACATTTTTTTTTAATCTTTACTAAAAAAAAAATACATTAAATTTTGGGAAATGCTGCTCGTCTCAAAATATTATCCCAAAAATATATACAATCCAATGTGACAGTCCAGCTCATTTAATGAATTACAATGTTTTTTTATTCATTATTTCTTTTAATGGACTGTCCAATTGGATTGTACATATTTTTGGGATAATTTGTTGGGAGGTATAATATTACCCTACATATTTTTGAGACAATTTGTTGGAAAGTGTAGCCTTATCCATTTTATGTGAATTAATTAATTAACAATTGGCAAAAAAAAAAAAAAAAATCATTTCTAAACCACAAAAATAGTTAATTGGCTGAAAAATACAATCTCCAAATAATTCAAGAGATTAACTTTAAAAACCTGCATTATTAAAATGGGTCCCAGAGGGTTATGGGCATGATCAACGGTGGATTAATATGGTCAGCAAGATCGGACGGTTGGAAATACGAGTTGAAGGAGTCAATTTTGGTGCATGGAAAAATGTCGAATAAGGGTGGACCCATCAGATACTGGGCACTACACAACATCTGCATGTGCCACACTGTGTAGATAACATATCTCTACGCCATCTTTATGGGGCCCGACTTGTCTCAAAATTATATCAATGGTGACTCATTTCAAGATGATTAAAGCCCTTTTTTGTCATTTCATTTACTCTTATCTGTGTTATTAGGACCCCTTAAAACATATTATTAGCAGACACCAATTCCCGCAATTGTTCGGAGATCTTTATTAGGGAAATGAAACTTAATTTTAGATTTATAATTACAGTATTTATTTTAATTTATCGAAAATCAAATTACATGTATCAATCAAAGATTCGGTTTAGGCTGAAAATAAAACTTAATTCCCTCATCCCACATATATGTAATTAAATAATGAAACTTGATTATCTTTTTATTTACCCTCTTCATTTATAAACACTTTTAATATATGAATTAATAATTGCCGGCTGCTCTCTCTCCATAATTTAGAAATGTCTGAAAAAGCAATTTTTAAGAAAAGGTTTATAATAAGTATTAATTAATTATATTATATTTTTAAGAATATCAATATTTCTTTTTCATCAAACAGAAAATTGACTCTGCTGAATAATAAAGAAAATAAGAAAATAATATAATTGACTTTTAAGGCCACTTTCTTCAAAATTTTGTGCAAAGGAAATTTTGACTTTGTATAAAATGCACATTTGACTTTTCATTTTTGTGAAGCCAATTAAAGTTTATTATGACATGTCAAGAGCATCATCAGTTCAATATTTTAGAATTTTTATACACAATACATTAGAAGTGGGACCTCTGAAACTTCACCACCGACAGAGAAGATTAAAAAAACCCTAGATATAACTTAATTGGGATTTTTACTTTCTATTTTTTTTTATTATTTGGAAACAAGCCTCAGAGTAGATCGATAGTGATTGATATATATATATATATATATATTAGATCAATTAATTGCAATTGTTCATAGCAGGGAACAATTTTGACACTGTTGTCCAATCATTATATTTATTTGGTATAAACATATCTCGATTAACTTCATAATAAAATCATACCCAATAATCGAATTAATTTACATATATAGAGAGTGAATCTCTGGTAAAGAATCAATTTCGATAAGAATCACTATGTAATCACATCAATCAAATGAATTTTTATATGAATTTTTTAGTGGATGATAAGATTAATATACAAAATCTATATATGAATAAAATTTAAAATATTTTCAAACACTATAACTCTTTATCCCGATTTTTTTAAATATGAAGGTATTGAAAAATATACGAAATATAAAAAAAATTCAAGAAAAATTATAGGTATATATATACTTGTCATCACGATGATAATTAAAATAAAATAAAAATTATTCTTTTATGATACCATTTACTACATGAGTTCGTGTAAAAGAGTTGATATATAGGTTGTTTTGGGGACACACGTTAGAGCATATGTAATGATATAAACAAATTTGGATCTTTAAAAGTTGTCACCTTAGTATTTGAGGATTGTTTTCGGTGACTGCTAAATTGATGATTGTGTATTCTATAATGGTACACTTTATCTAAATAAAAAATCTACTCTCACCTTTATTTCATATATATATATATGTGTGTGTGTGTGTGTGTATGTGTTAATCGAAAATTTACTCTGGGTGAGGAATCTCAGCTAAAACCCTCATGACCACTACCTAGATGGATCGCAGTCGGGATAGGTACCTTCGGTATCGATTTCACATGTAAAGATGAATGAAATGAATGAACAGAATAATAGTGAACCGAATAGTGTTATTTTATTCAACAGTGAAATGAGTACAGTAATATGAAATAACTCTCAATCTCTCTTCTCTCTTTGACTAACTGGAGGTGGCGAACTCGTATATATCGATAAGTGGATACAACTATCAATGAAGATGTCTAGGCTTAATTCTAATTGCAGAACTAGGCGATAGCTCTTTTGGTTCTAAAGGTCGATTTTCCCATCCTTTTCTTCGTGCTATTGCCCCTGTATTTATGCATGGTGTCATTAGGGTTTTTTCTTGACGTACAAGTCGAAGATCGTTAGATTGATCTCTTTCCTTATTAGGCGGGATTTTTTGTTTAATGTAGTTGACCCTAAAGAATCGACTTGTGGCGGATATCTTAGGTAAGATGTATTTGTTTCCTTTTTTACTCTTTCATTATGGTTGTGCATACGTGGAGCTTGTTACAGTTTTTGGAAAATGATCATGATCTTTAATATTAATTGGTGAGGTACCTCAAAGTACCTGATCTGATAGAATGGCGCTTGATCGTTCTGGTCGCGAGGTACCTTAAGGTACCGGGCTGATGGTGTGGCTCTTCAAGGTACCCGTTTGATGGTGTGGTGCTTGATCGATCGTGTTGGAGCTTCACAGTCGTCCTCCTTCTTGCTAGGGGGACATAATAGGTACCTCGATTGAGTAGCAAAATAGCGTCGAGATATCTTGGTACCGGTTGAACAGTTTAAGGGGGCGTAAGAGCTTCATCATGCTTCAACTATGATTCCGAGGTACTTGGTTATGTGAGTGGTAAATCGTTGCATGCAAGCCCTACTTGGTATTAGGAAGCATGTTTTACCAGGTACTAGTTGGGTAGAAAATTTCACTTTGACCTCTTACTAAAAATGACTATTAACAATATATATAATTCTCCTGACCGTCAGAACTTTATTATAACAGGACCTTCAACCACAACAACATATTCACAGTGGGCCCACAACTCCACATTAATAAATACTTACACTCATGCCCAATGGCTGTGGCTGGATGTTCTTACCTCTTATATCATTACCGTCTTTACCAAAGAACGACTATATATATATATTAAATACTCTTTTAGAATCCTAATAAAATTTTCCTTCAATTTATCATTAGTCAAACTGGGTAAAAAAAACTATAAAAGATAATATATATGATATGGGTATAGATCCAGTCACAGTGAAGAGAAGAATTGTACGTGATTGAATTTTTTAGGGTCTAAACAATGATAATTACTTACATAGGCAATCAGAGAAAAAAAAAAGTCACGGATGAGAGAAAGAATAAAATTATAACCGAAGTTATTTTGGATTAAGTTTGTACTTGATAATTGAAAATCAATCTTCAAATTGATTATTGAGAAGCGATTTGATTATTAATTAAAGGTATTGCTAAATTTCAATAGACAATGTTTTTGAGAAATAATCAAATTTTGATTACTTTTCTACTTTTAGGAATACCATTAAAGATTCTCTTAAAGTAAGTAATATTTGTTCATTTATGTTTAAATGTAGCTTTTGCTTTTGAATCTCCCATTATCCAACTTTGTGTTATTTTAGGTGTATATTGATTCCATTCCCAGATAGCCGTGCAAAGTTTTTTCTTACTGCACCGAAAGTCTAATAAATTAATTACTTTCTAGATTTCATATGTATATATATATATAACTTATTCAATAAAAATAACCCGTTCTTTCATTATACAGCAGAATCCGGACTAAGCCAGAATTTCGATTAATATATAGTACATATAGATCATGTAATTTGAGAGATAAGATTATACATTTATACCAAAACAACATAAAAAATTAATGGTAATGGAAACATTAATACACAAAAGGTGAATGAACCCTAAAGATAGTAAGTATACAAGAGTATAATACTGTACATATATTTTTAATCTGACTCCGAATGAAATCAGGAGTCTCTCCCCATTTGCGATTGTATACGTAAAGGCAAGACAATATATAAGTTTATTTAACAATTTAAATTAAAAATTAAACGCGAAATTAATCTAATTACTTCTAAATTATGACAGCAGCATGGAAAGAATCTTTGCTTTTTGATTTCGGTAAGGTAAATGCTGCTCTTCCCAAAACATTATCCTAAAAGTATATACAATCTAATGTGGTAGTCCATCTCATTTAATGAATTGTCATATTTTTTTCTCTCATTATCTCTTTTACTGGACTGTCACATTGTATTGTATAAATTTTTAAAACAATTTATTGAGAAATATAGCATTACCCTTTGGGACCGTTTGGTATAAGGGCATCTTTACATGGGAATGAGAATCTCAATACATTCCCATGTTTGGTAGCAGTTTTTGATTTTTTGTTTCCCGAGAAAGTGAATCCCATGAGAATCACAATACCCTCCAGATAGGTAATGTGATTCCCATCAAAATAGGTGGGTTTCAGATTAACTCCATCTGATTCCCACCGTGAGACCCACCATCATTAAAAAAAATCTCCAATTTCCTTTGATTCTTTGTTCTTTGTTCTCTGTTCTTCAATTAAAAAAAAAAACCCTCCATCTGATTCTCTGTTCTTCACGTTGCTTCTCAACAATAATACCAAAAATCTCCAATTTGCTTTCTAAAATCCCTAATCAAAACCATTATCAAAGCATCATCTCAAACATCATCACCAACACAAAAATGAAAAAACAATTACAGCAGCAAGAATAAAATAAATCGATGATGACGATGATGACGACGAGGTTTGACGATGACGACGGCGAGGTTCGACGATGATGAAGGCGAGGATCGAGGAAGACGACGACGAACGGAGACGACAACGGCGAGCTTCGACGAAGACCACGACGAGCTTCGATGACGATGCGACGACGACGCGACAGCGAGCTTCGATGAAGACGACGACGCAACGACGAGGCGGTGACGACGGCCTAGAGAGAAAGAAACAGAGAGAGAGATGGAAAGAAAGGGAGAGAGAGAGAGAGAGATGGAAAGATGAAAGATCTGGAGAGACTAGATCTGTTACTTTTTTTTTAGATTTTAATAAAAAACAAAAAAAAAACAAATTCTCATGTTATACCAAACATTGTTGCTTAATATTCTCAGAAATCCTACATAATATTTCCATACACAACCAAACACATGTGTACAAGTTTTCCAGGAATCACATTTCTAGGTTTCACTTTCCAGGAATCACGTTATTTTGATATCTAACATTACCTAAACGGTCCCTTTAGGTAATGTTAGATATCCAACACTTTTATCCATCATTTATATTTAATTTGATGTGACAGCTGATATAGCATTTCTTTGTCAGCTGCCATATCACCACATCATCACGTTTTTTTTTCATTTTTATATTAAAATATTAGATTTAAGGAATACATTTTTTTGTTTTATTCATTTTATTTGGTATGATGATGTGGAAGCTGACAAGGAAGTATTATATCTGCTGTCACATCAAGTTAGAAGTAAATGATGAATAAAAGTGTTGGATATCTGTCATTATCTTTGTTGATATGGATTTGTATTCTCATCTTCTCACCGAGCACATATGCTACTCGCGAAAGACCGATTTCTTGAAACTAAGATGATGAATGGTTTGTATGGGTGATAAAGTTTAAAAAAAATAAATATTAAGATAAGAAGACAGAGAAGAAGATGAAACAAAGATAGTATTTTATTGTTTAATATTTATTTTTCACCTATTTAGTGGTTTTGTTTTTTTGTTTTTTTTTTTGTATTTTGTTATATATAAAATTATTTATAAATTGAATGAAATTAAAAATTATAATTTAAAAAGGATTAGGAGATGTGATGATACGGTAATATGATGATACGACAATCAATAAAGAAATACAATATCAACTGTCATATCAAATTAAATATCAGTATAAATGAAAGTATTTAATGTCTATTATAATTAATTTTATTTTAAAAAATATTAATTTTAAAAAATAAGTAATAGAGGACTCGCATTAAAAGAATAGAAAAACAAACAAAAGCATCTTCAACTCCCCTCTCTCACACAAAAGCTTTATATATCCTGAAAACAAACAAACAAACAAAGAAAAAGAAATAATAATAATGCTAAGAATTAAAAAGTGTATCTTTTTATTGGCCGGGATAGTTTGTCAATTGTCTCATTGTAACACCATTATGAGGTTTTCTCTTGACCCTAGCAATGTCACAGTTCACAAATCCAACAAGATCAAATTATTAATTAATTAAACTAAAACCCAGAAGAGATACTTCTGATAATAATCTCTCCATACCTCATCATTCACTCGTGAGCTTATTATATGCAAGCACGTGAGCTGTTTTCTTTAGTCAACCGTTGTCTTCATCTTTTCTCTATAAATATATTTTTCCAATATGTAATTAATTATATATACCCTAGAGAACTTCCATGGCCGCCGGGTCGACAATCATTTTATATTTTCAAACTCTTTTATAAAACCTGACTTCAATTAATTCTTTCCTCAGTGTTAAATCATTTTCGTTAACAATTGTGAAGCTTTTTTTTTTTAAAATTGACAGCACGATGAAAAGAGTGATTAATTGTCATTACCACATGATCATTATATGACGTGCAATTTGTTAGATGTCAATTGCAAATCTACATTTATATAAAGTGAAAAACATTGAACGAGTACTATATGAGTAGCTTAAATATTTACTTTTATAATACATGTGAAAAAAGAGATACACACCACCTATATCAAGAAGAGAATATACGTGCAAATCATACGTTTAGTATAAAATGTTTGTCCAAATTACACGTATTATTATTAGTATAATCACAAATTATTCACAATAATTGAATGCTTTATTTTATAGACATATATACCAGCCCTCTTCTTGCTTTGCAAAATCAGGATATGCACTATTTTTATAAAGGGGGGAGAGAGAATGTGTTATTTTTATACGATTACAGTAGTCATGCATGGGACATACTCTCTGACAACTCATTATTGATTCTCATAATTCAGAAATAATATTTCAAAGACATTTTTGTGTACGGGGCTCATATCATTATGATCTCGTATAATTTTATAAGTATATAGAACATTCAAGAAAATAGATAAATGTTAGTGTGAGTTCATTCCCCGAGACTAGAAGAAATTAAAGAGAGAAGCGCCAATCGAGCCAAGAATTAAGACCAAAAGATATGGCAATGGCAATTGTAATGGCCTACAAAGATGGATTGAGTATCATATCAAACATGATTTATTAAGAACTGACAGATTAATATTTGTAATCTTGGTGTTGCCGAGACGAGAAGTACTTTCAAATTGTCTAGATTCATTGCTTGCAATTGCACGAGTGTCTGATAAATTATCGGATCCAAGTTTTGAATTACATTTTCGGTACTTGATCAGTATTTGTCTCTTCAAGTATCTGAGCTGAGCTGGGCTGATTAGCTAGCTATATAGTTGTGAGCATCAAAAACCTGAAAATTATTGTCATCAATCACCACATTGAAACACTGCCCACTTTATGTTTATCCTTACACAAATTAAAAATGAGAAAAAATATATATATATATATATATATATATATTAAAAAAATTGATAGATAAGGTTTTGATGTCGGGTCGGGTGGGGTATATAAATACGTGACATTAGTCTAATTAAACCCCACAATAGGGTCATACATGCCTTTAATCATTTTGCCCTATTAAGGTTCAAAAGTAATGCCAAAAAGGGAAGCACCATTTTGCTCACCTTCAAAATCACTACAGTTTTTCATCCCAATATAGTGATCAAGATACTCCACTAGCTAGTTGTACCAAATTCAATCTCTTACAATACTACGAAAAATAATTATCATATATGACAATCAATAAATCCCAAATATAAATTATATTCGAGAGTTTACACATGAAAGGGTTATATATATCACAAGGTTGGCCAAACAAGGTATATATAAAGGCATATGCTTTGATATCTGATGATAATATATTGTGAGATACTGAGATCCTTTAAAGCATGAAAATGGTTTGAACAAGGGAAGGTTCAGACTTCAGGGACCCAATGAAAACCCTAAAATTAGGTTAAAGTTGTAAGGATACGTCACATTCTTTTCTAAGTCAAGTACCACCAAATAGACTATATATAAAAAGGCAAGTGACGAAAATTCAATGCAGCTATTGATCGATCAGCTGTACAGAGCAAATCTAAACCCTCCATTGATATATACTACAAATGAATCAGGTGAGTTACTAGCTTTGCTAGAACAATATATATGGGACCCAAGTACCCAACCCAAAACATTGAACACTCAAGATTTCGAGAAAGCTGTTAAGTAATGTGGGACCGTACTATGATCCGGCCGTCCATCAACCGGGACCCAGCTGATAATTGACAACGACGTGATGCATTTCGCTTTAAGATCATGTACAAATAATCATTTATTATCATGACCATGCAATATATTTCCATGTCAAATAAATATTCCCATGATTGTTCTCAATATTTTCAAACCCAAATTTATCTATATATATATATGTTTTTTTTTTATGTAGGTTATTTTGATTTTTTTAATATTTCTTTAGAGAAGGCATCAAACGACATCATTTAAACAGTGATTGTCGGCAAACCCGTTTTTTAACTTAGGCTACTCATTTTTACTATTAGGCGGTGACGTGGTGTGTCATGTGTGTGTATAATATTAACTCTTCAGTGATGGATTTGCACTTGTTTGTCCGCCATTATTTTAAATGACATGGGCTACAGGTGCTCTCTCTCCGGTCCCCAGCACTCTTGACCCTAGTAAAATATTAAAATAATGTATAGCTTGGATCAACTTTAGTCTTTATCAGTTTTAATTACTTTTTAACTTTAAAGCAACCCTAGCCTTTTTTGTTATTTTAATGTAAAATATATACTTTCCTGAAAAATGTGTCAGCTGTTGCGTAGACAAATCTAAGTTACTGTTCAGTTGGGTGGACAAATCTAAGCGGTTTTATTGCCTGGTTGGCTGTCTTCAATTTCATTTTCAAACTATTAGACTTTTTTTTTTATGTAGAGTGGAATTTTATTCTGTTTAACAAGATTTCAGTGCCTAGTTAGTGCTCGTCATTTCTTTTTAATTAAAGAAAACATGAATTTGATGATGGACGAATAAGACCTCCATTTGAGTGGTTTAACTGCTTAAATTTAAGCATAATTTGGTCATGTAATGTGGAAACAAGCCCAAACGCGGCCTTAGTTGATTTCCAACGTAAAAAAAAAATATATTTAGAGGTTTACTTAGGGGTGGGACCCACCCAAGGAGATTTGTGTCTTAACGGTTTAATCAATCCCCAAAGAAGCTAACTTTTTACCACCTCTTTAAATCTTAAAAGTCTTTAACGAAACCCCTAATTACGATTTTTCTTCTAGTCTGGCTCGCTCTCCAACACGTGTGTCGCCTAGAAGTGGGTCCCATCAACTACCTCAGCCAACTGTAAACACAACGTCACATCGCGGACCGTACTTCCACGTCATCAGAATGTGTCCCTGTTCGCTGTCGCTGTCTGATTGGTCCTCGGAACTTGCCTTTCATGAAGAATTCGCTCCTCCTGCTCCTGCTCCTGCTCCTCCTCATCCTCCTCTTGTGTGTTCGTGTCTTCTGGGTTCCACTCAATCACTCTGATTGTGCCACGTCTTTTAATGTATTTCTACGATCATAATATAAACCAAATTAAACACATAATTAAATAGTGATTAAAAGAAAGGAAGACCCAGCTGGAAGCTGCATGAACATAAATATTGTCCCATTTTGATATGGGACCTAATTCAATGTATAGAGAGTAAAGTACGGTTCAATTTTGCTGACAATGGAATCCTTGTTGGGACCTTAAAGATCATGATCAAATTATATAACAAATGAAAAGTGATACTTGGAAATGTCAAATTTTTTGATTTGCCAAGTCCACCATATATATAGAGAACCTGCATCGCTGTCCACACGACTGGATTGGTGCTGCCCATTGAAATCTATCCTTCATATCTATATTATTTTATTATTGTAAACATTGTATTTGTATTTTGTATGTCAATTAAGGTCATGCATATATGCCTTGGCTCTAATTGGAGATTTGGAGGCCCTCTTTTTTATTTTTCGACTTTTTGTTTCGATTTAGAAATTAAATAGTTGAATTGACTTGCCAGCTGGATTGGTGGATTGGAGCAATTAACCCTATGTGGGAGTCACCGACTCAAGCTGTTGCTAAATTATAAAACTTTAAAAGAGTCGATATGTGATTCGCGCAATTTGATGCTGCTCATTGTTCCATCTTTAACTGGATTTACTTTTAAAGATCTGTGAATTTTTCGGCTTTTTAATATTTATGATCATTATCATCTTTTGTAAATATATCAATTGACAATAGTGATGGAGTTGGTCATTTTTACATCAGTTGATGTGTCGATAAATCTATCAACAATTTCATACAAATTAAATAGTGATAATGACTAATGAGTACTGGTGACGAATCTGCGTTTAGACTAAGGAGATCATGGCTTCTTTCTTCTTCTTTTTCTTTCTTTTTTTTTAAATAGAAGATAAAAAAAGAACGGATAAAGGTGTATCCATTTTCATTAACTTTTTTTTTGTCATTCTAAAAATTTCTAAATTATCTTCATTTTTATTATGACCAAATGCACATTTTATTTTAACTTGTTCATTACAAGTATTATTGAAGTTGATGTCGATTGAAAAGTCTTATTTTGTATGTGGTTCTCGTAATGACGATAAAATATTGATCTAATAATAATTCATATCAATAAAGTTGTAAATTTAAGTTATATTCTCATGACCTACAATTTTTTAATTGTTAGAATCTCTTTGGTTCTGATAGACATGATTAAAAATAGGGGCCCGAAAAATTAATGACACATTTTAGGAGGACTTTTGTGGAAATATCACCACATTAATAAATCATGTTTAAAAGATACCATTTAAAGTGTGGAGACAAAAATACTCATGTCATCACTGTCGTTGTGAAAAAAGAGAGAAAAAGTAAAGGGGCAAAAAGTGAATCGATAACTTCGTTTTCACGGCGACGGTACCGAAACTTAGAAACCAGTGTCATCTAGATAGTTGAACAGAATATTGCAATTGATCGAGGTTAGTTGAACTAGAATTTGTATCGTTTTAGTTGTTGATTAATTGAATGGAATGTTAGATTAAGTTTTATTTGTGGATCTGAGGATGAAAATAGGTTAGGTTAGGTTAGGTTAGGGTTTTGTATTTGTTGAAAGTTGTTGAGGAAGATGAAATCTAGCTTCGAGCATTTGTATAAAAGCTCGGAGCTTTTACAAAAGCTCGATCCGAGCTTTTATAAAAGCGTCGAGCTTTTATATAAAATTTCGAAGCTTTTATACAAAAGCTCGGAGCTTTAAGATAAACGCTTGCTTCGAGCTTTTATCTTAAAGCTCTGAGCTTTTGTTTATAAGGTTAGAGCTTGTTATTTCCGAGGATTTCACAAGGTACATAATTATGTTGCTGTTAAATTTCAGATGACGAATCGGTTGAGGGAGTCGCTTAAAACTCCAGAGGAAGATTGGAACGAGGGCAAAATCACTCGTCATGACCATTTTGATGCCTTAGACCAGATAGACGATGCCATTAACCGGGTCCCTACAGTATGGGCTGAGGAAGACCGACGTCGGTTAAGAGCGTCCTGTTTTGGGCATTTATTGACCATGCAGCTGCCGGTGAAGTTTTCGGGTGGTATTATCCATCAGCTACTCCTACGGGAGGTGTATCATAATGGACCGTCATACGAGATGCAGTTTATGATAGGGACTCATGAAGTGAGGTTTTCGAACGCAGAATTCGGGCTGATCACCGGATTACAGTTCAGCGTACTACCGGATACGAGTCGGTATGTTAGCTTTGACAATGGGCTACATCACCGGTACTTTAGTGGTAAGGATGAGATTTCGTCCTTGGAGATGAGAGATGTCCTGAGGCGAGGTAAGTTTCAGCAGACATACGATAGTGTGAAACTATGCCTCATCTATAGGGTTGGACGAGAGAGTGAAAATTTCAGTTTGGCAGTTACGGCTGGTGGATGATCTGGACGATTTTGACACGTTCCTGTGGGGTGCACACATGTACAATCATTCCATATTTTCATTCAAGCATGCGCTTGACGGGCGACGAGAGCGGTTCTAGAGATGTCAACAAGCAAATGGACGTGACAAACACATGCAAGAGGCATACAACATTTATGGTTTATCTTACGCCCTTTTGGTAAGAGTTTTATGAATAAAATCATTTACGTTTGTAATCGTCTATAGGGAACTTGGAAATAATATATATTTATTTGTAAATTTTTACTTTCGAGGTGATCCCCGAGCTTGGGACCCATTTCGAGACTCGGGTGGCTACCGATATGTCTCCCCGAATTCTGAAGTGGGCGTTAAAGATACAATCAAGGGGGGATAGGTTGTTGAATATATTTACAGCTCATGTAAGTGTCTAAATTGATAATGTTAATAAAAGATTCAATTACATAACGTTCTAACAACGTTTTCAGATGTTTGTAAGGACGAAATTGGTGGCCACCCAAGCTGAGAGGGGTGAACCCTATTATGCTGGCATATCGGAGGCGATACCGGATCCATTGGGTGGCGGAAGAGAAGGTATACCGGATTCAGTGAGGGCGAGTCCGAGTGAAACATACGTTATTTCGGAGGTAGAGCAACATCGTGTTAGTGAAGAGATGCATACGGACACAGAGTTGCCCCGTGAGAGACCCCAGAGGAAGCGACACGTACGATTTACGATGACGGGACATAATGTTACAGATAGCTCACGAGGAGACACTGTAGGGGCACGCGAGGTATGTTAAAATTGTTGTTATGCATTTATTTGTTTCAAACGCATGTACGTGTGCATGACTGACATTGTGTGTTTGTTTTCAGGACCGAATGGAGCGTAGAATCCAAGCATTGGAGGAATCAGTCCTAGCATTAAGGGATGATCTGCGGAGAAGTGATGAAGAACGAAACAGACAGTATCAGCAGTTGATGGACTTAGTCCAAGCTTTGTGGGTATCGACATCACAGACAGCAGGAGAGGGCCCACTGTCCCATGATCGAGATGATTCATAAAGAGACGTCATGGGTGGACGTAGTCCTATCGAGGGGATAGACTCGACCAAAGATGTAGGTGGTATGCAGGGTACCGGACCAGAGACATATGGTACCGCAAATGTGGCTGGACCTGATACACAGGGTACCGATATAGACACTAGAGGCACTGGCCGACACCAGACGACTCGTGCTGACAGTACACCTGAGTTTCCCCTGCTTCTAGAGATACAGAAGACTTCGTCCGAACGAAATCGCTGTCTGAGAGGTTCGTCCACCAGACTTGGCTCTGTAGTTACACCACATGAGACCCCTCCTCCTCCAACCGACACACCCAGATCATCCCACAGGATCCCTTCTCCTCCCACCGTCACATTCACAACCGCATCTTCCCACAATATCCCTCTTGCTCCTACCATCACATCCGGATCATCCCACAGAATGCCTCATACTCCCACTGTTACAGTCGTATCATCCCACATGATATTTCCTCCTCCTACCGTCACAGTTGATCATCCCACGGGATGCCTCATTCTCCCATCGTCACAGTCGTATCATCCCACATGATCCTTCCTCCTCCTACCGTCACAGCTGATCATCCCACAAAATGCCTCCTCCTCCCACCAACACACCCGGATCATCCCATGGGATCCCTCCTTCTCCCACCGACACGTTCGAATCATCCCATAGGATCCCCCGTGACCTTCGTATCCCCCGTACGTATAAGCGCGAGTGGCAACTGCTCAACCCATACACTGACCCGACTAGCCTAAAAAGGCCTAGAACAATGCCGGCAGTATCAGAATACATTCAATCCTACATCGTTGGTAGATGTTGGGCAGTTGGAGGCCTACAAAGCATATATGAAGAACCGTTCAGTAGGGGGTTTGTAAGTTTCAAATGTGTTACTTCATTTCTGCACCAACATTAATTTGTTTAATTTGTCTGATATTAAAAAAAATGGTTTATACATGCGCGATGTTGATATCACGGAGCCAGTAGACGTGGGTTAGTTCCAAAGATTTGAAGAGAACTATATGGAGTTGTTTGACTCAGTAGGTAACTAAATTTATCTGGGATTGTCTTTTTTGACGCTTGAATTTTAACAGTGTTTCCAAACCTTTTTACAGCATATGGACGAGTA
Source organism: Dipteronia dyeriana (assembly GCA_032871835.1). Classification (NCBI taxonomy): domain Eukaryota; kingdom Viridiplantae; phylum Streptophyta; class Magnoliopsida; order Sapindales; family Sapindaceae; genus Dipteronia; species Dipteronia dyeriana. The sequence goes on along the minus strand of CM065299.1, from coordinate 93,001,083 downwards.
CCTGACCATCTTATAGAAGCGTCAACAAGCATAACCCACTGTGTACAACCAGAGGATAAATATTTTGGGAACTCATTTCTTTGTAAGTGTTTGTTGGTTGGTGTGTTCTTATTTATCAATGAAGTGATCCTAACTCACAATGATGATTTATTTGTCTAGAACCATTGTTGGAGTACCAGTGAGAGAAAATAATTCCTTACGGTGCTGATGGTGAAGTCAAGACACTGGGGTGGAAGGTCTTGCAGTACATGTGATTTGCCGAAGACCTTATGACCGTACGTGGATTTCTCCTGACAAGAACTCGACATTGGCACGAGGTTGACATGGTAAGTGTTATAAAATTATTTCCAAATTTGTTTCTCCTATAATTGTGGTCAACATAAGTTGTTTTTTCATATGTATATTTCACTGGTACATGTTCTTATTCCTTGCAACATCGGACGCCAGCATTGGCTTGTGGCCAACGTGGACTTGATTGTCGGGATGATACATATCCTAGACCCCTTCAGATAAGAGGTCCCCGTCAACATAAGGAAACGCTAGGTACGACCACTTAGGTGGTTTCTCCCCTCCATGTTGCATCGGTCTAGGTTTCATGATGACAGGCCACTCAGTAGGGAGAAGTTCAAGAGGGAGAATAGGGCTTTTATGGTGAGTTTGCTGTTGAAAACAGCTCTGCCGCAACAACATCAAAGGTATTATTCTATAATAGTATGTACACACGATCTAATAAAAATTGTTATCTTTGTAATGCGTGTATATGTCGTGCATTGCAGCGGTAACTGTGGGCCGTATACATTGAAGCTGATAGAGTACATACTGGCAGATAAGATCCAGTACGATTGGACATAAGATGATATGCCCACCATACGGGAGAAGATGGCAGTGGAGTGTTTTGTAACTCCCAACCACAAATCTGAGGATTGAATGTTATACAAGAGTGGAGTTGTATTAAATTATGTAATAATATTCATTCATTGATAAATGTTGCATTTTTTGCACTTTTGACAATGCTTACATCCCGTTCTTCAATAGGAAACTAAAAATTAACATCACTATTTAATATGAAAATAATAACCAACGTTTTCACATCGTACAATTACAAATAATAAATACGGGGTTCTTTCAAAATGTGGTCAGTCATACTACGGTAGATCCATTATCAGGGCATGTCTGTTTGTTGTGTCCAACTAAATGATAGGTGCTACACTTGCGTCGTTATTTCGACGGAACAATTCTGCTCAAACCATCATTAATCAAAGATGGATTATGACATCGTCTAACATTATGACCTGATTCTCCGCATATTCTACACGATTGAGTGGTTGTCCTCTTCGAAGACGAGGCAGGTCGACCCCCCCTCGGACGTTCTCTTGCCTCCTCGATAATGGATTTAACATCACACGATCGGCGATGTCGGTGGGAACTATCCATGAAGACGGATGGCCAACATACATAATAGGAACCGAGTACGTATCAATTAGTTTCTGTCTCTTGTAGAAGTCCGCACACAAATATGTGTAATCCAAGTTTCGCTCCCTGCAACAACAATTACATGGGGTGTCAAATTCATTTACAAGTACCCAAAATATATTAAATAAAAGTACTATACCTTGCTGCTGCAAGTACGTGTGAACATGGGAATATGGAAACATGTCCAATTGAAATTTGTTGCACGTGCAAGTCTTCTGGGCTAAGTCAACAGTCCACTACTTCCCAGACTGTTTCAAGAAGAATATGTTCCAGTCAACTGGACTGACAGTCATATAACCATATTTGTCAACACGTTTCAGGATCACAAGATGTGTTGCATCTGTCAACTAATGACGTATGGACTGTGCAGTACGATAACGATCATGAAACAACCTCTGTAGCATATTCCTAATGAACTCTGCTAGTGTCAACATAAGCTGTTGCCGTGCAAATTTTAGGCATGAGATTATGCATTCAACAAAATTTGTTGTCATGAGTCTATACCTTCTTTGCGGACAATGTACATGAGACCACTTGTGGAGACCAACTTCAATGACATAATTGAATACATTATGGTGTAGGTTACGTAACTCTTCCATGTGGCGATTATATTTCAACTCAGTGTACGATCTATCTATTTTATCCATTATGGTTGCTACATCCTTTCTGTGAAATCGCTTCTTCACATTTTCAAAAAAGTGACAGCAACATATCGTATGGGTTGTATCGGGAAAAACTTTAGAAATCCCAGCTTCAATACTTACATACCGAACGAAAATGAAAACCAGATCATCAATATGGCCTAGGGAACCCTTCAAGCAATCCAAAAACCACTCCCATGAAAGGTTGTTTTCTGAGTCACCATACCCAAAATCAATTGGATACATCTGTTCATTCTCATCTTGTGTAGTTGCAACAAACATTGTACCCCCGAATCTTCCCTCTAAATGGGTACCATATACTGCAATAACTGTACGCATAAACATCCGAAATCCTATGAGTGAGGCACCCACCGACACAAAAAAATAGAGAAATCTACCATCTTTGTTGCACTGTAAGTCAGTTATTGTCCCTAGATTTTGTTGCTCTAACAAATAGCCAAATGATGACAGTAGTTTGAAGGTTTCTTCATGCGTTCCATAGGTCGGTGACAACGCATATTGCAGGGCTTGATGTGTCTTACTGTATAAGATTTGGATGTCATACATTGTTTTCATGTCGGCGATTATGTTCTTCGGACGCATTAGTCGACCATATTGCTATTGAAGTCTAGGTGCAACCACTTCTCTAATTATGACTACACTAGCTTATCGGTGACGACGGTGAATCTCTTCCAGAGAACATGTGTGTTCGTTCACAAAATTTCTTATTTGGAAGTATGTCCCTTCATCTCTCCTAACCGCTCTTAATTTCCACGTACAGTTGTCTATCAAACAAACATAATGTAACGTTGTCTTATTCGACCTTTTCACATTCCACTCGAAGTTCTACCGTATTGTAAAATGCCTAACTAATCTCTTCAAATCCTTTTTGGTAGGAAAAAATTACCCTTTATATATCATGCTTGTAGGTTCTTCTTGAACTGAGTTCATGTTTCCACAAATACCAAACAAGTATGATTATGCTTCGGGAATAACCCACGTTCTGACATTATCATAATCAAATGGAGTTAAATTAGATCGGACCTCGAAAGTCCCAGCTATATCTGCTACACTGCAACTAAATCTTTGTACACGTGTTGCACGTCTTTCCGGTTCGACATCCTGTTCTTCTTCCTTATTGTTAGCTACATTATCAACCAGATGCAAATTTTCCTCATCAACCATCTGTTATGTCGGCCCAACATTCGGTTCATTGTTCTGCTCATTGTAGAATTCATTATAATGGTGGTTGAATTGCCCATCATTCATCTCAATTTGACATCCAAACACATCGTCAAATTGAGGTCCGAATAATTCATCGTGGTCGGCTACTTCCGGTGGGACACCACAAATTTTTTCCCTACCGTCATTCCCACTTCTTTCTGTGAACAACTGGTTGCTTCCGTCTAAAGATCGAAATTGTTGGGTGTTATCACGAGGAAGGATTTCTTCACCAATGACATCTCCTGCTACCCTCTCAATTAGAATGACACATACTTACGGGATCACCTTATCTTCCCCAACATAAACTAAACATCATCGTCGTTTCTTATAAACGTGCGACATGTAGTCACAGGAACCATTGATATACACAGTAAATCAACACTGTATTAGTCGACATCATACTTCACAACTGTTTCAATGATCGACACCAACTCTTGGTAAGTCATACTCTTTGACATATACATTCCTTGATTATCAGCACTTAAAAACCTCTGACTTCCATCGGGTAACTGCTCCCATTGACCGTTGTAAAAGATGACTATTCTTACCCGATTCATTCTCCTGTCAAAATCAACATCACAAACCATTATTAACAATATCAAAATTCAATTTCAAATAACAATTAAAAAACCAAATGAATGTTATAAAAAAGTTCATAAATAATAACAAATGTCGGAATTAAAAAAAATTCTTCAGAATAAAAAAAACTCGGAAAATCAAAGTATAAGCTCGAGTCAATACATTAAAATCTCAGAAAAACAAAATAAAATCTCGATCCACTACAATAACATCTCGGATAAGCATAGTAAAAGAGTTCGGACCGAGCTTTTATATAACAGCTGCGAGCTTTTAAAAGTTCGATCCGAACTTTTATAAAAGCTCGGAGCTGTTATATAAAAGCTCGGTCCGAGTGTTTATATATAAGCTCTGAGCTTCTAAAAAAGCTCGCAGTTGTTATATAAAAGCTCGGTCCGAGCTTTAAAAAGTTGTGAGCTTTTATATAACAGCTCCGAGATTTTATAACAGTTCGGATCAAGCTTTTAAAAGCTCACATCTTTTATAAAAGCTCGGATCGAGCTTTTAATAGCTCACAGCTGTTATAAAAGCTCTGACCACTTTTATAAAAGCTCGGACCGAGCTTTTTTAAAAAACCCCGAGCTTTTACAAAAGCTCTTGCTTTTATAACAAACATACAAGCTCGATCTATATCCTCGGAAAGTAAGAAAATAAACATAATGCACATTCTGGAAACTAAATGTTCATACATTTGTTGCATACATCTTAAATCACTCGCAAAAGCATGACAAAACATTAGGGAGATCACAAAAATCAGTTACCTGCAGATTTAAAAAATATTTCTGACAAACCCTTTAGATCGATTTCCACACTTCTTTTTTGGAGAGATAAATAAACTTCTCTTTCTGAAACCGAAGATGAAAACACAAATATAACTTTTAAGGGCAATTTTTGTAGCTCGACATAATATGTGCATTTTAAATATGAGTTATTGATATGGTGAGATCATCGCAACTCATAAAAAAAATGTGACATTTTTCACCATTTCCACTTAAAAAATGTATAGCTAAAAAAAAAAACCATGGAGATCATGGCTTTTTTTAGATACATAATAAAATAGAAAAAGAATACAGGGTATGTCCATTTTCATTATCATTATTTTTTTGTCATACTAAAATTTTCTTAATTATCTTTTTTTCTTCCAACAACCAAATGCACGTTTTTAAATTGTTCACTACAATTTACAAGTATAACTAAAGTTCACTTTGATTTCCAAATCTTCTAATATAAGCGGTTATAGTGACAAGAGAAAGTTGACTCAATGATAATTTATATCAGAGTATTATCATGTTAGTTTCTAAGTATCGGTGAATGTTCAACTTTTTTAACGTGTTTGTTTTTTATAACCGTGGTCCTTTACTTTTAAAAAATACATCAAATTAGTCTATTTGACCACAATTTTAACAGTCAAAGGTTACAAAAAAAAATGATGTTTTTACACATGATCATTTAAAAAAAACATAAAATAAATTAAAATATTTTAGTTTTTCTTATGAGAAAAAAAGATATTTTTTAAAAAAATTAAAATATATCATAAAAAATTAAAGAAAAATGTTTTTTTTTTCTTAAAAGAAAATGAAAAATAAAATTGATTGAATCTTCAAATTACATCCAAAGCTGGATTTTTTTTTTTAAAATTATCCCTAATTTAAATTTTCTTTTTTTCCAATTTCTTTAAAAATTCATCACTATTTTTTTTTTTACTATTTCCTCTCTTTTTTTTAATTAGAATTTTAATATTTTAATTAAATGATTTATTTTTTGAAAAAAAAAACCCATTCCTTTCCTCCACCACCACTACCATCATCATCATTCACCAGATTTGTTTAAGTTCTTGAACAAGTGAATTACAAGATTATTCAAGAATTACAAATCAACTTCATCAAAGATTCTTCACCTTACAAAGAGATACCATCTCTACAACTCATCAACTAGACTCTCAGTTATGCGAGAGAGTTGGAGCGGATCGTGTAATCAGAGCTGCTACATAATCCCATGCGCCTATGCTATTTTCGATACTCCAGGCTCTTGATAGAACTGTTATCATCAACAATTGTTTACTTTTCCCATTTTGCCCCATTTAAACAAGCTTCTCTATCGGTATCTACCACAAAAAAAACCTCATCAAAAGTCTAGAGTCATCATCCAAATCAATTTCTTCTAAACCAAAATCTTCAAATCCGTCAATAAGTGGTAACTTAAGAACCAGGAACCAATCAACTAAAATAAATCCAAATTTCAAACAAAATCCAAGGAAATAATAAATAAAAACCAATGTCCTCCATTTGATTTCGAAAACTGGAGATAAGATGAACAATAAAGAAAATTTGAAAAAAAAACTGAACAAATCTGAAAAAGAAAAAAAACAGTGTATCTGGAATTTTTTTTGAACAAAACTAAAAATTGTTAAGAGGGTGTTTTAAGTAAATAAATTCAGCAATAGTCATCATCAACACCAAACACAAACCCAAACACCGAATACACCATCACCAATATCAAACCCAAACCTAGAACACAATCATCAACAACCCAAACTCGCCAAATCCTACCACCATCTACCTTAGTCACCAAACCCTAGCTTCATATCCAACCACCCCAAACCAAAACCCAGATTTGAAATTGAAGCTTTAAAATCTATCAAACACAAACTAGATTCGAAGATTTAAAACACAAACCCATACTCAAACTCATCGGAAATCACCATCACTAGTTTGATTCCTCTTCATAGATGAGATTGACGCTCGATCACGTCAGTGAATAGGAGAGAGAAGAGGGACCGTGACAAAAAGCCGAAGAGAGAGATGACGAGATGAAAAGAAAGAAAAAGAAGATATATCGGTCGAGATCTCCTTGGTGGTCGTGGCGGTGTAAGTGGCTAGGGTTTTGGTTTGAAGAAGATGATGATGGGGAGAATTTTTGAAGAAGAAGATGTTTAGGTTTATGGATTTTACGATGAAGATGATGTTGGGTTCTGTTAAATTAATTTATTATTTAATTCTTTTATAAAACTATTTTATAAATTTTAATAATACTTAAAAAACATTTATTTGTTTTTGGAAAATAAATATATTTATTTATTCTTTAATTCTTTGTTAATATTTGTTTTTTGGACACGTGGCTATTTCATAGTTCAAAGACTAAAATACCATTGGAACCGTTAAATTGGACTAACGGTCGATTAACAGAGAGATCTATTTGATGCATTTTTTAGAAGTAAGGGACCACGGATTGTAAAAAAACAAACACACTTAAAATGTTGAGCTTTCACTGATATTTAAGAACTAAAATGATAATACCCCTTTATATCAATGAATTTGTTTTTCGAGTTATATTCTCTTTCTTTAATTCCAAATGTTCTACATGATATTTTTATATTTTTGGTTTTTATTAGGTTCATGTCCCATGGTATCCTAATTTTATTGAAATAAAAATTATATAATACAAATTACAACCCATGTGAAAAATGTAGTAAAATCACAATAGCGATGGAGGGTATTAATGTAACTCGATATTGTACTTCATTTTTCATTGATTTGATTTCTTGTTTTATTAGGGCAAGTTATGTGTACTCACTATACTAACGTACAAGTATAATACATCTTGTTCCACTTGTATTACAATCAACTCACACTAAACTCCAATTCACGTGACTAATGACTTCACCCAAATTAATAACTAGTATATATATATCGTTGACAGATTTGATCAACTAAAACAACCCTTTTTAGAAACTGAATACTACTCCTAACCTACCGCCTTAATGTCATGTTATAATTGTATGCATAGACATACTGATATTTTCAGTTTTTATTCAATCATTTTCCAACAATAATGGATTAATTTTTGTTTGATCTAAAAGCACCACCCATTTAATTTTATTTGTTTCTCCGAATAAAATGAGCCAAAATGGGAAAATTCCAAAGGTCATTTTGAATGGGAATATTTGAAGTTGATATGAGATATTAACGAATAAATCAAATTCACGAAGATAATCTAATCAAAATGTAGTTTGAAATCCAAGGGGTTGTGTAATCGATTTGTCCTTGAATCAGCAAAAGAAGGAAGAAATGGGTGACTTGCAATATTTCATTATATATCTTTTTATTAATCCATCTCTTTCCAAGAGGATGACAACCAATTGACAAGAAAGATCAACTATATCTCACTTTGAGATAATGGGATTTGAGATTGAGATTGAGATTAGACAATGGTGCTAGTCCTCATTAAATTCTGTAATAATTTCATTGATGCTATTGGACAAACTTACCATCCTTGTTGATGCTGCTTTGCCAAGAAGTTGATGTTAACGGTCCAAGATTTGATCAACCCTCCCATGAGTCCATGACCCACTTTTTTGTGTAGGGAGCACACCATGTTCTTCTTGGAATATTAATACCACTTAGAGAAGAGTCTATTCATTATGACCCTTAATGTATTCCACTTAATAGCCTTATTAGCATTTTAGGGCAACATTATCACATGCTTTTGTCATTCATTCATATTTTGTATGTTGAATTGAACAAACCGCCCTAATTAGACTTATTTAATTAGCTTGAAAGTTGTCAATAAATATCAATGAAAGTGAAACAATTAGCCTAATTAAAATTTTAGGGCAACATTATCACATGCTTTTGTCATTCATTACCTCGTGGGTTCGAAAATTATATAGCACCTTTTTAAGGTGACAATTTAAGATTATTGTTCTTTTAATAATTTGAGTTTAAATGATACGTAAAATGAGTTCCTTCACTATTTTGATTTCGTTTTTTTTTTTCAAAATATTTTAAAACTATCGTTCTTTTAAAATTTTGAGTTTAAATGGCATATAAAGTGGGTTCCTTCCAAAAAGGCCCCAACCCCCAAAAGCAACCTTCTTCACTATTTTGATTTCTTTCTTTTATTCAAAATCCTCCATCAATGGAGGTTTCAATGTTCAACCTTTATCGGAGGTTTCAAGGAAGAAGTTGATTTTTTTTTTCATTTTTACCCATAATGTTTTGAAAAATCCAAAAATCTCAAAAAATTTCATTTTTACTCAGGAAGTCTCGAAAATGACCAAAGTTTCAAAAGTCATCAAAAAGTCTCGAAAACTACTTGAAAAGTCTAAAAAATATCTGAAAGTCTTGAAAATTACTTGAAAAGTCTCGAAATACATGAAAGTTTAGAAAAATATGAAAAGTCCAAGAAATTATCTAAAAAATTTCAAAAATTATCTAAAAAGTCTCGAAGATACGTGAAGAGTCTAAAAAAGTTCCAAGACATATTGGACAAAAATAAAATTTTCCAATTTTTTTCATCTTCTTCTTCATCAACCTCCAGCCAATTTCAAGTTTCATGGAGGTCGATTTCAACCCCCATTGGAGGTTTGTTCAACCTCCAATAGATGTCGATAAAGAAGATGAACAAAAAAAAGTAAATAAAAAATATATGTAAAATAAGGGCATTTTTGAAAATTTAGTTATTTTGATATCTTTAAACTTAAGTTATTAAAGTATGTGACACAAATCTCCCATTTCCACCCCCATAATTAGACTTATTTTTAGCTTGAAAATGGTTGATTTCATGTTATTAGTTTATTAACTTACTAAAATATCAATGAAAGCGGAACAATTAGTCTAATGATACCATCTATTGTGTAAAATTAACTTTAACAATTAAGGGAGACAGAAATTATAATGACAAATTGACTTTAATTAACCTTCTCCATTAGTAATCAAAAAAGCTTAATTAGTCAAGTTGATGATAAGAGTTGTCAAGTTAAATGCTTGATTTTGTCTCCCTTAGCTTTGAATAATTACATCTCCTTAGCTCCTTTTGCTTGTAGTGGAAAAATGATAGTCAACTTTAATCTCATCACATACTACGTCATTGACCTCCACTTTAAGGGGGGATAAATGATAATTATATTATATTATTAGTTTCTTAATTAATCAACCATAATCATGCTTTGAGATTTGATCCATCAATGGCAGTTGAGTCTTGTCACCCAACGATTCTACCATACTTGGGTGGCAAGATCTTACTGGGACGTGCTTTTCAAATTCTTGTTATAAAAATCTGTCTGATCAAATGCATGCATCGAGGGAATTTTTATTCCAACATAACATCATCAACAGGCAACAGCACACTTTTACAATTCATTTCAATTCAATTTAATAAACCTTCTCATTAGTTCTCATAATTATAAAGCTAATCCCATCAATCCATCTCATTTAACATCTCTAATTACACCACTTCCTGATTTTCCTTTTCATGTCTTTGAAAAGCCTATCCCTATTATTGTCTAGCTAGAGGCTAATTAAACAGTTACCACGAATAGTAATATAAATCAACACTAGCCCTTTTATTGTTATTCTTTTTTCCAGAATCTTTTGCAGAAATGTTCAATTGCTGTTATTTGCAGTTTATGGAATCATGGAGAAAAGAAGAAGAAAATAATGGAGTTAATTATAGGAGAACTTAACCCAAAAGAAAACGGTTATATTTAATTAAAGGTTCATGTTTTAGTCCATTTTCTATCAAATTACTGCAATAATTTACACAAGATAGAAAAGGATTTTGCAGAGTTTAGTATGTTAAGTAGTCAAGTCTGTTGTCTTAATTACTATCGTTTATAATTCATAATTATTAGTTTTAAATATTTAGTCTAGTCATAATCTCTCTATATAGATCTCTTAGAATTGAAGAAGAATTTTGTTAATTACCCACAACACATCTAAAGTTTATAATTCCATTATTATCAAATTTCAGGTCCAAAATATGGTTGACCAAATGTTAATTTACTATCAGAAAATCTATAAACCTCATTACCCAAGGTCGTTTACGAGTTCAATAACATATGCAATAAATGAAAATTAAGACCACTAACTTCTGGATGTCAAGGGTGGAGTTGCTATTGGTTTGCTATTGAAGAAAGAAGAGAAATAAACTACACACAATCCATTATTCTTAATTAGTAATGAAATCTCACGGCGGGTCAGCCTTATATTATAACTTGAGGAGGTCATCATGTTAGATGGAAATTGATTCATTCTATTACGAGTCTAAAATATAAGTAGTAAGAGCGTCACATTTATTAGAACACACTATTAAAAATGGTCCACTAATAAGTAATCACAAATCAAATATATATATACTATACTATATGGTTGTGTGTTCGCGTCTCTCCCCCTTCTTAAATCCTGAATTATTATATATATTTAAAAAAATAGTAAAATATAACAAAGTAACCATGACTTTGATGGTATCTGCCGGGAGCATTGCCCAGGCAAAACACAATTAACAGACGTTGGGAAAAGGGTGTATTAAGAAACCATTGCGGTGTACTTAGACGAAGTCGAACAAAAAAAAAATTGATTTCCATAAAATCTGAAAGAAATGATTCTTATGCCCTTTTACCCGATCTACATGGGCAAGATCAAACCCATCAAACTAACTTTTTTGTTATAATAAATGGACTCGATTAGTGACCGACTTTACCACTTTAAAGGAACCCAATTTTTTTTTTTTTTAAAAAATCGATATTCTTTCCGATAAATTGTCTCCAAAGTATATACAATCTAATATGTCAGTCCAACTCATTTAGTGAATTGTCATGTTTTTACTCTTATTATCTTTTTTATTAGACTGTTATATTTGATTGTACATGTTTTTATAACACTTTATTGGGAAGTGTAGCATTACTTTTTTTTTATACTATTTTTATAATAAATTGGGAATTTGATGTGAAGCTTATCATGTTAACCTCGAACAATCAAACAATTGTTTTTTTTTTTTACAATAATTTAGAGTTTGAAGTGTTAGAGGCATACTACTGAATCAATCACATTTGTCACCGTTGAATAATTGTTGAATGATCCATAAATTTTTAATAAACAAGACAAAAAGAACACCATACAGTCAAGTGCAGTGTAAAAAATGCTTCGGTTCACCATAATACGTTAAACTCAATTAAATCATATCATATACCATGAATCAACAATCACATGAAATATTATGCTTTTCTAATTCAAACTTATATATATATGAGATTGATGCAAATTCAAAAATTAAAGTAACTCAAAAGACTTTGTGATTTGAATCCAACTTGTTTGCAAGATCAAGATGAGCAAAGATTATTTATTAATACATGGAAAATAGTTATCTGTGTCACATAGCTAGACAGAATCAGCGCAAAGATTTGAGAATAACGGGGATGCAAAACTGTGGTTGCACAACGAGCATGGCAACTGGAGAGTGCTTATACTCCGGTGAGATTGATAAGGAAAACCTTTGAAGTATCAATACAATTGTCATTTTTGCTTCAAGCAAAGCGAATGTCTGTCCTATGCAAGCTCTTGGACCGAATCCGAAGGCAATAAGTGCATTTGGGTGTTTCGCTGCTTGAGAGATCCCATTAGCGAATCTCTGTGGATTGAATTCTTCGGCATCTTCTCCCCACTATTTTCTGCTCCTGTGAATTTCCATAAGAGGAATTGAGATATGTGTATACTTAGGAATTGTTATATTCCCCAACTTCACGTCTCCTGATGCAACCCTCGGCAACTCTGTTATTGGGCCATACAGCCTCAGGGTCTCCAGCAATACCATGTTCACCTGACAAGTGGTACTTAGTCCAGTTTTAATCCATTCACTAGTAAAATGATCCATATTTTGACTGAGGGGGTATTATTATACCGTTTTATATATTATTTTTAATTTTAATAAATTTTATTTATCTAAATTATGAAACAAACAAAATTAAAATATAAAATATATTTTAATCAAACATAAAATGATAATCAAGTAAAATAATAATTACACACCAAATAAAAATATCAATTATATATATATATATATATATATATATATATATATATATATATATATATATATACATACATAAAAATATGAAAACAATATATGTATAGTGCATTAAATATTAATATGAGAAATAAAAGTATGGATTAAATATTAATGTGAAAAAAAAGTATCATGCATTACACATATTTTGTATATTAAAATGAATTTATTTAATTAAATGGGTAAGTGTAACAAACATTAAATATATTTAATATTAAACTTATGACATCTCTTAAAAGCCAAACAGACTCAAAAACCGAAAGAAAATAAATTGAATCTGATTTTTTATTTTTGGTTGCATAAATTTGTAGTCAAGTCAAATTGGATCTTGAAACCTAAGATTTATTTTATAGTAATTTTTTTTCTTCAATATTTGTGATTTGAAATTCAGTTGCATTATAAAGAAAGCCTTGTTCATCAACCAAATTTAAAAAGCATGTCCATCAATTTTTTGACTCTGTTTTATTGAAGCTTGAATTATTAGTACTGTGGTTGTGGTTGAATGTCATTTTATTTTGTTATTTATTTATTTATTTTTAAATAAAAAATTGAGAGTGAGAGATTGAGAGTAGGAATGACAATGAGTCGGTCGGTTCGGATGAGTTTGGAAAAAACCATACCCAAACCCACGAAAGAAAATGACATCCAAACACATCCACGAACCCACGAACCCACAAAATCTAGTGGGTTCAGTGGGTTCGGGTTTCACCCGTGGATTTTAACAACATCCAGACCCATCCACGAACCCGCGAACTCCTAAGGATTTGTTATTCCAAAGCAACTCACTCTTGTGTGTGTAACTCGATCCAAGTCAAACCCAGTTGCCGATAGTCATTCATGTTAGTTTTTTTCTTTCAGACTTCAGAGAAAATGAAAAAAAAACAAGAGCAAAAAAGACTTAAAAATGTATGAGAAGAAGCATATATGTAGAAGAAGAAGAAGAGTTTAAATTTTGAAGAGAAAAAATAATAATAAAGTAAGTTGTAGAAAAATTAAATGGAGAAGATGGGTTTTAATTTTGAAGAGAGGGGTGTGGGGGTTAAAGATCGAGAAGAAAAAAAAATGAAGATAAAAGATAAAAAGAAGAAGAAAAATAATAATAAAAGATATTTTAAAATTTAAAAAGATAAATAAAAGGAGGCAACTGTATGTGATGTAAGACAAAAATAAAATATAAAAATAATTATTATAATATTATTTGTTAAATAATTATTAAATCAAACGGGTTCGCGGGTTAGGGTTTTGTTTTTTTCCACACCCGAACCTGAACCCGAATTCGAACTCGAACTCGAACTCATGACGGGTTGAGATTTCAAATCCAAACCCGTTCACGGGTTCTATTTTCATATACTAAACCCTCTCCAAATGGGTTGGATTCAGACGGATCCCACGGGTTCAGATTAATTTGACATCCCTAATTGAGAGAAAAAGAGAAGGACGATGGGTAAGAGAAAGAGAGCGAGATGATGGTGGTATCGTGGTAGTAGTTAAGTGTTATTTTTTTTTTATTAAAATGATATTTTTATAAATAAATAGAAATCTATTACATTTTACTATTTATGTTAATAGTTTAATTTTAAGATGAGTTTTAGTATATATAATAATAATAATAATAAAAATCTATTAAATTTTACGATTCACATGAATAGTTCAATTTTAGAGTTGTGCTTTAGTATATATAATAATTGTAAAATAAATTAAATTAAGAACTTGTTTACTAATCATGAATGAAATGAAAGGGAATCAGACTTGATATCATAGATGTGATGGGGAATCAAGCTCCCTTTCCGGCATGAACTTAAAACTTGATTTATGTATTGACTCACATAATAATCATAAATCAGTAATTAAGTTCCCTTTCCCTCTCATTCGGATAACCAAAATTCAAGGTACTCGTAGTTGATGGCTTGCCGATTTTAACTTGGTTATCATATCTGCATTAGGAATTCCGGTGCTACCGAATTCCCTCAACACTTCTTCTCGGAGTTTTGATTGCACACACAGCAAAAACACAATCCAAGTTAAGAAAAAGGTGTAGGTTACGTTCCCGGCAAAAAAGAATGATTTGCACTCATCCATAGTCTCATCCATGTTTAACTCGGAAACAGATTTGGATTGAACCATTTCTGAGGCACCAATCATACCACCCAGTAGATCATCTCCATAATCATCTGAACTTCCAGTAGCTTTGTCATTCAATCTACTCTCTCTGATGTTTCTTATTGTGTTTTTCACCTTCCTGTCCAGCTTCCACATAAATAATAGTTGTAAGCACTTTAACTTGCACTACTTGAAGTCCAATAATTGGACAATTAGTAGTTTTGTATAAAGCTTAAGATCAGAAGGCAATTACTTACCGTCTTCCGGGGATGAAAATTTCACCTTGCAGTGAAGCTGAAGCAAATTCTTGAAGCTTTGTATGAGCTTTGAAGGTTTCTCCACCTTCCATATAGCTACTTCCAAAGGTGATGTAGGACAATTAGCATTGGAGTTTGAAGAAGAATTGGATAAAAATTGGTAAAAGAGAAAGGCACCGCTAAAAGAGCTGGTTCGAAGAAAATGACATAACTTTTAGTTCGGTTGTCTGATTGTCTATTATAATATGTTTTCGGAAAGAGATTTTGGCGATCTATGCCGTGGCAACACCCCCCCCCCCCCCCCCCCCCCCCAGTTGAGGTCGTTGCACCCTCAGAATAGCTGATTAAGACAAGTTGTCGGGCATTTGAAGTTTTACTTTAATTTTTTAGTTTTTATCGTTTTAGCTTTGATCTATTTGCTTTTAGTTAGGGTTTGCAGAGACTATTTATACCTCTTGTTCTTTGTTTTGAGGAAGATATTAAAAGTTTAGTTGAATTTCGATATCTTTTCTGGTGGATTCTAGTTTTTGTATTCTCAAGGTTTACGTTGATAATCCTTTTTAACTTCCGTTCTGTATCAAAAGACAGCATGGGCAATTATATCAGCTTTTAGCCTTTTGAATTCTCCACTCAGCTCCATTGTCTTACATCGGTCCTCAGATGCATTAGCCTGATTTTCCCACTCTTCAAGTATGAGTATGATGCATAATGTCACCATTTTGCTTATAATAACCTGATAGTAGTTGAATTTAAAGGCAGATATATAGTTGAGAAACTGAAATTATTATGTCAGCCAAGAAAAAAATGACTAATATATATAGAAACGCTAAAGAAGTTGATTTTGATAGACCTTGAGTTTGTCAATGTTGAAGGATCATAAAACAAATTAATTCAACACAAATATCAATAACCCAAAGAAAGAAGATTTTAATCTGATACATATTTTACAAGTATATATGTAAGTGTAGGAAAATAAAAATTACATAGAATTTATTACTGTTATTATTATCATCACATATACCGACTGAATGGTTGTCATTTTTTGTTAAACCAAATCACATTGGGTGATGGCATTAAAGTAAAATTTTAAAAATCAAAAGTCATTATAGTAATTAAGATAAAATTGTGAGGCTATCCGCCTATATATGCAGGTATAAAAGTTTACACGGTAGTACTATTAACAAAATACTTGTTAAGAAAGGGTAAATTACACCGGAACTCTTAAGGTTTGAGTGTTTGACCATGATACATTTGATGGAAAACTTCCGTTATTCTACTCACACCTCTTTACACTTAAACGATGGCTCAGATTGACTGATTTTGATTTTTGAAATATCCAAAAAGCCTTTATATTATATAAAGATAAAATATAATAAAATATCAAAATATATAAAAATAAAAAAAATCATTAGATTTAAACAAAAAAAAAAAATGGAGGTGGCAGTGAGGGCACCGTAATAAAAAGACAATATTTGGATATTGACTAGTCAGTACCTAAGGTACTTATCTTTGATTTTAATTGATTGAAAATACCGTTTAAAGTGTTTGATATTAAATACATGGAGTTAGTGTTGGTTTTTTAAACCAATCAAACCATAGAGTTAAGTACCTTGGGTACTGGTGTTAGTGTTGATTTTTTCAACCAATCAAACCATAGAGGTAAATACCTTGGGTACTGACTTTCCGTAATAAAATTAGAAGTGGAGTGTATGGAGATGTTTAACAAAATGGAGTAGGTTGACGCCACCTCCATTGAAACACAAATCAGAGGTGGCGGCACTGCCTCCATTGCCAAACCCAAATCTACACCCAATTTCCAACCCAAATCCACACCCAATTTCCAGGCACATGATGATATGAAAGTTTCATGTAAAAATGGGCCGGCTCGTGATAGGCCGGTCCAGAAAGATAACAGGCCGTGCTTGGCACGGTCCGTGAAGGAAGCGAGCCAGGCCGCGTGCCGGGCCGCTGGTAGGAGGCCCGGCAGGCCGGCCCGCCACGACACGCCAAGCCGGCGTGTTAGGCCTGTTGGACCGGCCTGTTGGACCGGTCTGTCGGACCGGTCAGCTGGTCCGTTCGGCCAAGTAGGTTTATTTTATTTTATTTTTTTTCAAAAACCCTCAAACGACTGGAATTTGAATTCCAGCCGTTGGAGCAAAAAAAATTACAAACCCCCCCTGAAATCTTTTAAATTATATTTTGACCCACAAATCAATTTTTTCTATAAATACTTCCATCCATTTCATTTTTCATTCACTCTCTCTATCATTCTTTCAATCTCTCATTCTCTCAAATCTCAGTCTCTAATATATTCTTCAATTCTCTAAACTTTTTCATTCAATTTGTTTATTACTCTCTCTACAAAATTCTTTACATTTTCCACCAACACACCAAATTTTAAAGGTACAATTTTGTTATTACTTTTGCTCAAACATATTCTCATAGTAAATTTATATGTTTATGTTTAGATTTTAGTTACTTAATGAAAACATTTTTATTTAGTTAGTTATTTTATCAATTTTTGGGCTTTAATGTTAATATTATTTGTTTAGTATATTCAGATTTTTAAGTTTAGTAGTAATTTTAATATTTGTTTTTAGTAAATTTAGAAAGTTAATTTGTATTACTGAATTTAATTTTTATAATAAGTAAATGATGAATGTTAAGTGTAGTATTTACGTTTGATATTGTTTTTTTTTTTTTCATAAATTATGAATTTTTAGTGTAGTTGTTTATTTTAATATTTTTGGTGAGTATATTATGAATATAAAGTGTAGTAGTGAATTTAAAATTTTTTGTTAGTAAATTATGTGAGTAAATTTAAGAGTAGTGGTTCAATTCATTAATTTTATGTTAGTATATTATGTTAGTAAATTTATCAATTTTATTTGTAGTAGTGAATTTAATATGTTTTGTTAGTAGATTATGATTTTTTTTTATTTAATTTGTTTTTGAAGTAAATTAATTATTGTAAGTGTCGTATTATTTATAGTAATTATTGTTAGTAAATTAAGATTACTGTTAGTAAATATTGATTTTTAATTTGACTATTAACTACTATGGTGCTCATATTTTTACTTAAGATAATGGATCCTAACCAGCAGCCTTATTTTCTGGACGGTTTGAATATGCTCAACGATGAATTTGATATTTCAGAGCTGACCCATACTCAAGCGAGACTTTCTGGTTCCAGCGTTACATCAACATCACGTCCCAGAAAATTAACATCAGATGTGTGGCAATGTTTCAACATAGTCCAAATGACACTCCCAAACGAGACGTCTGGCCCAAGAGCTAAATGTAAGTTTTGTCATAAGGATTATGCTACAAGTACGGGGGGAACCGGACATTTGAGACGACATATGCACAAATGTATGCATGCACATAGACAGGTAGACACTACAACCCATACACAACTTCAAAGGCACCCAGACGGGTCCGTTACGATGTGGCAATTCGACGCCATGCACGCTAGAGAGTGCTTGACACGATACATTGCACAAACTGATCAACCGATCAGTATTGGTGAGAGTCCATTTTATAAAGAATTAATCACATCTATATATAATCCCCAATTTGAACCTTTTCTAGAACCACCACTAGAAATGATTTGATACGATTGTTTGAAACCCAAATGGATGACTTAGTTGCTGAAATACAACATTTAAGTGTTTCTGTTGCATTAACTTCTGATAATTGGAATGCATGTTCCAAACAAGACTATTTATGTGTCACGGGACACTATTTAGATTCTGACTGGAGGATAACAAAAAGAATTTTTGGTTTTCGTTCTATGAATTTTGCACATACCGCAGAAAACATTTTTAATGTCATAATGGAAGTTTTAGAAACTTATGAAATCACGCATCGCATCTTTTCAATCACATTTGATAATGCATCTGCAAATACTAGCTCTATTGCATTGTTTGTTGCAAGAAATATCCCGCAAGATGGAGGTTATTTCTTCCATCAACGGTGTGCATGCCATATTATAAATTTAGTTGTACAGGCTGGTTTAAAGCAGGTAAGCGACCAAATAGATCACATCAGAGATGCCATTTATTGGATTTGCAGTTCTAATCCTAGATTTAGTGAATTCAAGAGACATTGTAAATTAAACGGTCTCAAACCCCGACGATTCCAAACTGATATGCCGGTAAGGTGGAACTCTACTTATTTAATGTTGCAAAATTGTTTGGAATATGATACAACCATTACATGTTTTTATAACATGAAATTGGCCGAAACAGGTCAACATAGTCCAAAAATACTTACCACAGACGATTGGTATGTGGCAAAGATTTTTGTTCAATTTTTAAAGATTTTTTACAATGCCACTGTAACTCTTCCGGGGTATATTACCCCACATCTTCCCAGGCAATCCATCATATAGTGGAAATGTCTGAACTGTTAAACAGTTATAGAGAAGATGAACATCTAGGCGCTGTAGTTGTTGTCATGGAGACAAAGTTAAAAAAATATTGGGCTAACATTCCTCTACTTTATGCCTTAAGTGCTATAGTAGATCCTAGGGTTAAATTATCTGGTTTAGAAATTTTGCTTGAGTTTATTGGTATTAATTTGTCAATAGATTATTCAGAACAAATTAATGACATTTGAATCAAGTTGTTCGAGATTTTTCATATTTATAAGAGCAGGTATGGCATCATTGACACCCCCCAATCAACACAACCGGAGACAGAGCCGAAGCAAACAAGTTGGAGCCTTCTGAAACACCAAAAAAAGGATAAATCAACAAGTACTTCTTCAGGGCAAAGATCTAGCCCATTTTCTTGTACCGAACTTATTAGGTACCTTGAAGCACAGTTCGATGCTGTTGAAGACAAGGAAGAGTTTGATTTGTTGTTATGGTGGAAGACCTATACGTACAGGTATCCAGTTCTGTCACACTTAGCACATGACGTACTGGTTATTTCAGTGTCAACGGTGTCTTCAGAACAAGCTTTCAGCACTAGTGGACGCATAATTGAACCAAGAAGAAGCTGTTTGTCTCCAGAGATGGTGGAGGTACTAACATGCCTTCAGGATTGGGAGCATGCTAAAAAAAGGTTACAAAATCTAACTGTAGATAAAGAACTTATTCTAAATTTCGACAATCTATATATTGATGACCCTTCAGGTAGTGGCCAGGGCCAGAACTAGGTTATACTTTTACATATGTATTTATTATTTACTTGTAAGTTATAAAACGGTTGCACTGTTTTTCCCTTACCAAGTTTTTATCCCATTGGGTTTTTCTTGGTAAGGTTTTTAATGAGGCAATCATGTAAATATGTAATACTGAATTCCATAAGTGAAAAATAAATAAATAATTAAAAAATTGTTCATTCTCTTTATTCATTTCAAATTCTAATAATTGTTTGTTCTCTTTATTCATTTCAAATCATAAACTTTAAACCCTAAACCCTAAACCATAAATCCAAATAAATGTAATTTGGAAAAAAAATTGGACCAAAAGACTAGCCTGCCGGACCAGGCCGATCCAGAGAGGGGCCACGGTCCGGCCTGGCACGGCACGTAAGCACGGCACGCAAGCACGGCACGCAAGCAAGGCCCGCCTGAGGCAGGCAGGCATGCCGTGCCGGGCCGGCCCGTGACACCGTCTCGTGCCAAGCTCAACCAGGCCTGTTTCCACAAATGGACTGGCCATGCCGTGCCTAATGGGCCAGGCCAGTCCTTTTTTACACCACTACATGAAACCCATGAAACCCACAAAACCCAACTCAATCTCACCAAAATCTAGCTAAGTCAGACCTACAAACAAACCCATCAAATCATCCTTAAAAAAAAAAAATCTTATCGATCGGTTCAAATAATTTATAACGTAGATTTGATTATGTATAGTACCTACTGATTATAATAAAAGTCTTTTACAAATAATTTAAAACTTTAAACATATATTGTTAATTATCTAGATCAAACTGTTTATCAGCTGAAAATATATATAAATATGAATAATCATGAAAAAATGGAAATAGAAATCGGTCGATTACCATATTGAGAAGACCATTTTTTATAAGGGTTCGAAAATATAATGGCACCATTTTGGGAGGTTTTTGTACAAATATCATCACATTAATAATTCATGTTTAAAAGACACCAATTAACGTGTGGAGACAAAAATACCTAGAAATTGACTTTGTCGTTGTGAACAGAGAGAGAAAAAGTAGAGAGAGAAAAAATGAGAAAAAGTGAAATTGCTTGAAACCGAACGAAGTTGAATCGACGGTTTCGTTTTCGACGGGTGACGAAACCGGAACTTGGAAACCAGTGCCATTTGAAGAGTTGAACAAAATATTTCAATCGATCGAGATAAGTTGACCTAGATTTTCTATCGTTTTGGTTGTTGATTAAGTGAATTAAATGTTAGATTAGGTTTTATTTGTGGATCTGAGAATGTTAATGGGTTAGGTTAGAGTTTTTGATTTGTTGAAAGTTGTTGAGGAAGATGATTTTCTAGGTTTCCGAGCTTTTTGTTGATGAACCCGGACATTTTTTCGTTGTTTTCGAGCTTTTATTTTTGAAATTAGTTTGAGTTCGTTCGAGCATTTTTTAGTTCATATTCGAGCTTTTATTTTACATGTTCGAGTGGATTGAAAAAAAATCAAGTTTTTTTTCCATTCGAGCTTTTTTAATTTCGAGATTTTGACATCTAATCGAGCTTTTATAGAAAAGATTCGAGCTTTTTATAAATGCTATGAGCTTTTTATAAATGCTATGAGCTTTTATAAAAGCTACGAAATTTTATAAAGAAGCTCCGTGATTTTATAAAGAAGCTCCGAGCTTTTATTTGATTGTTTAAGCTTTTGTATAAAATGTCCGAGCTTTTTTATTAAATGTCCGAGCTTATTTTCAAAAGCACCGAGCTTTTATATGAATGCTGCGAGCTTTTATATAAATGGTCCAAGGATTTATTTAAAACCTACGAGCTTTTTAATCAATGACCCGAGGTTTTTTTTGTATAAGCTTCGAGCTTGTTATTTCTGAGGATTTCACAGTATACTTAATTATCTTGTTGTTAAATTTCAGATGACGAATCGTTGAGGGAGTCGCTTAAAAATTCGGAGGAAGATTGGTTCGAGGGCAAAGTCACTCGCCATAACCATTTTGATGCCCTTAGCCATATAGAGGACGCACTTAACCGGGTCCCTACAGAATTGGCTGTTGAAGACCGTCGTCAGTTCATGACGTCCTGTTTTGGGCATTTCTTAACCATGCACCGGCCAGTGAAGTTTTCAGATGGTGTTATCCACCAGCTACTTCTGCGGGAGGTGCATCATAATGGGCAGTCAGATGAGATGCGGTTTATGTTAGGGACTTATAAGGTGAGGTTCTCGAAGGTACAATTCTGTATGATCACCGGATTACGGTTCAGAGTAGTATCAGATACAAGCCACTATGTTAGCGTGGACAATGGCCTACATCACCGAAACTTTGGTGGTAAGGATAAGATTTCATCCGTGGAGTTGAGAGATGTTCTGAGGCGCGGTGAGTTTCAGCAGGCATACAATAGTGTGAAGTTATGCCTCATCTATATGCTGAACTGGATACTTATGGGTTTGGATGAGAGAGTGAAAATTTCAGTTTGGTAGTTACGGCTGGTGGATGATCTCGATGCTTTTGATGCGTTCCCGTGGGGTGCACACGTGTACAATCATTCCATATATTCATTCAAGCATGCACTTGACATGCGACGAGAGCGATTCGAGAGACGCCAGCAAGCAAAGGGTGCTGACGTACACATGCAAGAGACCTACAACATTTATGGTCTATCTTACGCCCTTCTGGTTAAAGTTTTGTGAATTACAACATTTACGTTTGTAATCGTCTATACGGATTTTTATCGTATTTTTGTTTTGTTTGTAGATTTTTGCTTTTGAGGTGATCCCCGTGCTTGGGACCCAGTTCAGGACTTGGATGGCTACCGATTTGTCTCCCCGTAATCTGAAGCGGGTGTTAAGGATACAACTGATGGGGGATAAGTTGTCGAAGATATTCACATTGCGGGTAAGTTTTTTATTTGTTCATGTTAAAAGTTATTATTACAATTTCAACAGTCTAACAACGGATTCAGATGTTTGTGATGACAAAGTTGGTGCTTTTAGCAACTAAGAGAGATGAACCATATTATGCGAAAATAGCGGTGGCATTACTGGATTCAGATTCCGTTGGGCGTACTAGTGTTGTACCCAGTGATACAGAGGGTTCGGAGGTGAAGTTCGATGATGGGATCCCACAGAAGCATTCAGAGGGTTCAGAGCCAGAGTTAGCTGGTAGGAGACAGCCGAGGCCGAGGCGGGTTCGATTTAGGATACCTGTATATACTACTGGACGTAACTCTGGAGAAGACGTTAGAGAGGAGCGCGAGGTATGTATAAATTGTTGCTTTGCATGAATTTATTTCAAACCCATGTACATGTTAAACAACTGATAAATATCATTTTGCTACAGAACCATTTAGAGCGTAGAATCTAAGATTTGGAGGTTGTCGTCGTTGCTTTACTGGATGGTTTGTTGAACAGTGATACATAATGATAGAGGCAGTATCAAGAGTTGATGGACTATCTCCGACAGCTGTTGGGGTCGACATCACAGCCAGATAGGGATGGTCCACCGTCTCAGGATCGACACTCCAGACCTAGAGAAAGAGACGGGCATCGTACCCATATCGAGGAGACAGAGCCTGACATCATTCATCAGATACAGGGTACCATACCTGAGGCCCAGGTTTCCAAAACTGGAGTTACAGGAACCGAGCAGGACACTGTAACTGCGGGTCTTCATGAGTTTCCCCTACTTATGGAGGTACAAGAGACTTCGTCCGAGCGATCCCGTCGTCAGAGTGTTTCCTACACCAGAGTTGTCTCTATAGTTTGATCGCATGGTACCCTTCCACCCAGGGACATCTCCGACCCATCCAGACGAACCCCTCCGATGGACAGCTCTAGTCCATCCAATCGGATCCTTCTTCCCACCGACACATTCAGATGAACCCCTCTGATGGACAGCTCTGGTCCATCCAGCTGTATCCATCCTCCCACTAACACATCCAGACCAATCCCTTATCCTAACGACACATCCAGTCGGATCCATCTTCCCACCGACATATCGAGACCATCCCGATGGACCCCCATAGGGACTCTACATGCCCATCCTTTCGTACCCCTCTGTATCCCCTGAACCTACAAGAGGGGGTGACAATTGATGAGCCCATACACTGATCCATGTCGATCGACGAGGCCAAGGACAACACCGTCAACTAAAGACCATTCATTCACATCAATGCTTTAGTAGATGCTGGCCAGCTGAAAGCCCACAATGCATACAAGAGGAACACTAAAGGGGAATTGTAAATATCAGACTGTTTAGTTTATTGAAATAACTACTTAAATTGGTTTACTTGTTTTGATGTTTTAAAAAAATAAAATACAGGCGCGATGTGGACCTAATGGAGCCAGTAACGTTGAATTGGTTCCAACACTTCCAACAGAACTACATGGAGTTGTTTGACATAGTACATGCCTAACTTTAACACTACCGACGATCTGTACAATAAATTAATCTAATCTTGTTTTACAAAATACCTTTTCAGCATATGAACGCGTACCTGAACATCTTATGGAAGCGTCAATGAGCATACCCCACTGTGTACAATTAGAGGATGAACGTTTTGGGCACTCAGTTCTTTGTAAGTGTTTTGTAATGTTCGTTTAGATTTAACGTTTGCTATTTTCCGTGATCCTAACTTCGGTTTAATTTTTATTTGAACAGTCATTGTTGGAATATCAGTGGGATAAAATCATGTCTCGTGGTGCTGACGGGGAAGTAAAAATGCCGGGGTGGAAAGTGTTGAAGTACAGGTGGTCCATTGAGGACCTTATCACCGTACGTGGTTTGGCTCCGCCAGGAACCCGACCATGGCATAAGGTTGACATGGTAAGTGTTTTACAATTAAGGAATAACTATGTTTCATTGTAAATGGGGTGTTCAGGAGTTGATTTGATCATATATATGTATTGTACAGCTCTTTATTCCGTGCAACATTGGCCTTCAGCATTGGCTTCTAGCCAGTGTGGACCTCATTAGCGGGACCATACACCTCCTAGACCCTTTCAGACAGGACATCCCCGTCAACATCAAGACACGCCAAGTACGGCCATTGAGATGGTTTCTCCCCTCTATGTTGTATTAGTTTGGGTTTCATGAGGCCAGGAAACCCGGCGAGTAGAAGTTCCAGAGGTGGAATAGGCCCTTCGGGGTGAGTCTGGTGGCAAGATCAGTTGTGCCGCAACAGGATAAAGGGTATGACTTATCGAACATGAAATTCATTTTCTGTATAATTTAGTAGCATTCTAACGGTTGATCATGTCCTGCATTGCAGAGGTAATTGTGAGGTTCATACATTGCGATTGCTCGAATACGTACTGGCAGACCAGGTCTAGTATGACTGGACTGAAGACGATATGCCTACCATCTGGGAGAAGATGACTGTTGAAGTTTTTTGTAATTTCGAACCACAATTCCGGTTGTAGCTATTGTGCATAATATTTTTTGTAATAAAATGATTCATTTATTTCATTCTTGTAATTATTTAAATTGTTTACATTCAAACGATTATCGCATTGCATACCGGTAATAACAAGAAAACCTAAAAATATGAGGCCCATTTAAAATTAAAATGATATTGACATACAAGTCGTACAATTACAACTAATGAAATTGACTTCCATATAAACGTGTCCATTCATACTACGGTAGAGTCCTTCTCATGGCACGTCTGTTTGTTATGTCCAATTGAATGATATATGCTACACTAAAGTGGGTATTCATCGGGAACACCTATTTTTGGACCTTCATTAATCAAAGGTAGGTTAGAACACCTTCTGGAATTATGTCCCGATTGTCTACATCTTCTACACGATTGTGTGGTTGTCATTTTCGAAGACGAAACATGTCGACCCACTCTCGGGCTTCCAGTTGCTGAAACCCTGTTCACCGGTCACACAGCAAAAGTAGGTTTTAATTTTTTTTAATATAGATCGTAACCGATCTGGGACTAGTGAACTTGAGATCATAATTTTTTTTCGGAACATATACATATAAAATATTACAATAATAAAAATTATGTGTACACAGAAAATTGTTATCAATAATAAAGAGAAGAAAATCATACCAACGTTTGGAGACTTCTTCACTTTACGTTATGCTCATGTCTGAACAACTCGATCTTCCTCGCTATATCCCGAGATTGGCAACTGCGTGTGGACGTGTCACGGACTCAGAAACTTGAATGGAGGATGTAGAGAAAAGACTTGAAGAAACTCTTTATCCAAAGAAAAAACTAACTAGAACAATTCTAGTTCTTAATATAATATATATATATTGACATTGCACGACTGTTTCACATCTTATGCAAAAATGAATTATATTTTTGTTTCTTTTCCCTCTTTTATGATTCACGCACCTTTAATATAATTTTTCACAAAAAACAAAACTTGCATCCAGTAGTCATGAACTGATGCGTTTTTTATATTATTTTTTTATTTATTTAAAGAATATATATATATCCATTTTTTATGTGCACCAATCTGTATCACATATAAATCCTTGTTTTTCCCCAGTTATCTTTTTCTTTCAAAGAATATATATATAAAAATTTTTTTTTCCTTTTTAATTGATATCTTGTTTTGGTCGGTTTTCAAAGAATATATATCAGATATATATTTTCTCTTTTAAAAACCTCATGTTATCTTTTTATTTAAAACAAAATCTTTATTTTATTTTTTTAAAAGATACCATCTATTTTGAATTTAAACTATTTAAATTTAAAAATTAAAAATAAAATAATCATATTATCATATTTTAATAAAAAACAAATATCAATAAACATCCTCCATTTAGTGATTAATAACATAATTAAATAATCTCATTATTTAATTTATTTAATCACCATTATTCATTAATCAAATAATCTCATTATTCAATTAATTTCTAAATAAATATGTGTTACTTTCGTAACACAATTAATTGGACAATCCAATTAACTTACCTAAATCGATCGGGCTAGCAAGGGGACTTAATGAACCCACGGTATTTTGAGCTTCAATAATCTCCGGAATCATTAGTTAAACTCTTTAATTAATATTCCTTGATTATTAACTCTGGGGTTATTCCACTAAAAACCCGAAGCTACACTCTCTCAACTGCAGACGCTTTTACACAGACCGATACAACTCGGTGTCCATCGATATAGCTATTACATATGGTGTGATCCTCCACAGTTGTTCATAATTAAAGCTGGGTCATAATATTCGTTATACCCCTCTAATTACATATATCCTTTAAGTACCGTTGATTCTCTAATGGACAATAAATCTTATTTCCTCACGGAATTAGGAGAACGCTCATATTGTTCAAGCCCCGAATCAACCCTTAAGGGAACTACCATCTACTTCTCACAAGAAGGAGTAGATTCCATTATTGTGTACAAACCTTTCCAGCCACAAGCCAAACCGTAATCCCAACATACAGAGTATATTGATTAGGAAATGCATCAGACTTCACCTATGGTATATCAAAGATCACGATCAAACCTGAAGGAGTCGATAAGACACTCAGGATTAAGATCGCCCACATATAGCCATTATTAGTTGATATATATGAATCTCATCGGTAAACAGATCTTGGTGTTAGATTCATATAGATTATGGCCTAGTCCTATATGATCATATCATACAAGGTGTCTCTATTCTCATATCTCATATGAATGATTCATGATAGAATCACCGTACATTACGGAAATGACCGCAGCTATAGATTAACCTCAAATAAAGTATCCAACTTTATTTGCTATCTATGGACTCTTTAGATTGCACGCCTCTTAATGTATCCATCCGTATATGACACTCATATACACAATTCAAGATTACATCCGGTAGTATTGGATGTTAAATATATGTACAAGTTATAAAATAAACAACACAACAAGAATGAATTGAACTTTTCCTTTTATTTATTTCATAAATCAATTTACAAATTACGTCTTTAGGGCATAAACCCCAACACCTTCTTGTCTTCTGGACAATGGGTTCAATACCACCCGTTCAGCGATGTTGGTTGGCACTACCCATGAAGAAGGATGACCAACAGACATAATAGGAATCGAGTATGCATCTATTAGTGTCTGTCTCTTGTATTAGTCCGCTCACAAAGATGTGAAATCCAAGTTTCGCTCCCTACAACAACATTAAAATTAGGTGTCAAACTCATTTGCAATAACCACAAAGATAGGAAATTAAAGTAATGTACCTTGCTGCTGCAAGCGTGTGTGACCATGGAAACATATCCATTTGAAATTTGTTACACGCGCAAGTCTTTCGGGCTCAGTCAACAGTCCATTCTTGCTGGACCGTTTGATAGAGAAAATATTATAGTTAACTGGATTGACAGTCATATAACCACACTTGTCAACACGTTTGACGATCACAAGATGTACTGCGTCGGTCAACTGATGACGCATGGACCGTGCAGCTCGATGGCGATCATGAAACCACCTCTGTAGCATATTCCTAATGAACTCTGCGAGTGTCAACATAGGCAGTTGCCGTGTAAATTTGAGGCATGAGTTTATACATTCAACAACATTTATTGTCATGACCCTATACCTTCTTTCTGGACAATGTACACGGGACCACTTGTGGGAACCAGTTTCCATGACTTAATTGAATGCATTCTGGTGCAGGTTACGTAACTCTTCTATGTGGCGATTATATTTCAACTCAGTGTATGATCTAGCTGCTTTATCCATTATTGCTGCTTTATCCATTATTGCTGCTACATCCTTTATGTGAAATCGCTTCTTGACATTTTTAGAAAAGTGCCAACAACATATCGTATGGGTTGCATCGGGGAAAACTTTAGAAATCCCAGCTTTATGTCGATCGGAAATGAAAAATAGATCATCAATATACCTTAGGGGACCCTTCAAGCAATCCAAAAACCACTCCCATGAAAGGTTATTTTCTGAGTCACCGTACCTAAAAGCAATTGGATACATCAATTCGTTCCCATCTTATGCAGTTGCAACAAACATCGTACCCTAAAATCTTCCCTTTAAATGGGTACCATCTACTGCAATAACTGGACGCATACACCTCCGGAATCCTATGAGTGAGGCACCAAACGACATGAAAAAAATAGAGAAATTTACTATCTTCGTCACACTGTTAGTTAGTTATTGTGCTCGAATTTTGTTGCTCTAACATGTAACCAAATGATGGCAGTAGTATCAAGGTTTTCTCATACGTTCCATAGGTTAGTGTCAACACATATTATAAGGCTTGATATGCCTTCCTGTACAAGATTTGGATGCCATACATTGTTTTCATGTCGGCGATTATGTCCTTCAGACGCATTAGTCGACCATCTTGTTGTTGAAGTCTAGGTGTAACCACTTCTCCAATTATGATTGCACTAGCTTATCGGTGACGGCGGTGAATCTCCTCCAAAGGAAAAGTGTGTTCGTTGACAAAACTTATTACTTGGAAGTATGTCCCTTCATCTCTCCTTACCGCTCTTAATTTCCACATACAGTTGTCCATCAAACAAACCAGATGTAAAGTTGTCTTATTCGACCTTTTCACATTCCACTCGAAGTTCTACCGCATTGCAAAATGCCCAACTAGTATCTTCAAATCCTTTTTAGTAGGAAAAAAATTATCCTTTATATATCATGCTTGTAGGTTCTTCTTCAACCGAGTTCCTGCTTCCACCCATACCAAACTAGTATGATTCTTCTCTTGGAATAACCCACGTTGTGACATTATCATAATCACATGGAGTTACATTAGGTCGGATGAACCTCGAAAGTCTCAGCTACATCTGGTGCACTGCAACTAAATCTGTGTACACGTCTTGCAGTCTTTCCTGTTCGACAGCCTCTTTCTCTTCCTTATTATTTGCTACATTATCAATCGAATGCAAATTTTCCTCATCATCCACCTCATCTATCGGCCTAACATTCGGTTCACCATTCTGCTTATTGTTCGTCATTGTAGAAGTCATTGTAATGGTGGTTGGACTGCCCATCATTATCTCAATTTGACATCCAAACACATCGTCAAACTGAGGTTCGATTAAGTCACCGTGGTCGGCTACTTCCGGTGGGACACCACACATGTTTTCTCGACCGCTAATCCCATTTCTTTTTGTGAACAACTGGTTGCTTTCGCCTAACAATCGAAATTTTTGGGTGTTATCACGATGAGGGATATCTTCACCAATGACACCTCTTACTACCCTTTCAATTAGACTAACACATACTTGAGGGATCATCCTATCTTCCCCTAGTATAAACTGAACATCATCGTCGTTTCTTTTAAACGTACGACATGTAGTCCCAGGAACCATTGATATAGACTATAGATCCACATTGTATTTATCCACATCATACTTCACAACGATTTGCACGATCGACACCAATTCTTGGTAAGTCATACTTTTTGACACACATTCCTTGGTTATCAGAACCTAACAACCTTTAACTTCTATCGGGTAACTGCTCTCATCAACCGTTGTAAGAGATGACTATTTTCACTCGATTCATTCTCCTATCAAAATCATCATTACAAACCATTATTAACAATATCTAAATTCAAATTAAAATAACAATGAAAAAACCTCGAATTGTAGAAAAAAAACCTACGAAATTAATTTCAAACACATCATTCCATATAAAAACGGCTCGGTAAAATAAAGCCTCGGAAAAAATAAAATAAAATAAAAAACCTCTAAAATGAAAAAACAAAAGCTCGAAAAATAAGAAACCAAATCGCGTAAATGAATAAAAAAGTTGAAAACGGAGAAACAAAATCTCGGAAATTGTTATAGGGATTTTTCGATGGCAAGACAAGTCAGCATGATCACCTGAAAACACGGTGATTAGATATGCCACGTCATAAAAGTCAATCAGGGAAGATTAATCCAAAGCAATTAATAGATGATCTCAAGGCTTAGTCAAGATTACCCAAGAAGGTCAAAAACTAACTGATCGAGCATAAATAACCTGGTCGGGGAAATTAGCCGATCGAGTAGAGACAACTTGGTCGGGACCACCCGATTGGGACAAAGAGGTCAGGTCGGGATTAGATGATTGCTCAGTTGGACAACGCGTGGGAGACATTAAAGGCAACTACGACTCAAATACGAAGAAAAATTGTCTTACTTAAACAAGGAGTCTAGAATCACACTCCATTAAGGAAATATCATTATTTCCTCTTTAGTGTCAGAGAATTCTATCTAGGAAAGAACTCAAAGCTTCCAAAGGGATAAACACCAAACAGGAAACAAGTCCAAATCAAACAATAACTCAGTTCTTCTAGAAGACTGCACACCGATCAAGAAATAAGTCCTAAATGGACTATTGAACTAGAATCCTACGAAGACTCTAATTCAATGCACAAGATATCCGAAACAGAAAAGAAGACAAAAACGACTTCAACAAGTAACCAGTCCTGATTAAATACTACCACATTTCCTTATTTGTATAATGATGATTATGGTTCTATACACATATAAATAGACTCATAATCTCATTGTAAAATATACGAACAACCCATAGAAAAGATATACATAAAAATATAGAGAGACGCCAAAAAAGGAGAGATTGAGTGTGTAATTGTTTTATCATAGTGATTTCTTCTCACCGTCACCGGCAACCGTGGATGTTTCCCCACCTTGGGGAACCTGTCTCTCTTTCTCACTTTTTTCTTTTAAATTCATAACTTGATCATCAATCTATAAAAATTTGTTAGACGCGTGATCAATCCTATACGATCCAAAAATCACCATCAACAGAAATCAATAAAAAAAGCTCGGAAATGAGGAAACAAAATCTCGAAAATCATTAATAAAAGCTCAAAAATCATTAAAAAAAGCTCGACCATTTCAACAAAGTCTCGGAATATTATAGAAAAGCTCGAAAATAATGAAAAAGGTCGGAAATAATAAAAATCCCCATTATAATAAAAAAAACCTCGGAAAATTAAAAAGAACTTTGAAAGTTAAAAAATAAGCTCGAACTAATTCAACAAATTCTTGAAAAATAATAATAAAAGCTCGACCCAATACAACAAAATCTCGGAAAAGCATAGTAAAAGCTCGACCCAATACAACAAAATATCAGAAAACCATAATAAAGGCTCGACCTAATACAACAAATTCTCAGAAATGTTTAATAAAAGCTCGACCCAATACAATAAATTTTCGGAAAAAAAGAAAATAAACCTGGTGCACATTCTAGAGACTAAATGTTCATACATTTGTTGAATACATCTTAAATCACTCACAAATGCATGAAAAAATTTGGGAGATCATAAAGATCTGTTACCTGTAGATTCAATTTTTTTTTTTGAGAAGCCTTTTAGATCGATTTCCAGACAACTTTTTGGAGGGAGAATTAAACTTCTCTTTTTGAAACCGAAGATGAAAGCCCAAATGCAACTTTTAAGAGCAATTTGGGTAGATCACCATAATAGGTGGCTTTTAAACATAAGTTATTAAACTGGTGACATCAGCACAACACAAGAAAAAAAATGTGACAATCCTTACCGTTTCCATTTTTTATAACGAGGGAGAACCCTATGAATGATATCATGCGAGTGTGTCTCTAAAACCATTTATAGTGCATCATTCCTCAGCTTCTCCATTTCACTGAAACAACCTAAAAAAACCATGTAAGGTGGCCCCATGATTCCTTGTTTTCTAAATCTTCTAGTCACTGCTTATGGCCTCCAACCCTAAAAAGTTGTAGAAATTTTGAGACCAAAAGAATTGTTAAAAGTGCTACAATGACTCGACCAAAAAACTGCATTGTGATCTATCTGAGTGTATGTGTTTGATAGAGAGAGTGATAGTGCTATGAGTTGATTTTTTCTGTTTGGCTTTGTATAAATATGGGATAATTATCCCGGTGACAATCAACTTTTACCACCACTATCAAAATGGCCACCGGATGGAGAATTGGTTTCAAAATGATCATTTTTGGTAAACAATGTTACATTAATGGTCATTCCATCCAATTTCATCCATTTTCATCAAATGAGTGGCATTTTGGTAAATAAAGGGATGCCATTAATTTATTTTAGATATTTTTTGGAAATCAATTTTTCTTTTGTTTTTTAAAACAAATAATTATATTTAATGTGTGTATATACGTAGAGTATATCCCAAATATATATATATATATATATTTCTTTTCAACTTATCTCAAATATATTTTTTAGAATTTTTAAAATTTGTAGCTTTAATCTTCTCAAAAAAGAATGTATGTATATATATATATATATATATATACATACGAAAATTTTCACATAAGTGTGCAGTGTTGAAATTATATAAGGATATTGAATGTGAGCCACTCATTTTACATACTTTCCATGGCATGTATGTACTTATCAAAACTCTTTTATA
Organism: Dipteronia dyeriana; assembly: GCA_032871835.1. Taxonomy (NCBI): domain Eukaryota; kingdom Viridiplantae; phylum Streptophyta; class Magnoliopsida; order Sapindales; family Sapindaceae; genus Dipteronia; species Dipteronia dyeriana. The sequence continues at coordinate 92,967,482 of CM065299.1, read as the reverse complement.
AATGAGTGACTCACATTCAATGTTCTTATATAATTTTATCAGTACGCACTGAGGAGAAAATGATTGTATATATATGTTATACGTATATACACACACTAAATATAATAATTTGTTTTAAAAAACAAAAGAAAAATTGATTTCTAAAAAATATCTAAAATAAATTAATGGCATCCATTTATTTATCAAAATGCAACTCGTTGGATGGAAATGAATGGAATGACCATTAGTGTAACATTGTTTATCAAAAATGGTCATTTTGAAACTAATTTTCTATCCGGTGACCATTTTGATAGTGGTGATAAGAGTTGATAACCACCGGATTAATTATCCCTATAAATAAAGATGATTGAGGTCTAAATGTAGTGGTGTAATAATGGACCGGCCCAAGACAGGTTGGTCCGGTCGGTCCACCAATCGAACGGGCCGTGCTTGGCACGGCCCGTGAAGGAAGCGGACCAGGCCGAGGCCCGGTCCGTGGTAGGCCGTGTGACGGCCCTGGGGTACACGGTCCGACTGGCCGCTCGCCACGGCACGCCAAGCCGGAGTGCCTGGCCCCTGGACCGGCCCGCCGGACCAGTCAACAGACCAGGTATGTGGACCGGCCTAGCACGGCCCGCCTGAGGCAGGAACACGTGTCGTGCCGAGCCTCAGTTTTCAAAAACGGGCCGGGCTTGGTCCGACACGCACAGCCCAGGCCGGCTCGTTTCCGAAAACGGACCTGGTCAGACCGTGTCTAATGGACCAGACCAGTCCATTTTGACACCATTACCTAAATGCATCTCTTGTGGCAAATATATACATGCGTTCCACGTGAATGCTGGTGACTGGTGATGAGGTTATTACTGAATACTGGTGCACCGGAAATCATTGTGGGTGATGCAGTTCATTTGACCAAAAGCTATAATGGGTTAAAATCTAATTGAGTTCTTTCTTTGGTAATTAATAAGACAACTTTTTTGTACCATATAAGGCCAATATTTACCATGTATATAGGATAAAATCGAGTATTCTTACTTTATCTAAAAAAAAGATTTTGGTTTCCAATTTGGATAAAATTGTATTATTGAGAGGACAATAGGAATACTAAATATGGTATATATTAAAAAAGAATATTTTTAGGGAATATTTTTATACCAATTTTTTTTCACTTTAATGTATTTTTTACCACTTTGATATAAAGAGCATATTTACAGAAAATTCTATCGATAAATATTTATACAATATTAATTAATTTCTATTACTTAACTTATATAATATTAATTAATTAATTTAGTATAATTAATATTATTGTCATTTAAAAAAATTCAATTCTCAAGGAGATCTTTTTAATATTATATATATTTTAAAATAAATATTGTTATAATTAAATTTGGGAGGATTGAATTATGAAGTTTTAGAGTTTGGTTTGATTTGATTTGACTTAAAACAAATAAAAATAAAATAAAACATTCGGTGAGAAAAGCAAAATGATGTTCCATACCTATTTGCACTAAATTGGTGATGGAATACCAAATTGGTGCTTCATATGAAATACTTTAAAGAATGAGACATTGTTTAATTATTTTTAAAGAATTTCACTGTTTATTTTTTTTGGTTTGGAATTAAATTTAATGTACTCCATATATAAATTAAGAATTTATTAGTGTTTGTTGTAGTTATAGTGGTAAAAAAGCTGGCTCACGATCCAATAGTTAACTCCAGTGTGACATTCACTTTGTAAATAATGGTTAATATGGGTACAACATCATAGATGTACCAGACCAAATCAACTAGAACTAATTCAATTCACCAAGAAATCTTCTGTCATTAAGGCTCAGTTTGGCATTGCTGCGTTGTGAGAATAAGTGTTTTTGAAATTGCTATGGGGTGAATTGCTGTGGGAAAAATCAGCTGAGTGTTTGATAAACTGATTTTCAAAAGTGCTGTGAGAACTAAAAACAATTTCAATGTGTTTGGTAAACTGAAATAAAAAGTGTTGTGAATGTGTAAAATTACTAAAAGGACATATACATCTAAATGGTACTAATGTGCTATACTTTACATTTTTCTTGTTTATTTGTGTTTAATGTCAAGTGTTATATAATTATGGTACTTTATTGAATTAATTAGTCTCATTTTTTATTCTACTTTATTTAATTAATTACCCTTATTTCTTTATTTATTTCTTTATTTATTTTATTCTACTTTATTTTTTTATTTCATTTTTATTCTACTTTATTGAATTAATTATCCCAATTTTTTTTATACAGTTATAACAACATTTTTTTTATAGAAATATAAGTCCAATTTTTTTTGTTAAATTTCGTTAAAGGCAAGGACAAAGTTGGAAAGTTAGTAAAATTTCATTTAATATCACTGTAGCACGTTTTCTAAAAGCAGAAGCCAGAAGCCAGAAGCCAGAAGCCAAAATCCAAAAGCATGTATTTGTAGCTTCTTAAAAACTCAGTTGGGAGAAGCTAAAAGTGACCAAAAGTACTTCCCCGCGATTTTACCAAACACCCTATCTTAGATCCAGAATCACTTTTGGCTTCAAAAACAGCTGGGGAAGTAATGTCAAACTGAGCCTAAGTCTATAACATAAGGTAACGTCACTCGAGAAAAACCGAAGATCGCGTCCTAAGATTTCAACATCTATTTGAAATGAGTCGGTTGTTGCCTCATGAGCTCAATGTAAATAGTATACCCATCTTCAATCAAAAGGGTCCTGAATTTCGATATTTAGGGACATTTTGTTTTTTTTTTTTATCTAAAATCTTATAAAACCTTAATTTATTAGATATATGAATAAGTCTTATAAATTAAGGTATCATGATATGTTTGTTTTTTTTTATTTAATGACTTATTATAAATATAAAATTGATTAGGTTGTGTTAGGGTTTCTTCTAAATTGAGAATTTTTAGAAAATTGATTTTTAGGATTTTATTATGTACGTATAATGGTGTAAAAGTGGAGCAGCCCGGCCCGTGTGGCACGGTCTGCCGTTGCCTATTTTCGAAAATTGGTCGTGCCTGGTCTAGTACACACGAGTGTGCATGTCGGACCAGGCCCGACCTGTTTTCAAAAACAGGGGAACGATCCTGCACGGTGGCCTGCCTCAGGCGGCCTGGTCCGCCTGTGGTCCACGGGCCGGTCCACTTTTTTTTTTTTAATCCAGTTTTTAAAAATTATTTTTTCTTGGAATTTAGGTTTAGGGTTTAGGATTTACGGAAAATACAAAGTAATACACAAAAAAATTACAAAATATCAATTTAACAATTAATTATTTTAATGTAATTTTCAAATTTATTTGTTTATCTTCTAAAATAATTAATATGAAAAATAATAATCAATTCCAATTGTATTAGTTTGGTAGATCATAGATTTAATATTCATGATAATTCCAAAAACGAATAAAGAAAAAGTAATACAAAAAAATAGATGTTATTGCAAAAATATGAAATGAACATTTTTTTTAATTTAATTATTTTTCACTTACGGAATTCAGTATTACATATTTATATGAATTCCTCATTGAAAACCTTACCAAGAAAAACAAGTGAGATAAAAACAAGTGAGATAAAAACAAGTGAGATAAAAACTTGGTAAGGGAAAAAAGAGTGCAATCGTATTTCAACTTACAAGTAAATACACATGTAAAAGTATAACCTAGTTCTGGCCCTGACCACTACCAGAAGGCTCATCAATATATAAATTGTTGAAATTTAGAATAAGTTCTTTATCTATAATTTGATTTTGCAACATTTTTTTAGCATACTCTCAATCCCAAAGGCATGTTAATACCTCCACCATCTCTGAAGACAAACAACTTCTTCTTGGTTCAATTATGTGTCAACTGATGCTAAAAGCTTGTTCTGAAGACACCGTTGACATGTGGATAACCAGTACGTCACGTGCTAGGTGTGACAGAACCGGATACCTGTACGTATAGCTCTTCCACCATAACAACAAATCAAACTCTTACTTGTCTTTAACAGCATTGAACCGTGCTTCAAGGTACCTAATCATTTCGGTACAAGAAGATGGGACAGATCTTTTCGCTGAAGAAGTACTTGCTGATTTGTCCTTTTTTCACCGTTTGAGAAGGCTCCAACTTGTTTGCTTCGGCTCTGTCTCCGGTTGGTTGATTGGGGGGTGTCAATGTTGCCAAACCTACTATCATAAATATGAAAAATCTTGAACAACTTGGTTTGAATGTCAGTAATTTGTTCTGAATAATCTATTGACAAATTAGTACCAATAAACTCAAACAAAACATCTAAACCAGATAATTTAACCCTGTGATCTACTATAAGACTTAAGGCATAAAATAGAGGAATGTTAGCCCAATATTTTTTCAACTTTGTCTCCATGACAACAACTGCAACGCCTAGATGTTCATCTTCTCTTTAATTGCTTAACACTTTAGACATTTCCACTATCTGATGGATTGCCTGGGAAGATGTGAGGTAATAGACACCGGAAAGAGTTACAGTGACATTGTAAAAAATCTTTAAAGATTGAACAAAAACCATTGCCACATATCAATAGTCTGTGGTAAGTTCTTTTGCTTCAGGACGACCAGTTTTGACCAATTGCATGTTCTAAAAATATGTAATGGTTGTATCATAATCCAAACATTTTTTTAGCATTAAGTAAGTAGAGTTCCATCTTACCGGCATATCAGTTTGGAATCGTCGGAGTTTAAGACCGTTTAATTTACAGTGTCTCTTGAATTCACTGAATCTAGGATTAAAAATACAAATCCAAGAAATGGCATATGATGCGATCTATTTGATTGCTTACCTGCTTTAAACCAGCCTGTACAATTAAATTTATAATATGACATGCACACCATTGATGGAAGAAATAACCTCCATCTTGCGGGATATTTCTTACAACAAACAATGCGATAGAGCTAGTATTTGCAGATGCATTATCTAATGTGATAGAAAGGATGCGATGGGTGATTTCATAAGTTTCTAAAATAGAAAGAATGACATTAAAAATATTTTCTACGGTATGTGCAAAATCCATAGGACGAAAACCAATAATTCTTTTCGTTATCCTCTATTCAAAATCTAAATAGTGTCATGTGACACATAAATAGTCATGTTTGGAACATGCGTTCCAAATATCATAAGTTAATGCAACAGAGACACTTAAATGTTGTATATCAGCAATCAAGTCATCTATTTGGGTTTCAAACAATCTTATCAAATCATTTCTAGTGGTGGTTCTAGAAAAAGGTTCAAATTGGGGGTTGTATGCAGATGTGATTAATTCTTAAAAAAATGGATTGTCACGAACACTGATCGGTTGATCAGTTTGTGCAATATATCGTGCCAAGCACTCTCTAGCTTGCCCGACATCAAACCGCCACGTCGTAACAGACCCGTCTAGGTGCCGTTGTAGTTGTGTCTGGGTTGTAGTGTCTACTTGTCCTTGTGCAGGCATACATTTGTGCATATGCCTTCTCAAATGTCCGGTTCCTCTCCTACTTCTGGCATAATCCTTATGAAAAAACTTACATTTAACTTTGGGCTCGGTCGTCCCGTCTGGGAGTGTCATTTGGACTAAGTTGAAACACTGCTAGACATCTGATGTTAATCTTTTAGGACGTGATGTTGGTGTAACGGCGGAACCAAAAGGTCCCGATTGAGTATGGGTCGGCTCCGAAATATCAAATTCATCGTTGAGCATGTTCAAACCGTCCGGAAAATAAGGCTGCTGGTTATGATCAATTTCCTGAAATACAAATATGAACACTATAATCATTAATAGTAACAATAATTATTAACAAAATAATTTTAAATTAATTACTACCAATCTTAATTTACTAATGTTGACATTGATTTCTCGATGGTCAAAAAAGTCAACAAGCTGGGTTTGATTATGACCTGTCAAAAGAGAAAGAGAAAGAGAAAGAGAATGCAATTGAAGTTTTTATGACACGAGTATACGTGGTAAAACTCCGGTGTTCGGAGAACATCCACGGGTGGTTGAGTGCATAACCAAACCAAATCCACTGTTGAATGATAAATTGCACCACTTGATCTCTCTTTCTTCTCCTTTTTTAGTGATTCTATTTTGTCTCTATTTCGTCTCAGTATTCGTGTGTCTGTGTTTTCTTCAATGGGATTATGGGTCTATTTATATGTGCATAGAACCCTAATCCTTGTTATACAAGTAAGGAAAACTGATTGTATTTGACTAGAATTTGATTACTTACCATGGTCGTCTTTGTCTTCTTTCCTATTTATGAGATTTTGCGGATTGAATTTGAACCTTCATGGGATTCTAATTACACAGTTCGCTTAGGATTTATGTCTTGATCGATGTGCGGTCTTCTAGGAGAGTAGAGTCGTTGCCTGATTTGGACTCATTTCCTGTTTGGTGTTTTATCCTTCTAGAAGCTCTCTAAATTCTTTCTTCTTCTGATACGGGGAATGAAATTGAGTATGATTTCGGAATTCCTTCTCGGGCTTATTCACTTATGTGGATCGTGTATTGAACTTCTTTACTCGGGCTTCTCGCATTGTCCCGAGTAAAACTGAATATGTTGAATACCTATATTCGGGTCTACTCGGGTTCTTGTTTCTTAGTAACGTCATGGATGGTGTCTTTCATATGTCATCTTAGATGCTCATCTGGTAATCTATAAAATATACATATAACAACTAACAATAATTATTATAAATAATACGACACTTAGAAATATTATTTTACTAACAAAAAATATTAATATTAACTATTACAATTTTAATTCATAATTTACTATCACAAAATTTTAAAAATCACTAATACAAATTAAATCGATAAATTTACTAAAACATATATTAAAATTCACTAATAGAAAATTAAATTCGTAATATACTAACAACAAATATTATAAATAATACAACACTTAAAAATATTATTTTACTAACAAAAAAATATAAATATTAACTACTATACTTAAAATTCATAATATACTAACAAAAATTATTAAAATTAATACTATGCTTAAAAATATTATTTTACTTACAAAAAATACTAATATTATCTACTACACTTAACAATCTTAATTTACTAACAATAATTATTAAAATTAATACTACGCTTTAAAATATTATTTTATTAACAAAAAATATTAATATTAACTACTACACTTAACAATATTAATTTACTAACAATAATTATTAAAATTAATAATAAGCTTTAAAATATTATTTTACTAACAAAAATACTAATATTAACTACTACACTTAACAATCTTAATTTACTAACAATAATTTAAAAATTAACAGTTGAGTATGCATATAAAATGAAAAAATGAAAAATTGAAAAACTAAATAAAAATAATAACAATTAAGAACTATAGTCTAAACATAAAATTTTAAATTTACTAACAAAAAATGTTTCAACAAAAATAATAAGAAAAACGTACCTTTGAGATTTTGTGTGTTGGTGGAAAATTTAGAGAATAAAATAGGAAATTAGTATTAACAAATTTGTAGAGAGAGAGAGAGAGAGTAAAAATACAATTGAATGAAAATGTATAGAGATTGAGATTTGAGAGAATGAATGAGAGCATAAGAGAATGAGAGTGAATGAAAAATGAAATGGATGGAAGTATTTATAGAAAAATTTGAACTATGGGTCAAAACATAAATTAAAAGACTTTAGAGGAGGTTTTTGTAATTTTTTCCCCTTCAACGGCCATAATTCAAAATTCAACCGTCCCTGACGTCGGCCAACGGTTGAATATTGAATTCAAGCGTTGGAGGGGATTTTTTTTTTTAAATCAAACGGTCGTCACAGCCGGATCGGCGAGCCGGTCCGCCAGGCCAACCTGACGAGTCGACCGGTCGGTTAGCACGCCAGCCAGATGTACAGTGACGGGCCGGTCCGCCAGACTTAACCTCCACGGCCCGGCATACGGCTCGCATAAGTGCCAGGCTTGATCCGGCGTGCCTCTTTGATGGGCCATGCCTGGCACGGCCCACGATTCTTCACGGGCCAAACGTACCGACCTATTAACACCACTAAGAGGCAATAAGTCGGTGAAAAAAACAAACATCCCTTTAAACTCACACAAGAAGCTTTTATATCGCTCTGCATTTTAAGCTACTATTATTTGCTGTCGTCTCTTAAGGGGTCGTTTGTTTTTTTAACTTAAAACTTAATGGGTCTGAATTGAACTCATTAAGTTGTTTTGTTTGTTTTTTAAAGTGGTCAAACAACTTAAAAATATAAAAAAACAACTTAAAATCAAAAGTAAGAAATTTTGACTTTTAACTTAATTTTAAATCACTGGATTACATTTAATATATTCACTTCCAAGTCTACCCTCCCAAAAAAGATATATTTTCAAATCTATTCTAATTGATATGGTGTAGAATTTATTATTATTATATATATATATATATATATATATATATATATATATATAACATATTTCTTATTTTAAACAGGTTTTAGAAAGGAAAAAAAAACCATAATCACTTCTTTATACTAAATTTTTCATGGATTGAACAATTGAATTTCTTTAGCTCCTACAAAATCCTGGTAAGAACTCTGTATATATTTTTTTATCTAACTATTCATCTAATACTCAATAAATTTATCTACCGTATTGATTCGATTTTATGGTTTGAAGATGCTATAGAATAATTATATATATATAATTCAAGAATCTATTTCAAAAAAAAAAATCAATAATTTTTTTTTACTTCCGGTGCATATTGAACTTGAGTTTTTTTTTTTAACAATATCTTGAACTCTTTACATGGGATTGAACAATTGAATTTCTTTAGCTCATATCAAGATAAAATTTTGTATAATTTTTTTTTATCTAATTATTCATCTAGTACTCAATAAATTTGTCTACCGGATTGATTCAATTTTATGGCTTGAAGATGTTATAGAATAATTATATATATATAAAATTCAAGAACCAATTTTTTTTTAAAAATCAATAACTTTTTTTTTCATACGGTGCATATTGAACTTGAATTATTTTTTTAAATAATAAATTAAACTTGAACTTTGTTTGCAGAACATGTAAAATTATATTTTTTGATAAATTTTTTGTTTTATTAAATTGAATTTTGTTTACCAAATAACATAAAAAATCTTATAAAAAATGGTGCATGTTAATTTGTTTCTTTTAATTTGTATTAGTATATATGTAAAATTTGTTATTTTCAGACAATTTTATTTTAGAAAAACAAACATGTTGACAGTATATTCAAATGTGAGAAGAAAAAAAAAACGTGTTATTCAGATTCAGATTTCAGTCTTTAAAAAAATTCAGAACTATTCAGTCTTCTGATAAAAAAACAAACGACATTGGCTGTCAAGAGCAGCGATCAATAAGCCTTTGTCCCACGCAACTCTTGTTCTACTCAACGTCACACTGCTTCCAACTTCCTAGCCAACTCCACCTCAAGCATCTTCGTTATTCGACCAACATTATTCTCACAGTTTGACGGTCATTTTACTTGTCTTTACTTAACTCCTCGATTTGTTTTTTGGTATATATTGACTTGCGTCGTACTGCACTTGGTTGGCACCACCCCGGTCGCCCAAGTACCCAGTTGATCACGTTATTCTAGTTTTACAGGATGTTAGTGTCCATTTCGAATCAACTGTAGATCCAATCATTTACAATAATATAATAATTGTTACCCTTATAGTTTTATTGTTTGATTTTGATAGTAACAAACAATTGATAAATTATTAGTTATGCTTGAGTTAAGTTGTTTGTAGTTAAATTTCAAGCATAGTAGTCATATATTGAAAGGCACAATGCGAGATCCCACATTTTTTTTTTAAGAAATTCATTTATCTGCATAGAGTGACAACACATCAAACTTTGGGATATCAATGTAAAGATCCTCTTAAAGCTTGAAGTAAACATGACTAGTGATAGAATTATTATTTTCATATCTGATATTATTTTATGTTTGGATGTGATATGAATAACTTGGTTCAAATGACTGAGATTGAACATTTGGATTCATTATTCATGTTTATCTATATTGGTTGGAACTTAGAATTGTTATCTAGATATGAAAACCAACCTATAATTGTGATCAGGGAATTAATTGATTGTTTATTTTTGAACACTATGTGACAGGTATTTAGACTTTAGTGCTTGAAGAATGCATAGATTGTTGAATTTGACATTCAATTTATCGGACAAAAAAAATCTGATACTTGATAATTTATAATTATATGTATTCCGTTTATGGCATTGTATGGCTATATTGTGTCTTAATTTTGTTACCAACTATCAACTTGAATTAAATTAAGTTTCGAATTGAAATAGAATACGTAAAATAAAAGAGAATTTCTATTCTAGTAAATAATCAGTAATTACCATTCAATTTAATATTGTTCAAAATAGAATTTAGCTTTCTCTATACTTCTCTAACAAGAATTTGTGTCAAAATCAAAACTCAAATCCATTAATCCAATAAATTAGATAGGATATAAAAATATAAAAATGTGATCTCATCGTTATCCCTAATTCTCCATAATTTTACAGTAATGTTACACCATTAGAGAAACTTATTATTAACTCTTATAAAACCCAAAATTTCAAAGTTACCGTCTATTTTTTTTACACTATTTATTCATTTAGATAGAATATGTGTTTTTTTTTTTGAAAAAAAATTAATAAGCAGACCAGAGTGATTAAAAAAATTAGTTAAAAAAATAACAGAGAAAGGGAATTGGTATTTACTACAAATAAAGAGCCGCCTATAAACTGAAATTCAAAAAAAGAGTCAAACCAAGCCTCATCAGTCACGCGTTCTCTTCATCAAATTTCAATTCAACGCAAAATCCTCAGGTCAGATTTTAACAATATTTGCACATTTCCGATCACTATATCTGAATTTCATTGAATTTTGTTGTGTGTGTGTTAGTTTTGAAGCAAGATGGTGACGAAGAGTTTCTGCAAGGATCACGACAAGAACAAATCGCCGACTCCGTCGATAAAATTTGAGAAACTTCTTATTGTTGATCTTGATGATAAATTGGAAGATGATGACGATGCCGTTACAGAGACGGAGAGCTGTAAAACTCCAATCGGTAAAGAATACAAGATTCCGGCTCCGGTTACGTGTCCTCCGGCGCCGAGGAAACGGAAGCCTTCTCCGTCGGTTAACAAGGAGGTCTTGATCATCAAGAAGCCCAACTTTATTAGCGACGCCGATGTCTCTTTAGATTTACAAGCAATGATGCGACGCAATCAGGTTCCTTGTCAAGAGACTCCGTACAGTCCCGACAAGAAGGTTCTATAGTCCGCTCCGGTACATTTCCGGTATCTCTTGAAACAATAGGGATTTGTTAGATTAGATTTTGATTGATTAGATCAGGAATTCTTGATCTACATATAGAATTATGATGATTAAATACAGAAACAGAAAGAAAAATGAATATTCAACTTATAGATCATTAATCAACATAGAGCATACAAGGATTTTATTTTGATTCATTGATTTGCTGGTCATGTAGTAGAATTATTGCAAAGATTTTGCAACAATAGGGAGCCCAAATTGTGGCTCCAGGAGGAGATTGTCAACTGGTGTGTGTTTATATTCTGGAGATAGTGATAATGAAAACCTTTGAAGGATTAATGTAATTGTTGTTTTGCCTGCAAGCATTGCTAGATTTTTACCGATGCAGGTTCTTGGACCGAATCCGAATTCAAGCAGAGCATTTGGGTGTTTTGATGCTTGGGAGATTCCATTGATGAATCTCAAGGGATTGAATTGTTTTGCATCTTGTCCCCAGTATTTTTCGCTTCGATGAATCTCCACAAGAGCGATTTCAATGCATGTATCTCTAGGAATCATTAAATTCCCAATCTTTGTGTCCGCTAAGCCCTGCCTGAACATTCTTATTACGGGACAATACAGCCTCAATGCCTCTAGAAGAACCATGTTCACCTACGAAAAATGTGGTACCTTTTCCAGTTTAATCCATCGGAAAATAAAAAATTCACACTAAAAAGATATATGAATTCGATAGATTACCAGTTTCAACTCGGCTAACATATCTGAATCAGGAATTCTCATATCGCATGCATTCAACACTTCTTCTCTGATTTTCGTTTGCCATTCGGGATACTTACACAACAAGAATACGGTCCAAGTTAAAAAACTTGCTGTGGTTCCATGCCCTGCAACAAAGAATCCTTTGCACTCTTCTATGATTTCTTCCATTTTTAACTTTGGACCATCCCTGCTTTGAATAATGTCCAAGGCATCAATCATAGCACCAAGTAGATCATCACCGTAACTATTCGAATTTCCGGTATTAGGGGAATTTAGTCTACCATCTATGATGCTTTTTAGTGTCTCTTTCACCTTCCTGTCAAGCTTCCATATATGAATATTGGATGGGGTGGGCAGATACCTAGAAGATAGAAAATGTAATTTTGTCAAGCACTTATTGTCAAAGTAATTAAATTTAATCTACAAAAACCCTTATTTTGAAGCTGTTGGGTTTTAGAGTAAGAGAATTACTGGCTACCAGGGATGAAAGTTTCAGTACTTGAAGCTGCACAGCATTGTTGAAGCTGAAGTTGGGCATTGAAGGCCTCCTTTCCTGCCACAAAGCTACTTCCAAAGGCAGTGTGGGTGATTATATCAGCCATTAGCCTTTTGAATTCTCCATGAACCTCAATATCTCTACATTGGTCATCAACTGATGGAAAGGCATGATTTTTCCAATTGTCAAGCATTGAGACGGTACATGTTGCCATAACCTTTACCATACCCTGTTGTGGGATCAAAAGAACATGCTCAATAAATTCAAAATCTTAATAAATTAGTAAAACTACTCTTTACACCCATCTTATGTATACTGTATACACAATTGATCACATACCCTAATTTTATCTTTAATATCAATATTGAAAACCCCTTGATAACTTCTCATCTTTATGACAATCATCAGAATTATCATTTCCAAGCACATGAATGATTATATTCTTCATCAAAGCATAGATATATACAAAAGTAACTAAAACAAAAAGAAGAAAATAACCAATTTCTGAAAGACCTTGAGCTTGTCCATGGTGAAGGCAGGATTCGCTATCTTTCTGTGCCTGAACCAGTCTAGTCCATTGATTAAAGGTAGTCCTTTCCCGGCGAATATTTCTGCCATAGGCCTTGCTTTGGGTTTTACAAAGATATTAGACTTGTTTGATAGAATTTGTTTGGCTAATTCTGGATCTGAAATGAAAAGCCTTGGCTGCAGTCCATACCAATACAGAAAAGTCTCTCCTATGACCAAAAAAATAAATAAATAAAAAATATATATATATATATATATATTGTCAAGTGCTTCTATTTTTATGTACATGTATTAAAATGTATTAGATCTCTCCATTAGAATTATGAGGTGCAGGATTCATACCGCATGGAAAAAAAACGTGTGGGATCTTATACCTGATTAGTGTAATATATAGTTTATGTCATCTGAACCAGAATATATGAAACTAAAACCAGAAAAATAATTGGAAGAAGAAACAAACCATATTGTGAGGACCATGTGGTGAAGTGTGGGATGACTCTCTCAGTAATATCATGTGAGTTTGTATTCAAACCGATTCCCATTGCAACCCTCCTCAGCTTCTTCATTTCACCGAGAGAACCCGAAAGGATCGAGTAGCTTGGCCCCATGATTCCTTGATTTGTAAAGCATTTAGTCACTGCATAGGGCCTCCATAAAACAATTATGCACACTTGTAGGATCTTGGAGACAGTAACAACCATCAAAGCTACGATGATCATACTAAGATACCCCATTTTGTGCTTGAAGGAGCCTTTGTGCAGAGTTGAATCTATATATATATAAAGAAGATGAGAGATGTGCTGCTGAGAATCTCATGCATTTTAGTCAACTTCTTAGTGCCAGATTTTGCTTTTGTTTCTTTTTGGTAATGGGGGATTTAACTCTAATTTATTTTATTCCTTTGTATTTGTATATTTAAGATTTATTATCCAAATTTAGTGTCTAAATAACGAGGTAACATTCGATCCATTCATTTAAATTGGATTAGATTTACATAATTTAAATAAATTGATTAGATTGTTGGTATTACTCTTCATTTATTTGATGGATTAATTTAGCTACTATATACTTCAAAAAAAAATAAAAATTAGCTACTATATCTGTATAATTATAGGAGTCGTTATGATAGAAAGTTATTATCTAATGATGCTAGAACCGTATATAATTCTGTATACTTACAGGGTGGTTTTTTTTTTTTTAAGTATATAAGGTTGTTATTTTTGTTGAAATAAGTATCTTATTAGATTCCAAAAAAAAATTCAGTTAAGATAATGATGAAAGGGTAATACTACCTTACAAAATCTGCACAGTTATAAGAATGAAAACCGGCCATTAGATTTTAATCCATTTATAAGTAAAAATCAAAAGTAAAAAAAAAAAACTAAAAAATATTTTTTATTTTTGTAACTATCCATTATAATATAATAACTATAGTGTAGCTGAAACCAATAAAGTTAATTATAGTATCTCTAAAATCCAATAATTTCAATCATCTAATTCTAATACAAAGAAATAAAGTATGGCACATCATTTAATTCTAAATTTAAATATTAAATTCAAAATAGTATTATTGTTTTAACAATTGTAGCAGATAAATTTAGATAGTTCGAGGACTTCTGAGTTTTACAACTTAAAAATTGTAGCAAACTAGCAATAAATTAAGACAGTGTATGGATTCTTTTAGTTTTTTATTTTATTTTACGATATCTATTTAGTGGAAATTGTGAGGATGTCACCTTTTTTTTTATGTTGTGATAATATCATAAATTTAATAACTTATGTTCAAAAGGCACCTATTATGATGAACTGTCCAAAATATCCATAAAAGTTGTCTTTGTACTTTAATCAGCTCTTACTTTGAAATTTTTGAAGATTTTATTCTTTCATCTTCTTCATAAAGGTCTGTTAAACAGACTTTCAATGGAGGTCAAACATCATAACATTATCAATGCATCTTCATTTGATAATTAGTTTAGTAGGGCTACGCAAACGCATTCGAGGGTCGAGTTTTAATAAGAAACTGAAATGTAATTACAAAAGCTCAGTGCTTTTAAAAATAAGCTCGGACATTTAATAAAAAAGCTCGGAGCTTTTATACAAAAGCTCGAACAGTCAAATAAAAGCTCGGAGTTTCGATATAAAAGCTCGGAGCCTTTTTATAAATGCTCAAAACTTTTATAAAAACTCGGAGCTTCTATATAAAAGCTCGATTGTATATCAAAATCTCAAAAAAAAAAAACTCGAACTTTATTTCAATCCTCTCGAACGCGTAAAATAAAAGCTTGAATATGAATTAAAAATGCTCGAATGAACTCAAACTAATTTTAAAAGTAAAAACATAAACAACGTAAAAATGCTCGAGTTCATCAACAAAAAGTCAGACACCCAAAATATCATATTCCTCAACAACTGTTCAACAAATCCAAAACTCTAACTTAACCCATAATCATTCACAGATCCACAAATAAAACATAATCTAACATTTCATTCAATTAATCGACAACCAAAACAACTAAAATCTATGTCACTTTTTCTCTCTCTACCTTTTCTCTCTTAGGTTAACAACGATAAAGTCAATTTCGGGGTATTTTTGTCTCCACTCGTTAATTTATGTTTTTTAAACATAAATTATTAATGTGGTGATATTTACACCAAAACCCTTTAAAAATGTGTCATTAATTTTTCGAACCCGATATATTAAACCATTAAAGTATAACCTATCTTGTCAACCTTCCTTGCTGTCTATCTTTCTTGATATCTGTAGTATGTAAATTTTACTAAGCATACACGTCATTGACAGGAAGGAAAAAATAGCCAGGTGGACACCCAAATGGGCATTCGGGAAATATCTTATAAGGCATCATTAAAGAGAAGAAAAGCCCGAGTAAGCATATATTGAATAAAACCTACTCGGGATCAGTTAACAGCACTCGAGACTGGTTAAACAACGCTTCCACTCGGGCTCAAACGATGCTACTCGGGACCATCAGGTATTACTCTTACTTGGAAATAAATACGACTCGAGTAAGAACTTGGTGTTTATTTCATACGGATTAAGTCATTAAATATGCGACGATATCCATCAGGAAGGAATCCCAAATAAAATAGAGCATTAAATTAGAAGAGTCCCCAATCAGGAAATAACTTGATTTCTTTGCGAATGCTACATTCTTATAAGGAAACAAGTCCAAATTGAACTGCATTACTAGAATCACACTCGATTTCCATAAGAGACTCCGAAACAGGAAAGAAGACAAATCGACCTCAAGAAAGTAACCGAATCACAATTAAATACAAAGATCATGTATTACTTGTACAAGACAGATTAGGGTTTATAAACATATAAATAGACCCATAATCTTGTCCAGAAAATATATAGGCAATATAGCATACAACAATCATAGTAAATACATAGAGAAAAAAGTGAGATCGAGAGCTTGTAAACATCTTATTCTCTTAGTGGATTTTGGCTTGGTTGATCCTTCAACCACCCTGTGGATGTTTCTCCGGCCATTGGAGTTTTACCACTTAAAACTTGTCTTTGTTACTCTCTCTGCATCTCTTTCTCTTTGATTCAATAGCCGAGATCCAATTCTTGTTGGCTTTTCTGGCATAATCCAGAAATCGACGTCAACAACTGGCTCTAGAAGGAGGGGCTCGAACCTCCGAACTTGTTAAAAGCGATGACAAGAAGCAGAAGTAGTCCAGGGAATGGCCAAAAATCACCAGGCGATTTCCATGTTGGCAACACGTCAGAAGATCCTACAGCAAACACTGAAAACCAGTCTGCACACCTGGCAGGGATCCAGCAAGTTCCTCTAACCAACAGAGATCTTACGCTGCGTTTCCAGGAGGCCCTACAGCAATTGGTGACAAACGCAGTAAGGGAAGGGATTGATCTACTGGCTGTATGAGCACATACTCCCAATACTCCACCCGCAAGGCTCCGTTCGGTGGTGGTTGGGCCAGGAATAACTATACCAGAAACCAGAATGAACTCTTCCCCATTCAACCCTGCTGGACAGGAGACACTTGAAGAGGAACAACATCACCAGAGGCTGGACCACAATCAAACAATACGTGCCAGACATCGTAAATACAACCGGCGCAGAGGTCGGTCATCATCAGAAGACAATGATCAACACCATCGCAAACGTCATCATGGAGTCACACGAGAGGTCCGGCATCAGAGTGAAGAGACTAAGGAAAGAATGACAGTTACCCAACGGCTCAACAGTTGAGGAAGCTCGGTGGGGGACAAGGATGTCACGATCTAGAGCCTAACTCGAGAAGTTGAGAATTACAGGCGACAGATGGAGGCACTAGTCAGACGTTATGGCTGTAACGATCTATCCGACGATGACTCCGACAGTCCATTCACCAGGGAGATTTTACAGACCCATTTCCCAGTAAGATTCAGGATGCCGCATGTGGAGCAATTAAAAAAAGATACAGATCCAAAGGAGCACGTTAGACGCTATAAAAGTGTCATGACTCAATATGCCCACAGTAACCCCCTATTGTGTCTCAACTTTCCACAAACACTGAGGGACACATGGTCAAGATGGTTCGGAAGACTACCCCAGACGAGCATCAAAAATTTTAGCGAGCTGAGCAGAAATTTCTCAAGGCAATTCCTGAGCAACGTTCACAGGAAGAAGTCGGTAGCCTACCTATCTCAAATAAAGCAGGGGAATGACGAGTCATTAAAAAAGTACTTGGGTCGGTTCGGCCAAGCAGTATCAGAAATTGGCAGCGCTAATGATGAAGCAATTACTGCTGCCTTCACCAATAACTTACAGAATGGACTACTATCCTTTGATTTGAGAAGAGCACGACTGACTAGGTATGCCGACATGATGGATATGGCAGGAGGATATGCTCTGGCCGAGGAAAAAGAGTTAGCTACAGGAGGAAGCTATATGCATGGAGGAAAGCCCGAACAGAAGAATACCGAATCCAAGGGGCAGAATCAAAAGGAAAAACGGAAAGGGAACGGAAAGGGAACGGCAAGGAGAAAAACAAGGATGGGGGTAATGGGCTCAACGCTGAACAGTCCATAGAGAAATACCGAGGCAGATATACCAATTACACCCCTCTTCGGAAGAAACAAGAAGAAATTCTAGCCATCTTGGAAGAGAAAAATATGGTGCAAGAACCTCGGCGACAATCACAGTTCGCCCGGAAAGATACAACCAAGTATTGCAGGTTTCATAAAGAAACCGGGCATGAGACTTCGAAGTGTTTTCAGCTCAGAGATTACATAGAGACTCTTATTCGGGAAGGGCACCTGCGGGATGTAATCTTGAAAAAAGATGAGAGACCAGAAACCAAGAAAGTCAAGGTTGATCACAACCCTGGTCAAAACCAAAGAACCTGCCCCGAAGTCAATCAAGTAATACTTACAATTTTTGGAGGACCTTCTACTAGGAGAAGCAATCGAGAACGAAATCAGAAAATCAGAGAAGCAATAAAAGCAAGGAATAACTTCGACGTAAACTCGGTTGAACCAGACCCGAAAAGGGTAAAGAAATGATGGGACCCAATAGTCTTTACAGAGGCAGATTCCTGTGGCGTCGATGTTCGACCTAATGACGTTTTGGTTATAAGTGCCCGGATTGGCCATAGGGAAGTTTGGAGAATTTTAATAGATAATGGGAGTTCAGCAGACATCCTAAGCGTGGCCGTATACGACCAGCTAAGACTAGACCGAAAAGATTTACAGCCTTTCCATACTCCATTAAGAGGATTTGGGGGAATAGAGGTCAGGTCACTCGGGACGGTAAAACTACCCGTGAAGATCAGAATGACACCATGCCAGAGGACTGTCCTGCTCGACTTCGTGGTAGTTGACTTGGATAATTGGCCGTATAATGCATTATTGGGCGGACCATTCCTGAATAAAACAAGGGCCGTGACGGCCACTTATGCATTAATGATCAAGTTCCCAACAGAACAAGGAGTTGGGATAGTCAAGGGATCCCAAGAGATGGCCCGAAGAGCAAATCTGTCAGTATACAGAGACAAGCATGATGCTGAACAAATGTGCACCATAATGCAGCCAAATCAGTGTAAAGAATCCTTGTCATTCGAACTGGATCCAAGGGAGGGATCGAATGAATATAAAACAGAATTTGTTGAAGTAGTACTTGAAGAAGACAAACCGGACAAGAAAATCAAGATTGTGGCCAACTTGGATGGAAAAGTCAAGCAAGACTTAACCAATCTGCTTAGAGAATACAAAGATGTATTCGCCTGGAGTCATGAAGATATGATCGGGATAGATGCCCGAGTAATATCCCACCACCTCGTAGTTAGCCCGAATGCAAAACCGGTAATACAAAAGAGAAGATCGTTCAATCCTGAAAGAAGTCAAGCAATCAAACAAGAGGTGGAAAAGCTACTAGCGACTGGATCAATCAGAGAAGTCAGCTACCATCAGTGGGTCGCCAACGTAGTCCTCGTCCAGAAGGAAAATGGACAATGAAGGATGTGCGTAGATTTCACGGATCTAAACAAGGCATGTCCAAAGGATAGCTTCCCACTCCAAAGGATAGATCAGTTGGTGGATGCCACAGCAGGTCATGAACTGCTCAGCTTCATGGACGCTTACTCGGGATACAATCAGATCCGGATAAACAAAGCTGATAAAAAAAACAGCTTTCACAACTGATCAGGGTTTATATTGCTTCACAGTAATGCCCTTCGGTTTAAAAAATACAGGAGCTACGTACCAAAGGTTGGTCAACAAAATCTTCACTTGACAAATAGGAAGGAACATGAAAGTGTACATTGATGACATGTTGACTAAAAGCGTCTTAGCAGATAAGCATGCCCGGGACCTCCGAGAGACATTTGACGTTTTGAGAAGATACCAGATGAAATTAAACCCAAACAAATGTTTATTCGGAGTCCATTCGGGAAGATTCTTGGGTTTTCAAGTCCATCAAAGAGGAATCGAAGTTAATCCCGAGAAGATCCAGGCTTTGCAAGAAATGACCTTACCTAAAACATTGAAAGAGGTACAACGCTTAACATGGTGTTTAGCCTCCTTGGGAAGATTCATCTCAAAGGCTACAGACAGGTGCGCACATTTCTTCAAGATAATCAAAAAAGGGAAAGGCCTCGAGTGGAATAAAGAGTGCGAGCATGCATTCTTAAAAATAAAAGAGTACTTGGGACAAGCTCCCGTTCTCTCAAAACCATAAAAAGGGGAAAAACTTCAGCTGTATCTGTCAATAACTGAGCTTGTAGCAAGTTCAGTCTTAATCAGAACAAAAGAGGGAGTGCAGAAACCAGTGTATTATACCAGCAAGGCACTCTTACCTGCTGAGACCAGGTACTCGCAGGCAGAAAAGATGGCTTTAGCATTAGTCTCAGCTGTAAAAAAGCTGAGACCATACTTTCAGGCCCATACAATCCAGGTTCTCACCAATTGCCCATTAAGACAAATCTTACAAAAGCCAGAGATATCAGGAAGACTTACTAAATGGGCAATCGAGTTAAGTGAATTCGATATTCATTATGTCCCCAGAACCTCCCTAAAAGGACAAGCTGTGGCAGACTTCATAGCCGAGTTCACAGAACCAAACCTGGAAGGAAAAAGACTATTGGAAAAGTGTTTCCCATGGAAACTGTATGTTGATGGCTCTTTAAATACTCATGGCAGAGCGACAGGGATTGTAGTTCACACCCCAGAAGGAGATAAGGAGATGATGTTGAATGTGCCATGAGATTTGATTTTAAAACAACCAATAATCAAGCCGAGTACGAGACATTGTTAGTTGGAATCAGAGTCTGCATAGCTCTCGGGGCAGATGAAGTTGAGATATTCAACGATTCACAGGTAGTTGTCAACCAGGTTATGGAAGAGTACCAGGCCAAAGATGAAGGTATGATAGCCTACCGTGACATCGCGAAACAGCTCCTCCAAAAATTTAAAAAATACAAGATCGCTCAGATCCCTAGGGAAGAAAATGAAAAGGCTGACGCATTGTCTAAATTAGCGTCAGCAACAACCTCAATCAGACCAAAGACCATTCCAGTTGCACACCTCCTAAAACCTAGTACAGCTGAACCTAAGCATTTGGAAATTTCAGAAATCCGAACACCGCAAGACGGTTGCATGGTCCAGCCGAGAAGGTTCCTGAAAAAAGGCTTGCTCCCGGAAGACCCGGTATTAGCAAAGCGCATCAAGTATCGATCGGCTAGATATACTATGATCGAAGGAGAATTATACAAAAGGGGGTTCTCCCGAGCTCTCCAGAGATGTGTACCGGAAGAAGATGCACATCGAATACTTCAAGAGATCCACAGAGGAGTTTACGGAAACCACATTGGGGGTAGAAGTCTGGTGCATAAGGTACTCAGGCAAGGCTATTACTGGCCTACGCTTTTCTCAGATGCACAACATTGGTCGGGAAGTTGCAATACCTGTCAAAGGATTGCTAACGATATCCGAAAACCCCCAGAAAAGCTTAGAAACCTCACTGCTCCATGGCCATTCGCCATGTGGGGCCTAGACCTGATCGAGCCAATACCAGCTGGGACAGGGGGTGGAGCAAAGCACGCCATAGTAGCTATCGATTATTTCACAAAATCTGCAGAAGCTGAAGCACTGGTGCATATCACAGAAGCCAACACCACAAATTTTGTAAAGAAAAACATACTTTATAGGTTTGGAGTTCCGGACACTATAATCACCGACAATGGCACTCAGTTTGATAACCAAA
Source organism: Dipteronia dyeriana (assembly GCA_032871835.1). Lineage (NCBI taxonomy): Eukaryota > Viridiplantae > Streptophyta > Magnoliopsida > Sapindales > Sapindaceae > Dipteronia > Dipteronia dyeriana. The sequence continues at coordinate 92,945,699 of CM065299.1, read as the reverse complement.
AGTTCAGATTGTTATGCGAAATGTATCAGATTGCTAACTACTATGAGACACCAGCTCATCCCCAAACAAACGGGCAAGTAGAAGCAGTAAATAAAATTATCAAGCACACCATTGAAGCAAAGTTAGATGACAAAAAAGGAAGCTGGGTTGAAAAGCTTCCTGAAGTGTTATGGGCATATCGGACGACATCAAGGACTTCAACAGGAGAAACTCCCTTCACCCAAGCGTTCGGGACAGAAGCTGTCACCCCCGTAGAAACATCGTATGCATCCCCCCAGATCAGGCTATACGATGAAGAACAGAATGTTGATACGCTACTACAAAGTTTGGATGAGCTAGAAGAAAAAAGGGAAAAGTCCTGGATAAGAAATACAGCATATCAACAAAGAGTGGCTCGCCACTACAACTCTCGTGTTCGGATCAGGAAATTACAGCTAGGAGACCTGGTGCTCAGGAAGGTGTCATTGAACACAAAAAATAGAGCCGCAGGATCCCTGGTTGACAAATGGGAAGGTCCATACAAGATCGAGGGGATAGCTGGCCATGGAGCTTATTGGATTGCTCTACCCAATGGAGGGGTGTTACCCCGACCATGCAATGCCCAATATCTGAAGATTTTCTATCCTTAATATATATATATATATATATATATATATATATATATATATATATTGAATATTTTATTCTTTTCAGGACAATATTGGTAGGATAAATATTAAACTGTAATTTAAATCTGTCGATTTTTTGCAGTAATAAATAAAATTACTCGGAATTTTCGAAAGGATAGCATCTAGTTCGGGATTTCCAAAAAAGGCATATGATAATAAGAATATATGGAAGCAGAGCATGATAATAAGAAAATGCAAATAGAATTCTCGGGGCCATCAAATCCCGAATGGGACGAGAAGCTCGTAGGAGCATGCCAACCGAGCAGGGTCAAAATGACCTTCGCAAAAAGGCAAACCCGATGCACCAGACTTTGAAAAAAATGCTCGGGACGCTATCGGGAGAAATTCCGGTGAAATGCGTAGCTGTGTTGAAGCAACTTTTTTTTTTTTTAAAAAAAAGAGCTCAATGATTCGACAAACCCTTGCGTATAAAAACTAGGGAGACGTTCTTGGTATTTCATAAGGACTCGAACGTATGATTATGGTGAGCCTTGATGTAACGTTCGGGTAGCAACCGAGTATGAAACACAAGTGTAAACTTCTGTTTCAAGATGACTCGGTTAATAATAAAGAGCCAGTTTAATAAGATACTTGACAATTGAAGTCATTCGGGTAACAATAATAAGATACTCGGTTAAGTTACCCGAACACCGAAAAAGCCAGTTTAATAAGATACTTGGCGATTGAAGTCATTCGGATAACAACCGGTTTAATAAGATACTCGGTTAAGTTACCCGAACATTAACCAATTTAATACCACTCGGCAACAATCAGCAATGAACAGATCAAGATCATTCAACACCGAAGAAGCCAGTTTAATAAGATACTTGGCAATTGAAGTCATTCGGGTAACAACCGGTTTAATTAGATACTCGGTTAAGTTACTCGAACACCGAAGAAGCCAGTTTAATAAGATACTTGGCAATTGGAGTCATTCGGGTAACAACCGGTTTAATAAGATACTCGGTTAAGTTACCCAAACATTAGTCAATTTAATACCACTCGGCAACAATCATCAATGAACAGATCAAGATCATTCAATTCAGAATAAAATAAGATTTTATTGTTCCTAAAAGAATGGTTACAGTTCAAAGAATGTTTCTGTACAAGTAAAAAATAATCAGAATTTTCTACAATTCTACGAAATCAAGGTTGAGAGGACTTCGAGCCTTTGTCAATACTCGGATCTGGCATCATCTCGTACTCATGAAGCAGGCTCTCATTAGATGGCCAAGTGATATCGTCGACATTATCATCTATCCACTGGCTGTAATCTTCACCCGGGACTGGCCCGATATCTGGGACTGCACCCTCAACCGACTCTTGACTTGCGTAAAAGGTCGAGAGAGAATGCTCGGACGGAATCTCTAAATGCATGGGATGGGGCTCTTTGCCTTGACTACGACAGTAGGCTATCCATTCCTTCATCTGAATCCGAAGAGATTCCAAGGACCGGTCCACATGGTGTTTGATTGACAGCTCCCAATTAGCACGGGCTTTCTCGGTCGCCCTATTCTTGACTTTGAAGAACTCGCCGGCCTAAACTAGCCCACCTTGAAATTCCCGGAGAAGTAGGGCATCGTAAGCAGGGGATCTTTTAAAACGATCCACCCCTTAGACTTCCAGTTCCAACCTAGCCTCTCGGGAAATGGATTCAACTGTCAGCACTTGGCGTTCCAGATCTTCAATTTTTTGGTCATACGCCTACTTCGCCTGCTCCGCCTGCTCCGCCTCCTGCTCGGCTTTGAGCATGGATTCTTCAGCAGAAGATAGAATATTTTGAAGTGATACAACCTTCTCCTCTGCTAGAGATGCCTTATCATCAGCTTCAACCTGCTTCGCCAGACAATGGTCGATAAATATTTGTACAGAATCAACCTCCTGTTGGTAAGCTTTCTCGGCTCGAGCACGACCCTCCTCACTCGCCTTCAGCTGAGCCTCTAGAAGCCTTGTTCGATCGGCCTGATGTTGCTGCGTCTGAATAAGCTCAGCGAATTCGGCCACCATCTGCAAAGGAATATACTTAGAAATCTGGCAGAAGCAAAACAATAAAGAAGTCAGAATTAACTGAGTCAGATTTAACTTACATAAGATGCGCTGTTGAAAACCTTTTGGAGACGTTCGGACAGTGAACCATCTCTAAAACCGCTCCAGCGGTCCTCCCTGATAAATGCCCGACCGGAGGATATCTCCTGTAGCATATCCTGAGGAGAAAGGAATAAAGGAACCCCCGATGGTTAAGCTCCCAGATTTCCAAACTCAGGGGCAGGAGAAGCCCTGTTCGGTTCTAAGGATGGCGAAGGAACCCCTGAAGGTTCAACCCATATATCTTCAACTTAGGGGGTAGAAGAAGCCCTACTCGGTTCTGAAGCGACTGCATCTACTGATGCTCCAGCGCCAACACTCGAGGCAATATCATCCGTAACATCTTCGTCACTGGAATCAATAAATAAGACTACCCGGGGAACTTTGAGTGGACGAGACGGCGAACTAACTGCATTCCGCTTCTCACCCCGAGAACGGTGGAAGTTAAGATCCGCAGCAGGATCTTCCTGCGGATCGTCCCGAAAAGACTCAAAGAATTTGGCACCTGCAGGCATTTGATCCGTCAAGACATTACCACTGTCGCCAGCTTCAAACCGTCCAATAAGCTCTTCACCCGGACCTTCATATTGCCTCTCCCTATTTTCAGGCAATTGGGTGTCAGTTGGCTCACCTTGGCCACTTAGACCAGCAAAATCCTGAATAGAAGGCTGAGCACCCCGATCAACGCATTCCGGAATTTGCTCAGCAATATCAGTTTCCTCATCAGCCTCGGGTAGAGCAATACCCTCATCGCCCTGACGAGAAGCTTCCTTTCTACTCGCTTGCAGAATCGCCTTCACCTTGCGAGCCTGAAGATCGCTGAAGACGTCTGTATCGAACATTAAAAAAAATTAGAAAAGAAAATGAAAAAGCAGAAAAATATAACAGAAAGGGCGTCGGGTTACTTACATAGCCTGCGATGGTCCGAAATCTGTCTGAAGAAGCCGAGCTTTATCAAGTCATCCTCTTAAAAAATATAGCTCTTGCTCCTCTTCTCCAGAGTACGAACAGCTGCCCTGAGTCAGTCTCTTCAGCTCTGAATCACTACAATCAATTGTTTTCTTGTTCCATATTTTGGGGGAACTGAAGAAGCGGGGAACACTCAACACCATATGGGAATCCACATATCGAACAGTGATATCGAGCCCGAGAGCCCCTCCAGCAAAAAATCAACTGTTCTTCCAAAATTTGTTGGATGTAGGGAATCCCCATATGAAACCCTTCTTTTTTGGGTCATCAGAAGCATCGACCCCCCGATTCACCTTTGCTTATTTGGGGACCCAACCGTCCGAAGAAGTAGACGCAAGAAAATAGATCCCCGCTCTGCTAACTTGCTTCAGCGTAAAGAAATGCCTGATTTCATTCGGGGAAGGCGGCAAAAGGTTCATTCGACTGAACATGTGCCACATGCACATCAAGACCTTGTAACTATTCGGGGCCATCTGAGCTGGGGCTATCTCTGCCTCAGCCAAAAACCAGGCAATAAAAGGCTGAAGGGGAAGTGTGACGCCGCAGCAAAGCATCGATCCATAAATCGCGACCATACCCTCAGGAGGATTCCATACGGCTCTATCCCCCGCAGGGACCAAAGTGACTGAGTCAAGCAAGTCGAATCGGGAGCGATATTTTTCTATCTCTCGGGCTAGTGTCAGAAAACTAAAGACGGGATGCCATGTACACTTAATCAACGTCGCCCTCGTTAACAGTCTGTTCCCTGGTCTGAACGCTGCTCGAGCCGTGCTTGTATACCTTACTTGTGCTCTGATGTTTACCCATCTTTCGAAAAGATACCCTGTGATCAGAAATATCAGAATCATAACTAGATGGAGAACTCGATACAGGGTTGAAATAGACATCAGGGTGAAGCCCAGAAACATCAACCTCTGAGAAGGGAGGTTCATCTATTGGGATATCCCCCAGTAATCGTTTAATGCAAGATACTAACTGGAAATCCCCACGTTCTAATGCATTAAAAGCGATTTTAAAGAGACGATGGCGGGAAGATGGCCCCATTAAAACTAACCTTGAATTGAGATTGATGCAAGATCTTCAAGCGGAGAATCGCGAACTTCTGGATAAAGAAATCTGAGTTTAAAGAAATTTCTGCTGAAATTTTTTATGAATAAACCAACAATGACTCTCAACGAAGAATTTAAAGATGAGACGGCTCGAAACCCTAGGATTTCAAAGTGGAAAAAAATTTATGACGAAACTCGATGACGTAGGCGGCGCTTGGGGAAACGCAAAAATCATTTCTCATAAATGATATTGAAAAACGAAGAGACGAGGGACACGTGTCAAAACAGGAAGTAGCCCTCAACTGTCAGAACTTCAAAACGTCGCTACCATTTAAGATCTCGCGTGATGAAACGAATCGAAATTACAGAGTCACCATTAAGACGCGCCATTTTGACAAGACGACTATCCTGACTAGAGAAAATTAAGATTAAAATACTCTTGCCTGAAATGAAATCTTCTCGGCAAAAATATTTTAAGGGGGTATTGTAGTATGTAAATTTTATCAAGCATACACGTTATTGACAGGAAGGAAAAAATAGCCTGGTGGACACCCAAATGGGCATTCGGAAAATATCCTATAAGGCATCATTAAAGAGAAAAAAGCCTGAGTAAACATATATTGAATAAAACCTACTCAGAATCAGTTAACAGCACTCGGGACTAGTTAAACAACGCTTCCACTCGGGCTCAAACGGTGCTACTCGGGACCATCAGGTATTACTCTTACTCGGGAATAAATACGACTCGAGTAAGAACTTGATGCTTATTTCATACGGATTAAGTCATTAAATACGCGATGATATCCATCAGGAAGGAATTCCAAATAAAATAGAGCATTAAATTAGAAGAGTCCCCAATCAGGAAATAACTTGATTTCTTTACTAAGGCTACATTCTTATAAGGAAACAAGTCCAAATTGAACTGCACTACTAGAATCTCACTCGATTTCCATAAGAGACTCCGAAACAGTAAAGAAGACAAATCGACCTCAAGAAAGTAACCGAATCACAATTAAATACAAAGATCATGTATTACTTGTACAAGGCGGATTAGTGTTCTATAAACATATAAATAGACCCATAATCTCGTCCAGAAAATATATAGGCAATATAACATACAGCAATCATAGTAAATACATAGAGAAAAAAGAGAGGTCGAGAGCTTGTAGACATCTTATTCTCTTAGTGGATTTTGGCTTGGTTGATCCTTCAATCACCTGTGGATGTTTCTCCGGCCATCGGAGTTTTACCACGTAAAACTTGTCTTTGTTACTCTCTCTGTATCTCTTTCTCTTTGATTCAATAGCCGAGATCCAATTCTTGTTGGCTTTTCTGGTATAATCCAGAAATCGACGTCAACAGTATGTATTGTCCAACACTTTTTTTTTTCTGAACTTGAAATCGTTTAGTAACTAGTAAAGTTTGCTACATGAAATCATTAGGGGTGGGTGTTGATTGGACAGGTTCGGTTTTCTATAGAATCGATAAAAAATCGAAAAGATCTGGTTTTTGAAAAAGTGAACCGATCCAATCAAATTAACATTTGTCAACCGATAAAAAACAAACTGAATTGGACCGGTTCGGTTCGGTTCGGTTCGGTTTTTTCGGTTTTGGGCCTATTGGGCCAAAATTCTGAACTTCATTTATTACGCATTTTGTTCATTTTTTTAAAACCTATTGAGCCAAATTTATTTACATTACAATAAAAACATACTAAAAAACTGCAAAATACATTTCAACCAATTTCTTTGTCGATAGCTAATACAATAGTCAATACAAAACAAAGTCAAATTATATTTCAAAATCCAATAAAATATACCTAATAAAACAACAAATAACAACAATCCACAACATAATACATGATAAGAGTTTATAAATCACGTATTAACGATCCACAAACATAATAAGAGTTCATAAACAATCTACAAAGTCTAGATCAAATAACATAATAAAACAGTCCAAGAATAAAATTAACAACATAATAAACAACCAATAAATAGAAGTTCTTAAAATTCTTCAATGATCCATGGAAGTATTCCACAAGAGTCCATGTCTCCTTTGATTGCTCCAATTCCACTCCAAAGTAATTAGAAACATGTTGGATGTTTCATTGAGTTAATTACATTCATCAAACAATAAGTAAATGACAAACTAAAAAAACTCATAATATTTTACAACTTTCATGTTACCATTTATTGTTCACTCACTACACTTCCGCATCAAATGATTCCATGAATCAGAAGTTTGTCTACCCTTCCCACCTAGAGGTTTAACATTCCCCCGTAAAGAGGCTGTTTCTAAAGAGTCACTTTGTAATGCTTCCTCATCCTTAGAACTTGAGGAATCAACAACATTGGTTTGCAAAACATTATCATCTTTTATTTTTCTGTCACGAAATAAAAATATAACATATAAGTTTATAACAAACTAACAATACCATATTATCACATATTAGTTTATAACAATTAGCAAGTAACCTTATAAATTAATTAATCAATTTTTCTGTCATTGACCAGTTTTTTTTTTAGAAACATCAAGCTTTATTAAGCCACAAACCAAGTCACCAAACACCAAGTAAACAGGGACAATGATAGCAAAATAGAGCAAAACAACAACCCAATAAGTAAACAACAGACAAAACCAACCTTTTTTTTAACAACCAATTTTATAAAACACGCCTAACATAAAGGCAAGAAGAAAACAAGAGGCAACATAACGAACAAACCAAAAAACAGCGCCACCTCAGAAAAAAACAGAACAAAACAGCCAACCCACCAGGGAACACAAGAAAAAATCAGAGCCACCGATCCAAAACAGAGGGAAAAAATAAGGACAACACCAGAATCACAAGATGTTCCAAACCACACTAATTCCCCACATATCACATAACCATTAAGCATCATATTCCACAAAACACATTCTCTATGGGACAATTTATCAAACAGACAATATGCATTGCCAATACAACCACTCTCCACATTAAGCTGTATTCAAATCTCTTAAGCAGTTAATACAGCCGTTGCAGTTAATATCATTAGAAAGATTAAGCTATTTTATTTATAAAGCATGCTATATTCATTATTTCAGAACATTCATCAGCAGAGGATGCTATTTGGCAAGAATTGATAAAAGGCCGAGTAGCAAAAACAAAATGAATAACTATGAACTCATCCAACATAATTTTAGCCGTATTAAAAACACATAAAGGTTGTTTGAAATGCACCAAGCTAACAGGTATTCCAAACAACCAAGTGAAGAGTGAAGACTATGCCTTGTTTCAAGTTTCAACCAGATCTAGCCTAATAACAGTTTAACACCAACAGAAAAAGGAAAAGAATAAAAACACATACATAAAAGAAGAAGTAGAAGAACTGAAGAAGAAGTGAAGAGTGACACATGATAAAATAGACAAGTGTTTCAGTGTTTGTGTTTCACAACAAAGCCAAACCCAAAAAACCAAGTGTTTTAAATTCATTTGTATTTGTCCTGATTATTTACGATTCAATATCAACATTCAACAACACAAGTACATAAATCAATAAATCATAATAAACAAAACCCTAATTAAAAAAAGAAGAGGAAGAAAAATTACCTAGCGCGACTGGGAAGATAGGTGCTTCGAAGGAAGTGCGGCCGGAAGACTGAGAACGATGATCGGGAGAACGACTTTAGGACGTCCGATGAAACCCACAAGTCCATAACCAGTCAACCAAAGAAAAATTAGAACCGAGATAAGAGAAATTTTTTAAAAATAACAACATTGGTCGACAAAAAAAAATTAAAACAACTGAAATCAACCTACAAAGAAAAGAAAGTGAAATGAATTGTAGAAACATATACTATTATACTAACATACCTGAAAAATCTAAGTGATGACTAGTCGACGATGAACGAGATACTTGAAATATCAGTTTGGAACGACAGATGAATGGACGACGACAAGTAGCGGAAGATGATGGATCGACGACGATCGACGGAAGACGATGAGCGGCGGACGAGTGATGACTGGTCGACGATGAGCGAGCGGAAGACTAGTGACTTCGGTGTGGGCGTGTGGTTGCGGAAGAGAAAATTGAAGAGGTGATTCAGTGAAGACTGAAGAGATAACGTAATTAGGGTTTTTTTTATTATATACTCGGGTACCGGTTCGGTTATCTGGTTTATAGAACCAAAACGGATAAAAACCGATCCAATCGGTTTTTTTAAAATTAGAACCGAACCGGACTGATCACCAAACCAGAATCGGAAAAAAACCGATTGGACCGGTTCGATCCATTGACTCGGTTCGGTTCGGTTCGGTTCAATGGTTTTTTGCCCACCCCTAGAAATCATCACGTATCAATTTTGCTACTTTATGCTTTCTCTTAGCAATTCAGAGAGATATGTGATTCATGGAGCGACTATTACGTGAAAAATATTTCAATAGCTCAAGGAGAGACGGGTGGAACTGAAAGTCTGAAGTTGGGGAACCAAATGATAGAAACATACAAAATATATATATATAACTAAAATGTAAAATACATAATAATAATAAAAATCAAATGGCTCTCTTGGCAGGGGTGAAACTAGAAAAAAAAATGGGTGAGATGTGGACAATTTCATATAGATAAAAAATTATACTGTATAATAAAAATAAAAATAAAACTTACGGGTTTTTCATACCGACGTCTGTATACATTTATAAATGCAAAAACTATGAAAATTCATAAAATTGAAATTGTTAGAGACTTGGAGATTAATTTATATGGTAAATCTACTGCTTTTGGTTTGTTGTTAAGAGGTTAAAATTCCCCAATTTGATTTTTGAATCAATTCAGGGTTAAAATTTCTTAATTTGATCTTTCACTTGGTTAAAGAAATACAATAGGCTTTAATGAGTTTGATGCATGTTTTTTAAGTTATCGGGCTATTATTAAGATAAAGAAAAATATAGTTGTTGAAATTTTGAATGAAATTCAAGACACACGAATTAAAAGTTGTGTCTGTTCAAAATAGAACAATTCAAAAGTCATTTCTATTAGAGTGAAAAATTATGTCTTTCCATAAAGAGATGCAACTCTTTCCAGAAGATGCGTCTTTACCAAGAGACACATCTAAGTCTATAAATTAGAATGAAAATTCATTCCAAAATGAAAGGAGTTTTAGTTAGAGTTTATAAAGACAGGATGTTTAGGAGTAAATTTTTGTACAAAGTATACATACACTTTATTGAGAGGAAATATATAAAGTTTGCTAGGGTTCTAATTTCTGATGCTAGAATTTAGAATACAGATAGTTATATCCTAATAAACAGTCACTTGTAGAACTTCAAGAAGAAGAGAAGGGGTGAAATATTGTTTTAGGACATTGTAAACATTTGCAAGCCTCTATCTACCTATCAAGTCAGCATTTTAGTTTTACTGCATTTTTCTTTTCTTTATTATTGTTGTTATTTAATTGCAGTAGGTTATTGAAAGATTAAGTTTTTAGTATCTTCAAAATTGTTGTTTACATTTTTTACATTTTACTTTATAAACAATTATATTGTTCTCTATTTTCTTTCACTGATTGTTGTGTCCCTAACAATCTAAAACAATATTTTATAAATGGACTCACAATTAGTGACCATAAATGGAATGTAAAGGTGCATGAAAATACATTATTGTATTATAAAAGGCACAAAAGGTCGGATGGATTATTATGTATTTGAATTCACTAATCCAAAGAGAAGTCAACTTTGACAAAGAAGGATGCGCTCATGTGCATGTGATGTGGATCACACTAAGCAATGTCAAATTGCTTATCAATTTGAGATTGGCGGAACCAAATTGGCAGATCTAAATTTTAATCAAATTTGGTTCTTGCCAATATTTGATTTGTCGGACCAGACAGTCAAATTTAGAAAAAGAATAGGCATAACCGAATTTTAAGCCATCATTTGTTGCTTAGTTATCTTTGGCTCTTTTAAATTAAGATATTTTTCCATATTTGTTGTCCAGGGCTGATCTAAACTCTGGATGTGAATGTTTTTTCTGTTAAAAAATTGTCTTAGATAAAGAACATGAGTGTTACGATGATTGGTAGATTCACTATAGCAATTACAGAAAAATAAAATAAATAAGTGTTGTTATTAATTGTTCTTGAGAATGAGATAAATTTTGGTGGCAGCTTATGGTAAATTGTGACATTTTTGGAAATTCTCCTTAGTATGACTGTGTTGTATAAGCGTAATTAGGATGGTGAAGTCATCGTATTTTATATAGATTACTAAATAAGTAGACAGATCAATCTAGCATGAGTTTGAGCATGTTAATTGGTTCAAGGACCACTAGCATATAGATTTTTATGAAACTTTTATTTCGAACATGCCAAATGAATAAATGGGACTAGGAACAAAATTTGAAGAGTCGTTTTTTAGCATTATATTAAAATACACAGTAAGTGAAAACTTGTTTATTTTTCATATTATTTGTCACAATTACTTGCGTATTATTTGTAATGATTTTACCTGCATGATTTATAAAATACAAGTATATTATATATTCGTATAAATGAATGTGGTTTGATTGATCGTAGAATAAAGAAAAAATTGTAGAGAGATGCAATGTCTCAATAAAAGACATTTCTAACCATTGTAATCGGATACAAATTGTTGTGTCAGTTTGGAGAATAAATACAGTAGTATGTTTTGATGTGGAAATGGTGAGGATTGTCACCTTTTTTTTTTCTTGTGTTGTGATGATGTCACCAGTTTAATAACTTATATTTAAAAGACACCTATTATGGTGAACTTCCCAAAATGCCCTTAAAAGTTGTCTTTATACTTCAATCAGCTCTTACTTTGAAATTTTTGAAGATTTTATTCTTTCATCTTCTTTATAGAGGTCTGTTTAACAGACCTTTAATAGAGGTCAAACATCATAACATTATCAATGCATATTCATTTGATAATTAGTTTAGTGAGGCTACGCAGAAGCATTCGAAGATCGAGCTCCTCACTGAGCTCGCAATGGTCGAGTTGCCCAATCAGCTCGCCGGGGGGGCAGGGGGCAGCGCCCCCGAAGCTTTTTTTTTCCGGGTCAGTACTTATAAGTCTGGAAATGTAATTACAAAAGAATCTGAAATGTAATTACAAAAGAATCTGAAATGTAATTACAAAATCTCGGAGCTTTTCTTTTATAAAAGCTTGAAGCGAGCATTTATCTTAAAGCTCCGAGCTTTTGTATAAAAGCTCGAAGCTCTTATGTAAAATCTCGATCCGAGCTTATATAAAAGCTCCGAGCTTTTGTATACTCGGATCGACCTTTTATATAAAAGCTTCAAGCTTTTATATAAAAGATCGAAGCATTTATACAAAAGCTCCGAGTTTTTATAAAACCTCCGAGCTTTTATAAAACCTCCGAGCTTTTATAAAAGCTCAGATCGAGATTTTATATAAAAGCTCGGATCGAGCTTTTGAATAAAAGCTTCGAGCTTTTGTATAAAAGCTTCGAGCTTTTGTACAAAAGCTTCGAGCTTTTGTATAAAAGCTTCGAGCTTTTGTACAAAAGCTCTGAGTCTTTAAAAGCTCAATCAGAGATTTTATACAAATGCTCGAAGCTTCTGTATAAAAGCAAGATTACATGCCAAAATCTCGAAAAACAAAAACTCGTATGCAAATAAAAGCTCGATTTCATCTTCCTTAACAACTTTCGAAAAATACAAAACCTCAAATGCAAGTAAAAGCTCGATTTCACTTGTTGTCTCTTTACTTTTTCTCTCTTTCTTCACAACGACAGTGATGGCATGAGTATTTTCGTCTCCACACTTTAAATGATGTCTTTTGAACATGATTTATTAATGTAGTGATATTTCCATAAAAGCCCCCCTAAAAGGTGCCATTAATTTTTCGAACCCATGGTTTGATTGGTTTGATTTAAAGAGTCATGTCTCTTGGAATATATCATTTAAATTTCTAGAGTAATGTCTTTTAGTTAAAAGACATGTCGATAATTATAAGACAATAACTTAAGGTTGTGTCTTTTAATTACAAAAGGATATGTCTCCTATAATTAAAATATTTTTATGTACAGTGGTGATTAAGAGTTGTAACCTAAATGAATGGTTACATGGTTAACATACAATATTATCATTTCCAAAGTAATCAAGGCTAGAATGGTGCTAGGAAACCTATCAAACAATATACACCGAAAGACAAGGATTTCAAGAAAATCAAAGGTCATTGTTGGATTTGTAAAAAGTCATGACACATGGCACAGGATTATCATGAATCTCCTAATCAGTAAAAGGTTCAAACTAATATTTGAATTTGATACATATGTATTAACCAAAACGGTTAAGGTATGTGGGAAATGGTTGTTTGGATAACATCATATTAAAACTTTAAGGGTTCCATTTACTTTGTTGAATATTTAAATATTTGGCATGTAAGATTCGAAAATATAATTTTCCAATCATTGAATAAAATGGTAAACATAGGTGTACTGCCAAAATTAAAATATAAAATCATAAGCGTGGAAAATATAGATTCCAATTTATAAGACCCTTAAAATGTGGGGTTGTGTAAGACCCCTAATTTAATTCTAGTCTAAATACTTCCATAGGCGTTTAAGTTTTAATAAAAAACATTTATGTTTTATAGATTATACTGTTATTGGGGGGTTAAAGTTTTAAAATATAGATAAGAATTTAAAAGGTGTTTTTTTTTGTTTTTAAAATAACTCCCTATTTTTTTTTTTAAATATATTATTGATAACAATAACAACAACAACAAAAGATAGAGATTCTGATTTTAATTTAAGAATCCTATTTGTTGTTAAACACTTTGATTTAAATTACTATCACTCTCTTTTCACAATCATAAAATATATATACAAAAACCTAAAAATTTCTTTGAACGTAAAGTGAGAGGAAAGAAGGAAAAACAAATCCCCATACTTTTAACAAGAACTTGTTTTCAAAAAAGAAGAAGAAAGACGTCTTCAAGGTGTGTTTTTCCTTTTTTGTTTTATGTGTTTTAGTTATTACTTACACGCTTAGAGGAAACATTTGGGTTTTTATTGTTTTGTAATCATGGAAAACCTATTATAGTGATTTCTGAGTTCTTATCTTCCGATACCAATGTATTTAGGATTGACCAGTGATTTTTACGAAATTCATAGTTAATTTAGCTATGATATTTTTGTAATTTTGTTTTGATATCTTGAATTAGACTACCTAAGGGTTCCAAATAAATTCATTTCGTTTCAAAATATTAAGTAATGTAATTTCTATGAATTTTTGAGTTTGAAACAGTATTACTGAAAATATCAATTTTTTTAACTTGGTCTGACTTCGAAAATATATTTTACTGTGTAAAACTTGTTTAGAAATTCTGGATTTTAGTACAAATGTTTAAAAACATGTTAAAAGGATATAAAAATTTATTTCAATATTTTTAGGGTTTTATTTAAATTAGTTATGAATTTTCAAAATGGGTACTACAATCTGCCCAGTATTAGACAATTCTTGTAACCAAAAGTATAAATACTTTAGAAATATGTATTCAAATGATTTTGCTTTGAAACTTTTATTTTCAAATTATATATGTGTTATTTATGTTTTGGTAAATATTTTATGTCAATTTAAGTTTTTTTATAATTTTTATAAATTCAAATGGTGAGTAGTGTTTGGGACTGTCTATCATCAGACAGCCGTGAATACTACGAAACTTAGAATATTTTAAGGTATTTACGGATTTTATTAAATTCTGAATTTTTTTTATATCACTAGATATGTTTGTTTAAAGTGCTTTTACAAAAAAAATTCAGTGTTCATGATAAATTAAAAATCATAAATTGAACACTATACGGTTTTCAAATCAGCACTGTTAGTTCTAGTCTAGGATTTCGGTTTGTGAAGCGATAAATCATATCTTTTTCCAGTCCTAGATATGAATTAGACTCAAATATTTGTATGATTATATGATTTTAGGTTAAGGATTTGATTATTTGTTGGAACCCTGTTCACCAGTCACGCAGTGGAAATAAGTTTTAAAAATTTTATACAGATCGTAATCTATATCTGGAACCAGTGAACTTGGGATCGTAATTATTTTTGGAACAAATACATATAAAAATTATTACATTAATAAGATATATATATATATATATATATATATATATATATATAAATACAGGAAATTGTAATCAATAATAAGAAGAAGATGAAGAAGATTAAGAAGCTTAAAAACGTTTGGAGGCTTATTTACTTTTCGATATGTTCCTGGTCCGTACCAATAATCTTCCTAACTATTCCCGGGACTGGTAACTGCTTGTGGGGACGTCAAGATCTCAGGAACTTAGAATGGAGGATACAGAAAAAAACGAATGAATAAACTCTTTCTTCTATGAGTTTCAAAAATACAAAACAATTATGAAACTATATATATATAAATGTGCAACTCTTGCACACACTGCACTTTTTCAAATTGAATGAGCGTTGATCAATTGAAACAAAACCAAAAACTCCTCTCTTTTTTTTCTTATTTGTCTTTTACCAAACCACACATAAAACAAAAAAGAGATTTTATACAATTTTTTTTTTTTAAAGAACAGATGCGTGGCTTTTTGTTAATAGGTTTTCAAAACAATATATATCTCATATTTTTTTTTAATTTAAAAAAAATGAAATCTCCACTGATTCGTTTTTTTTCAAAAAATTAATATATATATATATATATAACTTTTAAAAACTTATCACATCTATATTTGAAAATAAAATCTATATTTTATTTATCAATTAAGATATTATATATTTAAATTTAAAAAATTTAAATTCAAATATATTTATTTTATTTTATTTAATAAATGAGATAATCATATTATCTTATCAGTCAAAAATAAATAGCAACTGAAACCCTCCATTCATGACTAATTACACTATTAAATAATCTTATTATTTAATTATCATAATTTTCATTTTAATCAATTGAATAATTTAATTACTCAATCAACTTCTGACGCGTGTCACTTTCGTAACACAATTAATTGGACAATCCGATTAATTAATCGTGACCCTTGTTACCTAAATCGATCGGAATAACAAGAGGATCTAATAGACCCATAGTATTTTGAGCTTCAATAATCCTCAGAATCATTAATTAAACTCTTTAATTAATATTCATTGATTATTAACTCCGGTGTTATTCCACTAAAAACCCGAAGTTGCACTCTCTCAACTACATACGCTTTTACACAGACCGATATAACTCGGTGTCCATCGATATAGCTATTACATATGGTGTGATACTCCACAGTAGTTCATAATTAGAGTTGAGACATTATGTCCGTTATACCCCTCAAATTACATATATCCTTTAAGTGCCGTTGAGTCTCTAATGGACAATAAATCATATTTCCTTACGGAATTATGAGAGCGCTCATATTGTCCAAGCCTTGAATCAACCTTTAAGGGAACTACTATCTACTTCTCACAAGAAGAGTGGATTCCACTATTGTGTACAAACATTCCCAGCTATAAGCCAAACCACAATCCCAACATACGGAGTATATTGATTAGGAAATGCATATGATCTCACGCATGGTATATCAAAGACCACGATCTAACCTGAAGGAGTCGATAAGACACTCAGGATTAAGATCACCCCTATATAGCCATCATTAGTTGATATATGTGAATCTCATCGGTAAACGAATCTTGGTGTATAGATCATGACCCAGTTCTATATGATCACATCATAAAAGGTGCCTCCATTCCCATATCTCATATGAATGATTCAGGATAAAATTACTGTATATTACGGAATGGACCACACCTATAGATTAACCACAAATAAAGTACCCATCTTTATTTGCTATCTATGGACTCTTTAGATTGCACGTCTCTTACTGTATCCATCCGTATATGACACTCATATACATAGTTCGAGATTACATCCGGTAATCCATGATGTTAATATGTGCACAAGTTTATAAAATAAATAACATAACAAGAATGAATTGAACATTTCTTTTTATTTACTTCATAAATCCATTTCCAAATTACATGCTTAGGGCATAAACCCCAACAATCTCCCACTTGCACTAAAGCATGTGAGGCATGTCTCGTAACCCTAGACCATTTAGGAGACCCGAAAACAATTTAGCCGGTAAGGTCTTCGTAAATGGATCATCATGATTGTCTTGTGAGGCAATCTTGGTAACGATCACATCTCCTCTCTTCACTATCTCTCTGATGAGATGATACTTTCTCTCTATATGCTTCTCTCTCTTGTGGCTTCTTGGTTCTTTGGAATTAGCCACAGCACCACTGTTATCACAATAAAGTGTGATGGGCTTATCCAGGTCTGGAATAACTTCCAGATCACTCAAGAACTTACGGAGCTAAACAATCTCTTTAGCAGCTTCACAAGCAGCTACATATTCGGCTTCCATTGTGGAGTTAGCAATGCAAGATTGCTTGATACTTCTCCACACAATGGCTTTACCACCCAGGTGAATACTAATCTAGACGTGGATTTTCTTAAATCCCTGTCAGATTAAATCAGAATCCGTGTATCCTAACGGGATCAAATCCTGTTCGGAATACACTAGCATATAATTTCTCGTTCTCCAAAGATACTTAAGAATAGTTTTGACAGCAATCCAATGATCCAATCCTGGATTGGACTGGTATCTGCTGACTACTCCCACTACATAGCAGATGTCTGGTCTCGTGCATAATATAGCATACTTGAGACTACTTACTGCCGATGAATAGGGTACACGTCTCATATACTCAACTTCTTGAGGTGTCTTAAGACACTGTTCCTTAGATAAGTGAACTCCACGCTTGGAAGGTAAATTACCTTACTTGGAGTTCTGCATAAACCGCACAAGAATTTTGTCGATATATGATGCTTGAGACAGTGCTATGAGTTTGTTCATACAATCCCTTAAAAGTTGGATCCATAGAACATAACTTGCCTCTTCTAAGTATTTCATTTGGAATTGGCTAACCAGTCAGCCCTTTACATCAGACAACACTCCCACATCATTCCCAATGAGTAGGATATCATCTACGTATAGAACCAAGAAAACTACTTTCTTGTCAATGATGCGCTTGTAGACACAAGGCTCATCGACATTCTGCTCGAAGCCATAGGTTTTGATCACATCATCAAACCTAATGTTCCAAGATCTAGACGTTTGCTTAAGTCCATAGATGGACCTTTACAGCTTGCTTAAGTCCATAGATAGACCTTTACATCTTACAAACCTTTTGCTCTTGATCCAGAGACACGAATCCCTCTGGTTGCATCATATAAATGCTCTCGTCAAGATTGTCATTCAAGAATGCAGTCTTGACGTCCATTTGTTAAATTTCATAATCGAAATAGGCAGCAATGGGTAAGAGAATCCTAATAGACTTACCTAATAGACTTAAACATGGCTACTAGCGAGAAGGTCTCTTCATAATCGACCCCTTTTTTCTAGGTATAACCCTTGGCCACTAGCCTTGCCTTGAAGGTCTCTACCTTTCCGTTTACTCCCCTCTTTCTCTTGAAGATCCACTTACACCCTATGGGTTTTACCCCATCCGGTAAGTATACAAGATCCCAGACTGAGTTAGAGTACATGGACTCCATCTCGAGATTCATGGCTTTAAGCCATTCCTTTTTCTCAGGATCTTCCATTGCATTCTTAAATGTCAACAGATCATCCACACTATCAGCAAAGACAACTCCTTGTCCCTCACCTATACCTAAATAGCGTTCAGGTTGTCTCACAACCCTCTTACTACGTCTAGGTGGTAGTGTATCCTGATTAGGAACCATCTGACTCTCAGATGTTTGTGGATCAACAACTCTTGTTGATGAAGCACTAGTCTCACCAGGCTCTAACTCATTTAATACAATCTTGGAACGAGGTTTATGGTCACTAATGTAATTGTCCTCAAGAAACATTCATTTGTCGATACAAATACTTTGTTGCCTTCGGGACTATAGAAGTGTCCACCTCTAGTCTCCTTAGAGTGTTCTACAAACAGACAGACAACAGACTTGGAGTCTAGCTTTCCAATTCTGTTCTTCAGCACGTGTGCTGGACACCTCCATATGTGGAAATGTCGCAAACTAGCTTTACGACCATTCCACAACTCTAGGGGAGTCTTAGAAACAGATTTGGATAGCACTACATTCAAAATGTATGCCGCTGATTGTAACGCATATCCCCAAAAGGAATTTGGTAATGATGAGAAACTAATAATAGATCTCACCATTTTCATCAGGGTTCTATTTCTCCTCTCTGCTACACTATTTTGCTGAGGTGTACCGGGAGCTGTGAGTTGGGAAACTATCCCATGCTCAATCATAAAGTCTTCAAACTCTTGGTCAAGGTACTCACCTCCACGATCCGATCATAGTGACTTGATAGTCCTACCTAATTGATTCTCAACTTCAGCTCGAAATTCTTTAAACTTTTCAAAAGTTTCTGACTTTCGTTGCATCAGGTAGACGTATCCGTATCTTAAGTAGTCATATATAAAGGTGACATAATATGCATAACCACCCCTAGCTTTAACATTCATCGGTTCATAGACATCTGTATGTATAAGCTCTAAGCCCTTTTCCAGTAAAAGGTCTCTTAGTCATCTTACCTTCCAGAAAAGATTCGCAGACAGGTAAGGTGTCAACCTTTAACTTACTTAAATGTCCATTTTTACTAGTTTTTCTATCCGGTCAAGGTTGATATGACCAAACCTTAGATGCCAGAGATATGTTTCATTATCTGGAGAAATCTTATGTCATTTATTTTTTGGTTTTTCAACCTTAAACATTTCGATGTTGAGCAGTGTAGTATGTATTAAGGGTATTAACACATATAAATTGTTTTCATTAATTCCTGAACAAATATTCAAACCATTCTTTCCAATAATAACAGATTTATTAGTAAAAGAAACATAATATTTTTGTTCTAACAACTTAGAAACGGAAATCAAATTCCGTGTAAATCCAGGAATATAAAATACATTGTCCAACAATATATAATTATTACAAAAACATAATCTAATTACGCTCACTACTCGTGCCGACACGACATCTCCTGACCCCACACTCATTGAGAAGGCTCCTTCCTCTAGCTGTGTCCAAGAATCAGTCCATTGCAAAGAAAAACAAACATGGTTAGTAGCCCCCGAATTAACTATCCAGGGTGAATAATCATTTTCCACTAAACACGACTCAAGAACAAGTAAATCATATTTACTTTTCTTGGACTTCTTCTTGTTTTGGGCTTTCTTGGGTTTGGGCTTACCCTTCGCTTTCCCAGTAGACCTCTTCCTCTTATCCTCTTATTATTATTAAAGGAAGATGGTTCAGCAACATTTGCCTCATCGGTTTTGCACTTGCAATCCTTAGTCAAGGACTCAAAGGCCGTGAGCTCATTGAGCAACTGTGTGAGACTGAACCTTAATTTGTTCATCTCGTAGTTACTCTTAAACTGATCGAAACTCTTTGGAAGAGTCGTCGGTATGATGCTCAATTGACTACGTTCATCAATGGCCCCGCCATTGACTTCTACCGTGCTGAAGTAGGACATCATACAAAGGACATGTTCCCAAACTGACGTACCTTCCTTCATGCAAGCGAGCATAGCGGAACGAACAGCTTCGTGTCGCTTTTGCTCGGAGGGCTGCTCGAACATAGCTTGCAATGACTCCATGATTTCGAATGCTGAAGTTATTGCTTCGTGCTTTGTGACAAGCACGTCTGTCATTGACGCCAATAGATATGTTCGGGCCTTCTAGTCAGATGAGACCCATCGCTGGTATGCCTCATGAACAGTTCGTGTGGCATTGACAGTAGGCGTTGGAGGACATTCCTCTTTAAGCACAAACTTGAGGTCTTTGGTGACCAAAATTGTGTTAATATTAAGTTTCCACTTAGTGTAGTTATCATCAGTTAATTTGTCATTTGCAAGAATTTGAAGTAATGCAGAAGATATTGATGAAATAAATAAAACATTCATTCAGTCATTTATTTAAAACAAGTGCGAGTGCTTTGGTATAAATTTAAATATGATGCATGAACATGTTTAGCGAACTAGAACTACCCTAAAAATAGATACTATACCACGACAATCCAACATACCGCAAAGAAGTGCCACCTTAGGGTCGGTCAAATCTTTGCATGTTGGGCCGAGACATTCTCAATCAAATGATATTCTAGAATAACTCTTATTCCATATCATTCTACCATCGTTTATTCAGTCAGGTTTTTAATTAACAAACTTAATCAAAATTTTCGTGAGTGTAACCCACCATTTCAGATCTCACGAGCTTAGCTCGAGAATTGGCACCTTAGGGTCGGTCAATCCCGAAATACTATCAGAAATCCTATCCGTTAGAAAGTCAACCTTGTTATTGACCTTTGTGGAAACCCTCCTTAGGGAGGACGAAAGCAAAGCCGTCACGAGGCCTCCTTCGGATCTCACAGTGTTGAACTAATTATGGAGACTGTGAGATATATATGTCATATATCCCTCTCCCACTCACTATTTTAAAATTAGGATTTTCTATTATCCGTTAATGCACCTAGACTCTACATGATCAAATGGTTAACTTTAATCAAGTTATCTAGTGCATTAAATAATTCATTATTAGAAACAAGTTCTAATTAACTAATAAATTATTAATGATTTTTAACAATTAAAAATCTAATCTATTAGTGAATAATTTAAGCCTTTGTAAACTTTGTACTATGGTCAGATTATTATGATAGTATTTACCAAGTTTTTACAATTAAAACTTTAACACAATATTCGATTCATTTATAATTAGGCAATTAATCAAATTAATCCTAATTACTATAAATGAACTTTTTAAACTCTTTAATAACTAGATTAATATTAATGAAAATTACCAAGTTTTTTAACCATTGAAAAACAAATCTCATTTTCATGGTCAATTTATGTATTTACCCATTTTAATGACATTAAAAAAAAAAATCAGGTTATGATGCATGTATGACATATCAAATATATTTGTGTAGACACTTCTAATCTAAATTACATACGTATGCATGACAATACTTTTATTATCACATAATATAAAGCATACATGAATTGACCGAGTACTGTGGATTATTTAACCTAAAAAAATTTGGAATCTAAAATTACAAAAATACCCCCAAGGCATTCCTTGGTTTTTTTGTAATTTTCAAGTCTTCTAGTCTCTTCAGATCACTTCGATTCATCTCATGAATCATTCTTCACGATTTTTCCAGGTCTTCAATATAGGTTACATTTTTTTTTTACAATACAATAACAGTAAAAAAAAAACAAAAACAAAAAAAACAATACAACCCATAAATCCTAAATCCACAGTACCATATAATTAACGATCAATCATGTTTTTGTAAATTAAAATTTTTAATATACATACAAAAACATCATACATTTAATTTAAATCGTGTCTACTCAATCATACATACATGAGTATCAAAATTAATTTTTTGTTTCGAAAATAAAATTGGCCTCTGATACCAATTGTTGGAACTCTGTTCACCGGTCACGTAGTGGAAATAGGTTTTAAAATTTTTATACATATCGTAATCTATATCTGGGATCAGTGAACTTGGGATCGTAATTATTTTCGGAACAAATACATATAAAAATTATTACACTAATAAGATATATATGTAAATACAGGAAATTGTAATCAATAATAAGAAGCTTATCAATGTTTGGAGACTCTATCACTTTTCGATATGCTCCTGGCCTGTATCAATGATCTTCTTTGCTATTCCCGAAACCGATAACTACGTGTGGATGCGTCACGATCTCAGAAACTTAGAATGGAGGATATATAGAAAAATGAATTAAGAAATTCTTTCTTATATGTGTTTCAAAAACACAAAAAAATAAATTATGAAACGATATATATATATATTTCAATGTGCAACTCTTGCACACACTGCACTTTTTCGAATTGAATGAGGCGTTGATCAATTGAAACAAAACCAAAAACTTCTTTTTTTACTTTTTTTTTTTTTGTCTTTTACCAAACCATGCATAAAACAAAAAAGAGATTTTGTCACTCATAAAAAAAAATTAAAGAACAGACGCGTGGCATTTGTTAATAGGTTTTCAAAACAATATATATCTCATATTTTTTTTTTTGAAATTAAAAAAAAAAAACGAAATCTCCACTGATTCGCTTTTTTTGCTTTTTTTCAAAAAATTAATATATATATATAACTTTTAAAAACTTATTATATCTATATTTAAAAATAAAATCTATATTTTATTTATCAATTAAGATATTATATATTTAAATTTAAACAATTTAAATTCAAATATATTTAATTTACTTTATTTAATAAATGAGATAATCATATTATCTTATCATTCAAAAATAAATAACAATTGAAACCCTCCATTCATGACTAATTACACTATTAAATAATCTTATTATTTAATTGTTATAATTGTCATTTTAATCAATTGAATAATCTAATTACTCAATCAACTATTGATGCGTGTCACTTTCGTAACACAATTAATTGGACAATCCAATTAATTAACCGTGACCCTTGTTACCTAAATCGATCGGGCTAGTAAGGGGACCTAATGGACCCATAGTATTTTGAGCTCCAATAATCCTCAGAATCAAAAATTAAACTCTTTAATTAATATTCCTTGATTATTAACTCCGGTGTTATTCCACTAAAAACCCGAAGCTGCACTCTCTCAACTGCAGGCGCTTTTACACAGACCGATACAACTCGGTGTCCATCGATATAGCTATTACATATGGTGTGATCCTCCACAGTAGTTCATAATTAGAGTTGGGTCATAATGTCCGTTATACCCCTTTAATTACATATATCCTTTAAGTACCGTTGATTCTCTAATGGACAATAAATCTTATTTCCTCACGGAATTAGGAGAGCACTCATGATGAAAATATTTATTTGATATTATAGATGACTGGTTACGGAGAAACCATTTCGTTTCATCTGTATTTATCGCGTTCATTAAGCCCTGTTTAGGGTACTTAACGTATGGTTTTTCGTTTTTTAGAGACTTTCAAGGCTTGTGGAATCAACAAAAATTTCTCAACAAAAGAATAGCAAATGTCCAAGCTCTGAATCAATCCTTAAGGGAACTGCCATATATTTCTCACAAGAAGAAGTGGATTCCACTATTGTGTACAAACCTTCCCAGCCACAAGTCAAACTACAATCCCAACACACAGAGTATATTGATTAGGAAATGCATCTGACCTCACCCATGGTATATCAAAGACCACGATCTAACCTGAAGGAGTCGATAAGACACTCGGGATTAAGTTCATCCACATATAGCCATAATTAATTGATATATATGAATCTCATTGGTAAACGGATCTTGGTGTGAGATTCATATAGATCATGGCCCAATCCTAAATAATCACATCATACAAGGTACCTCAATTCCCATATCTCATATGAATGATTCAGGATAGAATCACTGTATATTACGGAATGGACCACAGCTATAGATTAACCACAAATAAAGTACCCAGCTTTATTTGCTATCTATGGTCTCTTTAGATTATACGTCTCTTACTGTATCTATCCGTATATAACACTTATATACACAGTTCGAGATTACATCCAGCAATCCAGGATGTTAATATGTGCACGAGTTTATAAAATAAATAACATAACAAGAATGAATTTTTCTTTTTATTTACTTCATAAATCCATTTACAAATTACATGTTTAGGGCATAAACCCCAACATTATTAGCTTCGTGGGTTATTTCTCTAATTTGATTTGTTAAGAGGTAAGTATACTAGACTCATTTTCAAAACGGAATCACAATGTTATATGTATATGAATGCTTTTGAAATGTATATGAATGTTTTTGAAATGTGTTATGAATGATTTGAATGTGTTCAAAATGCTCTGAAATGTAATAAGTATGCATTTTGAAATGTGAATGTATGGTACCATATAATGTGTTTTCGCTATGCTACTTTGTTTATTATCGCTAGTAGGCACCTATGTGAATTTGTGTATAGCCCTATGTGATATGTGATTTGTTATATGTGTGGTATATGGGAAGTGTCTCTAGAGTACTATAGGGACTAAAGAGTCTTCACATTCGTGTGTCGACGTATTAGTGCATGTGGGAGGACTCGTCGATGATCACAACGAGAGTCTGCCTCTTTCCTTCGGGCATGAGGATTTGTTTTAAAAAAAAATCCTCACTTGCACTTTCCCTGTATACATTAGTTACCGACGGGTGACTTTGGCTCCTCTCTGTGGTATGTGAAAAGTCCTACTATGCAATAATGGATAAAAGGAACGTAGCAAAATTCGATAAGTATATGATTTGAATGGTTTATGATCTGAGTTTGAAATTTATGACACTTCTTATTTTTGTGTTATTTTTGTATAAGTATAAAACATGTTTAGTATACTTACTGAGTTTACAAACACAATTAGTTCATTGTGATTCCAGATTCCTAAGGTTGTATTTTGCACGTAGCATGGATTGACATCTCGGAGGAGTTCAATTCTTGGTTCCCTAGGAGATAGGAGTTTATTTAGCTTTATAAAAGAAAAAATTATGAAATTTGAGAGATTTTTTATTATTTCGATTTTATTTTGAAGGTTTACTTAGATATTTAATAATAAGTAAGATCATGTCTTGACTTTCGGGTTGGGGAGTGACAGTTTTGGTATCAGAGCCAGGTTACGATTTTGGATGTTTATAGTTAGAAATTTATTTTGGGAACCACATGAAATGCCAATTCATTTGAGTCAGTATAGTTTGCAATGCTTATAGGATTATATGTTTATGATAATTCAGCTTAGCGTGTATATAATGTGTAACCTTGTTTATTACTCTATAGTTGAATATTATGGATGCACCTCGTAGAGCTGGTCAGAGAGTTGCTGCTAGGGGTGCAAGAGGCGGACAAACTGGTAAGGGTGTTGGTACTAGTAGAGTTGCTGATGCGGGTCAGCAGGATGAAGTAGCCAACTTTTAGAATTTTGTTCAAGCTATGACCACTTCTATTCAGGGAGGCAACCGAACTCAATTGCATATAGTAGAACAATTCAGAAGGCTTCATCCTTCATCCTTTGAGGGAACAACAAACCCACTTGATGCAGAAGAGTGGCACCAAGAGTTAGAGAAGGTGTTTACCTTCATTAACTTTACTGATGATCAGAAGGTCGCTTGTGTAGTGTTTATGCTCAAGGGTCTGGACATTTGTGGGAAATGATTAACCGAGCTCACAATGTGCCTATCAATCCAATCACTTGGGCCAGGTTTAAAGAGCTCCTCAATCAAAAGTATTTCCCAGAGGATCTGAGGAATAAAAAGGAAGTTGAGTTCATCGGGCTGATTCAAGGCTCTATGAGTCTAGTCGAGTATGAGAGGAAATTTGAAAATTTGTCTCGTTTCGCTCCATATTTGATTGACACAGAGCAACGTAAGATCAACCGTTTTGTTGAGGGCTTGAGGACTTATGCTGAGGGGTTATAAAAAGCTCAGATTCAGGCAAGGGAAGATGAAATTGTAAGCAATGCAAAACCGATGAAGAAAGTTCATGGCCATCCACAAAAGAAGCCATGGAATAAGAACTTTCAAGGAAAGAATGATAACATGAACCGTGGCCAAAAGAGGCAGAGAGAAGAGGACATTGAAAGGAAAGATTTTCCCATCTACGAGACTTGTGGCAAGAAGCATGGAGGAGTTTGGTTCAGAAAGATTGGGGCATGTTTCAAATTTGGAAAGTCCGTTCATTTTATTTAAAATTGCCCAGAGGTGAAATAAAATCAGAGAGCACAAAAGAAGGACAAAAAAACTCCAGGTACAGTGTATTCTCTTACCAGACATAAAGCAGAAGTTTCACCATCAGTGGTGACAAGTATTGTCCCTATATCTAGACACCTTGCTTTTGTATTGTTTGATTCTGGTTCTACACATTCATTTGTATCACACACCTTTGCTGGAAAGATTGATTGTGCACCTGATTTGTTAGAGCATGAGTTATGTGTTGATATCCTTTCTGGGGGTTCTTTGTATGCTAAAGATGTTTTGAGATCGTGTAGAGTTCAGATAGGGAGAAATGTGTTAAAGGCAAATTTGATTATTTTAGACATGCATGATTTTGACGTCATTTTTGGTAGGATTGGTTATCTGCTTATCACGCTAATGTCAAATGCTTTGAGAATGAAGTATTATTTAACCCTCCAGGTGAACCTGAATTTAGCTTTGTTGGTACCGGCTTGTGTTCACTGTCTCAAGTTATTTCTTCATTACAAGCTCGTAGGGACCTTAGAAAAGGTTGTGTGGGACATCTAGCAAGTGTGGTGGATACCAAAGAGGGTGGAGTAAAACTCTTATATGTGAGGGTGGCCAATAAGTTTCCATATGTGTTCTCATATGATTTATCTGGCACTCCTCCAGATAGAGAGATCAAATTTAAAATCGATCTTTTTCCTGGTACATCTCCTATATCTAAAACATCTTATCGGATGACACCTATTGAACTTCATGAGCTTAAGCAACAGTTGCAAGAGTTGCTGGATAATGGCTTTATTCGTGCTAGTGTTTCTCCGTGGGGTGCGCTTGTACTTTTTGTTAAGAAGAAAGATGGAAGTATGAGATTGTGCATTGATTACCGGGAGTTAAATCGAGTGACTGTGAAGAATAGGTATCCTCTTCCTAGAATTGAGGACTTGTTTGATCAGCTTCAAGGTGCGAGTGTGTTTTCTAAAATTGACCTTCGGTCTGGTTATCATCAATTGAAGGTTAAGAATGAAGATGTTCCTAAAACAACTTTTCGGACCAGGTACAGGCATCATGAATTCTTAGTGATGCCATTTGGGTTGACAAATGCACCTGATGCCTTTATATAAAAGCTTGGAGCTTCTTTATAAAAAATCGATTGTATGTTAAAAGCTCGAAATAAAAAAAGTTCGAATGAAAAAAAAAACTCGAATTTTATTACAATCATCTCGAACGTGTAAAATAAAAGCTCGAATATAAATTAAAAAAGCTCGAATGAACTCAAACTAATTTTAAAAAATAAAAGCATAAACAACGAAAAAATGTTCTGATTCATCAACAAAAAACTTGGACACCCAGAATATCATCTTCCTCAACAACTGTTCAACAAATCCAAAACCCTAATCTAACCCATAATCATTCTCAGATCCATAAATAAAACATAATATAACATTTCATTCAATTAATCAACAACCACAACGATTAAAATCTATCACTTTTCTCTCTACTTTCTCTCAAGTTAACAACGACAAAGTCAATTTCAGGGTATTTTCGTCTCCACACGTTAATTGATGCATTTTAAGCATAAATTATTAATATAGTGATATTTGCACAAAAACCCTCCAAAAATGTGCCATTAAATTTTCGAACCTTATCTACTTATCTACCATTTAATATTTGAAGCTTTTATCATACAGTTGAACAATTGATTTGAAAGTCAATTGTTCAAACTTTATACTCATCCATTCATCTGTTTAGCTACACACTTGTTGCCTTCATATTATAAAAGTATATTTTTTCCCGGGGTCCCAAATCCTCACGTCCCCATCTCCACTGGGAAATTTGGGTGGGTGGGGGGGGGGTTGAAATGGGGATGGGGATGGGATGGGATGTCCCCATCCCCATTTCCCCATTTTATGTACAATTATATTGAAATGGGGAAATAGGGATGGGGGACCTCCCCATCCCCATCCCCATTTCCCCTGTCTACAATTATGTTGAAATGGGGATGAGGATGGGTGAGGTTCCCCATCCTTATTTTCCCATTTGCCCAAAAACATATATAAATATAATTATAATATTTATTTTTTATTTATTAATTATAATATTTATTTTTTATTTTTTTATTTTTAAAACCCTAAATATATATACACATTTAAGTATATATATATATATTTTAATTTTTTTTAGTTTACTCTATAATTTTTAGTTAAATTGAAAAATCAGAAACCGAAAAAAACAAAAAAAAATTAGAAAACTGAGGTCGAGATGAATATCCTTTATCCTCGAACGAACATTTCTACTTCAAATTCTTTTAGTTGTGCCTTGTGCGGGTTAATATTTAAATTTTGAGCCGTGCAGCCCGTACTATGCTTGCACACTTTCTGGCTCAGCTAGAGCCACGTGTCTGTTTACCTTTTAAGCCATATTCAGGTTTCAAACTTCCCTTTATAATTACTATTTTACCGGTGAGCACTCTTTGAATTGAAAACAAAGCCAATATTTTCTATTTTATAAAAAGCCAGTTGTAAAGAATGGATTAGTCACCATTTGTTAGGTTTCAACATTTTGGCTATATAGGTGAGGTAGCAAACCTATTCATTATGCGTGTTGGATGGTGGCACAATAATGGCAATATCTGTGGAAAATTGCTTTATAGCCCTTCTCTCTCTTTTATATATATATAAGTCAAATGCAATTGCTCCAGTTCCCTCTGCTTGCACCTGGTCAATTCGTTGATCGCCTCTCGAAGTTTTAGATTTATTTATTATTACGTATTTAGTTATTTTAAAACAATTTATTTACTATTAGAACCGAAAGTTCTGAATTCCAATCCAATCAGAACTAGAAGTTCTGAATTTCTACTTGAAGTTCGGATTTATTTATTATTAAGTATTTATTTACTTTTATATAATTTATTTACTATTAGGACTAAAAGTTTTGAATTCCAATCCAATCAGAATATGAAGTTCTGAATTCCAACCTGAAGTTTCTGGATTTATTATTATGCTTTTTATTTATTCGTATTTAATTATTTATACGCAATTTATGAGCTGAACTTGGTTATAGCGATTAACCAGAACGTTGAGTTTTTGGATTTATTTATTATTATATTTAAGTTAGCATAATTTTGCTAACCGACCAAAATCTGAAGTTCTGAATTTTAATTCCAATAAAACCTGAAGTTCTAGATTCACTGTTATATACATGAATGTCATACTTAGAACAAGAAGTTCCAAAATTCGAATTCAATATAGAACCTGGAGTTCTAATTTTGAATCCAAAGTATTGAATCTTAACTTGAAGTTCTTAAATATTGAACATGAAGTTCTAATCAGACTTGAAGCTCTGAATTCAATTTAAATTGTTATATTAAAAATTTAATATTAAAGTTTATCAAAACCAGAAGTTCTGAAACTAATCCAGTTATGGTTATTTCATCTGGAAATTTAATTGTAATTTCCATTCAGAATCTGAAATTTTTCTAAATTTTATACATGAACCTACAGGTCATGGTCAAACCGGAAGTTCGAAAAATCAATATGATCCACGATTTTGTTTTATCTCATATATTTGAAGTGATATGTTTACAAGTCATTCATTTGAGAAAAAGGATTTATGCATCCCAGTAGGATGTTG
Source organism: Dipteronia dyeriana (assembly GCA_032871835.1). Taxonomy (NCBI): domain Eukaryota; kingdom Viridiplantae; phylum Streptophyta; class Magnoliopsida; order Sapindales; family Sapindaceae; genus Dipteronia; species Dipteronia dyeriana. The sequence goes on along the minus strand of CM065299.1, from coordinate 92,915,540 downwards.
TGAGTATCATAAAAGAGATTTAAGATCCTAATATCACATATAATGAAATTGGAAACGATATTTTATTCATTTCATACATGATTGATGGTCCTAAAGGAGCAATATGAATAAATTTATATTCATGAGATGTCAAAACATACCCTATGAGTGGATGTTTGTAAATGATAAGAGAAAAGGTTTACAAAATAAACCTATTGAAAAGGTTATCATTTATGATGACATATAAAATGGTTTTACACATAATGCCCATAAAATTTCTGGAGAGAAAAATATATATCTTGTCGATAGTGGAAGATCATAAAATCTATCTTGCTGAATGTGAATACCAGATCAGATCCAACGGATCTGATTAAAGGCTCCAAAAGAGCCACAGTCTTATTACCAAATGGTATTTAATTGTGTATCAATGATACTTTATATTATTCAAGCAGAACATAAAGAAATCTGTTTAGATCAAAGGTATATAACATTATTAATGTCGTATTGAGACTATGAATAATAAAAGTGTTGAATATCTGTGCATGATTTAGGACAGAAGCTCATTATTGAGAAGCTGCATACTTTCTCATTATAGAAAAGTTGTGTGATTTATCATCTGAATTATATTACTGATTAGAAAGGATGTAAAAGTTTATACAGTTATGAACTAGAAGTACTCGGATAAAAAAATACTTATATTTTGACATGATAGATTCGGTCATCAAGGATCTATGATGATACGTATGATCATCTAAAATTCTTATGATCATTAATTAAAGAGTCAAGAGATTCTTTAATTCCATATTAATATATGCACAGCATGCTCACAAATGAAGATTAGTAATAAGACAATCTCATTCTACAAGTTGGTTTTGAATCCCTATCATTCAAAGGGATGGGGATGTATGCAGATATATTCATCCACTAAATAAATCATCTCATTCTAAAGTTGGCTTTGAATCCCCATCATTCAAAGGGATATATGTGGACATATCCATCCACCAAATGAATCATTTCATTATTTTATGGTTCTAATTGATACATCCACAAAATGATCACATGTTTGTTTATTATCAAACATCTCTAAATTATTAGCACAGAATATCAGTTTTGGGGGTATAATTTTTAAATTATCCACTCAAGTCAATGCGCCCTAATAATATTAGTGAATCGACTTACAAGATATTTGATGAATATTGCAAAACAGTTGGGATTGATGTTCAACATCCAGTTTTTAGATATATCTATAAGGCCAATAGACATTGATGCTCCCTTAACTATGTTTGAATTTACACCTTACCCCTTATACTTTTTTTTCACCATTAAACCCTCTGAACTTTCATAAATTGGTAATAGCTTATGGAACAGTAACATTGTCCATTTTTATGTCATGGCAAATTGCACTAAGTTTCCCTTATTATTTGCATAATTGCATCAAACTAGAAAAATATAATAATATGACCTAAATACCGAGAAAATAGGGGCTTATGACACTTTTTTGAGTTGGTGTTGCTTGAGTGGCACTACTTTAATAATTTATATTTAAAAGACACCAAAGAAAGTGATATCTAAAAATACCCTTACTTTACTCATTTTTTTTATTTTTTTATTTTGCTTTAACTTTTCTTTATATAGTTATTCTCAACTCAAACAAAACCAACTTCATAACATTATCAATGCATCTTCAGTGGATTAGTTTAGTGGTTTTGGTTTTGAATCTTCCATTGTTAAAGTTGTTGAGGGTTAAGATTTTCAAGTGGGGAAAATGATTAAGATTTTCAAGTGGGGAAAATGATGAAGATTTTCAAGTGGGGAAAATGATGAACAGTAACTTAGTTTTCGAGACTTTTGTATGTTGTCCGCGACTTTGTGTTTGTGTTTGTATTCCGAGACTTTGTGTTTGTGTTCCGAGACTTTTGTATGTTGTCCGAGACTTTGTGTTTGTGTATCCGAGACTTTGTATTTGTGTTCTGAGACTTTGTGATTGCTTTTCAAGTGTAAGAACCTAATTTTTATGATTGACTTATTTCATGACAAACCACATTTGGGGATGTTTTTTTAACGGGTAGCTTAGGCTTTCAATGGCAAACTTCCAAGTATCTCCGTGACCTCAAGAGCTCATTAAAGGTATATCACTTGTGCTTAACCCTTTTTGAAGAAACCGGTTGCACACACAAACACTTCTCATGCATGCCTTAGGCCCAGTTTGGGATTGTTTCCCAGACTGCTTTTGGAGCTAAAAGTGCTTTTGAAGTTGGGCTGGGGTGTTTGGTAAAATTTCTGGAAAATGCTTTTGGTCTTTTTTGACTTCCCCCACAGTAGAAATTGGAAAGTTACAAATTGATGCTTTTAGAAATCAGTTTCCTAGGAAGCTGAAATGAAAACACATTCAATACTCTTATTAATGATTTTTTTTCCAAACTTACTATTTTTTCTCTTGCCTTTTATGATATTTACCGCATAACAAAACACGCACTTAGCATTTATTATTTTATTTACAATTTACTATAACATATACTTTGCTATTTAGGTGTTGTCTATTTCAATTGTGTAATCTTATGAATCCTTGAATAAAATTATGATAGTTTTATTGATATATTCACAATATATGTGGCAATAGATAAAAAAATATTAAAGAAAAATTATATATTTTTTAACAAAATTTATTTATTTATTTTATAACAAGTTTATGGTCACACAAAAAGAAAATAAATTATTTATTTTATAACATGTTTATGGTTACACAAAAATAAAATAAATTATTTATTTTCAAATCATCTTAAATATTTATTTTTGTTCTTTCTAGTAATTGTGTACAGTCACAATATTTTTTTACGAAACACATTAAAATTGCCTTTGGTTCTCACAGCACTTTTAAAAATCAGTTTACCAAACAATCAACCAATTCTTCTCACAGCAAATCCAAAAGCAATTCCCCCACAGTAGAATTAAAAACAATTTTTCACACAGCACAACAATGCCAAACTGGGCTTTAGTCTTCTTGCATTTGTGTTCATTGCTTGCATCTTACATTCTCTTCACACTTCACACTTGCACATTGTTGTTTTTGGGTCTTGATGAGTCAGTGTGCTAGGCTAGACATGACACTAGTTCGGTTCGAACCGGTGCTCAACGGACTGCTGACGTCAACAGACCGTTGGGCCTCCAACGGCAGTCCAACGATCAGTTTTTAATTTTTTTTCAAATTTCTTTATCTTTTCTATAAATACCCCCCTCCCTTCATTTTTCCCCACTCCAATTTCTACCCAATTCTCTCTAATTTTCATTTCTCTCTCAATTACTAAGTTATTAATATTTATTTTATTTGCAATTGTTTTATATGCAATTTATTTTATTTACAATTACTAAGTATCCAATTTATTTTATTTGTATTTAATTTGCGATTACTAAGTTTCCAATTTATTTTACTTACAATTTATTTTGTAATTACTAAGTTTCCAATTTCATTTATTTGTAATTTATTTTATTTCGAATTTATTTTATTTGCAATTACTAACTACTAAGTTTCCAATTCTCTACCAAATTTATTTCCAACTATTTATTTCGTCAATTTTTTAACATTTTTTGTTCATGGAATTTTACAATTCAATTTTTTAAATGGCAAGTGGAGTCGTGACGGTCCCAGACATTCAAATTCGATGAAAGGTAAGGGTCGTATGACGGATAATCTCGGTTATGATGGTAGGGCCTATCACGAGTATCTGCAACGCCAAGTCCATGCTGAAGACCTAGGCCTAAACTCTCCTTAATCTCATCCCCCTCTAATAATTTATGAACCTGATCCCGATGGATCCGATTCCACCCCCAATTTCATAAGCCAATCAGAAAATATGTCTGATCACCCTCCATATTTTGAATTTCATCCACCTTCGAAAAAGAAGTTACATAAACAGGTCAATCTGATCTCTTCGTACTATATATGAAGAAAGTTACGTAAGAAGATAGAGCCATTGTTGTGATTTGCAATTACTGCAAAAAAGTATTTAAGTGGCACAAATATGGAGGATATGGCACATATCGGAAGCATATAACGAACAATCACCTAGAAGCACATGCCAGATCAAGTTCACAAGCTCAAATTTCCAGGTACGTTACCCATAACCAACAATTATTTAAGTATAGTGATGAAAACAATAGAGAAGAATTTGCTAGAATGGTTGCAACAGAACAATTATCATTTAGTTTTGGTGAAAAGGGTTGGTTTAATTTATTATTTTCAATGAGCATTAGATCCTACTGCATGTCATGTTCCAAGAGCCACACTCACATAAACACTTGAAAAAATTTATGACAGAGAAACAAGAAAGTTGTAAAAATATATTGAAAAATATAATGGATGTGTTTCCGTATGTGTCGACATATGGAGTGAACATTAGTGAATGCATTCATACTTGGGTGTCACTCGTTATTAGATGGATAATGCATGAACTATCCAAAAAAGACTTCTTGCATTTAGAGTTTTTGATGAGGCGCACACTGCTGCTAATATTTTTAGACATCTTAATTTTTTTTTTGTATAGTATGAAATTGAAAACAAAATTTTTACAATTGGTTTTAATAATGCTTCTAACAATACCGATGTTATTCCTGCTTTAATTGAGTAATGCAAACCTTACCTTGATGGTAAATTTTTTCATCAACGATGTGCATGCCATATTTTAAATTTATGTGTTCAAAATGGATTAGAAACTCTTCAATAGTTTATTCAACCTAATAAAGATGCTCTCTATTATTTGTGGAGACATCCTTTTGCAATGAGAGCATGGGCAACATATTATAAACAAAATCGTAAGCGTATCGTTAGATTTCCTCGTGATGTCCCAACACGTTAGAATCTACTTATAAATTGCTTGCTAGAAGTTATGATTATAGAGATTTATTAGTTACTTTTATTCAATATTATGTAGTCACATTAATCATTATCAAAGTCATTGGAATGTTTGTAACAATGTTTGTGGTTTGTTAAAAGTCTTTAATACTGCTACTAACAATTTATCTAGTGTTTTTTATCATACAACTAATTTATTTATTATTAAGAGTCTTAATATTGTTGGTGCATTTTCTCATTGTGAATCTGATCCATAACTAATGGAGTTCGTTACAGCTATGAAGTCTAATTGGTTAAAATATTATAAGGAGTTTCCAAATATTTATTTGATTACCATGTGTTTTGATCCACGTTGTAGATTAGAAAGTTTGTCTGATTATTTATCTGCTTATTATGAACAAGGTTTAAAAATAGAGTATTGTTGTATGTGAATTTTACCAAGTGTACACGTCATCGACAAGATGGAGAAAATTGTCAGGTGGACACCCAAATAAGCACTCATGAAAAATCCTACAAGGCATCGTTAAAGAGAAGAAAGCTCGAGTAAATAAGCAGCATGGCAAGACCTACTCGGGATCAACTAAACTATTCCAAATCAATTAAAAGTACTCATGGTTAGCAAAAAGCATATTCTACTCGGGCTTAAACTGCGCTACTCGGGACCAACAAGTGTTATTCTTACTCGGGATAAATGCAACCCGAGTAAGAAACTCGGGGCTTAATTCACACTGGTTTAGTCATTAAATACGCGAAGATATCCATCAGGGAGAATCCCTAAGAGAACAGAATACTGAGCTAGAAGAATCCTCAATCAGGAAACAACTTGATTTCACTATAAAGACTACACTCTTATAAGGAAACAAGTCCAAATAAAACTACACTACTGGAATCCCACTCGATTTCCATAAGAGACTCCGAAACAGGAAAGAAGACAATTCAACCTCAAACAAGTAACCGAATCACAATTGAATGTAAAGATCTTGTATTACTTTTACAAAGCAGATTATGGTTCTATAAACATATAAATAGACCCATAATCTCATTCCAAAAGATGTATAGGCAAGATAGCAACAGAAAAATACAGAGAGAAGAAAGAAAGATCGAGATCTTGTAAACATCATAATTTCATAGTGGATTTTGGCTCGGTTGAGCCATCAACCACCCGTGGACGTTTCTCCGTCATCGGAGTTTTACCACGTAAAACTTGTGTCTTTGTTATTCTCTCTGAATCTCTCTCTCTTTGAATTAATAGCCGAAATCCAATCATTGTTGGCTTTTCTGACACAATCCAGAAATCGACGTCAACAATTGACGCTAGAAGGAGGGGCTTGAACCTTCGACCTTGTTAAAAGTGATGGCAGGAAGTAAAAGTAGAAGTAGTTCAGGGAATGGCCAAAAATCACCAGCGATTTCCATGTTGGCAACACGTCACGAGATCCTGCAGTAAACACAGAAAACCAGCCTGCACACCTGGTAGGGATCCAGCAAGTGCCTCCAACCAACAGAGATCTGACGCTTCGTTTTCAAGAGGCATTACAGCAATTGGTGACAGACGCAACAAGGGAATGGGTTGATCTATTGGCAGTAGGAGCATATACTCTCAATCCTCCACCCGCAAGGCTCCGTTCGGTGGTGGTTGGGCTAGGAATAATTATGCAGGAAACCAGAAGGAACTCTTCCCCAATCAACCCTGCTGGACAGGAAACACCTGAAGAGGAACAACCTCACCAGGGGCTGAACCATAATCAAACAGTACGGGCCAGACATCGTAAATACGATCGGAGCAGAGGTCGGTCATCATCAGAAGACAGTGATCAACACCATCGCAAACGACATCATAGAATCACACGAGAGGTCCGGCATCAGAGTGAAAAGTCTGAGAAAAGAATGACGATAACCCAGCGGCTTAACCGTCGGGGAAGTCCGATGGGAAATAGAGATGTTACAATCCAGAGCCTAACTCGAGAAGTCGAAAATAATAGGTGTCAGATGGAAGCGCTGGTCAGACGCTATGGCTATAACGATCTATCCGACGATGACTCTGACAGTCCATTCACAAGGGAAATTTTACGGACCCCTTTCTCAGAAAGATTCAGGATGCTGCATGTGAAGCAATTCAAAAAAGATACAGATCTAAAGAAGCACGTTAGACGCTATAAAAGTGCCATGGCTCAGTATGCCCGCAGTGACCCCCTATTGTGTCTCAACTTTCCGCAAACACTAGGAGACACAGGGTCAAGATGGTTCAAGAGACTACCCCCAGCGAGCATCGAAAATTTCAGCGAACTGAGCAGAAGCTTCTCAAGGCAATTTCTGAGCAATGTTCACAGGAAAAAATCGGTGGCCTACCTCTTTCAAATAAAGCAGGGGAAGGACGAATCATTAAAGAAATACTTAGGTCGATGTCGATTCGTCCTAGCAGTATCAGAAATTGGCAGTGCAAACGATAAAGCAATTATTGCTGCTTTCACCAATAACTTACAGAATGGACGACTATCCTTTGATTTGAGAAGAGCACGGCTGACCAGGTATGCTGACATGATGGATATGGCAGGAGGATACGCACTAGCCGAAGAAGAAGAGTTAGCTATAGGAGTAGTTATATGCACGGAGGAAAGCCTGAACAGAAGGATGCTGAATCCAAGAGGCAGAATCAAAAAGGAAAGCTAAAAGGGAACGGCAAGGAGAAAAACAAGGATGGGGGTAATGGGCTTAATGCCGAACATTCCACAATAAATACCGAGGCAGATACACCAATTACACCCCTCTTCGGAAAAAACAAGAAGAAATTCTAGCCATCCTAGAAGAGAAGAATATGGTGCAAGAACCGCGGCGACAGTCTCAGTTTACCCGGAAAGATGCAACAAAGTATTGCAGGTTTCACAAGGAAACCGGGCATGAGACTTCAAAGTGTTTCCAGCTCAGAGATTACATAGAGACTTTTATTCGGGAAGGGCACCTGCGGGATGTAATCTTGAAAAAAGACGAGAGATCAGAAACTAAGAGAGAAGTTGAGGTTGATCACAACCCTGGTCGAAATCAAAGAACCAGCCCCGAAGCCAATCAAGTAATACATACAATTTTCGGAGGACCCTCTACTGGGAGAAGCAACCGAGAACGAACTCAGGAAATCAGAGAACCAATAGAAGCAAGGAATAACTTCGAAGTAAACTCGGTTGAGCCAGACCCGAAAAGGGTAAAGGAATGATGGGACCCAATAGTCTTTACAGAGGCAGATTCTCATGGCGTCGATGTTTGGCCTAATGACGCTTTGGTTATAAGTGCCCGGATTGGCCATAGGGAAGTCCGAAGAATTTTAATAGATAATGGGAGTTCAGCAGACATCCTAAGCGTGGCCGTATACGACCAGCTAAGACTAGACAGAAAAGATTTACAGCCTTTCCATACTCCATTAAGAGGGTTTGGAGGGATAGAGGTCAGGTCACTCGGGACCGTAAAACTACCCGTAAAGATTGGAACGACACCATGCCAGAGGACTGTCCTGCTCCACTTCGTGGTAGTTGATTTGGACAATTGGCAGTATAATGCATTATTGGGTCGGCCATTCCTGAATAAAAAAAGGGCTGTGACGACCACTTATGCATTAATGATCAAGTTCCCAACAGAACAAAGGGTTAGGATAGTCAAGGGATCCCAAGAGATAGCCAGAAGAGCAAACCTGTCAGTATACAAAGACAATCATGATGTTGAACAAGTATGCACCATAATGCAGCCAAATCAGTGTAAAGAGTCCTTGTCATTCGAACTGGATCCGAGGGAGAACTCGAATGAATACAAAACAGAATTGGTTGAAGAAGTAGTACTTAAAGAAGACGAACCGGATAAGAAAATCATGATCGGGGCTAACTTGGATGGAAAAGTCAAGCAAGACTTAACCAATCTGCTTAGAGAGTACAAATATGTATTCGCTTGGAGTCACGAATATAAGATCGGAATAGATGCCTGAGTAATATCCCACCACCTCGCAGTTAGCCCGAATGCAAAACCGGTAATATAAAAGAGAAGATCGTTCAACCCTGAAAGAAGTCAAGCAATCAAACAAGAGGTGAAAAAGCTACTGGCAACTGGATCAATCAGAGAAGTCAGCTACCCTCAGTGGGTCGCCAACGTAGTCCTCATCCAAAATAAAAATGGACAATGGAGGATGTGCGTAGATTTCACGGATCTGAACAAGGCATGTCCAAAGGATAGCTTCCCACTTCCAAGGATAGACCAACTGGTGGATGCCACAGCAGGTCACGAATTGCTCAGCTTCATGGACGCTTACTCGGGATGCAATCAGATCAGGATGAGCAAAGCTGATGAAGAAAAAACAGCTTTCGCAACGGATCAGGGTTTATATTGCTACATAGTAATGCCATTCGGTTTAAAAAATGCAGCTGCTACGTATCAAAGGTTGGTTAACAAAATCTTCACTTGGCAAATAGGAAGGAACATGTAAGTGTACATTGATGACATGTTGACTAAAAGTGTCTCGGCAGATGAGCATGCCCAGGACCTCCGAGAGACATTTGATGTTCTAAGAAGATACCATATGAAATTAAACCCGAACAAATGTTTATTCGGAGTCCCTTCGGGGAAATTCTTGGGTTTTCAAGTCCACCAAAGAGGAATCGAAGTTAATCCCGAGAAGATCCAGGCCTTGTAAAAATGACCTCACCCAAAACATTGAAAGAAGTACAACGCTTGACAGGATGTTTAGCTTCTTTGGGAAGATTCATCTCGAAGGCTACAGACAGGTGCGCACCCTTTTTCAAGATAATCAAAAAAGGGAAAGGACTCGAGTGGAATAAAGAGTGCAAGCAGGCATTCTTAAAAATAAAAGAGTATTTGGGACAAGCTCTAGTTCTCTCAAAACCGCAAAAAGGGGAAATACTTCAGCTGTATCTTTCCATAACCGAGCTTGCAGCAAGTTCAGTCTTAGTCAGAACAGAAGATGGAGTGCAGAAACCAGTGTATGATACCAGCAAGGCACTCTTACCGGCTGAGACCAGGTACTCACAGGCAGAGAAGATGGCCTTAGCATTGGTTTCAGCAACAAAAAAACTGAGACCATACTTTCAGGCCCATACAATCCAGGTTCTCACCAATTGCCCATTAAGACAAATTTTACAAAAGCTAGAAATATCAGGAAGACTTACAAAATGGGCAATCGAGCTAAGTGAATTGGATATTCATTTTGTCCCCAGAACCTCTCTCAAAGGACAAGCTGTGGCAGACTTCATAGCCGAGTTCACAGAACCAAACCTGGAAGCAAAAAGACTGTTGGATAAAAGTTTCCCATGGAAACTGTATGTTGATAGTTCTTCAAACACTCATGGCAACAGGGCAGGAATCATGGTTCGTACCCCAGAAGGAGATGATGTTGAATGTGCCATGAGATTTGATTTCAAAGCAACCAATAATAAAGCCGAGTATGAGGCATTGTTAGCTGGACTCAGAGTCTGCATAGCTCTCGGGGCAGATGAAGTTGAGATATTCAGCGATTCACATGTAGTTGTCAACCAGGTTATGGACGAGTACCAGGCCAAAGATAAAGGTATGATAGCCTACCGTGACATCTAGAAGAATGTGTGCTCCCGGAAGATCCAATACTAGCAAAACGCATTAGGTATCGATCGGCTAGGTATACCGTGATCGGAGAAGAATTATACAGAAGAGGGTTTTCCCGAGCTCTCCAGAGATGTGTACCAGAAGAAGATGCACATCGAATACTTCAAGAGATCCACAGAGGAGTTTGCAGAAACCACACTGGGGGTAGAAGTCTAACGCATAAGGTGCTTAGGCAAGGCTATTACTGGCTCACGCTTTTCTCAGATGTACAACAGTGATCGGAAAGTTGCGATACTTGTCAAAGGATTGCTAATGATATCCGACAATCCCCAGAAAAGCTCAGATACCTCACTGCCCCATGGCCATTCGCCATGTGGAGCCTAGACCTGATCGGCCCAATGCCAGTCGGGACAGGGGGTGGAGCAAAGCACTTCATAGTAGCTGTCGATTATTTCATAAAATGGGCAGAAGCTGAAGCGCTGGTGCATATCGCAGAAGCCAACACCACAAATTTTGTAAATAATAACATACTTTATAGGTTTGGAGTTTCGGACACTATAATCACCGACAATAGCACCCAGTTTGATAACCAAAAGTTCAGACAGTTGTGCGAGAAGTATCAGATTGCTAACTACTATGCGACACCAGCTCATCCTCAAACAAACGGGCAAGTAGAAGCAGTAAATAAAATTATCAAGCACACCATCAAAGTAAAGTTAGATGCCAAAAAAGGAAGCTGGGTTGAAAAGCTTCCTGAAGTATTATGGGCATACCGGACGACAGCAAGAACTTTAACAGGAGAAACTCCATTCACCTTAGCGTTCGGAACAGAAGCTGTCATCCCCGTAGAAACATCGTATGCGTCCCCCCTAGTCAGGCTATATAATGAAGAACAGGATATTGATATGCTACTACAAAGTTTGGATGAGCTAGAAGAAAAAAGGGAGAACTCCCGAATAAGAAATACAGCATATCAACAAAGAGTGGCTCGCCACTACAATTCTCGTGTTCGAATTAGGAAATTCCAGCTTGGAGACCTAGTGCTCAGGAGGGTATCACTAAACACAAAAATAAAGCTGTAGGTTCCCTGACAGATAAATGGGAGGGCCCATACAAGGTCGAGGGAATAGCTGGCCATAGAGCATATTGGATTGCACGACCCAACGGAGGGGTTTTACCCCGACCATGCAACGCTCAATATCTAAAGATTTTCTATCATTAACTTGTTTTTCCTTTTTGTTTTCTTAGTCAGGGCTATTAGTTGCGATAAATGTTAGCTATGGAATTTATCTGTTGATTTTGCAGTGATAAATAAAATTACTCAGAATTTTCGAAAAAAAAGCATCTAAGGAAAGCATCTAGTTCGAGATTTCAAAAAGAAAGCATATGATAATAAGAACATATGGAAGAAGAGCATGATAATAAGAACATGTAAAATAGAATTCTCGGGACCATCAAATCCCGAATGGGCGGAGAAGCTCGTAAGAGCATGCCAGCCGAGCAGCCGAGCATGGTCAAAATGACCTTTGCAAAAAGGCAAACCCGATGCACCAGACTCTGGAAAAATGCTCGGGACGCTATCAGGAGAAATTCTGTTGAAATGCGTAGCTGTGTTGAATCAATTTTTTTTTTAAAAAGAGCTCAACGATTCGGCAAACCCTTGCGTATAAAAACTGGGGAGACGTCCTTGGTATTCCGTAAGAACTCGAACATATGATCATGGTGAGCCTTGATGTAATGTTCGGGTAGCAACCGGGTATGAAACGCAAGTGTAAACTTCTGTTTCAAGATGACTCAGTTAATAATAAAGAGCCAGTTTAATAAGATACTTGGCAATTGAAGTCATTCGGGTAACAACCGGTTTAATAAGATACTCGGTTAAGTTACCTGAACAACGAAGAAGCCAGTTTAATAAGATACATGGCAATTGAAGTCATTCGGGTAATAACCAGTTTAATAAGATACTCGGTTAAGTTACCTGAACAACGAAGAAGCCAGTTTAATAAGATACTTGGCAATTGAAGTCATTCGGGTAACAACCGGTTTAATAAGATACTCGGTTAAGTTACCTGAACAACGAAGGAGCCAGTTTAATAAGATACTTGGCAATTGAAGCCATTCAGGTAACAACCGGTTTAATAAGATACTCAATTAATTTACCCGAACATCGAGGAGCCAGTTTAATAAGATACTCGGTTAATTTACCCGAACATCGAAGGGCCAGTTTAATAAGATACTTGGCAAATAAAGTCATTCGGGGTAACATCTGGTTTAATAAGATACTCGGTTAAGTTACCCAAACGACAGCCAGTTTAATAAAACAATCGGCAACAATAAGCAAAATACAGATCAAGACCATTCAATTCAGAGTAAAGTATAATTTTATTGCTCTTAAAAAAAAGAATGGTTACAGTTTACAAAAATTAAGGTCGTGAGGGTTTCGAGCCTTTTGTCGATACTTGGGTCTGGCATCATCTCGTATTCACGGAGCATGCTTTCGTTAGACGGCCAAACGATAGTATCGACAGTATCATCCATCGATTGGCTATAATCCTCGCCCAAGACCAGCCCAACATTTGCTACCACACCCTCGACCGACTCTTGACTAGCGTAAAGGTCGAGATGGAGTGTTCGGACAGAATTTCTAAGTGCATGGGATGAGACTCTTTGCCTTGACGGGATGAAGCTCTCCACTCCTTCATCTGAGTACGAAGAGACTCCAAGGACCGGTCTACGTGATGTTTGATTGACAGCTCCCAATTAGCTCTGGCCTTATCAGTGGCCCTATTCTTAATTTTGAAGAACTCGCCGGCCGAAACTAGCCCTCGGTCAAATTCCCGAAGAAGTAGGGCATCGTAAGTAGGGGATCTTTTGAAACGATCCACCCCTTGGACTTCAAGTTCCAACCTGGCCTCCCGGGATAGGGATTCAACTGTCAGCGCTTGGCGCTCTAGATCTTCGATCTTTCGTTCATACACCGACTTAGACTACTCCACCTCCTGCTCAGCCTTAAGCATGGATTCTTCAGTAGAAGATAAAAGATTTTGAAGTGATGCAACCTTCTCCTCTGCCAAAGATGTCTTCTCCTCGGCTTCAAACTGCTTCGCCAGACAATGGTCGGTGAATATTTGTACAGAGCCGACCTCTTGCTGATAAGCCACTTCGGCCAGAGCACGACCTTCCTCAATCTCCTTCAGCTGATCCTCTAGACGCCTTATTCGATCGGCTTGATGTTGTTGTATCTGAATTAGCTCAGCAAATTCGGCCACCATCTATAAAAGAATATATTTAGAAATCTGGCAGAAGCAAAGCAGTAAAGATGTCAGATTTAACTTACATAAGATGCACCATTAAAAACATTTTGAAGACGTTCGGACAGTGAACTGTCCTTAAAGCCGCTCCAGCGGTCCTCCCCGATAAAAGCCCGGCAAGAGGATATCTCCAGTAGCATATCCTGGGGAGAAGGATTTAAAGGTGCCCCCGAAGTTTCAGCCCCTGTATTCACAACCTCTGGGATAGAAGAAGCTTTGTTAGGTTCAGAGGTCGCCGTATCTTCTGATGCTCCAATGCCAACAGTCGGAGCAATCTCATCCGCAACATCTTCATCGCTTGAGTTGATGAATTAGACTACCCGAGGAACTTTAAGAGGACGAGACGGTGAACTAACTGCCTTTCGCTTCTCACCCCTAGAACGGTGGAAATTAAGGTCAGCGGCAGGATCTTCCTGCCTATCGTCCCGGAAAGACTCAAAGAATTCGGCACCTGCAGACACTTGATCCGTCAGGACGTTACCACCATCGTCGGCTTCAAACCGACTAACAGGCTCTTCACCTGAGCCTTCACATCACATCTCCCTATAATCAGGAAGTTGGGTATCGGTTGGCTCACTTGGGCCACTCGGGACCAGCAGGCTCTTGAACAGACGGTTGGGCGCCCTGATAAACGTATTCGGGGATCTATTCCTCAACAACGTCAGTTTCCTCATCAGACTCGGGCAGAGCAATGTCTTTATCACCCTAACGCGAAGCTTTTTTTTGGCTCACCTGTAAAATAGACTTCACTTGGCAAGCCTGAAGATCGCTGATGACGTCTGTATCGAACACTTAAAAAAAGGGGGAAATTCATATCACAAAATGAAAAGCTTCCAAGTACAGTAGGAAGGGTGTCAGATCACTTACATCGCCTGCGATGGCCCGAAATCTGTCTGAAGAAGCCTAGCTTTATCAAATCCTCCTCTTTAAAAAGAAGAAATGGGGAATACTCAACACCATTTGGGAATCCCCAGATCTTACAGTGACGTTGAGCCCGAGAGCCCCTCCAGTGAAAAACCAACTGTTCTTCTAAAACTTGTTGGATGTAGGGAACCCCCATACAAAACCCTTCTTTTTTGGGTCATCAGAGGCGTCGACCTCCCGATTCACCTTTGCTTCTTTGGGGACCCAACCGTCCGATGGAGTAGATGCAAGAAAATATGTCCCCGTCTTGCTAACCTGCCTCAGCGTAAAGAAATGCCTAATTTCATTTGGGGAAGGCGGCGAAAGGTTTATCCTACTGAACATATGCCACATGCACATCAAGACTTTATAACTATTCGGGGTCAAATGAGCTAGGGCTATCCCTGCTTTAACAGAAAACCAGGCAATAAATGGTTGAAAGGGAAGTGTGACACCACAACATAGCATTGATCCATAAATCGCGACCAAACCCTCAGGAGGATTCCATACGGCTCTATCCCCCGTAGGAACCAAAGTGACCGAGTCGGGCAAGTCGAATCGGGAGCGGTATTTTTCTATTTTAGTTGGCCCGACCATATCCGGCTCAGTATCAAAGCCACTCGGGGCGAGTATCAGAAAACGAAAGACGAGACGCCCTGGACACCTCAACAACATCATTCTCGTTAACAGTTTGTTCCCTGATCTGTACACTGCTCGAGCCATGCTTCTGTACCTCACTTCTGCTCTGATGTTTACCCATCCTTCGAAAAGATACCCTATGATCAGAAATATCAAAATCAGAACTAGATGAAGAACTCGATACAGGGCTGAAAGTGACGTCAGAGTGAAGCCCAGAAACATCAACCTCTAAAAATGGAGGTTAATCTATTGGGATATCCCCCAGTAATCGTCTAATGCAAGAAACTAACTGGAAATCCCCACGTTCTAACGCATCAAAAGCAATTCTAAAGAGACGATGACGGGAAGATGACCCCATTAAAACTAACCTTGAATTGAGGTTGATGCAAGATCTTCAACGAAAAATCACCAACTTCTGGATAAAGAAATCTGGGTTTAAAGAAATTTCTAGTTGAAAATTGTTAAGGATAAACCAACAATGTCTCTCAGCGAAGAATTTAAAAAGGAGACGGCACGAAACCCTATGACCTCGAGGTGAAAAAAATTATGATAAAGCTTGATGACGTAGGTGGCTTTGGTGACACGCAAAAATCATTTTCTTATAAATGATATCTAAAAACGAAAAGACTAGGGACACGTGTCAAAACAGGAACTAGCCCTCAACCGTCAGAACTTTAAAACGTCGCCATCATTAAGATCTCGCGTAATGAAGTGAATCGAAATTACATGGTCATCATTAAGACACGCCATTATGACAAGACGGCTATTCCGACACGAGTAAAAATTAAGATGATTAAAATACTCTTGCCCGAAATGAAATTTACTCGGTAAAAATATTTTAAGGGGGTATTGTGGTATGTGAATTTTACCAAGCGTACACGTCATCGACAAGATAGAGAAAATTGTCAGGTGGACACCCAAATAAGCACTCATGAAAAATCCTACAAGGCATCGTTAAAGAGAAGAAAGCCCGAGTAAATAAGCAGCATGGCAAGACCTACTCGGGATCAACTAAACTATTCCAAATCAATTAAAAGTACTCGGGGTTAGCAAAAAGCATCTTCTACTCGGGCTTAAACTGCGCTACTCGGGACCAACAAGTGTTATTCTTACTCGGGATAAATACAACCCGAGTAAGAAACTCGGTGCTTAATTCACACAGATTCAGTCATTAAATACGCGAAGATATCCATCAAGAAGAATCCCAAAGAGAACAGAATACTGAGCTAGAAGAATCCTCAATCAGGAAACAACTTGATTTCACTACAAAGACTACACTCTTATAAGGAAACAAGTCCAAATAAAACTACACTACTGGAATCCCACTCGATTTCCATAAGAGACTCCGAAACAGGAAAGAAGACAAGTCAACCTCAAACAAGTAATCGAATCACAATTGAATGTAAAGATCTTGTATTACTTGTACAAAGTAGATTAGGGTTCTATAAACATATAAATAGACCCATAATCTCGTTCCAAAAGATATATAGGCAAGATAGCAATAGAAAAATACATAGAGAAGAAAGAGAGATCGAGAGATTGTAAACATCATAATTTCATAGTGGATTTTGGCTCGGTTGACCCATCAACCACCCGTGGACGTTTCTCCGGTCATCAAAGTTTTATCACGTAAAACTTGTGTCTTCGTTACTCTCTCTGAATCTCTCTCTCTTTGAATTAATAGCCAAAATCCAATCCTTGTTGTCTTTTCTGACACAATCTAGAAATCGACGTCAACAAGTATGATGTTGATAAGTGTTATGTTAGAATTAAAGCATTAGTGTATGAGTTATATGATGAATATCTTAGAGTTTATGGTCCATCACTGAACATAGATGTTCTACAAACTCAAAATGTATCTCATTCTTCCTCATCCTCCAAATTTATGAGTTTATCAAGCTCTAACACGTATTCTGAGCTTGAATATCATCTATGTACCTATTTTGAGTTTATAGAAGACACTGAAGATAAAAAATTTGATATCCTACACTAGTTGAATGTGCATGAAATGTACTTTCCAATCTTGGCTATGATAGCCAAACAAATTATTTCAACACCCTACGGTGGTGGTGGAACAATAGTTCAACGACGGTGGGAATATTTTGGACTCCAGACGTTTACTTTTAAGTCCGAAATCAATTCAGATACAAGCTTGTGTTGATGATTAGACGAAGGTGTAAAATAGGCCACAAGATATCTATCAAGAGGAACCCTACGATTTCTTCAAAGATGACCGATCTGAAGCCGGAAGTGAAACAGATGATCATAACAACGTTTAGTCCACGACTCCATGTCATCACTAAACTTGAAATAAAAGGTAAGAGAACTACGTGGCAGAATTGTCACCGGTTCCGGTTCTGGTTCGAAACCGACGGTTTCGGTTTTGGAGGAACTTGAATCTAAATCGAACCGGTTTTACCTGGTTTCGGTTTCGGTTTCGGCTTCGGCTGTCTTGTTTCGGCGGTCCGGTTTTTTTTTGTTGTTCTTCTTCTTCTTCTATAAAATATTACATATATGTAAAGTAAATTTATTTATAAATGCATGTTATTGGGTCGCCTAATTTTTTTTTGAACTAAAATAAATAACAAATTAAAAAATTAAAATAAAACTAAATAAATGAAAATTTGGTCTTGCACTTAATTTTTACCACGATTAAGTTGCCTACGTTTCCTCTTAGGGGACTTCAGAAGAATCAAATGACACGTAGTTCTTTTACTTTTTATTGCAAGTTGGCCAGTTGGGTGATGACGTGAAGATAAGGACTAAACGTTGTTCTGATCATCCGTTCCACTTCCGGCGAAAGAAATCGTAGGGTTCCTCCTGATCGATTCTTGTTGTCTATATTTTGCTTTCGTCCAATCATCTACACTAGCTTGTATTTGAATTGATTTTGGACTTAAAAGGGAACGTCTAGTGTCTAAAATATTTCCACCGGCGCTGAATTGTTGTTCAACCGCTACTGTAGAAACTGGAGTTGAAAAGATTTGTTTGGCTATCATAGCCAAGATTGGAAAGTATTTTTCATGCTCATTCCACCAGTGTAGGATATCAATTTTTTTATCTTGAGTGTCTTCTATAAACTCAAAAGAGGTACCTAGATAAGATTCAAGCTCAAAATACGTGTTGGAACTTGATAAAGAAGAACCTCGTAACTTTTTGGTTTTGTTTGGATAACAGATTATACCCTAAATTCTTAAATCCAGAGGATGATGAGGATTGAGATACACTTGATTTCGTGGAACATCTATGTTCAATGATAAACCATAAACTCTAAAATATTAATCATATAACTCATACAGTAATGTCTTAACTCTATCACAACACTTATCAATATCATACTCTATTTTTAAACTTTGTTCATAATAAGCAGATAGATAATCAGACAAACTTTCTAATCTACAACGTGGATCAAAACACATGGCAATCAAATAAATATTTGGAAACTCTTTATAATATACTAACCATTTAGCCTTCATAGCAATAACGGACTCAAGCAATTGTGAGTCGGTTTCACAATGAGCTAAGACACCGACAATATTAAGACTTTCAATAATAAATAAATTAGTTGTAGGATAATAAACACCAGATAAATTGTTAGTAACAGTATTAAAGACTTTTAACAAACAAAAAATATTATTATAAACATCCCAATGACTTTGATAAAGATTAATGTGACTAACATTATATTGAATAAAAGTAACTAATAAATCTCTATAATCATAACTTTTAGTAAGCAATTTATATGTAGAATTCCAACGTGTTGGAACATCACGGGAAATTTAACTATATGCCTACCATTTTGTTTACAATATGTTGCCCATGCTTTTATTGCAGAAGGATTTCTCCATAAATAATAGAAGGCATCTTTAATAGGTTGAATAAACTATTGAAGAGTTTATAATCCTTTTTGAACAAATAAATTTAACACATGGCATGTACATCGTTGATGAAAAATTTTGCCACCAAGATAAAGTTTACATAACTCAATTAAAGCAGGAACAACAGCAGTATTGTGGGAAGCATTATCAAAACCAATTGCGAAAATTTTGTTTTCAATATTATACTCTGTAAAAATAATTCTAAGATGTCTAAAAATATTAGCAGCTGTGTGTTTCTCATCAAAAAATCTAAATGAAAGAATCCTTTTTTGGAGAGTCTATGCATTATCCATATAATGGAGTGACCATTGTTTTATTTAGGTGATGGCTAACTCGGTTGTCGTGTCTTATAGACTTTCAAATATAATATGGCTATGATCCACTTAATGACTGCAATGAGGAGTCATACTGAAAAGGCTGAGTCTGATGCAGAAGCAACCATGGGGGAGCTCGCTCAAACTCGGGGTGTGGTACAGGTGTTGCAACTTAATCTGGACATAACCGAGAAAGCATTGGATGAGACTCTCTACGACTTGGAGCGGCTGAGCGGGCTCTTGACCTGGAGACCATTAAGTCGGAGTGGCGGGCTATGGAAAGGAACACTTGGAGGAAAAAAGCTAGGGAACAGATGAAGGAGAACCAAACTTTGAGAGCTCAGGTGACTAACTTGGAGGCTAAGGTGACTCATTGTTTAACGATGGTTACTTTTACGCTGCGTTCCAAGTGGCACAAGCATTGCCTCCTCCCTTTGACTTGTCCACCATCGCAGACTGGAACCGGGAAGAGATCCTAGAGAGGGCAAGGAAATTTTCCATCCCAGTTGATGATGTGGTAGGCCTCTCTAGGACTGCTGGTGCTGATGAAAGTGCATATGATAAGGAATATCATTCTAGGATTACGGAGGTCTTGCCTGCTCTTGGGATGGTTGAAGAAGGACCGCATGTTGTTTATGAGGTGGTGGAAGATCAACCTGCCTCCAAAGAGGTAGTAGGAAGCCAAGCTGACCTAGCTCTGGCTGAGACAGTGACTAGAATGGAGCCAGTAGAGGAGCAGCCTGAGGAAGGGGTGACCCGGGCTTCTCAGGCAGAGATAGTTCCTCCTAAGATCCTGACTGAGGTTGCCCAAGTGTTTATAAAAGACCAAACTGTGGAGCATGAGGAAGGCGAGCAGCCACCAGATGAGGGAGCAGGAAGAGACCATCAGGAAGAAGCCGATGCATGACCTCATTCTTAGTTTTGTTTCTGTTACCCAGAAAGGGGGTAGGCACCCTGCTTGATCATGAGCTAGGCCATTCATACTTCCCACAATTTTTCTTTTCTTTTTTTAGCCTGGAACTAGGGGATGGGCTCCCTACTTGAGCTGATGTAGCTCGACGGATGGGATGAGCTCCTCTGATTTTGTGAATGATATCTTATTTCTTCTTCTTATCTATATCTAATTTATCCTTACATTGACTAACTAGTTGTACACCTGACTTAAGTCAAAATCCGATAATGCCAAAAAGTTACAAATCTTGCTAAGTGTAGAGGATCAGTATTGATTAAGTGATTGATATCCCTTCTGGGTACTTAGTCGAGGTATTGGTCCTGTAGTCCCAGGTGACTGTAGGACCTGTTTTCTTGGTTTCCTGGTCCTCTTAAGGACGCTGCATTTGTACCTTGAATTTTTCATATAGCAAGACTTCAGCAAAATAGCATGTAGCAAACACTTATGTACCCGAGACCCTCTAACTGGCGGTACCCTGGTACCAAGGCGATGATTTGTTTGAAGCGTTCACAGCCGCTAACTTGAGTCCCCAGTGTATGCTTGGTTTAATCGGGATCTGACAACACAAAACAAATTGAAAAAATTGATGAAAAGATAGATAGGAGTAGATTAATTATTGGAACCAGATTGTCGAGGTACCTTGGTCGATGTGCCCCTATTGGGGCCTTTTATTGCACTGATTTCCCTTTTCGAAAGAATCTAAGTACCAGGTATCCCTACTTTTTAGGATTCTTGTACTTTGATGAAATACATTGGTCAAACTGATCCACGGTACCTTTGGTCCCTGTACCATGGAGGTACCATTTTAAGGCGATTTCGATCTAGCAGGCAACTATACACTTACAAATAGATCCTTCTTGGGGGAGGTATCCCGACCAAGGCATCAGGGATGGTGAATGGGTCCCAATAACCAAATCCTGAGTCTATACCTTATTAACCAGACCCTTTTTAGCGGGGGGTGGTGCCCAACCAAGGCTTCAGAGATGGTGAGGGGGCTTCTCAGATCGATCTCTGGTCTCATGATCTAATAGGCAACTATGCTCTTACATTAATATCTTTCTTGGTAGGTGGTGGTACCCGGCCAAGGCATCGAGATGGCGACATAGCTTTTTCAGGTCAAGGCAATCATGGCGAATTTCCACTGGCGAAAGCATAAACAGAATAGAGATGCAGAAAACTTGGAGAAAACTAACTAAAATTTTTATTGATGGTCAAAATAGGAGTACAGAAAATATTAAAGGCAACTAATGCTGACATTTAGGTAGAACCGAGCTACTTGGAGTCCCCTGCTCAGGGGTAGAACCTCTTTAGGTGATCTGCGTTCTATGTATGGTCAATGGGTCATCCATCCATATCTTCGAGCTTGTATGCCCCGCTCCGAACCACTGCTTTTATCAAGTAATGACCTTCTCAGTTTGATCCCAAGACCTTATCTGACATGACTATGGTGTTCTGGGTCACCTTTCAGAGTACTAAGTCTTCTTCTTTAAAGCTCTGGGCTTTCACCCTCCTTTTGAAGTATCTCACAATCCGGCTTTAGTAGATAACTACCATTTCTGCCTCTTTGTCATGTTTTTCTTATAAGAAGTCTATTGTGGCTCAGAATTTAGCCTTGTTAATCTCTGACTCAAAGTGGTAGACCCAAAACGAGGTCAACTAGTGATCCATAGGTAAGATCGCTTCTATCCCGAAAGCTAAGGAGTAGGGTGATTCCCCAGTCGCAGTCCTTTTAGTGATCTGGTAGGCCCAAAGTACCTCAGGTAACTCCTCTGCCCACTTGCCCTTTTTTGCTGGAGCTTCTTCTTTAAAAGCTTCTTGAATGTTTTTTTGGTAGCCTTCACCAGGCCATTGGTTTGGGGATGGGCCACTGAGGCAAAGCAGATGTCGATTCCTAAGTTCTTACTAAAATTTTTGAATTGAGCATTGTCAAACTGATTCCCGAGGTCGGTGATAATGGCGATCGGGGTGCCAAATCTTCACACTACATTTGTTTAACAAACCTGGTGGTGTTTTCCTTTATGATCTGAGATAATGGCCCCGCTTCCACCCACCGAGTGAAGTAGTCAGTCGCAACGATTGCGTGCTTGGCTTGACCTGGAGCAGTAGGGAAAAGTCCAATCAAATCAATCCCTCAGATCGCGAATGGGTATGTCAAGCTGATTGATGATAGGCTTTTTGGGGTAAGTGGTTCAAGCTCGAAGCTCTTTGGCACGGTCCATATGACTGTGCAAAACTTCGTATCCTGGCTAGTAGTATCCCAAGTGAAGCAACTTGTATGCTAACGTTTCTCCACCAGTATGACTTCCACAGTCTCTAGAGTGGACCTCTCTTAGTGTCCAGCTGGCATCATCGGGGTGTTTTCACCATAGTAAAAGGAGAGATTTTCCCCATCTGTAGAGGTATCCGTCTACTAGGCAATAGCGAACAGAGATTCTTTTGACTTTACGAGCTTGGTTGGGTTCCACTATAAGCTTTCCCTCTTAGATGTAGGTGGCTATGGGGTCCATCCAGCATGAATATCGATCAACTGGATAGATTTCTTTACGTGCTGCTATGCTGGATCGGGAGATCATCTGAAGGGGTACTCCCTTATATAGAGCATACCCCTTATTGGTAGTTATCTTTGCTAAGACGTCTGCCCTGTGAATCTGTTGGCATGAGATCTACTGAATCTTGAATCCCTTGAGCTGGCTCTTGAGCAATTGGACCTGTTTGAGAAAAACGGCCATGTTAGCCCCATTTGCCTGGTATAGACTGGTGACCTGGTTGACGATGAGCATGGAATCGCTCTTGACATGCAAGTAGTCTACCCCGAGCTCGAGGGCTATCCTCATTCCTGCTATGAGGGTTTCGTAGTTTGACTCATTGTTTGTAGTCTTGAACTCAAACATGAGGTTGTGGCAACGTTATGCTTTTATTGGATTTATCAGGATAATACCAGTCCCACCTCAGCTTGTCCAAATTCCCCATCGGTGAAGAGGATCCAACGATCACAGTCGGTTGGCCAGTTATCAATACCTAGTCCTTTCTCTGAATTCAGCCCTGCCTCCATTGGAGCATCGGAGTTGAGAGGTGTTGAGAATTCTACCACGAAGTCTAGTAGCACCTGGGCTTTGATAGTGGTTCTAGCTTTGTACTTCAAGTCGAACTGAGTGAACTCAAGGGCTCAAAGGACTAACCTCCCAGATATATCTGGCCCCTGCAAGAACTGGCGAAGAGGTTGATCCGTCAACACTGTTGCCATATGCGCCTGAAAGTAGGGGCAGAGCTTTCTCGCCTAGATCACCAAGGTGAAGACAAGCTTTTCCAAGAGGACATAATTCTTCTCGGGCTTGGTCAATACATGACTCACATAGTAGATAGGTCGATGGACCCCATCCTCACATTCTTTATCCAAAGCCCCGTTTACAGCTATCTCAGACACAAACAAATAAATTTACAGCTCTTTTCTAGGGTCCGGCTTAACCAGTAACGGTGGGCTGGCTAGATAGGTCTTGAGGGATTGGAATGCCTGCTCGCTGTCCTGATCCCATTTCATAGTCTTTTCTTGCTTGATCACCTTGAAGAAGGGAAGATATTTATCTGTTGATCGTGAGATGAAACGATTGAGCGCTGCCATCCAACCAGTCAAAGCCTGAATCTGCTTGAGTGAGCAAGGGGACTCTAGGTCCAGTATAGATCGGATCTTCTCCGAGTTGGCCTCTATACCCCACTCATGGAAAATGAACCCAAGGATCGTACCCGTACTTACCCCGAATGCACACTTGGCGGGGTTCAGCTACATTTAGTTTTCTCTTAGAATTCGGAAGGCTCTACGAAGGTGGTCTCGATGCTCCTCCGTGGTCTGGGATTTGGTGATCATGTCATTGATGTAAACCTCCATCGTTCTTCCTATTTCTAGCTTAAACAGTCGGTTAACTAGGCATTGGTAGATGGCACCCGCATTATTGAGGTCGAAGGGCATTACCCTGTAGCAGTAGAGGCACTGTCAGGTGATGAAATTGGTCTTGTCCTGGTCCACGAGGTGTATCATAATCTGGTTGTATCCTGAGAAAACATTCATAAAGCTTATGAGCTTTTTTCCCATGGTAGAGTCCACTAACTAATCGATTTTGGGCAGGAGAAAGCTATCCTTCGGGCAGGCGAAAGCTATCCTTCGGGCAGGCACGATTGAGGTCGGTGTAATCAATACACATACGCCACTTCCCGTTTGCGATCCAATCAGGGTATCGCACTTCCCTGAAGTCAGCTCTTACCAATTTATCGACTTCTTCCTGGATGGCGGCATTTCTATCGGCGTTAAAGTGCTGCTTCTTTTGCTTGACCTGCTTGAAAGTAGAATCGACTGCCAACCTATGCTACCAAGAATATGGGGATCCCTAGCATTTCGTCATGGCTCCAAGCGAATATGTCACTGTATTCCTAGAAGAGCTCGATCAAACCTTTCTTTATTCCTGGTTCCAAGATGGTGTCAATCATGACTACCCTAGATGGATCGTCTCCTCTGATTGGGATCTCTTCTAACTTATCCACAGGGGTGGCCACTGGCTCATCCTCAGTCTTCTCTACTTCGTCAATATCTTGGATATCACTTTCTAGTTCATCTGTCAATCCTTTCGCATCACCTAGGAGCCTGGATTCTATTTCTGATGATTCTTGCCCCCGTACAACGGCTACCTGGGCATACTGCTTTGCTAGTGTTGTGGAAGTTATAGATACAGTGTAGCACTTACAGGCGGTTTACTGATCTCCACATACCTCTCCTACCTCGTTTCCTACCGAAAACTTCAGGATGTTATGGGAGATAGATAATGCCCCATTGAGGGCTGACAGGAAAGGTCTTAATCAAAATGGTGTTGTAGGTCAATGGGGTGTCGACCATAATGAAGTCTGTCATGATATTCTGTTATAGAGGTGCAGTCCCAACGATCACTGGCAGAATCTTCGATCCCACTAGCACAATTGAGTCCCCGGTGAATCTGTACAAAGGGATGGTGCAACTGTTGTAGCACCACTGCTTCAAGTTGAGCTTCTCTAGGGTGTCTTTGAATAGGATGTCCATGCTGCTACCTGTGTCGACTAGCAGGCGGTGGACCAAAAAATTGGTGATTTGTACCATGACCACCATGGGATTATCATGCGGCTGAATAGTGTTGTATACTTCAGCTTCAATGAAAATGATTTGAACGGACTGGGAGAACCCCACAGAGCTCTGATCGACCTTGAAAATCCGTTAACCTTCCTCGATCTGGGGTATCTTCCTGGTGTGGTTCTTTCTAGAGTTGTTAGAGGTTCCTGCCAAGATGGGTGGGGACTCCACTGATACATGGATTTGTGAGGTCCTTCTACTCTCCTTTCCTCTTCTCAGCATGGTCTCGGATCTCTGCATGTACCTCGTTTCTTGTGTAGATCCTGTCACAGACCTGCTGTAAGAATTCCACCAAGCAGCCACCTCTTACCAGCGCTTCAACCTGATTACGTAAACTGAAGCACTCTGAAGTGTTGTGCTCTACATCCTTATGGAAATCACAGTACTTGTATCGGTTCCTTGTATCCGCTGGTGCCTTCATGGGAAAAGGTTTTCTGAGCAGTCCCTTATCATGGATGGCTATGTAGATCGTCTCACGGGATACATTCAATGGGGTGTAGTGGTTGTAACCCATGTCATCCCAGTATATAGGGCCACGACTCTTGATAGAGGTGAGGCTCGAGGTAGAGTTCGCCTTGCTGGGTACCACTCCCGGTTGAGGGGTCTATTCTGCGCCTTCGAGGGTGGTGTAGTTTTTGGTGCCTTTTTCTTTTGGCTTTTGGCAGTCTTCATATCATCGTGCTAGATTTTGACCCTGAGTTGTTGTTGGAACCCCGTTCACCGGTCACGCAGCGGAACTATCTTTTAAATTTTTTTAATACAGATCATAATCTAAATCTAGGACCAGTGAACTTGGGATCGAAATTAGTTTTCGAAACTAATACATACAATGTGTAAACATAGGAAATTGTAATCAATAAAATCAGAAGAAGAAAATCATACCAACGTTTGGAGGCTCCTTCACTTTATGCTATGCTCCTGTCTGAACCACTCGATCTTCCTCTCTATCTCCCGGGACTGGTAACTGCGTGTGGGCGTGTCACGGTCTCAGGAACTTGAATGGAGGATATAGAGAAAAACACTTGAAGAAACACTTGAAGAAACTCTTTCTTCTTGATCAATATGCAACACTTGCTTTGATCTTTTCACATGTACACATACAATTGCTATTTTCACTTGTTCATGCCAACAAACCAAAAAACTCTTTTTTTTTCTTTTTTTTTTCGTGTGTATCAAGTATCCACCCAGAGAACAAAATCCACTATTTTTCTAAATCTATGTCTCACACCTAATCAATTTGCATTTCATGCAAACACCGATTAGTGTTTTGACTTGGTCATTCTTTTTCTCTTATATTAAAACATAATCACGCCTACACTTGCTTTTTTTTATATATCAATTCTATATTTGTTTCTCTCCTTTTTTTAGTGTGGATATATATATATATCATTCTTTGTATCCTATACAAAAACTTATATATATACGCACATCAATTTATATTCAATGCAATCTCTTGTATTATAATTTATATATATCTTTTAATTATTCTTTTCAAATATATCTAATATATTTTCTAATATATTTAAAGTGATAATAAGTATTTTAAATTTAAACTTAAATTCAATACTTAGATAAATGATTTAGTAAAAATAAAATAATCCTATTATTTTAACTTCAGCTAAATCCATATATCAACTAACACCCTCTAATTAATAGTTAATTAATAATTCATAATTATCAATATAATTAAATAATCTAATTATTTAATTAACGTAATTATTAACATTCATTAATTAAATAATCTCATTATTCAATTAATTCCTGAATAAACACGTGTCACTTTCGTAACAAAATTAACTAGACAATCCAATTAATTAACCATGACCCGTATTACCTAAATCGATCGGGCTAGTAAGGGAACTAATGGACCCACGGTATTTTGAGCTCCAATAATCCTCGGAATCATTAATTAAACTCTTTAATTAATATTTTAATTAATATTCCTTGATTATTAACTCCGGTGTTATTCCACTAAAAACACGAAGCTGCACTCTCTCAACTGTAGACGTTTTTACACAGACCGATACAACTCGGTGTCCATCGGTGTAGCTATTACACATGATGTGATCCTCCACAGTAGTTCATAATTAGAGATGGGTCATAATGTCCGTTATACCCCTCTAATTACATATATCCTTTAAGTACCATTGATTCTCTAATAGACAATAAATTCTATTTCCTTACGGAATCAGGAGAGCGCTCATATTGTCCAAGATCCGAATCAACCCTTAAGGGAACTACCTTCTACTTCTCACAAGAATGAGTGGATTCCACTATTGTGTACAAACCTTCCCAGCCACAAGCCAAACAGTAATCCCAACATAAGGAGCATATTGAACGGGAACTGCATTTGACCTCACCCATGGTATATCAAATACCACGATCTAACCTGAAGGAGTCGATAAGACACTCAAGATTAAGATCACCCACATATAGTCATCATTAGTTGATATATATATATATATATATGAATCTCATCGGTAAACGGATCTTGGTGAGAGATTTATATAGATCATGGCCCAGTCCTATATGATCACATCATACAAAGTGTCTCCATTCTCATATCTCATATGAATGATTCAGGATAGAATCACATTACGGAATGGACCGCAGTTATAGATTAACTATAAATAAAGTACTCAGATTTATTTGCTATTCATGGACTCTTTAGATTGCACGTCTCTTACTATATCCATCTTTATATCACACTTATATACATAGTTCGAGATTACATCTGGCAATCTTGGATGTAAAATATATATGCATAAGTTAAACAATAAACAACACAACAAGAATGAATTGAAATTTTCCTTTTATTTATTTCATAAATCCATTTACAAATTACATCTTTAGGGCATAAACCCCAACAATCTCACTTGCACTAAAGCATGTGAGGCATGTCTGGTAACCCTAGACCATCTAGGTAACCTGAAAACAATTTAGCCGGTAAGGTCTTCGTAAATTGATCAGCATTATTGTCTTGTGAGGCTATCTTGGTGACGATCACATCTCCTCTCTATACTATCTCTCTAATGAGATTATACTTTCTGTCTATATGCTTTCCTTTCTTGTTCTTTGAAATTAGCCACAGCACCACTGTTATCACAATAAAGTGTGATGGGCCTATCCAGATCTGGAACAACTTCCAGATCACTTAAGAACTTACGGAGCCAAACAACCTCTTTAGCAGCTTCACAAGCGGCTACATATTTGGCTTCCATGGTGGAGTCAGCAATGCAAGATTACTTGATACTTCTCCACACGAGGTGAATACTGATCCAGACGTGGATTTCCTAGAATCCATATCTGACTGAAAATCAGAATCTGTGTATCCTAACTGGATCAAATCCTGCCCGGAATACACTAGCATATAGTCTATCGTTCTCCGAAGATATTTGAGAATTGTCTTGACAGCAACCCAATGATCCAATCATGAGTTAGACTGGAATCTGCTGACTACTCCCACTGCATAGCAGATGTCCGGTCTCATGCATAACATAGCATACATGAGACTACTTACTGCTGATGCATAGGGTACACGTCTCATATCCTCAACTTCTTGATATGTCTTAGGACAATGTTCCTTAGACAAGTGAACTCCATGCATAGAAGGTAAATTATCTTTCTTAGAGTTTTAAGTCGAAAATCGCATAAGAATCCTATGGATATATGATGCCTGAGACAGTGCTATGAGTTTGTTCTTATGATCTCTTATAAGTTGGATCCCTATAACATAACTCACCTCTCCCTAATCTTTCATTTGGAATTAGCTAGCCAATCAACCCTTTACACCAGACAACACTCTAATATCATTCCCAATAAATAGGATATCATATACGTATAATACCAAGAAAACTACTTTCTTATCAATGATGCGCTTGTAGACACAAAGCTCATCGACGTTCTGCTCGAAGCCATAGGTTTTGATCACATCATCAAACCTAATGTTCCAAGATCTAGATGCTTGTTGAAGTCCATAGATGGACCTTTACAGCTTGCAAACCTTTTACTCTTGATCTAGAGACACGAATCCCTCTTGTTGCATCATATAGATGCTCTCATCAAGATTGTCATTCAAGAATGCAGTCTTGAATTCCATTTACCAAATTTCGTAATCGAAATAGACAATAATGGATAAGAGAATTCTAATAGACTTAAACATGTCTACTGGGAAGAAAGTCTCTTCATAATCGACCCCCTCTTTCAGGGTATAACCTTTGGCCACTAGCCTTACCTTTAAGGTCTCTACCTTCCCGTCTACTCCTCTCTTTCTCTTGTAGATCCACTTACATCCTATAGGTTTTACCCCATTTGGTAAGTCTACAAGATCCCAGACTGAGTTAGAGTACATGGACTCCATCTCGAGATTCATGGCTTTAAGTCATTCTTCTTTATCAGGATCTTCCATTGTATTCTTAAATGTCAATAGATCACCCACACTATCAGCAGAGACAACACTTTGTCCCACACTTATACCTAACTAGAGTTCAGGTTGTCTCACAACCCTCTCACTACGTCTAGGTGGCAGTGTATCCTGATCAGGTACCATCTGACTCTCAGATGTTTATGGATTAACAACTCTTGTTGATGAAGCACTAGTCTCACTGGGCTCACCAGGCTCCAACTCATTTAATACAATGTTAGAACGAGGTTTATGGTCACTAATATAATTGTCCTTAAGAAACGTTGCATTTATCGATATAAATACTTTATTATCTTTGGGACTATAGAAGTGTCCACCTCTGGTCTCCTTGGAGTATCCTACAAACAGGCAGACGATGGACTTGGAGTCTTTCCACTTATGTTCTTTATCACATGCGCTGGACACCCCCATATACAGAAATGTCGCAAACTAGCTTTACGACCATTCCACAACTCTAGGGGAGTCTTAGAAACAGATTTGGATAGCACTACATTCAAAATCTATGCCGCTGTTTGTAATGCATATCCCCAAAAGGAATTTGGTAATGAAGAGAAACTAATCATAGATCTCACCATTTCCATCAAGGTTTTATTTCTTCTCTCCACTACACCATTTTGCTGAGGTGTACCGGGAGCTGTGAGTTGAGAAACTATCCCATGCTCGACCATAAAGTCTTCAAACTCTTGGTCAAGGTACTTACCTCTACGATCCAATCGTAGTGACTTGATAGTCCTACCTAACTGATTCTCAACTTCAGCTCGAAATTCTTTGAACATTTTAAATGTTTTCAACTTTCGTTGCATCAGGTAGATATATTTGTATCTTGAGTAGTTATCTATAAAGGTGACATAATACTCATAACCACCTCTAGCTTTAACATTCATCGGTCTGCAGACGTCTGTATGACTGTATGTATAAGCTCTAGCGGTTCCTTAGCTCTAAACCATTTTCCAGTAAAAGGTCTCTTCGTCATCTTACCTTCCAGACAAGATTCACAGACAGGTAAGGTGCCAACCTTTAACTCACTTAAAGGTCTTCTTTTTACTAGTCTGTCTATCCGGTCACGGTTGATATGACTAAACCTTTGATGTCAGAGATACATGTCATTATCTGGAGAAATCTTATGTCGTTTAGTTTTTGGTTTTTCAACCTTAAACATTTCGGTGTTGAGCAGTGCAGTATGTATTAACGGTCTTAACACATACAAATTGTTTTCATTAATTCCTGAACAAATATTCAGACCATTCTTTCCAGTAATAACAGACTTATTATTAAAAGAAACAAAATATTTTTATTCTAACAACTTAGAAACAGAAATCAAATTTCGTGTAAATCCAGGAATATAAAATACATTGTCCAACAATATATTATTATTACAAAAACGTAATCTAATTACGCTCACTGCTCATGTCGACACGACATCCTCTGACCCCTCACGCTTTGAGAAGGCTTACTCCTCTAGTTGTGTCCAAGAATCAGTCAATTGTAAAGAAGAACAAACATGGTTAGTGGCCCCCGAATCAACTATCCAGGGTGAAGAATCATCTTCCATTAAACACGACTCAAGAACAAGTAAATCATATTTACTTTTCTTGAACTTCTTCTTGCTTAGGGCTTTCTTGGGTTTGGGCTTACCCTTCTCTTTCCCAGTAAACCTCTTTCTCTTTTTATTATTAGAGGAAGATGGTTCGGTAACATTTGTCTCACCGGTCTTACCCTTGTTGTCCTTAGTCAAGGACTCAAAAGTAGTGAGCTCATTGAGCAACTGTGTGAGATTGAACCTTAACTTGTTCATCTCGTAGTTACTCTTAAACTGATTGAAACTCTTCGAAAGAGTCATTAGTATGATGCTCACTTGACTGGGTTCAGCAATGGCCCCGCCATTGACATCTGCCTTGTTGAAGTATGACAGCATGCTCAGGACATGTTCATGACCTGAAGTACCTTCCTTCATGCTAGCGAGCATAGCGGAACGAACAACTTCGTGTCACTTTTTCTCGGAGGGCTGCCCGAACATAGCTTGCAATGACTCCATTATTTTGAATGCTGAAGTCATTGCTTCGTGCTTTGTGACAAGCACGTCTATCATAGAAGCCAACAGATATGTTCAGGCATTCTCATCAGATGATACCCATCGCTTGTATGCCTCACGAACAGTTCGTATGGCATTGGCAGCAGACACTGGAGGACATTCCTCCGTAAGCACAAACTTGAGGTCTTTGGTGACCAATATTGCATTAATGTTTAGTTTACACTTAGTGTAGTTATCACTAGTTAACTTTTCGTTTGCGAGAATTTGAAGTAATGCAGAAGACATTGTTGCTGAAATAAATAAAACATTCATTCAGTCATTTATTTAAAACAAGTGCGAGTGCTTTGGCATAAATTTAAACATGATGCATGAACATGTTTAACGAACTAGAACTACCTTAAAACTAGTTACTATACCATGACAATCCAACATACCACAAATAAGTGTCGCCTTATGGTCGGTCAAGTCTTTACATGTTGGACCGATACATTCTCAATCAAATGATATTCTAGAATAACTATTATTCCATATCATTCAACAATTGTTTATTCAGTTAGGTTTTTAATTAACAAACTTAATCAAATCATTCGTGAGTGTAACCCACCATTTCAGATGTCACGAGCTTAACTCGAGAATTGCCGCCTTAGGGTCGGTCAATCCTGAAATACCCTTAGAAATCATATCCGTTAAGAAGTCAACATTGGTATTGACCTTTATGGAAACCCTCCTTAGGGAGGACGAAAGCAAAGCCGTCACGAGGCCCCACTCGGATCTCACGATGTTGAACTAATGATGGAGACCGCGGGATATATATATATCATATATCCCACTCCTACTCACTATTTTAAAATTAGGGTTTTCTATTAACCGTTAATGCACCTAGACTCTACAGGATTAAACGACTAATTTTAATCAAGTTTTCTAACGCATTAACTAATTAGAGACAAATTCTAATTAACTAATAATTTATTAATGATTTTTAACAATTAAAAAACTAATATATTAGTGAATAATCTAAGCCTTGGTAAAATATTTAATAAGGTCATATTATTATGTTAGTGTTTACCAAGTTTTAATTATTAAAACCCTAACACTTTATCCAGATCATTTATTATTAGGTTATTAATCAAGTTAATCCTAATAAATGACCATATTAATCTAATTTTTTAAACACTTTAATAACTAGATTAATATTAATGAGAATTACCAAGTTTTCTAACCATTGAAAAACTAATCTCATTATTCATAGACATTTATGTATATTACCCATTTTAATCACATTAATATATATATATATATATAATATCAGGCTATGATACATGTATGACATATCAAATATATTTGTGTAGACACATCTAATCTCAATGAAATACGTATGCATGACAATGTTTTTATCATCACATAATATAAAACAT
The DNA here is from genome assembly GCA_032871835.1 of Dipteronia dyeriana. NCBI lineage: Eukaryota > Viridiplantae > Streptophyta > Magnoliopsida > Sapindales > Sapindaceae > Dipteronia > Dipteronia dyeriana. Next base: position 92,882,122 of record CM065299.1, on the reverse strand, counting down.
ACATGAATTGACCGAATATTGTGGATTGTTTAACCTAAAAAAAATTTGGAATCTAAAATTACAAAAATACCCCCAAGGCATTCATTGTTCTTCTTGTAATTTTCGAGTCTTCCAGTCTCTTCATGTCACTCCGATTCATCTCATGAATCCTTCTTCGTGATTTTTCCAGGTCATCAATACAGGTTACATTTTTTTTACAATACAATAACAGTAAAAAAAAAACAAATAATAATAATAATAATAATAATACAACTCATAAACCCTAAATTCTCAGTACCATATAATTAACGATCAATCATGTTTTTATAAATTAAAAAAATAATAATATACATACAAAAACATCATACAGTCAATTTAAATCGTGCATACACAATCATACATACAGGTAGGGATGCACATTTATCCTTAGGGCCCTAGATCCTCGCACCCCATCCTCATTTGGGGATTTTTTTTTTTTGGGAAAATTGGGAAATGGAGGGATGGGGATGATTTTCATCCCCAAATTAAAATGGGGACGGGGATGGGGGGACCCCTCCCCATCCCCATTTTCCCATTTCCCCCAAAAATATATAAATATAATTATAATATGTATTTGAATTATTTAAAACATTTTATGTTGAATTTGTATTGCATTGATATTTTTTATTTGTAATGAAAGGTTTGTTTTTTAAATTTAATTTATAATTTTTAATTAAATAGAAAAATGAGGGACCGGGAGATACGAGAAAACAGGGAAAAACGGAAAAAATGGGGAACTGGGGATGGGGATGGGGGGACCTCCACCCAAACATCCCCATCCCCATCCCCATTTTCCCATTTGGGGAAAATGGAGGGGATGAGGAAAGGTCTAGGAAGTGGGGATGGGGATGGGGATGGGGATGGGGGGACCTATATCCATCCCCAATCCCCAAACATGCATCCCTACATACAGGAGCATCGAAAACAATATCTTGTTACGAAAATAAAATTGGCTTTGATACCAATTGTTGGAACCTCATTCACCGGTCACGCAGCAGAACTAGGTTTTAAATTTTTTTAATATAGATCATAATCTGTAACTGAGACCAGTGAACTTGGGATCGATATTATTTTTCGAAACTAATATATATAATATGTAAACACAGGAAATTGTAATCAATAAAATCAGAAGAAGAAAATCATACCAACGTTTGGAGGCTCCTTCATTTTACGATATGCTTTTGTCTGAACCACTCGATCTTCCTCTCTATCTTCCGATACTGGTAACTACGTGTGGGCGCGTCACGGTCTCAGGAACTTGAATGGAGAATGTAGAGAAAAACACTTAAAGAAATTCTTTCTTCCTGATCAATATGCAACACTTGCTTTGATCTTTTCACAGGCACACATACAATTGCTATTTTCACTTGTTCATGCCAACAAACCAAAAAACTCATTTTTTTTTTTTCGTGTGTATCAAGTATACACCCAGAGAAAAAAATCCACTTTTTTTTTTATCTGTACCTCACACCAATTAGTGCGTTGACTTGGTCATTTTTTTTCTCTTATATTAAAACATAAACACGTCTGCACTTGCTTTTTTTATATATCAATTCTATATATGTTTCTCTCCTTTTTATATATATATATATATATATATCAATTTGTATCCAATACAATCTCTAGTGTTATAATTGATATATATCTTTTAATTATCCTTTTCAAATATATCTAATATATTAAAAGTGATAATAAATATTTTAAATTTAAACTTAAATTCAAATACTTAGATAAATGATATAGTAAAAATAAAATAATCCTATTATTTTATCTTCAGCTAAATCCATATATCAACTAACACCCTCCAATTAATAGTTAATTAATAATTCATAATTAACAATATAATTAAATAATCTAATTATTTAATTAATGTAACTATTAACATTCATTAATTAAATAATCTCATTATTCAATTAATTCCCGAATAAACACGTGTCACTTTCGTAATACAATTAACTAGACAATTCAATTAATTAATTGTGACCCTTGTTACCTAAATCGATCTGGCTAGCAAGGGAACTAATGGACCCACAGTATTTTGAGCTCCAATAATCCTCAGAATCATTAATTAAACTCTTTAATTAATATTCATTGATTATTAACTCCGGTGTTATTCCACTAAAAACCCGAAGCTACACTCTCTCAACTGTAGACGTTTTTACATAGACCGATACAACTCGGTGTCCATCGATATAGCTATTACACATGGTGTGATCCTCCACAGTAGTTCATAATTAGAGCTGGGTCATAATATCTGTTATACCCCTCTAATTACATATATCATTTAAGTACCATTGATTCTCTAATTACATATATCTACTATTGTGTACAAACCTTTCCAGCCACAAGCCAAACCGCAATCCCAACATACAGAGCATATTGATCGGGAACTGCATCTGACCTCACCCATGGTATATCAAAGACCACAATCTAACCTGAAGGAGTCGATAAGACAATCAGGATTAAGATCACCCACATATAGCCATCATTAGTTGATATATATGAATCTCATCGGTAAACGGATCTTGGTGAGAGATTCATATAGATCATGGCTCAGTCCTATATGATCACATCATACAAGGTGCCTCCATTCCCATATCTCATATGAATGATTCAGGATAGAATCACCATACATTAAGGAATGGACCGCAGCTATAGATTAACCACAAATAAAGTACCCAGCTTTGTTTGCTATCTATGGACTCTTTAGATTGCACATCTCTTACTATATCCATATTTATATGACACTCATATACATAGTTCGAGATTACATCTGGTAATCTTGGATGTTAAATATATATGCATAACTTATAAAATAAACAACACAATAAGAATGAATTGAACTTTTCCTTTTATTTATTTCTTAAATCCATTAACAAATTACATCTTTAGGGCATAAACCCCAACAGTTGTTCGCTTATCTCGACCTGCTCGAGGCTCTATCATAGGCCTTCTAATAGGTCTCTGGAGGGCACTTAGAGAATGACCGGAACAACCTCGCTACCCACAGGTTCCTACGACAGTTGGCTAAGGTCTCCTTCTAAACAAAGACTCACATCTGGATCAATTCTTTATGGAACCTTTCCACGTAGGACCTGAGTGTTTCACCCCGCTCATGGATCACATACTATAGATGGATAGGGTCTTTAGGTCGCGGCTTGACCCCTTAGAATTACGGGCAGAAGTCGCTAGATAGTTTGGTGAAGCTATCGACGCTGCCAACTGGTAGCTTCTTGAACCAAGTCCTGGCAATATCAATCAGCGTAGTCGAGAACATTCTGTACATAGCTGCTCTGGTCACATTCTGGACCTCCATCTGCTGGACATAACTCTCCAAGTAGCTCAAAGGGTTCTCAGTTCGAGAAAACTTATCTACCGGTAATTTAAATTTTAGGAGAAGCTTTGCTTCCCTGATTGTCTGGGAGAAAGGGGCATTCATCTCGCCTAAGGGTCCTTTTAATTCACCTTGTGTTTACCCCTCATCAACTCCTAGATCTCTTTCTGCATCTGTGCCAGTTGATCTTGTAGGTACTTATTTCCACCGTTCTTAGACTCGACCTCAGAGCTCTTATTTTCTAATCCTTCTAACGAGATAGGATCCCTACCCTAGTTGTCTTATGAATAGGGGGTTTCCCTGTGACTCATTCTGCTACCTCCTACATCAGCTTGAGGCTACCTCCTGATGTCCACTGGTTGTGCTAAGTGGTTGGACCTCCTTGGCGGTATATCTACGACTAATTTCACCTGTTGAGGTAGTTAACTGGTCGGTCCACGCGAATCTAAGGCCATGAGCCCTAATGATCCCTGATTGAGGGCATGGGCCCTAACCTGTCACGGACTGGTACCGGTGGTGGTGGCCCTAACCTATCGAAAGTAGTGGTCTTAGCCCCTAACCAGTTGGGCTCCTCGAGGACGTTTGGTGTTACTGGTTGAGGGGTGATTCACTCTGCAACCAGTCGTTGACGGATATTTTCATCGAAAGCCGCAGCCTACTATCAAGAATGGCTTGGCTTATCACCGTGGGAGCCAGAGTTTGAACAGTAAAAACTTTCACTGAAGCATAATCTGGGTGCTTCGATCTCATGCCTCTCTTCCGAGCCTTCCAGATGTAAACTATGGATTGGTGCCCGGATACCTTGGGCAGCCCCTGGGAGGATCGAAGCTTCATGGCATGAATGTATCTGTAAAAAAAAAAATCAAACACATGATTTAAAAAAGGTGTGAATTGTTCCCACAGACGGCGCCAGAAAGTGTTAGTCAAAAATTCGCTCAAGGTGAGAAATTTCATTTAACACCCTCATGATTGCTACCCTAGTGGGTCGTGGTCGGGGTTAGGTACCTTCGATACCGGGTGCACGTATAAGTTTAATAAGAAGATGATAACAAATGAAATGGTGGACTAAGCAATGTTCTTTTTATTATCAATAAATCAAGATACAATCTCTAGTACAACGAAATAGGACACTCAATCACTCTCTCTATATATGGCTTCAACGAATGGAGATAGGGAACTCATTTTTGTCGATAAGTGGACACTACTCACAATAACGATGGCTCTTAAGGCCTTTTTTTGTCTCGATCCTTTTTTTTCTATTGATATTCGCCTCATATTTATATATGAAGTCTAGGGTTTTCTCTTGGCGAACAAGTCGGAGGTCAAGGGATTGATCCTTTTTCCCCGTCTAACGGGATTTTCTGTTGAATATGATTGATCCTGAAGAATAGAAGGAAAATATCTTGGCGGGAAAGGGTGCTTGTTTCCCTTTTAAACTCTTCAATTATGATAGTGTACACGTGGAGTTCACCTACAATGTTTGGTGAATAATCTGATGTCATATGTTGGTGGTGTAGCACCTCAAAACATAGACCTGGTGACGCGACGGGGTACCTCGGGGTACCAATCTATTTCTGGGGTACTCTGAGGTATCATTTTGGTGGCACTAGATCAATGGAGATTGCGAGGTAGCTTGGGGTACCTCCCCAGTTGCGAGGCACTTGGTTGATCTTACTAGAGCTTTACGGGCATCTTTCTTTCTGCTAGAATGGTAGGATATGTACCTCGGCAGGTTAACGAGACAATGTTAAGGTAACTTGGTGCCAGCTGGGCGGTTCACAGAGGGACGGAAGATTCATCCAGCTCCTACCACGATGTCGAAGTACCTGGATCGTGCTGGACCCGGTACTGCGAGGTATACCACCGCGCCTGGTGCCTATATAGTACATGGAGATATTCTCAGGCTCTAACCAAGTGAAAATTTTCCCTTTGACACCTTACCAAAAATGGCTATTAACAATACGATCTTATTCTTCAACTAAATTTTAACAAATATTATTTTAATAACATTTTAATTTTATATCTAATTATTATAGTCTAACACCTTTCAACTGATTGAATTTATGTGGAAAATATTATATTATGAAGAAAATAATTTACAATTATACTCAAGTACTATTTTTTTAACTCTGAAATCAATGATTTATGATTCAATTTTCTTTTAAAGAAACCAAATACAAACTTGTTTTGAGTAAATTATTTAAACGATACTAGTTTCAAGTGTATGAAACTAGTGCATTTGTAAAACTATATTAGATTCACGTGTATGAAACTAGTACATTTGTAAAACTGTATCAGTTCCAGGTGTAAACTAGTATATTTGTAAAACAATAATAGTTACACGTGTATGAAACTGGCGCATTTGTAAAACAATACTAGGCTCCAAAATAATAATATGTTATGTTGCTATTATTTAAGTTTTGTGTTATTTTTTTTCTTTTTACTATCATTACTTAAATATGTCTATATTATTGCAATTTTCATTTAGAAGTTTTAACGTGACTACTGACTATGTTTTGTCTTTATTTTATGGCTAACTTATAATTATTAATATGTCAATAATATAAAGTACGGTAAGAATAAGTAAATTTAACTATTAATATGAAACTCGTGCATTTGTAAAACAACATTAGTTTCACTTATATGAAACTAGTGTTGTTGACGGTGATTTTTGGATCGTTGAAAAGTCTACCGTCAAACATTAACACGTAGGTAGATTGAAGCTTTAACTAGTCTAAGGTTGAATAATCAAAGCCTCTTTTTCCACGTGGAAGTGATACGATTTGCTCATATTTGTGAATGATAATGTAGAAAAGTAGGAAATAAAAGAAAACCAAGCATAACACATGTTTTAAGTGGTAAAACCCCAAGGTGGGGAAACATTCACGGTTGTCGACGACGGCGAGAAGAAAGTCACTATGAATAGAATGATTACATACTCAATCTCTCATTCTCTCTTACTGTTGTTATGCTTTTTTAGTATACATAAATAGATAGATAGATAGATCGATTGATCCTAAGATCCCTCAATATCTAGATCTCTTCAAAGGTGGATGAGATTGAACCCCTTTTACATAATGAGATTATGGGTCTATTTATATATGCATAAAACATTAATCCTTGTTGTACAAGTAAGGAAAGGTGGTGGTGTTTAATTAGGACTTGTTACTCGATGAAGTCATATTTAATTTCTTTCCTATTTCGGAGATCGTGTGCTTTGAATTAGATTTTTCGTAGGGTTCTAGTTGAGTAGTCCATTTAGGACTTATTTCCTGATTGGTGTACAATCTTCTAGAATAGTAGAGTTATTGCTTGATCTGAAGTCTCTGATATGTAAGAGGAAATAATAATATTTCCTTATTGTAATGTTGTTCTAGATTCCTTGCTTGTGTATGATTATTCTTCTTCGTATTTGAGTTGTAGTTGAACTTGTGTTACTATCTTGACTAAGCATCTCTTGGCCGACCGTTTCCCAACCTGACCGAGTCCTCTTTCCCCGATCGGGTTTAGACCTATCTTGGACGATCGGTTTAGTTTGACCACCCTGTCCAATAACATCAACTTTGACTTGGAAGAATGTTGACCGGCTGACTTTTTTGACCGTGCTTATTTTACCCGATCGGTTCACCTGACCGCTCGCAAATTACTAGGGACTGTTTTTCTTATCTGATGACGTGATCTGCCATATATTCCTAGTTATCCGCTATCGTTGTTTCCATGTCTTGCTACAGAAAAATCCCTATAACAAGTGTATTTTGTACAACCCTGAATTTATGTAATACTTTAAAAAATAAGTAAATTTTGATATATGAAAAATTATTAAATAAAAATATCATTAATATATATTCAATATTAGTCTCATTTTAAATATCTAGATGAGACTTTTATAATGATATGATTGTTACGATAATAAAATTTATAAACTAAAACTTATTATATATAAATTGAATTTATATATAAATAGGGCCCAGGTGAGTTGGTGATGTAAAAGAGAGATGAATTAAATAAGTGAATCTATGTGTAAAAATAGTCATATGTGTTAGGACTATGCTCGATAGTAAGAGTGTAATAATGTATTTGACAATCTTTTTATATTAATAAATTGATTTCTAGTTTAACGAATCTTATAGCATTTATAGTTTAATTATTATAATTGTCAAAAGTAAATAATCATAAGGTTAAAAGACTATGAGAAGTGAAGAATTGTTCGTACATCTGGATATGTATGAGGTAGATACAATTCTGTAGTTAATCTTGAACAATACTCACAACTTAAGATAAGGGTTGAGCGCATTTACCTTGTTAAAGTTATTAATTATTTTGCTAGCATTTGAGTAGGATTGAATGTGTTATGATGAGTATAAAATCATCAAAATGTAGTGTCTTTGGACAAAAGAATCTAGTGCACTAGGTGCATTGAATAGGATCACAGTGGAATACTTTATCCAGAACGGTCAGTAGATAAAAGTTTTCACTTAAGGACAATCAGAGAGTCTGTCTCAATCCTGAGATAAATGATAAACTTATGGTTACAAGTGTTATCATTTGAGTTGTCAATGAGTACGATAACATAGTCTATCATCGATGGTTTGATGGTATTCATTTGCTAATCGATAGAGGACTTCATTTATAAATATAGGCATCGTGGCTCCATTTATCAAATGTGAGTAGAATATCATCATATGGATATTTTGAGCTATTGAATATTAAATTTTAACGTTAAGTTTTCAATAGTATCTATTGAAACATGGCTTCTAGATAAATCAAAATATCCAAGTTCAAAATGTGGTCATATGAGTAAATATGGTAACTAGGAGAGCTATAGGCGGTCTATGAGCTCTTCGCGATTATTGATATTTTTCAGAGGATACACTATCTCCAATAAGATTGTCTATGGTACGAATGAGAAACATTTACTTATTCTATCTTTATTTAAGAGTTTAATTTTGGTTCTTTAGTGGAATGAGCTAAAATTAATAGATTGAACATAAGTGAATCATTTGTTGATTGTGATTATGTTATGTATATTGAAGCTTAAATTTAGATAGCCCGCCCATATCCCCATTTCATACGAACTTGCATGGATCACTTGATATATACCGGACTAATTTTTGGGTCCATCCAAAATTGTTTTTGGATTTTGGAATCCAAAAGTTTTAGGAGAGGTGCGGTCATGTATGATCAAGACACACTAACTCTTCAAATACCTGGAATGGGTGGCCAAGAATGTGGAAATCCTTGGACAACCCTAACGGGGTGCGATTAGCATTCCATTAATACATTAAGAATATAAATCGCACATTTTAATTAAATAGGCTATTAAATTATATTAATGTATTAATTTAAGGCATACAGACTTGTTTCTTTTCCCGTAAGAATGAGTCTAGTTTACATATGAACTCTTTATTAAAGTCCAATTGATTTAATAAAATGGAAAAACAATATATTATCCATAGATTAGGCTTGGACGGCAAGGCTAAAATTATTAGCCGAATATATTGTTTTATTTTATTATTTATTAAATGAAAGTTAATTAATTAATTGTTTAATTAAAAGTCAAAATATTTTTCTTACTAAGAGAATGTCTCTTAGTGTCATACTATTGTTGATAGTATGATAAGTATCAAAAACTTTATTTGATAAGTAGATAAATGAAATTATGAAGTTTTTGATATCTATTAAAACTCTAATTCACAATTGGTCAAATTAGGAAGTTTTTGTTATCATCACAATTTAATTGATATTCAATAACTTATTATTGGATAATACACTTATGAGTTGGAATAAGGTTGAACTCTAAAGTTGATAGAAGTTTTGGTGAAATGCAAATCCTCCATACGTGAGGATTTTCATAATTCGGCCAAGACTAAGGTTTTGGAGACAAGTTTTTTTTTATTTGATTTATTTTTTTAAAAAAAACATCCAACTCAAAGAAAAGATGTGTGAGAATTCATCCAAGAGAAAAAGAAGAGATGAGCGTTTTATTTTCGATAGTGCACTAGTATCTTTTATATTAAAAGGCTTTGTGCACAACATCGAATTGGGTTCACACGAGTTTCGATCAAAAGATTGAGAATTCGCAAGTGATCAAACGTTCTTCATCTTCTTTAGAAGGGTTATTGTGACTAAAAAAAGAAAAAGTTTATGTTTTCCATCCTCAAGTACACAATTCAAATAAATAGAGCTCGCACTCCTAGGTGATTCACGTTCGTGTTTGAATTGGAAGATCTTATGGTTTTCTTTTTGACGCAACATCAACCGTCTCGTTTAAAAGGTACGATACCTTTAATTATATGTTAGTTAATCAAGGGTTAAAGTTCTCTCTTTTAAAGGAAAATGTTTGAAATATACCAATCAAAATTTTCGCTTCGGGAGTATTTTTTTTCCTACACAGGATAACTAAAGACAAGAAGAGATGTGGGTTTATTTTCTCCCATGATCATGAAACTAATTTGCTTATGAGATTACTAATCTCATGTTCTAAAACATCACCAAAACGCAGGATAATGACTAAAAGTGTCCAATCCCAAGGCAATCCTGCATGCCAAACAAGGGCTTTTAACTTTCAAAATTTAATCATTAAACTTGAATTTTTATAATATTTTAAAAACATTAATTGTAAAATGAAAAAAAAAATTGTGTTTTTAATACTTTTTTATCTAAAAAAGTAGAGAGAATAGACAAATCTAACCTATTGTGAAACTAGAATTCACATTTACCTATGTTTTCAAAGTAAAATCATAGTCAACCAAAAACTCCAAAAAATATTCAAAACTAATCTGGAAATAACAAAAATACCGTTATGATTTTTTTATTCTCTCTTTCTTCTCTCCTAGTTGTTCACTTTCTCTCTCTCATCGACATCTCTATAAAGCCTTTCTTTCACCGGCATCTCTTGTCTTCAATCTTAGAAAACAATGTAAATATCACCACAAAACTTGATATCATTACCTTTGTGTAAGGACATCTAGTTTATGATTGACTTATTTCATGACAAACCATATTTATGGATGATTTTGTAATGGGTAGCTTAGGTTCTTGATGGCAAGCTTCCAAGCACTTCAAGAATGTTTGTGTTGGGTTAATTGTGATTAATATTGACTAATCAAGAACTTAGTAATAATCGATTAACAACTCATCCCCTCATCTAGATTGTATTAGACACGCTCAATATTATTTTCACTTTGTTTGGCTCTCAAACTCGAGTAGGGGTTACACAAAGTCATATTTGAAGTTTATCAGGTGGAAATTATTGTTTTTGGAAGCTTGAATCTTGTTGAACTCATTCTTTAAACCATACAGTGAGTTTAAAATGCTTTGATCAACTTACAATTGTTTTTAATGGTGTATATTTCACAGGTTTTGATACATTTTTCTTATTATGTCATGGTTTTGAAAATCAATTTTAAAATTTTCGAAAATTGCATTATAGACTACCTAGAAATGACATGACGGATTGTCCACATATGGCAAGATGGACTGCCGAGATATGGCATGATGGATAATAATATATCAAGAAATGGCATGATGGATTACCCAGATATGACATGATATTGTAATTTTGATACATTTTTTTTATTATGTTGTGGTTTTGAAAATCAATATTGAAGTTTTTTAAAAATAGCATGATGGACTATCTAGAAATGGCATTATGGACCGTCCAGATATGCCATAGTGAACAGTAATCTACTAATATTGTAATTTTGTTTACCTTCAATTTCCTAAAAACAGAAAAATGTTACAATCCCAATATTGATGTACAAGCTCTACAAGTAAAAAAAAATTATGATACAACATTAACATTTATAATATAGTACATGCGCACACAAGCATGATTGATAGACATTTTCATCGACAATTAACCTAATCCCAATAATTAACCTGGCTGCCCAGATATGGCATGACTTGTGTTACATTGACATGAGAAATAAGAGGCCAGTTAAAGCATAAGAATAATAGAAATATACGAAGCTAAAAAGGGCCACAACTAAGTAGTTTGTAAAAGATAAAAGTATTTTGAAATCTAAACATCTGGTAGAACATGGAAGTTTGGCAATCCAAACCCTCATTTTATTTATCTTTTGAGCATCCAATTCTAGATTCCAGTAGAAAGAACATCCGAAATAAAGTATATGTTCCTAAGTGCTTGAAGCCAGAGGGTCAAATTTTGTAATGCTCTTATCAGTAGTGGTGCTCGTAGCATCCACCAAAGCGGCAGAACTTGTTATGTATCTCGTCATGTAACTTGTTTTCTAGATTATGGTAACTTTTTGTGTTTGTAAACTATAATGTATGTAGTAACGGTAGGTTGTACCATGTATGCTTGTTATATATTGCATAACTTGCCCAAAAATGACATAAATGGACAGCTCATATATGTCATGATGAACATTAACAAGTACATATATGGTATGATGGATTGTCCACATATGATATGATGAACAATAATCTGTGTAGATATAGTATGATGGACTACCATGATACGGCATTATGAATAATAATCTGTCTAGATATGGTATGACTTGTTTAACAATGACAAGAATATGATTCATTATCCAAAACATTCATACACTTCAATATGTCTACAAACTTCAAAATGACATAATTGTTACGTTTTATATATTTATATATGACAAAAGTACGTACACATTGAGTAAGCATCATTAAACAATTCGAAAAGAAAAATCACATCATTACGCTATTGTAGAATATCTCCCGTACAACTAGTTTCTGAATGACATAATTGTTACGTTTTACATATTCATGTATGACAAAAGTACCTACACATTGTGTGAGCATCATTAAACAATTCGAAAAGAAAAATCACATGAGTACGCTATTGTAGAATATCTCATGTGCAACTGAATTCGGATATCTCTTCTTTAGCGAATGCTAATGTTTTCCTTATAATTAAATTTGAACAACCCCTCCACCGAATTTGATGTTATCTACGAAACAGTATAAAAAAAATCAGTAGTGTATAATCAATTAAACAAAAAAAAAATCACATGATTGTACATAGTCAGAAAAAATAGACTGATTAAATACTATCCAATCTAATTAAAATTTATTAAATTATAAGAATTGGTAAGCACCGATCCAATAACAAAATTAGGTTAGTTTCATAGAACTTTGTATATTCTACTTTTATCTTTGGTTATTATTAATTTATTCCACAAAGCTATATGTACCAATAATTTCAATCAATCAAAAATAAAAAAAAATCTAGAATATTTATTCGATTTAGAATCTGCCACTCTCTTTATTACTTTAAAATGATTAACAAAATATTTGGAAAACCCTAAGCGCCAACTCATACATTAGGGCCACGTTTGGCACTCAGAATTAGATAGGAAAGGGACAAATTTTAAACTCGTTCCCATGTTTGGCTCAACAGTGGGATTGGATAAATTAATCCCATCACCATATTTTATCCCACTGCAATGGGATAAAATAATGTGGTCCTTCTACATGGGATTCATTTGTTTCCCATGTTTGAATTACATAAAAATCCTTTGTCTTTTTTTGTGGTTCATCTTCTTCAGATCGCTTCTTTAGTTCACCTTCTTCAGATAGACTTCTTTAACTGTTAGGGTAATTAAAAAAACGCAATTAAAAAAATCAAAACCTTCCATCACACAATCACAAAAACAAAACCTTCTTCAGATCGATTACTTCTTCATCTGCTTTTCTAGTTTTTGTTGAGTAAAAAACATTTCCATTTCTATAAAAAAAAACCCCACAATCACAAAAACAAAACCTTCGATCGTAAAATCAAGCATGAATATGAATAAAAACAAAAATCAAAACCCAATAGATCTATCATCTACTCGGAGAAGAACAAAGAACAAGAAGAAATTCGAAGAAGAAGTTGAGTGAAAGGGAGAGGTAAGCTCGATGGAGACCGGATATGGGGAGGTGGAGATCTGGATGTCAACATTTTATATATATATATATACAACCAATGAACCAGAACAAGATAGCAAACAGAAAGTCAAATACGAAAAACAACAAAAAAATAAATAAAGCAAAAGCAAAGAAACACAAACCAAGCTTTAATCAATGGGAGGTTTAAAAGAAAATATTAAAAAATTAATAAAAATGATGAAAAAATCCTTCATTTTAGTAAGTTTAACTAACTTGGACTATGTGTGTGTAATCATTCTTTTACTTTTACTCCTATCCTATATTGAACCAAACGTATGATTACTCAATTTTTAATCATATCCTATATACTTACCAAACACATGATAACATTAAAATTAATCTCATCATATCCAATCCAATCATATCCTATCATATCCCATAAAAATAATCATATCCTATCTCACGTACCAAACGGGGCCTGAGGGTACGTTTGTTAGACCTGATAGGATGGGATTGGGTTATTTTTAGTCCTAATGCCATGTTTGGCACACCGATGGGATGGGATTAATTAGTCCCATTGAATTTGTTTATCCCATTGATTTGGGATAAAATAGTCCCAAGAAAAACGATGGGATTCATTTTAATCCATCTTCTTTCTCAGTCATTCGACTCTCTCAATTGTATGTTTTCAGCCTAACCTCCATCTTCTTTCTCGACCTTCGTCTTCTTCCGCAAAGCAAATCCATCAATTAGGTTTTTGTTGGGTTTAAATTTGACACTTGACATGATATGGTGTGGGTTGACTTTGTTTTCTGGGTAAGTTTATTATTTTGGGTTTGATGTATATGGGTCTTTGTTAGTCGAATTAATTGTTTTGGGAGGAAATTGTATTTGATTTGTGGTCATAAACTTTGGAGAGTGGGCTTGTTTTATGCCAATTAATTAGTTGTTATCCATTGTAATGACAACAATGGTGATGCTTAGTGTTTGTGCTCTTGTGAGTTGTTGGTTGATGTTCATTCGTGTTTTTGTTTATTGTGTTTATTGTGTTTATAATTATATATATTTTTATTGGGTTATGGTCATGGATGTTGATTCGTACATATTTGATTTTTCTTCATCTTTCTATATGTTTTTCTCTTCACTCTCCTTCTCAAAATTAATTTTCTTATTTTGTTTGAAGAAATCTGGGTATTTTTTCCAGATTTGAAGCATGCATTTTCCAGAAGAAAAAAAAAACTAAAAAAGTTATCAATCACACATACCAATCAACAAGCTTTCTTGTTGATTTGGTTGAACTTGAAGAAATTGGTGAAACAATCACACTGAGACTTCTATGAGTTTTTCATAAAATTAAATTTGGGAAATTGAAGTTGATAAAGAGCAAAAAAGTTGAGAGAGAAATTGATTTGAAGGTTTGGAGAAGGAAGAAAGAGAAATTGATGTCCGAAGAAGAAATTATAGATCTATTTATTTTTGTTTGAACAATATTTAGATAGTGGACACTATTTTTATCCAATCCCATGAGATATCAAACACATGACTAGACTATTTTTAGTCCAATCCCATATTGCACCAAACACGGGAAATACTATAATTAATCTGATTCAATCCAATCCAATTAAATCCCTTAAAAATAGTCTAATCATATCCTGTGCACCAAACGCACCCTGAAAACATTATTTTTTAACATTTTCTAAGCCCCCAAACAAACCATAAACAACACAAGCATGAAAACCGAACGAAATGAATATCAAATCATTGAGAAACTAAACTTAGCATAAAGGTATTCAAGAACATCGGACATGTAGATAAGAGTGTCGGTACCAACGATTCTTCTTCTCGTCTTTGCCAAAGGAATCGCAGCAGATGATTCTTCTTTGTGCCAGCGGGTACTCTCGTGACACCTCCTTCTATCTGACGACAATGGCTTCTCTCATGTCACCTCCTTCTCTTGCGATGAACGACACTGAAATCGTCCTTCTCTCATCGCCTCCTTCTCTCAAACGAACAACACCTCCTTCTCTATCTATTTTCAAACAAAAAATAAAAATAATGAAAACAGATGCTAGGTTAATAATACATTCAAGGCAACTTAGTCTTTTTATAAGTAAAATTGATTAAAAACGAATTTTTACCACAGTCCGGTTAGAAATGAATTTGACCCATTTTATTTGGTTAAAAAAAAAATTCTCAAAAAAGTAATCTCCTCGACTCGATCACAACCATCACTATTTTTATAATTTTGTGATTCGAAAAATAAAAAATGCATTTTGGACGGCAATGTTTGTGAGGGTGCGTTTGGCATGGAGATGGGACAGAACAAGATGAGACTGGACTGGAAAAGACTGGATTGGACATGTTGTTCTATGTTGTGTTTGAAAGATCTGGACAGAATTATGAACTGTACTGTTATACGTTTTGTATGACTGGGATAGGACGGAACAAAAGATTCAAATGACCAGAGTACCCCTATCATATATATAACAACATAGACTATAATAATATATATATATATATATATATATATTAATATATAATAATATATTTAATATAAATATAATATATATATATTAATAATACTTATATTTAATAATACTTATATTTATATTAAATATATGAAAATCATATATATTATGTGGTGTAATATATATATATATATATATATATATATATATATATAATATCATATATATTATATTATCTACATATATAATATATAATTTATTGGACATGATTGTAATTGTTTGAAAATTTAAAAAGTAAATTGATCTTTTAACACTTGTCCCATGTTATGGGACAAGTTGTCCTAGGGCCTTGGGTGGGACAAGGTTTTGTGAATTTTGTCCCGTCATATCCTATGTTAAGAACGTGTCAAATATGAGATAAGAACAAACTGTTCCACGTTGTCCTATCCCCTGTACCAAACACACCTGAAAGCTATTTTCTTGTTTTTCATTTTGTGTTTTATTTTCATTTGAAAAAAACAAAACAAAACAATTTTTTATTTTCAAATGAAAAAAATGTATAATACAGAAAATGAGACCATCACAACTCCCAAGCAATTTTTTCTTCTAGTGTCGTCGGCTAGTCGCTCCAAAATCCAGACCCGTATTAACTTTCGAGGGAATTCAAAACCATTCAAACTAAAAACGTTTCTAAAAGCCAGAATTTTTTTGCTTAAAATTCAATTTCTTTGCAGCTTACCCCTAGAATTCTTGAACCATGAGTTTCATTGGCGTGAGTGAATACATAGAAAAGGAAGTACCAGATTGGAACGACGACGTGATCGCCACAGCCCGATTCAAAGCTTTTAGCGGACAAAGATCCGATTGGGAACTCAAATTCCAATTCTGGAGAGATTTGATTCTCAAAATCGCCCGCCATTTCGACCTTCTCGTCGTTCATTCTTCTCAGGTTTGAACACACAAAGCTCGCATATTTAATACTTGGATTTCTTATTCTCTGTTTGCATTAATTACCCAAAAATAAGTAAATAAAAATGGTTATTTGTGTGTTTGTTATGTGAAGATAAAGAACGAGTGGTTCAATCGAGGAGGATTGACGCCTTTGTGTCTTGATCATGTACTGGTGAGATTCTATGTAACTTAATATTACTCTTTGTGATCAAATTTTGGTGATAATGATGTACAAAGCTAGATAGCTTTTATTGTAATTATAGAGTAGCATATGTTGAATTCACCGCTGCTCCTGTGTTGCCTTTATTGAAACATCTGCACTTGGAAGTTATTTTTTTTGTTCTTTAGATTTTGTATGTTTTATTTGTTTCTTCATTTTTCAGTTTCTAATGTATACCGAAGGTGATATTGTACGAAGTTCTGATATTGTGGATCCAACCAACGGGCGGGTCTCCCAGTTGTTTAAAAGAGTTAGAAATTTGATGGTTAGAGCAAGAACAACATCAGAAGGTTTGCTCAAAGACCATGTTATTTTCATGACTCTTGTGAAGGTATATATAATCTAGAACCATTTCGTGTTTTGTCTCGAGGGATTCTACTGAATTCAGATGGTTGGGACAAAGGGTTTTCTGAGTTGAGCTAGGTCTTGCTTTTGTATACATTTTATTACAAAATGTTGAGATGGCATTATTAATATAATTATATAAGTTATGACAAAAAATTGTTTTCTGGGTGTTTAGGATAAAGCGGCTGAAGTTGTCAAACTTTTATCTGAAAGTCATTGGACCTCTTCGTGCATTATTACTATGGAGAAGTTCAAGGACATGTATGGAGGAACAGATGAAGCTTCTGCAGTTTTGAGTTACTTAGCAGGGTGTGGGAAAGCTCAGTATCTATCAATCAATAAGAAGGAATTTATAGAGGTATTGCATTCGAGTCTTTTTATCTTTTAAAATATCTTAATTCTTTCCTCTTGTGAACTAAGTCGGTTTAATGGAATTGTGAGATAACAGCAAGCTTGAAACCATCAGTCTTTTATCAGAATTAGAAATACCAACACGAAAGCTCTAGATGGTAGTTTGCAAAATATGTTTAAAATTTCTAGAATATGTTTACGCACAACATTAGATAGACTAATAAATGCCTATATTGACCTCACATATTACATTATTACATTATTCTTTAATCATGTTATGTAATCAGATCACATTTACAGGGTTTAAAAGTTTCCCTTTCATCGGCCGCGGTTTCCAGTATCTCGAGTTTAGACTGCGATGTTTTGCATTTGATTTGGACAACAGAAAAGCTTCAGCAACAGCTTGATGTAATTGACAGACGCTATGAAATGTATTATACTTTTCTCTTGAAACTCTCATAATATGCTGAAATATTTTTCACTTGATGGCTTGAGACCCACTTATTTTAAAATTTAATGTATAAGAAATTTTTAATTATGAGAGCACATATGTCTTGCAGTTGCTGTAATTTTTTTTTGGAATCTGAACCATTTAAGACACTTTCCTTATGGGACCCATTTGGGTTCAACTGAAGTCCTGAAAATTGTTCAAATGTCACCTTCAATCCTTCATAGAGATTGTAGACTCCCTAACTGTGGGTATGGTCCCTGTCTATGAGATTGCAAAATAATGTGAGGGGGTCCGGAGTCATGTGTATGCAAACTGTTGCGAACACAATATTCCATATTACTTGTAAATTCGCATGGTTGGCATTTGTCATTGATTAACCTGTTTGGGATGACAGGCACTATGCCAACTGTTAGAAAAAAAATTGTTACTTCTTTTTTTCCAATTATGAATTTGAAACTATATGCTCTCCCCATATTAACAGCTGCATTCAAATTTGA
Source organism: Dipteronia dyeriana (assembly GCA_032871835.1). Classification (NCBI taxonomy): domain Eukaryota; kingdom Viridiplantae; phylum Streptophyta; class Magnoliopsida; order Sapindales; family Sapindaceae; genus Dipteronia; species Dipteronia dyeriana. The sequence continues at coordinate 92,863,620 of CM065299.1, read as the reverse complement.
ACTTGGGAACAGGTTTGTTGCAAAACTAGAACTTTTTTCTAATACATTTATTATTATTATTATGCAGGTCAAGAAAATCAGCATTAGCTTCCTTGCAATCTGGAGACAAGAAAGTGGCACTGAGGCATGCAAGGCAGTTAAAGATGGCCACAGAGAGTAGAGAAAAATATACGTCACTTTTGAACAGAGTGGAGGAAGTCCTAAATGTTATTGCAAATGCTGAATCCACAAAAAAGGTATAGTAGGATTGGGGAAATCTTTTATACTGGCTTTGGTTATACATCTAGGTTGTCTTGATGGTGAATGCAAGATAAGCGAGCCACCAATAATATGTTTTTAAAATTAAATTCCTTGAATACCGCCAGCATATCTTATTGGGTTTTAGCAGTTGAGAATGCACCTTTAAATGCTTTTAACTGCAGAAGATCTAACTGCTGATCTATTGTCTGTCGATTGTAGGTCTCTGAAGCAATCCAAATTGGAGCTCAAGCAATAAAGAAAAATCAAATCAGTGTGGATGAAGTTCATCTATGTCTAGAAGAACTTGAGGAGAGCATTGATTCACAAAAACAAGTCGAAACAGTGCTAGGTATTCTTTTGTTTTTGGTCTAATTCTTTATAAGTTGTGGCCAATAATGCAAACATAGTCAAATTAAGGCTTTATTGTCTACTTAATTTTGTTACTTCTCTCTTATATCCGACTTGGTTCTTTGTGGCTATCGCAGAATCAACTCCATCATACTCGTGTATTGACGATGAAGACATTGAAGAGGAGTTCAAGAAATTAGAGTTGGAACTTGAAAGTGAAAACCCTCAGCTTACAATCCCTGAAACCGGGGACAATGAAGCAGCTGAGGAAACACTAGCTTCAGAATCTGCAGACTTATTAAGTGTTGCATTCTCAAGTCTCGGTCTTAAGGATGGTCCAGCAGAATCATCACCTACTGAGGATTCCATGGTACCGGCCAGAAACAATGAATCAAAACGTCCTATGCCCGAAGCTGCATAACTATTTGACCAAAAAACTAGGCTGCATAGTTTTTTTTTTTCCAGTTAGATGTGATTAATTAGTTTCATCTGTAATTTTGTATGCAACATTTTCTTTGTATTTCAAAATGTATACTTGCCATGGAAATTTGTAAGAAATGACATTAGCCGAGAATATTTCATTTTATGGCGCTGGATTCTTTTGCTATGGATCTCGAGGAAATCGAGTCCTTGTCTCCTTCCACAAATTGCTCTTACTCGATGAACATAAAACTAGCAAAAATATATTCAAGTTGCAGTCTACACATGTTTGGGGTTGCGTTTAGAGTAACTACACGGGTGATCCTAGATCACCTAGTTGGCCGCCGACAACTGCCATCACTTTTCGGCAAACCCAGTTCGACTTTGCAGCCAAACCCAGTTCCACAATCCATCACTTATCAAAACTTGTTCTCGCAGCTCAGGTCACCTCCTGATATTTTTGAAGCCGAAAAATTACATGCTCTTCTTGTCGTAAATGGTTTCTTCAACTCCACTAGTACTGATAGAGCCTTGGGCTCGCAACTCGTCAACGTCTATGTCGACTTTGGCTGTCTACAAGAAGCACTTGTTGTGTTTGATAAACTACCCAACAAAAGTAGTAATCTTGCTTGGAATGCCATACTTAGAGGTTTTATTGACTTGGGTGAGTTTTCAAAAGCCGTTCATTTTTATCACTTGATGCTTACACAAGGTCCGGTCCCTGATAATTTCACGAACCCACTTGTTTTAAAAGCTTGTTCTGGGTCGAATGATATAGAACAAGGCAGGAGAGTGAGAGATCAGATTCTATTCGACGAAATCCATCGTAATTTGAAGCGTAATGTTTACGTTGAATGTGCTATGATTGACATGTTTGCCAAGTGTGGCAGTTTAAACGAAGCGAGAAAAGTATTTGACGAAATGCCTAGGAGAGATTTGGCTTCTTGGAGTTCAATGATATGCGGGGCTGTGCAGAGTGGGGAGTTGTCTGAGGCATTGTGTTTGTTTAAAAGGATGAGATTGGAAGGGTTACGGCCTGATTCGGTGATTGTGGCGGCTGTTCTTCCGATCTGTAGTAGCTTGGAAGATAAGCAAATGGGAATGGTTTTGCAAGGATGTGTTATAAGGAGCGGTTTCGAGAGTGACTTGTTCGTTTCAAATGCCCTTATAGATATGTATTGTAAGTGTGGTGATACTTATGAAGCTCACGGAATATTTTGTGGAATGGTGTTTAAGGATGTGGTCTCTTGGAGTAGCTTGATCGCTGGTTACGCACAGAATTGTCAATATCGCGAGAGTATTGAACTGTATGCGGAGATGAAGAGTGAAGGGCTAATGACAAATGCGATTATTGTTGCAACTGTTCTTCCAGGACTAGCTAAGCTGAAATTGCTAAAACAAGGGAAGGAGATGCATAGCTTTGTTTTAAAACAAGCGTTTGAATCTGATGTTGTTGTAGGAAGTGCGTTGATAGATATGTATGCTAATTGTGGGTCAATGGTAGAAGCACAACATATTTTCGAGAGCATGTCGGATAGCGGCATCAGCTTATGGAATTCGATGATTGTCGGGTGTTCTTTGAATGGCGATTTTGATTTAGCCGTTGAACTCTTTCGAAGAATACAGGACTCTAATCTGAAACCAAATTCCATAACTCTGGTTAGCATTCTTCCAATGTGCACCAAAATCGGAAATCTTAGATTGGGAAAAGAAATTCATGGCTATGCAACTAGAAGTGGTCTCAGTGCAGTAAATTCTGTTGGTAACTCTATAATAGACATGTACTGCAAATGCGGGTACCTAGAACTTGGATTGAAGATCTTCAATCAGATGGTCGACAAGAATATTGTTACGTACAACACGACCATCTCCGCTCATGGGATTCATGGGCGTGGACACGAGGCATTTACGTTCTTTGAGCAAATGAAGGAGGCAAGAATTAGGCCCAATAAAGTCACCTTTGTTGCACTCTTATCAGCTTGTAGTCATTCAGGTTTACTTGATAGAGGTTGGTTTTTCTACAACTCCATGATAGACGATTATCATATTCCGCCGGACACAGAACATTACTCGTGCATGGTGGACCTTCTTGGCAGAGCAGGGCACCTTCAGGATGCGTGCAATTTTATACGAAGCATGCCTGTGGAACCGGACATTGATGTTTTGGGAACCTTACTTGGAGCTAGCAGAGTTCATAACAAGATCGAGCTTGCTGAGCTGGTTAAGGAGCGCATTCTCGTAAAAGATCAGAACGATCCTGGCTTCTTTGTTCTCTTATCCAATATTTACGCGTCTACAAATAGATGGAACGATGCATTAAAGGTCAGAAACATTATAAGAGAGACGGGTTTGGTGAAAAAACCAGCAAGTAGCTGGATTCAGATCGGTTCGAGCATTCATGTGTTCCATGCTAGAGAAAGAATGCATCCAGAGTTTGATAAGATTCAAGAAATGCTAGATAACTTATTATCAGAGATGAAGAATGAAGGATATGTGTTGTATTATTATCCAAGCTTGTTTTCTCATGATCCGATTGGTGATCATGATGAGTCAATCAATTTCAATGTCTGTTGAAAATAACACTAATTGTTGAAGTGCCTACATTAACAAAATAACGCATTTGTGAAACTGTTCGTTCAGTGAAGAACAAAATAACATATTTTACTAATAGACTATAGTAATTAAATTGATAGAAAGTTAAGATCCAAATCAAATTAAAGCTGCGATGTTTCTGACTAAATGTAACCGAGCTTCTCAAGAATTTTAAGAGCTGTTAAGAATAATGATAATGATAATAATAATCTTCACTGAGAGCCACAAGCAAGCTGTTGGATCAAAAACGACAACGTATCTACAATTGAATGTTGTCATTTCTCCTGGTGGGTGAAAATTGTTCTATCATCTCCTTTCTTTTTTTTCAGATTTTTTTTAGCGTAAATAAAATATCTGTTTATATGATATAAAAAAATCAATAAATCTTTACCGCATATATTTTTTTATACTTGTATGTCAACATTTGTTTGAGAGAATCTTGATCTGTGTTGTCAGTTCATTCGGGGACCACAAATCAGATAACATGCATCTGGTTGTGATAAACTTTAGTCAATTGTGACTTTTATCTGCATTAAATAAATTACTCTGTCAGACATTATTGTCTGTTTAACAAGTAAAGAAATAGGCAATGAATTTACATTAAAATGTAACAACTTACTGATTTGAGATGAGAACTTTATTTCCTTGGAAGACCTAATTTGCAGCGACAACCAGGTTTCATGTTTTGAATTTATATCTCCTACCTATCTGTTATTTTTTCTGGTCTCATTTAATCTCATGACATATAAATATTACAATGAATATGTGGTTAAAGTGCGATTGATTCCCACGGCCATTTTTCAACAATCAATCGCATGTTTAAAAGGATAAGAAAAAAAGATCAGATAAATAGACGATCCAAATCCATCAGTTTTTTCTTCTTCTTCGTAGAAATACCATGTTGGGAATTATTGGCCGGTCAAAAGAAACCTGAAAACAAATGAAAAAAAAAAGTTAATTAGAGTAAAGCAATGCATTATTAAAAAAAAAATCAAACTGGACGACGGTTCTCTTTTTCTTGTATATGTTTTGACATCACGATCTGTTCTAGATAAGTTATAGATGGTCATGACCCTTTTATATTATGTCTCTTGCTTTTATTTTTCTATAACCTGGAAATTTTCTAAACCAGTTCGAAACCGGAAAGCTATTTACTTTAGCATTTAGTAAGAACATAAGCACAAACCTAAATAGATGGTTGGGTACTAAAGTTTTGAGGACACGGTCTTTGCATTGTTGGCAGAACCCATGAATTCCACTGGAGCAGCAGCAGCATTTCGAGAGACCGGGACTGGTTTGTGCAAAAGTCCCATTGGTGCACGAAACAATGACATGGATGATAATAGCGGTTGAGCCGCGGCGAACCCCGGCAGCTGAAATCTGTTTTGTGTGATTCCAGACAAAGCATTGGCTGCTGCAATATGTGAAATAAGAAACTGTGGCTGGCTGCAACCCATTTGCATTCTCATCATGTCCATGCCCATCCCAACACCCCTCATCATCGGCGAAAAATGAGCCATTTGTGGTGCATTATGCATTTGTTGCATTGCTGTTGGTGTCATCATTTGATGAGGCATACAAACCCCACTTCCCATTGACATCATCTGCATCAGATTTATCAAATTTAACAACACCATTAGAATTCTGATGTTTAATTAAGATCATAACTAATCAACATTTATGTACGTACCTGCACTTGAAGCTGAAGGGTTTTTAAGTACTCAATGGCCTCATCAAGCATCGAAACTTTGTCCACTTTATCGCAATTGGGTATCAGCTCCCGTAGTGAACGCATCTTCTTGTTGATTTTATCTCTTCGCTTCTACATATATATGCCAAGAATACGTTACTTTCTTTCTCTTGAAATTTAAGTTAATTTCTCATGAATGAAAATGGCATTTTTGCTCACCCTTTCAGATTGCTTATGAACTTCAGCAGTTCGTTTCTGTTTTTTTCTGATACCTGCACAACTGCCCCGAGCAGCAGGCACTTGTTTTCTGGCATTAATATTCTCCAACTTTTCCTCAACATCCTGCAACAAACTTGTGTTCTTAGTTAAAATCATGCATGTTATGAAAATTGAATAAACTGAAAATTAACAAGGGTGAGAATTGAGAATTCAATTTACGTACTTGATCACTTAGATCAGCAGACCACTCGGTGTCTTCGTGATATGATCTCCTCTTCAAATTAATATGATTATATACAGGAATATTTGAAGCCACACGTGAGGATAATGAAGAAGATGCAACTGGCTTTGGCTCCATAGATTTTTGATCAGCATCGACGTCGATCAGCTTTGCTTTTGCTGTAAATTCACCATCTCGACAAACAGCTTCAGATTGGTCATGATCTGGGACTGACTCATGATCAACATTAATGCTTTTCATCAACACAGCTGCTGACCTTGACGAGCCTGCAGCAGTGGTGTTGTTATTACTTTTGACAACAACTGGAGATGATCTCAAGAAAAGAGAGAAGTTTACAGCTTTCTCTCTTTTTCTATCGGATTCTAAATCTTTTTCTTGATCTCCCACTGAAACCACTCTGGGTCTCTTGAGTAGTACTGGAGTTGAAGCTTGGCTATGAACTTCCCTTGAATAATTATTTGATGATGCACCAGTACCACCACCCACCTGTTGCAGATTCGCGTATTCATTAACTGGAACAATCTGGGGGTCCATGAGATTCTTATCAAAACCAGTACTACCTTCATTGTGTTCCAAGAACATGTTAAAATGGTTTTGATACAATGATTCATTATGTTTATAATTATTATCTTGCCGAGAATTGTTTCCATTTGTTTTCTTCATCAGATTCACATTAGCGAAGGAGGAGCTCTGTTTATTTTGTCTGGGCAGACTTTGCACTAAAGCCTGACCATTTTTCCATACCAGCTCGGAAAATTCATGACCGCCATGAAAATGCCTGCATGAAGAATTGAAGTACTCCATCAATATTTGCATGAAAGAAATATATAATCAAAAGAAACAATTAGTAAAGAAAAAAAAAATCTTACATGGAAGCCATCTTATGATTTGATCAGAAGAAAGACACAGTTGTTTGTTCAGGAATATATGTAAATTTGAGTTTGTTTGGGTTCTTACAAGAGATGAATATTTAAGAAGACATAAGAAGATCAGATTGGAGATCGGAGATTGGAGGATGATGTTCTGTTCTTTCGAAGAAACGAAGCAAATGGAAAGGTGTTATATGTATATTTTACCTAGGCAACTCAACTGGTAACCTAGATATCTACGAATTTGTTGGGATGGGAGGCGGAAGGCTCCAACAGAACAATATATTAACCAGTACTCGTAAGTCGTAACTCATGAACAGCTTTTATATTACAAAAAACATGACAAGACCCTTTGTTGGAAGAAACCAGCACATCCACACGAACTAGTGCACAAAATTAAAGCTAGTCTGTTCACAGTCTCTTCAATTATTTTTAAGGTATATATGGAGGTTAAGGTGTCCACGACGACACACACTTGATTGCACGTGGACCATGCCTTCAATGTCATAATTATTTGTTGCGTTTTGCACCTAAAGACTTTTGGGACCTCAACACCGCTCAGTGCCTGATGAAATCTAAAAATAGATCCCATATCAATAAAATCAACCCTATTTTTTTAAAATATATATATATATTTATTTTTTTTTTTTTCTATTTTTTTCTATTTTTTCTTTGATTCATACAAAAGAAAGGAAGAATATATATCGATAATAATTAATATAAAAATATAAAATTTTAAAAATAAGTTAGATTTTGTAATATAATCAAATAAATTGGATCTTTTAGTATTATTTGATCACTTTTTTTTATGTTTTTTTTTTTTTTACAATTTAACAATAATAACAATTCACGTCATATTTGAAGAGGCCTAGACATTATAGGCCGCCCAGGGCAGACGCCCACACCTGACCCACCCCAGGGCAACCCCCTGTGCCACCTCACGACACATTTTCTTCACATATATACCTTCGTATTTCTATAGAAAGAAAATAACCAAAAGAATAATACAGGAGCTGGACCATTTACCCATTTCACTTTGTTCTATGCCTTAACTTTCATGGCGAAAATAAAATATCTCTTATCTAATTTCTTTTAAGGTGAATTCTATTTAGTCTCTATAGTTTAATCTAATATATAAATTGATCTCTTGATTTTAAGAATTATCTTGACAAAACCATCTAGTTACCAATTTCTGTATTTTGGTTCCTACCGTCCAATTCTATTAGGATTTCATCATATCATTAAGGGTATAATGGTAAACGCAGGGTTAAAATTAATAATTTTAATTAAAAACAATTAAAAATTTTGATTTAAAAAAACTAATATTTAAAAAAATCAAATAAAAAAATAAAAAAATCTAACTAAACATAAACCCTAACCCTCAAACCATCACTATCGACCATCACCAGCATAATCTATTCATCTTCATCATTTGCCCATAACAACAGATCTTCTTCTTCTCTACCAACTTCATCTTCTTCTTCTTGTCTATCACCATCCCAATAAACAAAAACAACAACAGCATCTCTCTCTCTCTCTCTCTCTCTCTCTCTCTCTCTCTCTCTCTAGTTCATCATTGAATCCCTCAAGAGCAACAACATATCTCTCTACCCCAAATCAAATCGAATCTCTTTATTGGCTCAGCTGTGTTGATCCCCTCACCGACGATCTCACAGACTCCTTAAACCGATTCTTCTCGTTCTTAACCCATAAATCTTCTCTATCTCACTCAACTGGTTAAATGTTTGATTTGATTTGTTGTATGTGTGAGTATTATTGGTTTGATTCTGATGGGGTGGTAGTTGTTGATGGGGTTGAGTTGGGAGTTGGGTTTTGGGTTTGCTTTGTGGGTTCTGATTTTCTACGTTTGGGGATTAAAGGTTATGATTTTTTGGTTTGAGGGTGGTGGGTCGATCAACACTAGTGGGGGTGGTGTGTTTGTGGCTAGGGTTTGATGATTGATGTTGAATGTGGTTGGTGTTGAACACATTCAACACTAGATAGAGGTGATGAACAAATCAATAATTTTGGGTTCGATTTGGGTTTGATTTGGTTCACATATCAATATTTTAAAAAAAAATTGTGTACAATGTTTAAATTTGTTAGTGATGGATTGAATCTGGGTTATATGGGTTAGGGTTTGATAGAAGGAAAGATCAAAGATTTGGATAGGGAAGTGGGAGATCAATGATGGTAATTGGGACTGGTTGGGTGGTTGGATTTGAGGGTTAGGGTTTGGTGATTGGAGATAGATGGTGATGGTCGATATGGTATAATGGTGGTGGGAACCTAGAACTGGTTGGAGATGATGATTTCTGATTTTGTTGGTGGTTGTTCGATTCCATATCTGGTTCGAATTTAATTTTTAATTTTTAATTTTTAATTTTTTAATTTGGAGAATTTTTTTATATTTTTGTTTGTTTTATTTTTTAATCAGGGGCACCATGGTCATTTCATCCTATGACCCTGTCAGTCAACACTTTTTTAACTGAAATTTTAACAGAAAGACTAAACGAGTTAGTTCTGTAAACTAGGAGACCAGTTTATGTATTAGATCAAACTAGAGGGATAAAAATAAATTTCACCATTTTTTTTATTTATGCGGTACAATTTCTTGTCTTCTTGATATCTAATTATCTATATACATGTTAAAAAAAAAAGCAAATTCATCAATTACATGGCAATTTTGATATTTTAAGATGGATTCAAATCAACCGTAAAAAATGTTGTCTAAATTTATGTATAACCAACCAAATTGAGACATATGTATACAATCATTTATATTTAATTATATATATAAAAAAAACATATACATATAGTCCATTTTGGTTGGTTATACATAAATTGGAATATCATTTTTTAAAGTGATTTGAATCCTTTTAAGATGCGATTTTTTATTACAAGTTCATTTAAGTCGCTCTAAGTGCAAAATGATGGTTAAGAGTGGTTTGTGAAAAAAAAGATACGATAAATATTCAACATCACACTGAGGTGACAACAAATAAATAGGGATAATTATCCTGAGAACCGTCAAATTGATTACACATTATCGAAATGATCATTATATTAAAAAGTTGTTCTAAAATGGTCATTTTTGACGAAAAGTGTGGCACAAATGATCATTCCATCTAATTCTATCAAATTCCATCCATTGAGTGACATTTTAGTAAATAGTGCGATGACATTAATTTATCAAAAATGTTTTTTTTTTTAAATCAATTTTTTATTTTATTTTTTGTAACTAATAATTATATTTAGTGTATGTATATATGTATAGTATATCTCAATATATATATATAATTATTTGTTTCAAAAAACAAAAGAAAAATTGATTTCCCAAAAACATCTAAAATAAATTAATATCATCCATTTATTTACTAAAATATCACACATTGAAAAAATTAATTTCTAAAAAACATATAAAATAAATTATTGTCATCCCCTTATTTACTAAAATACTAATCATTTGATAGAATTAGATGAAATTAGATGGAGTTGCCATAAGTGTCACAAAGTTCGCCAACAATGGTTATTTTGGAACAACTTTTCAATCTAGTGGTCATTTTGATAGTGTATCATCAATTTAATGGTCACCGGTATAATTATCCCAAAAATATATTAGACAATGTCAACATGATCGTCTAGTGCTGTAAATATGGACCGGCCCGAGACAGGGCAGTCCGTGTGATCCGCGAAGGAAAATGGGTCATGCCAACTGCCAAGCACGACCCGTGGAGGAGGCAAGCCAGGCCGAAGCCCGGAACGAGACAGGCAGCTGGGCCCAAGTCCGGCTGGCCTGCCCGCCACGGCACGAGTAGCCAGTGTGCTAGGCCATTGGACCGGCACGCCGACCGGACAATCGGACCGTTTGTTTTAAAAAAATATATTCCCTCCAACAGCTGGAATTCAAAATCCAGCCATTGGATGCTTCAAAAATTATTTAAAAAAAAAACCATGAAGTCTTCCAAATTTAATTTTGACCCACAAATCAAATTTTTCTATAAATACTTCCATCCATTTCATTTTCCATTCACACTCTCTCTCTTATTCTCTCATTCTGTCAAATCTCAATCTATACATTCTCCAAATCTCTACATTTTTTCATTCAATTTCATTATTATTTTCTACAAAAAATTTAATACCAATTTCCTATCTTATCCTCTAAATTTTCTATCAACGTACCAAAGTTTAAAGGTACAATTTTATTATTACTTTTGTTGAAACATTTTTTTATAGTAAATTTATAATTGTATGTTTAGACTTTAGCTATTAAATGATAACATTTGTATTTTGTTAGTTAGTTTATCAATTTTTATGCATACTTAGTTAATTTTAATATTATTGTTTAGTATATTAAGATTTTTAGGTTTAGTATTAATTTTAATATTTTTTATTAGTAAAATTAGAAATTTAATTTATATTATTGAATTTAATTTATTTAATAAGTAAATTATGAATTTTAAATGTAGTAGTTAAGTTTAATTGTTTTGTTAGTAAATTATGAATTTTAAGTGTAGTATAAATATTTTAATATTTTATGTTAGTTTATTATGAATTTTAAGTGTAGTGGTTAATTTTAATATGTTTTGTTAGTAAATTAAGATTTTTAAGTGTAGTATTTAATTTAATATTTATTGTTAGTAAATTTATCAATTTAATTTGTAGTAGTGAATTTAATATTTTTTGTTAGTAAATTATGAATTTTAAGTATAGTGGTTAATTTTAACATGTTGTGTTAGTAAATTAATATTGTTAAGTATAGTAATTAATTTTAAATTATTTTGTTACTAAATATTGATTTTTAATATGACTATTAATTACTATAGTGTTCATATTTGTACTTCAGGAAATAGATCATAACCAGCAACCTTATTTTTCGGATGGATTGAACATGTTCAATGATGAATTTGATATTTCGGAGCCGACCCATACTCAAGCGGGACTTTCTGGTTCCGCCGTTACACCAACATCACGTCTCAAAGTATTTCAACTTAGTTCAAATGACACTCCCAGACGGGACACGACCGGACTCAGAGCTAAATGCAAGTTTTGTCATAAGAATTAAACCACAAGTAAGAAGGGAACCAGACATTTGAGAAGGCATATGCTCAAATGTATGCCTGCACATAGACAGGTAGACACTACAACCCCAGACACAACTACAATAGCACCTAGACGGGTCCATTACGACGTGACGATTCGACGTCATGACGCTAGAGAGTGCTTGGCACGATACATTGTACAAACTATTCAACCGATCAGTATTGGTGACAGTCCATTTTTTGAAGAATTAATCACATCTGCATACAACCCCCAATTTAAACATGTTTCTAGAACCAACATTAGAAATGATTTGATAAGATTGTTTGAAACCCAAAAAGATGATATGATTGCTGATATACAGCATCTGAGTGTCTATGTTGTATTAACTTCTGATATTTGGAACTCATGTTCCAAACAAGACTATTTATGTGTCACATGACACTATTTAGATTCTGAATAGAGGATAACAAAAAAGAATTCTTGGTTTTCATCCTATGGATTTTGCACATACCATGGAAAATATTTTTAACGTCATTCTTTCTATTTTATAAACCTATGAAATCACGCATTGTATCCTTTCTATCACATTAGATAATGCATATGTAAACACTAGCTCTATTGCATTGTTTGTCGTAAGAAATATCCCGCAAGATGGAGGTTATTTCTTCCATCGACGGTATGCATGTCATATTATAAATTTAGTTGTACATGCTGATTTAAAACAAGTAAGCAACCAAATAAATCGTATTAGAGATGTCATTTCTTGTATTTACAGTTCTAATCCTAAATTCAATGAATTCAAGAGACATTGTAAATTAAACGGTCTAAAACCCCAACGATTCCAAACCGATATACCGGTAAGGTGAAACTCTACTTACTTAATGCTGGACAATTGTTTGGATCATGATACAACCATTACATGTTTTTATAATATGAAATTGGTCGAAATAGAATATATAAACTTTAAACAAAAGAATTTTAAGTTAATCGTATATTAAATTTATTTTTATACTACGACAAGCTTTTAAATTTTACCATGAGACTATCGCAACATATGAATGATGATTCATACAAGATTCTCTCATGAGCCGTGATCAGGATCCGAATTTGGCATCGACAATGAAATTCATTTGAAAGTGAGATGGCAGTTACGAATTATGACGTCGTTTTCGTTATCTTGTATTTTGAAGGTGAAGTTTCAAAATGACAAGGACTTATCAAAACATTTATCACGACCCCACCAAAATATAATGGAATAAAACCCACGTGGAGCAAAGGTCCCAGCACGGTATGGGCATTATCTAAAGGGACCCCACCTCCTAACATGTAGCTCGGGGATTGCTCGATTCTCCACCTGCCTCACACTCTCAAACATCAAATCACATCCTCACATCGTCAATTATAGTGCGGAGAGAAGTTGGAGCAAAAGTTTGTAGTTCACGTGAAGTCGTGTGATTCACGTGCCCTGTGTTATCTTGTCTGGTACTTTTTTTCCCTCATTTCTTTTAAAGCCACGACGCAAAACTACAGCCGATCCTGTTGACAAAACAGATTGGACTTTGTATTGCGACTAGCGAGTCACATGAGAGTTGAGACCACCACTAATGATAAGGCAAAAAACAATTCCACCCTGCTAGGGAAGAGCATTCAATGGATCCATAATGTCATAGACACCAAAACATGTGTAATATTATTGATAGTTGACCTACCTCTTCTTGAAGACATGAACTAGTGACTGAAATTGAAAATGATAACATCTTTCGGTCAAGATTCAAGAACCCACTACCCCAAGTCTCCAACCCCAAACCCGCCATGTTGTCAGCACTACGTAATCTTCATTCACCCAATAATAACCCACGCTGTAATTTATCCATTTGCAAGGCCAATGTGAAGTGTAACAATTATAGTAACAATCACAAATTTATTATGCCACGTATATATGTACTTATATGTGAATATTGGGGATGCTACTAGGTCCTGTGAAATGAATTTCATAAGGACTACATAAAAATTTGTACTATCCAAATTCATGAATAGTCTCAACAAAATCAAAAAATGACATGGAACCCTTCAAATTATAGGCTACTTGTGTCTCTACAATTATAAGCATACTTTCGGATGTAGTAAACAGATGGTAATGGTCTCTAATTTGTATAAGGTACCAAAAAACTTTGAAAACAATAAAATGCAGAGGCTTACATGGACAAATATATGCATCAATAAAAACACCTTCAGGTTTGTACTTATTCCGGGCAAAGTTCCCATCCTTCTACTCAGCTGTAAAAACCACGTCAACTTAAAATACACCTCCTTTCAAGCACTCAGCTATTACAAGTTTCAACTGGAGCATCTTTTCCCTCGCCAACTGCAACAGATCACAAAAATAACATGCATGTTAGACTAGTTACATAAGATTTGTTTCGGTTACAAACAGTGGCACTCAATGAACACAATTACACGAATAAATAGGACAAGATCAACTGAGTAACAACCCTCCTGGACGGAATCTCTAGAACTAACAATTGAGTTGTTCACGATTAGAACCTCTCAGGATTAAAAAGGCATTAGAAATTTCGATTTACTGGCTTCTACTTTATGATACACCTTGCTAATGAAACATGCTGAATGCAGTACCACACCACAAAACACCCAACAGCTATATGTCAAAGCTAGCAAAAGTTTAGTGACCGTAAAGTTATATACTATAGAATGGTAGGAAATCCAAATGATATATTATACCAACGCAAGCTAACAATTATAGTTGGTGCTCAACAAGGAATACATTTGGCGGTTGGACACAATGACCGGATCGTATTTTGCATGACATGAAGGAAATCCGGTAAATTTTCATCTTGATAGAAAAACACTTGCCTCGTGGACAGTTGTTATTCTTCTTTGGGCATCACTGAGTTGGGTTTCAACAGCTTCTTCCAGTTGCAACAGAAGCTTCTGGTGTGACGTTCCTGTGAGCATAAGAGAACAAAAATTCAAGTCTAACTCATGATATTTATACAGCAGTAACTGCATATATCCATCAAGATAAACAATAATAGATACACAACTACATCAAATTTAGTTTATTACTATTCAATTGCTTGGCCTGGGCTCAACTAAATAGATATTTGTTGCTTTAATTATTGCAGCAATGGAAGCAACCAGCTGCCTGTTTTCTAGACTCCATTCGATAATTTTAAGAAACGACAAGAAAACACTAAAGGATTTCTAAGTAAACTAACATAAATGCAATTACTAATGGGCGCACCAGTTTAGGAGTGCCAAAAAAGTTGAATGGACCGATTGCGCTGTAATCCCAATATTTTCTCAAACTTAGGCCATTTAAGGATTTCTTTAATCAATGTCGTATTATCCAATGAGTGACTAAAACACATTGAACCATTCATTAGCCTTATGTAAAATACTGTGGACTGAATCAACTTCCAGCTTCGAGCAATTGTCCTAAGACCAGTTTACATGGACCAACCACTACCTGATTGGTCAACTGCATCCAGTCAAAGGATTAATCTAGCATATTCCCCGTCCCCAAAATCACTAAAGCCAAAATAATCTCAATCAAACACAATAGAATGATGTATTCACAAAGTTATAAAAAATGTGTGTTACAATAATAAAAATTAATTTACTTTGCTTTTTCACCGTTCCCTTCAACTCAATCTGGTAGGCTTCCATCACTTCAAGGATACTTCTGCACTCCTGGAGATGTTGATGAATGTCTTTCTTGAAATTTTCATGAATCAATTGGAGTTGTTCTTGTTGCTCTACATGAGAAACAAAAAACAGAAGTATAAAAAATTAAACATACTTGTTTTTGAGCTGAGCTGATATGTTACAATGGCCAACGACTCAATTGCTAGAAGTAATGCTGATAAATCCATAAAATCCATCTGAAAAAAACTTATTCATGAGAGAATTACTTGTACATTTTAATAAACTGCATGCAGAGCACCCTCGATGGGAGTCCCTAAACACTAAGCATGTCTACACATGTTTAAAGTGATGCAGGTACCACCACTACATGGGCACTAATTTGTGGTGCTTATCCAAAATAGCAACTAGCAAGAACATGATAAATAAATAGGTGATGCACCATGCAGTTCTCCCAAATGAAAGGCACAAGATTGTTAAAGACTACCGGAATATAATTAAGCACTGTTGCTTATAACACTTACTAAAGCCAAAAGAGTGATTCAGTGTAAATTAATTTGCTACCTCCAAAACTTGTTTCCAACCGCTTTCTCTTCGATTTACTGAGGCTTGTCAGCTTTCCTCTGGAAAAAATCATCAAGATCACACCTTAGAAATAAATATTTGAAATGACAAGCCTGTAGAGTTGAAATACCTACACATCTGTTTGGATCTGAGACTCGACATTCTTCAGCTGCAAGTGTATTTCTTCGGAAACAGACATCAAAATTTCAGAGGACTTCTTTTTAGTTACTGCATCCATTTTTTTTCTAAAGTTGTCTAAAGCAAAAGCAAATAGTGTGACAACCCTGAAATATAGTCAAACTAGTGTCAAACAAAGATATAGCGTTAAGGTAGTTAACTTTTAAAAAAAATAAAATAACATATCTCAATTGCTTTATCTGCCATGAAAGGAAAAACCTTGTCAAATCATCTTCTTGGTTCTGTTCTGTAGGTTCCTGCAACCAATCATCTTCTTGGTTCTGTGTAGGTTCCTGTAACCTATCACTCTCCATAATCCCTGCCCATTTGGTACAGAAATAGAGAAGAAAGAACATGAAAATAAAGTACAGAATGATAGAGAGCATTTGATCCAGAGATGAGAAGAGCTGAAGAATTGAGGTTTAATAAGGTTTGCCTTGTGGAGAGGTCAAGGGGGGACTGAAGCCAACAACTTTAATGCCTCCATTTCTCCCGAGCCTTTTAGTTGGATAGTGTATACAGTTTTTATCTTTAGCAGTGCCGGTTTCTGGAGAGATCTCTCTCTTCCCTGCGCATTACCAACAAATAAATATTATTAACAAGAATAAACAAATAAAAAAATAAAAAAAAATGTCTGGGGCAATAAATCATGACGCCTGTTACAGCTTGTCAATCTAATAAGGTGGTCAACTTCCTGGACTGATTAAATCTATGGAATTTACAAAACAGGTGAGCTTAAAACAGCTAAGTCCAGCATCCTACAAATAAGAAATTTCTTAAATGCTATCTAAAATTCATTTCTATAGTTATTAATTGTCATGGTTCTTAAAGAACATAACACAATCAACAAGCAACACAAATCATAGTGCTGATTATAGACTTTTTTTTTTGGGAGCACTGATTATAGACTGTTAAACAGAATAAATGTGTCCTATCTTATTTTACTTAAACAATTCTACATTTCCTTCTGTCAGAGCTATTCTTAAGGATGTCAACTTTTCTACACTTCATTCTATCGGAACTATTCTTAAGGATGTCAACATTTCTACATTACCTTCTATCAGAACTATTCTTAAGGATGCCATGTCCGGTATTTCCAAAATCAAGGTTTGAACAGCCCCAAAACCAGTGATCCACACTAGACAAGTAAATGTCAAACTATTTAGAAACTTATTGTGTTCTCGTTTTCTCTCCACTGACAATTACTAAACAACAGTAATTCTTTTCTTAAGGAAAAGGGTTTTGATCATTTTAAAAACAATGAACTTGCAAAAGTAAATAAATGAAGTATATATTACCTCCTACATCAATTATGTAAACCTATCAGAGATAAATCTCTTAGCAATAACATCTAAGACTTAACAAAGCAAATACTGGAAACAGTACAAGAAAAATGTCAAACATGTCTAAATGGACCATCATATAAATGTATAAAAAATCATTTAAAAAATATTTACCAGAGCCGAGTTCAATGATAATCAAAGTTTACTGCCAAGCCCACTGCAAGGTTTAAAAAAATTATAATTGAGCAAACATACAGCCATATCTTTTGATTATTGGTGAATCTTCTTCAGAGCTCCTAGGATCGTCATCTTCAGATGATGATTCAACAAGGCCATTTTCTGCATCTTTTTTTTCTTTCGCAGGTGATGGTTCTATGGATGGAGAATCCTTCAGCTGCTTTGTATCATCCTAAAGTCTCATAAGGAAAGGCAAAGGCAGAAAGGAAATACTCAGGCTTAGTGCTACTACATATATTAAACAAGCATATCAGAACCCTCAGAAGAATTAAGGATACAGATGACTCAGTTTCTGCATCTGATCCAGAACAATCTGATTTTGGAGTTTGCAAAGTCCTGAAGCTACGGAAATTTCCCACAGTAAATCTTGTTTCGTCTGGTCCTGGAGTGCAATCCTGCTCCATTTGAATTGTACTTGGCATGGAGCGAGGGGAAGGGCTTAAGGTGGGGGTTTTAAATGCAAAAGTTGGACTCTGAAACTCATCCAAGGGGTCAAAAACATTCTTTAAAGATGGATGGTTGCAATCTTCTTGATGGTTTCTATTTTCCACTAATGTTGGATCATGAAAATCACCAGTTTGATTCATCGTTTTTGACACTGGTGATGGGCAATCAATTTCTTGGATGTTATTCTTTGCTTCAAAGTACTTTCTTCTTTCCTCGGGAGGGCAACCAGGAAAACTATCCTCTTTTTTACCAAGCGAAGAAGTCTTCTCGGTCTGTGGAGGTGATTTCCTACTATAACTTGCTCGCTGAGGCTCACCTACATTATCCTTTTCCAAAAAGGAAATCTTACGCGGTTTAATGGCAGAACTCTTTCTCTGACTCTTCTTCCTTGCAGGTATTGACGAGTCAGAGTTGATAGCACCATCTAGTTTTCCAGACCATCGTTCTTCAAAGGAGAAGATGTTCTTTTTTTCATATTTCTGTTTGTAAGTAGAGCACGACCCAATTTTAGTTTTGTTTTGCTGCATTTTGGTCGAAGTTCTCTTTCTAGTCAAAGATCGAGTTAACGGTCTCATGGTAGGTTGATTAGGACCTTCGGAATCAGTTTCTATGCTATCTGAATTTTGTCTGGGTTTGACAACTGTGTCGCCAGTTTGATCAACAACTTCCTTCTGCTTTAACTTATCAGCTCCTACCTCAGAAGCCTTCGAATTAGAATTCTGACTTTTGGGTGAAGCAACAGTTCCCAAAATCTCCCAAAGCTTCATTCTCAAAGTTTCACTTCTTCCATTTTCTGGTTTATCCATTTTATCTGGTATCACAGCTTTATCTGTTGAGGTAACGTCTTGTGCAGTTGCAAATGTGAAATCTTCGAGACACTCTGGGGCTCTGTCCTTCTCTTTCATCCTTCTATAGGTTATGCCATTAAATTTCTTCTGACTGCCATCACTGGTCTGTAAAATAGTGTTCTCATTTGCAAAAAACTGAACTGAATATGTCCCTTGTTTATCCTTCGCTCCATTAAGCTTTTTCTGCCTCCCGCCAGTGGCTGGTTTACTTTGTTTTGTGTGCAAAACATTCTCTAAAGTTGGTGCTTTTTGGTGAGAGGATCGAGTAGTAATCCATGGGGAGCTGACCTGCTCTGTACCAACAATTTGTTTCCCTTTATTTGCAGTTGTGTTACCTTCACCTTTAGTTTTTGGTTCAGTAAAAATTTCTTTGTTGCAATTTATACCTTCTGCGTTTGGAACTTCAACCTCGGCTTTCTTTGTAGCTTTAGGTTTTTTCTTGGTTTGCGAGTCAACTGTAATTCCGATTGATATCTTTCTAGATTGGCTAGATGGACGATATATGCTGTCAAAACTCTGACAATCATTCACTCTATCCTGAAACATAATTTTGCAATCACCAAATCATTTATCTTCTCAAGTATTCACCAAGGTTGCAGTCAATTAGTTGAGCAGCCATTTATTTGATTTAGTTTATATTCAGTAGATCACAGAATGACATTCACACACTGCCACTAGGAAAGCAAGATACACAATTTGCGTAGCACTGTTCAGAATAACAAAATCCAAATTTGCACAACTGCAATATCACACATGGCTGCACTCACATTCCCACTCTTATCTACTTACAGGAGAAACAAGATTCATAACTTGCACAAAACTGAAAATTCAAACATAATCCAACACCGTGCACTCAATACAAACATAACTGCTGAAAAAGCAAGGTAACGTAATGCATATAACTGGAACTTTAAAACGAAATCATATTATGGGTAGCCAGAATATACACATTCAACAAAGGGAAAGCGAGGTCTAGAAATTGCACATATAAGTAATTTGGAGCAAAATCCATTTTCGCACAATTTTAATCGCCTGCAAACAAAATTAGAAGAGTTCATAAATTGCTCAACTGGGATTCCAAATACGATCCAAAAAAATGCACAACCAGATGCAGCATAAGTAACCATTTTTAGAACCAAAAGTATTAAAAACACACTCAAAGAGAACTTAGTCAAACAGACTGCAGCTGTCATCAATTAATGAAAGCAATCGTTTAAAGGCTAAAGGTGATAGCATATAACTAAGTAACTGAAATATATATTAGAAATATCATATGCAATAAATTAGAAATATTAGCTAAGAAACGTTTAAACAATTTCTATTTTCCACTAAATCCTAAGATTGGTGTTTTGACCACTTACATCACGTAAATTTTGTCGCATGTCAACCTCCATTCTCGCAACTTCTTCCACTGAGAAGATTTGAAATCAGCACTAGTAATAGCTGCAAACTAATCAGTAATCAAAGCAATTGAACCATGAAAAAAAAAATCTATAAATCTCAGTTTGGTGGCTGAGAATAAAATATTCAAATGATAAATAATTGTATTCCAAGAAAAATATTCTCCACTCAAATCCGCCTTAGTACAACTGTTTTAGCTTAGCATAGGAGATTCTTTTTTTTTCTTTCATTTTTCTCGGTTTTCTCTCTAACAAAACAGATTCTCAATTAAAACAAAAAAGAAAAACAAAAACCAATTCAAACTCAACGGAACTAAACAAGTCAAAATTGAAAGAAATTATGTTTAAATAAATTTCCAACCAAAAAAAAGCTCCGCATATTAGCTAGGACACACGAAGAAAAATCCAAAGTCGGTTTCAAGCACTCAAAAGTTATAGAGATTTGAAGTTTTCAATACCGATCAGTTATGAAATAAAATCTAATGTGTCCGCACTTGAAAAATCAGTTAGAGAAACTAATTGAGTTAAACTTATGAACAGAAATTGAAAACCAACAAAATTAATTAGAAGAGAAATACCTAATTGGTTTATTTAGCACCGACAATCGAAGAGAGCTCCATTCTGATAATCATGCGAGAAGAGAAGACTGAGATCTAGAGAGAGAAAGAGATTAATTTCGTGATATTGAAATCTTACGGTGACAAAAGGAATTAGGCGGGAAAATGAATCTGAAACGAAACGGCCTGTCAGTTAGTGCGCACCGCTTCTTATGTGAATAGGCAATATTGCCCATGAATTTGAATTTAAATTGTAAAGTTTAGAGGCGGTGGCGCACTGGATGGAAATGAAGATAATCTAATTCTAATTCTAATTCAATTGAAGTTCGTGTCAACAACCAAACAGCATCAATTGACTTTCCTAATATTTGAAAGGGATAATTGCATTAGGTTACCCTGATATTATGCAATATGTCAAGAAGTTTAATAGTTCGAAGATTCAACACAAAAGTACCTTTTGACCGTGTGGAAGAGTGGAACTCGTGACGCCTAAAAAGGGTAAAATCATCCTTTAAATTAAAATTTAATTAAGTTAATTATTTATTATAAAATTAAAAAATCCCTGTAGAAAAAATCTATATTTTAAAAAAAGTAATAAATATTAGAATAATAGGAACAAAACAAGAGGATGAGAGGGGCGAGAGAAATATACATTTATTATGCTTCAATTCACTCTACACACTCTTTCAAAAGAAATGAGAAACATATATATAGGCATCTCAATTTGCCTGAGCCATCACCGTATATACTTGCATGCTTGACATGTGGAAATCCACATGTAAGTTTATTGTGGAAGCCAACCCACGTGTAGGCTTATTATAACACTCCCCTTTGGATTCCATAAATTGTATTTTTAATTTGTTAGGAAAAACCCAGTGAGATAAAAACCTTAGCAAAATATATACAATGATCTTCTGGATTAAGTTATATTGGACATGTTCAGAACTGCCTCATTAAAACCTTTCCGGTAAAACCCAGTAGGACAAAATCCGGTAAAGGAAAAAGAGTACAGTATATCCATTCAAATTTTGCTCCCCCTGATTGAGTGTTCCCCTTGAACAAAACTTCAATATTAATCCTGTAATTTACAGAGCCGACGCATGCCAATTTTATATACCAGTTTCTCTAAAGTTGATGTAGGCAATGTCTTGCTTAACATCGATATGTCGGTTCTGTTGAAGTTCATGAGTATAGAAAAATTTAGGAAAAATATGTTTGGTTCTATCTCTTTTGATATATCCTCCTCTAACTTGAACAATACAAGCCGCATTATCTTCAAATATCGGTGTTGGCATTTCTGTAGATAATGAGAATCCATGTCTTTTGAATATGATGAATAACTGACCTTAGCCAAACACATTCTCGACTTGTTTCATGAAGTGCAAGGATCTCTGAATGATTAGAGGATGTAGCAACAATAGTTTGCTTTGTGGAACGCCAGGAGATTGATGTGCCATTATAAGTAAAAACGTATCCCGTTTGTGAACGAGCTTTATGGGGATCCGAAAGATATCCGGCATCAGCATAACCAATTAAACCTGAAAAATTGTTAGATTTCGAATAAAATAATCCTAAATCTTTCGTGCCACGAAGGTAACGAAAAAGATGTTTAATCTCATTCCAATGCCTTCGAGTTGGTGCTGAACTAAATCTAGCAAGCAAATTTACTGAAAATGCAATGTCTGGTCTAGTACATTGAGCCATATACAACAAAGCACCAATTGCATTGAGATATGGTACTTCAGGACCAAGTATCTTTTCACCATCTTCAAGTGGTCAGAATGAATCTTTTTTAGGATCAAGAGTTCTAACAATCATAGGAGTACTCAATGGGTGAGCATTATCCATATGGAATCTTTTCAGAATCTTTTCAACATATGTTGATTGATGGATAAGTATTCCATTTGATTTATGTTCAATCTCTAGACCGAGACAATATTTTGTCTTTCCCAGATCTTTCATCTCGAATTTCTTTTTCAAATATTCAGCAGTTTTCAGGAGCTCTCCAGGAGTTCCGATCAAATTCATATCATCAACACAAACTGCTATGATAGCAAATCTAGATTTTGATTTCTTTATGAAGACACATGGGCATACAGGATTATTAATATATCCTTCTTTAATCAGATATTTACTGAGACGGTTATACCACATGCGCCCAGATTGCTTTAATCCATACAAGGACCTTTGTAATTTAATTGAGTATAAATTACGAGGTCTCGAGTTGTATGCTTCTGGCATTCTAAATCCTTTAGGGATTCTCATATAAATATCTGAATCGAGTGAGCCATATAGATATGCAGTTACTACGTCCATAAGACACATATCAAGTCTTTCCAAGACAACCAAACTTATCAGAAAACGAAACGTAATTGTATCCATTACTGATGAGTATGTCTCATCAAAATCAATACCAGATCTCTGTGAGAAACCTTGTGCTACGAGTCGTGCCTTATATCGCACAACCTCGTTTTTCTCATTACTTTCCATACAAAAACCCATTTGTATCCAACAGGTTTGACGTCTCCAGGCGTCTGGATTATTGATCCAAATACTTTACGTTTGGCTAATGAATTCAATTCAGTTTGAATTGCTTCTTTCCATTTAGGCCAATCAGACCTTTACCTACAATCATCAACAATATGAGGCTCATAATCATCATTTATAATTTCAGTGGCCACTGTATATGAAAATATATCATCGATGATTGTTTCCTCACGATTCCACATTTTTCTTGTATAATTTATAGAAATTTCTTCATTTCTATGTTCTTGAATCTCTTCAGGGATTCCTTCCCTTGTAGGGGTTTCTGTCACTTTAGTGACTTGTGTTCTTTCAGAGACATCTAACTCTTGTGGAGTCGATTTTGAAAAAGTGGATTTATTTATAATCTCAGGAACATGATCCTGGTAATTTCTTTTCCTTTTTCGAGGAACAATATCTTTCGAACTGAGTGGCCTACCACGCTTCTGGCATACAGTAGATGATTCTTTTGATATCATTTGTTTAGATCGTTCTTCTGGAACAATCACCCGTGCTGGTACATTAACAGTTGTGATGTATGATTTTGTTACCCTAGTAGCATCGGTAAATATATCTGGTAACTGATTTGCTAATTTTTTGAAGATGGACTATTTTACGGACTTCATTCTCACATTGAGATGTGTATAGGTCAAGATGAATTAGACTAGGGACTTTCCAAGAAAGTTCACGCTTCTCTTCAGGAGAAGTTTTTCCTAATGATGGGAAATTTCCCTCATCAAAATGACAATCAGCAAATCGTACAGTAAAAAGATCACCAGCTAAAGGTTCCAGATATCTAATAATTGATGGTGAGTCTAGACCCACATATATTCCCAAACGCCGTTGGGGTCCCATTTTAGTTCTATGAGTAGGTGCAATTGGGACATATACTGCACAACCAAAAGTACGCAGATGAGAAATATCTGGTTGATGGCCAAATACAAGTTGTACTGGTGAATATTGATGATAAGCAGTGGGACGAAGACGAATTAATGCAACATCATGTAAAATAGCATGTCCCCAAACAGAAATTGGTAATTGTGTTCGCAATAATAAAGTTCTTGCAATTACCTGGAGACGCTTGATAAGCGACTCTGCTAATCCATTCTGAGTATGAACACGTGGAACTGGATGTTCAACATCAATCCCAACTGATCTGCAATATTCATCAAATGTCTTAGAAGTAAATTCACCAGCATTATCAAGGCGTATTGACTTAATCGGATGATCGGGGAAATGTGCCCGAAGCCTGATAATTTGTGCAAGTAATCTTGCAAAAGCAACATTACGTGTTGATAATAAACAAATGTGTGACCATCTGATGGATGCATCAATTAGGACCATAAAGTATCGGAACGGTCCACTTGGAGGATGAATAGGCCCACATATGTCCCCTTGAATCCTTTGTAAGAACGACGGGGATTCAAAGCCAACCTTAGATTGGGATGGTTTTATTACTAATTTCCCTTGTGAACATGCAGTAAATAAATTTTCATGAGATAAAAGAATCTTCTGGTTCTTTAATGGATGTCCATGAGAATTTTCAATGATTCTTCGCATCATCGTGGATCCTGGGTGACCAAGACGGTCATGCCATAGCATAAATATTTTTGGGTCAGAGAACTTCTGGTTTATAACTGCATAAACTTCTACACCTCTAATAAGGGTATAATATAACCCAGATGATAAAGCACGTAGTTTTTCCAGAATGAGTTTCTGGCCTAAATTATGGGAAGTAATGCATAGATATTCGATATTCTCGTCATTTATGGTTTCTAAATGAAATCCATTACACCGTATATCTTTGAAACTTAGTAGATTTCTTCTGGATCTACTTGAATATAAAGCATCTGTTGACGTCGATTTCTGGATTATGCCAGAAAAGCCAACAAGGACTGGATTTTGGCTATTGATTCAAAGAGAACGAGATGCAGAGAGAGTAACAAAGACAACGTTTATGTGGTAAAACTCCGATGGTCGGAGAAACATCCACGGGTGGTTGAAAGATCAACCGAGCCAAAATCCACTAAGAGAATAAGATGTTTTTACAAGCTCTCGATCTCCCCTTTTCCTCTCTGTATTATTTGTGATTACTGTATGCTATATTGTCTATATCTTTTCGAGCCAGATTATGGGTCTATTTATATGCTTATAGAACTCTAATCTGCTTTGTACAAGTAATACAAGATATTTGTATTTAATTATGATTTGGTTACTTGTTTGAGGTTGATTTGTCTTCTTTCCAGTTTCGGAGTCTCTTTATGGAAATTGAGTGGGATTCTAATAGCGTAGTTCAATTTGATTTATTTCCTTATAAGAATGTAGTCTTCGAAAAGGAATCAAGTTGTTTCCTGATTGGGGGACTCTTCTAACTAAAAAGTCCATTATTTGGGATTCCTTCATGAAGAATATCTTCGCGTATTTAATGACTTAACCCGTACGATAAGTTCTTATTCGGGTTGTATTTACTCCCGAGTAAGACTGTTACCTGATGGTCCCGAGTAGTGCCGTTTGAGCCCGAGTGAATGCGTTGTTTTAGCCAGTCCTGAGTAGGTCTTTATTCGGTATATGCTTACTCGGGCTTGCTCCTCTATAATGATGCATTGTAGGATATTTCCCAGATGTTCATCTAAGCATACACCTGGCTATTTTTTCCTTCATGTCAATGACGCGTATGCTTGGTAAAATTTACATACAACAATACCCCCTTAAAATATTTTTGCCGAGAAGACTTTATTTCGGGAAAGAATATTTTAATCGTTTTGAATTCCTTTTGTCAGAAAAAACTGTCTTGCCATAATGATGTATTTTAATAGTGACTATGTAATTTCGATTTGCCTTGTCACGCAAGATCTTAAATGATAGCGACGTTTCAAAGTTTTGACGGTTGAGAGCTACTTATTGTCTTGACATGTGTCCCTTGTCTCTTCGTTTTTCAATATCGTTTATGAGAAGTGACTTTTGCATTTATCCAAACGCTGCCAACATCATCTGGTTTCGTCATAACTTTTTCCCGCTTTGAAACCCTAGGGTTTCGTGCCATCTCGCCTTTAAATCCTTCGTTGAGCGACTGTTGGTTTATTCTAAAAAATCCAGCAAAAATTTCTTTAAACTCAAATTTCTTCATTCAGAAGTTCGCGACTCTCCGCTTTGAAGATCTTGCGTCAGTCTCAATTCAAGGTTAGTTTCAATTGGGTCATCTTCCCGTCATCGTCTCCTTAAAATTGCTTTTGATGCATTAGAGCGTGGGGATTTCCAGTTAGTATCTTGCATTAGACGATTACTGGGGGATATTCCAATAGATGAACCTCCATTTTTAGAGGTCGATGTTTCTGGGCTTTACCCTGGCGTCACTTTCAGTCCCGTATCGAGTTCTTCCTCTAGTTCTGATTCTGATATTTCTGATCACAGGGTATCTTCTCGAAGGATGGGTAAACATCAAAGCACAAGCAAGGTATACAAGCACGGCTCGAGCAGTGTTCAGACTGGGGAACAAACTGTTAATGAGGGGGACGCTGATGTACACAAGGCGTATCGTCTTTCGTTTTCTGACACTCGCCCGCGTGGTTTTGATATTGAACCGAATGTGGTCGGGCCAGCTGAGATAGAGAAATACCGATCCCGATTTGATTTGCCCGACTCAGTCACTTTGGTTCCTGCGGGGAGTAGAGCCGTATGGAATCTTTCTGAGGGGATGATCGCGATTTACGGATCGATGCTTTGCTGCGGCGTCACACTTCCTCTTCAGCCTTTTATTGCCCGGTTTTTAGCTGAAGCAGGGATAGCCCCAGCTCAGTTGGCCCCGAATAGTTATAAAGTCTTGATGTGCATGTGGCACATGTTCAGCCGAATGAACCTTTCACCACCTTCCCCGAATGAAATCAGACATTTCTTTACGCTGAGGCAGGTTAGTAAAACGGGGACCTACTTTCTTGCGTCTACTCCTTCGAAAAGTTGGATCCCTAAAGAAGTGAAGGCGAATCGGGGGGTCGAGGCTTCTAATGACCCGAAAAAGAAGGGCTTTATATGGGGATTCCCCACATCCAACAAGTTCTGGAAGAACAGTTGGTTTTTTGCTGGAGGGGCTCTCGGGTTGGACGTCACTGTTCAATTTGGGGATTCCCGAATGGTGCTGAATGTTCCCCGCTTCTTTTGTTCCCCTGAGGCATGGAATAAGAAAACAATTGATTATAACGATTCAGAGTTGAAGAGACTGGACCAGGCTGCTATCCGTACTCTGGAAAAGAGAAGCAAGAACTATCTTTTCAAAGAGGACGACTTGATCAAACTCGGTTTCTTCGAACAGGTTTCGAGCCATCGCAGGCGTTGTAAGTAACCCAGTGCCCTTTTTGCTGTGTTTCTCCATTTTTCCATTTCCTTTTCTAACCCTCTTATTACTTTTTTTTTAGTGTTCGATACGGACGTTGTCTGCGATTTTCAGGCTCGTCAGGTGAAGGCAATTCTTCAAGCAAGCAGGAAAGAGGCTTCCCGTCAGGGCGATGAGGGTATTGCTCCACCCGAGACTGATGAGGAAATTGATACTGCTGAGCAAATTCCCGACTGCGTTGATCGGGGTGCTCAGTCTTCTGCTCAGGATCTCGCTGGTTCAAGTGGCCAAGGCTAGCCGACCGTGACACAACTTCCTGAAAATAGGAAGAGACAGTGTGAGAGTCCAAGTGGAGAGCCTGTTGGACTGTTTGAAGCTGGCGATGGTGGTAGCGTCTTGTAGGATCAAATGTCTGTCATTGCCGAGTTTTTGAGTCTTTTCAGGATGGTTTGCTGGAGGATCCTGCTGTTGATCTCTTCCACCGTTCTCAGGGTGAGAAGCGAAAGGCAGTTAGTTCGCCTCCTCGTCTTCTCAAAGTTCCTCGGGTAGTCACTTTCATTGACTCCAGTGACGAAGATGTTGCGGATGAGATTACCCCGAGTGTAGGTGCCGGAGTATCGGCAGATGTCACTTCAGGTCCAAGTAGGACTTCCTTTACCCCCGAGGTTTGAGATATGGGGGCTAAACCTTCGGGGGTTTCCTCTCCATCCCTAGAGCCAAATAGAGCTTCTCTTGTCCCCGAGTCTGAAAATCTGGGAACTCAACCCTCGGGGGTTCCCTTATCCCTTTCTCTGAAAGATATGCTCTAGGAGATGTCCTCTGGTCGGGCATATATCGGGGAAGACCGCTAGAGCGGTTTTAGAGATGGTTCACTGCCCGAACGTCTCCAAAACATTTTCAATGGCACATATTATGTAAGTAGTTAATTCTGACTCCTTTAATGTTTTGCCTTCGTTGGATTTCTAAGTATATATATTTTTTTTTTCAGATGGTGGCCGAATTTACTGAGCTTGTTCAGGCGCAACAATGTCAGGCTGATCGGATAAAACGTCTGGAGGCTCAGCTAAAGGCGAGTGAGAAGGGTCGTGCTCGAGCTCAGCAGGCTTACCAGCAAGAGGTTGGTTCGGTGCAGATATTTACCGACAATTGCCTGGCAAAGCAGGTTGAAGCTGAAGACAAGGCATCTTTGGCGGAGAAGAAGGTTGCTTCGCTTCAAAACCTTCTTTCTTCTACTGAAGAGTCTATGCTCAAGGCCGAGCAGGAGGCGGAGCAGGCGAAGTCGGCGTATGTCCAAAAAATTGAAGATTTGGAGCGCCAAGTGCTGACAGTTGAATCCCTTTCCCAAGAGGCCAGGTTAGAGCTGGAAGTTCAAGGGGTGGATCGTTTTAAAAGATCCCCTGCTTATGATGCCCTACTTCTTCGGGAATTTCAACGTGGGCTAGTTTCAGCCAACGAATTCTTCAAAGTAAAGAGTAGGGCAACCGAGAAAGCCCGTGCTAACTGGGAGCTGTCAATCAAACACCATGTGGATCGGTCCTTGGAATCTCTTCGGATTCAGATGAAGGAATGGAAAGCCTATTGCCATAGTCAAGGCAAGGAGCCCCATCCTATGCAATTAGAGATTCCGTTCGAGCACTCTCTCTCGACCTTTTACGCAAGTCGAGAGTCTGTCGAGGGTGTAATCCCGGATGTCGGGCCAATCCCGGGTAATGATTACAGCCAGTGGAGGGACAACATTGTTGATTACTTCACTTGGCCGTCTAATGAGAGCCTGCTTCGTGAATACAAGATGGTGCCAGACCCGAGTATTGGCAAAGGCTCGAAATCCCCGCAACCTTGATTTTGTAAATTTGTAGGAGATTCTGATAGATTCTTCATTTTTTGCTTGTGTAAAGAATCATTTATTTGAACTGTAACCATCCTTTTTAAGAGCAATAGAATACGATTTTCTGAGTTTGAATGGTTTGTCTTTATTTTTGTTGCTGGAGGTTGTATTAAACTGGCTGATGGTTGGAATCATAACCGAGTATCTTATTTAATCGGTTATCCAAATAACTTCAATTGCCAAGTCTTATTAAACTGGCTGGTGGTCGGGTAACTTAACCGAGTATCTTATTAAACAAGTTGTTACCCGAATAACTTCAATTGCCAAGTATCTTATTAAACTGGCTGGTGGTCGGGTAACTTAACCGAGTATCTTATTAAACCGGTTGTTACCCGAATAACTTTAATTGCCAAGTATCTTATTAAACTGGCTGGTGGTCGGGTAACTTAACTGAGTATCTTATTAAACCGGTTGTTACCCGAATAACTTCAATTGCCAATTATCTCATTAAACTGGCTTCTTTATTATTAACCGAGTCATCTTGAAACAGGAAAGTTTGCACTTATGTTTCATACCCGGTTACTACCCGAACGTTATATCAAGGCTCACCATGATTATGCGTTCGAGTCCTTATGCAATACCAAGGACGTCTCCCTAGTTTTTATGCGTAAGGGTTTGCCAAATCGTTGAGCTCTTTTTTTTTTAAGTTGCTTCAACACAGCTACACGTTTCACCGAAATTGCTCCCGATAGCGTCCCGAGCATTTTTCCAGTTTGGTGACCGGGTTTGCCTTTTTGCGAAGATCATTTTGACACTGCTCGGCTGACATGCTCCTACGAGCTTCTCCGCCCTTTCGGGATTTGATGGTCCCGAGAATTCTATTTGCATGTTCTTATTATCATGCTCTTCTATTTCATATTGTCGTATGCTTTTAGGAGATCTCGAGCTAGGTGCTTTCCTTTTGGAAATTCTTAGTTTTATTTATTACTGCGAAAAATCAACAAAGATTAATATTACAGTTTTAGTATTTATTCTGACTAATATTGTCCTGACTAGAAAAAGAATAGAATGTTTAATATAAATATATATTTTAAGGATAGAAAATCTCCAGATATTGGGCATTGCACGGTCGGGGTAACACCCCTCCATTGGGTCGAGCAATCCAATAAGCTCCATGGCCAGCTATCCCCTCGATCTTGTATGGACCTTCCCATTTGTCAGCCAGGGATCCCGCAGCTCTATTCTTTGTGTTTAGTGACACCTTCCTGAGCACCAGGTCTTCTAACTGAAATTTCCTGATCCAGACACGAGAGTTGTAGTGGCGTGCCACTCTTTGTTGATAAGCTGCATTTCTTATTTGGGAATTTTCCCTTTTTTCTTCTAGCTCATCCAAACTTTGCAGTAGTGTATCAATGTTTTTCCCTTCATCGTATAGCCTGACCCGGGGGGACGCATACGATGTTTCTATGGGGATGACAGCTTCTGTTCCGAATGCTAGGCTGAACAAAGTTTCTCATGTTGAAGTCCTTGCTGTCGTCCGATATGCCCACAATACTTCATGAAGCATTTCAACCCAGCTTCCTTTTTTGTCATCTAATTTTGCTTTGATTATGTGCTTGATAATTTTATTTACTGCTTCTACTTGCCCGTTTGTTTGTGGATGAGCTGGTGTTGCATAGTAGTTGGCAATATGATACTTCTCCCACAATTGTCTAAACCTTTGGTTATCGAACTGAGTGCCATTATCGGTGATTATAGTGTCCGGAATTCCAAACCTGTAAAGTATGTTTTTCTTTACAAAATTCGTGGCGTTGGCTTCCGTGATATGCACCAACGCTTTAGCTTCAACCCATTTTGTGAAATAATCGACAGCTACTATGGCGTGCTTCGCTCCACCCCCTGTTCCAGCTGGCATTGGCCCGATCAGGTCTAGGCCCCACATGGCGAATGGCCACAGGGCAGCGAGATTTCTGAGCTTTTCTGGGGGTTGTCGGATATCGTTGGCAATTCTTTGACAGGTATTGCAACTTTCCGACCATTGCTGTGCATCTGAGAAAAATGTAGGCCAATAATAGTCTTGCCTGAGTACCTTATGCGCCAGACTCCTACCCCCAGTGTGGTTATTGCAAACTCCTCCGTGGATCTCTTGAAGTACTCGACGTGCATCTTCTTCTGGTATACATCTCTGGAGAGCTCGAGAAAACCCTCTTCTGTATAATTCTCCTCCGATCATGGTGTACCTAGCCGATCGATACATGATGCGCTTTGCTAATATCGGATCTTCCGGGAGTATGCCTTCTTCCAGGAACCTTCTCAGCTGGACCATCCAACCGTCTTGCGGTGTTCGGATTTTTGAAATTTCCAAATGCTTAAGTTCAGCCGTACTCGGTTTAAGGAGGTGTGCAACTGGAATGGTTTTTGGTCTGATCGAGGTTGTTGCTGACGCTAATTTAGATAAAGCGTCTGCCTTTTCATTTTCTTCTCTGGGGATCTGAGCGATCTTGTATTCTTTAAATTTTTGAAGAAGCTGTTTTGCGATGTCACGGTAGGCAACCATTCCTTTATCTTTAGCCTGGTATTCATCCATAACCTGGTTGACAACTACCTGTGAATCGCTAAATATCTCCACTTCGTCTGCCCCAAGAGCTATGCAGACTCTGAGTCCAGCTAATAATGCCTCGTATTTAGCCTGATTATTGGTTGCTTTGAAATCAAATCTCATGGCACATTCAACATCATCTCCTTTTGGGGTGCGAACTACTATCCCTGCCCCGCTGCCATGAGTATTCGAAGAATCATCAACATATAATTTCCATTGGAAACTTTTATCCAACATTTTTTTTACTTCCAGATTCGGTTATGTGAACTCGGCTATGAAGTCTGTCACTGCTTGTCCTTTGCGGGAAGTTCTGGGGACATAATATATATCGAACTCACTCAACTCGATTGCCCATTTAGTAAGTCTTCCTGATATCTCTGGTTTTTGTAAGATTTGTCTTAATGGGCAATTGGTGAGAACCTGGATCGTATGAGCCTGAAAGTATGGTCTCAGCTTTTTTACAGCTAAAACCAATGCTAAGACCATCTTCTCTGCTTGTGAGTATCTGGTCTCGGCCGGTAAGAGTGCCTTGCTTGTATAATACACTAGTTTTTATACTCCATCTTCTGTCATGACTAGGACTGAACTTGCTGCAAGCTCAGTTATTGATAGATACAGCTGAAGTATTTCCCCTTTTTATGGTTTTGAGAGGATGGGAGCTAGCCCCAAGTATTCTTTTATCTTTAAGAATTCCTGCTCACACTCTTTATTCCACTCCAGGCCTTTTCCTTTTTTGATCACTTTGAAGAAAGGCGCGCACCTGTCTGTAGCCTTTGAGATGAACCTTTCCAAGGAGGCTAAACACCCTGTTAAGCGATGTACCTCTTTCAATGTTTTAGGTGAAGTCATTTGTTGCAAAGCCTGGATCTTCTCTGGATTAACTTCGATTCCTCTTTGATGGACTTGAAAACCCAAGAATCTTCCCGAGTGGACTCCGAATAAACATTTGTTTGGGTTTAATTTCATCTGATATCTTCTTAATACATCAAATGTCTCTCGGAGGTCGCGGGCATGGTCATCTGCTGAGACGCTTTTAGTCAACATGTCGTCAATGTAGACCTCCATGTTCCTTCCTATTTGCCGAGTGAAGATCTTGTTGACCAACCTTTGGTACGTGGCTCCTGCATTTTTTAAACCGAAGGGCATCACTATGTAGCAATATAAACCCTGATCCGTTATGAAAGCTGTTTTTTCTTCGTCAGCTTTGTTCATCCGGATCTGATTGTATCCCGAGTAAGCATCCATGAAGCTGAGCAGTTCATGACCTGCTGTGGCATCCACCAGCTGGTCTATTCTTGGGAGTGGGAAGCTGTCCTTCGGACACACCTTGTTTAGATCCTTGAAATCTACGCACATCCTCCATTGTCCATTTTTCTTCTGGACGAGGACTACGTTAGCGACCCACTGGGGGTAGCTGACTTCTCTGATTGATCCATTCGCTAGTAGCTTTTCCACCTCCTGTTTGATTGCTTGACTTCTTTCAGGATTGAACGATCTTCTCTTTTGTACTACCGGTTTGGCATTCGGGCTTACTGCGAGGTGATAGGATATTTTTCGGGCATCTATTCCGATCATATCTTCATGGCTCCAAGCGAATACATCTTTGTATTCTCTGAGCAAATTGGTCAATTCTAGCTTGATTTTTTCTTCCAAGTTTGCCCCGATCTTCACTTTCCTGTTTGGTTTGTCTTCTTCGAGTAGTATTTTGGCCACTTTTGTCTTGTATTCATTCGAGCCCTCCCTTGGATCTAGTTCGAATGACAATGATTCTTCATTCTCATTTGGCTGCATTATGGTGCACACTTATTCGGCATCATGCTTGTCTCTGTATACCGACAGGTTTGCTTTTCGGGCCATCTCTTGGGATCCCTTGACTATCCCAACCTCTTATTCTGTTGGGAATTTGATCATTAATGCGTAAGTGGCCGTCACGGTTCTTGTTTTATTTAGGAATGGCCAACCCAATAACGCATTATACGGCCAATTATCCAAATCAACTACCACGAAGTCGAGCAGGACAGTCCTCTGGCATGGTGCCGTTCCGATCTTCACAGGTAATTTGACTGTCCTAAGTGACCTGACCTCTATTCCCCCAAATCCTCTTAATGGAGTATGGAAAGACTGTAAATCTTTTCGGTTCAATCTTAGCTGGTCGTATACGGCCACGCTTAAGATGTCTGCTGAACTCCCATTATCTATTAAAATTCTTCGGACTTCCCTATGGCCAATCCGGGCACTTATAACCAAAGTGTCATTGTGTTAAACATCGTCGCCGTGGGAATCTGCCTCTGTGAAGACTATCGGGTCCCATCCTTCATTTACCCTCTTTGGGTCTGGTTCAACCGAATTCACGTCGAAGTTATTCCTGGCTTCTACTGCTTCTCGGACTTCCTGAGTCCGTTCTCGGTTGCTCCTCCCAGTAGAAGGTCCTCCGAAGATTGTATGTATTACTTCATTGGCTTCGGGGCTGGCTCTTCGGTTTTGACCAGGGTTGTGATCAGCATTGGCTTTCTTGACTTCCGATCTCTCGTCTTTTTTTAAGACTACATCCTGCAGGTGCCTTTCCCGAATAAGGGTTTCTATGTAATCTCTTAGCTGAAAACACTTCGAAGTTTCATGCCCGGTCTCTTTATGAAACCTGCAATACTTGGTTGTATCTCTCCGTGCGAACTGTGACTGTCGCTGCGGTTCTTGTACCATATTCTTCTCTTCCAGGATGGCTAGAATTTCTTCTTGTTTCTTCCGAAGAGGGGTGTAATTGGTATATCTGCCGCGGTATTTCTCTGTGGACCGTTCGACGTTACGCCCATTACCCCCATCCTTATTTTTCTCCTTGCTGTTCCCTTTCTGTTTTTCTTTTTGATTCTGCCCCTTGGATTTAGTATTTCTCTGTTCGGGCTTTCCTCCATGCATATAGCTTCCCTCTGTAGCTAACTCTTCTTCCTCAGCCAGAGCGTATCCTCCCGCCATATCCATCATGTCGGCATACCTTGTCAGCCGTGCTCTTCTCAAATCGAAGGATAATCGTCCATTCTGCAAGTTATTGGTGAAGGCAGCAATAATGGCTTCATCATTAGCGCTGCCAATCTCTGATACTGCTTGGCCAAACCGGCCCAATAATTTTTTTAACGACTCGTCCTTCCCCTGTTTTATTTGAGAGAGGTAGGCCACCGACTTATTTCTGTGAACGTTGCTCAGGAATTACCTTGAGAAGCTCCTGCTCAACTCGCTGAAATTTTCGATGCTTGCCGGAGGTAGTCTTCCGAACCATATTGAGCCTGTGTCCCCAAGTGTTTATGGAAAGTTGAGACACAACAGGGGATCACTGCGGGCATATTGAGCCATGGCACTTTTGTAGCGCCTAACGTGCTCCTTTGGATCTGTATCTTTTTTGAATTGTTCCACATGCGGCATCCTGAATCTTTTTGTGAAAGGGGTCCGTAAAATTTCCCTGGTAAATGGACTGTCGGAGTCGTCGTCTGATAGATCGTTGTAACCGTAACGTCTGACGAGTGCCTCCATCTGTCGCCTATTATTCTCTACTTCTCGAGTCAGGCTCTGGATTGTAATATCTCTGTCCCCTACCGGGCTTCCCTGACGGTTGAACCGTTGGGTGACTGTCATTCTTTCCTCAGATTCTTCACTCTGATGCCGGAACCCTCGTGTGACTCCATGATGACGTTTACAATGGTGTTGATCACTGTCTTCTGATAATGATCATCCTCTGCGCCGATCGTATTTACGATGTCTGGCACGTACTGTTTGATTGCGATCCAGCTTTTGGTGATTCTCCTCCCCTAGTGTTTTCTGTCCAACCGGATTGATCAGGGAAGAGTTCCTTCTGGTTTCTGGTATAGTTATTCCTGGTCCTACCACCATTGAACAGAGCCTTACGGGTAGAGGATTGGGAGTATGCGCTCATGCGGCTAGTAGGTCAATCCCTTCATTTGCTGCATCCGTCACTAATTGCTGCAGGGCCTCTTGGAAACGCAGCGTAAGATCTCTGCTGGTTGGAGGAACTTGCTGAATCCCTGCCAGGCGCGCAGGTTGGTTTTCTGTGTTTGCTGCAGGATTTTGTGACGTATTGCCAGTATGAAAATCGCCTGGTGATCTTTGGTCGTTCCCCAAACTACTTCTGCTTCCAGCCATTGCTTTCTAACAAGTTCGGAGGTTCACCCCCTCCTTCTAGCGCCAATTGTTGACGTCGATTTCTGAATTATGCCAGAAAAGCCAACAATGACTGGATTTTGGCTATTGATTCAAAGAGAACGAGATGTAGAGAGAGTAACAAAGACAAGGTTTACGTGGTAAAACTCCGATGGTCTGAGAAACATCCACGGGTGGTTGAAAGATCAACCGAGCCAAAATCCACTAAGAGAATAAGATGTTTTTACAAGCTCTCGATCTCCCTTTTTCTCTCTGTATTATTTGTTATTACTGTATGCTATATTGTCTATATCTTTTCGAACCAGATTATGGGTCTATTTATATGCTTATAGAACCCTAATCTGCTTTGTACAAGTAATACAAGATATTTGTATTTAATTATGATTTGGTTACTTGTTTGAGGTTGATTTGTCTTCTTTCCGGTTTCGGAGTCTCTTTATGGAAATTGAGTGGGATTCTAGTAGCGTAGTTCAATTTGACTTGTT
The DNA here is from genome assembly GCA_032871835.1 of Dipteronia dyeriana. Classification (NCBI taxonomy): domain Eukaryota; kingdom Viridiplantae; phylum Streptophyta; class Magnoliopsida; order Sapindales; family Sapindaceae; genus Dipteronia; species Dipteronia dyeriana. The sequence continues at coordinate 92,826,856 of CM065299.1, read as the reverse complement.
TCGTTATAAGAATGTAGTCTTCAAAAAGGAATCAAGTTGTTTCCTGATTGGGGGACTCTTCTAACTAAAAGGTCCATTATTTGGGATTCCTTCATGAAGAATATCTTCGCGTATTTAATGACTTAACCCGTACGATAAGTTCTTATTCGGGTTGTATTTACTCCCGAGTAAGACTGTTACCTGATGGTCCCGAGTAGTGCCGTTTGAGCCCGAGTGAATGCGTTGTTTTAGCCAGTCCCGAGTAGGTCTTTATTCGGTATATGCTTACTCGGGCTTGCTCCTCTATAATGATGCCTTGTAGGATATTTCCCGGATGTCCATCTAAGCATACACCTGGCTATTTTTTACCTTCCTGTCAATGACGCGTGTGCTTGGTAAAATTTACATACAACAGCATCATTGATACATATTTTAGTATTGTTTGGTAACAATATCATGGCTCTACCGGAGCCTTTTATCAGATCCGCTGGACATGATATTGTATTGACATTTGCCTTAAACAAAGTTAAATTCAGAAAGTATTTCTGATTCCGTAAAATCGCATGTTTCGTTGCACTGTCGGCTAGACATATATCTCCTGTACCTTGCCTTTCAATAATATTCAATTTATCGTTTAGAGACATATTTGTTGTGCTTCACAAAGAAAAAATGCATATTAGATGGAGTGATCAAAAGTATATATTATATAAAGAATATTTACAGAAGCATTTAACATGATAGCAAAAATATTATAAATAGTACTTAATTGGTATGGACATTTTCATCACCAATTGAAGTGGTCACTTTGTCATTTGGATCAACTAGAAAATCAGAAACATTAAACTGGGTAATATCCATAAAATCCGAATCCTCCATAAAGTTGGTTTCAGGATTCTTTCCCTTTGATTGATGCTTGATACAGCTCAATCAAATGTATGGGTGTGCAGCATGTACGTGACCAATGATTATGACAGCCACATCTGAAACATACACTGTCATCTTTCTTAGGCCCCTTTTGGATATTCTTTCCTTTATCTGGTCTGACCTTGTTAACATTCTTCTTCTGGGGAATGTTTTGATTATAACCACCCGGATTATAATAATCATATGCTCTTCAGTGACCCCGACCACGGTAAAGACCACGACCACAGTAAAGACCACGACCACGACCACGTCCGCGATTATGTCCCCCAACAATATTAGCATTCACTCCTGAGAATGATGCAGAGCCGGTCGGGCGAGATTCATGATTTTTTATTAAAAGCTCATTATTTTTCTCTGCAACCAAACGACATGATTTTAGCTCTGAATATTTTGAGAATCGACGTTCTCGATACTGCTGCTGTAATATCATTTTGAGGCATGAAATGCTGTAAATGTTTTTTCCAACATATCATTTTTTGTTACCTCCTGACCACACAATTTCAGCTGTGTAGCTATTTTGAATAAAGTAGAGTTATATTCAGAGACTGGCCTAAAGTCTTGAAAACGTAAATGTTGCCACTGATACCTGGCATTTGGTAATGCAACATCGGGTTGGTTATCAAAACGGTCTTTTAATTCTTGCCACAGAACTTCTGGTTCTGTGACGGTAAGGTACTGGGCTTTTAGATCTTCATGTAAATGGCGACGGATAATGACCATAGTAGTGGACTTGTCTTGTTCTGTTGCCTCAGCCCCTTCTTCAATGGTATAATACAAGCCTTCTGATTTTAACAATAATTTGCCGTCAATTACCCAGGACATGTAGTTGTCCCCAGATACTTTCAGTGCAGCAAACTTCAGGCTTGCAAGTTTTGACATCTTCTGGTAATCTGAAAATCAGAATCGGAGTCAGAACTTCTGGTCTGATAAAAATCTGATGAATTTAAATTTTCAGATATATAAAGGAATATTTATGAGTAAATAAATCCAAAAGTTTCATGTTCCAGTGATGATAAATATATCCATAAACTTCAGGCTTTTGGATAAGTGACCAAACTGTTTAAATAAAAATGACATAAAAGTAAATAAAATGCGAGAAACGAAATCCAGAACTACAGGTTCTGGTATTGATAAATAAAAATCTAGAAGCTTCAGGTTCTAGTAATAATAAATTCAGAAACTTCAGGGTCTGAAATAAATTTAGGAACTTTAGGTTCTAATGGAAACAAAATTCAGAAACTTCAGATTCTGAAAATAAATTTAGGAACTTCAGGTTCCAATGAAAATAAAATTCAGAAACTTCAGGTTCCAATGAAAATAAAATTCAGAAACTTCAGGTTCCAATAAAAATAAAATTCAGAAACTTCAGGTTCTGAAATAAATTTAGGAACTTCAGGTTCCAATGAAAATAAAATTCAGAAACTTCAGGTTCTGAAATCGTGTTATAAATTAAAAAGAAATAATAGATAAAGTAATAAATATTAATAATAATATAGAATAATAGAAACAAAACAAGAAGAGGAGAGGGGCGAGAGAAATATACATTTATTATGCTTCAATTCACTCTACACACTCTTTCAAAAGAAATGAGAAACATATATATATATATATATATATAGGCATCTCAATTTGCCTGAATCATCACCATATATACTTGCATGCTTGACATGTGGAAATCCATATGTAAGTTTATTGTAGAAGCCAACCCATGTGTAGGCTTATTATAACATTCATATTTTTTTTCTTCTCTTCATCAACTTTTTGTTTAGGAATTACAGTTTCGTAATTATCTAATTATCTTATAAGGAAACCTCACTTAGGTGTATTAAGGTATTAGGTCATCCGTTTTTTTTTATTACGCTACAAAATATTATTATAAATTGGATTAAGAATGTAATTTTAATGTAAATATAAGCAACAATAAAGATCAAACAGAAAAATTGCTATAAAAATTGCTACAAAACCTGCTTACAATATATAAAAACTCAATTTTGTGGTTTCTACGGATTCGGTTTGAAACCGAATCTAACGAGATCATTGAAACTCGGATTTTAATGATTTTAAATTAGTCTAACACAAATTTAATGTAAATATAATATGTAACATGAAAATGACAATAATTCTCACCTATTAGAACTTTTTTTATGGTTTCAAACCGAATATGTCTAAACCACCCAACTTGAGTTCTAAAAATTAAGCTACGAACTGAACATAAACTGGATTAAGAATGCATTTTTAATAACAGTTTAAGCAACAAAAAATATCAAATGAAAAAATGGCTACAAAACTTACATATATAATAACTCAATTTTATGGTTTCCACGTTGATATCGTTGTAACTCATGTTTTAATGAGTTGGATTAAGAACACAATTTTAATGTAAAAATAACGAGTTAATGAAAAAATGACAATAATTCTCATATATGATAACTCTTTTTTGTGGTTTCAACGGATTTAGTTTGAAACTAAATCTGCCGAAACTTGGATTCTTATAATTAAACTACAAATAATGAGTCTCAATTAAATTAAAAATGCGAGTTTAATGTCAATATAAGCATCAAAAAAGATCAAATGGGGAAATGACTACAAAACTTGTTTATAATATATAAGAATTCAATTTTGTGGTTTTCACGAATTCAGTTTGAAACCGAATCCGTCGAAATCTCTAAAACTCTGGTTTTAATGTGTTTAAAACACATATTTAATGTAAATATAGCCATTAACATGAAAGAATGACAATAATTCTTGCATATGAGAACTTTTATTTGTGGTTTCAACGGATTCGATTTCGTTTCAAATCGAATCCGTTGAAACCCGTCAAAACTTCAATTCTCATAATTAAGCTACAAATAATGGGTATACATTGGATTATGAATGCAAGTTTTATTTCAATATTAGCAACAAAAAAGATCAAATGGAAAAATAGCTACAAGATTTGCTTACAATATATAAAAAATCAATTTTGTGGTTTCCACGAATTCGGTTTGAAACCGAACCCGTCGAAATCGTCGAAACTCGGATTTTAATGAGTTTAATTTGGACTAAAAATAAATTTTTTATGTAAATATAATTAGTAACATGAAAATACTACAACAATTCTTACATAGGAGAACCTTTTTGTGGTGTCAACAGATTCAGATTCAAACTGAATCCAGCAAAACCACCCTCGAAACTCAAGTTTTCAAAATAAAACTATTAAAAATGAGTATAAATTGAACTAAGAATGTAAGTTTAATTTAAATTTAAACAACAAAAAAGATTAAATGAAAAAATAGCTTCAAAACATAATCGTTCCCAAATGTCAAATTTTTTGAAATCTTGCTTTCTTCTGGCTACTAGTGGGAATTTTCTGTATGTGTATCCCCCCTTTTTTATTTGTCTTGCCCATTCAGGAACTACCGCGCGAGCAGGTTTTTCTTTCGTACTTATAATATATAAGAACTCAATTTTTTGGTTTCCACGACCTCGATTGAAACCGAATCCTTCAAAATCGCCGAAACATGGGTTTAAATGTATTTAAATTTGACTAAAAACTCAAATTTAACAATTGATATGAAAAAATGACAATAATTCCTGCATATGATAACTAATTTTTGTGGTTTCAATGGATTCAGTTTCAAACCGAATCTGTCAAAATCATCGAAACTCGAGTTCCCATAATTAAGCTACAAAAAATGAGTATAAATTGGGTTAAAAAATGTAAATTTAATGTAAATATAAACGACAACAAAAAATCAAATGGAAAAATGGCTACATTTTTTTTTAATATATAATAACACAATTTTATGTTTTCCACGTATTCGGTTTCTAAATTGCTACAACTCATGTTTTAATGAGTTTAATTTGGGTTGAGAATACAAATTTAATGGTTATATAACGAGTAACATTAAAAAATGACAATAATTATTGTACATGAGAACTCTTTTTTGTGGTTTCAATGGATTCGTCGAAACCACTTAAACTCAAGTTCTCATAATTAAACTACAAACAAATGAGTATAATTTGGATTAAAAATGCAAGTTTAATATAAATATAAGCATAAAAAAAGATCAAATAGAAAAATGATTACAAAACTTGCTTATAATATATAAGAAATCAATTTTGTAGTTTCCCCACACGGCAACAAATTCGTCAAAATCATTGAAACTCGGACTTTAATAATTTTAAATTGAATCAAGAACACAAATTTAGTATAAATATAATGAGTAACATAAAAAACTCGTTTAAACGATTTGGATATTTTACGGTAAATACATTATAAATTCACCATAATGGACATTTTATGGATGTATCATGAATATTATAAATATTTTATAGAAAAGATATTATATCTTATATCTATATCGATATCCTTAAATTATGGAAATATAATTGAATATATCACGAGAACCGTTGATATTTTAACGACACTTGAGTCATTGAAATTTTGTCTTCCAAGTTATCTTTTTTTCATTTATTTTCTTGAAACAATATCCTTACACAATCTTGAAAAAGATATAATAGTAAAAAAATCAATACCATATCATTTAAGTATTTAACAGATCATGGTATGATTTAACACAACTTAGTGGCTACGAAATTTGGATCGGTGATTGTATAGTGGTAATAGTCATTTATTTATTTTTTTGACGTAAAACTTAATAATTTTTTTTAAGCGATCAAACAACTTAAAAATATTAAAAAAAATAAAATAAAAATAGATATAAAAAAAACAACTTATAAAATAAAATAAGAAATCATAACTTTAAACTTAATTCAAAATCACTTGATTATAATTAAAATATCATCTTTCTAGTCTATCCCCCAAAAAAGATATAATTCCAATTTTATCATAATTTGATATGATGTAGAGATTATTCTTTTAACATATTTCTTATTTTAAACCGCACTTAGGCTCAGTTTGGCATTGCTTCCCCAGCTGCTTTTAGGGTCAAAAGTGATTCAGGACCTCAAACAGGGTGTTTGGTAAAATCGTGGGGAAGTGATTTTGGTCACTTTTAGCTTCTCCCAACTGAGTTTTTGAGAAGCTACAAATACATGATTTTGGATTTTAGCTTCTACTTTTAGAAAACGCGCTACAGTGATATTAAAGGAAATTTTACTAACTTTCCAACTTTGTCCTTGCCTTTAACGAAATTTAACAAAAAAAATTGGGCTTATATTTTTGTACAAAAAAAAATGTTTCCATAATTAATTCAATAAAGTAAAATAAAAATGAAATAAAAAATAAAATAAAGAAATAAAGAAATAAGACTAATTAATTAAATAAAGTAGAATAACAAAATGAGACTAATTAATTCAATAAAGCACCATAATTATATAATACTTAACACTAAATACAAATAAACAAGAAAAATGTAAAGTATAGCAAATTAGTACCATTTATATGTCTTTGTCCTTTTAGTAATTTTACATACTCACAACACTTTTTATATCAGTTTACCAAACACATTGAAATTGTTTTTAGTTCTCACAGCATTTTTGAAAATCAGTTTACCAAACACTCAGCTAATTTTTTCCACAGCAATTCCAAAAGCAATTTCCCCCACAGTAATTTCAGAAGCACTTCTCCCCATAGCACAGCAATGTCAAACTAAGCCTTAGAACGAAAAAACCCTAATCACTTATTTTAAAGACCGGTGCACATAATTCAGAAACCTATTTTTTTTATAAAAAAAAATCATAACTTTTTTTTATGGTTTTCGGTGCATATGATCCAGGAAACCAGAAAAAAAAATGGTTTTCTCAGTTATATACACCGTAAACATGTATAACATGTAAAATAACTTGAATTATTTTTTTGACAATAAATTGAGCTTAAATTTTATTTGTAGAATGTGTAAAATTGTATTCTTTGATGCATTTTTTTATTTTATTAAATTGTACTTTATTTACAAGAAAAACATGTGTCATATGTGAATTTTATAGTACTTACACATCATCAACAAAGATGATAAATTGCCAGATGGACATCCGAATAGGTATTAGAAAATATCCTACAAGACATCATCGGAGAAGAGAACCCAAGTAAGCAGATATTAAAAAAAACCTACCCAAGGTCAATCGACATCATATACTACTCGGGATCAGCTAATGACAATCGGGGCTGATTAAATGACATTTCTACTCAGGAACAATTGGCGTTACTCGAGATCAGCAGGTATTGCTCTTACTCGGGGTAAAAATGATAAAAATCAAATAAATGCCCCAGTGCATTGCTCACATGGATCAAGTCATTAGGATACACAGAGATTTCCATATCAAAAAGGAATCCCAATAAAAATATAATATTAAACAGGAAAGGTTCCCAATCAGGCAGCAACTTTACTTTTTCAAAAAGACTGCTCTTATAAGGAAATAAGTCCTAATAGGACTACGTTGCTAGAGTCTTATTCACTCTCAATACAAGACTCCGAAATAGGAGAGAAGACAATCAGCGTCAAACAAGAAAATAATTGTAAATTAAATACAAAGATCTATTACTTGTACAAAGCATATTAGGGTTCTATAAACATATAAATAGACCCATAATCTCGTAAAAGAAAAGAGTTATAGACAACAATCATAGAAAAATACAGAGAGAAGAAAGAGAGTTCGAGAGCTTGTAACATCATAAATTCATAGTGGATTTTAGCTCGGTTGATCTTTCAACCACCCGTGGACGTTTCTCCGGTCATCGGAGTTTTACCACGTAAAAAACTCGTGTCTTGTTTACTTTCTCCTCCTCTCTCTCTTTGGAATTACAGTCAAAATCCAATTCTTGTTGACTTTTCTGATACAATCCAGAAATCAACGTCAACAATTGGCGCTAGAAAGAGGGGCGGCTCGAACCTCCAACTTGATCAAAAGCGATGGCAGGAAGCAGAAGCAATTCTGGGGATGTTCAAAAATCTCCGGACAACTTCCATGTTAGCAGTACCTCGCGGGATCTCGCCGTGACAACAGAGAACTAACCTATATTCCTGGTGGGGATCCAACAAGTTCCTCCGACCAGCGGAGACCTGACACAGTGCTTCCGAGAGACGTTGCAACAATTGATAGCGGATGAAGCAAATGAAGGAGTTGATCTACTGGCCACTGAAGCATAAACTTCTAACCTTCATCATGCGAGGCTTCGTTCGGTCGTAGTAGGGCCAGAAATAAATACACTAGAAGTCGGAAAGAACTCCAATAAATCAGGCTGGACATGAAATACCTGAAGAGGAACGACCACGTCAGAGTCAGAGGCAGAACCAGGATCAGACAGCCAGTGCTAGACACCGCAAACATGACCGGCACCGGGATCGATCGGCATCAGAAGACAGTGATCGACACTATCGTAAGCATCACCATAGAATCATACGTGAAACCCGGTATTAGAGTGAAGAACCAGAAAGATAAATGACAATCACCCAGCAGTTCGACCATCAGGGAAATCCGATGGGAGGCAGAGACGTCGTAATTCAGAGTCTAACTCGAAAGGTCGAGAACAACAGACGTCAAATGGACGCACTGGTCAGACGTTATGGGTATAACGATTTATCTGATGACGATTCTGACAGTCCATTCATCAGAGAAATCTTATAGAATTCCCAGAAAGGTTTAGGATGTCACACATGGAGCAGTTTAAGAAAGATACAGATCCAAAAGAGCACGTGAGACGCTATAAAAGTGTCATGGCTTAGTATGCCCACAATGATCATTTGTTATGTCTCAACTTTCCATAAACTCAAGGTGGTTCGGGAGATTGCCCCCAGCAAGCATTAGAAATTTCAGTGAACTGAGCAGGAGTTTCTCAAGATAATTCCTGAGTAATGTTCATAGGAAAAAATCAGTGGCTCACCTTGCTCAAATAAAACAAGGGAAAGATGAGTCACTGAAGAAATACATGGGAAGATTCAGCCAAGCGGTATCAGAAATTGGCAGTGCAAATGATGAATCAATAATCGCTGCATTCATCAACAATTTACAGAATGGATGACTATCTTTTGATTTAAGAAGAGCCCGACTGACCAGATATGCAGACATGATGGATATGGCGGGAGGATATGCATTGGCCGAGGAAGAGGAGTTAGCCACGGGAGGATGCTACATCTATGGGGGAAAACCCGAACAAAAGAACGCTGAGTCCAAGGTGCATAACCAGAAGGGAAAACAGAAAGGAAATGGTAAAGAAAAGAGCAAAGACGGGGGTATTGGGCGTAATACCGAGCAGACCACAGAAAAATACCGAGGCATATACACCAACTACACCCTTCTTTGGAAAAAATAGGAGGAAATCTTGGCCATTCTGGAAACAAAGAATATGGTACAAGAGCCACGCCGTCAATCTCAGTTTGCTCGGTGAGATACAACCAAATATTATAGGTTCCACAAGGAAACCGGTCATGAGACTTCCAAGTGTTACCATCTCAGAGATTACATAGAAACCCTCATTCGGGAAGGACATCTACGGGATGTGATCTTGAAAAGGGATGAAAAATCAGAAGCAAACAAAAAGATCAGGGTCGATCACAGCTCTGGTCTAAATCAAAGGGCCAGTCCAGAGGCTAATCAAGTAATACATACGATTTTTGGAGGACCATCCACTGGAAGAAGTAACCGAGAACAAACTCAGGAAATCAGAGAAACAGTAGAAGCAAGAAATAACTTTGATATAAACTCGGTCTAGCCATACCCAAGGAGGATAAAGGAAGGATGAGACCCAATAACATTCACAGAAGCAGATTCACATGGCGTCGATGTTCGACCAAATGACGTCTTGGTCATAAGTGCCTAGATTGGTCACCGAAAAGTCAGGAGAATCCTGATAGATAATGGAAGCTCAGCAGACATTCTCAATGTAGCCGTCTACGATCAACTCAGGTTAAACCGAAAGGACCTACAACCCTTCCATACCCTACTTAGAGGATTCGGGGGAGTTAAGGTCAAATCACTCAGGACGGTAAAGTTACGTGTGAAGATTGGAGTGGCACCTTGTTAGAGAACTGTATTGCTCGACTTCGTAGTGGTAAACTTAGACAATTGGCCATATAATGCACTATTGGGACGACCATTCCTGAATAAAACTGAGGTCGTAAAAGCCACTTATGCCTTAATAATAAAATTCCCGACCGAACAGGGGGTCGGGGTAGTCAAGGGATCCCAAGAGATGGCTCGAAGAGCTAACCTGTCAGTATACAAGGACAAGAATGAACATGTTTGCGCTATAACACAGCCGAGTCAGAACGAAAAAGCCACTATCATTCGAATTCGATCCAAGGGAAGAGCCGAATGAATCCAAAACTGAATTGATTGAAGAAATCACCTTGAAAGAAAATGAACCAGACAAAAAGGTCAAGATCGGGGCCAACCTGGAAGGAAAAGTCAAACAAAGCCTCGTTGATCTACTCAAAGAATACAAGGATGTGTTCGCTTGGAGTCATGAAAACATGGTCGGGATAGATGCCCGAATAATATCCCACCATCTCACAGTAGACCCGAATATAAAACCGGTGATACAAAAGAGAAGATCATTCAATATCGAAAGAAGCCAGACAATCAAACAGGAAGTAGAGAAGCTACTCTCTGTAGGATCTATTAGAGAGGTCAATTACCCTCAATGGGTGGCTAATGTAGTCCTCGTCCAAAAAAAGAATGGACAGTGGAGGATGTGCGTAGATTTCACATATCTGAACAAGGCATGCCCAAAAGATAGTTTTCCACTCCCGATGATAGATCAGTTGGTGGACGCTACATCAGGCCATGAGCTACTCAGTTTCATGGACGCCTATTCGGGATATAACCAAATTCAGATGAACAAGGCCGAAGAAGAAAAAACAGTATTCACAATTGATCAGGGTTTATACTGTTATACAGTGATGCCCTTCGGATTGAAAAACGCAAGAGCAACCTATTAGAGGTTGGTCAACAAAATCTTTTCAAGTTAAATAAGAAGAAACATGAAAGTATACATTGATGACATGCTGACCAAGAGCATCACAGCAGACAAGCATACTTCAGATCTGAAAGAGACATTTGATGTCTTAAGGAGATACCAGATGAAGCTAAATCCGAACAAGTATTTATTCGGAGTTCCTTTGAGAAGATTCCTGGGTTTTCAAGTTCACCAAAGAGGAATTGAAGTCAACCCCGAGAAGATTCAGGCCCTGCAGAAAATGACTTCACCAAAGACACTCAAAGAAGTACAGCGCTTAACATGATGCTTAGTTTCCTTAGGAAGATTCATCTCAAAAGCACCAGATAGATGCTCACCCTTTTTTTAAAGTAATCAAAAAAGGAAAATGGCTCGAATGGAATGAAGAATGTGAACAGGCTTTTCTGAAAATCAAGGAATACCTAGGGCAATCACTCATCCTCTTGAAACCATAGGTGGGAGAGATACTCCAGCTATATTTATCAATCACAGAACTAGCAGCAAGCTCAACACTAGTTAGAACAGAGGATGGGGTACAGAAGCCGGTGTACTACACCAGTAAGGCACTTATACCAGCTGAAACCAGGTATTCATAGGCAGAGAAAATGGCCCTAACGTTGGTTTCGGAAGCAAGAAAGCTAAGGCCATATTTTCAAGCTCATACAATCTAGGTTCTCACCGACTGCCCACTAAAACAAATCCTATAGAAGCTAGAGGTTTCAGGAAGACTGACTAAATGGGCTATTAAGCTAAGTGAATTCGATATCCACTATATCCCCAGGACATCCCTTAAAGGGCAAACAATGATAGATTTTATAGCAGAATTCACAAAGCCAAACCTATAAGCAAAAAGAATGTTGAGCAAAAAATTTCTATGAAAATTGTATGTAGATGGCTCTTCAAACACTTATGGCAGCGGGGCAGGGATAGTAGTATGCACTCCATAAGGAAATGATGTTGAATGTGCCATGAGATTTGACTTCAAAGCAACCAACAATCAAGCTGAGTATGAGACGCTACTAGCTGAACTCAGAGTCTGTATAGCTCTCGGGGCGGATGAGGTTGAGATATTCAGCGATTCACATGTAGTTGTCAACCAAGTCTTGGACGAGTACCAAGCCAATGATGAAGGCATGATAGCCTACCGTGACATTGCAAAACAACTCCTCCTGAAATTCAAGGAATACAAGATGGCCTAGATCCCCAGGGAGAAGAATGAAAAGGCAGACGCATTGTCTAAACTAGCGTCAACAACAACCACAATCAGGCCAAAGACTATTCCAGTTGCACATCTCCTTAAACCGAGCACAGCTGAGCCAAGAAACTTAGAAATTTTAGAGATCCGAACACCGTCAGAAGGTTGGATGACTCAGCTAAAAAGGTTTTTGGAAGAAGGCGTGCTACCAGAAGATCCCTTACAAGCAAAACGCATCAGGTATAGATCAGCCAGATACACATTGGTTGGAGGAGAACTATACAGAAGGGGGTATTCCTGAACACTCCAAAGATATGTGTCAGAGGAAGATGTGTATCGGATATTACAGGAAATCCATGCAGAAGTTTGCGGAAACCACACTGGGGGTAAAAGTTTGGCACATAAGGTACTCAGGCAATGCTACTATTGGCCTACTCTATTCTCAGATGCACATCAATGTTTAGAAAGTTGCAATACTTGCCAAATGATTGCTAATGACATCCGACAACCCCTTGAGCAGCTCAGAAACCTCACATCCCTATGGCCATTTGCCATGTGGGGTTTGGATCTAATCAGCCTAATGCCAGCTGGGACAGGGGGTGGAGCGAAGCATGTCATAGTAGCTGTTGATTATTTCACGAAGTGGGTAAAAGCTGAAGCATTAGTGCATATCACAGAAGCAAACACCACAAATTTCATGAAAAAGAATATATTTTATAGGTTTGGAGTCCCAAACACTATAATCACTAACAATGGCACTCAGTTCGACAACCTGAAATTCAAAAAATTGTGCAAATAGTATCAAATTGCTAATTACTATACCACACCTTCCCACCCTCAAACAAATGGACAGGTGGAAACAGTGAACAAAATCATTAAGCACACAATCAAAGTAAAGCTAGATGCCAAGAAAGGAAGCTGGGTTGAAAAACTTTCCGAAGTATTATGGACATATCGGACAACAGCAAGAACTTCAACAGGAGAGACTCCATTCACTTTAGCGTTTGGAACAGAAGTTGTTATCCCTATAAAAACGTCATATACGTCACCCCGGGTCAGATTATATGATGAAGATCAGAACGTTGATATGCTATTACAAAGTCTAGATGAGCTAGAAGAGAAAATGGAGAAATTCCGAATACAAAATATGGCATATCAACAAAGAGTAGCTCACCACTACAACTCTCACGGTTCTGGTCAGAAAATTCCAACTAGGAGACCTGGTACTCAGGAAGGTGTCATTAAACACAAAAAATAAAGCTGCAGGGTCCCTGGCTGACAAATGGGAAGGCCCGTACAAGTTCGAAGGAATAGCTGGCCATAGAGCATATTAGATTGCACGACCTAATGGAGGGGTTTTACCCCGACCATGCAATGCCCAATATCTGAAGATTTTCTATCCTTATATTATTTTTTATTCTTTTTTCTAGTCAGAACAATTTTAGTTAGGATAAATATTAGCTGTGGAATTCAAAACTTTATTGATTTTGCAGTTATGAAAAAAAAATCAAACACGGGATTTCTGAAAGAAAAGCATCGAGCTCGGGATTTCCAAAAGAAAGCATGTGATAATAAGAACATATGGAAGACAAGCATGATAATAAGAACATGCAAATAGATTACTCGGGACCATTAAATCCCGAATGGGCGGAGAAGCTCGAAGGAGCATGCCAGCCGACCGAGGTCAAATGACCTTCGTAAAAAGGCAAACCCGATGCACTAGCTCGGGACGCTATCGGGAAGAATTTCGGTGAAATGCATAGTTGTGTTAAGCAATTCAAAAAGCTTAACGATTCGGCAAACCCTTGCAAATAAAATCTGGGGAGACGTCCTCGGTAATGAGTAAGGACTCGAACATATGATTATGGTGAGTCATGATGTAATGTTCGGGTACCAACCGTGTATGAACACAAGTATAAATTCACTTGTCTGTTTTAAAATGACACAGTTAATAATACAAGATCCAGTTTAATAAGATACTTTACATAAAAGATTACAAGAGCCAATTTAATAAGATATTTTGCATAAAGATAACAAGAGCCGGTTTAATAAGATACTTGACATTATTCGGGTGACAATCGGTTTAATAAGATACTCGATTAAGTTACGCGAACGTCAGAAAAAGCTGGTTCAATAAGATACTAAGTAATCATAGTCAAATTAAAGAAATTTCACGAGCAATAGAATCAAAACACCAGCTTTAGAAAAGCTACTCGGAATTTTATTGATCTTTCAAAAGTGGCTACAGTAAGAACTATTTACAAAAAAAAAATTGTTTACAAAGAGATTGTTAAAAAGTACAAAAAATCCTATATACAAGTCAGGATTGTGAGGATTTAGAGCCCTTGCCAATACTCGGGGTCAGGCATCATCTCGTACTCGCGGAGCAGACTTTCGTTAGAAGACCTAGCAATTGTGTCGACTGAGTCATCCATCCATTGGCTGTAATCTTCTCCTGGAATCGGCCCGACATCAGGCTCCACACCCTCCACGGCCGACTCTTGACTGGCGTAGAAGGTCGAGAGGGAGTGTTCGAATGGAATCTCTAAATGCATAGGATGGGGCTCTTTGCCTCGGCTACGGTAGTAAGCTCTTCATTCCTTCATATGAGTTTGAAGAGACTCCAAGGACCAATCCACATGATGTTTGATTGACAGCTCCCAGTTGGTTCGGGCCTTCTCAGTTGCCCGATTCTTGACTTTAAAGAATTCGTCAGCTGAAACCAGCCTTCGTTGAAACTCCTGAAGGAGAAGAGGAGAATGAGAAGAATTCGCCAGCTGAAACCAATCCACATTGGACTACGTTGCTAGAGTCTCATTCACTCTCAATACAAGATTCCGAAATAGGAAAGAAGACAACCAGCGTCAAACAAGCAAATAATTGTAAATTAAATACAAAGATCTATTACCTGTACAAAGCAGATTAGGGTTCTATAAACATATAAATAGACCCATAATCTCGCAAAAGAAAAGAGATATAGACAACAATCATAGAAAAATACAGAGAGAAGAAAGAGAGTTCGAGAGCTTGTAACATCATAAATTCATAGTGGATTTTGGCTCGGTTGATCTTTCAACCACCCGTGGACGTTTCTCCGGTCATCGGAGTTTTACCACGTAAAAAACTTGTATCTTGTTTACTTTCTCCTCCTCTCTCTCTTTGGAATTACATCCGAAATCCAATCCTTATTGGTTTTTCTGATACAATCCAGAAATCAACGTCAACAACATGCATGTTAAATTTCTTTTTTTTAATTAGCATGAGCATAATTGTAAAATTATTTATTTTTAAACAAATTTATTTTAAAGAAAATAAACATATTGACAGTACATTCAGATATAAGAAAAAGACAAATAAATATGTCATTTAAGTTCAGATTTCGGCTTTTATTCGGTTTTCAAAAAAATCCAAGAACGTTAAGTCATAGGACAAAAACTAATGGGTCGTCGTTTCACGGTTTGTATTAGTTGTAAAAAGAAAAAAAAAATTAATTACACGGTTGTGAAGGTGTGAATGAGTACAGGTGATATTTTCCGTTAAAGATAATTCCATCGTTGCTTTGCTCACACAAACAAAACCGAGAGCACACGGTTACAACGACTAACAACCTCCATTGTCTACTCCTTCTTCTCTCTCAGCCCGCCATGACTACTCTCACGGACCTCTCTCTTCTCCGTCCAACGCCGTCTCTTTTTCCCTATCTCTCCAAACCTACACAGAGACTCCACATTCGCCGCTCTCTCAAGCTCCGCTGCTCAATTGCGGAAGAGTCTACAATCTCTCCGTCAAAACCCAACCCCAATCTCGACGGAGGTGGTTCAGTTACGGCGGATTGCGTGGTCGTCGGAGGTGGAATTAGCGGCCTCTGCATTGCCCAGGCTCTCGTCACCAAGCACCGCGATGCTGCTCCCAATGTGATCGTTACGGAGGCTAAGGATCGCGTCGGTGGCAATATCATCACCGTCCAGAGGGATGGATTTCTCTGGGAAGAGGGCCCCAACAGTTTCCAGCCGTCCGATCCTATGCTCACCATGGTGGTACGATTTTAAACCTACCCTAGGGTTTTATTCTTTATCGTCATTGTCTAGAAGAATTTTCCTCTGTTTTCATTGTTTGACTAGAAATGCTAATTTGTAGCTCTAAGCTGTATAAATGATCATTATTCACTCGAATTGTGAATTTGAGGCTCAATACTCTTTACACTTAATTCTCCAAATTGCTTGCAGACGTGTTGTATTTTAGCTGAATTGTTGATTGATTAGATTGAATTATTGATGTACATTTTTATTTTTTTTATATTGTAGGTGGATAGTGGGTTGAAGGATGATCTAGTTTTGGGGGACCCTAATGCACCAAGATTTGTTTTGTGGGGTGGAAAATTGAGGCCGGTACCTTCGAAGCCAACGGATCTTCCTGTATTTGATCTGATGAGTATTGGTGGGAAAATTAGGGCTGGCCTTGGTGCTGCTGGCATTCGACCTCCTCCTCCAGTTTGTCCTCCTGACTATCTCACGATTCAGTTGGAATATTTATTTGTTATAAATTCTTGCACCCACTATATGCATTTGTTAACTGAGCTTTCTCATATGTTAAGACTTTGACAAAGGTGACAGGATCATGAGGAATCAGTTGAGGAGTTTGTGCGGCGCAACCTTGGTGATGAGGTTTTTGAGCGCCTGATAGAGCCATTCTGTTCAGGTGCTAATTGATTATCCATTTCTTCAGAAGCCATCATTGTAATGCATTTTTAGCTCATTAAATTTCTGTTGCTTAATTACTATTCTTGAGAAGTGTGATTCATTTAAATGATATTTTGCACAAATTCTCCTACACATCCTTAATTGTAAATAAACATTGCAGTGCATCCGATATTCACTCATAAGATATATGTATTATGGAATTCCTTTGCTTGTGCAATTAATGAGCTAGCTACGTTAAATTTAGTATTATTTTATTCAGAGATTTGCGAAATTTAGTATTATATATGTCTAAGTTTTTCTTTGTAACTTAAACAGTTTGTTTCACTCAATCTAACTACTCTTTTGCATATAGGTGTTTATGCAGGTGACCCTTCAAAACTAAGTATGAAAGCAGCATTTGGAAAAGTTTGGAAATTGGAGCAGAACGGTGGTAGTATCATTGGCGGCACTTTCAAAGCAATCCAGGAGAAAAACAAAGCTCCTAAGCAACCTCGAGACCCGTATGTGCATTGATGCTTATCTAATGGTCTCCATTATGGATCTTTTTTCACTGCACTGACTGACGTAATCTTGCAGGCGTCTACCAAAACCAATGGGCCAAACAGTTGGATCTTTTAGGAAGGGACTTACCATGTTGCCCGAGGCAATTTCTCAAAGGTAACCTCTGTCACTAGAACTCCATGCCATTGATTACTTGTATTCCAGTTGAATGGTCATTTTTATCATGCTTGGAAAGAATTGAAGCCTCACTAGGGTTTCTAGACTCAGAATGTGCTCTTAAGCCTTAAGTACTCTTCAAATGTAGAAGATCCTAATCAGTTTCTTTAAATTGGCAGGTTAGGTAGTAAAGTTAAATTGTCTTGGAAGCTTTCAGGTATCACGAAATCAGATAATGGAGCATATACTTTGACATATGAAACGCCAGAAGGATTGATTTCTATCCAAAGCAAAAGTGTTGTCATGACAATTCCATCTCATGTCGCAAGTAGTCTGTTGCGTCCCCTTTCTGTATGTATCATTCTTGAACCTAGTTCGGATAGGAACTTCTTTAACTTCATTATATCACTGGAACATTTGAATTGAGTTGCGGTCTAATGTTAGTTTTTTCTCATAAATCACATAATATTTACTCCTTGAATTACATGATGATTACTGTCTTAGAAGGTTATTAATTCAGGATTTCCAGTACAATATTCTGTGGAACATTTGAACTGAGTTGTGGTCTAATGTTTGATAATATTTACTCCTTGAATTATATTATAATTTCTGTCTTGGAGGGTTATTACTTCAGGATTTTCAGTACATTATATGCTCCCTGAATTACCAAGGGTTTATGCCAATCAGTGGCAAAGTTAATCAAGGAATATTCATAGCTCTTTGTCTATTTAGTTTGTTTCAAGTGTTTCTAATCAATGTATTTTCCCATTTACACATTTTGTTATCAGGTGGGGGCTGCAGATGCATTATCACAATTTTATTACCCACCAGTTGCTGCAGTGTCCATTTCTTATCCAAAAGAAGCAATTCGGACAGAGTGCTTAATAGATGGTGAACTTAAGGGGTTTGGGCAATTGCATCCACGAAGCCAAGGGGTGGAAACTTTAGGTAAATATTCTCTTCTAATTTTCTTATGGCCTTTTCTCATCCTAGAAGCTTGCTTACACTTATGGATTTAGTCTGATTCTTAGAAGACTGCCAACCAAAAATATATGGAAAGGTTCATGCTAATTTGAACTAGTTGGTTTTCCTGCCTTTGACAGGAACTATTTACAGCTCATCACTTTTTCCCAATCGAGCGCCAGCTGGAAGGGTTTTGCTCTTGAACTATATTGGAGGTTCTACAAATCCTGGAATTTTGTCCAAGGTAAGACAATTTCAAATATGATTGGGTATTCTGTTGTGAAAGATTCATCCCAGGGATATGGTAGAGTTCGTAATATTAGGACAGAAGACTGGTAATGTCTTGCAAACCACCTGGAAAATACCAACTATATGTGTTGACATACTGAGATTCCCTATACCAAAAGAGTGGGACAGTGTTTAATAGCAGAGCTGATGTCTGGCTGGAGGGGTGACTAATGTGTCTTTTAAATCTTCAAGAAAGATTTGAAGTAACTTGAGGTGGGACAGAGAGGGTGGCATGCTTATGCATTTGTTTTGCAGCAAGAATGCTTTCCTTCAAGTGCCAACATTGAAGGTTTTAAATCGTTGATGGATTCAAACGTCAGCACTGGAATAGTGTGCTTTGACAGATGTGTCATATACATGGATGATGTATCTGTATACTATTTTGTTTGTGGTTGGACAGTATTTTCTCAAACAAATTGACTTGTGTTCCATCTGTTTCGGCCAAATCTATCTCGTGTGATGTGTAAATCGCTGCTTTTTATTCATGGAGATGTTTATATTGGCGAGTTCGTATTCATGGTTTACATTCTCTGAAGCATTTTTATCGTTTCCTTGTTATTTTTACTGATGACACTTCTTCTCCCTTGCAGAAAGAGAGTGAAATTGTAGAAGCAGTTGACCGTGACTTGAGAAAGATGCTCATAAATCCTAAAGCTAAGGAACCGTCCATATTGGGTGTCAGAGTGTGGCCACAAGCCATTCCACAGTTCTTGGTTGGTCATCTTGATCTCTTGGACACGGCAAAAAGTTCTCTCCAGGGTAATGGGTTGCAAGGGCTGTTTTTAGGGGGAAATTATGTAGCTGGTGTAGCCCTGGGTCGATGTGTGGAGAATGCTTATGAGGTTGCAGCTGATGTATCCAATTTTCTATCACAGTATGCATACAAGTAGTTCCAAATTTGGGGTGATGTTTCTGGTTTCTCTATCAAATGCTCCTGTGTTATGTAAAAATATACTGAAGGGAAGCACATCCCCTTCAACTATTTCATAAATTTTCAGGTGGATTATCATTAGGCAAGTAGAGATCCTTGTTTTAGGCGATTGTTAAGCGTTTATTTTTTTACTTGTATTACATTCTATGCCTGAATATCATTAGTGGTAGCGATAATCCCATTTTTCGTTTGAGTTTTTATAGTGTCTGCAACTAGTATCTTTTGTTTGGCTACTGGCACTTGGAAAATATACGATCCGCTACTACTATATAACATTTTCAACTAGTCGGTATCCTGTAAGCAGTAAGCACACAAATAGTCGTTCGAGTCCATAATTAAATCTTTCTTTATGCACGAGCCACCAAACATTTATACTCTGTTTTTCTTGTCACCAATGAAATTTAATTTTCTTATGATTCTGTCAAGTGACCTGGCTGGGAACCTCCAAACTTCCATAGGTTGCCACTATTATTTGCTGTATTATGTGCGTTTCGAGATATATATATATTTATTTGAAATCGCAAGCAGAGCAATTTCGAACGTAAATCCTGGTGTTGCATATATTTGTCAAAAGCACAATCTACGTTGAAATTTGTGAAGACATCATCACTATTCTAGTGATTCGCAAAAGGAGGGTATGTTTGTATGAACGTACCTCGTTGGCCGTTGCTTCACAGTTCAAACACTAGGACTAGCCGACTAGGGTAGCACAATATTCAACGTAAATTACATCATAGGCGGCTCCATAGCCTTTTGCCGATATACCGAGGCACATAATTAGATTTGTTGAGACCAATTTAAAAGATTTGCAAACAAGAAAACAAATAGAAGAAAAAAGTCACGCAAGTGATGAAGCAAATAGAGACAAAAAGTTGATAAAGCTCGGCTGGAAATGGGAACTAGCCCCCCCATTGTAGGGCCTATTTTTGGAGAGTGGAGACATTCCTACGTGGGAAAATAAAAAGCTATACTAAGTTTGACTGCGGACGATTCCAGAGAGCTATAGCTTGCTATAGAGTATAGACATGATGATGATATGTAGATATAGATGCATTAAACACAGCAACAAAAGAAAGATAAATAGAGAGTTGTGGCGGGCTTCTTCTTATGATGATTATTATGTTGAACAGCAAATAGTGTCGTAAAGAAACCAAAAGTCGTTGGAGCGAGAGAAAGTTCTTGTATGATGGCAACTTCAAGCAACGTCTTGGTAGGTCTAGTGGGGGACATTTTACTTTTTCTTTTTTACCCTCGTTTTTGTTAAAATCCCCATCTATTATTATCTATATCACTTGTTGTCTTTGTTTCTTCTGCTTCTCTTACATGCAATGATACAATGGCGTTTCTTCAGCTTCAAGGAAGATTTTTCTGTTCCTTTTCATGCCAAACAAAACCAACCAACATGGTGAAAATGGATTTAAATAATATATCTCCCTTGTCCGCATTAGACACCTGGATTCTACACGTGGGGATGAGAACAAAATCACAGAATGTTATTTGCAACTTTGTGTCTTTTCCCTTCTTTTCCTATTTGTGTTTTGCAAACCAAATCCATTGAGAGTCCATTGCTTATCGGTATCTCCTAGACAGGATCTTATATAGCCCTAAAAAGATAACTTAATACTCCTACCTACTTATTATACTCTTCTTAGACCCAACACCACTCGCTTCTCACTGTGCTCCAAAATTGACATACAAAAAATATATATATAGATCTCAAAAGATTTGCTGAGTACATTTTATTTTCATTGAGAAAATATTCCACGAATCGAATTCTGTATAAAAAAAAATGAAACAATTTATCAAATTTTGTTATCGTGTATATATTTATTATAAACAAAATAAAAGGCTGCAAACCCAATCTTTGTTTTATATATATATATATATATATATATATATATATATATATATATATATATATATAAATTTATGTAGAAATTCAATGAAGGACTTAATGATAGCAGTAAGAGGTGGGTTCAGAAAAAAATGCAGTGATGCAATGAATACATATACATACAACAAAATTTATGTGGAACACAAACACAAGGTGCCTGCCCCCCCATCAATTTCTGCAAAACAGAACATCAAAATGTGCCATGTCTTCCTTGCCCTGTTGAAGCATTCAACAAACAGTGATTCAATTCGTCGTGCGTTTGATTATAATACTATGTTAAAAGTTGATGATATATATTAAAATACATTAATGTATGTCACTCTTCAATACAACATGTTAGTTTCACCATTACCAATACTGTGCTCAGCACGATAACCTTATCTATTGATCATTGATCATTAGAGACACCGTGACATGAAATTTAATACCAGTTCTTGCTCTGTAAACTTTTTTCGAACATCGATGCATTTGTATCCATAACATTGCAGACTTGGTCTACATTCATTTCCTCAAGTACACACTATATATATAGTCTTATACTACACACCACATTTAAAAAAATTTCAAGTTCGAGAGGTAAATTATTATGTAAGAGAAGGTGGGTTTTAATCGACACGTGTAGGTATGTCGGCTACTACGGCAACATATCAGACCAACCAGTCATATGAAGAAAATGCCTCCCCCAACACAACCCCATAAATTTTCATTTCACATTTCAATGCTTAATTCCACCAAATACTTGATACATTGATTGTTGTCTTTTGTCTATCTATCCTTATATATAAAAGCCCAAGGGTGGCGGCTTCTTTAATCTATGTCATCTTCACATCATATCTCTCTTAAAATGGGCAGAGGTACTAGTTGTTCTTCTTCTTCTATTGAGAGCAGCACAGAGCAACAGAGAAAAGACCTCAGCACAGATCTTAGGCTTGGACTTAGCATTTCAACTTCCTCTCAACATCACAACACTTCTTTCTCAAGGTATATTATATATATAAGACTCCATTTTCATAACTTCAAATAAATGCAAATTCAATTAACATGTTTGGGTTCTGTTTCAGGGAGCATCAACCATCCGATTGGCCACCAATCAAGCCACTTCTGAGAAAAGCACTTGAAGCAGAGGAAAATGAGAGCAATAGTGCTACTTTCTTTGTTAAGGTTTACATGGAAGGTATTCCAATTGGAAGAAAACTGGATTTATTAGCACATGATGGTTACCATGATTTGATAACAACTCTTGATCACATGTTTAACACTAGTATTCTCTGTAAGTATCTATCTTTCTGCTATACTTTATACCCTGTTTTTTTTTTTTTATGGGTGTTCAAAAATCTGGCTTCAATGTTGTTAGATTAAACTGAGTATTGGGGACATGGAAATGCAGGGTCTGAGATGGATGGATCATATTCAGATCGCAATTACCATGTTTTAACATATGAAGACAAAGAAGGAGATTGGATGATGGTTGGAGATGTTCCTTGGGAGTAAGTTTAATTTCCATTTCTTTTATGATTAATTATTCTATAAATATAAACTGAACTGGATATAATGAGAAGATATTGGTTCAATGGTAAATCGTTTATATCTATACGTTACAGGTTTGAGTCCTTTCGTTTCTAAAAATTCTAAATTAATGTAATATTTCCAACTAAAAAAAAAATGAGATAAGATTAAACCGGTGTATGCTACATGGACTTGTAATGTGAGATTGTTTGTTTATGTTGTATCTTCCATCTCCAAAATCCCTAATTTATTATAATATATAAACTGACCTCTTGTGATATTATTTATGTAGGATGTTCCTGTCAACTGTGAGAAGATTGAAGATTACAAGGGCATAGAAATGTTTCTCTCTCTTTTTTTTTTTCTTCCCTTAACATTGTCTTGTGGAGGAGTGAAGAACAATAGGTAGGCAGAAACAATGCCAGCAAAAATGATTACTGATGTAAATTCTTAGTGCAAATGATACAAGCAATAGTTGTGTTTTTGGCTGTAATTTTCTCATCAATAATTATGATGTTGATAACAAATTAACAATCTTATTGCAACTTCAAAAAAAAAAAAAAAAAAAAATTACCATATCTTGAAAAGAGATCTTATAGAAGAATATCAGTAAACGTTGCCGTAACTTTTTTGTTCCAAGGTCTCTGAAAACAGGGGATCACTGTTTTTTTTTTTTCGTTTTTTTTTTCATATTCTATTAATCCACCATTTTCCATGTGAAACATCAAAGTAACTGTTCTAGAAAACACAGACAAGACAAGAATCACAAGACATGTTTGTTTACTTAGATCATAAACGAATTGGATTCTTTCTCAAAGGAAAATCATACAAGTGTTGCCTAGCTATGGATAAATTCTTTTATTTTATTTTTGGGCTTGAAAATTTGCAGCAATGTCGCCTCCAATCTAATATTGCAGTTTTAATGTACGAGAAAATCATACGTTGTTAGGTTTTTGCTCGTATTCTCAAGTGAATTAAATATTAATCAAACAAGACTCAACTGATGTAGAACTTCCTGGAGATGTGAGATAACGTTTGAAAGTTGAAGATTGTGTTTGAGGGAAATTTGAAGACAAAGAAGAACTGAAGAAACGAAGTCTGGTGGGTTTCGCGGTGTAGACCGCGGTGTAGACTGACGCCTAGACCGCGGCACAGGGAGCGGTTGACTCCAGTGGTTTCAATGCGGTGCAGACCGCAGGGGAGGAAAAGGTATGTACCGCAGCACAAAAGGCGGTGGTTGACAGTGGCTTTTCGCAGTATAAGAAGTGGGGTGCACTCCGCGACCTAGACCGTGGAAACAATGTATCTTGTCCAGCTCAGGAATGTTGCTCGGGAAAATAGGAAATATTTTTTCTTCTGAAAGTTCTTGTGCTAATCAGAAAAAGGAAAGAGTTTGTCTTCATGAATAATAGGAAAGTCATATACTTGAAGGGAAAGGATTTATCTCTAACAAGAAGACTTGTCATAAATAAGAAATAATATTTATATGGAACACGTAATTTTTGTACGTTTAGGAGTAAGATTTCCTCTTATGTTAAACTCCCTGTAACTAGTATAAATATACCTTGTATCTAGGTTATTTTGTGGGTGGAGCAAAAAGAACACCATGTAAGATCAAATAGTGGAGAGAGTAGTGGAGAGAGTAGTGGAGAGATCGGGGCGAGAGACCCGTGGGAATATCCAGGAAGGGATCAAGGGGAATATCAGTGGATCAAGTTAGAGATCTGTGAGTGATATTCAGGGGAGACCTAGAGGATATTGTGGGATTCTTGGTAAGGATTTTATGAGCGTGGTTTGAGGTTTGGGTGTAAGAGAGAATCCTGAAATATATGATTGTAACAATTTATCATATAGTGGAATTTTCTCTGTCGTCCTAACAGCCCGTGGTTTTTTATCTGATTTGGGTTTTCCACGTATATCTTGTGTTGTGATTGATTTATTTTCTCTCATCTATTGTTCTGCTATTGACGTTATTATTTGTTATGAGTTATGAACATATATTAGGTACGACGATTCCGCGATCATCGATCCAAAATCTCCAACAACGGTCATACGTGGAATGGCCTTTGAGTTAGGATTTATAGTAACGGTCTCACTCAAAGGTAAAGTTAGGATTTATAGTATGGATGGTTTAAGTATAATTTCTTTTAGGGTATACAGTATAATTTTTTTTTTTTAAACAAACCTTACAATAAAATTTTCCTAATTATAAAGTATATATTTTTTTTTTCTTTTTGAAGTATAATAATTTACAACTATTTCAATAGAATTGTTGTGACCTACCAAGATTAGACAATATATATACAGCTCGGATATCTACTATTCACATATTTTTTTTTAAATATGAATTGTATGACTCGAACACCTGACCACCAATATGAAAAGAAGATGTACAACTATCTCTATTAAAAGATAATGTTCACACAAAAAAAAATGCATACTTCGATAATAAAAATATAATGATTATTGGATCTATCAACATTTAAAATGATTTAATTAGGAAATATAGAACAAAAATAGCTAGAAAAATATATTTAAATGTTTTTGAGTGTCAATAAAATATTAAACGTATCACTCTAATGAATTTATTAAAAATTTTCCTAATTAAATTAAATTATAAAGTATATTTTTATCCAACAATAACAATTGAAATTATTTTCATTTTATATTTTTTTTCTTTTAACAAACAATTAAAAAAAATGGAAAGCTATCCCAGGCTAGTTTCTGAATACCTCCACGGCTCCACCCCTGGCCTCACCACCACATGACGGTGAGATTGTCCAATTATATTATGCCATGTATTAGAATTTATCTTGATAACACAAAAAGATTTAAAATTTTAGAGCATAATAAAAAATGTGTTGTTTATAATCTGAAGAGGAAAATAATTTAAAGGGGGAAGCAGAAATTCCGGTTAAACCATTCTATTAATAATAAAAAATGTGTTTTAATATCTATTGAGAATACTCTTAGTGATGTGGCAGAATATGATTGGACCGTAAAGGGAGTCTACATGGTAAGACCGTCACACGTGAAATTATCCCTTCCCCTTGATCTAAACCACAGTAGAATAAATCAGCATCTTGTCACTCCATTTATGGAACAAGTAGCGCAATCTTGCTTTGACTTTCTGTCTTCGTTCATATATGCACACTTGGTAGTTGGTACATTATAACTTTTCAGATAAGGCAGCAATTAGTGGAGTAAAAATGGGTCAGTCGGATCTGGGTGTAAAAATGGGCTAACCGGTGATAGGTCGGTCCGGGAAATTCACGGACTGTGCTGGGAACGGCCGTGAAGGAAGAGGGTTAGGCTGCGTGCCGGGCCGCTGTGAGGAGGCCCGGCAGGTCGGCCCGCCTGGCACGCCAATCCGGAGTGCCAGGCCTGTCGGATCGGCCTGTTGGACCGGTCCACCGGTCCGTTCGGCTAATTTTTTTTTTTTTTTCAAAAATCCTCAAACGGCTGGAATTTTTTTCTAGCCGTTGGAGGAAAAAAAAATTACAAACCCCCACCTAAAATCTTTTAAATTACATTTTGACCCACAAATCAAATTTTTCTATAAATACTTCAATCCATTTCATTTTCCATTAACTCTCTCTATCATTCTTTCAATCTCTCAATCTCTCAAATCTCAATCTCTAATATATTCTCCAATTCTCTAAACTTTTTCATTCAATTTGGTTATTACCCTCTCTACAAAATTCTCTACATTTTCCACAAACACACCAAATTTTAAAGGTACAATTTTTTATTAATTTTGGTCTAACATATTCTCATAGTAAATTTATATGTTTATGTTTAGATTTGAATTACTTAATGAAAACATTATCTATTTAGTTAGTTAGTTTATCAATTTTTGGGCTTTAATGTTAATATTATTTGTTTAGTTTATTAAGATTTTTAAGTTTAGTAGTAATTTTAATATTTGTTATTAGTAAATTTAGAAAGTTAATTTATATTACTGAAATTAATTTTTGTAATAAGTAAATGATGAATGTTAAGTGTAGTAATTACGTTTGATATTGTTTTTTTTCATAAATTAAAATTTTTCATTCGTAGATTATATTAGTAAATTTAAGAGTAGTGGTTCAAATCATCAATTTTATGTTAGTATATTATGTTAGTAAATTTATCAATTTTATTTGTAGTAGTGAACTAGTGAATTTAAAAAATTTTGTTAGTAGATTATGATTTTTTTGTTTATTTAATTTGTTTTTTAAGTAAATTAATTATTGTAAGTGTCGTATTAGTTATAGTAATGATTGTTAGTAAATTAAGATTACTGTTAGTAAATATTGATTTTTAATTTGACTATTAACTACTATAGTGCTTATATTTTTATTCAGATAATGGATCCTAACCAGCAGCCTTATTTTCCGGACTGTTTGAATATGCTCAACGATGAATTTGATATTTCAGAACCGACCCATACTCAAGCGGGACCTTCTGGTTCCGGCGTTACACCAACATCACGTCCTATAAAATTAACATCAGATGTGTGGCAATGTTTCAACATAGTCCAAATGACACTCCCAAACGGGACGTCTGGCCTCAAAGCTAAATGTAAGTTTTGTCATAAGGATTATGCTACAAGTACGGGGGGAACCGGACATTTGAGACTGCATATGCACAAATGTATGCCTGCACATGGATAGGTAGACACTACAACCCAGACACAACTTCAACGGCACCCAGACGGGTCCGTTACGACGTGGCAGCTCGACGCCATGCACCCTAGAGAGTGATTGGCACGATACATTGCACAAACTGATCAACCGATCAGTATTGGTGAGAGTCCATTTTATATAGAATTAATCACATCTGCATATAACCCCCAATATGAACATGTTTCTAGAACCACCACTAGAAATGGTTTGATACGATTGTTTGAAACCCAAAGGGATGACTTAGTTGCTAAAATACAGCATTTAAGTGTCTCTGTTGCATTAACTTCTGATATTTGGAATGCATGTTCCAAACAGGACTATTTATGTATCACGGGACACTATTTAGATTCTGATTGGAGGATAACAAAAAGAATTTTTGGTTTTCGTCCTATGGATTTTGCACATACCGCAAAAAACATTTTTAATGTCATAATGGAAGTTTTAGAAACTTATGAAATCACGCATCGCATTCTTTCAATCACATTTGATAATGCATCTGCAAATACTAGATCTATTGCATTGTTTGTTGCAAGAAATATCCCGCAAGATAGAGGTTATTTCTTCCATCAACGGTGTGCATGCCATATTATAAATTTAGTTGTACAGGCTGGTTTAAAGCAGGTAAGTGACCAAATAGATCGCATCAGAGATGCCATTTCTTGGATTTGCAGTTCTAATCCTAGATTCAGTGAATTCAAGAGACATTGTAAATTAAACGGTCTCAAACCCCGACGATTCCAAACTGATATGCCGGTAAGGTGAAACTCTACTTATTTAATGTTGTAAAATTGTTTGGAATATGATACAACCATTACATGTTTTTATAACAAGAAATTGACCGAAACATGACAACTTAGTCCAAAATTACTTACCACAGACGATTGGTATGTGGCAAAGATTTTTGTTCAATTTTTAAAGATTTTTTACAATGCCACTGTAACTATTTCCGGGGTATATTACGCCACATCTTCCCAGGCAATCCATCAGATAGTGGAAATGTCTGAACTGTTAAACAGTTATATAGAAGATGAAAATCTAGGCGCTGCAGTTGTTGTCATGGAGACAAAGTTGAAAAAATATTGGGCTAACATTCCCCTACTTTATGCCTTAAGTGCTATAATAGATCCCAGGGTTAAATTATCTGGTTTAGAAGTTTTGCTTGAGTTTATTGGTATTAATTTGTCAATAGATTATTCAGAACAAATTACTGACATTCGAACCAAGTTGTTCGAGATTTTTCGTATTTATGAGATCAGGTTTGGCAACATTGACATCCCCCAATCAACACGACCGGAGACAGAGCCGAAGCAAACAAGTTGGAGCCTTCTGAAACGATGAAGAAAAGACAAATCAGCAAGTACTTCTTCAGGGCAAAGATCTAGCCCATCTTCTTGTACCAAACTTATTAGGTACCTTGAAGCACAGTTCGATGTTGTTGAAGACAATGAAGAGTTTGATTTGTTGTTATGGTAGAAGACCTATACGTACAGGTATCCAGTTCTGTCGCACTTAGCAAGTGACGTACTGGTTATTCCAGTGTCAACGGTGTCTTCAG
This sequence comes from Dipteronia dyeriana, assembly GCA_032871835.1. NCBI lineage: Eukaryota > Viridiplantae > Streptophyta > Magnoliopsida > Sapindales > Sapindaceae > Dipteronia > Dipteronia dyeriana. Next base: position 92,797,702 of record CM065299.1, on the reverse strand, counting down.
AACAAGCTTTCAGCACCAGTGGACACATAATTGAACCAAGAAGAAGCTGTTTGTCTTCAGAGATGGTGGAGGTACTAACATGCCTTCGGGATTGGGAGCATGCTAAAAAAAGGTTACAAAATCTAACTGTAGATAAAGAACTTAATCTAAATTTCGACAATCTATATATTGATGACCCTTCAGGTAGTGGCCAGGGCCAGAACTAGGTTATACTTTTACATATGTATTTATTATTTACTTGTAAGTTGTAAAACAGTTGTACTCTTTTTCCCTTACCAAGTTTTTATCCCACTGAGTTTTTCTTGGTAAGTTTTTTAATGAGGCAATCATGTAGTTTTGTATTAATGAATTCCATAAGTGAAAAATAAATAAATAATTAAAAAATTGTTCTTTCTCTTTATTCATTTCAAATCCTAATAAATGTTCGTTCTCTTCATTCATTTTAAATTCTAAATCCTTAATCATAAATCCAAAAAAAACGTAATTTGGAAAAAAAATTAGACCAAAAAACTAACCCGCCGGACCAGGCCAGCCAGAGAGGCCCGGTGGGCCGGCCTAGCATGGCACGCAGCACGCAGGCACGGCCCTTCTGAGGCAGGCCGGCGTGCCGTGCAGGGCCTGCTTCTCCGGAAACAGGCCGGGCCGGGCCGGGCAGGGCCGGCCTGCGACACCGTCGCGTGCCAAGTCCAGCCAGGCCTGTTTCCACAAATGGACTGGCCAGACCTGTTTCTACAAATGGACTGGCCAGACCGTGCCTAATGGGCCGGGCCAGTCCATTTTTACACCACTATTCACAAGTGATAGGCGGGGGTGGGAAATATTTGTGTGTGTATACACAAGTGGTAAAAAGCCACAGGTTATGATTATTGCTGCTAGTGGTGTAATAAGTGGTGACAAATTAATACCAATAAACTCAAGCAAAACTTCTAAACTAGATAATTTAACCCTTAGATCTATTATAGCACTTAAGGCATAAAGTAGGGGAATGTTAGCCCAATATTTTTTCAACTTTGTCTCCATGACAATAACTGCAGCGCCTAGATGTTCATCTTCTCTATAACTGTTTAACAGTTCAGACATTTCCACTATCTGATGGATTGCCTGGGAAGATGTGGGGTAATATACCCCGGAAAGAGTTATAGTGACATTGTAAAAAATCTTTAAAAATTGAACAAAAATCTTTGACACATACCAATTGTCTGTGGTAAGTAATTTTGGACTAAGTTGTCCTGTTTCGGTCAATTTCATGTTATAAAAACATGTAATGGTTGTATCATATTCTAAACAATTTTGCAACATTAAATAAGTAGAGTTCCACCTTACCGGCATATCAGTTTGGAATCGTCAGGGTTTGAGACCGTTTAATTTACAATGTCTCTTGAATTCACTGAATCTAGGATTAGAACTACAAATCCAAGAAATGGCATCTTTGATGCGATCTATTTGGTCGCTTACCTGCTTTAAACCAGCCTGTACAACTAAATTTATAATATGGCATGCACACCGTTGATGGAAGAAATAACCTCCATCTTGCGGGATATTTCTTGTAACAAACAATGCAATAGAGCTAGTATTCGCAGATGCATTATCAAATGTGATTGAAAGAATGTGATGCGTGATTTCATAAGTTTCTAAAACTTCCATTATGACATTAAAAATGTTTTCTGCGGTATGTGCAAAATCCATAGGACGAAAACCAAAAATTCTTTTTGTTATCCTCCAATCAGAATCTAAATAGTATCCCGTGACACATAAATAGTCCTGTTTGGAATATGCATTCCAAATATTAGAAGTTAATGCAACAAAGACACTTAAATGTTGTATTTCAGCAACTAAGTCATCCCTTTGGGTTTCAAACAATCGTATCAAATCATTTCTAGTGGTGGTTCTAGAAACATGTTCATATTGGGGGTTATATGCAGATGTGATTAATTCTGTATAAAATGGACTCTCACCAATACTGATCGGTTGACCAATTTGTGCAATGTATCGTGCCAAGCACTCTCTAGGGTGATGGCGTCGAACTGCCACATCGTAAAGGACCCGTCTGGGTGCCGTTGAAGTTGTGTCTGGGTTGTAGTGTCTACCTGTCCATGTGCAAGCATACATTTGTGCATATGCCATCTCAAATGTCTGGTTCCCCCCGTACTTGTAGCATAATCCTTATGACAAAACTTACATTTAGCTCTGAGGCCAGACGTCCCGTTTGGGAGTGTCATTTGGACTATGTTGAAACATTGTCACACATCTGATGTTAATTTTCTGGGACGTGATGTTGGTGTAACGCCGGAACCAGAAGGTCCTGCTTGAGTATGGGTCGGTTCTGAAATATCAAATTCATCGTTGAGCATATTCAAACCGTCCGGAAAATAAGGCTGCTGGTTAGGATCCATTATCTGAATAAAAATATGAGCACTATAGTAGTTAATAGTCAAATTAAAAATCAATATTTACTAACAGTAATCTTAATTTACTAACAATAATTACTATAACTAATACGACACTTACAATAATTAATTTACTTAAAAAACAAATTAAATAAACAAAAAAATCATAATCTACTAACAAATTTTTTTAAATTCATTAGTTCACTACTACAAATAAAATTGATAAATTTACTAACATAATATATTAACATAAAATTGATGATTTGAACCATTACTCTTAAATTTACTAACATAATCTACAAATGAAAAATTTTAATTTATGAAAAAAACAATATCAAACGTAATTACTACACTTAACATTCATCATTTACTTATTACAAAAATTAATTTCAGTAATACAAATTAACTTTCTAAATTTATTAATAACAAATATTAAAATTACTACTAAACTTAAAAATCTTAATAAACTAAACAAATAATATTAAAATTAAAGCCCAAAAATTGATAAACTAACTAACTAAATAGATAATGTTTTCATTAAGTAACTCAAATCTAAACATAAACATATAAATGTACTATGAGAATATGTTAGACCAAAAGTAATAACAAAATTGTACCTTTAAAATTTGGTGTGTTTGTGGAAAACGTAGAGAATTTTGTAGAGAGAGTAATAACCAAATTGAATGAAAAAGTTTAGAGAATTGGAGAATATATTAGAGATTGAGATTTGAGAGAATGAGAGATTGAAAGAATGATAGAGAGAGTTAATGGAAATGAAATGGATGGAAGTATTTATAGAAAAATTTGATTTGTGGGTCAAAATGTAATTTAAAAGATTTTAGAGGGGGTTTGTAATTTTTTTTCCTCCAACGTCTAGAAAAAAATTCCAGCCATTGGAGGATTTTTTAAAAATAAAAATAAAAAAATTTAGCCGAACGGAACGGCGGACCTGTCCAACAGGCCGGTCCAACAGGCCTGGCACGCCGGATTGGCGTGCCAGGCAGGCAGGCCTGCCGAGCTCCCTCCCATCGGCCCGTCTCGGGCCAGGCCGCGACCTAGCCCTCTTCCTTCACTGGCCGTTCCCAGCACGGCCCGTGAACTTCCTGGGCCGGCCGGACCGGCCTGTCACCGGCCTGCCCATTTTTACACCACTACTTGTGAGTCGTGACCTCATCTCTCATCATTACCTGTTGTATTTGGGATTTGAAATCTGATTATTTTCCTGACCTTTTTAAAATATGTGATTGATGGTTGGTAAAATGGTTGTGGAAACCAATCACATCTTTAACCATATATTCATTATAATGCTTATGTGTCATGAGATTAAATAAGGTCAAAAAAAAGATATGATCGGTAGAGGATCCAAATTTTTCTTATTAGACTCGGTTCATTTTTGTAAATAGTCAGAGCTGAATGTCACGGGCTTAGAGTTTGCGCAGCACACCCGTGCGACACTTAGGCAAATTCTATGAGAAAGTTGCTAAGTAAGCCTTACAAGAGAGATTTGAGAGAAAAGAGTAGAAGAGTTTGAATGGAAAACAAAGATTGTATTGCTATGAAGGAAGCTTTACAATGCTTTGGATACTAGAATGCTTGAGTTTCTAGGATGATTTACAAATGAAGAGGGGTTGGCTATTTATAGGTGAGCCACCTCCTTAAGGAATTCGAAGAGCTTGGAAGCCTCATTTGAGAGACCGAATTCGAGTCTCACATCCTTAGCTCGACTCAAATGGGCCGGCTAGGTTTCGAAGGTGATCCAGCATCTTGGGTGCCTTCTCTCGGTGCCTTCGATCGCTTCCCATGGCTTGTGCGCTTCTTACTCCTTCGAATGCCTACAATCGGCTGGTTCTGTCTAGAAGTGGGAGAAATTGGTGTTTCCTCGAGCCGTACGGTGGATAGCATCCTACATAGCTGGGGTATGCGTCCCACCGGGATGGTGAGTGCCTTGCCTCCGTTAAGAATGCTAAGTGAGTTCACAGCGGGTAGGGGGAAAGCGTTGGCTTGCTCAAAGAACGCCATGCCTAGCACCACTTGGTAGTCATCTAAGGGAACCACCGAGAAGTCGAGCTTTCCACTCCATGGGCCTAGGTGGACAATGACGTCTTTTGCTGTGCCATCAATTTGCTTGGCCGGAGAGTTGGCAGCTTTAATGACGGCGTATTCACCATTGGTGATGCGAAGACCAAGTCATTTGGCTTCGTCTGTTGAGATAAAGTTGTGCGTTGCCCCGGTGTCTAGCATTGCACGAACTTGTTTGCCTTTGATGGTGGCGTTAACGAACATGAGGCCTTTGGTAAGTGTAGGAGGCACGAGTTTCCCTTTGAGTGCATAAAGCTGTTGGAGAGAACTCATGCTTGCTTGGGGCTCAATTGCCTTAGTTTCTTCTAGTTGGGTAACCATGGCATTGAGCATCTTTCGCTTTGGGCAGTCACGTACCCAATGTGGCCCATCACAAATGAAACATGGATTCTTCGGCTTGATCAAAACAGGTTTGCCTCCATTGGCGTTGTCACGACGGTTATCGCTATTGGGAGTTCTGTTTGGTCCTTCGCTCTTGCGATTGTGGTCTTTAGACTCGTCTCCCCCACCTTTTTCATGGTTGTCGATCATTTCCTTTGTCTTGGTGAGGTCAGCAAGGGATTCTGCGGCGGCGATGGCTGCATCAATGTCTTGCGCGTTCCGCCTTTCTAGCTCCACTCTCGCCCATTCCTTGAGACCGTCCATGAAGAGGAATAGTTTGTCTTTATCGGACATATCTTCGATCTCGAGGATTAACGTAGAGAACTCCTTGATGTAGTCATGGATGGATCCAGACTGCTTGAGGCGACGAAGGCGGCTACGGGTCTCCTTATCGGCGTTGGTTGGCGAGAACTGCCTCTTGAGTTCTCGTTTGAAGTCTTCCCATGTGCGGATGGGGTGGATAGTATCACCATGCTTGCATCGCCACCATAGTTGAGCAGAATCCCGAAGGAAGGTGGGAGCATTGGTGATCCGTGTAGCGTCATCCCTAACTCCCTTGGCCTCAAAGTACTGTTCTAGGCCGAAGAGGAAGTTTTCCACTTCCATGGCGTTACGGTTTCCGTTGAATGTGGATGGCTTAGGGATTTGGATGGTGCCCCATGTGCTCGTGCTAGCGAAGGCACCATTGCCAAAAGTTGGGTTGTTTTTGAACGAAGTCCATTCGGTGCGAACTTCATCCATCTCGGCTCGAATGGCCCGCAACTCTTGCTCGACGAAGGTGCGAGTGTTGCGGATTTCTTGAGTAAATTGGCAGATTTCCTCCCGAATGCCCTTCCGGAACTCTTGTAGCATTGCCTTGGTCGCCTGAGCTATAATGGCGTAATTGGTTTCTAGGCCATCGAGACGGTCGACCACGGTGTTCAAGGTGGTTTGCATTTTGGAGAGGACTTCATCGTGGACATCCACGCGAGATTCCAAAGCGTCTATGGACTGACCCTTGGACTTGCTACGCTTGGTGTGGGTGCGTTGCTCGCCACGACCATGCGCTTGCTCTTCCATTGTAGCAGCAACTTCGCTATCTGAGGCCATGACTCGTGCTAGCTGTGGTTGCTTAACCAGGCTCTGATACCAACTGTCACGGGCTTAGAGTTTGCGCAGCACACCCGTGCGGCATTTAGGCAAATTCTATGAGAAAGTTGCTAAGTAAGCCTTACAAGAGAGATTTGAGAGAAAAGAGTAGAAGAGCTTGAATGGAAAACAAAGATTGTATTGCTATGAAGGAAGCTTTACAATGATTTTGATACTAGAATGCTTGAGTTTCTAGGATGATTTACAAATGAAGGCGGGTTGGCTATTTATAGGTGAGCCACCTCCTTAAGGAATGTTCTAGATTAATCTAGTCTAATAAAGGAGATTAAGTCCCCAGAATATTCTACACCTAGCTAGAATACTCTACATGTATTTACATGCCTTTACAAGGTTCTAGATTATTCTACAACTATCTAGCTAAATACAAGAATGGTGTAGAGAGGGTTGGGTTGCTAAAGACTTCCAGAAGCTTGACCAATGCTGGAATTGTGGAGAAGTCTCTAGAATCTTCCAAGAGCTTGGCATAGTTGTGGCCTTTGTTGGGCTCCTGGGCTTGACAGCTTGCGGCATGTGACATGAAGCTCTAAAGTACAATTCAAAGTATTCTCTGTCTCTCTTCTAGCTCTCTTGCTTTCTCACTTTATTTCATCGATTATTTCGTTTATTCACAACAAATAGTATTTTCCCTCTATTGGAAGAATCAAAATGGGCACTTCTTTTCTAGCATCAAGGATTTTTTGTGTAAGTGACCACAATTTATATATTTCAATTGTCTACAACTACGATTCAACTTCTGTGCAATACATGACAATATGTGAATTTATTCTTATTCTAATGTAAAGTTTGAATTAATTTGTGTTTTAATAAATATTTTTCACATGGGAGCATTTATTGATTTCTACGGATTCCGATCACCATCAACCTTGTAAAATAAATAAATAAATAACTTCCACACGAATCTCATTGTGTTTTTGCATTTCATGTGTCCCGATTACCTTCTCATAAACAAGTGAAAAAAAGTCCAATGAAATCATCTGCTCATGTGATGAAACAAGATTTCAGTGAGTTAAGGCACTGAAATTACTTTCATTAAACAAATAGAAAATTTCAAACGTAAATGGTCTTTAATAATATTTAGAATTTGGGACTTAATTTTGTGAAAATAACATATAAAAAACAAATAAATAATTTTATATCCATTAAGGCCACGTTTGACGGTTGGGATAGGATTGGAAAGAGAATATTTTCCTATGTTTGGATAGAATAAATTTATCCCATCAAACCCATTGCAATGGGATGAAATAACACAGTCTCTTGACATGGGATTCATTTGTTTCTCGTGTCTTGATTACACAAATTGCCCCTATCTTCTTCTTCAGATCATCTTCTGTCTTCTTCTTTAGTTCATCTTCTTCTGATCAGCTTCTTTTACCTCTTCTTCAGACCAACTTCTTCTTCAACTGTTTGACTACTTCTTCAATTTTTTTTTTAAAACGCATACAATAAAAAAAAATCACAAATAAATCCTTTGTTATGTTGTCTTTGCTTCAGCGATTTGTCATTTCTCCTTTGTGATTGTCTTTGCTGTAGAGACCCACCAATTAACCGGATCTAGATTCTTTTTTTATATATAGATTTGTGAAAAAATGAAGAGAAGACCAGTTGAAAGAGAAAGAGAGGTGAGAGTTGATGGACAGAGTTTCGATTGGTGGCTCTCAACGTAACAAAGCGATTTGGATTAAAAAGAAAAAGAAGAAATTTGTTTCTCAAAAAAAAAAAATTGAAGAAGAAGAAGTTGAGAGAGAGAGAGGTGTACTTACATGAAGTGTTGAATACCGGTTTGGAAAGATCTGGATCACTTTTCAATTCTATTTTTTGAAAGAAAATATTAAAAACTTGATTAACACCCTCATTTTGTAAAATTTGACTAACATTTGGGAGGTATGTGTACTTTCTTCTCCTATTTTTAATTCTATTGTGTATTACACCAAATAAAATATTACTCTATTTTTAATCGTATCCTATTTTCTACCTAATATAGATAACATTAAAATTATTCCAATCATTTCTTATTCTATTCTATAAAAATATTTCACGCATCAAACCTAATTGATTAACTCCATACATAAACAAGTATTCGTTTTCCATATGTGATAAAATAAGTAGTTGGTTTCAAAAGAATGAATTATGACGCCTATGTTTCTCGTCTAGATGACCATAATTTGTCTTAGAACTCGGCTGCCGCCCCAATCAACCATTTAATATAACAGTTGATTACGTAAAAAATTCAGGTAATCTACCAAACTCAGCATCATCAAAAGAGTCTGTGCTACTATACAGGATCATCAAAGGAAAACGTGACTTTGATGGTAAATATTATAAGTTTGAGTCATCATCACAAACATATATGGTATATAAAAACATTTTTTTTTTCTTAACTTTTATTTATAAATTAGAGTAATACTAGACATCTCACATTTGTATTTACTTACATTTACTTACATTTACTTACATCACAACCAAATGACCAATGATGTTTCAATTGACTCAATTGGTAAGAGTTCAAAAATTAAATAACGCTTTTTCAAAGTGTAATTCGAAGAGTATTACTGTTTTAATAACTTAAGTTTAAATAACACTTAAAAAGTGTGGATTTGATATAAATACCTTTAAAACACACTTACACAAATAAGTCCGGTGTTTTTTGTGTTTCCGAGACTTATTTTGATGTTTTTGAGACTTATTTTCTAAATCCTAAGACTTTACATGTAGTTTTCGAGACTTTTTAATAGTTTTCGAGATTTTTTTTATATTTTACGAGACTTTTTGTAATTTTTATGACTTTCAAGACAAAAATGTAAATTTTCATTTTTTTTTTGCCATTTTCTTAAAACCTCGGCCGCTAGAGGTCTTTCATCTTATTTATGGGGACCTCATCAATTAAGGATTTTGGAAAAAATATATATAATAATATCACAAACGTAATAAAAGAAGGAGATGAAAGTATTTTAATTATTTGGTATCATTTAAACTTAATTTATTAAAATAGTGATATTCTTAAAATTCAACCTAAATATAGTGCTATTTGATACCATTTCCACATATTGGTAAGTGGATACATGTACTATATATATAAGATAAATCATCATTAATATGAATTTACTTATCAATTGAAACCTCAAAAGTTAGGATATGATTTTTTTTTTTACACTAGTTAGGATATGAATTTGAATCTCTATCATTACTCTTAAAATTATTATTTATACCCCTCACACCTAAACTTTCGAGTAGTGTCTCATATAAGATCCATTATAAGATTATTTAAAATAGGCCTAATGTAAAGTTGGGTTATCTAGGCCCACTTAATTGTTGGATGGGCCATCTAAAAAAGACAAGTAATTTGATTTTTTTGATGAAAAGCATGACTGATAAATAAGGAGCACCAAGAAATAATGAGCACCAAGGAAAGAGAGAACCAAAAATAGTAATAGAAAACATTAAACTTTAGTTAGTAATCACTTTTAAAATTTAATCGTTAATAACTACTTTTTTTATAAAAAAAAAATCAGTGTATGTCCATAAATTATAAAAATACCATTGAATTTAATTTTTTTCGTAAAAACTGAAAGCAGACTTGGAATCATGACTAAAATCTGGAACCAAATTTGAATCATGACTAAAAACATGAAACTTGAAATCTTGCCTAAAAACATGAAATCTTGAAACTTGAAATCTTGAAACTTGAAATCTTGACTCAATTAGAATGTTGAAACTTGAAATCTTGACTAAATTGAAATGTTCTAGATTTATAGGTTTCTAGGTTTTTTGTTTATCTTGAAACTTGAAATCTTGACTAAATTAACATGTTAAAACTTAAAATCTTAACTAAATTGAAATGTTATGGGTTTCTAGGTTTTTTGTTTATTCCCCTTTTTTCTGTAAATCACATCACCGGCAGAGGGGGAGCTCGACGGCTCTGCTAGATGGTCGTGAAGCCCATGCGACAACACATTGGCACACCGGAAAGCCGGTGATGCCATGTGAGGGAGAAAGAGAGGTGCGAGAGAGAGAGAGAGAGAGAGAGAGAGAGAGAGAGAGAGAGAGAGGTGCCGGGAGAGAGAAAGAGACGTGTGTATGAGGATGATTTTTATATAAGGACATTTAAGTAATTTCTCAAAAAAATAGTTATTATTAAATAATTTTTTATTTATGATTAAAAACGAATTTTCTATATTATATATATAGTTAGTTTTAGTAATTTCCACCCAAGAAAATGTACTCCTTAAAAGCATAAAAGCTAAACACTATAGAAAGTAGAGAAACAATTGGTAGTATTGCAATATCCGTCTCTTTCTGTATTGACCTTTCTCTCTTATAACTAATTATTAACTTATTGTAACAACTCCACTGCACGTTTGAATCCATTACCATCTACACATTATTATTTAATCTTCAAATCTAAAACCGAATCCATGAAAATGAAAACAAAACTCAAAACTATTCCATTCCAAGTTATTGCTTCCAAAACATCATTACAAAAAATAATCAAGCTACAACAATACAACAACCACCTAATATAGTATTATTGAACAATAATCAGAAAATTACTTTTGTTAATTAATTAGAAGGACTTTTGATTTTCACAATCTAGATTAGTCCCGGTATCAACATTAAACACCTCAGCATATCTCTGAAAGTAACCAATCCGATTGTTAACTCTTCCATCACCAGCTATTCCACACTCGAGCCCGCCGTTGATTATGTTGGTCACCAACCCGTATCCGGCCGTCCGATTAGCTGCCAAGTCAGCTTTTGTGGGTACATATTTCCCGACCATCACGTCGTGACAAGACGGCTTCGGCTTCTGTACAGTCATCCAGAACCAGAGACCGGTTTTGAAAGCAATCAAGGAGTTGTTTGATACTGTTTCTGGGTTGTTTAGACCGTCGAACCCTAGTGCCTTCCCTGCTGGTCCATAGTTATAGTTCCTGCAATCACCACCACCATTTTTGAACAAAATATATACGAGTCTCTCACAATGACGGAGTCAGAAATACAAAAACAAACAATTTCGAGGGGCCAAATTGAAAAAACTTATAAAATATAAAGAAAATTTCATAATTTTATAAACTTTTTTTGTGAGATAGGGGTCATGACTAGGATGCACATAAATCCCCGGGCCCCCAAATCCCAGCACCCCCATCCCCATTTGGGGATTTTTTTTGGGGGAAAATGGGGAAATGAGGGAGGATGGGGATGATTTTCATCCCCAAATTAAAATGGGGATGGGGATGGGGATGGGGGGACCCTTCCCCATCCCCATTTCCCCATTTCCCCCACAATAAAATTGAAATGGGGATGGGGATGGAAATCCCCATTTCTCCATTTCCCCTAAAAGTATATAAATATAATTATAATATATATTTGAATTATTTGAAACATTTTATGTTGAATTTGTAATGTATTGTTATTTTTTATTTGTAATGAAATGTTTATTTTTTTTTTAATTTAATTTATAATTTTCAATTTAAATAATTTAAATAGGGAAATGGAAAAATGAGAGACCGATGATACGAGAAAACAAGAAAAAACGGGAAAAATAGAAAACTGGGGATGGGGATGGGGGGACCTCCCCCCAAACATCCCCATCCCCATCCCCATTCCCATTCCCATTTTTCACATTTGGGGAAAATGGGGATGGGGACTGGGGAAAATGGGGATGGGGGATGGGGGATGGGGGAAGGGCCTAGAAAGTGGGGATGAGGATGGGGAGATCTATATCCATCCCCCTTCCCCAAACGTGCATCCCTAGTCATGACATTGCCCCCTTCCCTTTGCCCCTGGTCTCACCGGTCACCATTCACCATCACCGATTTCAGATTTCGAGAACCACTTTAATGTTAAAACAATGACCATTATAATTATGCTTTTTACACTTTTACCACATATGTTTTGTTATTTACATTTATTCTACAAGATTTCTTGTCATGACTCGGTTCATCTGTGTTGAAGTCAACGACGAAGAGTCGAAACCCTGGTTTGATTATTGAAGTACTAAAATATCGAAAAAAAAAACAAGATTTAGAAATGTTGAGATCATTACCAAGATAGTTGGATGGGTCCTCTTCCTTTGTAAGATTTTCCAGGAACGCAAGGCCATTGTGTGTTGGTTGAGTCACAGTAATCGCTCTGTGGACTGACCTCTTCTTTGAAGCACAAGCCCCAAGCGTAAGGTCCATCAGGGGCAGTAGGCCACCCACCAGTGGTTTCGTGGGATATCTGAGCGAGAAAAGCAGCAACTTCACGCTTGCGAGTGATCAGACTTCCGATGTTGCCGAACTTTGGAAAACATCTTGTTGCCTGTATAAATGAATCGTAGCTGTAGAAACCTCTTGCTGGGCATGCAGTGTTGTCTTTGTGTAAGAAAATGGCATCAAATAGTTCTTTGCTTACGAGGTTGGAGATGGGATTTTTCCTAGCTTCAGTTGCTTGTGATGCAAACAAGCAGAGAAGCACAGAAACGAAGAGCGAGAGAAATAGAGAACAGAAGGAGGCCATTTTGCCGATTAGCTAATCAGCAGTTTGTGTTGATTTAACTGAGAGAAGAATCCTTCTTAAATATTATTTGCACGTCCTCTCATCTCGTTAGGAGAAAAACTTAGGTGCAACTTGTAGGAAATAGTCACAGGTCAAGTATTTGACTTTTTTTCATACCCTTATACTTTCTTATTATTGTATTTTTTTTAAAGAGTCGTATTATAAATGCGTTTTGTGTCATCTGTGAATAGTAGTCATTAAAAAAGTAGCTAGGGTCAATTGCACAAATTTAACATGCCTTTTGGCTTTATAGTAAAATATTCAACAAATATTTTTAATTACACGAGCACTCTTGCCGTTAATCATTACTAGTGATTTTACATAAGTAAAGTTTTTATAAAATTCTAAAAAAAAAAACCCATAATTTTCAATAATCTTCTTTAAAAAAAAAATTAAAGATTTTAGTTTTTTTTTTTAAAAAAAAATTGCTATCAATGAAGATCACCTGCAGTGGATGAAATTCTCTTCGGTAGAGAAAATTTACAGACTCAAATCACCTGTCTAAAAATGGTGTCCAATTTGTGTCTAACTAATCAATGAGATATGTGTCCATATTTTTTTTTTTTTCAATTTCTTCTATAAATATAGACACATGCACGTTCCAATTTGGTTGGTTATATACAAATTGGAACTCCATTCTTGAATATGTGATTTGAGTCCAAAATTTACTCTATCAAAGATGAAGTGGTCATCGGTAGGATATTTGTTTTCTTTCTTCTTCTTATTATTTGTTTTCAAATAAGGAGCATTTTGATTTTTTTTAGTCAACTATTGAATCCAACGGAGTAACATTTGACCTTTAATTAGACATGATCATCGTTCGGTTTGAACCGTAGAACTGAACCGTAACCTTGTAAAATGAACAGTTACCGTAATCGTAACCGGAACTATAAAACCGGTTCTGGAACAATAACCGTAACTGTGGGACTGAAGGTTCAATTCTGATTCCGGTTCTGTTCCGAAAAAAATCGACCTGGAATCGATGGTTCGATTCCTGTTCCGGTTCCGGTTCCGGTTCCGGTTCCGGTTCCGGTTCCAGAATATATATATATATATATTATTTTCTTTAATTTTCTTAAGCTAAAATGTTAAAAAAAAAAACCAAACTGGACAAACCGTCGAAACTGGAACCAACTGTTTGAAATCGGAACCAAACCGAACCGGGACCGTGGCCTTGACTACCTTTAACTAGATAAGGTGTTTCTATTATAATATCATTTGTTTTATATTTTACTATAAATCCAAAAGCCAGGGAATTATGCAATTAACCCTAGAAAGTACATAATGTTTTGTTTTGACTAGTCAATTTGTACATAGCCTTGAAAGTTGACTTGGGCTTTTCACATTCATTACTTGTGGCACGGTATGGCATTGTCAAAAGTGAAATGTCGACACACCAATCATATTCCACTATTGTGGAACAGCTTTTAAAATAATAATAAAAAAAAAATCGGTGGATGGAGAAATTCGTAAGTGGACAGTGGACCGAGTCTTAAGTTATTATCCGTTGAAGATCGAAGTCCATCCATCACCATCTCCATCAAGAGCGTGCGACGTACATGGGTGTATAAATATGTTGTACCAAAATCAGCCACGATGCGCGCAAAGATGCGTGACATTATTTGGGCGGCGGCGAGGAAAACTCGAAGCATTATATGAATTAATGGCTGTGCTATTTTTAGTGAGTGCATGTGCTGATAATGCTTGGCAAGTGCTTGATGGTCATACAAGCCCTAATCAGCGAAGGATATACAAATTTTGTAGCTCTGCTTCGATTTCTGATTTGAGCAAGTGACATAAGGGCATGCATAAGCATGCATGTTAAGGCCCGGATGTTCTGATTGGTTCTTAATTAATTATTAGTTGCAGATGCATGAGTGAGTTAATTTGTGGCTAAAGAATTGTAAAGAATAGGATACAACTTTTAGTCTTTTGTATATTAAGAATTGTAAGGGAGACTGTGGCTGTTTTTTTTTTTTTTTTTAACTATTATAATTAATTCTGCATTTGAGGGAAGGCACGGGTATAGAGCCATCTCCAGATATTTTGGGGTCCAAACGATTTTTTGATATTAACAGAAATCGAGACCCTATATAAATAAATAAATAAATAATTGTTCATTTACTAAATACATTGTATTTCATATAAATTAAAACAAAAAAGATTTATCGTATCTAAAAACATAAAAACAAAACATTGTTTACGTTTATATTTTTCTTGCTTTCTGAAGTGTAAATTTACTAATTATACTATTACCATCAAGATTTTTTTCTCAATAGATAACATAACCAATCCGCTCAATCTATCTTGTGACATTGTTGACAGAAAATAATTTTTAATCAACTTCAACTTTAAAAAGCTTCTCTCCGTAGTAGAAACTGTAACTGGAACAATAAAGGTTAAAATAGACTTTGGAACAATATTCTTCAGCTTACTAAAGAGACCTGAGACTCTATACAAAAAGATTAAAATAATCAAAGCTAGAAGATTCAAAATAGCACCCGTAAGACCGTAATCTACATGACTATATTACAAGTTGATTTATTTCAAAGCAAAACATGGTAGTATTTAGAATAACTAGGGGAAAAAATTAAACCAAAATTAATTTAAATCAATTCAGCCATTACATAGAATACTACACATATGTTGTTCTACAATTGTAAATAAAATAAATAAATAAAAGATGAATCAAAATCAACATGTAGAAATTAATTGAAAACAAAAATCATACCTTTAAATCTTCAATTCTTTAATATTTACAAAGAACAACACGCTAACATAAAACAGGAAGACGTAAGCCGGAATCAAAACAAATATATATACATGAAAGACCGAAAGACAGAAAGAGTAAGTAAAGTGAGTAAATAAATTTATTTTTGTTTTAAATAAATTAGTGGTGTTTAGAAATCAGAATCAATGAATCACAAAGACTGAGTTTGTTACGCATTTGGATTGTGGGCCTGAATTTTTATTTTTAATTGAATTGATTCATTGTCATATTGGGTTGAACCAAATCTTTATTTTGGATTGTGTTTATATATAAATATATTGAGTTCTGAGGGCTCAAAGAAGAAGAAGAAAATTGAGTCAGTTGAGGGCCCTAGCAAAATGCTAGGTTTGCTGGGCCTATGGGCCGGCCCTGCACGGGTACCATTAGAATCTGTAAGAGTATTTCTAATATTATAAAAGTAGTTGGTGTACCGATAATCTTGTTGATATGCTAGTTTCTTATGTTATATAAAAATAAACTTGATAGACAATTAGTTTAAAATTAGGGGATTTGTATAAATAGTCTTTCCCAAGTTTGAAAGAACAAAAATGTCCACCAATAAAAAAAACTTCCATAAATGGTCTTTCTTGAAGTTTGCTTTACATGAAATATCCATTTATGCACTAAAATACCCTTCCCACTTAAATGAAGCGAAATGATGAAATTACCCCCACAATTTTCTGTTTGACTAAACAATCCCTCCTTCAACAACGATGAAAATCGATTTCAAACAAGAGTTCCTCATCCTCTCCTTCAGCTTTGAAGAGTGGGTTGTTTTAGATGAAAAGGACAATATGGGGAGGGTGGATCATCATCGCCCAAATAAGAGAATGTAACTTTGAAGCTGATCTTGGCTTTTTTGTTTAGTCTATAGAATCATATGGAATCTCAAAGAACTAATTGGGCCTTGGAGGAGGTCCATATTGTACTCCCCGTCTATTCTTTAAATGAGAGATCTCCATTTTGTCACTATTTCCAACCCAATTAGAAAAGTTTCTATGGCACCTCCATCCTCTGTCCCAGTCATCAAACCATAAAATGTCAATAAACATACATGCCCCACGGCCCCCACTGCGTAGAAAGAGAGGGGAAGTGGTCCAGTTTTATGACAAAACAAATGGCGAAGATGAAATGGAGAAGTGGGCCTATATTGAAAAAAGAGGAAGAGGCCCATTTCCACCGGTCTAAAAAAAAACCCCTCTCACTTTTTTCTTTTTTCTTTCTAAATTAATTTGACACCAAATGATTCGGATGTTAACCAGGGCCTGTCAACACCTAGAAGGCTAGAACTACAATTACAAAAGTTTCTATAGTCCATATATTTACTTTTATTATATGGGAAATCCATTCCTATAATATCAAAAAGAAAAGTACCGATATATAATTATAAAATATGTACAATGAGATCCAAAATTTCGGGATACATCACTTGTGTCAAGAAATTATGAGCATCACCTACTTCATAATATTCATAATAGTTGTGATTTTGATTGATTTAAAAGAGTAACGTGGGAGTTTAACTTGCCTTTTTTGGGGGGTCCTTCCAAACTCTTCAGACCCCTCTTCAACATCTTTTCTAAGCTAAAACAACCCACTCTTGTTTGTTTTTTATTGCTTTACTAAAAATCACTTTCCTTTTCACTCACCAAACCCTACTTTGCCTTTATTAGTTGCACTTCATGCAAATTCCGATTAGAATAAACAAAAAAGCACCCTCCCCATATTGTCCTTTTCGATCTTTCCTAGCTCTAAACAAATCCACAATGATGGTATTTTAATTTACCAGGAAATAAAAAGAGCTAGAGTCCACAATGGAAGAAAAATTATGCTGACTAGGTTTACTTTTTGTTATCATCTTTATAGAGAAAAAACACTTCCAATATTAATATTAACTTCTTGGTGGTCCTGATTGTAGGAGAAGGAGACGCAGAACAAGTGGGCGTGTCTAAGTAAACATTACTGAATAATGAAGGACGTGTTGTTATTGGGTTATTCAAGTCAAACGATAGTAATCGAAAGAGAAACAGAAACAAAGACAAAAGAGTCACATTTTTCAACCAGAAAAGAAAAGCAATACATGGCTGGTCAAGTCTGCTACTAGCTGATTGCATGCCCACACCTCTTTTTTCCTTTTGTAATTAGCTGTAAGCCCTTCTAGAAATGTGGATTTTTCATGCATGTATAAAACCATTTAACTGACCAAATAGTTTCACTGATTTCTTATTCTCTTTTGATTGAAAAGAAGAAGAAAAATTAACAATTACTAATTACAACCACTGATTGTCGACCTGTCAAATAAATAAATGGATATTGAATAATTTCAATTGGACATGAAGTATATTAAGTATGTAACCTTATTTAATTGTAAAAAATTAACATAAACTAGTTACAGTATATTCGTATATAAGACATGTGGGTGCTCACCCAGTGCTATATATGTTCCTCGCACCTGAATAGTTGATTGTAAGTTCGAGTTGTGTTCTCCTAACCAACTATGGATGAGCCGAAGCGTCCAATTGGTCGAGAAGCATCAAAATGGAGATCAAGGTTTGATCTACATATTTGGAGATCAAAAATCTCTTCTCTATTTTACTATTTAATTACTTTTTAGCTTTTATAATCTCATTTTACGATTATAACTTTTTATTTATAAATCTAATTACTATAAAAATGATAACATTAGAAATATTTTAGGTGGAAATAGTGAGAAATGTCACCTTTTTTTGGTGAGTTGTAATGATGTCACTGGTTTAATAAGTTAAGTTTAAAAGTCACCTATTATGGTGAACTACCCATATTGCCCTTAAATAATCAATTTTAATTCTCTTTTTACTTCCATCTCCGCACTTTGATAAAGTAGTAACTCTTCTCTCTCTGTCCAAAAAACTTGTCTGAAAATCGATCTACAATTTGTCTGAACATGATCCAGTTTTTTTGATAAGTTTACTAGTTGTTGTATATGTATCAGAGATTTTATTACATTGATTCGAACTTTTTTTTTATATGTTTACAAGCTATTTTGTAATTGGTCTGAGTATTTTTGTTTTTAATTTGTATGAGTTTTTTTTTACATTGGTACAAACATTTTTAAACTGCTGCAAACAAGTTTATAATCTTGGATAAAAAAGCTCAAACCCTTAAGAAAAAAAGTTCGAGCCCTTAAAAAAAAAACTTGAGCCCTTAAAAAAAAACTCGATCCCTTACAAAAAAAACTCGATCCCTTACAAAAAAAACTCGATCATATAAAAAAAAAACTCGATCCTGAACAAAAAAAACTCGATCATGTACAAAAAAGCTCGATCCTTTTTTAAAAAAAAAAAACTCAATTCCTCACAAAAAAAAACCGATCCCTTATAAAAAAAGTTCGATCATGTAAAAAAAAAGCTCGACCCTTTACAAAAAAACTCGATCATGTACAAAAAAACTTGATTCCTTTAAAAAAAAGCTCAATCTCTCATTAGAAAAGCTCGATTCCTTACAAAAAAAGCTCGAACATGTAAAAAAAAAAGTTCGATCCTTAACAAAAAAAGCTCGATCCTTTACAAAAAAACTTGATCATGTACAAAAAAACTCGATCATGTACAAAAAAGCTCGACCCCTCACAAAAAAAACTTTATCCCTTATAAAAAAAGCTCGATCATGTAAAAATAAAAAGCTCAACCCTTAACAAGAAAAACTCGATCATGTACAGAAAAGCTCGATCCCTTTTACAAAAAAGCTCAACCCCTCACAAAAAGCTCGATCTCTTATAAAAAACTTGATCCTTAACAAAAAAAACTCGATCCTTTACAAAAAAAACTCGTTTTTTTTTTATTTATAAAAAAAGCTCGAACGTGTTTCAAAAAAGCTCAAAAATGTTTCAAAAAGTCTTAAAAACCAAGATATTCATCTTCGTCAACATACAAAAGATCAAATAAAAAAAAAGCTCCGAGGACGCTGCCCCCTACCTCCCCGCGAGCTTGGTGGGGAGTTCGACCCCCGAATGCGTCTGCTTAGCGCCACTCTATCGCCGTTCAAATGATTATCTAGGTTTCAACGAGACTTTCTCTCTCTACTTCACAACTTTGTCACTGTAAAATGAATGAATGAAATCTGATGTGGAACAACTATTAGAGGTATTTTTTGTCCGTTCATCATAATTGGTGCCTTTTAAACATAAGTTATTAAAGCAGTGACAGTGTTGAAATGTCACCACAAAAAATATCGTTTATTTTTTGAACCCTTATTTTGTTGAGATCTTTCTACCTAGTATAATATTGACTAAATTTAATTTAAATTAAATTATTTTTATTTATTACATATTTTATTAATCAATGAACTAATAAATATTTTAATTCAAAACAAATATTTTCAAATCATCAATTTTTTTTGACAAAATAAGATCAATTCAATGGTTTACCCTTAAAACATACACCACGAGATCATACGAATTATGAGGTTGTCAAAACCTCGAATTATGAGGTTGATAAAAAATTAGATAAAAACATAAATGTTAAAAAAATTAGATATAATAAAAATGAATAAAGTGTGTCTAAAATATTTAAGAGAAAATATATTTTTTTAAAGAAAGTTTGAATTATTATTTATAAAGTAAAATAATAATTTAATTATTTAAAGATCGTAATATAAAAAATGATTGAAATAATAAATTTATAGAGATTGAATATACCATTTTTAATTTTTAAGATATATATATATATATTAAAGAATAATCGAAGACGATCTTAGTTTTTAAGTTGAGACCAGGTTGGGGGTGGTTGGAGTGATTGTATATATGCTCATCCATATATATAATTTTATAAATATAATTGACTAACCTCATCTTATTTATAATTTTATCTTTTCCAAAATCCAAATACAGGTGAATACGAAGCAAAGAGGACAGATATGAAAGATTTCGATCCTTCCAATCGAATAAATTACAACAAATCAAATCAAAAGAGGCTTTAAAAAGTCTACAAGATTGAAAAATGAAAATATCCTCTGATCCTTTCTACTATTGTGATCTTTTTTTTTTTTTTTTTTTAATGGTTCTGAGCCAGGTCGGCAAGTCGCTCCATTTTCAAAGTTGCTGAGACCAGATTGGCCCATAGGATGCCTCTCACCCAGTTAAGTTGGTCCCACACTAGCCATATATAGAGAAAAAGACTTGGGAAAAAAACAAAGTCAAGCCAACCAGCCCTCTGAATTGGATTATATATTAGGGTTTAGAAAAAAGACAAGAAAGAGCTAATTAAATTGCAAGGCAAATGAAAAGCATCTCTTTGTCAGCTTCCATCACTTTGGCTGAGTTTAACACGGAACCCCTTATGCAATTGTTTCACTGTCTTCCCAGCTCGCATCTACAAATTATACATGACTGATCGGTAATTTAAATATATCATCGTTCAGCAGATATGTTTATGTATCTCTCTTTCACTCAATATATTTATTTTATAAATGCGAGTATGAAGTGTTCTCTATCCCATCACGTTCCGACAACAGTTGTATTTATATAAAAAACCAAAATTAGTATTCAAATGATATATCATCAATCTAATCTATTCATTCAAGTCATTAAATCTAATACAATTTAAATAAATGAATTAGAGTGATAACACATCATTTGACCATTAAAATATCCATCAATAAAAACGGTAAAGTCTTTTAAGACACTCAAATTGGGCACTCGGTGGCAGAAGTCATGCAAACGTAAGTAGTTGCCCTAATGTAGGAGGCAAAAGGCAACAACAAATAAACTAGTAGAGATGATAGGGTTGTATCTAAATCACCTAAAATAAGCGGCTTGTAGGGTGGGTTAGGGTTTATTTTTCTTTCCTTTTTGGTTGATAAGTTTCTAGAAGGGTGTCAACTTGAAAACTAGGGTACACGGGAAGCTTGGGTTGAGACTTGAATTATTATTGTTATTTATTTTAATGTGAGTGAACGTGTGAGCAAAGCTAGTGGGTCACCTTGTAGTCTTGTAGACTATTGCCGCCATTGTGGCCAACACGGCTTTCTCTTTGCGTGCCAGCTCAAACGCTGCATTGTGCTTCTTCTCGATCTCTTATTCACTTGCCATCCATTTGTTCTCTTTGCTTAATTGGTTCTGTAACTGGGTATCAAATCTATCTAGAACATCTTCGTTTGCAGCGGAATGCACCATATACATAGGTCATTTTGATCAAATATATACTACGTGGATAATAAGTACGGTGCATCACTATTGCATCATCCTATCCACCAAAGTTTTTATTTCAAAATTCTAAAATGCTTAAAGATGATCAATCATTAGTTAATCATGGTGCAAAATGTTATATATAAATTGATTGGAAGATGAAGATACATTATATTTTTTAAGAAAAAAATTGAAAAAATTGATTGGAAGATGAAGAGGTAAAAGGGTTGCTTTCTACTAAGTTTCGCTGGAACGAGAAAAGTTAGTTTCATTCAACATCTTCTAAAACTTGGCCATTGTAGAAAAAGAAGTTTGAGGTCACGACTTGATATATCAGATGACTTCTAGTAATTAAAAGGCATCATTTTCAAAATTATGACTAGAAAAATAAATAAATAAAGTTTTTATTTAACAAATTAATAAGCATTGACTTGAAGATACCCTTCACATGGAAATAATAAGATCTTGGTTGTCTTTTATGTGAGCTAGAGACAACCTGATCATTCTCAATCCTTCTATTATATATATAAAAGCCAGGAAGATGGAGACGTTACAGCTATGAATTTCAGTGTCAAATGGGGAAATCTTCAAATATTGACCAAACTTTTCCACATCTTGACCAATCAAACTGATATGTATATTAATTAGTTTTTATTTTGTATATATGTGATGATCACAGTCGTGGGAGGTATTATTTTTATTATCTGCCAGTATATTTACAAGAGGTGGTCCAATGTGGACATTTGTTGACATTAATATAGCTAAATTAAGGCACTTGTAAAAGCTTTATTTTTTATTTTGCGGAAAATTCACTAGGACGTTGATTAATATAGTAGAAGCACGAGTAGGTTGCAGGTAGAGAATTAATATCATTGAAATTGTCCACAATAATATTCAAAACTTTCTATCTTAGCTTATGTTTATCAATCCTACAGTGTATCACCATCTTCGATTCATTATATTTTGATGTCTAGAAGGAAATCCTGTAAAAATAAACCCACACATGAACTTGTGTGACGAAATTAGGAAAATACAATAATATTATATATATATATATATATATTTGTTATTGTAATATTTGCAATTATTTAGAAAAACTAGCTAGCTAGCTAGCTAGATAATTTGATCGAGTAACAATCCCAGTATTTATATTTCATGTTTCTTGCTTTCCATATTTACTACATATTAGATCTTTGAACTTGTCAAACAATGTTACACTTACGTTTATATAAAAAAAATTATTTGATAATCATATGTTGTGTTGTCGATGCTTATATATAATATAGAGAAAATAACGTTACACACCATTATTTTAAGGCCGGAATCACTGACCTTATAATATAGATTTCACCGGATACCATTAATTAGATTTCAAGTATGCCTACATTTTTCAATGTTATTGTTATAATAATAATATTTTTTTGAAAGAGAATTGTGATAATTATTGATTTTTTGTATTATTTATTTTTTATATATTTAATTTCAGCTAGGTCAATTGGATACATTTCTATTTTAGATAAGTCAATGAGAATTAAACTTTCATTTGTCCAAAAGAATTAGAAGAAGTTAATTTTTCAAAACAATGGACTGTGTTAATTGACTAGCTATTTCACACTCAATAATATTGCAGCAGCACAACTGTTGTAGTAAATGCATACTTAGGGCCCGTCCGGCCCGTCCTGTAAGAGTTTTTCAGTTACTGTTTTTCGAAAATAAAAATGAAAATGAAAACAATGTTTTTTGTTTCAGTTTCGAATTCCGAAAACACGTTTGGTAGCATATACTGAAGGCTGTATTTTGAAAATGAAAACGAAAACGGAAAAAACTCGTCTGGTAGGTTAACCAAAAACTATTAAAAATCGATTACATAATTAACCAATATAATTTTTTTATTGTAATTTTTAAATTAAACAAAAGTAACATATCAAAAATTAATTCAAAAAAACATATCAAAAAAATGAATTAATCAAAACTAAAATCTTAAATTATAAATAAATAATTACAATATATATATATATATATTACTATATAAATATTAATATATATTATAATTTATATTAAATATTATTATATTTTTATATATAATATATTACATTATATATTATGATATATATATATATATATATATATATTTATAAATATATTAAAATATATTATTTTATAATATATATTATTATTATTATTATATGAATACTTTTAGTTCTAGTTGGAAATAAATTATTCTGGAATATATATATATATATAGAGAGAGAGAGATACTTTGGTCATTTAAAAATCTTGTATCGTCTTATCCTAGCCATATGAAACGCATAATAGTATAATTAATAGTTAAATAATAATATTTTTTTTTTATATATATAAAAAAGTGAAAAACAAAAACGAAAAACAAGTATTTTGTATTTTTCAAATCTTTCACTTTTAACATTGATTTTCTTTTTCATTTTCATTTTTTGTTTTTTGAAAATAAAATGGAAAAACGGTTAACGAACGCGTTTTCGAAATCATTTTTAAAAAATAAAAACGAAAACGGACTAAAAAACAGCTGCAGGACGGGGTCTTAGATAACTCATGGCTAGAAAATTAAAGATCAACTTAATTTAACTAGAAATACCAAAACCCTAAAATTCTCGATCAAATTTTCCACTAGTAGACTTTCCATCTTTTGCTTACCCCACGTGTATACATAGCATTGATTATGTAGTTTAACATTTATTTAAATCCAAAACGAAAAAATTACTGTAATGTTAAACGAAAAAACGTGTGAGATTTGTGAACCCTAAGAGTATCTTCGATGTAAAAATAACTTATATTTGAATTATCGTCGATATGGTAATAATGTTTAGAGACTTATTTTCTATATGGTATAAATATGTACTTAATAGACAATCAACTTAATATTTGATTTCCAATGTTTTCGTTTAAAACATTTTTTTTTAATGACATGTGTAATTTTATTTCCTATTATATTTTATATTTTATTTCCTTACTAAAAATAGATGAAAAATTAATATCAATTTTTGAGTCATTAGAGTGTCTGAAAATAAATAATCATATTAACAATATCTAATTTTTTTTTTACCATCTCAATTTAAGGTTAAACATATACATCTGTATGGGAGAATTATTTTTTTTTAACAAAATATATATTAATCCTATATAATTTTTTTTTTCATTAACCGCACTTATATCCGAGATAGTCTAAATTAATCATGTACTAGCTCGCTAGTAGAATAAACCATTCTCAAAATGGGTCCATTCAAAAACCATCTAGATTCAATATGATCAAGTCAAAATTTCCTGCGCATTTAGGACACTTTATTGTTTTATGAATCTATGAAATGACTCCCCAACTAAACCGTAGGCCAAATCTTGGCTGTTGCACCTTGCCGCACCTCTCGATGGCCCTATATTTAGAGGTGACCAACCCTTCCATAATTAGGTCCAAATTCTGGATTAATATAATCTCAAGTAACAGCTGTTAGGACTTCTAATGAGATATTTGCTTATTAACAACGAGATCTCATATAATTGTACAAAAAGTTATATGATTGAATCTCACTCATACAATAATTTTAAGATTAGATATTTGCTTATTAACAACGAGATCTCATATAATTGTATAAAAAGTTATATGCTTGAATCTCACTCATACAATAATTTTAAGTATTCCATTCATATTTTCCTCTCTATTTTGCTTTAGGATAAATATCTAACCATATTTTTCAAGCTAAAATTTCCAAAAAGTTTGTTTTTTTATAGCATTTATTGACCGAGAAAACTTTGATTGAAACTGCTACAAAATACAATCAAAGCCAACATGTTGACACAAATATGTAGCAATCTTGTAACCACAAGTCAAAAACATCATTTGCACGTACATATCTATCTCATTCCACGTAAGCAATATTTAATTGGAATTTCATCTTATACATTTTTAACTATGTGTAAGAATTTTTCTTTAAAAAATTGAAATAGAAATTTATGGAATACACGTTTAGTGATTAATCTCGGCATATATCCATAAAACGATAAACTTGTGACTCGTTCATTTTTAAACATGAAATAAATAACTGCAAAAATTACAGTCACCTTTTAACATAGGTAGAGTATCTCTCTTCTAACGAATTAGAGTCTCACCTTAAGTATTTTAAAAATATCTTTTAAATTTTTTTTGACTAGATACAAAACGCCATTTAGCCGAGTCAAGCCTAGCCGAAGTGTTATGCTGTATAAGCGCCGTTAACGTAGACAGAACAAAAAATGACGTGGGGTTTGGGCTTCAAAGTCAGTGGGGTTAGGTAGGTTCTATCTTGTAGGACCCGCCTTTTATCCTAACCACCGTCTGATAGAGCCGTGCCGTCAACTTCGTTGACTTCCGGACGACGCCCCCACGTGGACTCCCCGTACTAAAAAAACCTCACTCGATAACTAACGGTGCCAAAACGAAACGAGATCCGTCCGTCAACTAATTTCTTCATCCAGGGTTTCACGCTCCTTGATTGGCATTGCCCTCCTCTCCCTCGCTCAGATCTCGCCACGTTACCCCCTTACATCAAACGTGACGTCGTCATATCTACCGCAAAAAAAACGGCTGGTCTTCGATTACTCTTTCTCTGTGCCTTATTGTTTTTTTTGGAGGACCCCCACTTATAAGCTAAGCTTCTTTGATCGATTTTTGATTATATACTTTTGTTGAAACTTGAAAGTCGAAAAACTTGAAAAGGCAACACAACAACAAATACTACTAGTATTCTTTCTCTCTTCTTCATCAGTCATGGAGCAGCACCAACAAGAAAATCAACGGCGTGAATTGTCATTCTTGCACTCCGGTGACTTTCTCCGGCGAAATTCTGATCGTGTGGTTGAGAATTCGATCGATCACGATAAGCCCCCGATCAAAGAAATGGATTTCTTCTCTAGTAGCAATCACTCACATGATCATCAACGCAGAAAAAATGAATCATCAACCCACCAAATTGATTCGGGTGTAAACGTAAGATTTCTGACCGGTTATTATTATTATTTTCTCATATGGGTTGTGTTTTTGAAGGATGAGAACTAAATTTTTTGTATTATTGTATATATATGTTGTTCAGACAGGACTGAATCTCTTGATGACATCAAGTTCTGGAATTTCAAGAGCAGCAAATGATGGCGACGACGATAAATCCAATATTACTGAAGTGAGTTTTGTCTGAGGAAACTTTCACGTTGTTTATATTTATTTATCATGTTTAATAAATTGAGGATCGAAATTTGATAATGATCATCAGAAGAGTAAACTTAAAGTGGAGTTAGAAAAGTTGCACGACGAGAACAGAAAACTGAGAAGCATGTTGGATCAGATAACCAGAAGGTACAGTGAATTACAGGGTCAACTAATCTTGGCAATGCAAAAACAAGCACATGGCAGTCCACCAGAGCAGGTGTGCATGTACTTTCCTTTTATATATTAATTATTCTTCCTTTTATGTATTAGATATTTTTTTAATTCGATTTTAAATCCACCCTTTGAAATCTTGTGTTGGTTGTGTATATGAAAACTTAAGATGATCCTGATCGACATGATATTGATCCAAAAATTAAAATTCAAGGAATTGCAATTTGATTTGATAAGAAATTGGGTAACGTGCCTGACTTAAATTGGAAACTGTGCTTCTTTCTTGATCGGTATCGACTTTTTCAATTACTCTACATCTTTTTCTTTGTCGGTTCCTAGTAAAAATGTGTTATACGGTTACATGGTTTAGTCATTCAATTCCAATCAATTGTATATATAATATATATACAAATATTTGTGTTTTGTCATTCATTGAATCTTAGCTAGTACGTAGCTAGTGAATATTTATATATATACTAATCGATCTACTACTGCGGCTGTTGATGATGAACAGAAGGTAGAATTAAATAGAATGTCAAGTTCTATAATGTCTGCACAACAGTTCATGGACCCACCACGGCCATCTGCTGGACTAAATGTCAATGAACCTTCGACATCTGAAGACAGGACTGTTCGAGAGCTGTCTGTTTCACCAGCAAATACTAATGAAGTGATTTCAAAGGAACGTGACCATCCTATGCTTCACAATATCAACGCAGCAGCTGGTAAGCAAGTAATTTCAAACGAAGATGGAGCCGGAGATGACCAAACTTCACAGAGTTGGGGCTCGTCCCCTAGAGCTAGAAGTAGTGCTAAAGTTGATCATGATCAAACCAAGAATGAAGAACAAGGTCCGGATGATCAAGCCCCCTTTAAGAAGGCAAGAGTTTCTGTAAGAGCAAGATCAGAAGCTCCTCTTGTAAGAAATCGAATTGCACCCACTCATGTTGTTAATTAGTTTACTAATTATCAACATTTTTATATATGTAAGTCTGTTTGGTAACTAAAAGAATTTTTTATGTCTCAGATAAGTGATGGATGCCAATGGAGGAAATACGGTCAAAAGATGGCCAAGGGCAATCCTTGTCCACGTGCCTACTATCGTTGCACTATGGCCGTTGGATGTCCGGTTCGTAAGCAGGTACAATAATTCTCTATTAAATCATGTTTAAGAATATATTTGATGCAAAAATGACTTGTATTTCAATAATATATATAGTGTTGCATCAAAACATTTTTCATGTAAGAAATTCGGTAATGTGTTTTGAACAGGTGCAAAGATGCGCGGAGGATAGGTCGATTCTGATCACGACCTATGAAGGAAACCATAATCATCCTCTTCCGCCAGCAGCCACAGCGATGGCCAGCACAACCTCGGCAGCAGCTGCCATGCTCCTCTCTGGTTCAATCACTAGTAAAGACCCTCTAACAAGTTCCGGGTTCTTCAATTCCATGCCTTACGCATCAACAATGGCCACCCTCTCCGCTTCTGCACCATTTCCCACCATCACCCTTGACTTGACACACAATCCAAACCCTATGCAATTCCTCCGAGCAGGCATTCCACAGCCGGCGACCACATTCCCGCTACCTCTGCATGGTTTTCCACAACATTTGAGGCACCCCATGTACGCACCTCCCAAGTTTCCAGCTGCAATGGTGCCAAACGCGCAATTAGGGCAACGACATGCTTCCATGGTTGAGACAGTCACTGCAGCCATCGCTTCTGACCCAAATTTCACAGCCGCCTTAGCTGCCGCAATTTCAACAATAATAGGAACACCACCGATGACTACTACCAACGAAGGAGATAATAATATTAACAGTGGTGGAACGTCCAACAATATTGCCAATATTAACGAGGTCGCCGGATTGCCTGGCTCTCCACAGCTTCCTCAATCTTGCACCACTTTCTCCACCAACTAGGGCATGCATGTTTTGATTATTAGTTTCCATAAGCTTATGCTAATAATTTGGAACCTGAGAGTTAGCAGGTAGAGGTGGAAATATATTGTATGATTTGTGAGGTTGCTAGATTGCTTCGACTTGCATGGAGCATTTCGAAGTATTACTGCTTCCAGATCAAGTATTTTAGGCGTTGATGGTTAAGAGCAAGCATGGACTTAGATAAATTTTGGCATATCTAAGCTATACAAACAAGTAGCGAGAAGGAGATTCATATGATCATATATATGTTATACATAAATTAATAATAATTACTTGTGTAATTTTATTGATATTGTTGATATATGTAATGTAAACCTGTGCAGGTAAACAGGTATTGTTAGTGCATTCTAATTAAGCTTCTGTAAAGCTTAAATAGAAACGAGTGTAATTTAAAAATGAACTGGCTGGCGGCCAAGACCAGTATTTGATGTGTTGAAGAAAAGTACATATGTTCAATATATGCGTATGAATAAAAGTAAATACACATTTTATTACAAACTTTTTTATTTATTATTATTTTATCTGCACCCAATGTAGGTTAAGGGTAAAGGGCTACCTAGTTCCTGCAATATCCAAGTTCGAATCACCCTCACATGTGGTATATATATAAAATTATAAAAAAAGTAAAATTATAAATCTGAAATCATATATAAATGAAGCGTCAGTTAATGTAGCAGTTCATCTCATCACACCTAACAATTACAATTTACACATGCTCTCTCATTAAGATCCTAATTATTTGCACTCTCATTAAGATCCGAACTTTTTTAATGCTTATCAAAATATATATTTTGGTCAGATTTAACTTCCATTTCAATTGTTAGAAAAAAAAATCTATTTCATAGTCAGATTCTGCAGCGTCAAATTATACTTGTTAAGTTACCTAGTTAAACCAACGCCCAACGTGATTTGATCGTAGAAAACACTCATTCATTTTGATCGTAGAAAACACTCATTCAATACGACATTGTTTTGAATTCGAGTTGTTGCACTGTACATAAGTGGTATATAAAATAAAAAAAGTTACAATAAATAGATGACTAGTACTTTATCCCTAATTAATTAGCTCAAAGAGCATCATAATCAAAAGCATAATTTACTATATATATATAAAAAGTAGCATAATTTACTAAACATATGGTTGTTGAATTTCACTGGATATTATTCATTCCTTCGACACCATTATATGTGCAAATTCGACTGGATGACACATCAACAAAAGTAGCAAACAACACGGACATATGGTGGTGCCACATCATCGAAAGTCAACCGGTCAGCCAATAAGGATTTGACCAAAGACACGTCACTAGATATAGGTGTGTCCAAGAACTCTGCGAAGCAAGGAAGTGTGTTTGCCAAGATAAGTTGCTTAAACCGGAAAGCCTTAATGAATAAAGATTATATTCGCGAGAGATCTCTACTCACTACTTTGTGAGATCTATTCGGTCAAAACAAGAAATATAGCTTTATTAGGATACGACATAGAATGTCGAGATCCACCTAGATACAGGATCTAAAGATCATGCTTCGATGAAAAATTATCGTAATTTCCTCTCTAAAGATAAAGTTCTAATCGAGAAAGAAATCAGAACTTCCAGAACATAAACACCAAACAGAAAACGAATTCTAAACAAATTACGCCACTAGAATCCCACAAGAATTCTCATTAAAGAACCCGTTACTTACACGACAAATATAAATACTAGTGTATGTAATGTACAATCAGTGTAACAAATCAGAGAGAAAGTGAGCATTAGGTGTGTAAATCTTTAATATTCATAATGATATCCGTCTCCGACAACATGTTATGCATGTTTAACTCATATTTTTCTATCCAAAATTGGTATTCTAATTTGTATCTAACCAACCAAATTAGGACATGTATCTATATTTAATTAGTTTTTTTTTCAACTTCTTCTATAAATATAGATATACATATCAATTTGGTTGGTTAAATACAAATTATTTTTCCGAAAGTAACAATAATACCAAATGGACCCTCATTTAGATTTAAGGTATACATTGTAACAGTACTTTTTCTTTTCTGAAAAAAAAAAAGTTCAACTGATTAACTATCAAATATTTGGAGGTAGATGTTGATTATATAATTGTGATCTTATCATCTATGGCTAATTAACGTCCAAAATCACACCATATCAGTGTACCGAGATCATAACATTTTGCTACTTGTGTTAACTTTTTCTTTGACCCTTTTAGACATTGATGACGCACACAACAACACTTTTTCTTGGTTTATTGATATGAAATAGTGAGTTTTAAATTTTTAATAATTTGGGAAAGAGAAAGGAAATGCTCACGTTCTAATAATTTGGGCTACTTGCAATATAAACTTCACTTTATATAAATAGGATCCAACGGTTCACTTAATTGCAATTTCATTAGTATTTACATTTTCCAAAGGAGATAAGGACTTCACGTTGTTGTTGTTGTTGTTGTTGTTGTTATTATTATTATTATTATTATTATTATTATTATTATTATTATTATTATTGTTGTTGTTGTTGTTGTATATAATATTTGATAAGAAGACACATCACCAGACAGCGTGGACCAGTCGACCATGCCGCGTAAGCAAATGTTAAGGTCAGTAAAAGGACACTCCACATTGACAGGACATCTGGCACCAGCATAGCATTAATGAAGTACCAGGCTAGCAAGGCCGAGTAAAGCCGAGCAGAAAGCCCTGTCTGGTCGGCTTTACTCGGCACAAATGGTGAAAAACCCGCATTAGGGTTTCTTTCGTATATAAGGTTATACAACTGTCATGGACAATCATAAATCAGTAGATATACAGTCACCAAAAAGAGTTCAACAACGAAACAAACATATCTTCTCCGAGATATCAGTTCTAAGCAGATTCTTCGGAGTCTACTGCATTAATGAATAACAACATCAGATAGGAAAGGAATATCAACTTTGTAATCTTTTGTTTGCACACCGCGATTCCAAACCGTAGCAGGACCATGTATAAATGCACTTATAAAACACATTGTAGATGACATCTTACAATAGAGAGAGACCAGAGTGTGTATCTGTTGGGGTTTATGCCCTAAGCATGTAATTTGTAAATGGATTTATGAACTAAATAAAAGGACTCTTCTGAAGAGTTTTGATCAATTTAAAAGCAACTACGGGATGGACAAGTTAAAGTTCAGTCTTACACAGTTGCTCAATGAGCTCACAACCTTTGAGTCTTTGATTAAGGACTACAAAGGCAAGATCGGTGAGGCAAATGTTGCCGAACCATCTTTCTCTAATAATAAGAAGAGGAAGAGGTCTGTTGGGAAGGCAAAGAATAAGCCCAAACCCAAGAAAGCCCATAACAAGGGCGCCTCCACTGACCAAGGCAAGGGAAAATGTTTCCATTGCTACAAGGTCAGACACTCGAAGAGGAACTGTCCTCAATATCTAAAGGAGGCTACCAAGAAGAAGAAAACGAAAGGTAAATATGATTTACTTGTTCTTGAATCTTGTTTAGTGGAAGATGATTCTTCACCCTGGATAGTTGATTCGGGGGCCACTAATCATGTTTGTTCTTCTTTACAGTGGACTGATTCTTGGACACCACTAGAGGAGGGAGCCTTCTCAATGCATGTGAGGTCAAGGGATGTCGTGTCGGCATGAGCAGTGGGCGTAATTAGATTACGTTTTTGTAATAATTATATATTGTTGGACAATGTATTTTATATTCTTGGATTTACACGGAATTTGATTTCCATTTCTAAGTTGTTAGAATAAAAATATTTTGTTTATTTTAATAATAAGTCTGTTATTATTGGAAAGAATGGTCTCAATATTTGTTCACGAATTAATGAAAATAATCTGTATGTGTTAAGACCGTTAATACATACTACACTGCTCAACACCGAAATGTTTAAGGTTGAAAAACCAAAAACTAAACGACATAAGATTTCTCCAGATAATGACACATATCTCTGGCATCTAAGGCTTAGTCATATCAACCTTGACCGGATAGACAGATTAGTAAAAAACAGACCTTTAAGCGAGTTAAAGGTTGGCACCTTACCTTTCTGCGAATCTTGTCTGGAAGGTAAGATGACTAAGAGACCTTTTACTGGAAAAAGGGCTTAGAGCTAAAGAACCACTAGAGCTTATAAATACAGACGTCTGCAGACCGATGAATGTTAAAGCTAGGGGTGGTTATGAGTATTATGTCACCTTTATAAATGACTACTCAAGATACAGATACGTCTACATGATGCAACGAAAGTCAGAAACATTTGAAAAGTTCAAAGAATTCCGAGCTGAAGTTGAGAATCAATTAGGTAGAACTATCAAGTCACTACGATCAGATCGTAGAGGTGAGTACCTTGACCAAGAGTTTGAAGACTACATGGTCTAGCATGGGATAGTTTCACAACTCACAGCTCCCGGTACACCTCAGCAAAATGGTATAGTGGAGAGGAGAAATAGAACCTTAATGGAAATGGTGAGATCTATTATTAGTTTCTCATCATTACCAAATTCCTTCTGGGGATATGCGTTACAAACAGCGACATACATTTTAAATGTAGTGCCATCCAAATCTGTTCCTAAGATTCCCCTAGAGTTGTGGAATGGTCGTAAAGCTAGTTTGCGATATTTTCGCATATTGGTGTGTCCAGCACATGTGCTGAAGAACATAACTGAAAAGCTAGACTCCAAGTATGTTGTCTGCCTGTTTGTAGGATACTCCAAAGAGACCAGAGGTGGACAATTCTATAGTCCCAAAGATAACAAAGTATTTGTATCGACAAATGCAACGTTTCTTGAGGACAATTTCAATATTGACCATATACCTCGTTCCAAGATTGTATTAAATGAGTTGGAGCCTGGTGAGACTAGTGCTTCATCAACAAGAGTTGTTGATCCATAAACATCTGAGAGTCAGATGGTTCCTGATTAGATACACTACCACCTAAACGTAGTGAGAGGGTTGTGAGACAACCTGAACGCTATTTAGGTATAGGTGAGGAACAATGTGTTGTCTCTGCTGATAGTATGGATGATCCATTGACATTTAAGAATGCAATGGAAGATCCTGATGAAGAGGAATGGCTTAAAGCCATGAATCTCGAGATGGAGTCCATGTACTCTAACTCAGTCTAGGATCTTGTAGACTTACCGGATAGGGTAAAACCTATAGGGTGTAAGTAGATCTACAAGAGAAATAGAGGAGTAGACGGGAAGGTAGAGACCTTCAAGGCTAGGCTAGTGGCCAAGGATTATACCCAGAAAGAGGGGGTCGATTATGAAAAGACCTTCTCGCCAGTAGCCATGTTTAAGTCTATTAGGATTCTCTTATCCATTGTTGCCTATTTCAATCATGAAATTTGGCAAATGGACGTCAAGACTGCATTCTTGAATGACAATCTTGATGAGAGCATCTATATGATACAACCAGAGGGATTTATGTCTCCAGATCAAGAGTAAAAGGTTTGCAAGCTGCAAAGGTCCATCTATGGACTTAAGCAAGTATCGAGATCTTGGAACATTATGTTTGATGATGTGATCAAAACCTATGGCTTCGAGCAGAACGTCGATGAGCCTTGTGTCTACAAGCCGTCATTGATAAGAAAGTAGTTTTCTTAGTCCTATACGTAGATGATATCCTACTCATTGGAAATGATGTGGGAGTGTTGTCTAATGTAAAGGGCTGGCTGGCTAGCCAATTCCAAATGAAAGATTTGGGAGAGGCAAGTTACGTTATAGGGATCCAACTTATAAGGGATCGTGAGAACAAACTTATAACACTGTGTCAGGCATCATATATCGATAAGATTCTTATGCGATTTTTGATGCAGAACTCCAGGAAAGGTAATATACCTTCCAGTCATGGAGTTCACTTGTCTAAGGAACAATGTCCTAAGACACCTCAAGAAGTTGAGGATATGAGACGTGTACCCTATGCATCGGCAGTAGGTAGTCTCATGTATGCAATGTTATGCATGAGACCGGACATCTGTTATGCAATGAGAGTAGTTAGCAGATATCAGTCCAACCCAGGATTGGATCATTGGGTTGCTGTCAAGACTATTCTCAAGTATCTTCGGAGAACGAGAAATTATATGCTAGTGTATTTCGGACAAGATTTGATCCCGTAAGGATACACGGATTCTGATTTTCAGTCAGACAGGGATTCTAAAAAATCCACGTCTGGATCAGTATTCACCATTGGTGGTGAAGCCATTGTGTGGAGAAGTATCAAGCAATCTTGCATTGCTGACTCCACCATGGAAGCCGAATATGTAGCTGCTTGTGAATCTGTTAAAGAGGTTGTTTGGCTCCATAAATTCTTGAGTGATCTGGAAGTTGTTCCAAACCTAGATAAGCCCATCACACTTTATTATGATAACAGTGGTGTTATGGCTAATTCCAAAGAACCAATAAGCCACAAGAGAGGGAAGCATATAGAGAGAAAGTATCATCTCATCAGAGAGATAGTGCAGAGAGGAGATGTGATCGTCACCAAGATAGCCTCACAAGACAATCATGCTGATCCATTTACGAAGACCTTACCGGCTAAAGTGTTTTCGGGTCACCTAGATGGTATAGGGTTACGAGACATGCCTCACATGCTTTAGTGTAAGTGGGAGATTGTTGGAGGTTTATGCCCTAAGCATGTAATTTGTAAATGGATTTATGAAGTAAATAAAAGGAAAGGTTCAATTCATTCTGTTATGTTATTTATTTTATAAACTTGTGTACATATTAACATCCTGGATTGCCGGATGTAATCTCGAACTGTGTATATGAGTGTCATATACGGATGGATACATAAGAGACGTGCAATCTAAAGAGTCCATAGATAGTAAATAAAGTTGGGTATATTATTTATGGTTAATCTATAGCTGCGGTCCATTCCGTAATATACAGTGATTCTATTCTGAATCATTCATATGAGATATGGGAATGGAGACACCTTGTATGATCTGATCATATATGACTGGACCATGATCTATATGAATCTCACACCAAGATCCGTTTACCGATGAGATTCCTATATATCAACTATGATGGCTGTATATGGGTGATCTTAATCTTGAGTGTCTTATTGACTCCTTCAGGTTAGATCGTGGTCTTTGATATACCATGGGTGAGGTCATATGCATTTCCTGATCAATATACTCCGTATGTTGGGATTGCGGTTTGGCTTATGGCCGGGAATGTTTGTACACAATAGTGGAATCCACTCATTCTTGTGAGAAGTAGATGGTAGTTCTATTAAGGGTTGATTCGGGGTTTGGACAATATGAGCGCTCTCCTAATTCCGTGAGGAAATAGGATTTATTGTTCATTAGAGAATCAATGGTACTTAAAGGATATATGTAATTATAGGGGTATAACGGACATTATGACCCGGCTCTAATTATGAACTATTGTGGAGGATCACACCATATGTAATAGTTATATCGATGGACACCGAGTTGTATCGGTCTGTGTAAAAACGTTTGCAGTTAAGAGAGTGCAGCTGCAGATTTTTAGTGGAATAACACCGGAGTTAATAATCAAAGAATATTAATTAAAGAGTTTAATTAATAATTCTGAGGATTATTGGAGCTCAAAATACTGGGTCCATTAGGTCCCATTGCTAGCCCTATCGATTTAGGTAACAAATGTCACGGTTAATTAATTGGATTGTCCAATTAATTGTGTTACGAAAGTGATATGTATTTATTCGGGAATTAATTGAATAATGAGATTATTTAATTAATAGATAATGGTGATTAAATAACTTAAACAATGAGGTTATTTAATTATGTTATTAATCACTAAATGGAGGGTGTATGTTGATATTTTTTTTGAATAAAATAAGATAATATGATTATTTTATTTTATTAAATTAAATATTTTATTTTTAAATTTAAATAGTTTGAATTCAAAATTAAAATCAAATAAAAGATATACGATATTTTTTATTTGAAAGCTTTTAAAAATCAAATAAAAGATATGAGATATTTTTTATTTGAAATTTTTTAAAACTCAAATATAGATTTAATCAAATTTTTGAATATTATATATTAGATATATATTATTTAAAAAAAAAACAAACAAACCAACCAATGTACGTGAAAAGCACAGCACATCACACACACACATATATATATATATATATATATATATATATATATATATATATATATATATATATATATATATATGATATATTTTGTGCAAAGGAAAATGGTGCACACATTAATGACATGTTGAGTTCTACCAACAAACAGAAAAAAAATATGAGATAGTTTTTGTTTGGTTTTCAAAAAGCGTGCATCAGGTATTTTTGATTAAAAAAGAAGAATTAGGTGCAGATTAATTTTGCTATTGAAGCAATTAGTGTGCGCATAAGACATATATATCAGAATTTGCATGTGATGCAAATGGTGCAATATTGCATAGTAAAAATTAAGAAAGAGTTTCTTAGTTTTTCTACATCCTCTATTCAAAGTTTCTAAAACCGTGACGCGTCCACACGCAGTTACCAGTCCCGAGACATAGTAAGGAAGATCAGTGGTACAGATTAGGAGCATATTAAAAAGTGATAGAGCCTCCAAACGTTGGTATGATTATTTTAATTTGTCTTTTTTATTATTGATTACAATTGTCTGTATTTACATATATATTTTATTAGTGTAATAATTATTATATGTATTTGTTCCGAAAATAAATACGATCATAAGTTCACTGGTCTCAGATACAGATTACGATATGTATAAAAAAATTTAAAACTCATTTCCGTTGCGTGACCGGTGAATGAGGTTCCAACAGTATCATTATTTGCAAAATATTGGATTCACTTCTCAGTTGCTAAGGCAACAACCCATGGACGTTTATCTGATCATCGGAGTTTCACCACGTATTTTTTTCTTCATTATTTTTTGCCTTTAATATATTTATATCCATAGGTTTCTTTAACCCTAATTAGTGACCGTTGACCACCAAGAAATCATCATAAAAAACTGGCGCTAGAAGGAGGGGAGAGATATTTAACTCCTTAAATCCCTTGTGAAAATATGGTCAGAGATGGAAATGGTAGCTGTTCCAGAAACAGCCAGGAATTGCCACATGTCTTGTTGAGGGTCAACACCTCCCTCAACGTTACAGGTCCCACAGACGCCACCCGGACGATCGAGAATCAATTAGCGGTTGCGACTGGCATCCAACGGTTTCCTCCAACCAACGAGGAGATTGCCCAACGGTTTTGGGAGTCTATGCAACAACTTGTGTCTGATACGGCTAGACATGGGGTTATCCTTTCCACCACGAAAAGTTTAACCGCACCCTACAACCCGCACACTTCGGATCATCTGCAAGGCAGGTTGCGTTCCGTGGTAGTTAGCCTAACATCGGATGCACAACTAGAAACAATCCGGAGCTCAATCGACCAATCTAGAGTCATATAAGAAGAACGAGCTCGGGCCAGCAAAGAACTCAAGGAAGATTAACGTTCCCGTGAGAGGCATGACTACGATCAGGCAGAGCAAAACCGACACAACAAACATGCCCGATGGAGGGATCGGTCGTCGCCATCCGAATATAGTGACCAGTACCACCATCGTAGGCGTTAGAGAGGGACGGTCCGACTGCATGTCATGGCATGAGAAACCCAAAAAAAGATGCTGAAGAACGAAGAACGAGCATAACCATCAGTCAAAGTTTCAACCCTAGTGGAAAGCCAGTGGGTGAAAGAGATATACTCATACAGAGTTTAACTCGAGAGGTTCAAAATAATAGGCGATAGATAGATGCCCTGATTATGTGTTACGGGCGTAACGCACTATCAGATGATGAGTCGGACATCCCTTTCACCAATAATATTCTTCGAACAATGTTCCTAGAGAGATTTAGAATGCCGCACATGGAGCAGTTCAAGCAAGATACAGATCCCAAGGAATACGTCAGGCGATACAAGAGCGCTATGGCCCAGTACGCTCAGAACGATGCCCTGATATGCCTCAACTTTCCTCAAATTCTTAGAGACCTGGGATCTCAGTGATTTGGGAGATTACCCACAGCGAGTTGAGTAGAGCCTTCTCAAGGCAGCTCCTCGGGAGATTCAACCAGGCTGTATCGGAGATTGAGAGTGCGAATGACGAAGCCATCATCGTAGCATTCATCAATAACTGACAAAACAACCAACTTTCTTTTGATATAAGAAGTGTCCGATTGACCAAGTATGCGAATATGATGAACATGGTAGGGGGGGTCAGTGATGGCAGATGAAGAATAGATCGCGACATGAGGATATTTTGTGCATGGTGGTCGTCTTTCTGACCCTAAAGCTAAGGAAAATGGACCCAAGTTAGAACCCTAATGAAGATAAGCAGAAAAGAGGATTTGGTTAGGAAGGTAAAAACCGGGATGGTCAAGATAGTTATCGGAGTTTCGACTGAACAAAAGGGAAGTTTTAGAGGAAGTATACTAATTATACCCCGCTGAAGAAAAAATAAGAGGAGATCCTTGCAATCCTAAAAGAGGAAAACCTATCCAAGGAACCTCTTAGACAGTCACAGTTTACACGTAGGGATACTATAAAATATTGTGGTTCCATGAGAAGAATGAACATGACTCTTCCCAATGCTACCAGCTTTAAGATCACATTGAGACCCTCATCCGTGAGGGATACTTGAAGGACATCGTTCTGAAGAAGAACAATGAAGCAGATAGTGACCAAGATAACCGGTGAGAGGACCCGAGAAGAATGAAAAGTATGAAGAAAGCCAAGGATGAGGGGGCGATAAACACCATTTTTGGTGGGCCGTCGATCGAAAAAAGCAATAGGGAAATAACATAAGAGATCTAAGAACCAATGGAGGCGAGAATGGACCTCAATATAAATTTCATTGAGCCTGACCTGAAAAGGATCGAGGACGATTGAGACCCAATAGTATTTACTGAAGCCGACTCACATGGAATGGAAGTTAGGCTAAACGACACACTAGTTATAAGTGCTCTGATTGGTCATAGAGAGGTTCACCGAGTGTTGATCGACAACGGGGAGCTCGACAAACATTCTTAGTGCATGAGTGTATGATCATCTAAGGCTAGACAGGAAAGACCTGCAAACCTTTCATACTCCACTCCGAGGGTTTGGGGGAGCAGAGGTCGGATCTCTAGGTACGGTAAAACTGCCAGTAAAGGTCAAAAAGGCACCCTATCAGAAGACAATATTACTTGACTTTGTTGTTGGAGATACAAAGAACCGGCCTTACGTCGCTTTGCTAGGTCGACCGTTCCTAAACAAGGCTAAAACGATCACAACCACCTACACACTAATGATGAAGTTCCCAACAGAATACGAGGTAGGTGTGGTTAAAGGATCACAAGAACTGGCACGAAGGGTAAATCTTTCAGTCTACAAATACAAATAAGGTAAAGAATGCCAGTGAGTATGTATGCTCTTACCGATTAACCTCAATTTGGACAAGTTAGAAGCCGAAGTACTAGAAGGGTTTGATTTGGACCCAAGAGAGGAACCTGAAGCTTAGAAGGATGAGCCAACAGAGGATGTAACCTTAGACATCAATGTGCCGACCAAAGTGGTCAAGATAGGTGCAAATTTGCATGAGGGAATCAAAGTCGACCTGACCAACTTACTAAGGGAGTACTAAGATGTGTTCATCTAGAGCCGTGAAGATATGTCAGGAATAGACACAAAGGTGATATCGCACTACCTGGTTGTTGACCCGGAATTCAGGGTAGTAGTCTAGAAGAGACGATTGTTCAACAAGAAAAGAAACGTGACGATTAAGAAAGAAGTAGAGAAGATGCTCGCTGCAGGATCAATTAGGGAAGTCAAGTACCCACAATAGGTAGCCAACGTGATACTGGTAAAGAAAAAGAACAAATAGTGGAGGATGTAAGTGGACTTCACGGATTTGAATAAAACCTGCCCAAAGATAGCTTTCCATTTCCAATGATAGACCAGTTGGTGAACACCACATCGAGCCATAAATTGCTCAGTTTTATGGATGCATATTCTTGGTACAACCAAATCCGGATGAATAAGGCAGATGAGGAAAAAACTATATTCACAACCGATCAATGACTGTATTGCTATACAGTGACGCTCTTCGACCTAAAGAATGCCAGAGCGACTTATCAAAGATTAGTGAATAGGATATTCGCTCGGTAAATAAAAAAATCTGGAAGTCTACTTGGACAATATGTTCACTAAGAGCATCACAGCAAGAAGACACGTGTCAGATCTGAGAGAAACCTTCGATGTGTTAAGAAGATATAAGATGAAACTTAGCCCAAACAAGTATGTGTTCGATGTGCTGTCGGGAAGATTCTTAAGTTTCCAAGTCCATCAAACAGGGATCAAGATAAACCTCGAGAAGATCGAAGCCCTTGTAGATATGGTCTCACTAAGGACTCTAAAGGGCGTGCAGAGTTTGACAAGGTGTCTCGCTTCACTCAGTCGGTTCATATCCAAGTCAACAGACTAATGCACCCCTTTCTTTAAAGAGATAAAGAAAGGAAAAATGCTCGAATGGAATCAGGAATGCGAAGAGACCTTTTAGAAGATAAAGGGATATTTGGGTCGAGCACCAATCCTCTCCAAACCCAAAGTCAGGGAGACCCTGCATTTATAATTGTCTCTCACAATAGTAGCAACTAGCTCGGTATTGATTTGATTAGAGGAAGAAGTGTAGAAACTAGTGTACTATACAATCAAAGCTCTACTACCAGCCGAAACAAGATATTCTCCAGCGGAGAAAATGGCACTCGCACTAGTCACAGCAACAAGGTAGTTGAGACCATACTTTCAAGAACACATAATGGAATCATATACTGACTGTCCGTTCAATAAATCCTACAGAAGCTAGAAATGTTGGGACTATTAACTAAGTGGGCGATAGAGCTAAGTGAGTTTGACATCAAGTACACACCAATGGCAACATTCAAGGGACATTCCGTGGCAGAATTTGTGGCCAAATTCACCGAGCCGAACATGGAAGTAAGAAGAATAATGGAAGGTAAGCAAGAAAAGAGTTTCTAATGGACCTGCATGTGGATGGTTCGTCAAACACTCATGGCAGTGGGGTAGGGATAGTAATTTTGACTTCAGAAAGGGACTTTGTAGGGTGTGCCATGAGGTTCGACTTCAAGACAACCAACAATCAAGCTGAGTATGAAGCTTTGTTAGCCGTTTTGAGAGTCTGCATTATACTAGGAGTAGATGAAGTAGAAATCTTCAGTGACTCGCAGGTTGTGGTCCATCAGGTTTTTGATGAATATCATGCAAGAGAAGAGTGTACGGTGGCCTATTTAAACACGACTAAAATATTGCTCAGGCATTTCAAAGAATATAAGATAAGTCAGATCCAACGGGAAAAAATGAGAAGGTAAATGCTTTGTCCAAACTAGCATCGACAACAACCTGTATTAGATCCAAAATAGTCCCAGTTACGCACCTAGCCAACCTAAGCATATCCGAACCAGAAGAACTCGCAATAGTAGAAATCTGAACGCAATCAAGAAACTGCATGACCCAACTCATAAAAAACTTGGAGGAAGGTGTCTTGCCAGAAGACTCCTTAAAGGTAAAAAGTATCAGGTACAGATCGATCCGATACACCATCATCGACGGAGAATTGTATAGAAAGGGATTCTCGAAAGTGTTACAGAGTTACGTAGTGGATGAAAAAGTCAAATAGATCCTCAAGGATGTTCACAGCGGTGTGTGCAAAAATCACACGGGGGTAAGAGTTTGGCACACAAAATACTCAGGCAAGGGTTCTATTGGCTGACTCTGTTTGCCGAAGCTCAACAATTCACGAAAAATTGTGAGACTTGCCAAAAGATTGCTAACGATATTTAATAACCTCTTGAGTTGTTCAGAAGACTCACCTCTCCTTGGCCTTTCGCCGTGTGGGGCCATGATCTCATAAGACCAATGCCAACGAGAGTAAAAAGGGACAAAACATGCGACTGTAGCAGTGGATTACTTCACCAAATGGGCCTAAGCAGAAGCGCTTGAGCACATCACCGAGGCAAACACTACTAACTTTGTCAAGAAGAATACACTTTATAGGTTCGAGATCCCGATCACTGATAATGGCACTCAGTTTGATAACCAAAAATTCAAACAGATGTGCAGAGACCACAAGATCTCAAATTACTACGCCTCACCTGCACATTCTCAAACCAATGGACGAGCGGAGACCGTTAACAAAGTGATCAAGCACACCCTGAAAAAAAATTTGGATACAAAGAAGGGGAACTGGGCGGACAAGCTTCACGAAGTTCTATGGGCATACCGAACAACTGTGAGAACTTCCACAAGAGATACACCTTTTCCCTAGCATATGGAACAGAGGCTGTCATCATAACAGAAACTCCTTAATTTCTCCAAACTACCCAGATCATAATGTTGACATGCTGTTGTAGAGTTTTGATGAGATAAAAGAAGCAAGAGACAGGTCTCAGGTAAGAAACATAGCATACTAACAGAGAGCAGCAAGGCATTACAATT
Organism: Dipteronia dyeriana; assembly: GCA_032871835.1. NCBI lineage: Eukaryota > Viridiplantae > Streptophyta > Magnoliopsida > Sapindales > Sapindaceae > Dipteronia > Dipteronia dyeriana. The sequence goes on along the minus strand of CM065299.1, from coordinate 92,754,412 downwards.
CACACGCCGTGTTCAAAGATTCCAACTCAGAGACCTAGTACTAAGGAGAGTGTCTCCAAACACTAAGGACAGGGTAGTAGGTTCTTTCGCCCACAAATGGAAAAGACCATACATCCTAGACGATAGAGCAAGTCATGGAGCATACTGGATCGTCAGACCTGGAGGAGGGGTTTTGCCCCGACAATGTAATGCGTAATACTTGAAGATATTCTATCTCTGAGAGGTCATCTTTTTGTTTAAGCTTTCAGTTTCTCTGTGTTCTTTAGCTTTTCAAATAATGTTCTTTAGCTTTTTGGATAGTGTTTTTCAGTTTCCCGAATCGGTTTTACAGAATAAATAAAATCCCTTGTGAAACATTTCCCCAAGAAAGATCGTAAATGATGTTTTCAAAATAGACCCTAGAAAAAGGTCTTATACAAATTTAGAACTCGGGTGTCGTGAAACTGCGAAGAGTGAATGGAAAGTGTTCGAGCGGTGGAGAAGCTAAATTAGCATACCCGTCGAGCTGAGTTAATACAAACGTATCTCTCAGCAAAAAAAATAGACCCGAAGCACCAGAATACCTGGAAAACTAATCAGGGCACCACCGGGATAGTTCCGATGATATACGCAACTGTGTTGGCTGGTATACAATACCGCAACGATATGGCAAACCCCTGTAGCAGACAAAATAGGGAGACGTCTCAGGTGACTTACGTAGAGACCTAAGTGCATGGTCGGGGTGAGCCTCGGTGTAACACCTGGGTAAAAAGAGAACAGAGTACAAAAATAATCAGTTGTTAAGACAACAGATTACCTAACCAATAGCCAGTTAATGAGATACTCAACTTAAAGGACACACTCGGCTCAAACAGACTTAATTGAGTCTTCGCTTAATAAGATACTCGGTTTAATCATAGCACGCTTGGTTCGGATGAAAGGACAATTTAAAGGAAATTGCCAGATTGATTACCATTTTAAGACACTTGGCTTAGTTATGGCACACTTGGTCCTGGTCAAGAAATAGATCCTCGAAATATACATGACTGGGTTAAATGGCATATTCAACCGAATTTTGAATTCTTGAACTAATCATCCGTTTGTTAAAATTATACAGGTATATTAGGCATTTTGAGGAAAGATGTTTAGAAATAAAACTAAAAACTGAATTGAGAAACTGACATTCATCCTAAAAGCGAACAAATATACATGCTAGAGAAGGCTCGAGCTAATAACACAAAAAAAGAAGAAGAGGAAGTTAATGAAACAAAACTAAGATGTTGAGGGTTGAGAAATCAGGTGACTCGCATCCGAAGGCCATACATTCTCGTCCACCTCGTCATCCATCCAGGCACTATAATCCTTCTCTGCAACTAGGCCAACGTCTGGCTCTTCGTCGTTAACTCCCGCCTTCTGCAACGCGTAAAATTTGGAGAATGTGCTCTCAATCGGGACCTCAATATGCATCGGATGAGGCTTTTTTCCTTTACTGTGACAATACGCTCGTCATTCCCCCATCTAAATCTGATAGGCCTCTAAGGATCTATCAACATGATTCTTAATCGATAAGCTCCAGTTGGTTTTGGCTCTATCAATCGCCTTATTCTTCACTGTGAAGAATTTTCCTGTTGAGACCATCCCGTGCTGGAACCCTCTAAGGAGCAATGCGTCATAGGCAGGAGATCTCTTGAAATGGTCGACCTATTGGATTTCCAGTTCTAGCCTAGCCTCTTTAGACATCGCCTCAACAGTTAAGTCTCGACGGCTCAGATCTTCAATTATGTGCTCATAGAAACTGCTTTCAGCTCGACCTGAAGCATTGATTCTTGAGTGGCAAAAATTTGATCCCTAAAAGATTTAGCCTCTTCCAAGGCTAAAGAAGCCTTATACTCCGCCTCTATCTGACTTGCTAGGCACCGATCCATGAACTCTTGGTTTGTCCCAAGTTTTTCGTTACAGGCTCGCTTAACCTGGACGCGGCTGTCCTCGCTCGCCCTTAGTTGGGCTTCTAAGTGTTTTATCCTATCTGCCAGAGTACAACTGGTCTGGTAAGCATTAGACATCTCAATAACCATCTGCATAGCCAAACAAAAAATAAGGGAAACAATCATAGTGATCAGGAATAGCGAGGAAGAGTATCTTACATAAGCAGCACTATTATAAAAGTTATGAAGTCGGCTTGAGGTAGAACAGATTCTGAGGCGGTTCCAATGGTCATCACCAATGTATGTGTGGCCAGACGATATGGCCCTCAGCATAGCCTGGGGGTAGGGGCATCAGATTGGCCAGAAGGACTCGAGTTGCCCGTATCAACTCTAAACGAGGTAAAGAGGTCCTCATGAACAACCTCGAGTATCGATCAGGGCACTGGAAGATCCTCGGCACACAAACCTTCCTCATTTACTCTGGATGAATCCCTGAGGGGTTTGAACTCTAACCTCAACAGTCCAATCCTTAGTATCTTCTCTGTCAGAAGAAGACTCAATATACTTCACCACCCGTGGAACCTTCCGAGCAAACCGATGAGGTGAGCATGAAGCTTTCTTTTTTTCAGAATGCCTCTCCTGGGTGTCTAGATAGGCCATTAGATCCTCAACCTAGGCCTCAAACTCATTAATCGGAGGAATTTCAGGCTAAGCAGGTGGAGCAGAACTAGAGGGCTCCCCAACCTTCCTCTTCATTTTGTCTACAGAAGGATCCCTCTGCTCATCTACCTCTCTGTAAGCAGCAGAGCCACTCGGCTCACCTTAACACTCGCGGGGAATTTATTTAGGTATATATTCAGGTACATCCCCAACAACTCCCTCCTCGGTGGCTTCCTCTTTGGAAGTACTCTTACCTTCAGATTCATAGTCTTGTGGATGGGAGATTCCGACATATTACTGGTGAGAGGCATCCCTATGACTCACCTCCCTGACAACCTTTATTCAGCGTGCCTGGGTGTCGAAAACAACACCCATGTCATGCACTGAAAAAAAACATGGGAAAAGTTAGTCTAGGAACCAATGATACAGAAACAAAATGAAGCTAAGGACATAAACCTTACATCGACTACGAGCTTTTGATATGTGAGAGATAAAGTCAGTCTTGATCATCTTCTCTTCGTCGAATAGGTAATTGTTTACCCTCTTTTTCAAGGAATGCATGGCAATCTTGGCCAAATTGGCCAACACTCTGTCAGTAAAAACAGAGACTGTCTGATTCCAGGCCTCCGGGGAATAGAAGTACCAGGGAACCTTACGTATCACCCGAACGCCATCGAGGTCGAACGAAACAGTCTTACCCCAGTTTCCCCCCACGAAGAACCAACCGTTCTTCCAAAAATTATTAGATAATGGGAAACCCCAGACAAAACCCTTCATCCTCTCTTCGGTGGCAATTTGTACCTCCTCGTCCACTTCCACCCCTTGAGGGATCCAGTGGTCGAGCTTGCTAGAAAGAAGAAAATAGGTGCCTGTCTAACCCAGTTGCCTTAGAGTCTAGAAAAGCCTAATCTCATGAGGAGTAAGGGGAGGTAACTTCATCCTACACCACATGTGCCACCACATCAGAATACGATAGTTGTTTGTGGCTAGCTGGGCCAGGGCAATCCGAGATTCAGCCAAGAGCAGAGTGATAAAAAGTTGAAGAGGAAGAGTTACGCCATAGCTTAACATCCACCTTATAGACTGCAACCATCCCTAGAGGTGGGTTCCACGTGGCTCTATCTTCAGTTGGGACAAGCTGAACAAGATTCCTGAGCAAGTCAAATCTACCCATATACTACCAAATCTCATTGTCACCAACCACGTTCGGATCAAAGACATAAGCGAACACCCGTTGCGTAAAGAAGAGAATACGAGTTGTCATGTGCTCTTCCTCCACATCGACTTCATTTACAGTTTGGGTCTCGACTCTGATATCTCAGGGAGGGGCACTTCTAGTACCTCGACGTTGAGGAGTATGTGTGGCTCTCGTCATCGGAGGATTGATGTCACTACGAGAAGAAAAAAAAGGATTAGACTGGGGAGCATCATTGGAATAAGGACTAATGGAAACTTCCTAACCAAGTCCCGAAACATCAGCAATAAAGAAATGAGGTTAGTCTGATGGTTGGGCTTCTAATAGTTTGTAAATACGCTTGACAGTAAAAGTGTCATTTCGCTCAATGGCGGACATAGCGCTAAGAAAAAGACGATGCCTAACTATAGTAGGATCCATGGAAACTAACCTCAAGAAGATGTCTGTTCCAGCTATGTTGAATGAGTCACAGACTGGAAATCTGAAGCAGGGAAAGCAAATTTGGGGCTGTAAATCCTTGATTTCGAAGAAAATGTTTGATTTGGAAACAACCTCAGAACTTTGAAGAAGAAATAGGTGAAGATTAAAGCTTTTGAAAAATCAAGGTTCAATAAAAGAAAGGTGAGAGGAAAAATTGCATTGACACGAGTTTAAATAAGTGCAAGGCATTAGTTTGAAAATAGAAACCCTAAAATTGAGGTGTAAAAGAGCGAGAAAATGATGAAGTAGGAACAATGACATATTAGTCAGTACAAGGGTCGCGTCCCATAAATTATGTCTGACACATTTACCCACATGAGAATAGGTGGCAAGATAGGAAGACTTCAAGCAGTCAAATGTCACCATCAAAGGATTGCAATCAGTGGAACGATTAAATACAAATGAACGCCATTAAAGCACGTCATCAATATTTGAATTAATGAGGAATCATGATGACGCAGTAGAAAACACAAAAGGAATAAGACCGATGCCTATATTCCGTATCAAATTGGAATCCACCAGAAATAAAGAGAAACGAACTATAAAAATTTTATTGAATCAAAGGTAATGAGTCTTTCAGCTTATAAGACTATTTAAAACGATTAAACCTGAACCTGAATACTTGTTGGACAAGAAACGAGATTACATAATAAAAGTTGCCAAAAATGGTGAAATTACAATAGTTGTAGAAATAAAAGATACTAACAACCATAAACAAGCCAATATTGATGTCATACGATTCTGACTTGTCAAAGTCAACTTATGACTTAAAATGAAAGTTTCTAAAAATAGCAAAAACTGCAATTACGGGCCCTAAAGGATGAAATTTGGTCGAAAAAGGGCGTGCCTCACCGTCGAAGGCCTTGACTTGAAAACATCTCGCCGATTCGCTTCAGGTGAAGTCACTTAGCCTTAAATATAGGATGATTCCTCAAAGTCATATATGAGTCAGTTACGTGTTCTACATCACATGATTGCCACATTTATGAGGCATTTACGAAGAAAACAACAACTTTTAAAAAGAATTTGGCCAAGCAAAGAAGCCAACCAAGAACTATAAAGTGATTGGGAAAAACCCGAGTAGATTTTTTATATATACTTTTACCGAATGATGATTGATGAGACAACTCACTCGGCTCAGATATTTAAAGATGTATTGCTATATATAATATTTGATGAGAAGACACGTCACCAGACAGTGTGGACTAGTCATGCCTTGTAAGTAGATGTTAAGGTCAATAAAAGGACACCCCACATTGACAGACCATCTGGCACCAACCTAGCATTAATGAAGTACCAGACAAGACTAGCAAAGCCGAGTAGAAGGCCCTACCTGGTCGACTCTACTTCGCACAAATGGTGAAAAACCCGTATTAGGGTTTCTTCCGTATATAAGGATATACAACTGTCTTGGGCAATCATAAATCAACTGATATACAACCACCAAAAAGAGTTCAACAAGGAAACAAACATATCATCATTGGGATATCAATCCTAAGCAGATTCTTCGGAGTCTACTGCATTAATGAATAACAACACCAAACAGGAAATAAATATCAACTTTGTAATCTTTTGTTTGCACACCACCAAACCCTAGCAGGATCATGTATAAATACACTTGTAAAACACATTGTAGAGGGCATCTTACAATAGAGAGAGACCAAAGTGTGTATCATTATCTGCAAAATATAGGATTCACTTCTCAGTGTATATCATTATCTGCAAAACAACCCGTGAACATTTCTCCGATCATCAGAATTTTATCATGTATTTCGATTCTTCATTATTTTTTGCCTTTACTATATTTATATATGTAGGTTCCGTTGACCACTAAGAAATTATCGTCAAAAATTATTATTATTATTATTATTATTATTATTATTATTATTATTATTAATCAAAGAAACAGAGCAACAAAATAAAAAAAAATGAAAAAAAAAACTTAACTAGGACAATTTGCTTGAACAAATTTTCTAGATATAGATAGGTATTCCCACATCCAGAATCTGCCTTCTTTACAAGATAAAGCATTCTTGGCCAACACATGAACCTTCTTGAAGGATTTCACATTATTACTATTCGTAAAATCATTATTTAAGTAAACTTATTGATGGGTTATTTATAAATCGTGTAAAAAAATTTATATCGATGATTTAAGGAATGAATATATTTATGTTGGGGTTTATGTCCTAAAGCTTGTAATTTGTAAAAGAAATATTAACATAAATTAAAGAATAGTTTAATTCATTCTTCTTATGTCATATATTGTGTATAACTTATGCATTTAACATCCAAGACTGTCGGATGTAATCTCGAACTGTGTATATGAATATCATATACAGATATATACAGTAAGAGACGTACAATCTAAAGAGTTAGTAGATAACAAATAAAGATGGGTACTTTATTTGTGATTAATCTATAGTTACGGTCCCTTCTGTAGTGCACGATGATCATATCCTGGATCATTCATATGGAGATAAGAGAATGGAGGCAACTTGTATGATGTGATCATATAGGATTGGGTCATGATCTATTTGATTCTCTCACTAAGATCCATTTAACGATGAGATTCATATATATCAATTAATGATGGCTATATGTGGGTGATCTTAAACTTGAGTATTTTATCGACTCCTTCAAGTTAGATCGTGGTCTTTGATATACCATGGGTGAGGTCGGAGTTGCATTCCCGATCAATATGCTCCATATGTTGGGATCGCGGTTTAGCTTGTGACTGGGAAGGTTTGTACATAATAGTGGAATCCACTCATTCTTGTGAGAAGTAGATGGTAGTTCCCTTAAGGGTTGATTTGGGGCTTGAACAATATGAACGCTCTCCTAATTCCATAAGGAATGTAGGATTTATTATTCATTAGAGAATCAATGGTACTTAATGGAAAGATATAATTAGAGGGGTATAATGGATATTATGACCCAGCTCTAATTATGAACTACTTGTGGAGGATTATACCATATGTAATAGCTATATCGATGGACAACGAAAGTTATTGATTTGTGTAAAAACATTTACAGTTGAGAGAGTGAAGCTTTGGGTTTTTAGTGGAATAACACCGGAGTTAATAATCATGAATTATTAATTAAATGTTATAAATTAAATTGAAATACCATCTAAAGCATTAAATAAAATAACAAAATAAATGAGACAAAAGTATATGTAGAAATTGCCTTTCGGTTGTCTTTGTATTGATTATATCGAGATTACAAATAGAGGCTTTCATAGATTATTTTCAAACTCAAAATAAAGAGCATATATATAGGCTTTAGTAACCAATAAGAAGATGACATCATGTTTTCCACTAGTCACCACAAAATGAGCCAACACAAGACTTCCTTCCATGTGTAATAATACCAAATGATGTGGTGGCAAATACATGCAAATGGTGATGTGGTGGCAAAATCCACTACATTCTATAATACCCCCCCTTGGATTTTCAGTATGTGTATCTTAATTTGCTAGGAAAAACCCAGTGGGATAAAAAACTTAGCAAAATATATACAATGATATTTTGGATCAAGTTATATTAGACATGTTCAAAACTGCCTCATTAAAACCTTTCCAGTAAAACCCAGTGGGATAAAATCCGGTAAAGGAAAAAGAGTACGGTATATCCATTCAAATTTCACTCACCCTGAACAAAACTTTAATATCAATCATGTAATTTACTGAGTCGATGCATGCCAATCCCATATACCGGTTTCTCAAAAGTTGATGTAGGTAATGTTTTGGTAAACAGATCTGTAAAATTATCTGAAGACCGTATTTGTTTAACATCAATTTGTCGGTTCTGTTGTAGTTCATGAGCATAAAAGAATTTGGGAGAAATATATTTGATTTTATCTCTTTTGATATATCCTCCTCTAACTTGTGCAATACATGCCACATTATCTTCAAATATTGGTGTTGGCATTTCTGTAGATAATGAGAATCCACATGTCTTTTGAATATGATGAATAACTGACCTTAGTCAAACACATTCTCGACTTGTTTCATGACGTGCAAGGATCTCCTAATGATTGGAGGATGTAGCAACCATAGTTTGCTTTGTAGAGCCCTAAGATATTGATGTGTTGTAATATGTAAAAACATATCATGTATGTGAACGAACTTTATAGGGATCGGAAAGATATCTGGCATCAGCATAACCAAGTAAACTTGAAAAGTTGTTAGATTTTAAATAAAATAATCCTAAATCTTTTGTGCCACGAAGATAACGAAAAAGATGTTTAACCCCATTCCAATGCCTTCGAGTTGGTGCTGAACTAAATCTAGCAAGCAAATTTATTGAAAATGCAATGTTTGGTCTAGTACATTAAGCCAGATACAACAAATCACCAATTGCATTAAGATATGATACTTCAGGACCAAGTATCTTTTCACCATCTTTAAGTGGTCGGAATGGATCTTCTTAGGATCAAGAGTTCTAACAACCATAGAAGTACTCAATGGATGACCATTATCCATATGAAATCTTTTCAGAATCTTTTCAATGTATGCAGATTGATGGATAAGTATTCCATTTGATCTATGTTCAATCTCTAGACCGAGACAATATTTTATCTTTCCCAGGTCTTTCATCTCAAATTCCCTTTTCAAATTTTCAGCAGTTTTCAGGAGCTCTCCAAGAGTTCCAATCAAATTCATATCATCAACATAAACTGCTATGATAGCAAATCCAGATTCTGATTTCTTTATGAAGACACATGGACATATAGGATTATTAATATATCATTCTTTAATCAAATACTCACTGAGGCGGCATGCGCCCAAATTGCTTTAATTCATACAAGGACCTTTGTGATTTAATTGAGTATAATTTATGAGGTCTCGAGTTGTATGCTTCCAGCATTCTAAATCCTTCATGGATTTTCATATAAATATCTAAGTCGAGTGAGCTATATAGATAGCCAGTTACAACGTCCATAAGACGCATTTCAAGTCTTTCTAAGACAACCAAACTTATTAGAAATCAAAACGTAATTGTATCCATTACTGGTGAGTATGTCTCATCAAAATCAATATCAGATCTCTGTGAGAAACCTTGTGCTATGAGTCGTGCCTTATATCGCACAACCTCATTTTTCTCATTACGTTTTTTGTACAAAAACTCATTTGTATCCAATAGGTTTGACGTCTTCAGGCATCTGGATTATTGATCCAAATAGTTTACGATTGGCTAATGAATTCAATTCGGTTTGAATTGTTTCTCTCCATTTAGGCCAATCAGACCTTTGCCTACAATCATCAACACTATGAGGCTCATAATCTTCATTTATAATTTCAGTAGCCACTGTATATGAAAATATATCATCAATGATTGTTTCCTCACGATTCCACATTTCTCTTGTATAATTTATAGAAATTACCTCATTTCTATGTTCTTGAATCTCTTCAAGGATTCCTTCCCCTGCAGGGGTTTCTGTCACTTTTGTGACTTGCATCCTTTCAAGGAAATCTAACTCTCGTGGAGTCGATTTTAAGAAAATGAATTTATTTATAATCTCAGGAACATGATCCTGATAATTTCTTTTCTTTTTTCGATGAACAATATCTTTCAAACCGAGTGGCCTACCATGCTTCTAGCGTGTAGTAGATGATTCCTTTGTTGTCATTTGTCTAGATCGTTCTTTTGGAACAATCACCCGTGTTGGTACATCGACAGCTGGGATGTATGATTTTATTACCCTAGTAGCATCAATAAACGTATCTGGTAACTGATTTGCTATTGTTTGAAGATGAACTATCTTAAGGACTTCATTCTCACATTGAGATGTGTATGGGTCAAGATGAATTAGACTTTACACTTTCCAAGAAATTTCACGTTTCTCTTCAGAAGAAGTTTTTCCTATTGAAGGGAAATTCCTCTCATCAAAATGACAATCAACAAATCGTGCAGTAAAAAGATCACCGGTTAAAGGTTTCAGATATCTAATAATTGATGGTGAATCTAGACCGACATATATTCCCAAACGTCGTTAGGGACCCATTTTAGTTATATGTGTAGGTGCAATTGGGACATATACTGCATAACCAAAAGTACGCTAATGAGAAATATATGGTTGATAGCCAAATACAAGTTGCACTGGTGAATATTGATGATAAGCAGTGAGACGAAGATGAATTAATGCAGCAACATGTAAAATAGCATGTTCCCAAACATAAATTGGTAATTGTGTTCGTAATAATAAAGTTATTGCAATTACCTGGAGACGTTTGATAAGAGACTCTGCTAATCCATTCTGAGTATGAACATATGGAACTGGATGTTCAACATCAATCCCAACTAATCTGTAATATTCATCAAATGTCTTGGAAGTAAATTCAATAGCATTATCAATACATATTGACTTAATCGGATGAACGGGAAAATGTGCCCGAAGCCTGATAATTTGTGTAAGTAATATTGCAAAAGCAACATTACGTGTTGATAATAAGCAAACATGTGACCATCTGGTGGATGCATCAACTATGACCATAAAATATCGGAACGGTCCACATATGTCTCCTTGAATCCTTTGTAGGAATGATGGGGATTCAAAACCAACCTTAGATTGGGATGATTTTATTACTAATTTTCCTTGTGAACATGCAATACATAAATTTTCATGGGATAAAAGAATCTTCTGGTTCTTTAATGGATGCCCATGAGAATTTTCAATGATTCTTCGCATCATTGTAGATCTCGGGTGACCAAGACGGTTATGCCAGAGCATAAATATTTTTGGGTCTGAGAACTTCTAGTTTGTAACTGCATAAACTTCTACAATTTTTATAAAAGTGTAATATAATCCAGATGGTAAAGCACGCAGCTTTTCCAGAATGAGTTTTTGGTCTAAATTATGGGAAGTAATGCACGGATATTCAATATTCTCATCATTTATAGTTTCTATGTGCAATCCATTGCACCGTATATTCTTAAAAATTAGTAGATTTCTTCTGGATCTACTTGAATATAAAACATTATTGATACAGATTTTAGTATTGTTTGATAACAATATCATGGCTCTACCGGAGCCTTATATCAGATCTATTGGACCTGATATTATACTAATATTTGCCTTAAGCAAAGTTAAATTCATAAAGTATTTCTGATTCCGTAAAATCGTACGTGTCTTTGCACTATCGGCTAGACATATATCTCATGTACCTTGTTTTTCAATATCACTCAATTTATCGTTTAGAGACATATTTGTTGTACTTCACAAAGGAAAAAATAAAATGCATATTAAATGGAGTGATCAAAAGTATATAGTATATAAGGAATAATTACATAAGAATTTCATATGCTAACAAAAATATTACAAATAGTACTTAATTGGTATGGATATTTCCATCACCAATTGAAGTGGTCACTTTGTCATTTGGATCATCTAGAAAGTCAAAAATATTAAACTGGGTAATATCCATAAAATCTGAATCCTCCATGAAGTTGGTTTTAGGATTCTTCCCCTTTTCATTTCCTTTGATCGATGCTTGATAGAGCTCAACCAAATGTTTGGGTGTGCGGCATGTACGTGACCAATGGTTATGACAGCCACATCTGAGACATACATCATCATCTTTCTTAGGCCCCTTTTGGATACCCTTTCATTTATCTGACCTGACCTTATTAACATTATGCTTTTGGGGAATGTTTTGATTATAACTACCCGAATTAGAATAATCATATGCTTTTCTGCGACCCTGACCACGACCACGACCGCAATTATGTCCCCAATAGTATGAGCATTCACTTATGGGAATGTTGTAGAGCCGGTCGAGCGTGATTCATGATTTTTTTATTAAAAGCTCGTTATTTTTCTCTGCAACCAAGAGACATGAGAATAACTCTGAATACTTTGAGAATCGACGTTCTCGATACTGTTGTTGTAATATCATGTTTGAGGCGTGAAATGTTGTAAATATTTTTTCTAACATGTCATTTTATGTTACATCCTGACCACACAATTTCATCTCATCTGTGTAGCGATTTTGAATATAGCAGAGTTATATTCCGAGACTGACCTATAGTCTTGAAAACGTAAATGTTGCCACTGATACCTGGTATTTGGTAATACAACATCGGGTTGGTTATCAAATCGGTATTTTAATTCTTACCATAGAACTTCCGGTTCTGTGACAGTTAGGTATTGGGCTTTTAGATCTTTATGTAGATGGCGAAGGATAATGACCATAGCAGTGGACTTGTCTTGTTTAGTTGATTCAGCCCCTTCTTCAATGGTGTAATACAAGTCTTCTGATTTTAACAATAATTTAGCGTCAATTACCCAGGACATGTAGTTGTCCCTGGATACTTCTAGTGCCGCAAGCTTCAGGTTTGCAAGTTTTGATATTTTTGTAGCTTCTGGTTATCTGAAAATCACAATCGGAGTTAGAATTTCTGGTCTGATAAAAATCTGAAGAAATTAAATTTTCAGATATATAAAGGAATATTTGTGAGTAAATAAATCCAAAAGTTTCATGTTCCAGTAATGATAAATAAATCCATAAACTTCAGGTTTTTGGATGAGTGACCAAATTGTTTAAATAAAAATAACGTAAAAGTAAATAAATTGCAAGAAAGTAAATTGCGTAAAAGTAAATAAAATGCGAGAAACGAAATCCAGAACTACAGGTTCTGATATTGATAAATAAAAATCTAGAAGCTTCAGCTTCTAGTAATAATAAATTCAGAAGCTTCGGGTTTTGAAAATAAATTTAGGAACTTCAGGTTCCAATGGTAATAAATTTAGAAGCTTCAGGTTCTAGAAATAAATTTAGGAACTTCATATTCTAAAGGAAATAAAATTCAAGAACTTCAGGTTCTGGAAATAAATTTAGGGACTTCAGGTTCCAATGGAAATAAAATTTAAAAACTTCAGATTCTGAAAATAACAGTATCATGCTGATAACGTGTTATAAATTAAATTGAAATAACATATAAAGCATTAAATAAAATAATAAAATAAATGAGACAAAAGTATACGTAAAAATTGCCTTTCGTTTGTCTTTGTATTGATTATGAGAGAGGCTTTCATGGATTATTTTCAAACTCAAAATAAAGAGCATAAATATAAGCTTTAGTAACCGATAAGAAGATGACATCATGTTTGCCACTAGTCACCACAAAAATGAGCCAACACAATACTTCCTTCCACGTGTAATAATATCAAATGATGTGGTTGCAAATACATGCAAATGGTGATGTGGTGGCACAATCATAAAGAGTTTAATTAATTATTTCTAAGGATTATTGGAGCTCGAAATACTGTGGGTCCATTAGGTGCCCTTGTTAGCTCGATTGATTAAAGTAACAAGGGTCACGGTTAATTAATTGGATTGTCCAATTAATTGTGTTACGAAAGTGACGTATTTATTTGAAAATTAATTGAATAATGAGATTATTTAATTAATGAATAACGGTGATTAAATAAATTAAATTATAAAATTATTTAATTATGTTATTAATCACTATATGGAGGGTGTTAGTTGATATTTGATTTTGAATAAAATAACATAATATGATTATTTTATTTTATTAAATTAAATATTTAAATTTGAATTTAAAGAGTTTAAATTCAAATTAAAAAACTATTAATTAATATCTTAAAAGATATAAGATATCTTAAAAGATTTAATAAAAATAGTTATATATATATATATATATGGAAACTAATAACACACAACACAAAACATACGATAAAAGAGTTTTGAGCGTTCAGAGAAAAGAAAAGAAAAGTTAACCTAGAAGTGTTCTAGGGTTCAGCCAAAAGAAAAAAAAAATTCTTCTTTGTGTTCTCCAGTTGTTCTTGATACGTCCACACGTTGTTACCAATCTCAAGAGATAGTTAAGAAGATCAAGTGTTTCAAAGTAGGAGTGGATTGAATTAAAGAGGAGTCTCTTATTTAGGTATGAAGAAATAGTTTTTTCTCTTCTCTTTTACTATCGATTTTGATTTCTTATTTCACTGTTCCGAAAAATAGCTATTAGAGTTTACTAGTCGCAGTATTTCTTTGAAATAATTTTTTAAAAGGTCCTTCTGCTGTGCGATCGATAAACCGGGGCACCAAAATTTATATCTAGCGACTCCACTCCACGGGCCAAAACACATGAGTTTGTCTTTGAAGTTGTGTATTCAAACTGTATTTTCTCCCATATAGGGATGTTATTGAGAGAAATGGGGGTGTAGGATATTCTTCCACCCTCATCCCCGTCCTTATTCCCTAACCCTTTCCTCCATTCCCGTGTGGAGGAAATGAGGGAAATGGGGATGGCCCCATCCCTATTTTTAGAGTCCATTTTACTCGTAAATGGGGAACTTATAAACGTAGATAGTCCATTGGGCCTAAAGTCCAATATGGGCCCACAACGAACTGGCCCAGTATACCAGAAGCTCTAGATTGTCAAATACCCATACCAACCGTCTGATGGGCCAGATCTGCATGAAAGTATCCTGATTACCGTTCAAATTTCAAAACATTCGACCGTTGAACGTGATAAGCGTGACCTTCAAGAATAGAAAAAAAAAAGACAAAATTATCTGCTACTTTTCAAGTGAACACAACTTTAGTCGTTGGCTTTCCAGGTGCTCCAACCAAACTCTATGGATTACAACTACTAAAGATCAGACAACTCTCAAAATCGATTTTTGTTTTCAACGTTACTGAGAGACATACAAAGTGCCCAACAAAGACCATGTTCATGAGACGCCATGGCTGGCAACGCCCCTTCCACCCTCTACAGGTAAAGCTTCAGTCAATGTTTCAGAGTAGTTTCAAGCTTGAAACACAGTCTTTGAATTCACTTATTGTTTGTGTATGCAATTTCATTTTGTTTCTTGAGAATTTAAGACATGGGTTCTTCAGATAGTCTCGTTATCAATATTGTTTACTTGATAGAATCAGATTTTAGCACAGGTGTTTGTCAAAATGTATCGTTATTCCTTGCAGAGTAGTGTGTAAATTTTACCCATTAGCTTGAATTTTGGATTTTGACTATAAAATAATGTAGGTTTGAGTCAAACCATAATCTATTCATATCTTGCAGATGGTGGGAGCGGCTATATACAGTTTTCTGGTAGTGGCTTTCTATACTTTTCTAGGGCTTTTCCTGGGAAACAGAATTGCTGAAATCACAGTTACCACACTATTTTCCGCCGTGGTAATGTATCAGAGCAAATTCACATGTACCCTCTTCTTTTTCAGTTGATACTTATATAACCCTTTTGAGATTAATCAATTTTCAGGCACTTTCAGTTGTGTTTCTATTTATAAGGTGTACTGCAATCGACCCCACTGATAAGACCAGCTTTAGGAAGAAGAGAAGGGCCAAATCTAAAGGGTTTGCAAACCTGAATTATGGATTTATAATGGGACAAATCGTTGTGAGGTTCTTAAGGAGAATGGAGAGGAAGATACTTAGGACTTTTATAAGGAGGAAGTATCTGGATCCATTGAAGACTAGTACTCAATTGGAACCATTGCTCCCTTTTCCGCTCGTTATGAAGGATGATTCAGTCGCACCAGACCTTAAAGAGGACGACATTTCGTTTTGCTCTCTATGCGATTTTGAGGTTTGACATTTGTCAATTTGTTTTGCTAGCTGCATACAGTACTACCATAAGTCAGGATGTAATAATTTTAATGTATTGTATCAGGTAAAGAAGCATAGCAAACATTGTAGGACTTGCAACCGGTGTGTTGAAGGCTTTGATCACCATTGCAGGGTATGGAATGTGATAAACTTCAATTATATTAGCATTGATATTAGATTTCCCTTTTGTATCAGAAGATGTGTAAGAAGGCAATTGCAATCAATATTCATACACAAAGTTGTTCATTTTTTTTGCAGTGGTTAAACAACTGTGTCGGGAAAAGGAATTACACAACTTTCATTCTTCTAATGATTTTCGTCTTGTTAATGGTCAGTGGCTCTTTGAATTCCTATCTTATGTCTTGTTTACTTAAATATTTATTACCCTAACAACTACATTGTCACCGGTTACAGCTAATTATGGAAGGAGGAACTGCCATTGCTATATTCATTAGGTGTTTTGTGGATAAGAAAGGAATTGAGCGGGAACTAGAGAGGAAGCTGTATATTGAGTTCCCAAGAGAGGTTCTGGCCACGATATCGGTAATGGCAATGTTTAGTTGCAAAAAAATTCTATTGAAATTCTCTTTTTCATTGGTTGTAACTCCTTGAAATGTATGTTGCAGATTTTGTTGGTTCTAATGACAGCTTATGGTACCGCAGCAATGGGACAGCTTTTCTTCTTTCATGTTGTTCTCATTAGGAAGGTCATTATTTCCTTAATTTCTTAGAAATCATTTTTATTCATCATTTAGAATTACTTTTTGATACTACATTGTCTTGATTGTTTGTTACTGCAGGGGATGAGAACATATGATTATATCTTGGCCATGAAAGAGCAGAACCAATTTCCGGATTTAGATGATTCGGATTTCTCTTCAGATGACAGCAGTGACTTCTATTCACCCGAAAGGCCAACACTAGTGTCAAGGTTTATATGCAGAGGACATAGAGTAAATCAGGTACACATTTTAGACAGTGATTGTAAATTTTGCAGCTTCGGAAGCAATCAGCATACTCGATAATCGGATAATTTTGTTTTAATTTTCAGAAGGCAGCAACACTGTCTATAAAAATCGATGGAGATCTCGAAGCTTCCTCCTTAACCAAGAAACAAGGCTTTCGAGTAGGCATTGATCCATGGAAACTTATACAGCTGAGCAGAGAGAAAGCTCTACTAGCAGCGGAAAAGGCCAGAGAAAGGCTCATGAAACAGAAGCCATCACTAGAACTTGATTCACTAAAGCCACTACCCCTGGAGACAAAATGTGGACCACTGATGAACCCGGATAAAAATTCGCTCAATACAGGATCAGGCTCGACACCTCTTATTTCTATAGTGGGGAGGCTTCCAGGGTCACCGGGAAGGTTTTCAAGCCCAAGAAGGCGATTTTCTGTCTCTCCAAAAAGGTTCTCTGGCATTTTGCCATCCCCAAAGCAGAAATATAGAAGCAATTTTGACTTGAAGTTAACTGAGGTGTCCAGAGAGATGGAAACTTACATTTCAAGGCAGGTTTTATGTTCTGTTATGAGGAAGGATGGGGTTGAAGAATCCCCTAAGTAGGCATTATTTTTGGATTCTCAGCCTTTGAGAAATATTCATCGATTGGTGTAATCCTGAGGAGTATGGCTTCAGGAAATTGAATCAACACATGTATGTAAATTTTCCTATTCTTATAATTCATAATTGGATTTACTTTGTCAAACTGATATTTAAATGCATACTTGAAACTTTTGCACCTCTGAAATCTAACATGTTGATCTCCCCTCATAATTCCTGCTAAATTGCACTAAGTAGTACTGAAAAGAACACCTGTTGATGTTGTTTCAACTTTCAACATAAATTATAGAAGCAAATAGATACTGATAGTTTGTTTACAGTTCCAGTGCAAAGGAGATGTACCCTACTTTGATAAACTTTGATATTTTTATTGGAAACAAGTCTTGAAAATGACTACCCTTTCATGCAAAGATGCAATCTCAATACTAATTTCAAGAACAGAGAGATAGGCATTGTAAAACCACAGATAATATATCTTCTTTTCCTCTATATGTTTCTATTGAGCTTTTGAACAAATAATTTCCAGAAAATTTAATCAGCTGAAATTTAAAAGCACATACATAAGCAAATAAAAAAAAAAAGATTTGATGAAGTAAGCTCAATCTATCTTCATATTTTGATAATCACTCAATTATTTGTTACTGCACACAAAGTTACATGAAACAATCTCCTCTCAGTCTCACAGATCAACAAGCTCGGATCAGCAGCAAGTCTGCGTAACTTCTTGTGTCAGGTAAACATTTCCTCAGCAGTGCAATGGGAAGTTGTGTTGAGAAATGGCAAGAATCAAATTTCCAACCAAAATTGATCATTCACATTATTTCAACACTGAGAAAATGCTTTGTTTCCATTATTTACCAAGACAGCAACCGAGCACCTCTACTGTGAAAATTCGAATGCCAAAATTGATTGGATATATGGTAACAATCTAAGTAATGCTTAGGGAAGATTTTCTCCCTTAGAGGCTCACAGGGTTCTGGGGTAACTAAGTGAGAATATCCTTGAACGTAAGAGCAGTTCCACGGAGACTCTGACATTATATTGAGCGTAATGTCTGATAAGCAAATGTTGAGAAAATTGCCACCTTCTATACCTTTTAGGAGGCCTGCCACTTTTATATACTCCCCTGTAAAATCTTTAAAGGTAATCCTTTCTATTTTAGGGAGAGCTTTCGGATCAAAAAACCCATCTGGGTGCTCCCCAAACTGACCGGTAAATCTTATAGCTATGTCTACATGATCCAAGGTCACATTTGAGAAATAGATATTTCTCACGTAACCACCTCTTCCAGGAGACGTCTTTATGTTAATAGCCATGACAGAGTTGAAGAACTGGAGGTTTTCAGCATGAACTTCTGATACACCTCCAGACATCTCGCTTCCAATTGCAATGCCAGCACCAAGTTGAGTTTGTCCAATAAGCCTGCGGATGACAACATTTGTACATGGACGAGCATATGAAATGCCATACTCATCCCACCCACTTTTGATGGCAATCAGATCGTCACCAGTGCTAATATAACAATCTTCTATGCAAACATCGTCAGAAGAGTCTGGACGTAAATCAATAGCAGAATACAGTTAATACCTTGATTTATCCAATTAGGAAAGTCTTCAATTCACAAAGCATAATCAATCCTAAGAGCTCATTTGCATCATTAGAAATGTTTCTCATGGTAAGATACTTATGTGTTTCCAACTCAAACTAGAAAAGTTTTCAAAATACGTAATAACGGAAGAAGAGAGAGTTTCCAGTCTAGTAAAGATGCTCACCTGGATCAATTCCGTCGGTGTTTGGTGAATCAAGTGGAGCAAGTATTGTGACATTCTTCACTCTAACATGGCTGTTCATCCAGAAAAACAGTCTCAACTCTCCCCCTAATTCATAAAAGCTTCACTTTTTCTAGTGCTTAAATCTGTAAAAAGAACACTCGAATCCAACAAACAAACAAACAAAGAAAAGAAATTTCCCAGGAGAAGACAAACCTGCAGTATACAGGATGGATTGTCCAAAATGGTGAGTTCAAAAAGGTCAAATTTGAGATGCTTACTCCCGTCGAGTTCATCAATTCAACCAGATGGGGTCGGGTATAATCCAGTGTTCCATTTCGAAACCAGTCCCACCAGATGCTGCCTTGACCATCAATAGTTCCATTATCACCTACATTGAACAAACCAAAGGCATCAAGAAAACAAACAAAATAGCAATGGAATACAATTTCTTCATTAATATCACCAACCTGTTATAATGATATCCGTTAGATTGCGTCCATAGATGAGGCTTCGATGCCTTCCACCAGGCAACTCTCTACCTCTGCCATATGACGGTAGAGGATCAACAACTGGCCAATCATTCGAGTTCTGAAACGATTCAACATAATTCCATATCATGAGTAAATGTTTGTACATTATCTATCTGTTTGTACAATTCCATATGCTGATATTTCCTAATCAAACTTTACTTGAAAACATACTAATTAGCAAAGTTTTAATACAATATCATGAGTAGATGTACCAAATAGAGAAGATGAGGGCTTACTGTTGATCCAAGAATCACTGCATCCTTATCTAACCACAAAGTTAGATGACTAACAAGATCGAAGCTTCCTGTCAACCACCGGCCAGCTGGGACGAAAAGCTTGGCACCACCCTTGTCAGCAAATGAATTGAGATAGAAGATAGCATTCTGGAATGCTTTAGTGTTGAGAGTGACACCATCTCCAACAGCACCAAATTCAGTGATTGTAACACTGTGAGGCCTAACAACCCCTGAATTGGTTTGTTTGCAATGTGAGCTGCCATTGACAGCCCATTGAGCATCACTGAAGAATGCAAGTACCAGAAGCACATCCACCAGCTAAAGGGAACATTTTCAAAATGAACCAATTAATTACATCATCATCATGCATTGCTAAATATGCTAATCAATCATGTCACTAGAAAATTATGCAATGGCATTTGACAATCTAGCAACTATGAATCTGGTGAAAGAATCATACAACAGAAAAAAAAAAAAAAGGCATATCTGCCAAAGCCAGAGGAATCAATCACAATGTGAGAATAAAAGAATCTGTGATGAGCTAAATTGAGCTGTCCACAAATAGTAAAAAAGAAGCGTGTAGCTTTAACACACCAAGTCATGGACAATATATGATCCTCACAGATTGCATGTTCATTTACAAAACAAGAAGAGCCACCAAATAATGCAAAAAAGGGGAAAAGTAAATTACTCACAATAGACTCCTCCACTGCCACTCCAAAAAAAAGTTTCAATTAATCAAAATTGTTTAATTTCTTTTTTCAAAAAAAAAAAATTAATTGTACAATTTGAGGCTGAATGTAGATGATTTAGCCTAGCATGTATGTCCTTGCATGATTAATATGAAACAACATTATTTTCAGATCTTAATGTTTGACATAAAGAGAAGCAAGAAGAAAACAGGTAATTACAAGAGTAAGAAGAGAGAAATTGAAACAACTACTCACAGTGAAAGATCTCCTCATATGATTGAGATCTGCAAATTTCTCCTTCAGCCGAAGCACCTTGAACGAAATTTCTTTTTTGACACAAACCACACACTCACCTATTGATTCTTCTTATAAACAAAATAACAAAGCACGAAAGAGAAAGGTTGATGACGATGGTTGGTTTTAAATCTCTCTCTCTCTCTCTCTCTCTCGCAGAGAGTATTATGTGTTTATGAGAGTGATTAGATGGGTCATGAGAGAACCACCACAAAGCAAAAAATCATTGACAGTGACCGTTGCTGCCCGCCAAAATATAACCAGTAGGTCCCTCTTGTGTCTTCACCTTCTCTCTCTCTCTTTCTAATATTAAACACTAAACACTACACAGTGATCAAAAATGGATGATACCCAGAAAAGAAATCCAAGATTGGAATCAAAGCTATAGAGCATATACTACTAACAGCAGAGAGAAAAGTAGTAGTGAATGAAACAATGTCAGAGAAATTGTCTCTTTTTTTTTTTTTTTTTGGATTCAGAGACTATGGAAACGATTTCTACAGATTAAAGTAGTCACTTTGTTTGCATGGCCCCCATCTCATTCATTTTTAAGGTTTGTAAACATAGACATTCGTCAAAAAGAGAAAAAAAAAAGAAAAAAAAAATTCACGTTATATACTCATTAGCATTCTTTATTTCTCTAATTTGTAAAAGTGTTGAAGAACAAACAAGCTTCTAATAAAAACTCTATTTTTGCTATTTCTTAATTATATGGGAATCGATGCTGTTGAAAAATTTAACAAGTTTGAAAAATTTAACAAGTTTGAAAAATTACGACAAGAAAAACAAAACCGGTTCAGTTTTGTCTTTGTTGCTGCTGTTAGTCTTGTAACCGACAAATGTTTGTCCATCCCGAGTTTATCGTGATAAGGGCAGTCAAAAACATTTTTAAGGTAATATTTCTTGTAAAGAAAAAGACCAAATTAGCCTTGTCCAAGTCTTTAATTTTCACTCATGAAGAAACTCTCACTCCTCTCTTCTCCCTCTGTCTCCCTCTGCAACTGCAACTTCTCAGCAGGTGTTGAATTGTTGTTGCGGAGTTTGGCTGTAAGAGGGTTGGGACTTGGGACCACCTCCTCCTCATCGGCTCCCATCATAATTCACAGGTTTGAGGTTTGAACTCTAAACATAAAGGGTGCGTTTGGTATGAGGGACGGAACGAGACAGGACGGGACAACTTTCTCTTGTCCCACGTTTGGCACGCTATTAGTGTGGGACGAGACGAGACGAGACGAGACGAGACAAGGTGGGACAAAAACCATGAAAAATTGTCCCACCTCAAACCCTCGGCCAGACTTGTCTCATGCATGGGACAAGTCCGGAAAAGATATTTTTGCCCTCAAATATTGTAAAAATTACAACTATATATATATTAAAACCCTATCAGTCTTCTTTGCTCTTTCTTTCTCTCAATCTCTCGCCTTCTCTCCTCTCTCCAATACGATAAATGTTGTTCTCTCCAAACCGCCGCAACTCCTCGCCGATTGATTTGTTGGGGTGCATATACACCGTTGAGCATGACCGCGATCTTCCCACTGGAGAATCCCCACTACCGAGACAACACCCAAAACCCTTCGACGAAATCAATGGTTGAATCTGGTGGGTTCTGGGTTCGATTGAAGTTGGGTTCGGTGGTGAACGGTGGTGGTTATAATGGTGGATGGTACTGGGTTTGGTTGTGAACGGTGGTTTGGTGTCGACGATGATTGTGGGGTTCGATTGAAGAGTCCAGAATTTGATACAAATCTGAGAAGTTTTTTTTTTAAATAATAATTTGTTATAAACATTAGAAAGGGTAAGATGGATACTTTGGTCATTTAAACTTCTTGTCTCAGCCATACCAAACGCATGACAATACAATTAACAATTTTGTCCTATGCATTCCAAACACAATACGGAACAACTGTCCCGTCATGTCCTGTCCCGTCCCGTCCCGTCCCATCTCCGTCCCAAACGCACCCAAAGAGTGAACCTTAACCATCTTCAACTTCCCAACTAGGGGTGGGCACCAACCCGCCAACCTAACCAAATCCAACCCAACTCGATCAATCCGACCCAATCCAATTATATTGGTTGGGTCGCTTTTAAGATTAGATTGAATTGGGTTAATAAAATATAACTCAATCAAACCCGATAACCCGATATTAATAATAAAAAATAAATTAAATAATTTTATTTGTTATTAGATCTATTATGAAATCTCATTTTTTTAAATATTTAAAAAATTTAATCATGCACAATTTATAATTCAAAATTTAAATATTTTATACCATAAATATATAATGCATTATTAAAAACATGCAATTATATTGTCTTTATCTTTTGTATTAATTGGTACATCCTTAATTATACTTTCAAATGTTTTTTTTCCTTATGATTTGATTAAGAATTTGGTAAAAAAAAGTCTAATAATTGTATATCAACACATAAAACTCATACTATTATGTTGGTTAAAATAAATAATAGATTATTCAACTACGAGATATTCGACGAAGTAATTAAAATTGTAAAATTGATAGGAGGCTTAGATAGAGACATTTCAATTTGGATAAATTGTTATGTTTTTATTTTTTAATTATGAAACAGATATTAAACAATTTATATTATATTTTGTGATTTGATTTTGATCCTTTTAAGAAATCTAAACTCTATGTGATATGATATTAGGATGAAAAATTATTTTAAATTTGAATTTAAATATATTTTTTCTATTGGACTTAAAAAGTCCAACCCGATCAACCCAATCCGATAAATATTGGGTTGGGTTGGGTTGGGTTGGGTTGGGTTGGGTTAAAATTTACGTTGGATTGGATTGAGTTGAAAAAATTTCAACCCAACCAGAAAACACCCACCCTTATTCCCAACCATACCATTTTATTTTTCTCTTACACGGATATTAAACGTAACTCTCGCCGATAATACATGTTACGATTTAACGATTTAATGAATGAACGTAATGCTCATAATTTTTTTTTTCTTTCTTTCTTTTTAATAAACGGAATTAATAAACAACTTTTAAGAAACCGTGAATATAGATTTAAACAATCAGTTTAAATGAAATTAATTAACCATTTATAGTTTTATTCTAACCGGTGTGATTAAAGTATAGAACGTGCAGTACATAAACTGTAACTTGCAAAATTAATTAATGAAAAATCAAATTGTGAATTTTATTTTTAAAAAATAAAATAAAATTACAGTACTTGATAAATTATGGAATTTGAGGTGAAATGAAGGGTTCAAGTGTATATAAATAAATATACAAAGGTAGTAAATAGTAATCATGGTAATTACAGTACATACCCTGGAATAGAGTAGTGATGTTGAAGAGCATGAATAGCAAAATGAGCGTTGAAGAGAAAATTTGTCTAAAAAGAGGGGGACAATGTTGACAAGGAAAGTGTTAATTCAAAGCATCAAAATATGGAACTGTAATACAACACTAGGGTTTCGCTAGTCAGTCAGGCAGTCAGGTATCCAATGCTCTCTTGAGGCTTAACCAAACAAACATTAGTGTTTTGTTTTCAAGTCAAATAGTAGTTGGCGATGCAATTCAACTATTAATGATTTTTTTGGTAACATTAAATTAAACAGTTGACGTATATGTTGGAAGATTTGACGGGATGAAGTATTATATATCTATGGTTTAGATATCTATTTTCATAATATCGAAAAGAAAATATCTTATATTCTTATACAAACTTATAAAATCTCTAATTAATGACATATAACCGATATCCGTAACTATATAAATTGTATTTGATCATTTTTAAACAAAGATCATATGTGATCCACATGCTAGCAAGCAACTATATTATGATGTATAACAAATTCCTCTTTTTTTTTTGTGCAATCACCTGATATATATTCACCAATAATCTTCATTAATATTGTTTTTTGTCTCGTAAAGAACAATATTTGATAAATTAATTAATTAATTAATTTGTCCATCAGTTTGTTTTCACATATAAATATAATGAAAGTGATATATATTCACCTACTTGTATATATGACTAGGGACCTTATATAAATGTGTACCTTGTACGGGACTTAATACACAAATTATTTATTTATTTCTCAGTTTGTGAAAGAAAAATATTCTTGCTTCCACAATCAGCAATTAACTTCCAATCTAGACAATCTTCTTCATCATCTCTGATTACTGTCATGCTCCACACATTACTAATAATAATTAGTATTAACTTTTCTATAAAGTATCTCTTTGATTTTTTTTTTCGGAATTTAATGAAATAGAGATACTAAAACTCTCCGGAGATTGGACCAAAAATCAGAAAACAATCCTATAGGCTATAGTGTTGAATTTAAATAAATATTCCCCTATAGGATTTAGCTAGTATATGGTCAACGTTTCTGTAAGGTATAACTACAAAACTTTCCGCTATAGTTAACAAAGAATGGTATGGTTTTTAACTAATTTCGAAATTGTTAGGTCTTTTTCGATTTTTACCAACTGGCTGGTAGGCCATTGTTAATGTTTTACCACACAATAAGCGCATACATACTTGAATACACGTGAAAAACAAAACAAAATCAAATACAGCTTAGAGTGAAAGTAGTTTTTGTACCCATAAATATTAATGACAATTGGACAATGTTGGTGAGCTAGTTCCAGATTGTTTTCTCCTTAATTATTGAATTAATTGATTGAGTATGGTCACAGATTATGACTGTTTATTGCTGCATCTGATTGATGAGGTGGTTTTGATGGCCACCTGGTTTCTCCATAAACCATTTATTTTTGTTATTATAATTTTGTGTTTGGACTTTGGATCTTCAGCTGGACCACTTCTGTCTTGTTTTATTAAATTTAAAATTTGATAAAAAACATAATAGTAAATTGAACACATTGATGGGTGATTTTGATTATTTTGTTTTTGTGGTAATTAATCAACCAAGCAAAACATGCAGAGAGGTCCTCAAATTGTCTCCTCAGGTCAAAATAGTGGGCACTTAATTACTAAATCCAATAAGTGGTCAAGATTGGGCCCAATTCTCAAACACTCGTGTGACATGTCGGAGACTTCTTGGGCTCAATGGACGCTCCATGTGATTGACTCCAGGCCCAAACGCGGCCATTCACCTTCTACTTTTTAATAAGTTGTTGTTCGTTGACGCTTTTCGTCGAGCAGGTAGTGTGCAGAACGAAATCATGCATGGTGGAAAGAAAGCTGCTAAAAAGCTCGTTGATGGCTCCAACCCACCAAGTTCTGTTCTTCAAGAACATGAGTAAGTCTTTTATTTTTCTTTTCAATTTCCATACTTTGATCAAGTTGATGATATTTTGAGTTGTTTGATGGGAGTTATTACTTGAGAAATAGTTGTTTTTTGTTCTTTTATGATTATGTGAACTTGAATCGCTTGTGTAGATGCTACGAAGGTGAACGTCTAGCTCGTTTGGTTAAATTAATTCAGAGGTAACGTTGTTAAACGCTAATTTAGGCACCCACAGATTTTGTTAAATGTGTTAATTATTTGCCTTGAAAAGTTTCATCAAAGTCTAAACTGAACACCGTTATTTTTCTTTGATTATGTTAAAACAGAGGGATCGAGTCGGCAAGAACTTTGGATGGAGAAACTTTACCTAAAAAAATATGGTTCAAGGTTTTTAGTATGTTCCATTGTTATGTCTTTCTTGTGAATATATATATTGGTTTTTTCATTCGCATACTGGGTAATGGGTATATATATATATCTAATATGTGGAGTGTTTACTTAGCAACAATTTTCGATTGGGGTCAACGATGTCACTCGAGTGCTTGAACGAATGGCGCCAAATGATGAGGCGGGAAACACTCCCCAAGAGCCTCGTGTATTTTTCGGCAGCCTTAAAGCTCCTTCTGTTCAGCTTCAGGTTATTTCCTTTTCTCTGTTTGTTCTACAACGTTGCTACATGAATAGTTTTGGAGAATATGTTTTACTACTAGTATATGCTCTCATGCCCTGTGTAGCTATGTCCGTATTTGCTGATTGTGAGTGAAGATGAGAATGATGCAAAATATACAATTATGCTTTTCCATTGTAACATCTTATAGCTGATAATAATTCGAAGGTAGCATCATCGTTTCTTAAGGATATTCTCAGCAGTCTGGATGATGCTAGAGCATGTATTGTTTTGATCTTTTCTAAATGTGACTGGTTTAAGTGCTCAATGACTATTGTTAATGATAATGACTTTTAGTTTTCGTTATGACATTACTAGGAATTCTTCCGTGAACTCAAAGAAGTGGTTAAGTGGACAATAGCCATATTGATCATAATGTTATATGGTAAATGTGATGTGCAGTACATGTTACTTGTTTATTCCTAATTCAGTCGCTTAACATGCATTTATAAGCAAATTGGTTTTTGATGGAGCTTTCTATAAGCAATGAATTAATTTCAGATTATTCCCACTATTCGCCAAGGAAGCAAGAGAACAATGTTAATTTTTAATTTAAACTTAAACACGACACTCTGAAATTGAGCAAAAGTTTTGAATTGGTGGTTGCACTCTTAAGAATTTGTAGATTACATATGTTCTATGTTTAGTTAAGCAAATTTATATCTCTATCAATCTTAATTAATCTCTCATAAGTTTGAAGACATGTGTCTGTTCTTTTGTTTTACATAGCTTGTGAATAATGATTTAAAGGTGCTAAAGAATCTCTTACTGATTTTATAGGCCATATTAATAGCTGCTGATTGCAACCCACGATCTCTGACAAAGCATCTGCCAAGTTTGGCCTTGTCAAGAAAGGTCCCGGTGATCTTTGTCAAAGATAAAAAAGGTGGATCTTTACGATTAGGTGAACTTGTGAAGCTAAAAACAGCAATGGCCATTGGGATAAAGGTAAAGAGGTCATGGGTTGCCAATTGTTTATCTTATGGTTCTCATCATATTCTTGTCTCTGACATTTTCTCTCATTTAAATTTGAGTTAGGCTAAAGGAGGTGCTATCAACCAAATTGTCGAGAAAATTCTTCAAGGTGGTGAAATAAATCTTGAAACTGAGTGTGCGACGTTGACTGAGATGCCGAGTGTACCGTGTCAATGACCTGCATGTGCTATGCGTACAGAAGTGGAAAAATGCATTAGGAACGAATGAGCTAATTTGAGAAAGCAACACTTTGACTTAAGTTTTAACTCACAGGGTTAGATGCATAAATTTTTTTGAGTTATGAGAGCTTTGCTCACCCTCTCAAGACGTGATGAGGAGTTGGTCGACATGTTTTTGGGAGTTGGAGACCTTCTGGTTCGCTTGTACAACTCTGTTTGTATTTCAAGTAATAATTCCATCAGTGTCGACCTGTAAGGCTGTAACCATTCCATAAAATACAATTTGAACTTCTTTAAGTTGGACCATGGCGACATTCCTTTGTGTTTAGTTACGTGGGTTCAATCAGTCAAGCAGGAAACTCTGGACAGCAATCACAGGATGAGCATATTTCAATTACTGGCTCAAGAATAAGAAATTTGACAAATCTTCAAAGTTGAATTCTTAAGTAACAAAAATATAGGTCAACTAACAAGGTCAGTGTCCGTGTAAGTTTTGTTGTTTCCTTCACAAAATTTCCAAATTTTCCAATTTGGTATTACAATACCAGTATAAAATCAACTCAGGTTCTACAAAATAAATAAATAAATCGTTTCTTATTTTATTTCAGTTGTGTGGTTTCTCTATCGTAAAAGGATTTTTCACATTTTTCGTTTTGTGACGTTACAAATGTATATGGTTTACATGGGCCAGAATTTATACCTTACAACAAATGATTACAGGCTATACATCGACAGACAAAACTGAGATTCCTGTACTGTTGAAATGTTTGATTAAATAATTCTTCAACATCGGACTTATGCTTGGGGGCTGGAAACTGATGAAGATGACTCAACCGCACCAACTGGATCAGGGTTCCTTTTACCACCTCTACCATTTGTGTCGAGCTTGCCTGATTTCTCATTCTGGGTTTGCTCCTGATCTTTCTTTACCATTACTGGTTGAAACTGCCAAACAAAAACAATAATAAAGAGTAAAGACGCAAGCAAAACTTGAAGAAAATGAAAATCAGTAATGTAAGTTCGGGAAAAATTGCCATTGTGGAAAATCACAGATGACAATGCATGTGGGGTTTCATGCAAACCTGATATATGGAATATATAACATTCCTTCTTATCTGTGCCATCATCTCCAAGAAGAGATTATAGCCTTCAAGCTTATACTCAATAAGTGGATCCCGCTGTGCATATCCACGTAAGCCGACAGCTTGCTGAACAAACTTTAGGGCTTGCAAGTGTTCTTTCCACAAGCGATCTATATTGCTCAAAACTAAAAACCTTTCAGCTTCCTTCATTAAGCCTGCAGCTTGTTCCTCAACAATATCCTGAAAGACAATATAAAGACGCAGAAATGCATGTGAGATGGGAACCAATTGTTCATTCACTCACAATTAACTACAACATAGCTTACTTAGATAAGTTCACTGCTTTGGGGCAATAGAAAATCTATCAATAACAAGGGGCGAAATGTGAAGATTGAGGTTGGGGTACAAAGTATACTTAATAGAATGTCTACATTAATATGCATTATAATAAAGTAAATTGATGATTTTTTATAGGAGAAAAAAATAATTTTCACCAAAATTTGAAGTTACGATATTAAAAATGTTTAGTTACCGAATCAAGCATTTAAATAAAATAATTAATTTTACTTCAAAAACTTTAATTATTTTTAAGGATATGAAAGATTTAACATATTTCAAAATTAAATATTAACATTTTTTTCCCAAAGAATCTAGGGTGGGGGGCATCAAAGGGTTCTGCCCTATCAATAACATGAATTATTCAATCATGGCTTAAACATGTAATAGCATTAGAATACCATATTTCAATAGAAGTTTTCCAGCTTAAATTGAAAGAAGATGAGATGAATAGGCAAGTTATAAAGCTTTATATTAAAGAAGAGAATCATTCCCGATTCAAGGAGACAGACAATATTACTGACCCTTTTTTGCATATATGCTTCACGACCACGAAGACGAAGGTAATCCTGCAAGTCCTCGTAACTTGAAGACTTGTTCCTCAGTAAATCGGGGGTCAAATCATTCAACAAGTAGCAGTACCTACACTCCAATAATATTCCAACGATTTTTTGTCAACATCACATCAGTGAATCAATACTAAAAAAATCAGAAAACCATACATGCAATCATTCTACAACTAATTTAGAATCGCTAAACAGGTTAGTTAGATTTAAAATCTATAAACACATTTGTAAACTAGATCAAACACCTCCACAAGACATCAGGAATGGAAAACCTCTGCAATGGTACCATGTCGAGAATTGAGATAACGAAAATGCATTATCATCCATTATTATATTTTCCCCGCCATGAAGCTAAAAAAGGAGGGTGCTTACTGCTGAAGTTTTGCAATGAGTTTTTCAAGATCCCAGCTTTCCTTCGGAGTATCAGGACCAAGATTTGCCTATTCATCAAAATGATACAACCTGATTAATACTCCAGTATACTATATATATATATATATATATATGTATGTATGTATGTATTGGTCTTACGGACAGTAGAGGAGGCAAGAAAGAAAAAAGAAAATAAGTAAGCTTAGACGACAGAGTTATCAAATAGTTTACCTCTAAAATGTCATCCATTGTCAATTCAGCGTATTCAATGAGAAGAGATTGAAGATTGTCAGATTCAAGGGCTCGTCTTCTCTCTGTATATACCCGGTCTCTTTGGCTGTTTAGGACTTCATCAAACTCGAATAATTGCTTCCGAATATCAAAAAAGTAATTCTCCACTTTCCGCTGAGCTTCATCTAGTGCTTTGGTCAGCATCTTGGACTCAATAGGTAAGTCTTCCACTCTAAAAGCTCTCATCAAACCCTACAAATTGCAATATCAAGAATATAAGTATATCATACTGACACGGTAGCATTAACTGCACAACAACGTACACAGATCATACCTCTATTCGATCTCCACCAAAAATCCGAAAGATGTTGTCTTCAAGACTGAGGAAAAAGCGAGAACTCCCAGGATCCCCTTGACGGCCACTTCGACCACGTAGCTGCTCAGCCACAGAATATAATTTCAGTTTCAATATATTCTATGAAAAATATTATTTCCACCTAAAGATACGGAAAAGAAAAAACTTGAAAACTGAGATAATTGTCGATATGATGTAGGCTCGCCGCAAAATTTTCTTTTGAACATAAAAGTGAAAAAGTACCAACTTATATTAAAGATAAACTGAAACTAAAATTTTAGCTTAAATTTGAAATTTGAAACCTGATTGTCAATTCGACGTGATTCATGGCGCTCTGTTCCCACCACATGAAGTCCGCCAGCTGACACAACCTGCAGTGACATGGAATCAAAAGAACTGCTATTAACAACGATCACAAAAGTCAAAGTAAACTTTTTTCAGGACACAACCAACCTGCTTCCTTTCTTCTTCAGTATAGACCTTATACTCTTTGACAACCTCTATAAAGGAACCGCGCAGCTTGGCTATGACTTCACCTTCAGCAGGGCCCTATAGGTACAAAGATTTGATAATTAGTGCTTGGGAAGATATAAGCTTGAAGGAAAAAAATCTCAAGCGCATGAAAAAAAGTATTTATGAAACCTTTTCACAAGAATAAGATAAACGCTCCTCTGCCTCGAGCTCAGTTAACGATCTCTGGCCCCAAGCATTGACAGCCAACTGTACAGCTTCCTCGGCCAACTTGGCATTCTCATTGGATAGTTTACAGGGAAATAAACTTTCATTCACCTATAATTTGATCTAAAATATTAAGTTCCAGGATAGTCAAATTTTAGAAAATTGTAAATCTATTGGTACTACTCTTCATATGCCAAAAAACAAAACAAGCCAAACCTTCCATGTCTTCTTTGAAGGAGGTTTCTTTACAGATACAAAAAGTCCTTCAGCTGGTTTAACAACTCTGAGATAATCCAATGCACATTTTAGCATATAATAAACTGTAGCTTTAACCAAGCCCTCAATTATACTAAGCAAAGCCCCTAGCCACATGAAGTCTAGGGCAATAAAAGAATCAGAAATGTAGTTTTTTTTTTTGTTTTTTTTTTTAATTTGTTGAATGCACCTCACTGAAAGGAAGCATTAGAAATACCCAGAGAAAGGCAAATGCAGTGGGAATCATCTCTGCCCATCACAGTGTATATCTCAACACAGCAAATCACAAGTATTAATGTATTATTAGTATTCAAACCAACAAGGTCACAGGTATGATATAAAGTTGGTTGGTATTCACTTGTTGACACCACAATGTCAAACCATAAGGGTAGAGCTTCAACAATTTTACAAGGAAGTGCCAAATATATGTATAAGACAGACGGCCCTTAGAAACAATTCAACTTTACAAAAATAACATGATACCTTGGCATAAGCATCTCACGTAGCTTCAACCTCGCCATAAATTCAGCATTACCACCTAGGATAATGTCAGTTCCACGACCTGCCATATTGGTAGCAATTGTCACTGCCCCTAGACGACCACTCTGTGCGACAATCTCTGCTTCTCTCTCAACATTCTCTGGTTTTGCATTGAGAACCTTTAGAAAGACATACATCTGTCAGATTTCCTCATTCATACAACTCTTGGTAAAATTGTCAGATTTTCTGTAGTTCGTCCTTTTAGCAACAAAAGTAATTGATCACTTCACAAATAGTTGTTACATGTAAGCAATTTCATGCCCAATTCTCCCACAACTTCTATTCATAAAGAGAACTACCTCACCTCATGGGGGATTCCTGCTTCTTGCAACTGCTCTGACAGTGAGTCACTCTGCTCAACACTTGTTGTGCCAACAAGTACTGGGCGACCTGTTTTGTGCATCCTAGCAATTTCTACCACCACTGCCCGCCATTTTCCATTAGTTGCCCTGAAAACTACATCTGATTCCTCCTGAAAAAGAAATTAAGAGATAATAAAGGGCTTTAGAAACAGTGAATAACATCATTACAGGAACAAATTCCAGAAGTCAAAATTTCACAAAAGATCCCTACTCATACAGACAACTACTTATATTTATTAATCAAATTCTGTGGTGTAAACTTAAATTTAATCACATTTATTTTCCAAAACACAAGCAGCATGACGGTAACGATGTCAATGGCATGCCAAACCAACCTTTCTGATCATGGGTTTGTTTGTAGGCACAATTGTAACTTTCAGCTTGTATATGCTCTCAAATTCCGTGCTTTCAGTCGCCGCAGTGCCAGTCATTCCGCAAAGTTTTGGAAACTGTATCAATGCACAAACAAGGATCAGGAAGTTGAGGAAACAAGTACCCGGAAGTGCTTCATCTCATGAGCTCAGATAAAAAGGGCAACCTGAAGAAAGAAGTTCTGGTAGCTAATTGATGCCAGCGTTACAGTTTCATTTTGAATGGGCAAGCCTTCTTTTGCTTCAACAGCTTGGTGAAGTCCGTCACTCCATCGCCTCCCCTGAAAGAAAAGACAAGTAATACACTAATACACTACTCTGACACTGTGCCCAAAGTCTTTAAAAATTTATCTCCTATATTTCTCTAATGTTTCAAATCCTCAATATTTTCAGGCAACAAAATTTTGCATTAATCTTAACAATATACAACAGACATATAACAATAACACCAGTAAGGAAAAAATAGCTACCTGCATAACTCGACCAGTAAACTCGTCCACAATAAGAACTTCCTTGCCTCGGATAATATAGTTTACATCTCTTAGAAAGAGTTCTTTTGCTTTAATTGCATTCAGCACATATGATGCCCACTGCTCTCGAGGATCATACAAATCTTTTACATCTAGAATTTCTTCAGCATCCTCATAACCCTGTTCTGTGAGTAGAACTGACTTCATTTTCTCATCCACCTGTAACAGCAGTAACATTTTAAGCACATGAACATAATCTTTGTTCAACGGTTCAACCTATTTGGAAAAATATTAGTTCCTATTCAGATTATAGAAACTACACAAAGTACTCCAAGATCAAGAAGGAAACAAAAGTTTTCCATTGAGCGCCCCATAATATGTTAATGTTTCCAACCTCCAGCGTTCCAATACAACAATTAACAAGTGCAAGATCATATGTGGGATGGTAACGTGGTGAATCAGTAATTCCATTTCTCATTTGTCCAGTTTTATCTGGATACTTCGTAACTCTTTTTCTCATGAGTCCAAACATGATCATAAGATCAGTAACATCATATATCTATATTACTTATACCAACAGGAATAAAAGCAAACGTAAAGATTAAGCATCATATTTCTGCAGTGAAAAAACCACACTAAAAGAGAACCAAATAAGTAAAATCTTAAAAGTTATAATAACAATAAATATATCATTTGGCAATCTTACTGTGTAATGTATATCTCGTTCAAAGGCCGAGGCTATCTTTGCAGCTTTATAATATCGATCACTAGGTTTTTCTGCTGGCCCCGATATAATGAGAGGAGTTCGTGCTTCATCAATAAGGATGGAATCAACCTCATCAATGATACAGTAATTAAAGTTCCTTATGACAAGCTCCTCGACACTCTGTACAAGTCAGAAATACATTCAACTAGGGCAGAAATAATATACAAGTTCTTAATGGAAATGACTCTGCCCACAATAACATGATAATGAAAAAAACTAACACATAATGAAAAAATTACTTTCCGTGGCAAGATTGTCTCTCAGATAATCAAAACCCAGTTCACTATTAGTGACATATGTGATGTCACATAAGTAATTTTCCCTTCTTTGTTCACTAGTCATGTTCTCTGCCAACAAAAATCGTCCAGTTAGATTATAGTGATAATACAAACTCATGCTCCAATGTGCTAAAAAGCATCCAGACTATAAAAAAAAAAATCACATATGTAAGATATATAACATAAGATACTGCCGTTATGTATAAATTCAATAACTCAATGATGAAGAACTAACATGAGAACCAGAACAAATATCTGATGCCAAGTAGTATAAGAGCAAACTAAAAATATAACAAACTAGAAAAGCCATCGCAACAAATGGAAATGAAATCCACAGAAAAAAGAAAAGAGACTGTAGTAAGTAATATTAGAGCAGATTGAACTCCAAACTACACAATTGAGGCAGCGAAAATCTATCTTTAAAATGCTGAACATTTCACTTTGCACAGGCTAGTAGAAGTACTAGATAACAAAATAGTAAGAGAAAATGAATGTGGGGGGAGCGAGAGAGAGACCTGCACGAAAGATTTCTGACCAGGTTCTATCTAAAAGTAAATAGAGTAAGTTCTGAGATTAACCTGCCAAGTTACTAACAATTACGTCTTCCTCAATATCTTATAACTTAGGATTATCTTTAGATCAAAATAATACTGGGGAGAAAAGAACTTCAAGCCAGTGCAATATGTTAAATTGCCTTCTAAACTAGAAAATTCGAATAGATACCAGAGCATGCCATAAACCAATAATCAATAGTCAACACCAGCAACCAAAGAAAAAAACCCAGAATTAGGAAATATTCAAACTACAGAGACAGAAACTTGTCCTGTTAAACCCCATAGGACCTGGAAACTAAAATAGTGATTGCATATTAGAAATAATGATTTAACTTAAAAATAAAAAACAATGAAGATGGATTCTTAAGTTGGGAACTTGGAATCATAGCATCACATTCAGTTCTTAGAAAATATTCATACAACAGGTAGGGAGGGAATCCATCCACCCAAATTCAAAGTAATAGGAATAGATATGGAGAAACTAAGATATGGAATACAAACAAACAGAAAAGAACGAGACATACGCTGGATTAAGCCAACCTTCAATCCAAGAAAGCGAGGAACTTGACCAACCCACTCGCAATCCCTTCGGGCCAAATAATCATTGACTGTAACTACGTGAACCCCTTTCCCACTTAATGCATTCAAATAAGCTGGTAAAATAGCAACAAGGGTCTTTCCTTCTCCGGTTCTCATTTCAGCTATTTCTCCCTTATGAAGCACCATGCCACCTACATGAACAACAAGTACACAAATATAAAAACATATCGAGCAGACTTAATAAAAACTCTGAACAATGGAAATGGACACCAAGGCAAGTAATGACACTCCAAGAATGCGTGTATTTCGAGTTTTTTTACTCCGTTAAAGATTGAAGAACAAATAGAGTTGTACAAAAATAAATTTTAATGCATTTTGAGCCAAAATTGTACCCATTTTCAATAGTAAGATACACAATGTCTTATATTACCAATCAATTGCACATCGAATGGACGTAGACCTAAAACCCTCTTTGAAGCCTCTCTCACAACAGCAAACGCTTCCTGCATTTTAAAAAAATTAAAATAAGTACTCGTTTGAACAGCAGAGGCAGATAAAGCACAATTTTTTGTACGGAAAATTAGAAAAAAAAAACGTACAGGCAAAAGAGAATCCAGAGATTCTCCTTGCTGAGCTCGTTCCTTCAACAAACAAGTCTTCTCCCTCAGCTGAGAATCAGTTAACGACGACGTTTCAGCCTCTAAACGATTGATGTTGTCAACAGTGGCTGCATACTGCTGGCGCGTGGACTCACCAGTGTCAGTTCCTTTGAAAATCCCTCCTAACAGACCTCCAAGCGAAGCCGTTACGCGCATCCGCCCAGTTCTGTTACTCGTCTTCTTCGACGTTTTGGCTCCGGAAAAGGAGAAACCTACATGGGGCTTCTGGTAGTTGATTCTGTTTGGGATGAAAGATTTCCAATAGAGAGGTGAAAGGGCGGGACGACAGTGGTTTAGTAACGGTGGAGAGTCACACAGAGGTGCCGCCATTGTCAGTGAATAAATTGAGGTTTCAAATTGACAAAAGTGTTACAAAAATCTCGTTTTCTCTTCAAAGTTCGTGTGATTTCGTTTTTCGCTGACCTGCTCTTTACAACAATTGAACTTGTATTAGAATCTGTGGCGTTGGGATAAGGTAACCCCTCCATTAGTGACGTGGACATGTGACTTGTAAAATCTCCCTCTAGCTTAAAGCTTCCAAATCATCTTAATGATATTTTAATAATCGTAAACAAAGATGCCGTATAAAAGTTCCGTTCGGAAGAGATTCTTTAAGAAGATCTTTTAGAGTAGTTCTTTTAAAGTAGATATTTTACAACTATAATTTTTAATAG
Source organism: Dipteronia dyeriana (assembly GCA_032871835.1). NCBI lineage: Eukaryota > Viridiplantae > Streptophyta > Magnoliopsida > Sapindales > Sapindaceae > Dipteronia > Dipteronia dyeriana. The sequence continues at coordinate 92,717,349 of CM065299.1, read as the reverse complement.
GTTGATGTTGGTTATTTGATTGTCAATCGGAAAAAACCTTTTTAAATGGTAAGATTATCAAAATATTTAAAAACTATTTTAAATGATAGGGTTATATTAAACTTTGTAGTGTTATTAAAAAAATTTAAAAAGATCTACTTGGAAAGCTTAAAATTTGATCTTCTCCAAATAGACGTAAAACATCATTTTTAATCATCTAAAAGCTCTACTAAGTGATAACCAAACGACACAATTTTTTTTAAAAAAAACTTTTTTAATTAAAAAAGCTCTTTTAACCAGTAGATAAGCTCTTCCAAACGGACACATAATGTATTCTTCGGATGGTCCTGACTAATCGTACATATAATGTTATTCTCAACGGGTTTTGAGCGGCTCATATTACATATAATGTATATTCTCGATAGGTCTCCATAATCTCTAACCCATTCAGTGATTACCTTTTAAAGAAAAAATTATAGAATTTTTTATACATAACAGATTATTTGAACTGTTCAGTCAATAATATATAGGGATAATTACTCCGGTGGCCATCAACTCTTACCACCACTATCAAAATGGCCACCGGATGGGAATTGGTTTCAAAATTGTCATTTTTGGTGAACAATGTTACACTAATGGTCATTCCATCAATTTCCATCCAATTCCATCCAATAAGTGGCATTTTGATAAATAAGAGGATATCATTAATTTATTTTAGATATTTTTTGGAAATCAATTTTTTCTTTTGGTTTTTGAAACAAATAATTTTATTTTATGTGTGTATATACATATAGCATATCCTATATATCAACTTATCTGAAATATACTTTTTAGAATTTTAATATTTTAAAACAAGAAATTTTATATATATATCTTTTTAACTTATCTGAAATATATTTTTTTAAATTTTTAGAATTTATAGCTTTAATCTTCTAAACGAATAATATATATATTTCTTTTCAATTTATCTCAAATGTATATATATAATTTTTAGATTTTGTAACATTAATATTCTAAAAAAAGAAACATATATATATATATATATATATATATATATATATATATATATATATATGATATAAATGTTATACGTATATAGATACACTAAATATAAATATTTGTTTTAAAAAATAAAAGAAAAAATTGATTTTCAAAAAATATTTAAAATAAATTAATAATATCCTTTTATTTATCAAAATACCACTTATTGGATGAATTTGGATGGAAATTAATGAAATTGGATGAAATGATCATTAGTATATCATTGTTTACAAAAAATGACCATTTTGAAATCAATTCCCCGCCCGGTGAAAATTTTGATAATGGTGGAAGGAGTTGATAGCCACCAAAGGAATTACTAATATATATATATATATAAATTCACATAAGGACACACCGATAGAATTATATAAGAACATTGAATATGAACCACTCATTTTACATACTTTTATTTGATATATATACATTTATCAAAACTCTTATATAAATTAGTAGTTTACATTCAATGTCCTTATATAATTCTATCGATAAACGTCAATAAGAAATAAGAAAAGAACTATATTTATATCAAACACCGGTCTCACTTCAGTATTTGAAGAGAGTTCGATATTTTTTCATTGGATGATTGCATCCAACATAAAATCTTCCACTGGCCAGCCATTGAAACAAAGCTTGCGAGCATATCTATCTATACATTTTCACATTGGCATTAAGATTCAACAGCACTACTGACAAACTGAGGTATTCAACATCACGAAGTTGAATTTTAGATGGAAAATCTTTATTCATCTGTTAGAGAACTTCAACAGATATGATGGAGCAACATCAAATTTTTTCTGAGTAAATATAAATGCTAAGAACAAAAAAGATGAGATGATGATATCCATAGACATCATCCTAGTTACATTCTCTTTACCAGGGGTGGAAAAAAGGGAAAGATTATAGGAGAAGCCAGCTTTCCGACAACCAAAAACAATTTGCAGCTCCCAAGACTTCCCATTTGCAGGTGTATCAACCAATTTGCAGCTCCCAAGACTTCCCATTTGCAGGTGTATCAACCGCTAAGCTAAACTTCACACCGGTTCCTCAGCTAGGTTCCGGTGGCACCACTCTCAAACTTCTAATCCACTCACAGAAGCTAGGATCATCGAAGAAAATAAAACTGCTTTTTAGCTTTGTCCGCTGTTCTGTTGTCAATGTTCGGAGCTGTGGGAATCTTGCCTCCTACAGTGAAATTACATAGTATTTGCATCAATTTCAATACAAAAGCATATTCACGATGAGTAATGTCTTTTCATGTGTAAACAGCTTATATAGCTATCACTTAACGATTAAAAGTAAACTATAATAAACAGCTAATCTGTTCTGACTATAGTCAAAAAAGAGTTTTTTTTGTTTGTTTGTTTGTTTTTTCTCTTTTCCCCCCTCACCTGCTCATAAGGAGGATCCTTGTGTGCAGGTATCAGCCGTGATACAAAATACCGAGCCTGAGAGCTCCCCTCCTGTTATCAATTCAGAACATTAATCTTTTCTGTCAGATGAAACTAAATGAAGGACCATACATGGTAAAAGGAACAAGAAGGGAAAGAAAACCTTGAATGCAAGGATACGAGGAGCTGGAAACCGAAATTCAGTGAGTTCTTCAGCTAATGTTCTGCAGGCTGCTAAAGCTGATGCACTTCTTCCTTCATCAGCGGCAAGTTCAGCACCCTTAAGTCACCGATGGATAAATAGGTCTTGGTTAGAAACGAAATGAGTGAAGAAGATAAAGAGATGCACAACCAAAACAATCAGGAAATAGAGGGTTTTAACAAATAAATAGTCAACATAAACAACATTCAAATCAAGAGAATAAAAAATATTAGTCTGGATTCTGGAATGTACTTTTTACTCTCTCTCTCTCTCTCTATTCCTGAGTACAAATATAAACAGAGGCAAGCTGAAGGACTTAGCAGTTCATCATAAATAAATGTGATATAACCAAGAAAATTAAATGTGGTGCATCATTTAAAAGCACTACATTGCACATGACCCCATCAAAATTCTGCAATTGAAACTTATTTCAAAGGCTGTAACTGTCCATCACTGAGTAACTTCAGTGCTGTTTGGTATTCTTTGCAAACCAATTAATTTGCATCTGAAAATAAAGAGAGACAAAAATCTCAAAAAACACATTTTGTTGGGGTACTTTCTGAAAATAGTTATTCTAGTCGTTTTCAGTGAGATGAGATCTGAAAAATCTGAAAGAAAATGGTTAGTTGATATTGATACAAAGATATTTCTGCCAATCCCACCCATGTCAGGGGTTGGGGGTGGGGCACAATGCAATAAGAAAATGAATAATAAAAATAACTATTCCAAATGGCCAAATAATTATCACCAGAAAAGGGATCTAAAGAAAGCAGGGAAGAGCAATAGATGCGTTCCCATCTTTTGCTTCCAGCCTCCACCTATAACACACTCTCGATGATTCTCCAATGCACAATGCAGAGTCCAAGAATACCCGAAAGACACATGCATATACAGCACAAACAAAAAAACTTGGCAGGAAATTACGAACTCCAGTCTTTGTTCCCTTTCACCTACAATCACAGTATCATGTAACTGCAATCTGTGAAACATGAACCCTAAAACACAGACACCACAGCGGGAAAGGAATAAATGCACTCTAACTTTTTCTTACTGTCTGCCACCTAAGAAATATTTATTGGTTTTCTTTTGATTCAGTAACAGGAGAAGCAAATGTCAAATCTCAATACACACAGACACAGATTCACCCCTGCTTTTAAGATGCAGAATTGATAAGCAACAGATAAACATAAAACATAAAAAACAGAAGTGATTCACATAAATTCACCATTGATATCCAACATAAGGAAAAGGTAATCAGTAAGTGGCATACCAACCAAATAAAGACATCTGTTCCATGGTCAAGAACAACTGCTGTATCAGACTGCATAGCAAGGTCATAAGCTGGAAGCTCCTCAAAAGTGCCTCCTTCCCGATGCATTAGGCAGCGAGGTGCAACCATACGAAGTGACAGATCAAAGGATGCATTCAAAAACAAATTTCGTAATACAGACCTCTCATCCTCATGGCCGATAATGCTTCCTAAAAGTGGACCTCTTCTAAGATGAAATAGGAACTCTGATAGAGCAGAAAGTTCCTTTGGAAACCGATAAAGCTTTGACTTTGGTACTTGGGATCCAAATTTTAATGCAATGTCTTTAATTCTTTCATCTACTGTTACTCGCATATTTATTGCCTCGGAAAATTTTTTGGCTCTTAAGAGGGTCCTCTTGGCTATAAGGACTGCAGCCACTTCATCTTGAACACTCCCAAGATATGCTGATACACTATCCACCGTGGATAATCTAACAGTAATCACTCTTGAAATATCAGCTTGATAAACATTTGAAAATTGAATAGCAAACTGGAAGAAAACATTGTCACTCTTGATGTCTCGTTTGTTTTCCATGGACACTGCAAAGCTCTGTGTTTCTTCAACACTTAGCATTTGAACCAAGAGAGCGGCATCGTTTTTAAAGGTTTCATGAGTGTCTATATGTGCCTCTTCACCCGGACCAACAACTTGAGTTACAAGAATGTCATCAGAACATCGTATCTCCAAAAACCCATGCGAACCTGCAGCCCTGGTGGATGCCCTTTGCAAGTTCACACCAAAGGCTTCTCCAAAGTCATCGTGAAGAACCATAACACCGCCGGAAGTTTTTGCAAGAGGCTGTAAGACAGGAACTCTAACAGGGCAAGTTCCTGCACATAGAATGTCAACCACCGTACTGTTTCGATGAGCCTCACGACCAAGAAGCTCCATCCATTTCAATGCTGTCTTTTCCATATGAGGATAGTTTGGGTGACTAAAAGAATGAGGGACCGATCCAGGGCCATAAGTATTAGGCCCACCAGCACACACAACAATTCTGCTATTACCTCCTGCCCTTTTAACAACCCCTCGAGACATTTCCGCAGATGGTCCTTGAATTATAGCAAGGGCAACCTCAACTGCTACACCAAGACATCGATCTCTTGAAGCTTCTGGAACATTCATTCCGTATGGCCTTAATGATGAGAATATGTCATGTGCTACCTGTTTTGAAGCATGCATTGGTGACAAGTATACGCCAGCTCCATAGAGCAATGCTTTCAAGGACTCCTGAGTAGGTGATTTGTCACCTGGAAGTACATCAGCAGATGCTATTGAATCTTCTGAATAATCATAAACTGAAACAGTGCGTCCATATAATATGATTCCAATCCTCGTTGTAGGTGGAATTGATTCAACAAACGCATGCAGAGAACTCTGTAGATGCTGGAGGTGTGGTTCATCTAAACACTCATCAATTACAAGAATAATGGGAGCAGATGTCCTGGAATCCGAAACAGGAACATAACTGGGTCTCTGGTTCCCAGTTTGAACAAACTCAACGATTGCTGATGACAGTTCTGGAAAGTTACGAAGTTCTTCCTTGCTGGGAGCTACATATTCACCTTCACTGCCATTCAGATTCCGGCAAATTACACACTGCCACTGGCCAGAACCAAGCAATATTTTGCAATAAAGATTTGCATATGCTCCACAATTATGACAGCGATGCGGATCACGTTGTATTATTTGAGGACCAGGTGAAACCTCCCTCCCAGGAGAAACCAATACCCCAAAACCTAAACTGGGTACATTTGCTTGTTTCTTCTGTTTTAACACCTGCAAAACAAAATAAATTTAAACAGTGACATATGATAGAGATACAGAAGCATTTGAGATTCAACACGTACATATGACATTGACATAGATACTCATGATACAAACAAGTTCCCAATGAACAATAGATACCTTATGAGCTGAGAACAGAACACATGATGACTCCCCAACGGGTGTTGTCTCCTCTGTGGCATCCGGGACTTGGTGCTGCAACTCGGTAGGGCCATTCAAGAAATGGGGAGGTGACGATGTAGGCAACGATGAAACTGAAGATAAAGCAACAGGCTGAGGAGTTGCAGGTGAGGTCCGGAAAGGCACAGCAGCAGGCCGAACTGGCGAAGTAAAGACGGGAGGGCCAGGCGGAGTGCTCAAATGAGAGATTGGGCTCCCAGTTTTAACCCCATTTGCAGGTGATTGCAAGTTTGGGGTTTTGATTGGAGGGGACAGGGTTTGATCTTGCTGTAACATCGGTGGAGGAAACCTGGGCTGTACAGATGAGGTTGGAGGTGGCGGAATCGGGATTCTATTAGGCTGAGGGGGCGACATGTCCTGGTATGCAGGGTTGACACTACTAGAGTATCCAGGCGAACGTTGTGGAGGATTCGCCATTGACATTCAAAATTGCCTTTATAGAGTAACAACAATACTCCAAAACTGGAGAACCAAGTATCAGAATTCGATGAAAGCTGTAAAAATAATTGAAACCCAACCCCTGTTTTTAGCAGTAATTACAAGGAAAGGGCTTGAATTCTGCAGAAAATTTCAATGAACCATTCATACGAGTTCAATTAAGATAAGATGAAACCCAGAATCCCAACTCTATCGACGAACCCAGGAAAAAACAAAAACTGGATCTTGATTGAATCCCAGTTCAGGAAACTCCCCGTACAGTGAAAAAAAAACACCAAAGATCACCGAATTCGAACTTTCCGAAATCAAATTGAATTTCTTTTCAAGAAATAAACATAATTTGACAAATCCTCGCCAAGCTCTCCATCTCCACACAATTTAAAAAAAAAAATACTACTACCAGTTGGATTCAAGACTGTCTCTAATGTAAAGGATCTAGGGTTCAAACGAATAAAGAATAGCAATTCAATTGAAACGAATAAAGAAAATGGAAATCGCGTACCTGGGAATTACAAGAGAAACGAGAAATATATGATCTTTATTATATAAATTCAAAAACCCAATATTACTATGTGTATCATCATATGATTTTGACAATTTGACTCTTTTGAGTTTTTGTGTTCTGGTTTGTGACTTGCCCTTGCTCTGTGCGCATGTGTTGGTGCACATGTGGTAACACTTATGTTTCTATTCAACGCTTTCACCGATTTTGCTCAGCTGGCGCTTCCTTGAATTTTGATTGGTTACTTATGATCTTGCCAACAAAATTTTCTGACGTGTCCCAGATGAATCAACGGAACGCTAAACCGGGTTCGATTTGAAATTAACGATTTTTTTTTTTTAAAAAAAAAATTAACTTTATATTTGATATTAACTGATAAATGTATTTTTGGTTTTAGTTAAATTTTACATTGTAAAGTTTAACATTTTTATAACTTCATCAAATCATAATATCTGTCCATTTAATGAAATTATACTACATTGTGTTACACGGTCTAAAGCCGAACAATATTTTAAGTTCGAATTATTATACTATATTTATATATAAAAATAATAATAATAATAATAACAATAATAATAATAATATGTGGTGTTATCAAAATCTTAGTCGTTGATATAATTCTAACTCACAAACTTATTTAAAATTAAATAAAACTCATTTATCAATACCTTAATATAGGGGTCGTTTGTTTTTTATTTATTTTTTAAATTGAAATTTTACTAAAAATTGAATAGTGACTGAAACCTGAATCGAAATTATATGTTTGTTTTTTAATTTTTATCATATCTGAATAGAATGTCAACTTTCTTATATATTTTTTTAATATAAAATGGTTTAAATACATATAATTTGATATTTATACCTTTTTACTATTAATTGTTATGTATTTTCATTTTATACGATAAAAACAACTAAATAAAAATAATTTAATAAATTTTAAACCATTTTTATGTAATAATTGCAATATATTATTTATGATTAAGATATAATAAATAATTGTTTAAAAAATAATATGATAAATGATGGTTTAGAAATAGTTTTGACTTAAAAAAAATGAAGGTTTAACGATGGTGTTCAAAGTTACAAGTGTTTTAGAATTAAATTAAATGTCAAGATTTCTTGTTTTTATTTTAAGTTTTTTTTTTTTTGATATTTTTAAGTTGTTTAACCATTTAAAAACAAACAAAACAACTTAATAATTTCAATTCAGACCAATTAAGTTTAAAGTGTAAAAAACGAACAATCCCTATTAGTTCAATCACATATTAATCGGATTAAAAAATATATATAAATAAGATATGTTCATATGTTCTAGTAAATTATACTACATGGAACATGTGTCGGAGAATAGTACAATTAATTTTCAATTAAATTGGTCACAACTTATATCTTACATTTATAATTAAGTTCATGATTTCTGAATTTCACTACTTACTAAATTTATTAGAAATTAAATTTCATACCCCACTCACTTGATTTCTCATATCCATCTCTATTGGAAAAGGAATTCATGATATTTTTATAAAAGGCCCTCGAAAGAAAAAAAAAAACTTCTTTCCACTTTATCATTTTGTATTAGGGATTTTTCTCTATCATTCTCTCGTGTTTATTGTCTTCCCCAATACTTGCTGCAGGTACAATTGATTTAATAATTATCATAGATTTCATGAATATATATAAAATCTAAGGGTGTACACAAAACCGTCAAATCGAACCAAACCGACCAACCCAACCCAACCCATAAAGTTTGGATTGGTTCGATTACAAATATAAAAAATGGTTGTGTTGGTTTGTCTTTTGAACAAACCGATTAAAGGCGGTTCAGTTTGGGTTGAGTGAAATAATTCACCAACCCAAACCAAACCACACATTATTGTTGACGTTGATTTCTGGATTGTGTCAGAAAAGCCAACAATGATTGTATTTCGGCTATTAATTCAAAGAGAAAGAGATTCAGAGAGAGTAACGAAAACACAAGTTTTACGTGGTAAAACTCCGATGACCGGAGAAACGTCCACGGATGGTTGATGGATCAACCAAGCCAAAATCCACTATGAAAATATGATGTTTACAAGCTCTCGATCTCTCTTTTTTCTCTCTGTATTTTTCTGTTGCTAGTTGTGTATGTTATATTGCCTATATTTCTTTTGGAATGAGATTATGGGTCTATTTATATGTTTATAGAATCCTAATCTACTTTGTACAGGTAATACAAGATCTTTATATTTAATTGTGATTCGGTTACTTGCTTGAGGTTGATTTGTCTTCTTTCCTATTTCGGAGTCTCTTATGGAAATCGAATGAGACTCTAGTAGTACAGTTTTATTTGGACTTGTTTCCTTATAAGAAGGTAGTCTTTGTAGCGAAATCAAGTTCTTTCCTGATTGAGGATTCTTCTAGCTCAGTATTCTGTTATCTTTAGGATTCTTCCTGATGGATATCTTCGCATATTTAATTACTTAATCCGTGTGAATTAAGCACCAAGTTTCTTGTTCGGGTCGCATTTATCCCGGGTAAGAATAACACTGGTTGGTCCTAAGTAGATCCCTTTGAGCCCGAGTAGAAGATGCTTTTTGGTTAATCCTGAGTACTTTTAATCGATTCGGAGTAATTTAGTTGATCCCGAGTAGGTCTTGCCATGCTACTGGTTTACTCGGGTTTTCTTCTCTTTAATGATGTCTCGTAGGTTATTTCCTAAGTGCCTATTTTGGTATCCACCTGACAATTTTATCCTTTTTATTGATGACATGTATGCTTAGTAAAATTCACATACGACAATTATAGAAAGTAAAACTAAAATATAAAATTCACCTACGTTTTCTATTCGGTCCCTGTTTTATAACTTTTACCAATTACTTTAAGCTTTTATAGTTTATTTATTTGTTTTGATACAATTCTTCTGATTGATTGATATATTAGAGTTTTACTAGCATAGATGTTATCAAACATATCTTTAATTAGTAATTACTCATTTGACTTTTTTGTACTTCCTTTATATATATATAATTAATATTTAATGTTATGATTATTTTTTAAAAATATTTTTTATAATATAATACCAAAAAATAAAAGATTTTTGAGTTCAAATCTAAACCAGTAAACTAATCCAAACCAACCCGACATTTTTTGGTTTGGTTTGGTTTGAATCGGTTTGAAAAATCAAATTGGTTTGGGTTGGATTGAAATTTAGTCAAACCGATCCATATTGGTTTGGTTTGACATTGACCCTCAACCCAAACCAAACCAAACCGAAAATGCACACCTCTAATAAAATCTTGTTAATTAGCACCGATTATATATCGATATATTTATATATAAATATTAAATGAATATATTATAAAATTTTGTTAATAATGATTATTAATGTGTTGCACCGATTATATATATACATGATTTCATACACAAGAGTTTGATGGCAACAAAATGTAACAAATTCAAATTTAATTATATATATATAGTATACGTGAATAAAAAAAATAAAAAATAAAAGTGAACCGAATTTTGATTCTAATCAAAATGGAACTGTGGCAAAGTTTGCTTTGACGTTATTTTTATTTTACGTAAATCATTTTGGTTTACATTTTTTTTCTTTTCTTTTTTTAATCTTTATATCGGTTTACGTAATTAATAATTTATGTTATTATAGTCATGTGATTTATGGAAAATTCATCTTTATATTTACATGTTGTATTTATGAACTAAAAATAACTACTGTATATTTATATCTTTTATATATTGAAAAATTCCATCATATGGGGCTACACATGTGAATATTAAATATGTTGTGTTATCTTTTGGATAAGCCTAAATTAAAGTGATCTAATTAAGATTTAAAGTGTTAAGGCTTAAGGGTATAATTGTCATGGAATTAATGTGTAGATACCGGAGTGCTATTTCTAATTTGTTGAGGGGCCGAATTAGAAATATCAAACATATAATAATTTGATTATTATATATATTTAGGGTTATGGTCCCAAAATTACACGATACTTTTGTTTTCTCTGTATCCCCGTCAACAGAGCAAAATAGAATACGGTAGGGTTCATAAAGGTCGTGATAATTTGGAAGATCACAACCCCCGTTCACAAATCTCCAGCAATGGATTCAGGTACGCTTCCGCTATTAATTCTTTTCAATTTTCTTTTGAATTGACATGGGTCAATATTATATGTATCTAGGGTTTGATTAATCATGATATAAAAACATGTTTAGGTTATTCAGATTAATTATGTGCCTATACATACTAGTTTATGTGTTAATCGAAATTCCTAACATTATAAATATATATATATTGAATATGTGAAATATGAAAATAAGTTAAAGGAATTGATAGTTGTATTTCCTCCGTTTTCATATGTACAAAAGTGACAAATATAAACACGGACACCAACGACTATAAAGCTAATCAGGGATGACTTTTGAAGAGCAAAATCATATTCATGATTTTAGCAAGATTTGAATTCCTTTGAAATAGCAAGACAAGCAACTATATTTACGTCTATTGATTTGATTATGTTCCAGCATGTGCGCATCATATAAAGTGTGGTCTGAGATTGAGGTATTATTTCACCCTCCCTCAAGCTTGGCAATGAAGGGGAATGAACTTCAAGCTTGTAACGAAAATCTTCAAATTGTTCTCTCGATAATGCTTTGGTGAGGACATCAACAATTTGCTTGGAAGTGGGAAGGTAACGAAGGCAAAGGGTCCCAGTCGTGATCTTTTCTTGGATGAAATAATAGTAAATTTCAATGTGCTTCGTACGATCATGGAACACCGGACTAGAGGACAAATGAATGGCACTCTTATTGTCACATAAAAGAAGAGGACGTCGTTCAAGTGTGAAACCAATGTCATAAATAAGGTGTTGGAGCCATCTGATATCAACAACAGTAGTTGCTAGAGCACGGTACTCAGCTTCCGTACTTGAACGAGAGGTTGTCGGTTGCTTCTTTAATAAACATGCAATGCAATTTGATCCATGGAAAATGTAGAATCCGGTTGTGCTTCTTCTAGTGGTGGGATAACCAGCTCAAATCTGCATCACAAAAGGCATTAAGAATTAGTGCGCTTTGTGATGAATACCGAATACCATAATTATTGTTCATTTGATATATCGGAGAATATACTTGACAACTCAAAGATCTTCATGGTTGGGTTTTGGAAGCGTTGGCATACTAAATTGACAGTATGGGTAAGGTCCAGTCTAGAGAATGTTAGGTATTGAAGGGAGCCACATAGTTGCTGATAGTTAATAGGATCAGTCAGAAGTGTGTCATCAAGAAGGGGACTTGGTTTTTGGGCAATTGGGGTATTAATTTTTGTGGCATCAAGCATTTGAGCTTTAGATAAAAGGTCATGGGCATATTTGGTTTGAGAAAGAAAAATGCCATAGGGGAAGTGTTTGACTTCTTGAACTAAAAAATAATGGAGATTGCCCAAATCTATGAGTGAAAATTCCTTGTTTAATCGGGTGATAAGATGAGCAATATAAGAGGAGTCATTGTCAGAGAGGACAACATCATCTACATAAACAAATAAAAGAATTAGTCTAGCGTTTGAATGATAAATAAATAAAGAATGATCAACTTTACTACAAATAAAACCAATAGAGATAAGAGTTGAAGAAAGTTTGGAAAACCAAGCGTGAGGTGCATGTTTAAGACCATAAGTGATTTTTGTGAAAAATACACATGATGTAGGTATTTTGAATTCACAAAACCAAAGGGTTGTTCCATAAAAATACGTTAATGAAGAACACTATTAAGAAAAACGTTCTTAACATCAAGTTGTTGTAGTGGCCATTGGAAGTACATGGCAAGAGTGAACACAACTCGTATGGTTATTGCCTTGACAACAGGACTTAAGGTTTCACCAAAATATAGGCCGGGAATTTGAGTGTATTTCTTAGCAACTAACCATGCTTTGAAATGGTCGATATTGCCATCCTCTAAAAATTTGGTGTGATATACCCATTTGTTGCTGACGACGTTGGCATTGATTGGGCGAGGTACGAATGTCCAAGTTTTATTTTTATATAAAGCATCAATCTCTTCTTGCATGGCCTCTTCCAATTTTGGAACTTTAGAGCATTTTTGAGAGTTTTTGGTTCATCTACAGAAACAAGAAGAGCATTGTGAAAGGTGGTGGTATGAAAAACATAATCTTTTAGATATGAGGGAGAATTTCTGTCATGTTGAGGTCATTAAGGGGGAGAGGGGGGCGGTGGAAGGTCAACTACAAGGGTGTTAGATTCTTGTGTTGAGGAAGTATGAGGAGATGAAGAGTTTTCAGGAGATATTACAGAGGCAAGTAAAGTAGTCAAATTAATAGGGAATTTTAGAGATTCTGTGGGTATAAGGTCAATATCAACTTGGCATGATTTTTTTGAACTGGAAGGAGGCAAGGTAGACTTGAGAGATTCTTCATGTAACTTCCCTGAAACCCACTCATCAAAGTTAGGAAAAGTTGTGATAGAAAATTCTTGAGAAAGAGAAGAGGATTCCTTATTTAAAAAAGGAAAACATGTTTCATTAAATACTACATGTCTAGAAATATAAACATGATATGATTGAGGATCAAGGCACCTATAGCCTATTTGTAAAGGGCTATACCCTAAGAAAACACATGGTATAGTTTTCTTGGAAAACTTATGCACGCTATGAGTTTTTAAATAAGGAAAGCATTGTGAACCAAAGATGTGTTAACCAGAATAATTAGCATTGTTACCAAATAATTTAAAATAAGGAGTGTCCTTACCAATAGATGAGAGAGGTAACCTATTTATGAGAATTATAGAAGTTAAAAATGCATCTACCCAAAATTTAAAAGAAACGTTAGCATGAAAAAGAAGAGACAATCATGTCTCAACGATGTACCCATGCTTCCTTTCGGCTAATCCATTTTGTTCTTGTGTGTGAGGGCAAGAGATATGTTGTTCGATGCCGCTTTAAGTCAAATGATTTATGAAATCATTTGAAGTGAACTCACCACCGCCGTCACATTGAAAATTTTGATTTTCCTATCAAAATGATTTTCTGTAAAAGCTAGAAACTTTAGAAAACAAGAATAAAATTCAGATTTAAACTTTAACGGATATAACCATGTATATCATATAAAATCGTCTATAAAAATCACATAATATTGAAACCTTTGAGATGAAAGAGTTAGAGTTGGTCCCCATAAATCACTATGGATTTTCTGAAGAGAAAATTTTGAAATAGATTCTGATTCATTGAAGGAAAGTTTACAACGTTTCCCAAGTTAACAACCAGAACAACTAGTATCTTTAGTTAGTCATTTGGCAACATTTATAACTTTCTTATTCTCTAAGCTTTTCAAAAATGCAGAATTAGGATGTCCTAATTGGGCATGCCAAACATCCAAGGAAACTCCTTTTGCGTTGACTGCGGCTAGTGCCTCAAATTTTCCTTCTTCAAGAGAAAATAATATCCCTTGCCTATGTCCTTTGGCTATTATCTGTTGCTTGGAATCCTTAATAACAAAACCAAAAGAGTTAAATTCAAAAAGAGCAAGCATTATCGTCAATGAGTCTACTAACATATAATAAGTTCTTTTTTTTATCTTAGGAACAACAGTGATATTTTTAAGAGCAAGTTTTCCATAGGAGGTATTAAACGAAGCATTATCGGTATGAGTGATTGGTAACGCTTGGCCATTATCTACAAAAATATGATATGTACCACAATAGGACTTTAAATATTTAAGGATACCTCTTTGATTTTTCATGTGTGTCATTGCTCCTGAGTTGGCATAAAAATTGGGATCGTTATTGTCATTAAGGTTCATTGCTACCAAAGCTTATTGAGCAATTTCTTCTTCATTTGCATAGTCATATCTGTAGTAACATGTTACAACAGTATGGTTGGTTCTACCACAAATTTGGCAAGCTCCCTTGCCTTGATTGTTGCCATTACTGTAATTTTGATGGTTCTTGAGGGGGTTGTGGAGTTTGAGGCTTAAGTGTTGTTATTGCTGTAGTTGGGACAGTTTTGTGAAAATGAGTTAAATCCTCAACCGAGTCTTTTACCTTGTCCTCCACGCATAGTTCTTCCCTTTCCTCTTTGTCCAAGTAAGGCTTGAATATGATCAATGGAAGACTTCTCTTCGATAAGGTAAAATTGTTCATAATTTTGCAAAGACATAACATATTGATTAGAGAAAGAATAATGTTGTTTGGAAAAAACCGCAATACGAAATTCCTTATATTTGCTTCCAAATCCTTTTAAGACTTTAAACACTTTGTCCACATCGAAAAGTGGTTTTCCAATGGCAGCAAGCTTATCATAAATCTCTTCAAATTTTTGGATGTATTCATCCAAAGAGAGATTTCCTTTAGACAAGCTATAGAGGCTGTTTTAAAATCGAGCCTCAACATCCTCAGTGTTAGGCAACAACTGGTCATGGACTGTTTTCCAAATGGAATAATCTGTATCCCCTATGTATATCTTTACAATAGTCTTTTCCTTCATATTTGCAAGAAACCGATGTGATGTGAGCAAGCCATCATTTAAAATCCACTACTCTTTATTTGGAATTTTTGGTTGGATTTCAGCTGAATCAGTGACTTAATTAGCAGATTTTTTAGAATTTGTGATATGATGTTCTAAGTAAAGGCTTCAGACTAAAGGTAAGATATGTGATTTCCAAATGAGAATGGTTGTAAAGGATAATTGAATGGATATCAAGCTGAAACATTGGTAAAAGGATTGAAATGAGAGTTTGGGTTCTTCAAGAGATAAAATCTTTGAAGAAGAAGGCTCTGATACCATTTTGAATTTGTGAAATATGAAATAAGCTAAAGGAATTAATAGTTGTATTTCCTCTATTTTCATATGTACAAAAGTGATAAATATATACACCGACACCAACAACTATATAGCTAATCAGCGATGACTTTGAAAAGCAAAATCATATAATGATTTTAGCAAGATAATTGGGTCAACCTAGCCGATTTGAATTCCTTTGAAATAGCAAGACAAATAGCTCTATTTACTCTATTGATTTGATTATGTTCCAGCAGGTGTGCATCATTTTCTCCTTGAAGTGTGGTCTGAGTTTGAGGTATTGTTTCAATATACACTACTGCAACTTCGTGTTTTTTTAATCAAGTTACCTCAATAGTTCTTTATCTAATTTGCATTTTGCATATGGTATCGACAAATGGCTCGTTTAATTTTATCAAGAAGTAAGAAATTTTTTGTTACCTTGAACACTTTGGTCATCATATATCGAACTATATGAGCAATATAAAACATATTTTCTCATATAAACAATAAAAAAGATATATGTCATCATGTTATATATATATATATATATATATATATATATATATATATATATATATATATATATATATATACAAGAGTATTCTTGTAATCAACTCTGTATCATTTCGATCCCTTAGTTTAAGTAACCACTAGAATAGAGTAAATGTGATTATGTTTCTGATTCCTAAATTGTTAGTAAACACTATAATGAAATTTGATAACTTGATTTTGATTCTCCTTCATTCTCTTTCTAGTTGAACTGATTCCATCCAATTCTATTAGTAAAAGCACGTAGAGTATACGCATATTTGAGATTAGCCGAAATTTTGTTTCAGTCTGTATATACAATTAAGAGAAACAATTCATTTGTATATCATCTCTCACCAGAGAGGGTAGTACACATCCTTTCCTAATTGGTGGTGAGAAGTTTGAGTTCCACCATACGTATTTTATAAACATGTGTAGGGTGTTTTCTCCTTGATCCCCTCGACAATCCAATTGTATTTGTTGTATCACTTAAAAAAAAAGAGAAAAAATTCATTCTTATATATTCAAAGATTCAACATCAATAACAAAATTAAAATGACCATAACAATTAGTAGAAATTATAATAAATTAGATGAGATGAGATTGATCAAGTGGTATATCACTCACACCTACACCACAAGGTTGTGGCAGGGCCGAACCTGACTTTATAAAGGCTCGAGGTAGAATTGTATAATGGGTCCCTTGTTTCATAATAATAGTTTTTGCTCTCTCTACATATATATATATATATATATATATATATATATATATATATATATATATATATAATGAGTCTCTCATAAGGAATCTCTTATTTTAATTTCAGTAAGAAACATGATGAAAACATATCGATTTTAATGAATTTTGATATGACTTTTTTTGTGGATGATGAGTTCAATGAAATTTACATACAAATAAATTTGAGATTTTTTCGGGTACTGAAACTATTTATCCAAATTTTATTAAATATGATGGCATTGGAAAATAGATGAAATATAGGAAAATTTAAGAAAAATAGTTATTGTATTTGAAAAATTCTCAAATGTTGTTCATAAGTCGATTTTAATGAACTCATCATCCACAAAAAAAAATCGGATCAAATTTCATCAAGGTCATTACAAATATTAAAACAAGGGACCACTCATGATAGACTCACTATACATACATACGTACATACACACACACACACACACACACACACACACATATATATATATATATATTGTTTTTTTTTCTCATCAGGGCAAACTGATTTTATTTATATCAATTCTACAACTATCAATAACTAGATTCACATATTTCAATTTAGTCAAAGTCTTCTTAAACTTAATCAATGACTCACAAGTCTCGTTATAATATTAGAAGTTCAGTTCGATCATGAGGAGATAAAAACTATATTATAACTATATATATAAAACATGTTTTTATGTATTTAGTCAGAAAATGATAATTTCATTAAAGACAAAATAATATCATATGATAAATACGTTTATTATATATACAAATAAAATTTTCATATAACTCAAACAAAATTTATTATATAACTCAAGTAAAATGAGAAATGAAGATATAGAGAAAATGAGAAATAAGAATATGTATAATGCCGAGAGAGAAAATGAAAGAGACGTGTTTGAACGTTTGGTGGCTACAGAGAAAATTAGAAAAAGATGTGTTGACGTTGATTTCTGGATTGTATTAGAAAAGCCAACAAGGATTGGATTTTGGCCATCAATTCAAAGAGAAAGAGATTAGAGAAAGTAATCAAGACACAAGTTTTACGTGGTAAAACTCCGATGACCGGAGAAACGTCCACGGGTGGTTGAAGGATCCACCAAGCCAAAATCCACTATGAAAATATGATGTTTACAAACTCTCGATCTCTCTTTCTTCTCTCTGTATTTTTCTATTGCTTGCTATCTCTCTCTTTTTGGTGAGATTATGAGTCTATTTATATGTTTATAGAGCCCTTTTCTGCCTATTACAAGTAATAGATCTTTGTATTTAATTACAATTATTTACTTGCTTGAGGCCGATTGTCTTCTTTTCTATTTCGAAGTCTTGTATTGAAATCGAATGAGATTCTAGTAGTGCAGTCCAATTTGGACTTGTTTTCTTATAAGAATGTGATCTTTGTAAAGAAATAAAGTTGTTGCCTGATTGGGAACCCTTCCAGCTCAGTATTATGTTCTCTTTGGGATTCCTTCCTAATATGGATATCTTCGTGTATTTAATGACCTAATCCATGTGAACTAAACACTAAGCTTCTTATTCGGTTTTCTTCATATTTATCCCCAGCAAGGATAATCCAGTAGGGCCCGAGTAACATCGTTTGAGCCCGAGTGGAAGAGTTATTTAACTAGTCCCGAGTATCGTTAACTGATCCCGAGTAGGTTTCATTCAACATCCGCTTATTCGGGTTTTCTATTCTTCGGCAATGTTTTGTAGGATATTTTCTGAATGTCTATTTGGATGTCCACCTAACAGTTTTCTCATTTTTGTCAATGATGTATATGCTTGGTAAAATTCACATACGACAATACCCCCTTAAAATATTTTTGCAGAATAAAGTTTCGTTTCGGGCAAAAGTATTTTAATCATCTCAATTTTTTATTTTTGTGCCAGAGTAAACGTCTTATCATAATGGCGTGTCTTAATGGTGACCCTGCAATTTCGATTCACCCCCTCACGCGAGATCTTTAATGATGACGACGTTTTGAAGTTCTGACGGCTGAGGCTAGTTCTTGTTTTGACACGTGTCCTTTACCTCTTCGTTTTTCGATATCATTTATGAGAAATGATTTTCACATCTCCTCGGGCGCCGCCTACGTCATCAAGCTTCGTCATAGGTTTTTCCTACCTTGAGACCCTAGGGTTTCATGTCACCACCCCTTTAAATTCTTCATTGAGTTTGCACTGGTTTATTCTTAAATTTTTTAGCAACAGAAAAATAAAATTCTCTGAACCCAGATTTCTCTAAGCAGAAAGTCGCGATTCACCGTTGAAGATCTTGCACCACTTTATTCAAGGTTAGTTTTAATGAAGCCCTCTTCCCAACATCGGCTTTTTAATATCGCTTTCGACGCGTTAGAATGCGGGGATTTCCAATTAGTTTCTTACATTAGAAGATTATTGGGGGAAATCCCTGCTGATGAACCTCCATTTTTAAAAGTTGATGTCTCAAGACTTCACCCTGGCGTCACTTTTAGCCCTATATCGAGTTCATCTAGTTCTGATTCTGATATTTCTGAGCACAGGGTAACTCTTCGAAGGATGGGAAACCATCAAAGTAGAAACGCAGTCCGCAAACACGACTCGGGCGATATTCTGATTAGGGAGAAAACTATCAGCGAGAGCGAAGTTGAGGAGGCGTGCAGGACGTCTCGCCTTACATTTACTGCTGACCGTCCGAGCGGGTTCGACATTGAGCCGAATGTGGTTGGGCCAGTTGAAATAGGGAAGTATCGCTCCCGATTCGACTTGCCCCGACTCGGTCACTCTTGTTTCTGTGGGGGATAGGGCTGTGTGGAATCCTTCCTTGGGCATGGTGGCGATTTATGGCTCTATGCTTTGTTGTGGCATCACTCTTCCTCTTCAGCCATTTATTGTTTAGTTTATGGCCAAAGCAGGAATTGCTCAGATTCAGCTGGCCCCGAAAAGCTACAGAATCTTAATGTGCACGTGGAACATGTACAGCTGGATAAACCTTTCACCGCCTTCCCCAAATGAAATCAGGCATTTTTTTACATTAAGGCAGTCGGGCAAGACGGAGACTTACTTCCTTATGTCTAATCGGCCAGACTGCTGGGTTCCTGAGGGGACAAAAGTGAGTCGGGATGCTGATATTTCTGAAGACCCCAAAAAGAAAGGTTTTATATGGGGGTTTCCTACGTCCAACAAGTTCTGGAAGAACAGTTAGTTTTTTACCAGAGGGAGTGTCAGGCTGGAAGTCACCCTCAAATCCGGGGATTCTCGAGTGGTACTGAAAGTCCCTCGGTTCTTCTGTTCCCCTGAGGTATGGAACAAGAAGAATATCGATTACAGTTTACACTAGAGAAGATGAGCAAGTCTTATCTCTTCATTGAGTCGAAGATGATTGAGTTCTGCTTCTTTAGAAAAAATTTGGGCGAACGCAGGCGATGTAAGCGATTTTCGCAAACTTTTCCTTTCAATGTTATATATATATATATATATATATATATATATATATTGTTTTGCATTCTGACGTGGTTTCTTTTTTCTAGTGTTTGATACGGACGTCGTCTATGATCTTCAGGCTCGCAAAGTGAAGGTAATCATTCAGGCGAGTTGGAAAGAGGTGGCTCGTCAAGGTGGCGAAGGCATTGCCCCTCCTAAGTCTAATGAAGAGACTGATGCCGTTGAGGAGCAGATTCCCGAAGAAGTCCCTGAGGGCATTTTTCAACCGAGAGTTGGGGAGACTAGCGGTCCGAGTGGCCCGATCTATACTCAGCTACCTGTCGATCGGCAAAGGCAAAGTAAAGGTGTTGGTGAGAAGCTTGCCGAGCAGACTGACGCCGGTGATGGAGGTAATTCTTCAACTGGACAAGAAGCTATGGGTCCCGAATTTTTTGAAGCCTTCCAGAATGACACTATGGAGGACCCCACAACTGATCTCAGTTTCCACCGTTCTCGGGATGAGAAACAGAAGGCAATCAACTCTCCAACTCGTCATCTCAAGGTTCATCGGGTGGTTACTTTCATCGATTCCATCGATGAAGATGTTGCAGATGAGATCCCCCCAAGCGTTGGTCCTGGAGCGTCAGTAGATGCTGCAGCTTCAGAACCGGATAGGGCTTCTCCTGCTCCTGAGGTTGGAGATCTGGAGGCTGAACCCTCGGGGGTTCCTTCATATCCTTCTCCCAGGACATGCTGCGAGAGATATCCTCTGGTCGGGCTTTTATTGGGGAAAACAATTGGAGCATTTTTCGGGATGGCTTGTTAACCGAACATCTTCAAAATGTTTTTAATGGCGCATCTTATGTAAGCTACTTGGCTTCTTTAATGTTTTGCTAGTCTGCCAGATTTCTAATCGTAATTCTTTTACAGATGGTAGCCGAATTTGTTGAGCTAATTCAAATGCAGCAATATCAAGCTGATCGAATAAGGCGTCTGGAGGCTCAGCTGAAGGAAAATGAGAAGGGTCATGCTCGGGCCAGAGCGGCTTATCAGCAAGAGGTTGGCTCTGTACAAATATTTGCCAACCATTGTCTGGAAAAGCAAGTTGAGGCCGAGGAAAGGGCGTCTTTGGCAGAGGAGAAGACATCATCACTTTAAAATCTCTTATCCTCTACCAAAGAATCCATGCTTAAGGCCGAGCAGGAGGCAGAGCAGTCGATGTCGGCGTACGAGCAAAAAATTGAAAACCTGGAGCGCCAAGTGTTGACAGTTGAATCCTTATCCTGAAAGGCCAGGCTAGAACTTGAAGTACAAGAGGTGGATCGCTTTAAAAGATCCCATGTTTATGATGCTCTACTCCTTCGGGAGTTTCAGCGCGGGCTAGTTTCAGTCGGTGAGTTCTTTAAAGTTAAGAATAGGGCGACTGAGAAGGTCCGAGCCAATTGTCAATCAAACATCACGTAGACCAGTCCTTGGAGTCTCTTCGGACTCAGATAAAGGAATGGAGAGCTTACTGCCGCAGCCAAGGCAAAGAGACCATTCCCATGCACTTAGAAATTCTGTCCGAACACTCCCTCTCAACCTTTTGCGTCAGTCAAGAGTCGGTCGAGGGTGTGGTACCAGATGTTGGGTAGGTCCCGGGTGAGGATTACAGCCAATGGATGGATGATACTGCCGACACTATTGCTTGGCCATCTAACGAAAGCCTGCTCTGTGAATACGAGATGGTGCCAGACCCGAGTATCGGTAAAAGCTTGAAATCCTCGCAACCTTAATTTTTGTAAACTGTAACCATTCTTTTAAGAGATCAATAAAATTCTATCTTATTCTGAATTGAATGGTTTTGATATTGTTCATTGCTGATTGTTGCCGAGTGTTTTATTAATCTGGTTGACGTTTGGGTAACTTAACCGAGTCTTATTAAACCGATCGTTACCCGAATAACTTAGATGTCAAGTATCTTATTAAACTGGCTCTTCAATGTTCAGGTAACTTAACCGAGTATCTTATTAAACTGGTTGTTACCCGAATGACTTTAATTGCCAAGTATCTTATTAAACTGGCTATTTATTATTAACCGAGTCATCTTAAAACAGGTAAGTTTATACTTGTGTATCATACCCTGTTGCTACCCGAACATTACATCAAGGCTTACCATGATCATATGTTCGAGTCATTATGCAATACCAAGGACGTCTCCTCGGTTTTTATGCGTAAAGGTTTACCGAATCGTTGAGCTCTTTAAATAAAAATTGCTCAACACAGCTATTCATTTCATTGGAATTTCTTCTGATAGCGTCCCGAGCATTTTTTCAGAATCTGGTGCATCGGGTTTGCCTTTTTGTTAAGGTCGATTTGACCTTGCTCGGCTGGCATGCTCCTTCGAGCTTCTCCGACCATTAGGGATTTGATGGTCCCGAGTATTCTATTTGCATGTTCTTATTATCATGTTCTTCCATATGCTCTTATTATCGTATGCTGTCGAAAATCCCGAGTAATTTTTATTTATCATTGCAAAATCAACAAAGATTTAAATTCCACAGCTAATATTTATCCTAACTAATACTGTTCTGACTAGAAAAAAGAACAAAAAGAAGAAAAATAATTTAAGGATAGAAAATCTTCAGATATTGGGCATTGCAAGGTCGGGGTAAAACCCCTCCATTGGGTCGTGCAATCCAATACGCCTCATGGCCAGTTATTCCCTCGATCTTGTATGGGTCTTCCCATTTATCAGTCAGGGAATCTGCAGCTTTATTTTTTGTGTTCAATGACACCTTCCTGAGTACCAGGTCTACTAGCTGGAATTTTCTGACCCGAACATGAGAGTTGTAGTGGCAAGCTACTCTTTACTGATATGCCATATTTCTTATTTGGGACTTCTCCCTTTTCTCTTCTAGCTCATCCAGACTTTGTAATAGCATATCAACGTTATGTTCTTCATCGTATAGCCTGACCCGGGGTGATGCATACGATGTTTTTATAGGGATAACAACTTCTGTTTCGAATGCTAAAGTGTACGGTGTCTCTCCTGTTGAAGTCCTTGCTGTCGATTGGTATGCCCATAATACTTCGGGAAGCTTTTCAACCCAGCTTTCTTTTTTGGCATATAACTTTGATTTGATAGTGTGGTTGATGATTTTATTTACTGCTTTTACCTGCCCATTTTTTTGAGGGTGGGCCGGTATGGCATAGTAATTGGCAATTTGATATTCTTTACACAACTTTCTGAATTTTAGGTTATCAAATTGGGTGCCATTGTCAGTGATTATAGTGTCTAGAACTCCAAACCCATAAAGTATATTTTTTTTCACAAAAATTGTGGTATTTGCTTCTGTGATATGTATTAGTGCTTCAGCTTCTGCCCAATTTGTGAAATAGTCAACAGCTACTATGGAGTGTTTTGCTCCACCCCCTGTTCCAGCTGGCGTTGGGCCAATCAGGTATAATCCTCACATGGCGAATGGCCATGGGGCTGTGAGGTTTCTGAGTTTTTCAGGGGGCTGCCGGATATCGTTGGCAATTCCTTGACAAGTATTGCAACTTTCCGACCACTGGTGTGCATATGAGAAAAATATAGGCCAATAATAGTCTTGCATGAGCACCTTGTGTGCTAAACTTCTACTCCCAGTGTGGTTTCCGAAAACTCCTCAGTGGATCTCCTGAAGCATTCGATGTGCATCTTCTTCTGGTACACATTTATGGAGAGCTCGGGAAAACCCCCTTCTATATAATTCTCCTCTGATCAAGGTGTACCTTGCTGATCGATATCTGATGCGCTTTGCTAATACGGGATCTTTCGGGAGCACGCCTTCTTCCAGGAACCTTTTCAATTGAATCATCCAACTGTCTTGCGGTGTTCAGATTTCTGAAATTTCTAAGTGCTTCGGTTCATCTGTACTAGGTTTAAGGAGATGTGCGGCCGGAATGGTCTTCGGTCTGATTGTGGTTGTTGCTGACTCTAGTTTAGACAATGTGTCTGCCTTTTTATTTTCCACCCTAGGGATCTGAGCAATCTTGTATTCTTTAAATTTTTGGAGGAGTTGTTTTGCGATGTCACGGTAGGCTATCATACCTTTATCTTTGGCTTGGTACTCGTCCATGACCAGGTTGAAAACTACCTGTGAATCGCTGAATATCTCAACTTCGTCTGCCTCGAGAGCTATGCAGACTCTGAGTCCAGCTAATAGTGCCTCGTACTCGGCTTGATTATTAGTTGCTTTGAAATCAAATCTCATGGCACATTCAACATCATCTCTTTCTGGAGTGCATACTACGATCCCTGCCCCACTGCTATAAGTGTTTGAAGAACCATCAATATACAGTTTCCATGGGAAATCTTTACCCGACATTCTTTTTGCTTCTAGGTTTGGTTCTGTGAACTCGGCTATGAAGTCTGCCATAACCTGTCCTTTGAGGGATGTTCTGGGGACATAATGAATGTCGAATTCACTTAGTTCGATTGCCCATTTGGTCAGTCTTCCTGAAATTTTTGGCTATTGCAAAATTTGTCTTAATGGGCAGTTGGTAAGAACCTGGATTGTATAGGCCTGGAAATATGGTCTTAGCTTTTTTACTGCTGAAACCAATACTAATGCCATTTTCTTTGCCTGTGATTACATGGTCTCAGCTGGTAGGAGTGCCTTGCTGGTATAATACACTGGTTTCTGCACTCCATCTTCTGTTCGGACTAAGACTGAGCTTGCTACAAGCTCGGTTATTGACAGATATAACTGAAGTATTTCCCCCGTTTGTGGGTTTGAGAGAATTGGGGCCTGTCCCAGGTACTCTTTTATTTTTAAGAATGTCTGATAACACTTTTCATTCCATTTGAGTCATTTCCCTTTTTTGATTATTTTGAAGAAAGGTGTGCACCTGTCTGTAGCCTTTGAGATGAATCTTTCCAAGGAAGCTAAACACCCTGTTGGCGCTGCACTTCTTTTAACGTTTTTGGTGAGGTCATTTTCTGCAGAGCCTGGATCTTCTCGGGATTAACTTCGATTCCTCTTTGGTGAACTTGAAAACCCAGGAATCTTTCTGAAGGGACTCCGAATAAACATTTGTTCGGGTTCAACTTCATCTGGTATCTCCTTAGAGCATCAAACGTTTCTCAAAGATCCAGGGCATGCTATCTGCAGAGACACATTTAGTCAACATGTCATCAATGTACACTTCCATGTTCCTTCCTATTTGCCGAGTGAAGATTCTGTTGACCAGCCTTTGATATGTAGCACCCGTATTTTTCAAACCGAAGGGCATTACTGTGTAACAGTATAAACCCTGATCTGTTGTGAAAGCTGTCTTTTCCTCGTCGGCCTTGTTCATCCTGATCTGGTTGTATCCTGAGTAGGCGTCCATGAAGCTGAGCAATTCATGGCCTGCTGTGGCATCCACCAGCTGGTCTATCATTGGAAGTGGGAAGCTGTCTTTTTGGCATGCCTTGTTCAGATCCGTAAAATCTACGCACATCCTCAATTGCCCATTTTCTTTTGGATGAGGACTACATTGGCTACCCATTGAGAGTAGTTGACCTCTCTAATTGATTCTGTAGCAAGTAGCTTTTCCACTTCTTGTTTGATTGCCCGACTCCTTTCGGGATTGAACGATCTTCTCTTTTGTATCACATGTTTCGCATTCGGGTCTACTGCGAGATGGTGAGACATTATTCGGGCATCTATCCCGACCATATCTTCTTGACTCCAGGCGAACACATCTTTGTACTATTTAAGCAGATTGGTGAGGTTTTGCTTGACTTTCCCTTATAGGTTAGCCCCGATCTTGACCTTCTTATCTTGTTCATCTTCTTTTAATATCACTTCTTCAACCGGTTCTATTTTGGATTCATTCGA
This sequence comes from Dipteronia dyeriana, assembly GCA_032871835.1. Lineage (NCBI taxonomy): Eukaryota > Viridiplantae > Streptophyta > Magnoliopsida > Sapindales > Sapindaceae > Dipteronia > Dipteronia dyeriana. Next base: position 92,691,221 of record CM065299.1, on the reverse strand, counting down.
CCCTTCCCTTCGATCAAATTCAAATGATAAGAATTCTTTGTGCTGACTTGGCTGCGTTATGGTGCACACCTGTTCAGCATCATTCCTGTCTTTGTATACTGACAAGTTTGCTCTTCGGGCTATCTCTTGGGATCCCTTGACTACCCCTGCTCTGTCGGGAACTTGATCATTAATGCATAAATGGCTATCACAGCCCTTGTTTTATTCAGGAACGGTCGACCCAATAATGCATTATATGGCCAATTGTCCAAATCTACCACTACGAAGTCGAGTAGGACAGTCCTTTGGCATGGTGCCGTTCTAACTTTTAAGGGTAGCTTGACCTTCCAGAGTGACCTGACCTCAATCCTGCCAAACCCTCTGAGTGGAGTATGGAAGGGTTGTAGATCTTTTCGGTCTAACCTGAGTTGATCGTAGACGGCTACATTGAGAATGTCTGTTGAACTCCCATAATCTATCAGTATTCTTCTGACTTCCCGGTGACCAATCCGGGCACTTATGACCAAAGCGTCATTGGGTCGAATGTCGACGCCATGGGAATCTGCCTCTGTGAATATTATCGGGTCCCATCCTTCCTTTACCATTTTCGGGTCTGGCTCAACCGAGTTCATTTCAAAGTTATTCCTTGCTATATTGCTTCTCTGATTTCCTGAGTTCGTTCTCGGTTGATTTTCCCAGTAGATGGTCCTCCAAATATTATATGTACTATCTGATTGGCTTCAGGACTGGCTCTTTGATTTCGACCAGGGTTGAGATCAACCTTAACCTCTTTCTTAGTTTCTGATCTCTCATCTTTTTTCAAGATTACATCCCGCATGTGCCCTTCCCGAATAAGAGTCTCTATGTAATCTCTGAGCTGGTAACACTTTGAAGTCTCGTGACCGGTTTCCTTGTGAAATATGCAATACTTGGTTGTATCTTTTCGGGCAAACTGAGACTGTCGCCGTGGTTCTTGCACCATATTCTTCTCTTCTAAGATGGCCAGGATTTCCTCTTGTTTTTTCCGAAGAGGGGTATAATTGGTATATCTGACTCGGTACTTCTCTGTGGATTGTTCAGCATTACGCCAGTTACCCCCTTCTTTTCTTTTCTCCTTCTCGTTTCTTTTCTGTTTTCCCTTTTGATTCTGCCCCTTGGATTCGACATCCTTCTGCTCGGGCTTTCCTCTGTGCATATAGCTTCCTCCCGTAGCTAACGCTTCTTCCTCGGCCAGTGCATATCCTCCCGCCATATCCATCATGTCAGCATACCTGGTTAGCCGAGCTCTTCTCAAATCAAAAGATAGCCTTCCATTCTGCAGGTTGTTGATGAATGTAGCAATTATTGCTTCATCGTTTGCACTGCCAATTTCTGATACTGCTTGGCCAAATCGTCCCAAGTATTTCTTCAGTGACTCATCTTTCCCTTGCTTTATTTGAGAAAGGTAAGCACCCGACTTTTTCCTGTGAACATTGCTCAGAAATTGCCTTGAGAAGCTCCTGCTCAGTTCTCTGAAATTTCTGATGCTCGCCGGGGGAAATCTCCCGAACCATCTTGAACCTGTGTCTCCTAATGTTTGTGGAAAGTTAAGACACAATAAAGGATCACTGTGGGCATATTGAGCCATGGAACTTTTATATCGTCTGACGTGCTCCTTTGGGTCCGTGTCTTTCTTGAACTGCTCCACGTGCGGTATCCTGAACCTTTATGGGAAAGGGGTCCGCAAGATTTCCCTGGTGAATGAACTATCAGAGTCATCGTCAGATAAATCGTTATAGCCATAACGTCTGACCAGTGCGTCCATCTGACGCCTGTTGTTCACGACTTCTCGAGTTAGGCTCTGGATTATAACATCTCTGTTTCCCACCTGGCTTCCCCGACGGTTAAATCGCTGGGTGATCGTCATTCCTCTTTCTAGCTCTTCACTCTGATGCCGAGTTTCTGGTATAATTTCGTGATGACGCTTGCGATGGTGCAGATCACTATCTTCTGATGATGATCGATCCTTGTGCCGGTCATATTTGAAGTGTTTAGCACGTGCTGTCTGATCCTGGTTCTGCCTCTGGTGTGGTCGTTACTCTTCAGGCGTTTCACGTCCAGTCTGGTTGATCGGGGTAGAGTTCCTTCCAGTTTCCGACATAGTTATTTCTGGCCCTACTACTACCGAACGAAGCCCTACAGGTGGAAGATTAGAAGTCTGTACTTCTGCAGCCAGTAGATTAACCTCTTCCCTTGTTGCGTATGCCACCAATTGCTGCAACGCCTATCGGAAATGCAGCGTCAGGTCTCTGCTGGTTGGAGGAACTTGCTGGATCCCTGCCAGGTGTGTGGGTTGGTTTTCCGTGTTTGCTACTGGATTTCGTGATGTACTGCCAACATGGAAGTTATCCGGTGACTTTTGGCCATTCCCAGAATTGCTTCTGCTTCCTGCCATGGTTGTTAATTAAATAGGAGGTTCAGCCCCTCCTTCTAGCGCCAATTGTTGACGTTGATTTCTGGATTGTATCAGAAAAACCAGTAAGGATTGGATTTCGGCCATCAATTCAAAGAGAAAGAGATTAGAGAAAGTAATCAAGACATAAGTTTTACGTGTTAAAACTCCGATGACCGGATAAACGTCCACGGGTGGTTGAAGGATCCACCAGCCAAAATCCACTATGAAAATATGATGTTTACAAGCTCTCGATCTCTCTTTCTTCTCTCTGTATTTTTCTATTGCTTGTTGTCTCTCTCTTGTTGGCGAGATTATGGGTCTATTTATATGTTTATAGAGCTTTTTTCTGCCTTGTACAAGTAATAGATCTTTATTTAATTACAATTATTTACTTGCTTGAGGCCGATTGTCTTCTTTCCTGTTTCGAAATCTTGTATTGAAATCGAATGGGATTCTAGTAGTGCAGTCTAATTTGGACTTGTTTTCTTATAAGAATGTGATATTTGTAAGGAAATAAAGTTGTTGCCTGATTGGGAACCCTTCCAGCTCAGTATTCTATTCTATTTGGGATTCCTTCCTAATATAGATATCTTCGTGTATTTAATGACCTAATCCGTGTGAACTAAGCACTAAGCTTCTTATTCGGTTTTCTTCATATTTATCCCGAGCAAGGATAATACCAGCAGGGCCCGAGTAACATCGTTTGAGCCCGAGTGGAAGCGTTATTTAACCAGTCCCGAGTATCGTTAACTGATCCCGAGTAGGTTTCATTTAACATCTGCTTATTCGGGTTTTCTATTCTTCGGAACTGTTTTGTAGGATGTTTTCTAAATGCCTATTTGGATGTCCACCTGGCAGTTTTCTCATTCCTGTCAATGACTTGTATGTTTGGTAAAATTCACATACGACAAGATGAAACCCTAAATTTTAGGTAATTTGTCTGAATAAAAAACAAAAAACTAATTGGGATTTGAAAAATAAAATAAAATGTTTTGATCATGCTCTTTGGGTCTGTTTGTTTGAACCAATTTCAATTTTTTCTGTTTTTCTAATTTCGTAGAGTATTTTTTTTTTTAACAAACGATTTGGCCTTTTTTTTGTTTAAAATAAAAATGTATTCATATAACTAGTGGTGTAAAAATGGTCTGGCCCGGCCCATTAGGGACGGCCTGCCCAGTCCATTTCTGGAAACAGGCCTGGCACACGACGGTGTCGTTGGCCGGCCCGGCCCGGCCCGGCCCGGCCCGGCCTGTTTCCAGAGAAGCAGGCCCGGCACGGCACGGCACGCCGGCCTGCCTCAGGCGGGCCGTGCCAGGCCGGCCCTCCGGGCCCCTCTGGAGGGCCGGGCGGGCCAGGCCTAACGGGCCTGGTCCGTCGGGTTAGTTTTTTGGTCCAATTTTTTTTCCAAATTACGTTTTTTTGGATTTAGGGTATAGGGTTTAGGATTTATAGTTTATGGTTAAGGGTTTAGAATTTAAAATGAATGAAGAGAACGAACAATTATTAGGATTTGAAATGAATAAAGAGAACGAACAATTTTTTAATTATTTATTTATTTTTCACTTATGGAATTCAGTAATACATATCTACATGATTGCCTCATTAAAAACCTTACCAAGAAAAACCCAGTGGGATAAAAACTTGGTAAGGTAAAAAGAGTGCAACCGTTTTACAACTTACAAGTAAATAATAAATACATATGTAAAAGTATAACCTAGTTCTGGCTCTGACCACTACCTGAAGAGTCATCAATATATAGATTGTCGAAATTTAGATTAAGTTCTTTATCTACAGTTAGATTTTGTAACCTTTTTTTAGCATGCTCCCAATCCCGAAGGCATGTTAATACCTCCACCATCTCTGGAGACAAACAACTTCTTCTTGGTTCAATTATGCGTCCACTGGTGCTGAAAGCTTGTTCTGAAGACACCGTTGACACTGGAATAACCAGTACGTCACGTGCTAAGTGTGACAGAACTGGATACCTGTACGTATAGGTCTTCCACCATAACAACAAATCAAACTCTTCCTTGTCTTCAATAGCATCGAACTGTGCTTCAAGGTACCTAATAAGTTCGGTACAAGAAGATGGGCTAGATCTTTGCCCTGAAGAAGTACTTGCTGATTTGTCTTTTTTTCTTCGTTTCAGAAGGCTCCAACTTGTTTGCTTCGGCTCTGTCTCCGGTCGTGTTAATTGGGGGATGTCAATGTTGCCAAACCTGGTCTCATAAATATGAAAAATCTCGAACAACTTGGTTCGAATGTCAGTAATTTGTTCTGAATAATCTATTGACAAATTAATACCAATAAACTCAAGCAAAACTTCTAAACCAGATAATTTAACCCTGAGATCTATTATAGCACTTAAGGCATAAAGTAGGGGAATGTTAGCCTAATATTTTTTCAACTTTGTCTCCATGACAACAACTGCAGCGCCTAGATGTTCATCTTCTCTATAACTGTTTAACAGTTCAGACATTTCCACTATCTGATGGATTGCCTAGGAAGATGTGGGGTAATATACCCCGGGAAGAGTTACAGTGGCATTGTAAAAAATCTTTAAAAATTGAACAAAAATCTTTGCCACATACCAATCGTCTGTGGAAAGTAATTTTGGATTAAGTTGTCCTGTTTCGGGCAATTTCATGTTATAAAAACATGTAATGGTTGTATCATATTCTAAACAATTTTGCAACATTAAATAAGTAGAGTTCCACCTTACCGGCATATCAGTTTGGAATCGTCGGGGTTTGAGACCGTTTAATTTACAATGTCTCTTGAATTCACTGAATCTAGGATTAGAACTGCAAATCCAAGAAATGGCATCTCTGATGTGATCTATTTGGTCGCTTACCTGCTTTAAACCAGCCTGTACAACTAAATTTATAATATGGCATGCACACCGTTGATGGAAGAAATAACCTCCATCTTGCGGGATATTTCTTGCAACAAACAATGCAATAGAGCTAGTATTTGCAGATGCATTATCAAATGTGATTGAAAGAATGCGATGCGTGATTTCATAAGTTTCTAAAACTTCCATCATGACATTAAAAATGTTTTCTGTGGTATGTGCAAAATCCATAGGATGAAAACCAAAAATTCTTTTTGTTATCCTCCAATCAGAATCTAAATAGTGTCCCGTGACACATAAATAGTCCTGTTTGGAACATACATTCCAAATATCAGAAGTTAATGCAATAGAGACACTTAAATGTTGTATTTCAGCAACTAAGTCATCCCTTTCGGTTTCAAACAATCGTATCAAATCATTTCTAGTGGTTGTTCTAGAAACAGGTTCATATTGGGGGTTATATGCAGATGTGATTAATTCTTTATAAAATGGACTCTCATCAATACTGATCGGTTGATCAGTTTGTGCAATGTATCGTGCCAAGCACTCTCTAGCGTGCATGGCGTCGAACTGCCACGACGTAACGGACCCGTCTGGGTGCCGTTGAAGCTGTGTCTGGGTTGTAGTATCTACCTGTCCATGTGCAGGCATACATTTGTGCATATGCCATCTCAAATGTCCGGTTCCCCCCGTACTTGTAGCATAATTCTTATGGCAAAACTTACATTTAGCTCTGAGGCCAGACGTCCCGTTTGGGAGTGTCATTTGGACTATGTTGAAACATTGCCACACATCTGATGTTAATTTTCTGGGACGTGATGTTGGTGTAACGCCGGAACCAGAAGGTCCCGCTTGAGTATGGGTTGGTTCTGAAATATCAAATTCATCGTTGAGCATATTCAAACCGTCTGGAAAATAAGGCTGCTGGTTAGGATCCATTATCTGAATAAAAATATGAGCACTATGGTAGTTAATAGTCAAATTAAAAATCAATATTTACTAACAGTAATCTTAATTTACTAACAATAATTACTATAACTAATACGACACTTACAATAATTTATTTACTTAAAAAACAAATTAAATAAACAAAAAAAATCATAATCTACTAACATAAAATTTTAAATTCACTAGTTCACTACTACAAATAAAATTGATAAATTTACTAACATAATATACTAACATAAAATTGATGATTTGAACCACTACTCTTAAATTTACTATCATAATCTACAAATGAAAAATTTTAATTTATGAAAAAAACAATATCAAACGTAATTACTACACTTAACATTCATCATTTACTTATTACAAAAAGTAATTTCAGTAATACAAATTAACTTTCTAAATTTATTAATAACAAATATTAAAATTACTGCTAAACTTAAAAATCTTAATAAACTAAACAAATAATATTAACATTAAAGCCCCAAAATTGATAAACTAACTAACTAAATAGATAATGTTTTCATTAAGTAACTCAAATCTAAACATAAACATATAAATTTACTATGAGAATATGTTAGACCAAAAGTAATAACAAAATTGTACCTTTAAAATTTGGTGTGTTGGTGGAAAACGTAGAGAATTTTGTAGAGAGAGTAATAACCAAAATGAATGAAAAAGTTTAGAGAATTGGAGAATATATTAGAGATTGAGATTTGAGAGAATGAGAGATGGAAAGAATGATAGAGAGAGTTAATGGAAAATGACATGGATGGAAGTATTTATAGAAAAATTTGATTTGTGGGTCAAAATGTAATTTAAAAGATTGTAGGGGGGTTTTGGTAATTTTAATTTCCTCCAACGGCTAGAAATCAATTCCAGCCGTTGGAGGTTTTTTGAAAAAAAAATAAAAAAAATAAAAAAAATATTTGGGCCGAACGGACCGGCTGATCGGTCCGTCGGGCCGGTCCGACACGCCTAACATGCCGGATTGGCGTGCCAGGTGGGCCGACCTGTCGGGCCTCCTCCCAACGGCCCGGCACGCTGCCCGTCCCGGGCCAGGCCGCTGCCTGGTCCTCTTCCTTCACGGACCGTTCCCAGAACGGCCCGTAAACTTCCTGGGCCGGCCGGACCTGTCTGTCACCGGCCGACTCATTTTTACACCACTGCATATAACTCAAAACAAGTAACTCTACCTCTTTAATTCAAGAAAGTGGTCTAGGACGGCTGCCCATTCAGAAAAGGCCAAAGATGGCTCTGATTTGTGGTGTTGAGTCCTCTTTTAACAAAAACTAAGAATTTATATAATATTTAATAAAAAAATCACGAATAAATAGCTTAAGATTTTCGTAATAAGCAAATGAAGAGGTGGTAGTTCCCTATTCTATGTAATTTGTATTACCTGTTTATATTAAATTTCATTTAAAATTGTGGTTTCAACATATTACTGTTTAATTAATTATAATTAAAAAGCCGAGAGAAGTAAATGAATTAAAAAATTGTGGATGCCAAATTAAATTTTTTCCCAACCTTTGAATTAAAATCAGATTAATAGTTAAAACTTAAGGTGTGATTGAGATTTTTTTTTTCAATTAAAGCTTATACTACATAAAACTTTTATAAAATAAAGTTTTTAACAAAAATAATAATAATGTTGTTAGGTTGACAGATAATAAAGTACTTTTAAATTAATAAATATTTTTTTCTCAAAATATATTCAATAAATAGTTTGATGACATAATTATATAAAGTGGAAATATAAGGAAATAGTTATGTCGGAAATGTGAAAAGGTCACCTTGCATAAATACATTTTATAGTGATAAATTACAAAAAAAAAAGTATTTGAAAAATAAAATAAAGTTTTGTATTTAAAATAGATAGGTTGGAATTCATGAAATATAATAAGAGTACTCATGACAATTTATTTTACTTTTAAAAAGGGCTATGACATTAAAATGCTATTTTGACTAATAGTGAAGTAATACCAAATAAACTGTTAGAATCTTCATACAAAAATGATTTATTGTGCTTGACTCCTCTTAATTGTATGTAAATTTACAGTGTACTCCCTGAATTTTTTTAGACATTAAACCTCTTGAACTCTGAGGGTCGTTTATTTTTTCCACTTAAAACTTAATGGATCTGAATCATAATTATCAACTTGTTTTGTTTGTTTTTTTAAGTGGTCAAACAACTTAAAAATCTTAAAAAAACAACTTAAAATAAAAAGTCAAAAATCTTGACTTTTAACTTAATTGCAAATCACTGGATTGTATTAAATGCAATCTAATTTTTTTTTCTTCCGATACTATCCCCCCATATATAACATATTTCCAATTACATCAAAATTACATATGGTATAAAAATCTTTATTTTAATATATTGTTTATTTTAAATAGCTTTAAAAATAAAAAAAAAACCTAAATAAAAAAGAATTGTAGTCACTGTTCATATCAGTGTTTAATATCAATATTTCATTATGATATTATGATGATGAATTTATATATATATATTATAGTGTTTTGTACGAGTTTTCCTGATGTCCTTTTTATTTTTTGGAAAAAAAAAACATTTTCTTTCTTAGGAAAATGAAGTTTGTTTGTAATCAAAGATAAAGATCATAATCATATGTGTTCATATATAATTATTATTTTTGAATTGTTTTTATTCCATATTATATGTATAATTGTTTAACATAGGTATAAATGTAAAATTACTTATATTCAGACAATTTTGCTTTTAAAAAATAAAAGTGTTAACAATATATTAAGATGTGAGAAAAAAAAAACAAACATGTCATTCAGGTTCAGATTTCAGTCCCTATTCAGTCATTAGAAAAATTCAGCACTGTTCAGTATTCAGATAAAAAAACAAACGGCCCTTATTTGTCGGTAAAACCTTTATATATATGCCCCCTCAAATAGGCGGTTAGAGGGCTAAAACAACTGTTTGCCAAAAAATGAGAGTTCATGGGATTTAACGCTTAAACAAACATTCAGGGGCAAATAACAAATTCATGTATAATTCAGGGGTCTAGTGCCAATAAATTCATAATCAAAAAGCCATATATTAAATTAGTATAATCTTATCTTTTGTAATTACTCTTAGTAAGGTTAGACTATAACAAAATCTTAACAATGATGTCCACATTCAATATAAAGATTCGGATCCTCTACCCATTTGACATTTTTAAAGAATGTCATGAGATTATCTAAAGTCAGAAAACAATCAGATCAGTAGAATATCTAAATTCTTATAATAAGTCAATGTTTTTGTATAGCTTTATACTAGTTAAAAGCGTTTTTACATTATTAAAATCTATTTTAATTTTTTTTGGCAAAATTGGAGACTTTTTTTAATATATTTTTTAAAACTGTAATTCGTTAGTTTTTACATGCTAGTCAATTTATATACCGATTTTTTTTTTAAAAAACATAATATTTGGAACGTATATATTAACAAAATCAAATATAAAACTTAGGAAAAGACAATAATATAATGGGATATATATATAATTCTACGTTTGCTAGTTAAATTTAACAATGTATTGGACTTTTCTCATTGTATTCCAAATAAGGAAGCACGGATACGGACACCGGTACAGGGATATGATACGGTACGATTAGGATAAATCAATTAAAATAATATATTTTTATATTTTAAAAAAATAATAATATATGATAATATAATCCAATCGCCCATTCAAAATATATTGTCAAAATCTAAACATTACAAAATCCAAATATCTTAAAATCAATAAGTCATAAAATCCATAATTCATAAACACAAGTCATAAGTCATAACATATTACAAAAATCCATAAGTCATAACATATTACATAATCCCTATAAAACATAAAAAAAAACTCATAAAACATATTTTTAATTATTAATTAACTTCATTCACATTGTCAATGGATCTAAATAATTCGGCTTCTAATTCCGGTTTATCAAGAAAAATGTCTATAATCTCGAGTATTCCGACATTTTCTATAACCATAGAATCAAGTGTCCCTCCATATGTCTTCTGAATGTCTCCTTTATTGACTTTCAAAAAAATCAATAGATACGATTTTAGAGTGTAGAACACATATTCAGGAATGTCTGACGAGTGTAAGATACTTATCAACACGGATCTCATGACAATTTTGGAGTGTCCATACAATCTTGAATCTGAATCATACTTGAGTTTGATTCTATAAATACTGATATCAAGTTTATAATAAAATTTTAAGAAATAAGGGGGAATTACATAAACTTACACTAGTTATATGTATAATAACACTGAAACCCACATAAAAATCATATTGACATTCGTACCCCTTTGACCTGTTCACTCACGGTTGACCACCTGTTGACCACCGTTTGTCTGTCATGTTTAAGGGGCAGTGTTGTCTTTTTGTAATATATAAACAATAAATGAATATAACAAAAATTGAATAGTATTTATTTCAAATCAAATGTGTTTTAAATTAATATATTTTCTATTAAACCAAAAAGGACTCTGAGTAGCTTCTCTAATGTCTCATCATCTTGACTTCATTCACCTTAATGTCTCATCATCTGATCTTTGTTCTAAGACTCCATCCCAGAAGAAATTGGCGCCCTTTGCGTGCCTCATTTTGTCGTAAAAAAGAAGAAGAAGATATATTCCTTTGATCACTATTGTTTTTTTCAGTCCATCAACATATAACTTGTAGGTATATCATTTTGCTCTCTGAAAAACTACTTATTGCTATCATCTGAAGTTACTTAGTCACAGTTTGTAACGAGAAGAACCTGGGATAATAAGGTATGATACTCTTCTCTGAATATAGGTTACATTTTTCATCATTTTATTTGTTTGTTTTAGGTTTTACATGACATGCATTGAAGTTATCCTTTAAAAAGTAACAAAATATTGTCTATAATGTATAGATATGCATTGTATTATTATACTTTTGTTGGTTCTTGTTTGTAGTTTAATGTGTTGATAATGAAGTAATTGTTTTGAAATCATGGTGTATGGTTCATGGTTTCAATCATAAATTATTGTTTTGAAATTAGGGTTTTGGATTAGGGGTTTTGAAATTAGGGGTTTGGATTTGGGGTTTTTCAATATTGTTTATTTGACGTGATTAAGATTTCCTGATTAGCTTTGTAGTTTGTCCAGTATGGACTTGGTATTCTTATACTAATTCCATTGCTTTTTAATATAATTGTCTAGTTTTGGTATATATATATATATATATATATATATATATATATATATATACTCATAAATATCTTCCATATTTAACATATTATTTTATTTATCGTAAATTATTGGATTATAGCATCTTGCATTTATTGTAGCATAGTAAGACAAGTGTATTAGTTTTCATCATGATTAATTTCATCTTAATTAATTTAACACTACAAGTGCAGTCACTTTGCAAAGACTATCAGTTACTTATGTGGTGGCAATAGAAATTGAAATCCTTTTTTTGTTATGTTGTTTTTAGGTTACATAACGGTTGACTTCACGATTAATGCTAAGTTCCTGGGTTGCCAAGTAGAATTTCCCATTCCAGACCCAGGAAAATACACTTTGGAGTCTCTTTTGGCAGATGTTTACATAAGTTGCTATAGTTCGATTCCTGATCCCACTAAATCTTTCAAAACAGAGGTTAAATTGCCTTGAAGTGGGCAATATATGGTGGTGAAAAAGATAGAGATCTGCAACATGTCTTCGACATCTTCAAAGCTCGCGAAATATTCACAATCAGAGTGGATATCGCTCTGGTACCTTTACAGATGCTCGCTCAGTTACATACAACTCATCCAGAACCATCACATACTTCATCATCAGCATCCAGTACTTGAAAGAAATCCAATGAGATATATGATATTTCTTCTGATGATGAAGACACTGCTACAACCAAACATCTAATTTTTGGTGATAAGTCAGATGAAGAGGATTATGAAGAGATTATCCCTTCAAATGTTATGAAAGACAGGGTTAACAGTGGCTTTGAAGAGAACAAAAATCATCAAGAAGAAGCTGGTAATGCATATATGCCTTCTGATAATACAGATGCTGAAGATGAAGATTCAAGAGATGATCAACTGTCAAATGCAGCAAGCTTTAATTGGAACAATGACTTCATGATTGGGGATTCAGGTGAAGATGAAGATGGCATTAGCAAGCCAATTCCTATGAGAAAAGGCATGCCTTTCAAGGCATCGATTGATAGTAGAGTTAATTTGGAGGTCGATCAGCTTTTCAAGGACCTGTACTACTTTAGGCAGGTACTGTGTAACTTTGTTGTCCAAGAAGGCTTTTGATTGCAACGAATCAAGAACGAAAGAGATAGATATACAGCACTTTGTGCTTCTGAAGGATGCTCAGGGAGAATCCATGCCAGTCTAATAGATGACAAAACCACATTCATGATCAAGACTTTGCAAGACAAGCATTGCTGTCAGAAAGTGAGTAAGAATCGAGAAGCCAATGCAGTTTGGGTGGCATCTAGGTTCAAGATTCTTGTTGAAGAAAACCCAGATGTCAAAGTGAGTTTATTGGTGAAGGAAATCCACAGAATCTATGGCATAACCATTCCTTCGTACACTTGGTACAGAGCCAAGTATCATGTGTTGGAGAAAACCAAATTAGAGATGATAAACTCTACAAATACGGATATGCTGTTAAGGAAAGGAATCTGTGCTCGATGGCATTTATCCGGAACATTGTCCCTGATTTGGGTGGACCAACAAGATTTTAAAGGTTTTTTTTCTAAGTTTTTATGCATAAAAGGCCTGCTTCTTGTATGGGTGTAGACCATTTATTAGTCTAGATGGGTGCCACCTAAAGGGGAGACACCAGGGAGTGCTTCTTTCTATAATTGTTGTTGATGCTAATAATGGTGTGTTTTCCATTGGCCATTTGCATAGCTGAAGGAGAATGCAAAGAAAGGTGGGGATGGTTTCTTGAGCAATTGTACATCCACATAGGCCTTGATGACTGTAGGAAAATTACCTTTATGTCTGGTAGGTAGAAAGGTGTGTTGGCTGCTTTGGAAATGTGGTGGTCGAGATCTAATAGCAAGTTTTGTGTGAGGCACATAATTGCTAACTTGCAGAAGCAACACAAAGGACCTCTAAATTGGGTGCACGTATGGAAGACAACCATTTGCAGCAACCACAAAGATTTTATGGAAGTGATGGACGAATTAAAAACTTATAATCCAGAAGCATATACTTACATGATGAAAGTTCAATTAAAAATAGTGGGCTGCCTATGACGCAGTGAAAACGTAACAAGATTTAGACCAACGTCTAAATTCTACTGAAAACTGGAATCCATCAGAATAAAGTTAAATTTTTGACATTTTTATTGAATAATAAGCTGTTTGAACCTTTCGGTTTACAAGGCTATTTAAAGCGAAAGAGCCTTAACCCGAATCCTTGTTGGATAAGAAACATGATTACATATCAAAAGCTGTCAAAAATAGCAAAATCACTAAAGTTACGGAAATAAAATATACTAACGACTATAAACAAGTCAGAATTAACGGTAGACGATTCTGGTTTGTCAAAGTCAACTTATGATAAAAATGGAAATTTTTTAAAAAAGAAATAATTGCGATTTCGGGGTCTAAATGATAGAATTAAATCGAAAAAGGACGTATCTCAACATCGAAGGTCATTTAATATTGGATTTATGATGGTCCAATTAAGCCATGTAGGATTCAGCCACTTGTTCTACATTAGCCTATGCTTTTGACGTGAATGTGAAGTCTGGCACGCAACAAACAATATCATAGAGTGCTTTAATGGGTGGGTGGGCAAGTACAGGTGAAATTTACCCCTTACATTACTTGAAAACATTAAAAGAAAGTTAATGAGAAGGATGAATAAGAGACTTAAAGAGGGTAGAAAATGGGGGTCCAAGGTGCCTCCAAAAGTTACAAAAAAGATGGCTGAAAGACAGGACGAAGAGAGGTTTGTAAATGTGTTTTGTACTAGTTCAGACGTTTACGAAGTTAAGGACGGTCAGAAGTTCCGGATTGTTGATTTTTAGACTTAGAGTTATGACTGTGGGTTATGTGAGATAAGTGGTATACCGTGTAAACATGCCATGACATTTATCACTGGGAGGAGGATGATCATCAATGATTTTGTTCATGATATTTGACTACCGAAGCTTACATAAAGACATACTCATATTTCATTTATCCTATCCCTGATGAGACCCAATGGCCACACGTTCAACATGTTGAAGTATTACCTCCAATAGAGAAAAAACTGCCTGGAAGACCAAGGAAAAACAGGAAGAGAGATGTCGATGAACCCAGAAAGAAGATAAGAAACTCTGGAAATAGGTGTGGAAACTTTGGTGAACACAACCATAATGTTGGGAGCTGTAAAGCTGCAACTGCTGTGAGTTCTAGCAAACATAAAGGAAATGTATGTAAGATCTGCAATTATATTTTAATAATAAATGCGTGTATCCATTAGTTAATTAAAAAAATTTCTTCAGGGTAAAAAAATATGCAAAAAAAACCACCAAGAAGAGTACAACTGAATTGGACAGCACATCGACATCGGCACTGAAAGGAAGGAATCAAGTATACTTATTTCAATGTGACATTATAAATGCATACTTTTCAATGTTTCCTATATAATTGAAACATTTTGATGCTTTTAAGGGCGCTCAATGTAGTGGAGGTGTTGGCAACATACATGGCACATGTCCTACTCTTTCCAGCATAGCCGGTGGGACAATAACCCAACCAATCATATCTAATGCTCCTCTACAGTCAAGCCATAATGCATCACCAATTGGGAGTTCTTCTATATCAAATCCAGGTATGGAAATGTTACTCACAAGTTGAGTTATTTTTATTTTTATCTTTATTTGATATAAACGTAGTATCTGAAGTGTTTTCTTTGTTTTATTGTGTTACAGGCACTGTTGCAGGCTTGGACATGGAATGGAATCCTATGTTGTAGTGCAGCTGATATGGCATGTTATAAGAAAATTATTTACATTACTTTCGTTACGTTTTTTTTTTGCTGCAAATGGTATTTTTAACTGAGTGTCTAGCTGGTTTTGTTGGGGTTCGATAATTTTTTTCTGATAGGTCATGAGGGATTATTTTGTGGTGGTGGTTAGACTTATTTTTGTGAGATTTATGAAGCTTTAGAAGGATATGGTACAAAATTATGAAATTTGTAAGTAGTGAAAGCTAAATCATTGGTATTTTTGTGAAGTTACTACTAGGAAGAAATGAGGTACAACTTACGGTGCAAAATGTAATTACACAAGGTTGTGTATCTGTGGCTATAAGTTTTTACATGTGTTGTAATATGTACAAGGCAAGTAGAAACTTGGTGTTAAACCTGGTACATATGAAGCATAGTTATATTGAATAATAATGTTCCTTTTATTTAGGGTTTTATTGAAAAATAACCTATTTAAGAGGTTCGAGTTAACAACTAACCGGTTTTTAAAAAAATTGCAAAACTAACTCATTTGTGACGATTTTGCCCCTTTTTTATTTAAAAATTACATTCGAAAACCCTCTAAATCCCTCTCCTGCTTCAAATCGACCAAACCTATAGTGAAATTCCAAAATCCCAAAACTCTCCAGCAGCTCTCGACCAAAACTCTCTTTCAAAATCCCTTACATGTCCAAAATCGATCAAACCTCTCTAAAAATCCCTAATCTTTTTCCCTAAACCAGTATCAGAAAACGCAGATTTCACATCCCTAATCTCTTTCCCTCTGTCTCGGACTTCAATTGAAGGTTGAAGACGACAACGGAAGGTTGAAGACGACCAGAAGGCTTACTGGTTTACTACGCGATGGAAGGTTAAAGACGACGAGGGCACGACGGAAGGTTGAAGAAGACGACGGCGCGCCGGAAGGTTAAAGACGACGACGATACGAATGGAAAGTTGAAGTCCACGACTAAAGGACGAAAGCTTGAACATGATTGAAGGTAATAGTTCTTGAATTTTTGAATTATTATTTGTGAGGTTGAACCCAAATTATTTTTAGTTTGAAATATTTGTGAATTTAACAAGTGTATTTTTGATAGAATTCTGGAGGCAGTTAGAACCATCCCAGACAATTGGGTTTTTGTTTTTCTCTCTTTATTTTTTTTAATTTTTAATTTCAGATTCAAAGTTGTGAAAATTTTGGGTTTGATTTTGATTTTGAGTTTTGATTTTGGTTGTTTGTTTTGAGTTCTTTTGTTAGGGGTTCTAAGGTCTACATTGTAAGTTCTACCCAAAGTTTTTTTTTTTTTTGGATTTTTGTAGTAAATTCATCGTTGAAATTTATGTTGAAAAGAGTTCAGACTCCGATGTAGTTGCCAACTGCTCGTTTAGGCATACATTTTTATCATGACTGTCATTGGTCTCTGCTCAAAAAATGATCAGCACATGATATGAATTGTTGTTTAATCTTTTGGTGAGTTGTAAAAGAATTGACTTTAGTTTTTTGATGATCTGATTTTAACGTGAAACTGCAATTTTTCATGTTTGGTATGTTAGACTTTGATCTCTTTAGCATTTCATGCAATTTTGATTCACTTTGTAATTATATATCTAGATTTAAGATAATCTATTGAAATTTACAAAAACAAATTATGATTAAAATACATATTACAACCTAATTTGTGGACCAATGGACTTTTGGTTGTAACTCCACTTCATACATATTGCAGGAACAAAAATGGATTGTTGCAGTTCTGTTCATAGTTCCTTTCTATGCTACTGAGTCAGTAAGATTATATACATATGATCATATCTTTCTTCAAAGCATATTTGTGACTTGTTTTGTTTTTGATTTGCCTCCAGCTTTGATATGATAGAGCATTAGTGTTTGATGGGTTGTTGCTAATTTTGATAAATGTTTATATATATATACACATATCATGCTTACAATAGTAATGGTTATACATTGTTACAGAGGTATCATGGTTACATATTGTTGCAATGGTTAAACATGCTTGCATTTCAATTTCTGCAGTGTATCATGATCCTGTGAAAAGATGTGATGCTAATAGTCAGACATCCTAGTAAACTGTTAAGTGACACTAGACAATTTTAGAATCTATGAGAAGTTTTCTTCACTAAACTTTCTGTTCTTCTAAACCTGCATGTCAAGTGAGTGCATATATTAAATGTTAAAAACAAAGTTGTTAACTAAGTAACATATATCGGTTCCCATGATTATTTGATGTTATAAACATATAATCATTACATCTGTTCCTTTTTCTAATAATTTGCCAATTAATGTATAACTAAGCATTTAACTCTCTGGTCTGGCTGGTTTATAATTTAATATACCAATTATATATTTTAGTTCCACTTCTAAGATCTATTTGACCTTCAGTCATAAACATTATCTCACAGAAAATTTGTATGAATTTTTTGCTTCATGGAGCATAGTTATGTTGGATTTTCGATATTGTTGGGTTCATATATAGTTCGTGTAATGAAACTATATGCAGTCCACTAATTGACTAATTGACTGACTCATTTGGTTCATGTAATATTGCTACAAATTGACTGAATTATTTGCTTCATGTACTGATATTTTGACGGTTCGCAAAGGCACACTTTAGAGTTCTCATTAAATTGAATGTCATCCATATTGTCAGAAGGTTTTCGTTATTGGAAGATTCCTCCCTTTGTCCTCTTGTTCTTGTGTTTTGTAAGTAATTTGTCAATTATTTTTATTTAGTTTTTGAAATATCAGCTGTTCCATTAAAATGTGTTACGTGTGCTGTAGACAACAAAAACATGTAAACTTGTGTAACTGATAAAATAATTATAAAGCAAGCTTTAATCCATTGTTAATTTCAAGTGTAATCCAGCATAAAACATTGAACTCATTCACTCATATAACTATAATTTCTCTGCATTGTTTAGTAATACTCCTTCCTTTTTTATTGGACCGTATTTGACTTTTGACAAGGATTCATGTTATGTTTTTGTGATGTTTGACTAAATATTTTATATAGTCAGAGGTCAATGCTCCAAAATTTATAGGCTGTAATTTTTATTTTTATTTCTTGTATTTATTGAAATTAATTGGGTGAGTATGAAACAACTAGGATGTGTGTGCATAGTGTATATTTATTGTTAAGTAGTTGGGAGAAGTTGCATATGTTGCCACCATAAATGTGTTAAACCATCTAACACGATAGAGAAATTTCACAAAGGCTCATCAGCGAGTAAGAAAACATTGAACATTGACCTCTGGCTCTGTATAGTAAGTAAATTTAGTTCTAAAAACATATTTTAATCTTCTTAACAATGACCTCTGATTGAATTAATTGCTTCATGTACTGATATTTTGACGGTTCGCAAAGACACACTTTATAGTTCTCATTAAATTGATTGTCATCCATATGTTCAGAAGGTTTTCGTTATTGGGTCTCGTTTGATTTTTGCATCTATGAAATATGTTAAGTATGTAGCATACTAAGTTGGTGTTTTTGAAATGAAACTCAGTTAGGAATTCCTAACGTTGTTAGGAATTCCTAACGATGTTGGGAATTCCTAACGTTGTTAGGAATTCCTAACGATGTTGGGAATTCCAAACTGAGTTGGGAATTCCCAACAACATTAGGAATTCCTAACTGAGTTGGGAATTCCCAACATCGTTACGTTCCTAACAATGTTAGGAATTCCTAACGCTATTGGGAATTCTCAACACAGCTAGGAATTCCCAATAGTGTTGAGATTTCCTAACGCTGTTTGGAATTTCCAACTCAGTTAGAAATTTTAATTTTGACTATCAACATTGAATCGAATATGAAATAAAGATGTGCCTCTCGACTGCTGAAAGGTGTTCGGTAAGATGATTTACATTTTTTAATGTTGTTTTGTTACATTTCAGGAAAATACAATGGGAGAAGAGGTTGATTTGTTAGTCAAGGTTCCAAAACATTTCCCGACGAAGACTAATAGCACTTCGTCAACGGTTGCTAGGAAAAGTTGACGGAGGCACAATTGTAACTAACTGTGACAATAATTCTTTTAATGTAATTGGCAAATTAGATTACAATTGTTAGGACAGTGGTAGGAATTATTTCAATGTTTAGAAAAACTGGATTACAATGTAACAAGCGGTCGTAGGAATTAATTTGACGATTGGATTTCAATATAACAAATTGTGCCATGAACTATTTTTGTATGCATATGCCAAAGTGTTACCAATGTAACTGGCAATTTGACAATAATATACTTTTAATTTTAAATAATATTTGCATTACACAACAATTGATCAACATGTACTTTCAACATGTAATTTTTTCAAATCGATCGTAAGGTCACCAAAAGATCTCATGTTTCAAATTCCTAATCTGTTTGAAAAGCCCTAACATAATCTCAGAAAAAGCTAACTACAATTGAAGGTTGAAGAAAGATGGAAGACCGTTGAAAGTTGTTCAGTAAGATGAATTGTATTTTTTTAATGTTGTATCCATATAATCCAATACTATCAACATTATACAAAATTTCAAGCAAATATAGACAAAATCATTACACCATGTCTTCCAACATAAAGCACTTCTAACATTATCTTGTCTTCCATGTACTTACAAATAAACACACAATATTATTAGATAAAAAATGATAGATACATTTTTAAAATTAGTTACTAATTTCAACAACATTAGGAAAACTGGACTGAACATTTTTTTTTAAAATGCTACCAATTGTAACGATTCAATCCAATAATGGAAAATTAACCACACCAACATCAAATTCACACAATACCCTTGCTCTATTACATTCATATAAACTATTTTGACAAAAATAAACAACTCTAATGCATAAATTAAACTAAAAAACTTATTCAAACAAGAAAAAATATTTAAATTTATGTATAAAATTAAAATTGATCACACCAACATCAAATTCAACCAAAACTCATGCTCTATTATATTGATAAAAGCTATTTTAATAAAAATTAGCAACCCTAATGCACAAAGAAAAGTAAATAAGAGATTAAAAAAAGGAAAAAAAACTTTAGATTTATGTTTAAACTATAAATTGATCACAACAATATCAAAATATTGTAGTTTAGTTATTATTTACATTCTCTACCATTGAGGAACTCTAAAATATTGTATTTTATTGTCCAACACAGTTTTTCCTAACAGTGTTGGGAATTCCAAACGCAGTTGGGAATTTCTAACGCAGTTGGAATTCCTAACGCAGTTGGAATTCCTAACGATGTTGAGAATTCCCAACGCAGTTAGGAATTCCCAACGCAGTTAGGAATTCCTAACGATGTTGAGAATTCCCAACGCAGTTAGGAATTCCTAACTGCGTTGGAAAAACTGGGCTGGACACTTTTTCAAAAAAATGCTACCAATCGTAAGGATTCAATTTAAAAATGGGAAACTAACAACACTAACATCAAATTCACACAACACCCATGCTCTATTACATTAATATCAACTATTTTGATAAAAATAAACAACCCTAATGCAGAAATTAAACTAAAAAAATTATTCAAACAACAAAAAATCTTTAAATTTATGAATAAAATTAAAATTGATCACACCAACATCAAATTCAACCAAGACCCATGCTCTATTATATTGATGAAAGCTATTTTAACAAAAATTAGCAACCTTAATGCACAAAGGAAAATGAATAAGAGATTACGAAAAAAAACTTTAGATTTATGTTTAAACTATAAATTGATCACAACAACATCAAATACACATAAGACCCATGCTTTATTATGTAAATATAAACTATTTCCACAACAAAAATTACACAAACACAACAAAAATTACATAAATCCGAGATTCAAGTAAAAAAATTCAAAACAAAACTCACCTCAAAGCTTGAATATAAAGAACCCTTGTGGTTGATGAATATTTTAGAGTTCCTCAATAGTGGAGAATGTAAATAATAAATAAAATACAAAATTAAGGAAGAGAAAAAAAAATTCGGAGAGAAGAATGTGAGAGAAATGAAGATGGGGTGTTGTGGTGGAGAAAGGTGGAAATAAGAGAAATAGAATGGGTAGGATAAGTGAAATAAAAAAAAAGAGTAAGTAAGGGTATAATAGTATTTACACACAAAAAAAGAGTTAGTTTTACAAGTTTTTCAAAAACATGTTAGTTATTAACTTGAGCCTTCCAAAATGGTTAGTTTTCAATAAAACCCTTTTATTTACCTTATGTAGACCAATCATATTGAACATATGCTACTTGAATTTCATTTTCGAAATTCTTTGTTTGGGATATGAATTGCATTGATGGTAGTTTCAAATGCTACATTGTCAAAATATGTTGTTTATATTTTTCCAAGAAACATAATCACCCTAAGCATGGTAAGAGCAAGAAATATCATTTAAAGAAATGTTTTTCAGATCACAAAGAAATTGCACAAACCCTTATCATTGTGGAAATATAACTGGACTTTATTCATTAGGGAGACGTCTAAGTGTGTTTTTGCTAGTGTTGTCGCCGTTGTTTTTCTATTTTTGTTTTGCATCTTTTCTGTTCGCCTCCTCTTGGTTCTATTTTTTGGTTTGCCGCCTCTATTTTTCTTTGTTGTCTCATGAGTGGACGGTTTTTTTGGGTTTGTTTCGTGGCGGTTTTGTAGCATGTGCTCCTTGTTGCCTTTGGCTTTGGTTTATATATTGCAGTTCAATTGCTGTAGTCTGATGCAGAGCTGTTTGTTTGTGTTTTTGTTTCGTTTTGGTTTGTATCCGTACTCAGGTTTGGCTGTTGTTTAGTTTTTACCTTTTTTTTTTGGCTTTGTTAATAACATGTTGTTTCAAAAAATATATTGCAGTTCAAAAAAAGAAAAAAAAGAAAAAAAAGAAATATAAAGCCCCGTCCTGCAACTGTTTTTCAGTCCGTTTTCGTTTTTATTTGTAAAAAACGATTTCGAAAACGCGTTCGTTAACCGTTTTTCATTTTATTTTCGAAAAAAAAAAACGAAAAACAAAATTAGTGTTAAAAATGAAAGATTTGAAAAACACAAAATACTTGTTTTTCGTTTTTCGTTTTTGTTTTTCATTTTGTTTTTTTGTTTTTTTGTTTTTTGTTTATATTAAAAAAAAAACTTAAACTATTAATTGTACTATTACGCGTTTGATATGATTAGGACAAGACTTAACAAGATTTTTAAATTACCAAAGTGCCCCTATTATATATATTATAATAATTATTATAATATAATATATATAATATATTTTATAATATTATATGAATATAATATTTATATATATATATATAATATCAAATATTATATATTTACATAGGATATAATGTCATATATTATGTATTATTATATATAAAAATATAATATAAAAAATATAAAAATATAAAAAAATTTAATATATAAAATAATATATATATTAATATAATTTATATTATAATTATTTATTTATAATTTAAGAGTTTAGTTTTGATTAATTCAATTTTTTGATATATTTTTTTGAATTAATTTTTGATGTGTTACTTTTGTTTAATTTAAAAATTACAATACAAAAATTATATTGGTTAATTATTTAATCAATTTGTCTATAGTTGTAATAATATTAAACAAAATACTAAAATTGATATTTCAATTTTTGATAGTTTTCGGTTAACCTACCAGATGCGTTTTTTTCTTTTTCATTTTCAAAATACAACTTTCAGTATTTGCTACCAGACGCGTTTTCAGAAATAAAAAATGAAACCAAAAATACTGTTTTCATTTTCATTTTTATTTTCGAAAAACAACAACTGAAAAACGCTTACAGGACGGACCCTAAGAGTCTGTCCTGTAAGCGTTTTTCAGTGATTGTTTTTCGAAAATAAAAATGAAAATGAAAACAGTGCTTTTGGTTTCAGTTTCAAATTTTGAAAATACGTTTGGTAGTATATACTGAAAGTTGTATTCTAAAAATAAAAATAAAAATAATAAAAACGCGTTTGGTGGCTTCACTAAAAGCTGAATTCTGAAAATGAAAAAAGTAAAAACACGTCTGGTAGATTAACTCAAAACATCAAAACTAAAGAAATTTTACATATGTAATTTGATTCTCCCATTTCTTTAAAATATTTTCATAAGATCGTAATATTTATTTTCATCCACTTAAGTTTATAATTTATAATTTATAATTTAATATATACATGAAATAATTATACAACTGGTCATAATAATATCCATCAAACAACCGGTAAAAACCACAGTAATTCAGCTCAGTAGAGACTTTCCACCTAAGGAACACACAACTATTATAATCTAGGTGCCAACTGACAGCCAAACTACTGGTGAGAAAACATTAATACTACGATGAAATGTTAGGAATTTGTAGCTAGCAGTGGGCATCACAATCAATTAGGCATTGTTTCTTGAGAAACGAAGATTCGTTACTTATGATCACAAACAATTGACCTAATAATAATTCTAATAATGATATATAATACGTGGTCTCTCTTCAAGTGTGTGTACCCATCATTATTGTCATTTTCAGTGCTATTTTAATGGTGATCAAACAGAGTAATATACACTATAAGTCTACAAACAAACACAAAGCAACCAACCACTGTTAAGTCACAAACAATTGACCTAATAATAATTCTAATAATGATATATAATACGTGGTCTCTCTTCAAGTGTGTGTACCCATCATTATTGTCATTTTCAGTGCTATTTTAATGGTGATCAAACAGAGTAATATACACTATAAGTCTACAAACAAACACAAAGCAACCAACCACTGTTAAGTCCACAATACTTGGAACTCAAACTTATTGAGATATTGAATTCTGAAAGCAATAGTGATCATATGAGGAAAATGACACCAAGATTCACTCAATTGCTTTTTAAAATCACTATTAGAACACATGAGTAGCTAGCAGAAATATTTATCCCTGATTATTAATTCAATAAATCAAGTATCCCAAAATTTTGCTCAAAGACAATTAATTAAATTTCGGTTTAAGAAACACAATTAATTAAAAAATTACTTAGATCTATATAGATCCAAGTCAACAATAATTTCAGCTTAAGAAAGATAAAAAAATTGAAAAATAAAAAATTAAGAAGTGAAGAAGAAGAAGAAGAAGAAGAAGAAGAAGAAGAAGAAGAAGAAGAAGAAGAAGAAGAAGAAGAAGAAGATGATGATAATGATGATCTGAAGAAGAGGAAGAACACGAAAAAGAAGATCTAAAGAAGAGGACGAACACGAAGATGATGAAGAAGAAGATACGAAGAAGAAGAAGAAGATCAAACATACCTTCAAGATGGAGTAGAGTGTTGAGAGTTGAGAGGAGTGATGAGAGTGTCGAGCTTCACAGTCTTCAACTGGACCTTTTTTAATTAATTTTGTTTTTCAAATTGTTTTTGAAATTCAGAAAACAACTTTTAGATGTGTTGACGTTGATTTCTGGATGTATGAGAAAAACCGACAAGAATTGGATTTTAGCTGTGATTTCAAAGAGAAAGATAATAAAAAAGTAATCGGACGTAAGTTTTTTACGTGGTAAAACTCCGATGACCGGAGAAACGTCCACGGGGGTTGAATGATCAACCAAACCAAAATCCACTATGAAATAATATAATTACAATTCTCGATCTCTCTGTATTTTTCTATGATTGTTGTATATCTCTGTGTGATGAGATTATGGGTCTATTTATATATTTATAGAACCCTAATCTTCTTTGTACAAGTAATAAAAGATCTTTGTATTTAATTACGATTGTTTGCTTGTTCGAAGTAGTTTGTCTTCTTTCCTGTTTCGGTGACTTGTATTGAGATCGAATGAGACTCTAGTAATGTAATCCAATTAGGACATATTTCCTTATGAGATTGTAATATATTTGAAGAAATAAAATTGTTGCCTGATTAAGAACCCTTCTAGCTTGATAATTCTGTTCTTCTTGGAATTCCTCTTTGGTATGGATATCTTCGTGTATTTTAATGACTTTATTCGTGTGAGCTATGCGCTAACTTTTTATTCAGTTTTCTTCAAGTTTGTCCCGAGTAGAAAACGATATCAGCTGGTCCCGAGTGACGTCATCTGATCCCGAGTAGACAATGTCATCAATTAGCCCCGAGTATGTTCAACTGACCCCGAGTAGTGTATGGCGCCAGTTAACCCCGAGCAGGTCTTGTTCAATACTTGTTTATTCGGGCTTCTCTTTGGTGATGCCTTGCAGGATGCCTATTCGGATGTCCACTTGAAAAATTTATCCTCTTTGTTAATGACGTGTATATCTGATAAAATTTACATACGACAACACCCCCTTAAAATATTTTTACCAAATAAAATTTCGTTTCGGGCAAAAGTATTTTAATCAATTCAATTTTTATTTATGTGCCAGAGTAAATGTCTTATCATAATGACGTGTCTTAATGGTGACCCTGTAAATTCGATTTGCCCCCTCACGCGGGATCTTCAATGATGGCGACGTTTTGGAATTCTGACAGCGAAAGCCTGTTCTCTTATTGACATGTGTCCTATGCCGCTTTGTTTTTCGATTCTATTTATTAGAAACGACCTTTGCATCTCCATGTGCGCCACCTACGTCATCAAATCTCATCATAGATTTTTTCCGCTTTAAAACCCTAGGGTTTCGTGCTATCACCACTTTAAATTCTTCACTGAAGGGTTGCGCTGGTTCATTCTAAAAAACTTAAAAACCAGAAAATTCTTTGCCAGCCCAGATTTCTTCGCAGCAAATCGCCATTTCTCCGTAGAAGATTTTACGTTTCAGATTTCTTCATTTAAGGTTAGTGTTAATGAATTTGTCCTCTCGTCAAGACTTTTTACTATCGCTTTCGAAGTGCTAGATCGTGGGGATTTCCAGCTGGTTTCCTGCTTTCGAAGATTATTGGGAGAAATCCCCACTGATGAACTTCCATTTTAGAAGTTGACGTCTCTGGGCTTCACCCTGACTTCCAATTTTCTGTATCCAGTTCTTCATCTAGTTCTGAATCTGATGTTTCTAATCACAGGGTATCTCTGCGAAGGTTGGGTAAACATCAAAGCAGAAGTGAAGTCCATAAGCATGGCTCGGGCGACGTTCAGATCAGGGAGCAGACTGTTAACGAGAACAACGTTGAAGAGGCGTTCAGAGTATCTCATCTCACTTTCTCTGCTGATCGCCCGAGTGGGTTTGACACCGAGCTAAATGTGGTCGGGGCAGATGAAATTGAGAAGTATCTTGCCCGATTGGATTTGGATGACTCGGTTATTCTGGTTCCCGTTGGTGATAGAGCTGTGTGGAATCCTTCCCCGGGCATGGTGGCCATCTATGGATCCATGCTCTGCTACGGCGTCACTCTTCCTCTTCAGCCATTCATTGCTTGGTTTTTGGATGAGGCAAGGATCGCCCCGGCTCAACTGGCCCCGAACAGTTACAAGATCCTGATGTGCATGTGGCATATGTACAGCCGGATGAACTTGTCGCCGCCATCCCCGAGTGAGATCAGGCATTTCTTCACGCTGAGACAGTCTGGCAAGACAGAGACCCATTTCCCCATGTCTAATCCGCCCGACTGTTGGGTCCCCGAAGGGACAAAAGTGAATCGGAACGTCGACACCTCTGATGACCCTAAAAAGAAGGGTTTGTATGGGGATTCCCTTCATCCAACAAGTTTTGGAAGAACAGTTGGTTTTTTGCTAGAGGTAATCTGGGTCTTGAAGTCACCCTCTCGACTGGGGAAACTCGAAAGGTGCTGAAAGTTCCCTGTTTATTTTGTTCTCCCGAGGTTTGGAACAAGAAGAAGCTTAAATTTAGCGACGTTGAGTTGACCAGACTTGCTCAGGCAACAGTTCGTACGCTGGAGAAGAGGAGCATGTCTTATCTTTTCAACGAGGCGAAGATGATAGAGCTCGGCTTCTTCAACCAAATTTCAGCTTACCGCAGGTGATGTAAGTGATCTTTGTAACCCTCTTCTTTTTTTATTGTTTATTATTTGCTTTTTGCATTCTGACGCGATCCTTTTTTTTCCTAAGTGTACGATACAGACATCGTCTGCGACCTTCAAGCTCGTCAAGTGAAATCGATTCTTCAGGCGAACCGAAAAGAAGCTTTTCGTCAGAGCAATGATAGTATTGCCCCGCCTGAGTTTGATGAGGAAACCGATGTAGCCGAGGAGCAAGTCCCGAATATGTCCCTGAGAATGTTATTCAACCGGCTGCCGGGGAGACTAGTGGTCCGAGTGGCCCGACAGATACTCAACTGCCTAATGATGGGGAGAGGCAGAGTGAGGGTTTTAGTGAAGGACCTGCTATGCTGTCAGACACCGGTGATTGAGGTGATACCTCCGCGGGACAAGTACCTTCAGGTCATAAATTTTTTGAATCTTTTCGGGATGATGCTCTGGAAGATCCCGTAGCTGATCTCAGGTTGAGAAATGGAAGGGAGTCAGCTCTCCAACTCGCCCTCTCAAGGTCCCTCAGATGGTCTCATTCATCGACTCCAGCGATGAAGATACTGTGGTTGATATTCCCCCGAGCGTTGATGTGGGAGCATCGGCGGATGCGGAGACTTTAGAGCCGAACAGGGGTTCCCGTCCCCCCGAGATTGAAGATCAAGGGGCTGAATCCTAGGGGGTTCCTTTATATCCTTCTCCCCAGGATATGCTACGAGAGATGTCATCCGGTCAGGCTTTCATCGTAGAAGACCGCTGGAGTTGTTTTCGGGATGGCTCTCTGAAAGATCTTCTTCAGAACGTTTTTAACGGTGCATCTTATGTAAGTTTTCCTTAACTTCTTCAATTGTTTTGCTCGTTTTGCTTGCTAGATTTTTAATTAGAATTCTTTGTAGATGGTGTCTGAGTTCGCTGAGCTTGTTAAGATGCAGCAACATCAAGCTAATAGAATAAGGCGTCTTGAGGCTCAGTTGAAGGAAAGTGAGGATAGCCGTGCTCGGGTTGAAGCGGCTTATGAAAATGAGGTGGGCTCTGCTCAAGTGTTCACTGACCACTGTTTGGCGAAGCAGGTTGAGGCCGAGGAGAAAGCTTCTTTGGCAGAGGATAAGGCATCTTCACTTCAAAATTTGTTGTCCTCTGCCCAAGAATCAATGCTTAAAGCCGAACAGGAAGCGGAGCAGTCTAAGTCGGCATATGAGCTGAAAATCGAAGACTTGGAACTCTAGGCTCTGATGGTCGAGTCTCTATCCAAGGAGGTCAGGCTGGAACTCAAAGTGCAAGGGGTAGATCATTTCAAGAGATCCTCTACCTACGATGCCCTTCTCCTTCGGGAGTTTCAGCGTGGGTTGGTTTCAGCTGGCGAGTTCTTCAAGGTTAAGAATTGGGCAACTGAGAAAGCCCTAGCCAATTGGGAGCTGTGGATCGGTCCTTGGAATCTCTTCGAACTCAGATGAAGGAGTGGGAAGCTTACTGCCTTAGCCGAGGTAAAGAGCCTCATCTCTCGACTTTTTATGCCAATCAGGAGTCGGTCGTGGAAGGTGTGGTCCCTGATGTCGGACCGATCTCAGGAGAAGATTACAGCCAGTGGATGGACGATTCAGTCGACACGATTGCTTAGCCTTCCAATGAAAGTTTTCTCCGCAAGTACGAGATGGTGCCCGACCCGAGTATTGGCTAGAGTTCAAAATCCTTACAACCTTGATTTTTGTAGAATTTTCATAAGTTTTGTAGAAACTCTTTTAACAATTCTTTGTAATTAGTAATTCTTTCTAACAATTTTTTTTTGTAACGATTCTTTAGAGAGATTAATAAAATCCCGAGTTTAGCTTCTGATTTCATTGCTCACGAAATTTCTTCAACTTGACTCTATTGTTGCCGAGTATCTTATTAAACCAGCTATTTCTGTTCGGGTAACTTAACCGAGTATCTTATTAAACCGGTTTCGTTCCCTGGATAATTTTTAACGTCAAGTATCTTATTAAACTGGCTGTTGCAATCTTCATGCCAAGTATCTTATTAAACTGGCTAACTCTGATGTTTGGGTAACTTCACCGAGTATCTTATTAAACCAGTTGTCACCTGAATAATTTTAATGCCAAGTATCTTATTAAACTGGCTCTTGCAATCTTTATGCCAAGTATCTTATTAAACTGGCTATTATTATTAACCGAGTCATCTTAAAACAAACGAGTAGGTTTATACTTATGTTTCATACACGGTTGCTACCCGAACATTTCATCAAGGCTCACCATGATCATATGTTCGAGTCCTTACGCATTACCGAGGACGTCTCCCTAGTTTTTATATGTAAGGGTTTGCCGAATCGTTAAGCTTTTTGAATCGCTTAACACATCTACGCATTTCATCGGAATCTTTCGATAGCGTCCCGAGCTGGTGCATCGGGTTTGTCTTTTTTCTAAGGTCAATTTACCTTGCTCGCCTGGCATGCTCCTTCAAGCTTCTCTGCCCATTCGGGAATTAATGGTCTCGAGTATTCTATTTTCATGTTCTTATTATCATGCTTGTCTTCCATATGTTCTTATTATCATATGCTTTCTTTTGGAAATCCCGAGTTTGATGCTTTATCTTTCAGAAATCTCGAGTTTGATTTTTATTCATAACTGTAAAATCAACAAAGTTTTAAATTTCACAGCTAATATCTAACCTAAATAGAATCGTCATGACTAGAAAAAAGAACAAAAAATAATTTAAAGATAGAAAATCTTCAGATATTGGGCATTGCATGGTCGGAGTAAAACCCCTCCATTGGGTCGTGCAATCCAATATGCTCCATGCCCAACTATTCCTTCGATTTTGTACGGGCCTGCCCACTTATCAGTCAGGGAACCTGCAACTTCATTTTTTGTGTTCAATGACACCTTCCTAAGTACCAGGTCTCCTAGTTGGAATTTTCTAACCCGAACATGAGAGTTGTAGTGACGGGTTACTCTTTGCTGATATACCATATTTCGTATTCGGGACTTCTCCCTTTTCTCTTCTAGCCCATCTAGATTTTGTAATATCATATCAACATTATGTTCTTCATCATATAGCCTGACCCGGGGTGATGCAAATGACGTTTCTATGGGGATAACAGCTTCTGTTCTAAATGCTAAAGTGAATGGATTCTCTCCTGTTGACGTTCTTGCTGTTGTCCGGTATGCCCATAACACTTCGGGAAGCTTTTCAACCCAGCTTCTTTTCTTGGCATCTAGATTTGCTTTGATCGTGTACTTGATGGTTTTGTTCACTGCTTCGACCTGCCCATTTGTTTGAGGGTGGGCAGGTGTGGCATAGTAATTGGCAATCTGGTACTCTTTGCACAACTGTCTGAATTTCAGGTTATCGAACTGGGTGCCGTTGTCAGTGATTATAGTGTTTGGGACTCCAAACCTATAAAGTATATTCTTTTTCATGAAATTTGTGGTGTTTGCTTTTGTGATATGCACCAATGCTTCAGCTTCTGCCCACTTCGTGAAATAGTCAACGGCTACTATGACATACTTCGCTCCACCCCTTGTCCCGGTTAGCATTGGGCCGATTAAATCCAACCCTCACATGGCAAATGACCATGGGGATGTGAGGTTTCTGAGCTGTTCAGGGGGTTGTCGGATATCATTAGCAATCCTTTGGCAAGTATTGCAACTCTCCGAACATCGTTGTGCATCTGAGAATAGAGTAGGCCAATAATAACCTTACCTGAGTACCTTGTGTGCTAAACTTTTACCCCCAGTGTGGTTTCCGCAAAATCCTCCATGGATTATTGTAATATCCGATATGCATCCTTCTCTGACAAACATCTTTGGAGTGTTCGGGAATACCCCCTTATGTATAGTTCTCCTCCAACTAATGTGTACCTTGCCGATCTATACCTGATACGTTTTTCTTGTAAGGGATCTTCCGGGAGCAAGCCTTCTTCCAGGAACCTTTTTAGCTGAGTCATCCAACCGTCTGGCGATGTTCAGATTTCTAAAATTTCTAAGTTTCTTGGTTCAACTGTGCTCGGTTTGAGAAGATGTGCAACCGGAATAGCCTTTGGCCTGATTGTGGTTGTTTCTGACGCTAGTTTTGATAATGCGTCTGCCTTTTCATTCTCTTCCCTGGGGATTTGGGCAATCTTATATTCTTTGAATTTCTGGAGGAGCTGTTTTGCAATGTCACGGTAGGCTATCATGCCTTCACAACTACCTGTGAATCGCTGAATATCTCGACTTCATCTGTCTTGAGAGCTATGCAGACTCTGAGTCTAGCTAGTAGCGCCTTGTACTCGGCTTGATTGTTGGTTGCTTTGAAATCAAACCTCATGGTACATTCGACATCATCTCCTTCTAGAGTGCATACTACGATCCCTGCCCCGCTGCCGTGAGTGTTTGAAGAGCCATCAACATACAATGTCCATGAGAAATTTTTTCCCAACATCCTTTTTGCTTCCAGGTTTAGCTATAAAATCTGCCACTGCTTGCCCTTTGAGGGATGTCCTGGGGACATAGTGGATATCAAATTCACTTTGCTCGATAGCCCATTTGGTCAGTCTTCCTAAAATCTCTGGCTTCTGTAGAATTTGCTTTAATGGGCAGTCGGTGAGTACCTGGATTTTATGAGCCTGAAAATATGGCGTTAGCTTCCTTGCTGTTGAAACCAATGCTAGGGCCATTTTTTATGCTTGTGAATACCTGGTCTAAGCTGGTAAATATGCATTACTGGTATAATACACTGGCTTCTGTACTCCATCATTTGTTCTGATTAGGACCGAGCTTGCTACTAGTTCTGTAATCGATAAATACAAATAGAGTATCTCTCCCATCTGTGGTTTTGAAAGGATAGGAGCCTGCCCTGGGTATTCTTTGATTTTTAAGAATGCCTACTCGCACTATTCGTTCCATTCGAGTCCTTTTTCTTTTTTGATTACTTTGAAAAAGGGTGCGCATCTGTCCGTAGCCGTTGAGATGAATCTTCCCAAGGAAGCTAAACATCCTGTTAAGTGTTGTACTTCTTTTAATGTCCTTGGTAAGGTCATTCTCTGCAGGGCTTGGATCTTTACAGGATTGACTTCAATTTCTCTTTGGTGAACTTGAAAACCCAGGAATCTCCCTGAAGGAACTCCGAATAAACACTTGTTCGGATTTAAATTCATTTGGTATCTTTTCAAAACATCAAATGTCTCTCGCAGTTCTGAGGTATGCTTGTCTGCCGATATGCTCTTGGTCAGCATGTCATCAATGTACACTTCCATGTTCCTTTCTATTTGTCGTGCAAAGATTCTATTGACCAGCCTTTGATAGGTTGTCCATGCATTTTTTAATCCGAAGGGCATCACTGTGTAACAGTACAAACCCTGATCAATTGTGAATGCTGTCTTTTCTTCGTCAGCCTTGTTCATCCGAATTCGGTTATATCTCGAGTAGGTGTCCATGAAACTGAGCAACTCATAGCCTGACGTAGCGTCCACCAACTGATCTATCCTCGGAAGTGGAAAATTGTCTTTTGGGCATGCCTTGTTCAAATCTGTGAAATCCACGCACATTCTCCATTCTCCATTCTCCATTATTCTTTTGGACGAGGACTACATTAGCTACCCATTGAGGGTAGTTAACCTCTCTAATCGACCCTACAGCGAGTGTTATTCAAAGAAAAGTGACTGCAATACGGTGGTGATCTTCTTGAGGATATTGCCCATAAACCTCTATTTAAGGCCGGCCTGCCCGTCACTTTCTTCATACTTCCTCAAATCTCAAACTTTCAAATTTCTTCTTCTTCGTTTCCTCTGTCGAAATCTTCCACTTGCTTTCTTACCTCTCTTTTCCATCGATGTCGACTTCCACATATAGTGTTGATGCTTTGGTGGAGGGCTCTGGGGGCCCTAACATAGCTCATCTTAAGCGGGTGTGAGGGATTTCAAGTGATGAGGAATCCTCCCCGCTCCGCCAGCGTCGCCATTATAACAGGAATGCTTCTATCGGTTCTGGCTTTTCGAACCGGCCTAACAATCCTCTGAACCTAGTCGATGAAGACTCTAATGTCGGGGAGAGGTTAGATACGGTTATGAGGGCTCAAGTCATAGTGGCAAAGCTTTCTCCAGTGATAACCCTTCCTTTTGAACCCATGATCATTCCCGACTCTACTGTCGACCCCCATTTGATCGGCCATTTACGGGACAAGTATGGTATTCCTGATACTGTTTCTCTGAATGTCCCCCACCGGAACTACGATGTTTTTAGCCCGCCCAAAGGCGTGCTTCCTATCCACTTCGCGACTTTTGAGAGCGGGGCCAAGGCATCAGGAGCGTTATCTAGCTATTTCCTGGTCTCGAGATCTGGATGGCAACTATGCTCTTACACTCAGATCCTTCTTGGGGGTGGTAGCCCGACCAAGGCATCAAGAGCGCTATCTAGCTATTTCCTGGTCTCGAGATCTGGATGACAACTATGCTCTTAGACTCAGATCCTTCTTGGGGGAGGACACCCGACCAAGGCATTAGGGGTGATGAGGGGGCTTCCCCGATCAATCCCTGGTCTCGAGATCTGGATGACAACTATGCTCTTACACTCGGACCTTTCTTGGCGGGGGGTGGTGCCTGGCTGAGGCATCAAAAGCAGCGAAGGGGCTTCCCCGGCTTACCCCTGGTCTTGAGGCGATAATGTCAAAACTTTCCATGTAGACCCAAATCATTGTAGGACGTGGTCGAAGATGGAGTAAACAAGAAAACAAGCGAGCTTTATTGATATGGAAGATGGAGTGCAATACTGTCAGAAAATAAAAAGAAGCTAGTCGGAGGTTGCCTGCTCATGAGTCCCCTATTTAAGGGTAGAATTTCCTTAGGTGATCCCTCTTTGGTAGCTCGCTACTTTCTCAGCTATTCTTGTTTTTCCTCCAGGAGGTCCAAGCTAGCTTGGAGCTTGCTTTCCCCGATTCGAATCGTTGGACTCTAAAGGAGGTCAACTTGTGCTCTACAGGTAGGACTGCTTCAACCCCGAAGGCCAGCGAGTAGGGTGTTTCCCCGGTAGCTGTTCTCTTTGTAGTGCGGTAAGCCCAGAGGACCTCGGGAAGCTCCACTACTCATATACCTTTCTTCGTACTTCTATGTCGGGCATCACGGGTCCTTCTTCAGGGTAATCGATGGATCCTGTGTTTTCCAGGTGTAGTGTAGGGGCTATCCCATCTTGGATAGTCGTCACCTATGCGAGTTGCTTTGCTAGAATTGCTGGGTTAGCTGACACTGCATAGCATTTCCTAATTGCTTGCTGATCACCCCGAACCTCTCCCACATTGTCTCCTACCGAGAACTTCAAGACAATGTGGTAAATAGAAATGACCTCTTTCAAAGATGACAGAAATGGTCTCCCCAATATTGCGTTGTATGCCGACGGGGTGTCCACCACTACGAAGTCAGTCATGATGTTCTGCTGGAGGGGTGCGGCTCTAATGACCACTGGTAGGATTTTTGATCCTACGGGTGTGATGGAGTCCCCTGTGAACCCGTATAATGGAGTAGAGCAACTATTGTAGCACCATTGCTTCAAGTTTAGTTTTTCCAAAGTGCCTTTGAACAGAACGTCGACACTGCTACCTGTGTCGATGAGCACGCGGTGCACCATGAATTTGGCAATTTGTAATGTAATGACCATAGGGTCATCATGTGGCTACACGGTGTTAAAGACATCTGCCTCAGTGAAAATGATTTGAGGCAGCTGGGAGGGGTTGGTAGGTCGGTCTCTGGTCGACCCTGAAGATATCCCTCCCTTCGTCCGTACGAGGGACCTTCCTCGTATGGTTTTTTCTGGAATTGTTAGAGATACCGGCCAGAGTGGGACCTCAGCTGATAGTGTGAATTACCTGAATTTGTTGCATCAGGTTCGCCTGCTCTCCCTTCCTCTTCTCAGCGTGTTCCCGAATCTTGGCCTGGACCTCCCTTCCAGTTTGAATGTTCTCCCTAACTTGTTGTAAGAACTCTATCAAGCATCCTCCCCTTATCAAAGCCTCAATCTGGTTTCACAAGTTGTACCATTCTGAGGTGTTGTGCCCTACGTCCTCATGAAAGTCACAATATTTATAACGATTTCTTTTATCGACCGAGACTTTTATGGGAGCGGGCTTTTGTAACAAACCCTTGCCCCGAATAGCGAGGTAGATTGTTTATTGAGATGCATTCAAGGGAGTGTAACGGTCGTATCCCTTCTTATCGCGGGCTATAGGGGCCCACTGTCCTGGGAGATGGTAAAGCTTGAGGAGGAGCCCGTTTATCTGGATACCTTTCTGGTCGAGACTGAGGAAGAGGGAAACCATATGTTGATTTATTGGGGGGATTTGTTCCGGTTCTTTTGATCTTGCTCGGGTCTGGGAGCTTCCTTCTTTTGTCGCTTTTCAGTTCTCATGTCGTCATGCTCCATCTTGACCTTGAGTTGTTCATCGACCTCGATTTGTTCCAGAGCCCGATCATAGGCTTTCTGGTAGGTTTTCTGAGTTTTTTTGGCAAAAGACCGGAATAGTTTTCCGGCCCACAAGTTTCTCCTGAAGTTGGAGAGGATTTCTCTCTCGGTGAATACCCCATCTGGATGACCTCCTTGTGGAACCGTTCGACATAAGCTCAGAGAGTTTCCCCTCTCTCCTGGATCACGTACTGTAGATGAATCGGGTCCTTCAGTCGGGGCTTAACCCCTTGGAACTGTGAACAGAAATCAGTTGATAATTTGGTGAAGGAATCTACGCTCCCAGCGGGTAGTTTCCTGAACCAAGTCTTAGCATAATCCGTGAGTGTAGTGGGGAACATCAGACACATAGCGGCCCTGGTTGTGTTCTGGACCTCCATCTGTTGAACTAAGCTCTCTAGGTGGCTCAGCGGATCTTCAGTTTCGGAGAACCTGTCAGCTGGCATTTTAAAATTAAGCGGGAGCTCTGCCTCCCAGATCCTTCGGGTGAAGGGGGCATTCATTTCACTTAGAGGATCCTTCTTGTCCTCTTTGTACTTCCCTTTCTTCATCATTTGGACCTCTTTCTGTAGCTCTGCCAACTGGTCCCTTAGTCGCTTGCTCTCGGACTTCCTTGAGTCGATCTCGGATTCCTCACCATCAGATCCCTTTGATGAATTGTTGACCTTTACTCTGTTCCTTCTTTGGAGGGGGCTTACTCGAGGGCTTTGCTGACTTTCTTCATTTCTACCCCTGGCTTCCCTTCTTGAAGTCGTTGGATGGAGGAGCTCTTTCCGTCCCCGAGGAAAGACATCTACCGCGGATTTGACTTGTCGTGGTTGGTGGCGCGGTAGGGCTTCGGAAACATATGGCATGAGCCGTAGCTTATCACGGATCAAGCTGGGGAGCCCCGCTTTGTTGCAAGTTGATTCTCGAGGGGCAGGCCCTAAGCGATCAAAGGTGGGTTGCCTAGCCCCGGGCCTGCTTGATTCCCCCTGATTGCAGAGACCCGTTTGTTGGATAGCGATACCCTCAACAAGTAGTCGAAGGCGGACGTTCTCCACAAAGGCCGCCGCTTGTTGGTCAAGCCCGACCTGGCTTCCCAGAGGGGGATCCAGAGCCCGCACAGTAGCTGGCTGGGTTGGAATCTGGCTATGGATCCCGGATTTTTTCCTTTTCCTCTGAACCTTTCGTGTTGATGTAGCAGAAGGTTGTCCCGAGGTGCTCTGCTGCCCTTGCGAGGAGCGAAGCTTCAAGGTGATTTTGAAATAAAGAACTTTTTGAATGTAAATAACTGATGGTGTGAGAGGTTCCCACAGACGGCACCAGAAAGTGTTGACGGGAAATTTGCTCGAGGTGAGAAATTCCTGTTAACACCCTCGAGACCACTACCACGAAAGCGGTGGTCGGGGTCGGTACCGTTGGTTCCCGACCTGTTTGAGAGAGAGACGAGAGGTAATAACAATAAATGGGAGCTGTATTATTGATATACTACTTTAAGATACAAATAACTCTCTTGTTTGCTCACAATCTCTCAGAGGAGTAGGGTGGTGGCAGTTCAGTGCTTGTCGAATAGTGGAGAAGAAGGTGACCGTGTTCTGAAGTCAGAATTTAGGTCTTCATTCTATGTGTATATTCGTTGTTGTGTGGCAACTCGGTGCCTGTCGAATAGTGAAGATGAAGGAGACCGTGTTCTGAATCCAGAATTTAGGTCCTCCTTCTATGTATATATTCGTTGTTTATGATTTTCTGTATGTCGCTCGATCTATATTGGCTCTTCCCCCTTTTTATTTTCTCTTCTATCCTTTATATATCATCCAAGTAGGTTTTTAGTTCGTGAATACTCTACCGTAATCTAGTGAATCCGTTCCATCCTTATCGGGCGGGATTCGTTATTTAAATTTGAATTGTTTTCGGATTCGACGATATCGTTGACGAAGATAAGTTTGTTCCCTTATTTGAATTTAAACTCTTGACGTGCATGTAGATATCATGTGGAGATGATCCTGTGTGCTCTCATGCCATCGATCTCCATGAAGGTCATCATGCCAGCTGTCTATTGCCCCGTCGAGCGAGGTCTGCTCCGGCTCTGTTCTTAAGAGCTTAAGATAGATTTTCACTAACCCGTGGGGGCTCGAGATGCTCTTGTAGACCTTTTCTGGAGGTAGCTGGGGTAGTATAGATCCATGCCTGATTCTTCCTTGATGCCAAGCAAGGACAACGAGCTTCTGGAGAGGTTGGCGAGCTTCTTTCGAATGTCCCTTGAGCTTGGAGACTTCCCTTAGCGTTTACGGTGTGGTTGTGGAGCCCGACCTTTGAGCTGAGGTTCCCCGATAGATGACCTGAAGAATCCCGGGTTCCAGCGCTCTTGTGGGGGCTCATCCCTGTCGCGTTTGGCTTGTCTTCTGGTAACTTTGAAGCCTAAACGACCTTCCCTGCTCCTGCGGGGTGGCTTTGCAGTCTATCCGGGCTTTATGAATGTTGATTGTAGGTGAAAATTTTATCTTTGACCCCTGGCCAAATTTCCCTATTAACAATTATATATAATATAATATATTATATTATACATAAAATATATTATAATATTATATATATATATGATTATAATATTATATTTATAATATATATATATATATATATATATTATTGCATGAATGCTTTTGGTTCTAGTTGAAAATAAATTATTCTGGAATATATAAGAGAGGCACTTTGGTAATTTAAAAATCTTGCTCCGTCTTGTTCTAATCATATCAAACGCATAACAGTATAATTAATAGTTTATTTTTTTTTAATATAAAAAAGTGAAATATAAAATGAAAAACAAAAATGAAAAACAAAAAACGAAAAACAAGTATGTTGTATTTTTCAAATCTTTCACTTTTAAAATTGATTTTGTTTTTCAATTTTTTTTTGTTTTTCAAAAATAAAATGAAAAACGGTTAACAAACGCGTTTTCGAAATCGTTTTTAAAAAATAAAAACGAAAACGGATTGAAAAACAGCTACATGACGGGACCAAATAGATTCTGAAACAGGAAAATCCCATTAACTTATGTAAATAAATATAATAATATCTCGAGACATTCCAACCGCACGACGTCGTTTTCCAACTAAAATCTCACTCACACCTTGAAGTCTCTGAGCGACTCTCACATACTCACATCTCAAAAAAAGGATAAAACGACACATATTTCTTCCAACACAGAGCCACTGCATATACAAGTACAGGAAAGGTAATCGTCACATCCAATCCATAGGTTTCAAAATAATAATGCCTACTACTATTTTCCCAAAACCCTAACTCGTTTCGACTCACTACTCTGTCAGTCATGGACCAAGAAGAAGGACCGAGGAACGGCGATTCCACTAAAAATCACAGCCACAACCACCGCCTCCACCATGTCTCCAAGAAACCCAAGCTCGCCCCGCCCATATCCGAACCTGAAATCCGCGACGAGTTCTCGCACCACCACCCTGGCGTCGCCCGGATCAACAACGGCAGCTTCGGGAGCTGCCCCAAGTCTGTGCTCGCTGCGCAACGCGAGTGGCAGCTCAAATTTCTGGAACAGCCGGACGATTTCTACTTCAACGCTCTCCGGAAAGGAATCTTGAAGTCGCGGACTGTCATCAAAGGCCTCATCAACGCCGATGACGTGGACGAAATCTCACTCGTCGACAACGCCACCACCGCCGCTGCCATCGTCTTGCAACAAATCGGCCGCGCCTTCGCGGAAGGGAAGTTCAACCAGAACGACACCGTTGTAATGCTTCACTGTGCGTTCCAGGCCGTCAAGAAATCTATCCAAGCGTACGTCACTCGTGCCGGTGGGTCAGTTGTGGAGGTTCAGTTACCATTTCCGTTAATTTCGGAGGAAGAAATCATCAAAGAATTCAAGAATGGGTTAGAGAAGGGGAAAGAAAACGGTAAAAGAATTCGTTTAGCGATGATTGACCATATTACATCAATGCCATGTGTTGTGATTCCGGTTGGTAAATTGGTTAAAATCTGTAGAGAGGAAGGTGTAGATCAAGTTTTTGTAGATGCAGCGCATGCTATAGGTAGTGTTAAGATTGATGTGAAAGAGATTGGAGCTGATTTTTATGTTAGTAACTTGCACAAATGGTTTTTTTGCCCACCAGCCGTTGCGTTTTTGCACTGTAGAAAATCAAATTTATCTCCCGATATTCACCACCCTGTTGTTTCACATGAGTTTGGTAA
Source organism: Dipteronia dyeriana (assembly GCA_032871835.1). Classification (NCBI taxonomy): domain Eukaryota; kingdom Viridiplantae; phylum Streptophyta; class Magnoliopsida; order Sapindales; family Sapindaceae; genus Dipteronia; species Dipteronia dyeriana. The sequence continues at coordinate 92,651,508 of CM065299.1, read as the reverse complement.
TGGGTTGCCAATAGAGAGTGCTTGGATTGGGACTAGAGACTATAGTGCACAGCTTGTAGTACCTTCAGTTTTGGAGTTTGTGAATAGGTTTGAAGGCGGAATTGATGGGATTATGGAGAGAAACCATGATCAAGTGCTTAAAATGGGGAGAACGTTGGCTGAGTCCTGGGGGACAAATCTTGGCTCACCACCTGAAATGTGTGCGGGAATGGTTATGGTTGGCTTGCCTTCGAGGTTGAAACTTTTAAGTGAGGAGGATGCTTCGAAGTTGAGGGGGCATTTGAGGGTGTATTTTGGAGTTGAGGTTCCCATTCATTATCAGGCATCGAAGGAAGATGGTGAGGGTGGAGCTAGGGACAAGGATGGGATTATAACAGGCTATGCGAGGATTTCTCATCAGGTTTATAATACATTAGAGGACTATGAGAAGTTTAGGAATGCAATTCTTCGCCTTGTTGAGGAGAAGAAAGTTTGCAAAATTCTTTTGACAGAATGAAATGAAAAGGTATGATCTACATTCAAAAATAAAATTAATAAATATTTGTATCATGTTCTCATTCTTGCCAATTAAAATTTTACTGTGACTAATCTTTTAGAAACTTAAAATTGTGTGAAGTCTATCTTTGTATAGGTTAATTGTTGACTTTTTAGTGCTAGATTTGTCTGCTTACATAGCTATCTGTGCTCTTCATATATGACCTAGCTACATTGTTGTGCAAACCAACTTAAATGTCATAATATTAATGTACGTAGTTGTAAAAGTGAGAGATGTAAAGTTGCATTATCAGTGTCTTTTTGGTTTGATATACGTTTTCTAACAGCAATTCCCATTTAGTTATCTTTAGTCGTTTTTCCTCCTTTTACAATTCTTGTGGGCACACTTTACAAGTTTGCAACTTTATGCTTAATTTGACATCAAGGTCATCTTGCTGCACCGATTTCCAACATTACTATATCCATGGTCCTTTTTCTGAAGTGCTCACATTTGCTACTTTTTTTTAACTCCCAACTTGTAGCAAACAGCAACCCTAACATAATTGATTTTACCCCTTGAAACCCTAAATAGTTCGAAGATTGCTAACAAACTCTTTGATAGACCTTTGGAAAATGACTTATTAATTGAGTTTTAATCCCTTGATTTTTGTGTTTATCACCTAAATAAGGCCTTATCATTTTCAGAAACTTATGTAATATTATGTCTATAAAAATGATTAAAGCTGACTGATATTAAGTATGATCAACTAGAAAACAACATGGAGAGGAGAAGAGTTTGTTTTGGTTTCAAAGGATCAACATTCTAAAGGAAGCACACGACTTTAATGTCTTGTTTGTGCTGATGCGTAATTTTTTATACCAATGCTTGAAACAATCTGCAGATAGATACCCTGTACGAAAGATGTACACCTTTGTACTAGAAGAAGAGGAGTTAATAAAAAAATAAAAAAATTAGGAGCCACATCTGTGGCAACATTGTTGTGTTGATTGATGAAAAATGATTCAAAGCAGGAGGATATCAGACAAATTCCTGGTGATGTAGTAGTACTCTCATGCAGTAGATAGATGATAGTTACTTGTTTGTTGTAACAGTGTTGAGAAGAATACCATCTTACATGGTGAGATATCGAATTGGAAGCAGAAGAAGTCAATTAAGGTCTATCTTCATTCTTGATGCTATTTAAGAACACACTAATGCTATTATTAAGAACAAACTTGGCTAGAAACATGTCATTCATCATTATTTATTGTGGAGAGTGTCTTTGAAGCATCTGCTGAGCTCTGTGTGTTTGTGGCATGTGTTGAGTAACATGTGCTTCTGAGGTGTAATTGATAGACTATTCATGCAATCACTACTTTGAATGTGTTAGTTATTAAATTATCAAATATGTTTCCTTTTTCTTGAGAGCATACCTGATTCAATATTTCAGAAGTATCTTCCCTAATTTTTGTCATTTCCTTTTTTGACAGTTAGGTGTGAACAGTGGTGCAGCAATCAGTGGAATAATACGTATTTCACATTTTCACCAGTTCGCCAATTCCTGTGCATGGTCACTGATTTTGAACATGGAACTTTGGAAGCCAGAGTAGAATAACTACTTGAGAGTGTCATATATGCTCCTTAAAAACTAAAAAATTAGTTGATGGAGCCTTGTTACTTCTTCTGCCCCTGTATTCACGAGTATAAAGGTTGGCATTCTTTTAGCAATTCAGCTGCCTTTACCTGACCTATATTTTTTATTTTGATTTTTCAACCAACTCAATTCTGAGTTTAGTAGCGTTCATTCAAGTGGTTGCATCTAAATTTTAGCAGATGATCCCACCTGGATAGTTATGTTATAATTACAAAAAAATAAGTTAATTTGATCTTTTCATCCTAGTCAGCTGGCGGAACTGTATTCAGCATTGAGATGAGAATTTTGCCATGGAAATGTTTCCCCTGCGACCGGTGTGAAAGCAATGGAAAGCTTGTAAAATTGTAGAAGGTTGCATCAAAACCTTGAGAGTTTTAGTGCCCTCCAAAACAATAGATGGATGATATGATGAAAAGATATATCATTATGGACAATGCTAATGCTTGGGTACTGATCCACTAATGAGCTATTGACACGTGGTTCATTTTAAAAGAATGTAAGGTGATAAATGTAAAAAATAAAAGGAAAAATACCACTTGCCAATATCCCGGTATCCAAGCATTTCTATAAAATTATTCATACAAAAATGAATAGAAATTTTCAAATCAGTACGTACTGATATAACTTTTTCAGTGCGTTAGATATGAATCATTAAATTTACATATTTTGATTCAAAGTGTATGTTAATACTTTTTCATAATCAAAGATTCACATACAATGTGTTGATATAAGTTATATTGGTGCACACTAATAGAAAAACCATATCCAAAATGAAACTTAGAAGGCCTATCTTGAAAAACCCAAGTTCTCTCAAATCACTTGAAAAAAAACCCCAAAATCTCATCATTGGGTGTAGCTGGCAAAAAATCGAAATCCAAAGTCAATAGCCTCCTATGCTGTCCATCTCTCTCCTCCTATATTTTGGTAGGAGATCTATCTTTTGATCTCTAAAATATGGAAAAGATTAGGGTCAGTTGCTGTTTTTCGAAAATAAAAATAAAAATGAAAATGAAAACATTATTTTTGGTTTCAGTTTCGAATTCCGAAAACGTGTATGGTAGCATATACTAAAAGTTATATTTTGAAAATGAAAACGGAAAAAACACGTCCGGTAGGTTAACTGCAAACTATCAAAAAATGATTACATAATTAACCAATATAATTTGTGTATTGTAATTTTTAAATTAAACAAAAGTAACATATCAAAAAAAACATATCAAAAATGAATTAATTGAAACTAAACTTTTAAATTATAAATAAATAATTACAATATATATACATATTATAATAATATAAAAAATATATATTAAATATTATTACATATATTATAATTTTTTATAATTTTTTATAATATTTATATAATATATGTATAATATATAATATATATATATATATATATAATTATAATATATATATATATATATATATATATATATTATTGTATGAATGCTTTCGGTCCTAGTTGGAAATAAATTATTCTGGAATATATATATATATATATATATATATATATATATATATATATATATATATATATATATATATCATTTAAAAATCTTGTCCCGTCTTATCATAACCATATGAAACGTATAATAGAACTAAATGAAACAAAATGAAAAACAAAATGATTTTTTTTATATATAAAAAAGTGAAAAACAAAATGAAAAATAAAAACGAAAAACGAAAAACAAGTATTTTGTGTTTTTCAAATCTTTCACTTTTAACACTGATTTTGTTTTTCATTTTTTTTTCGTTTTTCAAAAATAAAATGAAAAACGGTTAACGAACGCGTTTTCGAAATCATTTTTGAAAAATAAAAGGAACCGGATTTTTTGAATACACTTTGAAGTGCTTTTTTTGAATACACTTTAATCCTGATTTAACATTTCAATACAGAGAGATCTCTCACAAGTCACAATGTTTGGATGCATACAATTATACAAATATACAATGTGTACTGTAGACACTCATACACACCATTCAAATCATGTGATGTAACATTAAATATGTTTGGATATTTATGCTACATGAATGTATATTATTGAGTTGAGCTTATACACCCAATTAATATTTTTTCTGCCCAACCTCTTCTTTAATTGAAAGACCGAATTTATTTACTCTTATGTGTAGGGGTGGGTAAAAAATCAATGAACCGAACTGAACCGAACAAGTGGATTAAACCGGTCCAATTGGTTTTTTACCGGTTTTGATTGGGTGATCGGTTCTACTTTTAAAAAAACCGGTTGGATCGGTTTTTATCCGGTTTAGTTCCAAAAATCGGATAACCGAACCGGTACCCGACTATAAATTAAAAAAAAAAAACTAATTCTAACTTCCACTATTCACTATTCAATTATTAGGTATATTTTATTGGATTTTAAAATGTAATTTGACTTTGCTTGGTATTGGCTATTGTATTAGCTATCAACAAAAAAATTGGCTGACATTATTTTGAAATGTGTTTACTGTTTTGTATGGGATTTTGTAGTTTTTTAATATGTTTTTATTGTGATGTAAATAAATTTGGCCCAATAAGTTCAAAAAAATGAACTAAATATGTAATAAATGAAATTTAGAATTTTGACCCATTAAACCCAAAATAAAAAAAAACAAACCGAACCGAACCGGTTTAATTCGGTTGGTTTTTTATCGGTTAACAAATGTCAATTTGATTGGATCAGATCACTTTTTTAAAAACCGGATTTTATTGATTTTTTATCAGTTCTATAAAAAACCGAACCGGTCCAATCAACGTCCAATCCTACTTATATGTATATCTCAATCGGCATGTATTTATAATTGTAAAGAATGTTGATATGGCATTATGTAATTGGCTGGTGCTGATACTGATCCACAACACCTGAACTGGTTGTCAGTATCAACAGTACATAGATGGTTGTAGATATTAGCAGTTATGTTGTATATGCTCAGCTTTAATCAGTTATCTATCGATGACAACTTCAATGGTTGTCAGTATCACCAATTAGCTATGCTGTATGTGCAAGTTATCTATTAACAGAGTAGACAACAAAAAAGTTATGATGAGTTAGTTATGTGAAAGTTATTAGTATCAATAGTTATGCTGTGTCAGTTATCACAGCATAACTATTGGTGTCTTGATTTGTAATGTCTACAGTTTGTTTAATTTTTTGTTTGGAAGTAATGATCGATGAAAACAAATTGTTAACCTTGAGGGGTTGCCTTGGTGGTATAGGGATGAGAAGTAAACACAGACATCCCTGAGGTCAACCCTTAGGACGTTAGTTCAGTTGGTGAAAAAAACAAGTTTGAGGCATGAGTGACTTCTAGGTTAACAGCTCGAATTCTATCCAAACGAAGGTGAGTTTTGATTTACTCGCTTGTATCATTGTGGGGCCGGGGGTTTGAACTGAGATTTTTTATCTGTCCTACTCTACACCAACCAATAAATAGGTCACAGTGTGTCACACAGTTGAAGAGGACATACGAATATGTATCTGGAAGAATTCTGATCCTTGATATTAAAAAAAATAATATTGTTAAATCAAATTGACTTGTATTTTTGTATGTTGTTGGAGTTCAACCTAATGAGAGGTACAATATTGAAGAAATTATTATATGAGATATGCCTTTTGGGTTTCTAAGTAGACCAAAGTCTTAAATAGAAAAAGTTTGTTCCTTTCGTTGGGGTTTCATTTTGATTTAGGGATGAGGAAGTTCGTGAAACGTTGTCTACGAGGCTGCAAACTATTACGGTGGATCCCCTCTAAATTATTATTTTTGGGACCTACATTTGAGTATTAATTTAGAAGATTTATTAATTTGAAGGGTTTTACCTTGTAAATTGTTATTTTGTCTTTATAAACATGTGAAAGTCGATTTTCTTACTTAGAGAAGTTCCTTTTTAGGATTCCTGGTTTAGCCTGTTTTTTTCGTCAAGGAAAGTTCCTTTTTTTTTTCTTCAGGATTCCTAGTCACAATTGCACTGCCCATGACAAATCGAAAGATTTTGCTTCTCCTTGACAATTGCACTACCCACGTATAACTTACAGAACTACCTAATCACATCCAACTTAAGAATACCATAGTGCACTATCTGCCACCAAATTTGACATCAAAGCTACAACATATGATGCTGGAATAATTAGAAACTTCAAGGCATATTATCATTGTCGCTTTGATTGTATGTAGCTTAAATGTTTGGAATCCAACATACCTGCTTCTGAAAAAGATTGATATTTTAGAACCCATTCGTATGACTGTAGCAGCATGGGCATTTGATGTTAAGCCCAAGACCATCGCTAATTGTTTTCTTCATTGTAAAATTTGTATAGTCCAAGGAGAAACCGAGGGAGACATTGAGGATAGTGGAGTTATGAGTGAATTAGAACAACAAATTTAAAGCTTCCACTATAGCAATCCTATGGATGCTAGTCATCTATTTAACCATTAGACCAAAGAAGAAGTGCATTACACTCCAACCGACGAGGATATCATTAATGATATCATAAGAAAGAATAATGATAGTGTGGCTGAGATAGATGATGACGATCACGATAGTCATGAAGTACTTAAAATCTCCACAGGCAAGGCTGTTAAAATGTTAAATTTAATTGAAACTTTTCGGTTACAATAAGAATGTGGACAATTCAAAAGATGAATGATGAAATCAAAAATATCAAACATGGTAACCTAACGCAAACTAGTATCTTGAAGAAGAAAATAGGGAGTAGTTCTTCTATTTTTTGGATTTATTCGTTTCCCGATTGGCGGGACGATGGCTTTGTAGATCATTCAGTTGTTTAATTTAATGTTGTCTACCTTAAATGAAAAAAAAAAGATGACTATAAACATTAGTATAATCAACAATAAGGACCTCTTCGATAAATTTGTAGCAAGTTATGAAAAAACATTAAACTAACTGAATTAGGCAAAATAATAGAAATTAAGAACAAGAAAACAATATATATATATATATATATATATATATATATATATATATTATATAGAGTGAGTCTCTCATAAAGGATCCCTTATTTTAATTTTTGTTAGGACCACCATGAAATCATATTGATTTAAATGAATTTTGATTTGAATTTTAATTGTTAATGATAAATTCATTGAAATCTACCAATGAATAAAATTTGAAATTTTTTAAAGCACTAAAACTATTTTTCTTGAATTTTCCTATACTTCACTCATTTTTCTGATGCATTTTCTGATGCATTCATATTTTTAAAAAATTGGGATAAATAGTTCTAGTACTTAAAAAAATTCAAATTTTATTCATAGGTAGATTTCAATGAACTTATCATTCACAAAAATAATAATTCAAATCAATGTGATTTTATAATGGTCCTTACCAAAATTAAAATAATGGATCCCTTATGAGAGACTCATTATATATATATTGATTAAAAATAATAATAATTAAAACCTAGAATACATATGTTTATTTAATATTTTTGCATCTAGAATAAATTGTAAGATAATTTAGAACTTTTATTATTAAAATTAACAAAAAAAAATACTTTAAATACAAAAATTCTGACTTTAAACTTTTGCCTATGAGCATTTCCAATAGTCTCCCTTGGAAACTTCCCTTAGCTTAATTAAAAACTCCCATAAATGTGTTTTGGTGGAGCTCACTCCCTTAATTAAGGGGTGACTTTAGCCTCCCTTTACTTCTTAAGTGTGCTCCACATATTTTATTTTATTTTTTTGAAAAGCACAAAATATTTAACTTTAAATCCCAACAACTTTTTTACTATCCAACGAGTAATTTGTTTTACAATAATAATTACAAAGTAAAATATCAAGATAATAATAAAAAAATATTAACGGAGCCATTTACGGGAGTATTATTGGAATACATATTCTCTTAATGGCCCCTTACAACAACATCCACCCTTTTTTAAGAGGGTCTTCAAGGGAAACTGTTGGAGATGCTATAAGACCCCCAATCAATATACTTACGCTAACTCTATGCCCTTGCCTGCATGACACATAGTTGTCGGGGTTTATACCCAAAAGCTTATAATTTATAAATGTGAACAAAACATTAATAAAAGAAGTAATTTATTCATTCTATAAATCTGTCTCATACATTTATATCATTTATACTTAACATCTAAGATTGCCAAATGTAATCTATAACCGAGTATATGAGTGTCATATACATATAGATTTGGTTTGAGATGAGCAATCTAAAGAGTCCATAAATAGAAAATAGAGTTGTTTATTTATGGTTAATCTACAGCTGCTGTCAATTTCGTAAAGTATGATGATTTTTTCCTAAACTATTCATATGACGATATGAGAATTGAAGCACCTTATATGATGTGATCATATAGGGATGAGCCACGATCTATATGAATCTCTCACCAAGATCTGTTACATGATGAGATTCATATATATCGACAAATGATGATTATATATGGGTGATCTTAATCTTGATGGTCTTATCCACTCCTTCAGGTTAGATTATTGTTTTTGATTTACCATAAATGAGATCGGAGTTGCATTTCCGGTCAATAACTTTGTATTTTGGAATCTTGGTTTGACTTGTGGTTGGAAAGGTCTGTACACAATAATAGAATTCATTCATTCATTCTTACGAGAAGTAGATAGTAATTCCCTTAAGGGTTAATTTGGGGCTTGAACAACATAAGCATTCTTCATCTTCCATAAAGGAATTTAAGATTTTATTGTTCATTAGATAATCAAGGGTACTTAATGGAAAAGATATAATTAGAGGGATATAACGGACTTTATGACCTAACTTTAATTATGAATGCTCGTATTTTTTTTTAACCTGGTATATATTTGATAGGCCCGAACATTATCTTTGTGAGCTTGGGTTTTAATCTTTAGGCCTAGGATATTAACACATGTGGATCCCACTCTTATTGACAAATTTTGTCAGAACCTCGGATGAAGACCTTCTATGACCTCACCAAGGAGGGACCTTTCTCAAAATATTTTGAGGTCAGTTTACATGCACCAATTTATGAGTCAGTCGAAGCTACAGATTGACGATATGAGACCCTCACACCCCATATATTGAGGTTTTGTTATGAATAACGTGCCAAAATTATCAATACTCCAAAATCGGCACTCGGGCTTCGTGAGACCTACCGGGTCATCTTCCGGCATACAACTTCGAGGTCATTTCCCTATGATTATAAAGGTTAGTGGAAACCCTTCTATGAAAATTCATAATCCTCATGGTCTGTAGTTTGGCACTAGACTATGTTTGGGATTGCTTTGTTTTGGAAAAAAATCTATTTATGATTTAATTTAAGAAGTAATCAACTTTAAAAAAAAGTTGATACTAAATTTTATAAGTGCTTAATTTTGAAAGGATTAAAAATGTATTGAACAAAATTACTAAATTAGACATCATTAATAATATAAATATAAAGCATATAAAAAGAAATAAATAGGAAATTTAAGTAGAAAAAAATAACAAATTATAACTGAGTCAACTCACTCAAAAACCCGAGTAAACTCAATCTCTTCACATTTGAAATTTAACCACTGAGTCAACTCGTTCAAAAACTTGAGTCAATTAGTTATTGTCTTTTTATTTAAATAGTGAGGGTATTATTGACATTGTATAACAATAAACTAGTTTCTGCTTCAAAAAACAACCTCCACCTAACTTTTTAAAAGTTGCTTAAAGCATCTCCAATACTGTACTAAATTAGTGTGTCAATACTAAAATTTAGTACAGAGTGCAAAAACTTTCCTCCAATGCATTGCCAAAAAATACTATGTTAAATTTGGTATATACTATATTGTGTTAAATTTGACACACAATATAGCCTATGCCAAATTTGGTACAACAACAAATGCTCCATTTTTAATTATAAAAATACCATTACATATTTTTTTTAAATATTTAAAATAATTTAAATTTAATGTACATTAATGATATTTCAACCAAAATCTATTTCATCCAATTATTCTTCAACAATTTATTGAATACATTAATGGTAAGTGTTGAGTTTTATAATTTTAATTAATAAAATAATAAAAATAACATATTAAATACAGCTATGCATTGGAGCACAATGTTAAATTGTTGTGTCAAATATAACATTTTATATTTTTTTTTTACCAAATTTGACATCGATAATAACACGTGCATTGGAGATAGTATTATTGAAGGAGCAACTTGGAAATATACTATTTTTGAAAAGCTTACCAAACACATATTTACTAAAAACTTGGAAACAATCTCTGCACAACATAATAAAGTCACCATTTCCGACCACGACAAGCATTCTGGTGGAATTAAGTAGACGTCCCTGGTTGATGTCTTCAAGAATTATGATGAATCTAGACAGCATTAAGTCTAAATACAATGCAGAGTTCAAGCCGGAGAAAAGAAGAAAGTCAGTTGAGAGTTTGTCGGAGCAGGGACTCTATCCACCACAACTCAAATACATAACAACTATATTTATTACATCATACAATAGAGTACTGCTACAACTCAAATACATGATAAATTAATTTATTACAAAGAGCTTCAAATTAGAGTCTCACATCCAGTAAACCGCAAATAGGTGGATAAGTGGAGACAATCAGTTATTATATAATGCAGGAAATGGGCAAGATGCAATAAGGAGGTTATTCCCACGATCCTAAAGATGAAGGCAACAGTTATTGTATCTTAACATGTATAAAAGACCTGTAAATACTCTGTACAAACTACGATGAACTTAATAAAAACAGAAACTTCTTTTTCTCTTTCAATTATTCTCCATTTTGTTCTTATTTACTATTTACAATATGACATATGAATACAATGGATGCTATCATGATTTGTTATCCTTAATCCAATATTAAAAACATTTTCACTATCATATATCGCCTCAGCATGCCGCTGAGTATCACCTTCCTTCACCTTTCTAGTGAAGTGTTCTAGGTTGATCCCATGCAGGCTTTCCACAATGGACCACCTTACAAATCTGATTAACAAAATTTTATCGTTAACACATAGAATTTGGTAATAAAACTTATATACCCGATTGTATTTTGTTTATATTTGTCATGGTTGTTCGTTCACTAAAACCTTTCTTTTTATCCTTAAAGTATATGAACTATATTCATAACTCATGAGATTAGTATGAAAATAATATATATACAGTATATGACACAACACTCCTATGTAAAGAAGTTAAAATATTGAAATTATAAAATTGATTATAAGTTGTAGCATTTTACCTTATTTCCAAAATTAGTAATCCCTACAGTTTCATGGTCTGATTGCATATTGATATTATGTACGGCTTGCATAAAATCTGAATTATCCCAAATATTATCTCTATATTGATACTTTAGGTTTAAATAGTAAGTTAGAAGAATAAAAAAGAATAATTTTAGTATAACAATGACACTATCGAGTATCTACTGCTCTCTTGAAACTTTTTATAAGGGAGATTGCTAAATAGGTCCCCGAATTTTTTATAAAATTTCAACTAGTTTTCGACCTTTACATAAGTGACTAATTTTATCCTCACATTTTTTTCAAGTGTCAAATTGGTTTTCAACTTTTTTGAAATACCAAATTAGTCCATGTTGACGGTTAATTTAGATGTTTGATTTGGACTAAAGTTCTGAAATTACTTTAATACCCTATTTAACATAGATAAATTAGTGTATAAGAGTAAAAAACAATTAAGTTTTTTTTTTTTTAAAGTCACCGGTGTATTTAGCAATCGTGATTCGTGAATGAGCAGAATTAGAGGTATATTTTGTTTGAAAAGAATGGCAAACAGGTGGTTTCCGGCAAGAACGTGGCGATCAAGGTGATAAAAAAATCTCAGGAGAAGAAGAAAGGGATGATAGAGCAGATAAAGAGGGAAATCTCCATGATGAGTGGTCCGGCACCCCGAACATGGTCAAGATCAAAGAGGTAAGATTAAGATGAATGTAGTGGATTTGAATCCTTTCCTGCAAATTGTTGCTTGTTTATAACTGGACTGATTTTTTATTCATGCCTATTGTAAACTTCTGGACAATACTAGTATACCACCAATCACAATCAATCAGGGGCGACGTGGGTGGGTTATGTATATATTTTTTTAGGGATATATTTATCCTGCTACAACTAGTATATGAGATATTATTAGGTTGAATAAATATAATTTTCTATCCAAATCAAACGGTAGTATAAAGACTTTTTTTTAAGCAAACTCTCTTTGAGATACGTAAAAAAAAATACGAACTTAGATAATAAAAATATAATGACTTTTATCCCTATAAACATTTAAAATGATTCAACTAGAAAATATGTATTTAAAAAAATTGAAATAAATATCAAGTGTTAATAAAATATTAAGTATATAACTCAAAAGAAATTTATTGAGATTATATCTGATTAAACTAAATTATAACCTAGTCTATTTTTATAAATTATCAAGTATAATTGTCTTCATTTTAGTATCTTTAATCCTTTTTTTTTTGTTAACAAAATTTTTAAAAAATTATAATATTTTTTTTAATGAAAAACTAGCCTGGGCTTCAGGCTATTGTCTAAATACCTCCGCCACCGCAATCAATCATGGACCGGATATGATAATCAGTCCAACTCATTTTGCTCCTCTTTCCTACACTTACATCTGTATCAATCACAATTTCACTACATTCAGCTCACAAGCTTAGAGAAGAACTCGCGAAGACTTCTGGACAAGAATGAAGATTTGAAAGTCTCTAACTTTCGGCGTTGTCGTTGCGGCTCTGGAACGACGGGCTCCTTAACATGCAGTGCGAGAATCCAGCCTATGTGGCGGTGGAGGACCTCCGGAAGGGCTACGACAGTTCGAGAGCTTATATCTGGTCGTGTGGGGTCATCCTCTGCTCTGCCATTTTTCATTTGTTTTCCAGACTGTCATGGTCGATCTGAGAAATTTCTTTATTTTTTTTAATGTTATTATCATTATATTTTTATAATTCTTTTATTAATATATAAAATGATTTTAGTTTTTAGTTTTGATTTTATTCACACAAGTTAAAAATACTGATATACCCTTGGACTAACTGAAGCATGACAGATGGACTAATTTGGTATTTATGAAAAATTTAGTAATCAATTTGGTCAATTTTTTAAAAGTCGTAAACTGTTTGGATTTTTTTTTTAAGTTCAGGACTTATTCGGTAATCGCCATTTTTATAAATCGGTTAATGCTTATTCTAACATAAATTTCAATATAAATTATTGGGATATTAAGATTTTAGTCCATCTAATTAGCGTTAATCTAGGTTTAGTCCACTAGTTTTTTGAATCACTAACTTTAGTCCACCAGTTCTCTGACAAAACCAATTTCAGTCCCTGCCGTCCAATTCCGTTCGTTTTTCATTGACTTCCGTTAGGTCAACATGGGCAATATGGGAAATTCAACAAAAGCTTCTAGAAGCTTTTCTGGAGTAAGGGTAAAAATGGTATTTCATAATATAAAAATTAAAAAATATATTAAAATAATTAATCTTAAACATTAAAAACAGAAATTAAAAAAATTAAAAAGACACAAATGCCCTTAACAAATTTATATAATTACACTTGATAAATTTATATAATTATATATCTACCCAAATACTCAAAGTAATCAAACAATAACCAAAAACTTTACAAAACAATAAATTGACCCCAACTCACCAAACACAACCTTTCATCACATTTCTCCAGACCATTCATATCTCTCAATCTCTCTCACTCGTTCACCACCACCACCACCACCACCACTACAACCACCATCACTACCAGAAACCATACCAATTACCTTTTTCTTCTTCTCTTCCACCGCTCTCTTCTTCTCTTTCTCTATTACCGTCGATCTCTTCTTCACTTTCTCAAACTATTGGTGGTTTTGATTGATGAGTTTGGATATTTGGTTTCTGGATGGTTTCGGTTTGGGTTTATGGGTGAGGTTTGGTGGCTGTTTATGGGGGGGGGGGGGGTTGGTCGTGATTTCTGGGTGGGAGTGATGGGTGGTTGTGGATTTGATGATGGTTTGGTTTCACGGTTGAAATTGTTGATTTTTGTTGTTGTGTGAATCCATGGAAAACGTGCGCGTAAGTGGTTGAAATGGGTAAAAAATGGACCGGAGAAGGGCCGTCCGTCGTTCTGGGCAGAAAACGGTCGAAAACGACACCGAAAAAGCTTTAGACTAGGCGGGTTTCATGTCGGGTCAAGAATCGGGTCCAGGTCGGGCACACGCAGGTTGGTGGGTCAACTGGCTGAAGAAGACGATGTGACATCATGCTGATGCAATAAGGTGTGCTCAACAATTTCTGGGGTGCGGTCAGTGGCCCAAGTTGGTTTGTTTCATGGTGTAATTGGATATGGGATAGGGTCTGAAATTGGATATGGGATGGGGTGTGTTTAGCAGACCCAACAACCTACTTCATGAAGGGCATAAGGGTCTTTTCACAGATACCAAGGACAATATGGTCATTTTACCCTCTGACTTTGTTATTTAACGGAAACCATTATGGAAGGACTAAAGTTAGTAATTCAAAAAACTATGGACTAAACCCAGATTAACGCTAACTAGAGTGACTAAAATCTTAATATCCCAAAATTATTTGAACAATAATTTAAGTGTTTAGGATTAATTTTTTTAATAATTTGCAAACTATCCCTAGATTTTGAGGAGAAAGAGCAATTACCAATTAGGTCGTGATTTTTTTAAAAAATTCCAAACTGTTTGCGACTTTTACAAAAGTGACCAAATTGGTCCTTATATTTTTCTCAAATGCCAAATTAGTTCATCTAACTAATTTCTATCAGTCAATTTTAACGATGGAGAGATAAAATTGTACTTTATTCGTAAACAATATAATAATAACACATGCACAATTTTTTAAAACATACGTATATTTTTGTTTATTTTATTTTTGGGTTTTGATTTTTAAATAATTTTGAAAACAATGCTTATGTAATATTAACAAAAAAAACAATTATATAAAAACGGTAAAAGATTAAACTGGAAATAAATGGTAACTTTGTTTATAAAACAAGGGTATAATTGACATTGTCTTACTAAAATATTTTTAGATTTTGTAAGATAATTTCAATTTAAAAATATAGAAATGGTGTTTCATTAATAATATTTTTGGATTTTGTTGTAATTATAATGGTGAATTTACTGTATAAAAAATAAAATAACTTTGCTATAATATGACAAATAAAGGGTATTTATGTACTTTAATTAAAATTGTTAAAGTCAACTGTTATATTTAACATCGTTAAATCGTTAGAGGGACTGATTTGGCCACTTCTAAAAAGAGAGGGACTAATTTGGTCACTTCTAAAAAGTGAGAGACCAATTTGACATTTGGAAAAAATATGAGGACAAATTATGTCACTTTTGTAAAAGTCGCAAAAAACTTGAAATTTTAAAATAAGTCCAAAACCTAATTGATAATTGCCCAAGGAGAAATTCACAATATTTTGTGAATATCCGAATATTTCGGGAATGCTGGGAGATTTGTATGGATATTTCAAAATTGGCCGTATATTTGTTGGACATTGGATATTTGCCCTGTTTTAATATCTGTCCCTCTAAAATATGGATATATCGCTATATTTACCGATTTTAAGTTCCTTGGTTGCATCAAGTCAAAATATGAGATGAATGTAATAAAATTCAGAACCCGTATCCGTGACAACCCGAACCGATCCCAAATCCTTTTATTGGGCCGATCCGTTATAAAAATATACGAAGGGTGTGTTTGTATGACTTTTCAGTAAAGTTTCTAAAGTAGATTTTTTACTGATATAACTTTTATTGAGTAGAGTTTTTGATCAAATGAGCTTTTGACCAAATGATAAAACGAGCTTTTGGTTATATAAATTTTAAAAAAAAGTTCATAATTTTTTTAAAAAATAGTTTTTGGTTGTATAAATTATAAAAAAGATATTGATAAGGAATATCTAAAATTTATAAAGGGTAGTTGATAAATTCATGTTTTTTTTTAAAAAAACATCTAAAATTAAACTTGAAAACTGTTATAGGGATTTTTTGATAGCATGACAAGTTAACATGATTAGCTATGCCACGTCACAAGAATCGGGAAAGATCAATCCAATGCAATTAATAGATGGTCTCAAGGCCAAATCGAGATTACCCAAATATGGTCGGGAAAGCTAACTGATCGGGTACAAATAACATGATCGGGGAGATTAGCCGATCGGGTAGAGACAACTTGGTCGGGACCATCCGACCGGGACAAAAGAAGTTTGGTCGGGATTAGACAATTGGTCAGTTCGACAATGTGTGGGAGATTTTAAAGGCAACTACGATTTAAATACAAAAAAGAATTGTCTTACTTAAACAAGGAATCTAGAATCACACTCCAATAAGAAAATATCCATATTTCCTCTTCATTGTTAGAGAATTCTATTCAGGAAAGAACTCAAAACTTCCAGAAGGATAAACTCCAAAACAAGAAAGAAAGCAAAGACGATTTCAACAAGTAACCAATCCTAATTAAACACTATCACCTTTCCTTATTTGTATAACAATGATTAGGGTTCTATGCACATATAAATAGACTCATAATCTCATTGTAAAAGGGAGAACATAACGAGATATACAAAGAACAACAAAGACAGATACATAACGAGACATACACGAGAACACATATAAAATATACAAAAAACAGAGAGATACGCCAAAAAGGAGATATCATAGTGATCTACTATGCCGACTTCCTATCCAAGACCTCCTATCTCTAGGAAGATTCATTTTTCACCTTTCCAGATCCTCCCGACCCTAGACAAGACTTCTTGCTCAACTATCTGAGTCCTCCTGACTCTAGTTGAGACTTCCTTGCTCAACAATCCGAGGTCTCACACCTCTTGTAGAGACTTCCACTTGCTTAGCTATCCAAGTCCTCCCGACTCTAGCTAAGACTTCCTACCTCTTCACAAGGCATCTAAGTGACCATGAATGCAAAACACAAACAAGCACTCAACATAGAAAATGATGATCAACAAATTCTATGGACATGCAACTAGATAGCTAAATTATACTTTCAAAGAACAATCACAAATGTATCTAGACAACCTAAGCATGTTATCAACTAAGAACCAAATCAATGAAATGAATATACCAATTGATATAGACCTAGTTCTTAGAAATATGAAATTAAATCTAGAAATAGTCAATCAAGCACAATAACAAAAGATTTCTAGAAGCAATTCCATGTTTATCAAGTTTAGCACAAATCAATCAACTTATCACAAATCTAGCTAAACTTGAAAATCAAATCAACTAACCACAAAATAATATCAAAATCATCCTAGTCATGCTTCTTAATCAAATAGCATCAATCAGTAAGAAGAAAACTAAGAAGAAAACTAAGAAGAAGATGATTTTACCAACAAGGATGAAAATCACGAACTGAAGATCTGATCACTACAAAAAATCTAGACATCATTTGGTTTTGGAAATGCTTGGGGTTTGTAGAACTCTTCAATACACTCAAAATAGGTTTTTGAATCAAGTGATTCGGAGTAGAAATGAAGAAGTTATCACAAAAACAAAAATCAAAACGTTGAGAGAAAAATTATACACTTGTTCTTCAAATTCGATTTTCTCAACATATTATGAATGAGAGGAAATGAGAGGTTTTAAAGAGAAAAAAAACCAAAAGACCAAATTTCCCTCATGCCTTAGTGCCTCCCCGAGATGGCACGTGGGCATCTCGGGGTAGCAAGGCTTTGGGGCCGAGATGGCCACACGCCATCTCAGGAAGGTGCCCAAATGATGTCTTATGCCATCGCACCTCTTCCCTTGCGCTCCTCTCGCGGTCGGATTCGAATCAGTTTGAAGATTACGAACCAGGACTCCCTCACGGACATGGACATATATGATACTCAACCCAGAAAATATAAATTGAACTTGATATACGTAGACGAAAACAATGTATGCAACATGTGTTGAAAGTGTAATATCTTTTGACTTAGAGCTCGAAATCAACAGTATCAGTAACCGAAATGATTGGAACTCAATCATGAACAATCTAAGACTAAAATCAAGTTCAAGATCCATGTTATACAAACATATAAACAAACAAACACATTTCACACAAGAATGCAAACTACATAGAGATAATCTTCAATCATGCATTTTCCAAAACATGTTACTTTCATACCAATGCATGAGCATTCAACTTCAAGTGTGTGAATGTGTTATACCAAATGATGCGCTATGATGCAGGGACACAAATGTATGATATGTGTGTGTGCGCATTTAATGGTGCACAACTAAGCAGGGACACATATGTATGAATTGTGTGTGTGTGTGCACTTATACCTTGCAAGAGGAAGAAGAATATCGATACCTTAGCATCCATAGTACCAATCCTCTTGAAGATGAACTTTGCATCATGAGAAATTTTTTTTCTTCCTTGAAGCTCTTATCATCACGAACCACTTAAGCAACTAAGCATTACAAAGAAATGAAGTTTTGTTATGGAATCAAGCCAACACAAATCTAAAACCTAACAAGTCCTGAGAAAGTTACACCAATGCTGATTTTTTACTTATTGGATGGTTCATTATACCACGCACCACCGCTTTGCAATGTCTTTGCAGCAAGAATTGTGAGCTTCTCCCCTTTACTTTTTTCGGTAATGATATTAATGCATAAATAGTCATCTTATGCCTTTTCTTTTCCATATGTAGATTTTAATCTTTATTATTTTGTTTGATCTTGATTGTACACCCAATATAACATAGACGAGCCCTCTATTATATACAGAAAGCTTTTACTATTGCCACCTCGAAGTTGGAGAAGATCAGATATGGTATTAAAGTGCTTTTTAACTTTGCTCCCTTTTTACATCAATAGCTCAAACGGTTTGGCAGTAGAGTATCACTTATTTGTTTGTTAGTATTGTGATGAAGAGAGAATCTTCAGTTCAAACTCATGTTATCGTACCTGTTGAGCTTGAATTAACTAAGCAAGCTTTAGCTTCAGCTTCTAGAAGGAGAGATAAGCATTCTGTAAAGCAACCCATGGTATTACATGCTGAGGTGATCAAGAAGGATAGTCTAATGCTAATTGCTAGCTATTGATCTTAACCATGATCGTCTGAGGTAATAAATATGATGATCATGGTTAAGATCAATAACTAGCAAAAAGTTAGTAATTTGTCAGTTGTTTCAGGTACCACTTGTCACTCATTCCGTTATATTAGGAGTAGGAGGTTGTTAGAGGTAGTTATTTATGTCCAATATATATAATCAGAGAGAGCATACTTATCTTCTCCATTGATGAGCTCTTACAACTATCTGTGTCCTTTATATTCTTGGTGTGCATTTCTTTATACTGTTACAACAATAGAGCTAAGTTGTTGCAGTTGGTTTGCCTTTAGATTTTGTATTTGTAGGTTATTGACTGCATATTTTGATCATATACTACTTGGAAAAGCCATAAAAGTTTTTTGCCATATCATAGATTTCATAAGCGCTGATGGATCGTTCCAACTTTAACTTTTGCTTCTTTCCTAGGTAACATTGGTTAACAAGTTCGTTGCCATCGCATCCAGTGATTTTTTATTACACTTCAATATATAATCTTGTATGAGATATATTTCATCCTTTAATTTTTCTTCTTTTACATCATATGTGTACTTATTGGTTCGTCTATAGTTGATGCTGAAAATTAGGGTGTAACTCTTGACTCAAAGGTTACTAAAGAGACGATTGACTTTAAAGAAGTCAAGCGAGTAGATCACATTCTTGCCTCCTTACATTACAAGGTAAAATTTATTATCTGAATAAATTCTCTTGTGTCTCTATATATGCTTTAAATTGGTCAAATTTTGTGGTTTGTTAAAAATCTATAATAATGCTACTAATAATTTATCTAGTATTTATTATCCTATAACTAATTTATTTATTATTGAGAGTGTTAATATTGTTGGTATATTTGCTCATGGTGCATCCCACATAGAGTTACTGGAGTCCGTTACTGTTATGAAAACAAAATTGTTAGACTATTATAAGAAGTTTCCATATATTTATTTGATTGAAATGTCTTTTGATCCACGTTGTAGATTAGAAAAATTGCTTGAATATCTAACTGTTTATTATCGATGTTTAGAAATAAATTATGATGTTACTATGTCTTCTTCTAGAATTAAGATATTATTATATGAGTTATATGATGGATATCTTAGAGTTTATGATCCATCATTGAACATAAATGTTCCACAAACTCAAAATGTATTTTATTCCTCAGCATCCTGTAGATTTATGAGTTTAAGGTATGATCTGTTATTCAAAAAAATTAAAAAATTACAAGGTTCTTCTTCATCAAGCTCGACCTCGTATTCTGAGCTTGAATATTATTTAGGTACCTCATTTGAGTTTTTGGAAGACAGTGATGTTAAAAAATTTGATATCCTATACTGGTGGAATAAGCATGAAATATACTTTCAATTCTTGGCTCTTATAGCCAAACAAATTCTTGCAAACACCAGTTTCTATGATGTCCGTGAAACAAGAGTTTAGTATCGGTGGAAAATATTCTGGACCCAAGACGTTCGATTTTGAGTCCGGAATCAATTCAGATTCAAGCTTGTATTAATAATTGGACCAAGGCATAAAACAAATAACAAGAAATCGATCAAGATGCACCTTACGATTTCTTCAATGATGACCAGCATACTACTACGGTTAGAATGGATGTCAGCGATTAGTTAAGGTGCCACCTCATAATGGCTCACATCACGAAACCAACAATAACATGTAAGAGAAATATGTGACATTTGATTCATCTAAACCCCAAGAGAATACGTATACAACTTAATTTTGATAAAATTTAAGGGCATGACCAATTATATAAATATTTGTTTTATTTTAATTTCTTTTTTTAGTTTGTCATATATTTAATTTAATTTTAATTTTGGGTTACCCAATAAAATGCATTTATATTTTTATGTCTAATATATTTTTTAAAATAACCATAAATAAATGAAAAAAAAAATAACCGAACCGAAACCTCCATAACCGGAACCGCTGGTTCGGAACCGTGAATCGGACCGAACCAGAATCGGGGTAAGGTCTAACTAGAACAAGTGCTCCTCAAAAAAAAAAAAAAAATCTCAAAAAATACAAAATGAAAACCGAAAAGTTAGGGCTCGTCCTGTAAGCGCTTTTCAGTTGCTGTTTTTCGAAAATAAAAATGAAAATGAAAACGAAAACAGTATTTTTGGTTTCATTTTCGATCTCTGAAAATGCGTCCGGTAGCAAATACTGAAAGCTGTATTTTGAAAATGAAAACGAAAAAAACGCGTCTGGTAGGTTAACCGAAAACTATCAAAAATTGAAATATCAATTTTAGTATTTTGTTTAATATTATTACAAATATAAACAAATTGATTAAATAATTAACCAATATAATTTTTGTATTGTAATTTTTAAATTAAACAAAAGTAACACATCAAAAATTAATTCAAAAAAATATATCAAAAAAATGAATTAATCAAAATAAAACTCTTAAATTATATATAAATAATTATAATATATATATATATATATTATATAATAAAAATATAATTGTATATATTATATTAATATATATACATACATATTATAATAATATATTAAATATTATTACATATATTATAATTTATATTATAATATATATATATATATATTAATAAATTTTAATAAGAAATATTATTATATTTTTATATATAATAATACGTAATATATGACATTATATCCTATGTAAATATATAATATTTGATATTATATATATTTACATATAGTAATATATATAAACTATATTATATGATATATAATATATATTATTATTTATATATATATATTATATATTATAATATATATATATATATATGATATATTAATATTAATATATATTATATATTATTATTTTATAATATTATATATTAATTTTCTATACATTAATATTCTATAATAACCATCTCACAGAGAGGACCACAACCATGTTTTCCCCACAGACGGCCTTCCAACGGCCTTAACAGGGTACTTTGAGGGCCAGATACTGTCAGAGATTGATGGATCTCAAAAGCCAAACTAGTCAGTACGGGGCTTTGTTAAACCTGAGTTCATCCTAGCCAGCAACATTCTGGTTCTGGATGTGTCCAGGGTGTCCAGCCGATATACTAAACCAGTATACAAAATCTGTTCTGATATGCAGGGTCCTCATACGAGGCAAGCATAGAGCATACTAGGATCTTGAAGAATCATTGTTTCAGACATAGAACCGTCTGAATATCAGGAGAAGAAAACTATTTAGAAAGCCATTAAACACAAACACACAAGCTTTATTATTTTTCTGATGATTTTTACAGAGAGGTTCTGCTCCTTTATATAGAAAAGGGAGCCTTCTTCCGGCAGACATAGCTATGTTACAAGAGATAAGGTCCTTACAAGAGATAAGGATCAAGCTGGTGGCTGACACAAACAAGATAACAAAATAATGCAAAAAGAAAACAGGAAGCTGGTCGGACAGCTGGACACCATAGTAATAATACAGTGGGGGTAGGTTAAACAGTTACGGACTGCTCAGATTACAGGTGGAGTGATATTCATCATCCGAGTTGAGGGCCCTACAGATTGAACAGGGCCACGTGTCAGTCCGGTCTTGGGAGTCTTGGAGGAAAGAATCCAGGAGAGGATGCAGGCTTCTTGTGGGGTCTCTTGGGACGTCTGGAAGGATAAAGAGGACATCTGTATTGTCATTGTTGACGTCACAAAGGAAGTTGAGGAGGGGTATCTGGATACTGGTATGGTATAGCCTTTCGTAGTCATACGATGTATCCCATTCGTAGCAGACGTTGGAGGTCCAAAGAAGATGTGTATGTGGGTTATAGCTGTAGGGCCTGCTAAAAATCCAAATGCAGCATACTTTGGAGGCCTGGTCAGGGTCCATCTTCCAAAGATGGTATTGGCCCATGAGTTTGGTAAGTTCGGTAAGTTCGGTCTGCCAGGTTGATAGAGGCTTGAACCATTGTAGAAAAGTTTGGAGGTTAACAGAGGTTGGGCTCTGGACGAAGCCATACAGTGTCTGGAGAGGAAAAACTATGGCATGGCGATGGAGAACAGATAAGCACCACATGAACCATAACACCTGGTCTGAATAGTAGTAGAACGGATGTGATATTAAAGGGTCAAGAAAAGGTTTACTAGGATTGGCTAGTTGGTGGAGACAGCCTTGACCGTTGATTTGAGAAAGATATTTTGGAAGGTATAATTGTGCAAATTTTTGGATCTGTTGAATAGTGGGGGTTTGACTGGGAGGGAAGGTGGCCATGAACTCTGGAGGGAAAATATGTGGTGGTGGGGGAGTAGGCGGAGCCGTAGACGAGGAGGCTTGGGAGGACATCATGTAGATCAAGGGGACCTGACCGGTATGGGAAATGAGGGTAACAGGGTGAGGGCGAGAGAGCATATCTGGGATGATGTTATGGTGACCCTTTATATGTTTGACCGAAAAGTCGTACCTGGAGAACCAGTCTTTAAGTCTCAGGAGCTGGGGATTTGAAGGGAGTTTATTACGGAACTCGAGTACCTTAGGGAAGGATGAGTTGTCCATTTCAATGGTAAAATTGGTGGTTCTGAGATGGAAGTCAAACTTGAAAATCCCATTTTTCACAACAAGAATCTCCTTGTAAACAGTGTGATAGTGTTTTTGAGCCTCTTTGAATTGGCTGCTGGCATGGCCACAGTAGTGACGTCTTCCGTTGGTTTCTTCAATGAGGATGGCTCCCCAGAAGTAGTCACTGGCATCTGTCTGTAGAATAAGATGACCTGATGAGGGAATATGCAAGGATGGAGGCTTTTGTGCAACGCCTTTGAGGTGGGATATTGCCTCGGTGTGAAGGGTGTTCCACTGAGGGGGATCCTTATTGAGAAGTGTGGATAAGCAGGTGGTGTAGTGACTGACTTGTGGAATGAAATCTCTGATGTAGTTGATAATACCAAGAAACTGTTGGAGTTATTTTTGTGAGAGGTTGGAATCTGGGAAAACAAGAAGCTGCCTTGCAAGGTGGGGCCCAGGGGTATAAGACCCATCTTCGATTTTCATGCCAAGGAACTCAATCTCTGTGACACCTATCGAGCTCTTCTTATCTGATAACATGATTCCATATTTATCAAGGATTTGGTGAAACTGTCTTAGGAGATCATTGTGTGATTCTTTATCTGATGAGAACAGAAGAATGTCATCAATATACAACAGGGCTGTGTTGAGTAGTGGACGAAAAATTCTGGTGACGGCCGTTTGGAACAGGGAAGGGGCTGTTTTTAGCCCAAAAGGGAGGACGGTCCATTGGTAATGGGCATTAGGGAGGCAGAAAGCCGTTTTGGGCCGATCTGAAGGCTGTATTCCAATTTGCCAGAAAGCCCCTTTTAAGTCAAACTTGGAAAAAATCTTGGCTCCAGGGATTTGAGAAAATAGCGAATTAGCTCTGGGGACCGGGAACTTGTCGTCTTGGAGGAAGAGATTGAGAGGCTTATAATCAATTACGAGCCGTTTCTTTCCTCTGACTTGTTCAGATCTCTTTTCAACGTAAAAGGCTTGGCAGACCCAAGAAGAAGAGGTGGATTCTATGAGGCCTTGTCTGAGAAGTCCATCGCATTCTTCTGTGGCTAGGGATAGGTCAGAGGGAGACATTCCAGTGTGAGTTGCTTTTACGGGATTGACATCTTCATTGAGTTTGAAAGGAAGCTTGATGAAGAAGTCATGATTTTTCCACAGTGGGTGTGGATGTTTGAAGTCTGCATGGCTGTTGGTGCAGAAATGTAAGAGCTTCTCTTGAACATGCCGGAAGTTTGGATTGATGACCGAAAGGGGGAAGATTTTTGGGACATCAATGAAAGGCTTGAATTCCTTTTTGAACCGAATTCCCTGAGGCAAAATTCTGATGGATTTTGACTGGCTGTAGATATCCCATCCGATGAGGATATCCTTGTCTGGAAGAGGATTCCCAATGACATGGGTTTAGAGAGTGAATGTCGGGAAAAACTGTAAGCCGATTTTTTTTCTGGAGACCAGGTAGGTATTGAAAAGTTGCCCGTCTGCTGCTAAGAACTGGTTCTTCTATTCTTTCCAAGCTTCAGCAGGGAGGACACTGAGATTCATCATGGAGGAGTGGGCTCCTGTGTCAAAATAGGCAATGACTGGGATTGGCTTGGAATATTTTGTAGCTAAGATTTGAATTTTGATCTGTGGGCCAGAATTTTCATTATTGGTGGCCTGGTAGGCTTCTGACGGGGAGTCAGAGTCTAGAAAGCTTGTGTGTTCTGAGGAACTGGAGTCATGATCTTCTGAGTCTAGAACCATAAAAGAGGTCAACTGGTTGACATCTTCTTGTTCTGAGAAATAGGATTCAATGTCAGCATCTGAGGGAATATCCTCTGCAACTTGTCTTAGCTGTTGAATGAGCTTAGCAGACTTTGTTCTTTTGTTGGGACATTGTTTGGCATAATATCCTTCTTGTCCGTAGGCAAAACACTTGTTGGATTTGTTCCATGACCTTCTTGCCTTTTTTCTGTAGTACTTGTATTTTTTGGGATGTGAGAAACCTTTAGGGTTTTGGGTTCTGGACGCCTTTCTCCTGTAAGGCTTATTTGCCTTGCAGTTACAATGCTCATTGGAGCTGCACTTGAGATGGTAATTTGGAGGAAATTTACAATGTTTATTGTATTTTTTCCCTTCTTTGATCATCTTTGAAAAAACTCGTTGTGTAGCACAGAGTTTTTCTAGAGCAGTGTGAGTAAACATGTGAATCTCTCCTAAAGTGATGTCTCTGAGGCTTCTTCCTGAGAACTCAATCAATCTTTGGATTTCTCCTTGTAGTTCTGAGGGGAGAGAATTTAAATATACTTGCCTCAGAGTTTCATCATTGATTCCACCGAGAGCATGATATCTGAAGGACATGCGTCTGTAGTGGTAATCAATATCTTCTTTGTTTAAAGAGCACACTGTCATTTCGAAGAATTTCTGTCTGGTCTGTTTATAGAACTTAGAAGCGTCTCTGAGAAATTCTCTGAAGACTATTCCTGTTGCTATAGAAATAGATCCGCATCTAACCAGTTGTAACTGTCTGTATTCTCCGAGTGCCTGGTACCAATCTCTGAGGGATCCGGTGAATCTAGAGACAAACTCTCTAAGAATGGATTCTGTATTGTCGCCTCCTTTGGTAATTTGGAGGTCTAGCCATGCACTCATCTCTGACATTCTTTTCCTCTATTGTCGGGGAGCGATATCGTCAAAATTGAACCAGGGACCATTTGTAGGTTTTGGAGGGGGAGCGTGTGTTTGTGCTCTACCTCTTTGGTCTGGTGGTTCGTCAACCATAGGAGGTGGTTCCTCAGAAGTTTCTACTGAGGATTCAGATGTGGCAACTGTCTGTGTAGACGGTTGTGGGTCAGGTCTGGTAGCTAGGTAGATTTGAGAAAGGTCAGGTAGGGCATCTGGGTCTGAATAGCCTGGAGAATCTGGTGTTTGATTGGTGTGATATGTTTCCCATGATGAGGTGGAAGAGGATTCTGTAGGTTCTGTTTCTGTAGGGCTGTCAGAGGTTTCTGAAGAGAAAAATTGGCTGGAAGATGTGTAGAAGGCATGTTTTCGGTAATTTGGTGGTGAGCGTTTGTGGGAAGTGTGTGCCTTCTTTTTTTGTGAGGAGGTTTTTTTGTCTTTACTTGAGGAAGGTTGTTCGGTAGGTAAAGGTGGGTATTTTCGAAAAAGGTCTCCAGTTGATTTGAAAATCTGGGAATGGTCAGGGGGCCTTGAAGGAGGTGGTGGTGATTGAGTCGGAAATATCAAGGACGGGGAGTAAGGATGTGGACTCGGGAGGTAAGGTGTACTGGCAAAGTGGTCTCTCGTTATTTGGTCTAGCTGGTCCTTGAGACGTCTGATTTCTCTTTCCTTGTTATCAAATTCAGGACCGAAATACCCTTGGCTGATATACTGGTGAAGGTCAACATCCAATCTAGAAACTCTGGATTGCAAGTCCGTATACATATTCCGTAACGTAGAATCAAGATGTTGTAGCTGGTTGTCATGTTGTGAGACATGATGAGATACTTTGTCAATCTTCTGGTCAATAGAGTGAAGAACCCTATTTTGGACGGTAGCATTACGAGTATGCCAGTTGAGAACCTGTTCAGCCTGGGAAGGCTGTTTGAGAGATCCATCAGGTAAAACTTCTGTTGATTGAATGAATGGCCTGGAAAATAAGTTTCTGTCAGGATTTGATGAGGATTCCAGGGGAGGGAAGTCCTTATCATAACTGGAGGCCATAAAGCATGGGATAGGAGTCGGGACTGGTGGCAGAATTTTTTCTGTTGGTTCACCTAAGAGTAAACCTTCTTCCTTCAGGATTTGGAGTGCCCTATCATAGATGGGGAGAGGCCTGTTTATGATTGGCCGCAAACCAATCCAAGGACTGTGAGGGTCCTTAGGCTTCCTGAATGAGGGAATTGGTTTACAAGATGCCTTCACAGGTTTGTGACAATCTCTGCATTCGCAATCTGCATCACACATTTCTGGGTCGAAGTCCAAGATGAAGTGTCCGTTGACTCTGTCTGTGTAAATTGGAGTTCCATCAGCCTCAAAATGATGGATAGGAATTTCTTGTTCAGTCGTAACAGGTCGAATCATTAGGACTTGGAACACCGGGGGAGCACTGGGTGTTGTCTCAGTGATAGAGGTACTTGCCTCAGAAGTACCAATTTGTTCATACGTAGTCTGGATGGAGCCATCAGCTAGCCTGGTGAACTTGGTATCAGCAGCCACAACTGGCGTGACATTTTGAAAAGCCTTCTCATAGTTGGTGATCCATTTTAGGGGCATGATTTCTGTGAGCTTTTCTCTGGGCAGTTGCTTGGGAATCTGGATGATAGTAGGAACTTCATCTTCTCTTTCAGCTTTGATGAAGATGGTATCTCCAGAATGTCCAGGGATGGGAAGATCAAGAGCATGATCTTGAAGCCCGTACGCAATCTGATGGTGTAGAGTTGCCATATAGGAATTTGGCATCATAGGGGCTCCCAAGAGTTGGAGCTGGATCTTGAGACAATTGTGAAGGTTCAGGTCTCTGAGAGGGATGTTGAAGTTTGGATAATAGGTGAGTGAGATGCTTCCTGCGTGCAAAGTGGAAAGGCACGTGCCAATGATTGCGTGTTCATACTGTTTGTAAATTGTATTGAGAAGGGCAATTCTGACCGTGACTGGTAATCCTTTTCTACCATGCAAGGTAAGGATTATCCTGATAGCTCCAATGTGTAGATGAGAGTATCCTTCTTTGATCCATTGATCAATAAGAGGTTGACCAATTTCTAGGTCAACATACTGTTCAGTAAAAGAGGCAGGAATTAAGCAATTATCCAAGGCAGTGGATTGGATATACTCTTTTATGGGAGGAGAACGGTGTTGAACTAAGGCTGTGACTCGTCTAGAGAGTGATCGACTGCGTTTGAAGATGGTGTAAGGATTTAACAGGGGAAGTGCTGTTTCAGTGATTTGGGCAGATTCTGGGATATGGGTGTATTCAACAAGGTGTTGGATCTTGTTTGTCTGAGTTTGTCTAATAGAAACAGTAGAAGAAAGCCTGGTAGGAGTGTTATCAGTGTTGTTTGACATTGTTTGACATAAAATATATTATAATATATATATATATATATAATAATAATTATAATATATATAAGAGGGGTACTTTTGTAATTTAAAAATCTTGTTCCGTCTTATCCTAGTTATATCAAACGCATAACAGTACAATTAATAGTTTAAGATTTTTTTAAATATAAAAAAAAAGTGAAAAACAAAAACGAAAAACGAAAAACAAGTATTTTGTGTTTTTCAAATATTTCACTTTTAACACTGGTTTTGTTTTTCGTTTATTTTTTGTTTTTCGAAAATAAAATGAAAAACGGTTAACGAACGCGTTTTCGAAATTGTTTTTGAAAAATAAAAATAAAAACGGACTGAAAAACAGCTACAGGAAGGGACCTTAGATCTTAATCGGCGGCGAAGCTCCACTGCCGGTGAGATCACCTTTCTAGTCGGTCTCCTCCAGCCAGAGGACACCGTCGATGTCACGTTTCATCTCAATTTATCATGTGGCAACCAATCCGAAAATGCCCTCAAGATGTTTGTAAAATTACGAACGGAGGGATTGGATCACGGATGTTGACAGGTTTAGTTTCCCTCCGATTTTAAAGGCCGTGGTGCTGATCGAGGGGTTGTTCAAGGGAATGCAGGTTCATGGTATTGCAGCATGTGAAGTGATCGAGGACGTGCGTAAGTTGTTTGATAAACTGTCTCATAGAAAATGCTGTTACATGGAGTTTATGTTTGACGGAGATGGTAATTGTGTTTATACTGCTTTGTGTTTGTTGATTGTTTTTTATTTTTTATTTATTTTTTATTTTTATTGAAGATTGATAGTAGATACTGTTAGAGTGGGCTTTTTGATGATGCTTTGAAAAGATGATTAGGTCCAAGTGGAGCCAGATGGGATGGTTTTTTCGAAGACATTATCCGGAGAACACCATTTATTCAGTTCTTTCTTGGTAATTCCTTTGCTATCTTGTAGGCAACATAAACATCAGCAGTTGCACACTCCATCAAAGACAAATTTCCACTCAAACAAATAAACTGATTCCAATTAGGCTGGAACACTTCCCCTGGCATGTCTTTGGCATCCAATTCGCTTAAATCCATGTAGTTTTGTACTTCAAACCCATACTGTTTTAGTGCTTTTGCAGTTTGCCAAGGTCTTTTTGTATATGAACAACAGCAAATACATTGTCCTTGTTACAAAAAAAACATGCCAAACAATAAGCTCCACTGCAGAACTTAAGTCGGCCAATTCGTGTTTTCATTTTACCATCTTTACCGGACACATAAGACCACTTGGTGTATATGATCACTCTGTCAAAACCAATAATTCTCTTGGCACCCTGAAACAACAGATTCAAATGATTCTCAACCTCAAACAAGTCATATGAATCCTTATCAACATGTGTTGCTATGGTTGCGCCGGATCCAGTTCAAATTTATGATTTTTACCCATTCTTACAGTAGAAAAAAAGAAAGTACATACAATTAATTCCACAACAAATTTAGGAAACAAATGGATTGAAAACTTGAAATTAGTTAGACTGTATATAGTGGCTGATTCTTCAGCGTTTATATGTATCAAGTTTGTTACTATTGCTGTTCTCTATACTATTGGCACAAATATATAGTCTCTAATTAATTATTTGGTTTATGTTTCATGTTAAATGAGACTGTACGTCTTTCTCCCTTCTCTGTGCATTGCATGAGTACTGGCCATTAACTGTAGGCAAGTTCTGTGTGTGGTAATTATCAATATCTACACTCTCATTTAATTCTCTATCTTCTTATTCATGTTAAGAATTCAAAAAAATAAATAAAAAATCCAACTAATCATGTGGCATAAATATTCAAATATATATATATATATTTATATATATATATATATATAAATTCAGGTGCGGTATTTTCGGTACGAAATATCTACGTATGGTTATCTAATTGCTATCGGTATCTATTCAAGCTCCATTAATTTGAAAGAAAAAAAAAACACAAAGTATACAAACCATAGACAATGGGTTATCTTTACCCAGTCGAAAGCAGAAGTCCAAATCAAATCCTGAAACTTTTGGCCTGAAAGAAATAATAGACAAATAAACTGAAATTGAAGCTTATAAAATGATAATTTGATTGTCGACACAAATCATGATTAGAAAAGAAATTTTGAAGGATGAGATGAGGTTGGTTCGGTAGTAAAATCTCTCACATCTGCACAATGAGGTTGCGAGTTCGATTTCTCACTCTTAAAAAAAACCCAGTGCATAAAAATAAAAAAAGTTCTGAATTAATTTTACAATAAAGAACATACACCCTATCAAAACATATCAGATAATGATATGGTAACAAAAAGAAACCCTAAAATTAAAAGCAAACACCTTGCAAGCACATTAAAATCTCTTCAGGTAGTATAGTTTTAGGGACAATTTCTGGATAGTAACTTTTTAGCAATCATGTAGGTAGCATATGCATCAATAGTTGCACATTCTATCTTTTCATAACCAAGCGTTCCAGACCACGGATCACATGTCATGCTCAAAGTGTAGGGCCTTGGCTTCCATGGTTGACCCAAGACTTCAGTTGCTAAGGAACGGACACCAAATGCGGTCAGGCGAGGCTGATGAAGTACATCGGCTGCCATTTCACTCAAATCCACCGCGTTTCTTATGTCAATGGTGCTCCCCCATGTTTTTCGCAACATTTCAAGATTTTTGTTGAGATGAACACCGGCAAATACTATGTCATCGTTTGCAAAGAAATGGTTCACATAATAACCGTATGCAGCAAAATCTAGTAGCACAACGCAATCTTGATTGCAGAACTTAAGTAACCTAACTCGTATTGTTTCTTCACTACCCCTATAATAAGATGTCCATTCTGTGTCGAACCCAACAATCATGTCACCACCATGATCATACATGCGCTCCAAAAACTGCGCGAGGCACCGTCTTCCATCACTTACTGAATAGATCACCTCAGGCCTCAGTACTGTCATACCACCCGCCATCAGAACTTCAGGTTCAGCCATTCTTATTATAAGTTTATAACTACATAAGCCGGAAAAAAGTGATGATTTTGCAAGGATGAATGGGGTGCTTCACCTATATAAGTTTCCTTTTAGGTTTGGTATCCAACTCAAATTGGAATTCCCAATACTTTTCCTATTTTATGGTGGTTTAATTTAATTCAAATTTTGAAGATAAAATCCCTTTTGTAATTGTAAGGAATTCTACTTAAATTATTCTTTCGTGAAAGGGTATTAAAAACAAACCAAAAACAAATACCATAAAATAAAAGAAAAAAGAATTTAAATCCAAATAAAATAGAATTTATAATTTCTAAATTGTCATACATCAATCACAAAGATATAAACTCAAATGTTTTAGGAACAATTTCTTCGGACAGCAACCTTTTGGCAATCTTGTAGGCAGCATAAGCATCAACAGTTGCACACTCAATCTGATCTTTATTAAATTGAGCTATATTTTCTCTAAATATTATCTCTGCACGTTTTGGGGGCCAGTCTTCGTCAGTAATGTTCAAGGGCCTCTTGCCTTCCATGGTTGACATAACACTTCACTAGTCAAACTCCTGACACCGTATGCGCCAAGGAGCGGCTGGTGAATGTTATCGTATTTTATTAATTTACATATTTAGTTTTTAATTACATTATAATTTATTTATTTTAATTTAGATTTGTATTAACAACCATTTGCAGTTAATGGATGTGGTATGTTATTTGTTACGTGAGTGGTGGATCCCAAGTTTTAAGTTAGTAGACAGTTAGAGATGCACGTTTGGGGAATGAGGATGGATATAGATCCCTCCATCCTCATCCCCATCCCCATCCCTATCCCCATCCCTATCTCCACTTCTCAGATTTTTTCCCCATCCCCCATTTCCCTATTTGGAGAAAATGGGGATGGGGAATTTTGGAGGGAGGTCTCCCCATCACCATTTCCCATTTTCCCCGTTTTCTCTATTTTTTTTTCCGTTTTCTCCGGTTTTCCATTTTCCTATTTATCTAAAAATTACAAACTAAACTAAAAAAAACAAACATTCCATTATAAATACAAAATAAAATCCATTAATGCATTACAAATACAAATATATATTATAAATAAAATATAATTATATTTATATTTATATATGTTTGGGAGAAATAGAGAAATGGGGATGGGGGACTTCCCCCTTATCCCCATCCCCATCCCCATCCCCATCCCCATCCCCTCAAATCCACAACGTTCTTTATTTTGAACCCGTACGTTTTTCAAAGTAGTTTGAGGCTTTCTTTGAGACGAACACCGGTGAAGAGTACGTCGTCGTTGGCAAGATAAATTTATTTATATTTTAAATTTAAAAAACATATAAATATTAGTAACTAGCGAGGATGGTTGGAGTGATTTCATGAAATGTTACTAGCTAAAATAGTTAGAATTTAGATAAAATTTAGTGAGCATGGTTGAAGATGCTCTTGCACAACCTCTCGAGGTTTTCATTAATTATTCTATAATTGTCTTTAATCTTTACAATCAAACCAGGATTTCGATTGTAGAACTTGAGTAGGACAACTCTTGTTTCCTTTTCATTATAAAGATATGACCGGTCGATATCGGTGTCGAAACCTAGCAATAATCGTGTCACCCTCCTGCAAAAACATATTATAATTAGAGTATTTGGCATAGATCTCTCTCAACTATAAGCGAATTCGCATGTTTCCCCATAAACTTTATTTGTAGGCATTAAACCCCCTGAACTTTTAGAAATTGGTAATATGTGACATAATTGTAACTCTATACATCTTTCTGTCATGATAAATTGCACTAAGTTCCCCTTATTATATACATAATTGCATTAACCGGAAAAATTTAATAATATGACCTAAATACCCCTTCACAAAATTTAAAAAATCAAAATTTAAAAATAAAAACTATTTTTAAACAATGATTTTACAATTATTTATATTATTATTTTTATTTAAATATCCCTAACTACAAAACCCAGATGAATATTTAAATTATTTAATAGGAATTATTATTTAAACTATCATTTTTATTTAAATATCCTTAAATATCACTTGTTCATTTACAAAAATAAGGTTATTAATAATATCAAAAACAAAAATAAATAAATAAATAATAATAATAATAATAATAATAATAATAATAATAATAATAATAATAATAATGACAACAACAACAACAACAATAATAAAAATAAAATAATACTAATAATAATAATAATAATAATAATAATAATAATAATAATAATAATAATAATGACAACAACAACAACAACAATAATAAAAATAAAATAATACTAATAAAATAATAAAATAATAAAAACGATGATAATAATAATAATAATTTAAATACTCTCTACTTTTTTTTCGCTATAGTCATTTAAATTATCTGATTTATTTAATTATTCATAAATATCACTTGTTCATTTAAAAAAAGCTATCCATTGTAATGACAAAGGTATTTTAAAAAAAAATATTTTAAATGATAATTTCCTAAATATCCATTGTTAAGAAAGTTCAAGGGTTTAATGGTAAAAAAAAAGTACAAAGGGTAAGATGTAAGGATATTTAATGATATTTAAATAAAAAAATAATTTAAATGATAATGGTTAAATAAAGTATAGGATATTTAAATTATTATTATTATTATTATTATTATTATTAGGATTATTATATTATTTTAATATATCATTATTATATTATTATTATTTAATTTTTTATTTTTATTTGATACATTATCAATACCCTTGTTGTTGTAAATAAACAAGTGGTATTCAGAGATATTTAAATAAAAAAGATAATTTAAATGATAATTTTTATTAAATAATTTAAATATTCATCTGAATTTTATATTTAGAGATATTTAAATAAAAAAAAGATAATTTAAGTAATTGTTAAATCAATTTAATTTTTTTCATTTATATATTTATTTAATTTTCTTTATCAAAAAGTTCAAAATTTTATTACTATTTAACTAATGTTTCAATTTTAAATTTTAAAATTTTATTTTTAAAAATTTGGTTAGAGGGATATTTAGGTCATATTATTATATTTTTCTGATTTGATGCAATTATGTTTATAATAAAGGGTACTTAGTGCAATTTGTCATGACAGAATAATGGATGACATTACATTTCCGTCACCTGTTGCCAGTTTTTGAAAGTTCAAGGGGTTAAAAGAAAATTAGGGAACAACATGCAAATTCGCTTATAGTTGAGAGGATCTATGTCAATTACTCTAAATTATATTCATCAACAAGGTGCACATCATCTCTTAGTAGAGATTATTGTACACTCCCTTCCACACCTAGTGATCAGGGATTCAAGTTTCACCATACGCATTTTACAAGTATGTGTGGGGTGTTTTCTCCTGGTTTGTGGGAACCGTCATCTCTCTGATTGTGAGAATTGTAGTTCATAGTATTCTGGACCGTACTTGTAGAGTCTAATTAATCTCGTCAAGTTTCGTCAATAGTTATATTTCTAAATATATATATATATTCATCAACAAGTTACAAATACAGTCGATATGGAATAACCATTCTTCACGAAGAGGGATACAACCCATAATTTATCAAAGTATTTCCTCTTAATATCCGGAAAAAGGAGGTCTTCCCTTCACTTCCTCTCATAACATTGTAATATCAATCCCACTATTAAATATTAATTCTACTTAATCCGTCCAGTTGCATTCTCTTTTTCCCTTTTCGTCCTTTGTACCGAAAGGTTGACACAAAAATTAGAATGTTTAGGTACAACTATACAAGGCTACAAGCCTTTAAAACTAACTAAAATACTTAAATACAGATCTAACACAACTCCTCTGTTAGAATTGGACCTGAATTGGTGGTTTCTATGACCTCTCCACTTGCAACATACTCGCTCACAGAGCCGGTCCTGAGGTTCTTTAGGCCCGAGGCGAAAATGTAAACAATAGGCCTCATATGTATATATATATATATATTATATATATATATATATTTCAGTATATATATATATATATATATATATATAACATGTTTCAAATATGTAACCCGAAAATATAATTCCATTAAAGATACATAAAATCAAGTTAAAGAGTATCAAAACATCACATTTTTTTTATTGAATAAAACTAGCTGAAGAACACCAACAGTGTAGGGAGAATTCACGCAACGGAAGCTTGAAAAATCAAAATTAGGGTTTCAGTAATGAATTATATATTGTATTTGTATTGGAAAGTTTTTCTTTTTGTTTTTAATTTAATTATTTTTAAGTTAAATGGAAAAATAGAAAACCAGAAAAACGAAAAAAATGAGAAACTGATGATGGTGATGGATATACCTCCCCAAAAATTCCCTATCATCATATTCCCCAAATGAGGAAATGAGGGGGAGGGGGCTAACCGGTATATATCAATAAATAAACAGGGATTTGAAAAAAAAAACAGAAAAATAAGAAATAGGGCGTGAAGATTAAATTATAAGTGGAATGATAGAATATTAAATGACGGAGTGAGAGAGATGTGTGAGTTGGGCCAGTTGGGAAAATAAAGATTATTAAATAGTAAAAAGAGGAAAAGTAATTATTAAATAAAATAAATAAAATGTAAAAGTAGTTGTTTTTTTGTCTTATACAGTTATATAATTAATTAATTATCTGTTGTCTTTGAATTGTAGAAAGAAAATACTTGGTCAGTACCCAAGATATTGACCCCTCCAATGGAGTGTTGCCACGTGATATTCTTTCTTTAATTTTTTGAAAAATACTTGGGTATTGACTAGTCAGTACCCAATGTGCTAACTCTTGTGTTTTTATTGGTGGAAAAATCTACTACCAACCCAATGTTTTTAATATCAAGCACTTTAAATGTTTTTTCCACCAATTAAAACACAAGGTCAGTACTTTTCAGTACCCAAATATTGTCCTAATTTTTTTACAATTATCAATAAAATAGGCCACGTGACACTACCCCATTAATGGGGTCAGTACTTTGGATACTGACCAATCAGTACCCAAGTGTTGTTCAGAAAGAAAAACGTGTTTTACGAGACAATTTTTTTTTTTTTTTTTATGTTGGAATGCTGGGTTTTATTTATAGTGGGGTTTTATCCTATATGTTTAAACTCATAATAGAATCTTTTTTAAATCATCACTGCACTCATTTAATATATTGAAAGGTCCTCAAAATGTTGGGCCCCAAGCAGGCGCCCCTGGTGCCCCCACTCAGGACCGGCTCTACTCGCTCATGACTCATCATCATTATCACGTGTTCTGGT
Organism: Dipteronia dyeriana; assembly: GCA_032871835.1. Classification (NCBI taxonomy): domain Eukaryota; kingdom Viridiplantae; phylum Streptophyta; class Magnoliopsida; order Sapindales; family Sapindaceae; genus Dipteronia; species Dipteronia dyeriana. The sequence continues at coordinate 92,614,491 of CM065299.1, read as the reverse complement.
TCTGGCCTATGAGGCACTTTCACAAATAAATTTTACCAGAAATAAATAAACAAAAATTTTATAATAAAAAAAAGATAATGTTTGATTGCTGACCGATCATTATCTAAAAATACTGATCCAGTAATGTGGTCAAATTATATTATAACACACACACACACACACACACACACACACACACACACACACACATATATATATATATATATATATATATATATATATATATATATATAGAGTTTGAATACTTATCTAACTATTTAATTTTAGTGTTTGAACAGATGAAGATGAGAGTTTTGTTTTAATTGTTTAGAATATATAAAAGAAAAAAAAAAGACATGTTACAATTTAATTGGACCGTATTATCGTGTCAATATTTTAGATGGTAACCGAAGCATTATCCATAAAAAAAAACCGAATCTAAATAAAATATATTTATTTTAGTGAAAATCACCACTTAGAATTGAAGCTACCCTGCTTGCGTTGCGTAGGAAATACGTGCGGGAAAGAGGAAACGTGTTTTGAGACTTTACTCACTTTAAAAAAGCCATTGAGTCTCTACACACTCTCCCTATCATTAACTTTTACGTATATACTAACTAAGACCCAGAGCCAACATGGGTGGAGGTTGATAGAATACAACCTGTCAACCAATCTCATCTATGATTCCTTTCTGTTCCACTGATAATTTTTAGGAAACAATCATGTATCATTTGACTGTAATCTCTTATTATTATTACCTTGATACTCTCCATGATTCTAGGAGACTATCAAGAAGATTGATTGATTGTAATGTGTATATAATATTCGAATGAGTAAAGAACAAAGACAACAGAAAATATATTGCAAACATTCAAATTGTTTTATGGTATCAGAGCCTTAGTGCTAGAGCCTATCCCGATTCATAACATTTTCTCCCCTCACTCAACAATGTCCTCACCTACCTCTAAATCATCTACCTCTAAATCTTCTACCTCTAAATCTTCATCCTCCTCTGAAATTCTGGTAGTAATCTCAACTGGAAACAATACCTCCTCACAGTCCCATGGCCTTATCTCCAATAGTACCGCTTCGCAAATCCCCTTCAAGCTCTCTAGAGGAGGAAACTATGCCTCATGGAGATCTCAATTTTCTAATCTTCTATTTGGTTATGATTTGTTAGGCTATACAGATGGAACTTTACACTGTCCTCCTTTAAATGTGACACAAAATGAAGAAACTGAACCAACACCAAATCCTGACCACAAACGTTGGCAGGGACATGATCGTCTGATTCTACAAGCCATTCAAGCATCACTCGCAGGAAACATAGCACCACTCATCTCGGCTTGCACAACATTTGGTGAAGCATGGAAGAAATTGGAAACCACCTTTGCAAATCGATCCAATACTTGGATGCTAACACTTCTCTCCTCTTTGATGAAGACATCTCAGGAAGGTATCTCCATATCTGAATACATGCAAAATATCAAAATTTTAATTGATGATCTTGCCTTGATTGGACATATCCTATGTGATGCTGAGATTGTTGCACATACACTCAATGGAATGAGCAATGATTACAAGGAAATAAAGGTTGCAGTTCGTACTAGAGAGACCACCATGACATTCGAAGAACTTCATGATAAATTACTTGATCATGAAACATGCCTTAATCATGAAGAAGGGAAGACAATGACTCATACTGTCACAACCCAATACATGATGGAACCCTGTTCAACGGTCATGCAGCGGAAGTATGTTTTAAAATTTTTAATACAGATCATAATCTGTATCTAGGACTAGTGAACTTGGGATCGTAATTATTTTAATACATACAATATGTAATCACAGGTAATTGTAATCAATATAATCAGTAGAAGAAAATCTTACCAACGTTTGGAGGCTCCTTCACTTTACGATATGCTCCTGTCTGAACCAATCTCACTAATGTTTGGAGGCTCCTTCTTTACGATGTGCTCCTGTCTGAACCACTCGATCTTCCTCGCTATCTCTCGGGACTGATAATTGCGTATGGGCGCGTCACGATCTCTGGAACTTGAATGGAGGATGTAGATAAATACTTGAAGAAACTCTTTCTTCTCAATTTGGTGTATTGATTTCACGCACATATAAATTGCATCTTATGCAAAACTTATGTTTTTTTTCGTGTGTATCAGGTACACTCAAAACCAAATCAACTTTTTCTCTTGAAAAAACAAAAAAAAAAAATAATATATATATATATATATATATATATATATATATATTATCCTACACAAATACTTATATATGTGCATACACCAATTTGCATCCAATGCAATCTCTTGTGTTATTAATTGATGGGTTTTATTGAAAACTAACCATTTTAGGAGCCTCAAGTTAATAACTAATCTCTTTTCAAAAAACTTACAAAACTAACTCTTTTTTGTATGTAAATACTATTATACCCTTACTTACTCTTTTTTTTTTCATTTCACTTATCCTACCCATTCTATGCCTTATATCCCCTTCCTCTTATTTCCACCTCTCTCCACCACAACACCCCATCTTCATTTTTCTCCCATTCTTCTCACCGAATTTTTGTTTTCTCATCCTTAGTTTTGTATTTTAGTTATTATTTACATTCTCCACCTTTGAGGAACTCCAAAATATTCTTCCACCACAAGGGTTCTTTATATTCAAGCTTTGAGGTGAGTTTTGTTTTGAATAATTTGACTTGAATCTCGGATTTGTATAATTTTTTTTTGTGTTTGTGTATTTTTTGTTGTGGAAATAGTTTATATTTACATAATAAAGCATGGGTCTTATGTGTATTTGATGTAGTTGTGATCAATTTATAGTTTAAACATAAATCTAAAGTATTTTTTTTTTTTAAAAAAATCTCTTATTCACTTTCCTTTATGCATTAAGGTTGCTAATTTTTGTTAAAAAAACTTTAATCAATATAATAGAGCATGGGTCTTGGTTGAATTTGATGTTTGTGTGATCAATTTTAATTTTATTCATAAATTTAAAGATTTTTTATTGTTTGAATACTTTTTTTAGTTTAATTTGTGCACTAGGGTTGCTTATTTTTGTCAAAATAGTTGATATTAATATAATAGAGCATGGGTGTTGTGTGAATTTGATATTGGTGTGGTTAATTTTCCATTATTGGATTGAATCCTTACAATTGGTAACATTTTTTGAAAAAAATGTCCAGTTCAGTTTTCCCAATTGCGTTAGGAATTCTCAATTGCGTTAGGAATTCCCAACACTGTTAGAGATTCCCAACTGCGTTAGGAATTCCCAACTGCGTTAGGAATTCCCAACTGCATTAGGAATTCCCAACTGCGTCAGTTTGGATTTCCTATCGGTGTTGGGAATTCCTAACTGCGTTGGAAATTCCCAACACTGTTAGGAATTCTAGTGGCATCAAGATTTTAACTTAGTTTGTATTTAGAATGTTTTATAAATTCACGATACCATGAGTATAGAATATTTGTTTAGGAATTTAATCATGAATTTTTTATTCATTTGAAAGGTTTCATGGATAAAGTTCGATTCGTTGTTTTATACGACGGGGAATGAAGTGAAAGTGGTGGGAAGTTCAAGTATCAATCTGGAAAGTCAAGACTAATTTCAGTTTCAAGGGAAACCTCGTATGAATCGTTAGAAGACATCATATATGGTCTTGTTAATGTTAATCCTAACGAGTTCTCCATCAAAATAAAGTATTTGTTTAACTCACCGGAGGTTTTAGCACCGTTTGAAGTTGTGAATGATGATGATGTGCAAATGTTCTTGTATGAAAATTCCATTGTGAAAACGTGAACCTCATTATGTGTCACAACGGAACGGAAAACAGAAATAATGCCAAACACACAAGGTCATGACAATGAACGTGTGGACGAAGACATTGCCAATGTTTTAGAAGCAGATAATCCGAATGGAGTTGGTGTTGATAATATACATGAAAGAGTATTTAGTCCAAATGAATTTGAGAATGCTGATGTATTTTCAATTGGGGCGGACAATGAAGATGAAATTGAAGGTAGTCAGCCATCAAAAATGAAGTCTGAGGGTGTTGGGACAAAATCATCAAAAATACATGGAAGTTACATATCGTTGGAGAGTGTAGTCAACAATGTTAAGGAAGTTAGAGTTGGTGATTTTTTTCCTACTAAGGAAGAGTTGCATATGAAGATTAGTTTATTGTCAATTGCTAATCATTTTCAGTTCAAAGTGAACAAGTCCACCCAAGCAAGTAGCAAACTTATTGGACATTGTATAAAATCAAAGTTTGAGGGACCTTCACAGTCATACGGACCGAATGAAATAATTGAAGATCTAAAAATGCAGTGTGGAATGACTTGTGGTTATAACAAAGCGTGGAGGGCTAGAGAGGTTGCATTGGGTTTAGCTAGGGGTTCACCAGAGGACTCATTTAGCATTCTTCATTTATATTGTCACATTCATTGAAACTGACTCAATCAATCGGTTCAAGTATTTTTTTCATGGCATTAGGACCTTCTATTGAAGGTTTTAAATCGTGTATTCGTCCGGTGGTAGCTGTTGATGGAACTTTCTTGAAATGAAAGCATCAGGGTACGCTGTTTATTGCAACCTGTTTGGATGGAAATAACCAAGTCTACCCATTGGCCTTTGGAATTGGTGATTTAGAAAATGACCAATCATGGCATTGGTTTTTGACAAAGTTACACGAGTTGGTTGGTGAAATGAATGATCTTGTATTTATCTCCAACCGCAACTCAAGCATTGCAAAGGCAATAGCACGTGTGTTCCCTAATTCATTGCATGGTATATGTATGTATCACCTTGGTCAAAACATGAAGGCAAAATTTAGAGGTGTTGAAGTCCATGATATATTTTACAAGTATTCAAAAGCTTATCGGGTGGTTGAGTTTAATCAGATTATGGGTCAAATAAGGGGAATAGATGCAAGGGTTGCACACTATTTGATTGAGGCCGATCCAAAAAAGTGGGCTAGAAGTCATTTTGACAGACGAAGATATTGCAATTGATAACAAACATTGCAGAGTGTTTAAATGTCATTTTGAAGGTCGCACGAGAGTTGCCGGTTATAAAATTAGTTGAGCATATACGTGGTTTACTATAAAAGTGGTTTTGGGAAATGCGTGAAGCTACTGCTAAAATGAGTACTCCATTGAAGAAGTGGGCATAAAAAAGGCTACGTCGTAGGATTAATAAATCACGTTGTTACCATGTGCATCCTATCAATCTATACGAACACCATGTGGTTGACGGATATTTAAATGGGTTGGTTAACCTTAGTGATAAGACTTGTACTTGCCGGAAATTTCAGTTGGACCAACTTCCTTGTAGACATGCACTTGCTGCATGTAACCTTCGCTGTATCTCTTGTTATGACTATTGCTCCCCTTATTACTACAAGGAAACATTGGCTACATCGTATGCTGGTTCCATTTACCCAGTTAGCCCTATGCAAGAGTGGGATGTTCCCGATGACGTACAAAGTGTTGTTGTTCTACCACCAAAAGGACGTAAACCTAGCGGATGTCCGTCGAAGAAACGTAGACCATCTGAAGGTGAAGAAATTATCCACCGGAAGTGTGGTAGATCCAGAGGATTGGGACATAATAGGCAAAAATGTAAGGCACCAATTCCATTGACCGATTAAAGTGGTAACCCAAAAGGTGTAAAAAAATGTTGTCTACATTTACATGAAGTTTATTGTGTAATGTTGTAATAAAGTTGTGTAATAAATATGTTGATGTTGTAATAAAGTTGTGTAATAAATATGTTGATTTAACAGTTTTTAAATTTTTTGTAATGTTGACAGTATTGGTTGCTATAATTAGTGTTGTATAATGTTTAGATTTCTATTTTGCAATTTTTAATTACTATTAATGGGTAGGAAATGAAACTAATTCTGAACAAACTTTTAAATTGAATTCATAAATCCTGGACAATTGGACACATCAAAAAGATCCTGGTATTAATTGAATCCAAAAAACTGAAAATATTGCAAAAGTGGACAAATGGACACAGGAAAAAAAATAGGACACAATACTACACAAATCCTGGACATTTTCATTCATAACAATTAAAAATCTGGACAATTGGTTTCATAGCAATTTCCATCCTCACAAAACAACAAAAAAATTCACCGTGTGCCATTCATAACAGTTACAACCTTTGACAATTTCATCTACAAATATTCTGGTTCACAACATTTAAAATCTGCACAATTCCATCATAAGCTCACCAAATCTGCACAATTCCAAAATCTGCAAAATTCCATTCTAAGTCAACTAACAATTACAACATTCAAACACAAATATGTTAACTAACAATTCCATTCAAAATCTACACAATTCCATTCTAATTCAACTAACAATTACATTCTGCACATGTACTGACATTAACAGGGCAATATGTTAAAATCATCAAATTACACAGCTAAATCCTAATGGTAGGTCACACAGCTACTCGAGATCGCCAAAGATTTAAACACAAATATGTCCTGAAATACTTGACTTTATCAGGTTAGACCAAATCGATAGATTCACCATGTACCAAATGCTCAAAAAACTTGATGACAAATAGTCCGCAATCACATGCTTTCTGTTGTGGCACAAGCTGACAACGCTCCACACACCAAGGTGTCATATCTCCACCGTGGTCAATGTCCAGTCTTCTATCGAAGAACTCAATCTTTTGAAGTAGTAGAGGGAGCATAGTAGATAACGGTTTCATGAATTTGTTGAATTTCCTATTGCCAATGAGGTTTGTGTCAAAGTCGTACACCATGATCTTCCGAGCAATCATGTTGATTTCAGCAAGGATCCAATGACTGCTCTCATAATTTAGAGGGATATATACCTGTAACATCAACACAATGCAGCAGTAGCATACTCACATAATTTGTAAACCCTAAACCCAAATAATTAACACACTGAACTTAAGGTTTACTAAAAACATTCAACCAACAATAAACTTACTTTATCAACTCCTATCCAAGGATTAGCTAACCGTGGTGCTGCACCAGTAGCATACTCAAATAATTTATCATTTTCGAACCACAATCCTTCTTGCTTAGTAAACCGTTGAAATCTTGCATCCAAGTGTTGCTATTTTGGAAACAATGCAGAAAACATTGATAATAGTTAATTTTACAGCAAATTTAGTATTATGTACAACCATTATATCTGTTAATTCAGGGAATGTGAAAGTACACAACCATTTTTACCTGGAAAAGTACATTCGTGGTAGTACACATCTCCATTTTAGCTGTGAGAGATTCAAATTTTAATTTACGAATCCAGTACAAAGCGGAATCTATATGCTAATACAAACAAAAAAAGGTTCTAACTTGGGCTACAAGAAAAAAAAATTAGTACATATATTATGTAATGTAATGTAATACATACCTCGTCATTCAACCATTTGTCAGGCGTATATAGGGTCTTGAACCAATCCCGACTAGCCGTACACAATGGTAGGTGTACCTCGTTTTTACTGAAATAGTTATTCAAACCATCACAAGCTGACAAACTATAGCTATGTATTTCATAGTTATAATAATACTCAAACAATACATACTTCTGATCTTCAGAATCCTCTTCTTGTAGTCATGCCTCGAATTTTTTCAACTCGGTCTGTAACAACTTTGGAATTGGCTTGAACTTGGGTAATTTTTTGGGCTTGATTCCCTGTGTGTCTGTATAAGGAGACTTCAATGCAACAGCCTTTTTCGAGTGTCTCTTCGGAACAATTGGTGGAGGTTTTTCATACACAATGATACTCATCCCTGTGTTGCAATTGTCTTCTACCTGTCACAAATAAAATGTCACAACTATTCATACAAAAAAAATTAGAAAAATTAGAAAAGAATAGGGAAGAATATAGTGTATTTACCTTCTCAATAGGTACGCTAGCTTCATCATCAGTTCTATCATCGAGGTGCACTTGTGCTTCAAAGTGTTCTTGTGCTTCGAAGTCAACCTGGACACCTTTCTCTTCACCATTACTACCAACCAACTCCAACTCTTCTTTCTCATCCATTTGTTCATCCTTTTCATCCATTTGTGCACCATCCATTTCCATAGCATCATTTGATTTTTCATCTTTTATGGGTGTCTGTCCTCTGACACTAATAAATTGATTATCAAATCTAGTTTCTTGTCCATACCGTCCATGCGTTTCACAAGATCATCTAATTTAAACTTGTTCTCATGTCTGGCTTCACAATCCTATTATTCATTTTATAATTACATTAAATATATATAATGCAATAACCTAATAACTTAATAACATAACTGTTAGCTCACCGGACAAACACGTTTTGCCTTATACTCAGCATTTTCTTGACGGTCTTATTCATCCCCAAAACGTGCATCATTTTCAGCCACATTAACGCCTACAATGTCCTTTTCAGCTTCACCGTCAACATCTGATGGTACTAACTCGTATTCAGCAGTGAATAAAGATTTCACATACTCCTCTCCCCTCTCTCGAGGAGTGGGTTTCAGCTTCTTCAAAACTTGCGTCTACAAAACATGAAAAGTAGTATAGGTTAGTATGATAACATAATTATTTTTCAAATTTAATACATTTTCTTACATTCTTGAGATCCAACAACTTGATAACATGTGTTGCATCCGGCGTTCAAGGTGTAATCCAATTAACGATCCTGGGAAGCAAAGCACCAGACTTATTGGCAATCTGAACTCCAATAGTGGGAATTGCCTCACACGCCCAAATATACTAACATGAAAAAAAAATGTGAATAATAGTATATAACAATTACAAATTACATAATTGAAAAGTTTAAAGTTAGATGCAATAACCTGAAATGCATAAGGAAACCCATGAAACGCATATTGTCTGATACCATCATTTTCCTTCTTCGCCTGACGCTTCCTTTTCTTGCCAGATACAGTCTTTTTCGAGGTTATATGATAATCTTCAACCATTTTCCTCAAATCCTTTTGAAGACTATTCAAAGTTGTTTCATAACACTTTCGGCCCCACGAGTACTTGTTGAATGTATCTAAATCTTCCAAAAGTTCAACATGATGGGCTCCGATAAAGACTTTCTGATCTTTCCCAAACAAAACGGTCTCCAAAAAGTAAAGTAATGCTAGATTCACCATGTATTCGTCACTATCTGAAGAAGCAGATTTGAAAATGGCTTCTAAAGTTTTGTTATTGAACTGCACTTCACCATTCAACATGGACGACCGGAAACTTCCACAACCATCCTTTTTTTCCTTAACCTCCAACGGTGGGTCATGCCCATACTCTAAACCCGTGATGAGACAAAATTCTTCTATGGAAAACCGAAATGTCTTCCCACCTACTGCAAACCACATTTCTGACTTATTATGCGACTGTATTTATCTAAGGAGCAGATGATGAACTAGTTGGCCAGAAAATTTCAGCTCATGCATCTGTAAAAGTTTTCCGAAGCATGTCGTGCGAAATAGAGCCAACTGTGCCTCCGTTAACTTTTCCTTGATGCACTTTATAGCCACTGTTGACGAAGTGCTGTTAATCTTGGCCGGGAAATGTTCTGAAACCTTGACTAACAAATCAACCTCTTCTCCCATTCTATTTTCCAAAAATGTAACAAAACAACATTAAAAAAAATACAAATCATCTTACTAAGCACATTTCAGATCAAGAGGCACAACATTATTTATATTCGATTCAATGATGATAGTCAAAAACTAAAATTGCCAACTGTGTAGGGAATTCCCAACAGCGTTGAGAATTCAAAACTGTGTTCGAATTTCCTAACGTTGTTCGGAATTCGCAACGGTGTTGAGAATTCCCAACAGGGTTAGGAATTCCCAACAACGTTAGGATTTCCTAACCCAGTTGGGAATTCCCAACTACGTTAGGAAATCCTAACGTTGTTGGGAATTCGTAACCCTGTTGAGAATTCCCAACACCATTGAGAATTCCCAACAGGGTTAGGAATTCACAACAACGTTAGGAAATCCTAACATAGTTGAGAATTTCCAACGTTGTTAGGATTTCTCAACACATCCTTCACATCGTTGGCATGCCTGTTCAACATCTCACACAATCCATACTCAACAGAGACCTACAAATGTAAGAAACAATGTCTCTTCAAGAATGAAAAGCCAAAGTTCAATTATTCAAGCCATCAAAGCCAAAACTCAATTCTTCAACCAATGTACGTAACCAACTCATTAACAAACTTGGGGGTTTATCATCAGACAAGGAAGCATATTATCAAAATTAAATTAGAGAAAATGATAATGCAAAATATAGCTGGCTAGGTTTATCTAAAGCAATTTTACACAGATTTTTTAGATACCAAAATCATACATTGATATACTTTATTTATCAATAACCGAATTAACACATAAGATTGCAAGGGTTTAAGAAAATATAAAATTACAATAACAAAATGTCAAAATCAACTAATCAAGTAACTAACAACAACAACACAATCCATCAATCAATAAGTTTAATTGGAACTTGCAAGTATCCCCAAATACCCAAATACCCAATAACCCACTCAGTAAAAAAAATCGTTAATCACATATTCAAAAATTCACAATCACAAAACATCAAAATTTCACTAAACCATTGAAGTAAGGAGAAATATGAATATATGATCTCTCTCTTTCAGTCCATTCTCAGTTTATTCAAATTTCCATATTTAACATTTTCTATATCAAAATAAATTAAATTTTACCTAATTGATTTTTGAAAAAGAAAACTATGTAATTGAAAAAGAAAAGGAAAATAAAATCTAACCTTTCGATTGTTTATTATGAATAGTCTGGGTTGACCCGGTTGGGAATTGCCGTATGGTGAATTGGGAGACAGTCAGTGGGCAGAGATGGTGTGGTTTCACACTGTCACTGTGTCACACTTTCTAGGTTGTATACTCAATACAGATCTAAAAATAATGAAAAACAAAATCAAAACAAAGATTCTAAAATTTTCAAAATAAAATAAAAAATTAGGGTTCAACAACCACATTCACAAATAACAATTCAAAATTAAACAACCATTACCTTCAATCGTCGATTAAAACCTTCGTCGTCATCGTCTTCAAGCTTCTGGCGCCGTCGTCGTCGTAGTCTTCAACCGCCGTTGTTCCGGAGCAGTCAACGTCGTCTTCAGCCTGTCGGAGACGTCGTCGTCATCTTCAACGTCTTCGTCGTCTTCAACGTCTTCGTCATCTTCAACGTCTTCGTCGTCTTCAACGTCGTCGTCGTCTTCAACGTCGTCGTCGTCTTCAACGTCGTCGTCTTCATGAAGCTTCAGGAGACAGCGTCGTCATCGTCAAGCTTCAGGAGACGGCGTCTTCAACCTTCAAATCGCGTCGATAATGTCGCCAGAAAACTAGAGAGGAGACGGATTTTGAGAGAGGGACTTTGGTCGAGGTCGATTTCTAGGGATTTCAAGCAGGAGAGGGATTCTTAGAGAGGGACTTTGGTCAATTACAATAGAAATGAGATTTTGGTCGATTGAAAAGGATTATAGGGATTTAGAGTGTTTAAATTGGAATGTAATTTGTAAATAAAAAAGGGTAAAAACGTCATAAAAGAGTTAGTTTTGCAAGTTTTTCAAAAAGAGGTTAGTTATTAACTTCATCCTCCCAAAAGGGTTACTTTTCAATAAAACCCTTAATTGATATATATCTTTTAATTATCCTTTTCAAATATATCTAATATATTAAAAGTGATAATAAGTATTTTAAAATTTAAACTTAAATTCAAATACTTAGATAAATGATTTAGTAAAAATAAAATAATCCTATTATTTTATCTTCACCTAAATCCATATATCAACTAACACCCCCCAATTAATAGTTAATTAATAATTCATAATTCATAATTCATAATTATCAATATAATTAAATAATCTAATTATTTAATTAATTTAACTATTAACATTCATTAATTATATAATCTCATTATTCAATTAATTCCTGAATAAACACGTGTCACTTTTGTAACACAATTAATTGGACAATCCAATTAATTAACCGTGACCTTTGTTACCTAAATCAATCGGGCTAGCAAGAGGACCTAATTGACCCACAGTATTTTGAGCTCCAATAATCATCGGAATCATTAATTAAACTCTTTAATTAATATTCCTTGATTATTAACTCCGGTGTTATTCCACTAAAAACTCGAAGCTGTACTCTCTCAACTGTAGACACTTTTACACAGACCGATACAACTCGGTGTCCATCGATATAGCTATTACATATGGTGTGATCCTCCACAATAGTTCATAATTAGAGCTGGGTCATAATGTCCGTTATACCCCTCTAATTACATATATCATTTAAGTACCATTGATTATCTAATGGACAATAAATCCTATTTCCTCAAGGAATTAGGAGAGCGCTCATATTGTCCAAGCCCCGAATCAACCCTTAAGGGAACTACCGTCTACTTCTCACAAGAAGGAGTGGATTCCACTATTGTATACAAACCTTCCCAGTCACAAGCCAGACCACAATCCCAACATACGAAGCATATTGATCGGGAACTACATCCAACTTCACCCATGGTATATCAAAGACCATGATCTAACCTGAAGGAGTCGATAAGACACTCAGGATTAAGATCACCCATATATAGCCATCATTAGTTGATATATATGAATCTCATCGGTAAAACTGATCATGGTGAGATATTCATATAGATCATGGCCCGGTCCTATATGATCACATCATAAAAGGTGCCTCAATTCCCATATCTCATATGAATGATTCAGGATAGAATCATCGTACATTACGAAATGGACCGCAACTATAGATTAACCACAAATAAAGTACCCATCTTTATTTGCTATCTATGGACTCTTTAGATTGCACGTCTCTTACTATATCTATCCGTATATGACACTCATATACACAGTTCGAGATTACATCCAGCAATCTTGGATGTTAAATATATGCACAAGTTATAAAATAAACAACACAACAAGAATGAATTGAACTTTTCATTTTATTTATTTCATAAATCCATTTACAAATTACATCTTTACGGCATAAACCCCAACAATCTCCCACTTGCACTAAAGCATGTGAGGCATGTCTTGTAACCCTAGACCATCTAGGTGACCCAAAAACACTTTAACCGGTAAGGTCTTCGTAAATGGATTAACATGATTGTCTTGTGAGGCTATCTTGGTGACGATCACATCTCATCTCTGCACTATCTCTCTAATGAGATGATACTTTCTTTCTATATACTTTCCTCTCTTGTGATTTCTTGGTTCTTTGGAATTAGCCACAACACCACTGTTATCACAATAAAGTGTAATGGGCTTATCCAGGTCTGGAACAACTTCCAGATCACTCAAGAACTTACGGAGTCAAACAACCTCTTTAACAACTTCACAAGTAGCTACATATTATGCTTCCATGGTAGAGTCAGCAATACAAGATTGCTTGATACCTCTCCACACAATGGTTCCATCACCCATGATGAATACTGCCCCAGACGTGAATTTCCTAGAATCCCTGTCTGACTGAAAATCAGAATCCGTGTATCCTAACGGGATCAAATCCTGCCCGGAATACACTAGCATATAGTCTCTCGTTCTCTAAAGATACTTGAGAATTGTCTTGACAGCAACCCAATGATCCAATCCTGGGTTGGACTGGTATATGTTGACTACTCCCACTGCATAGCAGATGTCCGGTCTCGTGCATAACATAGCATACATGAGACTACCTACTGCCGATGCATAGGGTACACATCTCATATCCTCAACTTCTTGAGGAGTCTTAGGACGCTGTTCCTTAGACAAGTGAACTCCATGCCTAAAAGGTAAATTACCTTTCTTGGAGTTTTGTATCGAAAATCGTATAATAATCTTATTGATATATGATGCCTGAGACAGTGCTATGAGTTTGTTCTTACGATCCCTTATAAGTTTGATCCCTAGAACATAACTCGCATCTCCCACATCTTTCATTTAGAATTGGCTAGCCATCCAGCCCTTTACATCAGACAACACTCCCACATCATTCCCAATGAGTAGGATATCATCTACGTATAGGACCAAGAAAACTACTTTTTTATCAATGATGCGCTTGTAGACATAAGGCTCATTGATGTTCTGCTCGAAGCCATAGGTTTTGATCACATCATCAAACCTAATGGTCCAAGATCTAGATTCTTGCTTAAGTCTATAGATGGACCTTTGTAGCTTGCAAACCTTTTGCTCTTGATCTAGAGACACGAATCCCTCTAATAGCATCATATAGATGCTCTTATCAAGATTGCCATTCTAGAATGCAGTCTTGACGTCCATTTTCTAAATTTTATAATCGAAATATGCATCAATGGATAAGAGAATCCTAATAGACTTAAACATGGCTACTAGCGAGAAGGTCTCTTCATAATAGAACCCCTCTTTCTGGGTATAACCTTTGGCCACTAGCATTGCCTTTAAGGTCTCTACCTTCCCATATACTCCTCTCTTTCTCTTGTAGATCCACTTACACCCTATGGGTTTTACCCCATCCGGTAAGTCTATAAGATCCCAGACTGAATTAGAGTACATGAACTTCATCTCAAGATTCATGGCTTTAAGCCATTCCTCTTTATCAGGATCTTCCATTGCATTCTTAAATGTCAATGGATCATCCACACTATCAGCAGAGACAACACCTTGTCCCTTACCTATACATAAATAGCGTTCAGGTTGTCTCACAACCTTCTCACTACGTCTAGGTGGTAGTGTATCCTGATCTGGAACCATCTGACTCTCAGATGTTTGTGGATCAACAACTCTTGTTGATGAAGCACTAGTCTCACCAGGCTCTAACTCATTTAATACAATCTTGGAACGAGATTTATGGTCACTATTGTAATTTTCCTCAAGAAACGTTGTATTTGTCGATACAAATGCTTTGTTGTCTTTAGGACTATAGAAGTGTCCACCTCTGGTCTCATTGGAGTATCCTACAAACAGGCAGACAACAGACTTGGAGTCTAGCTTTCGAGTTCTATTATTCAGCACGTGTGCTGGACACCCCCATATGCTGAAATGTCACAAACTAGCTTTACGACCATTCCAAAACTCTAGGGGAGTCTTAGGAACATATTTGGATGTCACTACATTTAAAATGTATGTCGCTGTTTGTAACTCATATCCCCAAAAGGAATTTGGTAATTATGAGAAACTAATCATAGATCTCACCATTTCCATCAGGGTTTTATTTCTCCTCTCCGCTACACCATTTTTCTGAGGTGTACCGGGAGCTGTGAGTTGGAAAACTATCCCATGCTCAACCATGAAGTCTTTAAACTCTTGGTCAAGGTACTCACCTCTACGATCCGATTGTAGTGACTTGATAGTCCTACCTAATTGATTCTTAACTTCAACTCAAAATTCTTTAAACATTTCAAATGTTTCCGACTTCCGTTGCATTAGGTAAACGTATCCGTATCTTGAGTAGTCATCTATAAAGGTGACATAATACTCATAACCACCCATAGCTTTAACATTCATCGGTCCACAGACTTCTGTATGTATAATCTCTAGCGGTTATTTAGCTCTAAACCCTTTTCCAGTAAAAGGTTTCTTAGTCATCTTACCTTCCAAACAAGATTCGCAGACAGGTAAGGTGCCAACCTTTAACTCACTTAAAGGTCCGTTTTTTACTAGTCTTTCTATCTGGTCAAGGTTGATATGACTAAGCCTTAGATGCCAGAGATACGTGTCATTATCTGGAGAAATCTTATGTCATTTAGTTTTTGGTTTTTCAACCTTAAACATTTCGGTGTTGAGCAGTGTAGTATGTATTAACGGTCTTAACACATACAGATTGTTTTCATTAATTCCTGAACAAATATTCAGATCATTCTTTCAAATAATAACATACTTATTATTAAAAGAAACATAATATTTTTGTTCTAACAACTTAAAAATGGAAATCAAATTCTGTGTAAATCCAGAAATATAAAATACATTGTCCAAAAATATATAATTATTACAAAAACATAATCTAATTACGCTCACTGCTCATGCCGGCACGATATCCCATGACCCTACACGCATTGAGAATGCTCCAAGAATCAGTCCAATGTAAAGAAGAATAAACATGATTAGTGGCCCTCGAATCAACTATCCAAGGTGAAGAATCATCTTCCACTAAACATGACTCAAGAACAAGTAAATCATATTTACTTTTCTTGGACTTCTTCTTGCTTTGGGCTTTCTCGGGTTTGAGCTTACCCTTCACTTTCCCAGTAGACCTCTTTCTCTTCTTATTATTAGAGTAGGAAGATGGTTTGGTAACATTTGCATCACCAATCTTACCCTTGTTATCCTTAGTCAATGACTCAAAGGTAGTGAGCTCATTGAGCAACTCTGTGAGATTGAACCTTAACTTGTTCATCCCATAGTTGCTCTTAAACTGATCGAAACTCTTCGGAAGAGTCGTCAGTATGATGCTCACATGACTGGGTTCGTCAATGGCCCCACCATTGATTTCTACCGTGTTGAAGTAGGACATCATGCTCAGGACATGTTCTCGAACTGAAGTACCTTCCTTCATACGAGCGAGCATAGCGGAACGAACAGCTCCGTGTCACTTTTGCTAGGAGGGCTGCCCGAACATAGCTTGCAATGACTCCATGATTTCGAATGCTGAAGTCATTGCTTCATGGTTTGTGACAAGCACGTCTGTCATAGAAGCCAACAAATATGTTCGGGCCTTCTCATCAGATGAGACCCATCGCTTGTATGCCTCACGAACAGTTCGTGTGGCATTGGCATCAGGCGCTAGAGGACATTCCTCCGTAAGCACAAACTTGAGGTCTTTGGTGACCAATATTGCATTAATGTTAAGTTTTCACTTAGTGTAGTTATCACTAGCTAATATGTCGTTTGCAAGAATTTGAAGTAATGCAGAAGATTTTATTGCTGAAATAAATAAAACATTCATTCAGTCATTTATTTAAAACAAGTGCAAGTGCTTTGACATAAATTTAAACATGATGTATGCACATATTTAACGAACTAGAGCTATCCTAAAACTAGTTACTATACTACGACAATCCAATATACCACAAATAAGTGTTGTCTTAAGGTCGGTCAAGTCTTTGAATGTTGAACCGAGACATTCTCAATCAAATGATATTATAGAATAACTCATATTCCATATCATTCAACCATCATTCATTCAGTCAGGTTTTTAATTAACAAATTTAATCAAAACCTTCATGAGTGTAACCCACAATTTCATATCTCACGAGCTTAACTTGAGAATTGTCGTCTTAGGGTCTGTCAATCCTGAAATACCCTAAAAAATCCTATCCGTTAGGAAGTCAACTTTGATATTGACCTTTATGGAAACTCTCCTTAGGGAGGACGAAAGCAAAACCGTCACGAGGCCTCACTCGGATCTTACGGTGTTGAACTAATGATGGAGACCGTGGGATATATATGTCATATATCCCTTTCCCACTCACTATTTTAAAATTAGGATTTTCTATTAACCGTTAATGCACCTAGACTCTACATGATTAAACGTCTAATTTTAATCAAGTTATCTAGCGCATTAACTAATTGGAAACAAATTCTAATTAACTAATAAATTATTAATAATTTTTAACAATTAAAAATCAAATCTATTAGAGAATAATCTAAGCCTTTGTAAACTGTTTACTATGGTCATATTATTATGTTAGTGTTTATCAAGTTTTAACTATTAAAACCCTAACACTTTATTTGGATCATTTATTATTAGGTAATTAATCATATTAATTC
Source organism: Dipteronia dyeriana (assembly GCA_032871835.1). NCBI lineage: Eukaryota > Viridiplantae > Streptophyta > Magnoliopsida > Sapindales > Sapindaceae > Dipteronia > Dipteronia dyeriana. The sequence continues at coordinate 92,596,737 of CM065299.1, read as the reverse complement.
TAATTACAATAAATGACCCTATTAATCTAACTTATTAAACTCTTTAATAACTAGATTAATATTAATGAGAATTACTAAGTTTTCTAACCATTAAAAAACTAATCTCAGTATTCATAGTCATTTATGTATATTGCCCATTTTAATCATATTAAAAAAAAATATAAAATATCATATTATGATTCATGTATGACATATCAAATATATTTGTGTAGGCACATATAATCTAAATACCATACGTATGCATGACAATGCATTTATCATCATATAATATAAAGCATGTATGAATTGACCAAGTACCGTGAATTATTTAACCTAAAAAATTTGAATCTAAAATTACAAAAAAAAAATCCCCAAAATATTTCTTAATCTTCTAGTAACTTCATATATCTTTCAATCCCTTCATGTTATTCCGATTCATCTCATGAATTCAAAACGAGAAATTTACACCGAACCGACTAGGTAATAATTGCCTTTGGAAACGTACACGAGCTGATGTTCGTGGCTTGTACTGCACCACGCATGTATCACATGCACATGGTTTTTGCTCGTGGTCCCACCACGTATGTACATTCAATTTTAAATTGCACAACTTCTCATCACAAGTACACTGCAACAATTGCACATTCAATTTGTGACGTTGACAAAGTTTGATTTGACCAGGTCAACGTTTTACATATATATATTTTAATACAATTAAATAAAATAATAAAAAATAATACAACCCATGAATCCTAAATCCAAAGTACCATATAATTAACGATCAATCATGTTTTTGTAAATTAATAAATTTAATATACAAAAAAAAACATACAATCATAAAGATGGTGCCTACACATTTATACATACAGGAGCACCGAAAACAATTTCCTATTTCAAAAAATAAATTGGCTCTGATACCAATTGATAGAACCCCATTCACCAGTCACGTTGCGGAAGTAGGTTTTAAATTTTTTAATACATATAATATTCTGTATCTAGAACCAGTGAACTTGGGATCGTAATTAATTTTCGGAACTAATACATACAATATGTAATCACTGGAAATTGTAATCAATATAATCAGTAGAAGAAAATCTTTCCAATGTTTGGAGGCTCCTTCACTTTACAATATGCTCCTGTCTGAACCAATCTCACCAACGTTTGGAGGCTCCTTCACTTTACTATACTGTTGGAACCCCGTTCACCGGTAACGCAGCGGAAATGGGTTTTAAAATTTTTTTATACATATCGAAATCCGTATCTTGGACCAGTGAACTTAGGATCGTAATTATTTTCGGAACTAATATATACAAAATTATTATAATAATAAAATATATGTATATATACAGGAAATTGTAATCAATAAAATAAAAATAAGAAAACCGAATCATACCAACGTTTGGAGGCTCCTTCACTTTACGATACCACTTAATTTTCCTCACTATATCCCGGGACTGGTAACTGCGTATCGACGCGTTATGGATTCAAGATCTTAGAATGGAGGATGAAGAGAGAATAAGAATAAATAAACTCTTTCTTCTTCTTTTCACACACTTGCACCAATCAAAATCAATGATACATGTGTATATCTCATGCCTATTGCAATTGCATCTCATGCATGCAAAAACCAAATTGAACTGGTGTGTGTCTTTTCTCTTTCTCACAACACACTTGAGCGTTTCACGCACTAATGTGCAATTAGGTCAGTTTTTTTTTTTTTTTTTTTTTAATGCGTTTGACACACTAAAAAAAACTCCACCACTTTTCACATTGTCAATTTTTTTTTATATATATATGCGTTTTCAGGCACATCATCTTTTTTTTTTTTAACAATATATATCACATATATGAATTTTTTTTTAAAAAAATCTAATCAAATCTAATTTGATTTTAAAAAAAATCTTTCAAATAAAAATATCCTATATCTTTTATTTGATTTTAATTTTGAATTCAAACTATTTAAATTCAAAAATAAAATATTTAATTTAATAAAATAAAATAAGCACATTATCTTATTTTATTCAAAAATAAATATCAATCTACACCCTCCATTTAATGATTAATAACATAATTAAATAATCTCATTATTTAAGTTATTTAATCACCATTATCCATTAATTAAATAATATCATTATTCAATTAATTTCCGAATAAATACGTGTCATTTTCGTAACACAATTAACTGGACAATCCAATTAATTAACCGTGACCCTTGTTACCTAAATCGATCGGACTAGTAAGGGGACCTAATGAACCCACAATATTTTGAGCTCAAATAATCTTCAGAATCATTAATTAAACTCTTTAATTAATATTCTTTGATTATTAACTCCGGTGTTATTCCACTAAAAACCCGAAGTTGCACTCTATCAACTGCAGACATTTTTACACAGACCGATATAACTCGGTGTCCATCGATATAGCTATTACATATGGTTTGATCCTCCACAATAGTTCATAATTAGAGCTGTGTCATAATGTCTGTTATACCCCTCTAATTACATATATCCTTTATGTACCATTGATTCTCTAATGGACAATAAATTCTATTTTCTCACGGAATTAGGAGAGCGCTCATATTGTCCAAGCTCCGAATCAACCCTTAAGGGAACTACTATCTACTTCTCACAAGAAGGAGTGGATTCCACTATTGTGTACAAACCTTCCCAGCCACAGGCCAACCCGTAATCCAAACATACGAAGTATATTGATCAGGAAATGCATCTGACCTCACCCATGGCATATCAAAGATCACGATCTAACTTGAAGGAGTCGATAAGAAACTCAGGATTAAGATCACCCACATATAACCATCATTAGTTGATATATATGAATCTCATTGGTAAACGGATCTTGGTGTGAGATTCATATAGATCATGGCTCAGTCCTATATGATCACATCATACAAGGTGCCTCCATTCCCATATCTTATATGAATGATTCAGGATAGAATCACTGTACATTACAGAATGGACCGCAGCTATAGATTAACCACAAATAAAGTACCCAGCTTTATTTGCTATCTATGGACTCTTTAGATTGCACGTCTCTTACTGTATCCATCCGTATATGACACTCATATACATAGTTCGAGATTACATCCGGCAATCCAGGATGTTAATATGTACACAAGTTTATAAAATAAATAACATAACAGAATGAATTGAACATTCTTTTTATTTACTTCATAAATCTATTTACAAGTTACATGTTTAGGGTATAAACCCCAACATTTACGATGTGCTCCTGTCTAAACCTCTCGATCTTCCTCGCTATCTCCCGGGACTGGTAATTGCGTGTGGGCGCGTCATGGTCTCAGAAACTTGAATGGAGGATGTAGAGAAATACTTGAAGAAACTCTTTCTTCTCAAATTGGTGTATTGATTTCACACACATATAAATTGCATATTATGCAAGACTTATGTTTTTTTTTTCGTGTGTATCAGGTACACCCAAAACCAAATCAACTTTTTCTCTTAAAAAAACAAAATCACGCCTGCACCTTTTTTTAATTATATATATATCAATTATATATATATCCTTGTTTGTATCCTACACAAACACTTATATATGTGCACACACCAATTTGCATCCAATGCAATCTCTTATGTTATTAATTGATATATATCTTTTAATTATCCTTTTCAAATATATCTAATATATTAAAAGTGATAATAAGTATTTTAAATTTAAACTTAAATTCAAATACTTAGATAAATGATTTAGTAAAAATAAAATAATCCTATTATTTTATCTTCACCTAAATCCATATATCAACTAACACCCTCCAATTAATAGTTAATTAATAATTCATAATTCATAAATATCAATATAATTAAATAATCTAATTATTTATTTAATTTAACTATTAACATTCATTAATTAAATAATCTCATTATTCAATTAATTCCTGAATAAGCACGTGTCACTTTTCTAACACAATTAATTGGACAATCCAATTAATTAACCGTGACCCTTGTTACCTAAATCAATCGGGCTAGTAAGGAGACCTAATGGACCCACAATATTTTGACCTTCAATAATCATCGGAATCATTAATTAAACTCTTTAATTAATATTCATTAATTATTAACTCCGGTGTTATTCCACTAAAAACTCGAAGCTGTACTCTCTCAACTGTAGACACTTTTACACAGACCGATACAACTCGGTGTCCATCGATATAGCTATTACATATGGTGTGATCCTCCACAATAGTTCATAATTAGAGCTGGGTCATAATGTCCGTTATACCCCTCTAATTACATATATCCTTTAAGTGCCATTGATTCTCTAATGGACAATAAATCTTATTTCCTCATGGAATTAGGAGCGTGCTCATATTGTCCAAGCCCCGAATCAACCCCTAAGGGAACTACCGTCTACTTCACATAAGAAGGAATGGATTCCACTATTGTGTACAAACCTTCTCAGCCACAAGCCAAACCTCAATCCCAACATACAGAGTATATTGATCAGGAAATGGATCTGACCTCACCCATGATACATCAAAGACCACGATCTAACCTAAAGGAGTCGATAAGACACTCAGGATTAAGATCACCCATATATAGCCATCATTAGTTGATATATATGAATCTTATCGGTAAAACGGATCTTGGTGAGAGATTTATATAGATCATGACCCAGTCCTATATGATCACATCATACAAGGTGCCTCTATTCCCATATCTCATATAAATGATTCAGTATGGAATCATCGTACATTACGAAATGGACCGCAGTTATAGATTAACCACAAATAAAGTACCCAGTTTTATTTGCAATCTATGGACTCTTTAGATTGCACATCTCTTGCTGTATCCATCCGTATATGACACTCATATACACAGTTCGAGATTACATCCAGCAATCTTGGATGTTAAATATATGCACAAGTTATAAAATAAACAACACAACAAGAATGAATTGAACTTTTCTTTTAATTTATTTTATAAATCCATTTACAAATTACATCTTTAGGGCATAAACCCCAACATTACAACCAACATCGACCCAACAACAAAAACAAGCAGGGTGGCGGATCAAGCAACCATAAGGGACCAAACTACCAATCTAGGAACAAAAACAATTAACTTCACACTCAGGGCTACTCTAGTACCCGAGGGTCATGACCACCGCCTCTCTTCTCTTCGGGATATAATTTTGGTAATAATGGAGGTAACTTCTCATCAATGAATCACACTCTTATGAACTCACATTTTAAACAGACAACTTGAGACCGAATCCAAGCTATGGTCAACCAAGAACAGTATGTTAATTGTGTGACAAGGTTGGACACACAACCAAGGTGTGTAGGTCAAAACTAAAGCCAAACTCCATCAAAATTGGGCTCAAGCAAATTTTACAACTTCTGATTCATCAGTAAACAGAGCAAATTGGATAGTAGATTCGGGAGCATCTCATCATATCACATCAGATCTACAAAACCTCTCTCTGCATTCGGAATACGGAGGCAACAATGATGTCATTGTTGGTGACGGTAATGGTGTTCCAGTATCTCATATTGGTTACACAAAACTTACATCGTCAAAAGTTTCATTTACTCTTGATAATGTCTTATGTGCTCCTAATATCAAACAGAATTTACTCTATGTATCTCAATTTTGCAAACAAAATTCTACATATATTGAATTTTTTCCTGATTTTTTCATTGTGAAGGATTTGAATACGGGGGCATCCTTGGTCTGAGGCCTGAATAAGGACAACATCTATGAGTGCTTGTCTAATTCATCACTGTCCCATAAATTTTCCCCAAGTGCATACACCATCTCCAAATCCGACTCCACTAACCTCTGGCATCGCAGACTTGGTCACCCTTCTGAGCGTATTCAAAAGAAATTAATAACAAACTACTCTATTCCAATTTCAGTTTCTAGTATTTCTGCATGTGACTCATGTCTTTGTAATAAGAGTCATAAACTTCTGCTTGGAAGTACAAGTGTGTCTTGTTCCTCTCCTTTAGAAATTTTATATACCGATGTTTGGAGACCAACCCCTGTTATCTCTTTTGATAGTTACCTTTATTATATTATTTTTGTTGATTATTTCACTAAATATACACGGTTTTATCCACTTAAAAAGAAATCTGATGTTCCAATAATTTTTGATAAATTTAAAGCCTTAGTAGAAAATTTCTTTAAAACTATTATTAAAACAGTGTACTCAGATGGAGGTGGGGAATATCAAAGTCTGGCTCATCGTCTATCAAACTATGGTATTCAACTCCTCAAGTCACCTCATACACCCCACAACTTGTAGGATCTTCTGAACGTAAACATCGACAATTAGTTGAAACTGGACTGACATTGCTTCATCAAGCTGTTATGCCTTTATGATTCTGGTCAGTTGCTTTTCGTACTGCCACTTACCATATTAATCGTATGCCAACATCAGTGTTAAATTTTCAATCTCCATTCACAAATTATTTCAAAAACAACCAAATTACAACAAATTAAAAAATTTTGGTTGTGCCTGTTATCCTTGGCTTCAGCCTTACACATCAAACAAATTGCAACCTCGGTCAACACCGTGTGCATTTATTGGTTACTCTCTTTCTCACAATTCTTATGTGTGTCTTGATCCCTCCACCAATAAAACTAATATAACTCACCATGTCATTTTCATTGAAACACATTTTCCTTTTCCAAACTTTCCCTCCATGAAACAAGGTATAAACCTAATTCTTTCTCTGAATGGTATCCCCTCAATCACTCCCCAGTTATCACAAATACATCCTCCTTACTTGATCTCTCAAATTGAACCACAAAAACAATTCCTCCATCTTTAATGATCCTCAATCCCTCCAAAGTCAACCCTTCCCATAACCCTACACTGAGTGATGAAACAGATTCTGTCTCTTAAAATTTGGAGTGTTCTTTATCCTCCTCGGACCTACAGGCTGCCACCACTTCAAATTCAGAGCATGAAGACACTCAGGTACATAGCTTTTCCTTTTAATTACCTTTACCCGCCTTCTATGTTTCACCTACACATGAATCTCAAATAGTTACCAGGTCCAAACACAACATTTTCAAACCAAAAAAAAATACTGGATATACATGTTACTAAATACTACTCATGATTCTCATTCCATTGAACCTACCACTATCAAACAAGCTCAACGATTTCCTCACTGGCGAAAGGCCATGAGTGAAGAATATGATGCCCTTATTAATAATCATACTTGGAACCTTGTACCCTCTCACCCTACACATAACATTATTGGATGTAAATGGATTTTCAGGATTAAGCGAAACCCAGATGGATCCATTGCTCGCTACAAAGCAAGACTAGTTGCTAAAGGATTCCATCAATGCCCTGGTGTTGATTTTACTGACAAATTCAATCCAGTTGTCAAGCCTACAACCATAAGAGTCATACTCACTCTTGTTGTCTCTTCTGGTTGGGACTTGCATCAACTCGACGTGAATAATGACTTTTTACAGGGCTCTCTCACAGATGATGTTTACATGCAACAACCTACCAGCTTCCTACATCCGAACCTTCCCACTCATGTCTGCAAGCTTCGTAAAGCTATCTACGGTATTCGTCAAGATCCTCGGGCTTGGTATCACGAACTCTGTCAATTTCTTCTTGTCCAAGGCTTTAAGAATTCTCAATCAGACAGTTCACTCTTCATTCTTCACAAAGAGCCTACCACTATTTATCTCTTAGTCTACGTTGATGACATCATTGTAACCAGCAACCATACACCTTCGGTTCATAACTTTCTTAAGATCCTGGCCACACGGTCCTCTCTCAAAGATCTCGACTCCTTGAGCTATTTTTTGAGGGTTGAAGTTATTCATACTTCAAGTGGTCTTTTCCTCTCTCAACGAAAATATATAACAAATCTTCTTCTTAAAACCAATATGATGGATGCTAAAGAAGTCTCAACTTGACTCTTCATGATGGTAGCCCAAAAACCAATTCTACTCAATTTCGCCAGGTACTTGGCTCACTACAATACCGCTCACTTACTAGACCGAATATTTCCTTTGCGGTTAATCGTCTGTCATAGTACATGCATTCATCATCGTCTACTCACCGGTCCTCTGTTAAGCGGCTTCTTCGGTACTTGAAAGGAACATCTAGTCATGGCATTTTTCTTGGCAAGGAACCAAGTCCTAATTTACATACCTTTTCGGATTCAGATTGGGATGGGAATGTCGATGATTGCACATCCACTTCAGCTTATGTTGTCTTCCTCGGTGCATCCCCGATCAGTTGGGCCTCAAAGAAACAAAGAACGATTGTTCACAGCTCCACTGAAGCTGAATATCGAGCCATTGCCTCAACTGCAGCTGAGATCAATTGAATTACAAATTTACTTACTGAGCTTCGTGTATCTCCTCCTTCTGTTCCCACCATTTTCTGTGATAATATTAGGGTAACCTATGTTTGTAAAAATTCAGTCTTTTACTCCTGCATGAAGCATGTCGCTATTGATTTTCATTTTGTTCGAGAACAGGTACTTTCGCATCGTCTTCGGGTATACCATGTGCATACCAATGATCAACTTGCAGACTCTCTTACCAAAGCCTTATCTCGGAAGCAATATCTTCTACATCGATCCAAGATTGGCGTCCATGATGGAAGTTCAATCTTGCGGGGGGATGATAGAATACAATCGATCAGCCAATCCCATCCATGATTCCTTCTTGTTCCACTGAAATTTTTTAGGAAACAATCATGTATCATTTGACTGTAATCTCTTATTATTATTACCTTGATACTCTCCATGATTCTAGGAGACTATCAAGAAGATTGATTGATTGTAATGTGTATATAATATCTGAATGAATAAAGAACAAAGACAACAGAAAATATACTGCAAACATTCAAATTGTTTTAGAGGTAACAACTAAGCTTTTCTTTTCATTTTAGTTTTTCTTTTTGTTTTCTATTTGCATTTGAATCCTATATCTTAATATTGCCAAACAAGAAAATACAATCTCGATCGGTTTCTTTAGTTTTATGTATTCAGTTTTACAATGGATTGATCACCAATCATCATGATGTTTTTTCTTTCTTTCTTTCTTGTTAAAATGAATGTTACGTTAATTGCATACAGGAGATTCGTCTGAGAATCCGATCTAATTCAAATTTTAGAATCTTTGTTGAGAATCCGAACTCAAGTTTTAGAATATTGTTGGGATGCTTTAAGTTTTCTTCGATGCAGTTGTTCTTTTGTGACTTAATTCATTAAAAAAAAAAGTTTTAGAATCTTGTATTTTCTTTATTAAATTTTACATTGGATTGATCACGAATCATGAGTTCATGATGATATAAGCTTTTCTTTCTTCTTAATTGGATGCAGGAGATGATTCGAATTCAACTGCACCCTCTAGAGCACTCCATCACTAGCTCCTACTCATATGTTCACGTTAGTCCCTTCAATATTCCTGCATTTGGCAAGTTTTTCCAATTATTACTTATTGTCTATGATTGATTTCGTAATGGATATTCCCCTGTGCTTGTCCTTAACATTCCTTTTTTGTTCTTCTTGTTAATACAGGAGAGTACGACAATCTCTTCACTACCACCTAACCAGCTACTACTAATGCTTCAATACAACCATCATCATCCTCATCTACTTTTGGTTGTGGACTTAAACCTTCTACTACTTGCTCATTCTCAATGCCTCATCCTTCTACTGTTTTCAATTGCCCAATCACAGTTTCTCGAAGCATTCTATCATCTGCTTTTGGCTGTGGACTTAAACCTTCTACTATTTGCTCATCCTCAATGCCTGATCCTCCTACTACTACTTTCACATTCTCAATCACAACTTCTCAAAGCATTCCGTCATCTGTTTTTGGCTATGGACTTAAACCTTCTCATTCCCAATGCCTATTACTCCTACTACTTTCAAATTCCCAATCAAAATTTCTCCAAGCATTCCCATTCCCATGCCCATGGCTCAACGACACATTTTCCTTTGGTAATTATTTATTTATTAGTCTACAATACATACAATTAACTTTTATTGTAGTATTTATATACTAAAATATATGATGAATATGTAGGAGGAGGAGTGCTGGCACCTCCCCCACTAATGCCACTTTACATGTGTGCAAGAAATACGGGGAAAAATCCTTCTGGTAAGAGCAATGGGGAAGCAGAGTGGCTCTCTACATTCTGGCACTTTGCCCTGATTCTAATCCAGGACTGCTCATTTCACTTTCAGCTATGACCTGCTACAACCACAAATCCCGTGAAGAATTAAAATGGGAAGACTATCAATTGCAAGATAATTCACTAATAATTTCTTTTCTTTGAATTTCAACTGTGTCCTATATATATCCACTCACTTTGTAATTTATTAGTTTAATTTATATTTTCAGGCAAGCCATAAGGACAGGTTGCTCCTCGTCCCACCAATGAATTTGCTACATTTGGTGATGTCCTTCCAGATTTCATCCTCTCTGTCATGCCTAGCTCCAGTTCTGGCTCTTTTAATTAATAGCATTCCTTGATTGCCAGCTTCGTCAATAGGTCATTCAGCACATTCATGGCTTCGTGTATTGCACTGCACGAAATTAGATTTTTTTAGTAAGCTCGATGCTATTTTTCCTTTCTAAAATTCGTCATGGCACATTATTTGCAATTAAAGAAATAAATAGGCAATAATATGATAGAAAAGCTTGACTTGTATTCTGTAGAGTTGTACATTATATACACAACCATTACACACATGAAATAGAAAGTTGACTATGGAAATGCTATAATGCTGGAGCAAATTATGTAAATCAATCACAGAAAATAACTACACATAAATGGGAGATTTAGTCTTCCATCTTCTAAGCACTGATTGCTTTATTTTTGTTTGGAGAGATTTAGCTTTCCTTAATATGCCCCCGTAAGATGGTGCTTCCATTAAGAACACCAAACTTGGACCGAAGATAAATGAATCGTTGAGAGCTGAGTGGTTTCATAAGAGCATCAACCAGTTGCTCTTTTATAGAAACATGTGACACACGAAGAGCACATTTGGACACCTGATCACAAACGAAATGATAATCAATATCAATGTGTTTCATACGAGAATGTAACATCGGATTGGCTAGTAGCACCAATGTTATCGCAATAGATTACTGGAGCTGATGGAAGAGTGACATGAAGTTCACATAACAGGGACTGGACCCACTTGATTTCTGCAGCAGTAGAGACAACGGCTCGATACTCGACTTCAGTAGAAGACCTGGCCAATGTACGTTGTTTCTTTGAACACCAAGATATTGGATTATTACCAATATAAAGAACAAATGCGGTGGTAGATGTGCGATCGTCCCTATTATCAGCCCAATCCGCGTCAGAGAATCCATGTAGAACCAACGGAGAATTGTAATATAGGAAAAGACCATAATGAATGGTATTTTAAAGATATTGTCGTAGTCTCTTCATGGCAGCCCAATGTTGTTGTGAGGGGGAGTGCATAAACTGTGAAAGTTTGTTCATAGCTAGGCTTGACAATTTGGGTCACGACACGAACCCAATGAATTTGGATTCGGTTGGGTGGAGGGTGGAGCTAAATGGGTTCGGGTAAACGGGATGACCCGTTTAATCCTTTTAATAAACGGGTTGGGTTGGGTTTCATAAAAGGGTTGACGGGTTGACACGATTAGTTTAAAAAAAATGTGTAACTTAAAATTAATTGAGGGAATACTTGCAACAACAATTATGGTTCAATGATAAATAACTAATTTTTTATATTGTTTTAACTTTCATTTTGCAATTGCCAATAGCTTACGGAATACGAAGTTTGAAGACCTTAACAATTGAACTATCAGTCTTTATTTATCGTTTTTATTAGTTTTATATATATTCTATCATTTGTGGATTGTATAAACATTAAAGTCTTTTTATGGCTCGTCTAAATTGAGATGTGATTTAGTTGGTTATTATGTTGGTTTTTTAAGGATATTTTTAGTTTAGATTTATATAATATTTTTAATAATTATTAATATAGAAAAAAAAATCAAACATAATATAAACGGGTTAAACGGGTCGGGTTGGATTATACGTTTATTAAATGGGTTATTTCGGGTTTAAGAAGTTCAACCCGTTTAATAAACGGGTTGACCCGACACGACCCATTTAATAAATGGATCGTGTCAAGTTTGGTTCAACCCAACCCACGAACCCGTTTTGCCAGGTCAATTCACAACATACACAGTATCTGGTCTGGTCAAAGAAAGATACTGAAGGGCACCAATTACACGGCGATACTCTATTGCATCTGCAGGTGGTGAGTTGTCTTTCAGAACAAGAGCACCAGTAGTGGATAATGGAGTGTTGACAACTTTGGCTCCATCCATATGTGTGCATTCAAGAATATCTCGAATGTATTTTTGTTGTGTAAGAAAGAGACCACTCTTTGTAAGGATGACCTCAACACCTAAAAAATAATGTAAAGCACCCAAATCTTTGACAGAAAATCTGGTTGAGAGAGTTGTAATAAAATGAACAGTAAATTTAGACCAGCTTCCTGTGATGATCAAATCATCCACGTAAACCAGAAAATAGAGTGTGATGCCATCTTTGTGATAGACAAATAAGGACGGGTCTGCTTTGGAATTTTAAAATTCGCATGATGGTAAAAAAGAACTGAGTTCCTTGTATCATGCTCTTGGAGCCTATTTAAGGCCATAAATTGCTTTGTGTAACCTGCATACATGAGAAGAAAAATTAGAATCCACAAAGCCAGGTGGTTGAACCATGTAGACCTCTTTAGATAAGGAGCCCTGCAAGAATGCATTATTAACCTCTAATTGATGTATGGGCCAATTATTAGCAAGATCAAGACATAAAACTGTTCGATAGTAATGGGTTTAACCACCAGACTGAAGGTCTTAGTATAGTCTAGACCAGAAAGTTGGTGAAAACCCTTTGCCACCGATCTTGCTTTGTGTCGTTATATGCTCCCATCTGGATTCCGTTTAATTCTGAAAACCCATTTACAACCCACAATGTTATGACTTTCATTTGGAGGTACAAACTCCCAGGAACCATTTTAAACCAAAGTTGTAAACTCATCACTCATTGCTATCCTCCATTTCGGATCCTTCAAGGCTTGAGTGACACATGAGGGCTCTAATGATGAAGATAGAGGGTGTTTAGTGGCTGTTTATGTGTGTTTGGGTTTAAAAATACTATTTTGAGAATGAGTTGTCATGGAATGTGTTCATAGTGATATAGTTGGAGGTAGATTTTCATTTTGATTTAAGGGAGTAGGATCTGTGGTGGTTAAACAAGGCTGTATTACAGGGGAGGAACTCATAGAAGTACTACCTGTTTGAGCAGCATCGTAAATCGCAGGAGAGTCACTAGTGCCATTACCATGCATTTGTCGAGTATCACTTGCAACTGACAATGGAGAGACATCAGGTATAATAAAATGAGAAGGATTGGATGCAACATGTAAAGACTCAAGAGAATTCCAAGATGAAATGCTAGATTTTGTGACTCGAGAAGAATTTGATCAAGTGAAACAAATGGATAGACATCTTCATTGAATTGAACATGACGTGATATAAAAATGCATTGAGTGGAGGGATCAAAGCACTTGTATGCACTTTGTGAAGATGAGTACCCAATGAAGACACATGGGCATGATTTTGGCTTAAGTTTATTTTTGGTGTAAGGCTTGAGCCATGGATAGCATAAACACCCAAAAGTTCTAAGTTTTGTATAATTGGGTTTAGAGTTAAACAGCTTTTCAAAGGGTGTTTGATGGTTAAGAGTATTGGTGGTAGTCAATTTATTAAATAAGTGGATGTTTGAAATGTATGACTCCAAAAGGATAACGATATGGAAGCTTGGTGTAGCAAGGTAAATTAAGTTTCAACGATGTGACAGTGACAACGTTCTGCTGTGACGTTGTGTTGTGGTGTGTGAGGTGGAGTGGTTAAGTGAGAGATACCATGTGATGCAAGCAGAGATTTTAGTTTTTGATATTCACCCCTACAATCTGAGTAAATTGAAACAATTGGTGTTTTAAAATAATTTTCAACAAGTGATATAAACTTTGGAAACACATGAAAAACATCAGATTTTAAACGAAGCGGTAAAGCCAAACACGCTTAGTATAATAGCCCATAAAAATAATATAGTATTTGAATCCATCAATAGATTCAATTAGAGCAAGGCCCCAAACATCAGTATATATGAGTTCTAAAGGACCTTTACTACTAAGTGTTCACACACCATAAGCAAGCCTGTGACTTTTATTACTAAAGCACGAGTCACATGAAATTATTGGAAAACTAGAAGAAAGGGATAGAGTTGTGTTGTATCAAATACTGTAAGAGTCGAGAAGAAGGATGACCAAGACGCCGATGCCAATCACTTGCTGAGAGCTTGACACCTACAAATGCTACTGGAGAAGCACTAGGAATTCTCTGATGCGTCGTTGGCCATTCTTAAGTATTATTTCTATTTGGTCCCCTGAAAAGAGTCCCCCCGTGCTAAGATCCTTCACCAAAAAACAAGTAGGTGAGAATTCAATTGACGCATTATTAGATTTGTAGAATTGAGACACAGAAATTAAATTGTGTTTCATAGAAGGCACACATAGGAAATTTTGTAAAGAAAAAAAGTGTAAAGTAGAAGAAAGTCGGGTTGTCCCAACATGAATTATGGGTAGTCTGCATCCATCACCTATCATAATGTCATCAGGGCCTTCATAATTAGAATGCAGAGATAAATTTTGTAAATCTGTTGTGACATGATGAGAAGCACCACTGTCAAGTAACCAATTGAGATTCTTATTTGCATAAACAGAGGAGGTATAATAAGCAGCTGGATCCGATTTTGGTGCAAGCTTGAAACGAGGGCATTTTTTGGCATAATGACCCATTTGCTCACATAATTAGCCCTTCACTCTTGAAAAATCAAGTTTTCCATTCTGACCTTTGCGGTAATTATTGGGCTGTTGAGACTGTCATTGCCTTGAGTTGTTACGATTGGCTTGCTGTTGATACTTGCCGATTTTACCATTTTTGAAATTAGTTCTCTGGGTGAAGTTGGTTGTCACTGGGGAAGAATCACCTTGAGAGGACTCACACCTAAGAAAATATTCATACTCCACCAACTTATCTTGGAGAGCTTCGAAAGTAATTGGTTGCTCTCTAGCATGAACGGCTCCTGAAATCTCCTTAAATTATGGCCCAATGCTGTTAAGGCAATGGAGAATAAGATCATCCTCATCAAGTGGAGCACCGATGAGAGCAAGTTGATCAATAATACTTTTGAGTACTTGAAGAAATTTAGTAACAGATTTGTTGCCTCGATTTGTAAGGGAAAGCTTTTCTTTAAAAAACATAACTCGTGATCTAAAGCGGTTTGCATAGACCCAAGATAATTTATCCCATGCCTCGCAAGATGTTTTTACAGAGGCAACAAAAGGTATGATTTGCTTAGATAAAGATGCAAAGATAGCATGAGACAAAAGTTGATCTTGTCTGATCCAATGAGCATGATCAGGATTAGGAATTTCCACTCCATTTTCAGTTATGGTGGCTACGGGGCATGTTAAAGTGCCATCAAGATATCCTAGAAGATTGTAACCAACAAGAAGAGAATTAAATTATGCACGCCAAGAAGGGTAGTTGATTGAGGTGAGTTTTAAGGGCAATTTGGTAGTTGGGTTGATGGAAATGATTGTTGTGCTGCCACAGGAGCCAGATACAGCAATTGGATTTGTGACAGGAGTTTGAATTTCACGGGTTTACGATATTGGTGTTTGGCTATTTGAAGTTGTTTCCATGGTGGGAATGGATCTGGGTTGCTCGTTGGAGTTTTCAAGCTCTAATACCATAAAGAAATAAATAGGCAAAAATATGACAAAAAAGCTTGACTTATATTATGTAGAGTTGTACATTATATACACATCCATTACACACATGAAATAGAAAGTTGACTATGGACATGCTATAATGCTATAGCAAATTATGTAAATCAATCACAGGAAATAACTACACTTAAATGGGAGATTCGGTCTTCCATCTTCTAAGCACTGATTGTTTTATTTTTATTTGGAGAAATTTAGCTTTCCTTAATAGCAATCACCAGAATACAAGGAACAATGTTTTTTTTTGTCATCATTGAATTTGTGTTCTTCTTTTCTTTGTCCTCAATGATTTCTTATAATTTATCGGAACAGTTGATAACTCATTTGCACAACTTCATTGAATGACAAACAAACTAGTTGGAAAACAAAATTCTCCTTTGAAAAAGTAAATAAATAAGATAATTGAAGCCTATCCCTAAATAAAAATTCCACCAAATGGAGCAACTTACCCAATCTCTTGCCTACGACCCTGGTCACTTCTCTACAAAAGAAAATCCTACGAGGAAATTGATATGTACCTCATTCAATCCATATAAACCATGTTAGTTAGAGTCAAACAAACTAGTTGGAAAACAAAATTCTCCTTTGAAAAAGTAAATAAATAAAATAATTGAAGTCTATCCCTAGATAAAAATTCCACCAAATGGAGCAATTGCCCAATCTCTTGCCTATTATGAGAAGAGAGTGTTCACCAACAAAAACTAAAACATGTTCTGTATCTATAAAAAGAAGAAAAACGTACTTAATACCTGACCCTGATCACTTCTCTACAAAAGCAAATCCTACGAGGAAATGCAGTCAACAAACAGTTAAAAGAATAGATAGACACATAATCAAACATTCAAACATCTTTTTTGTTAAAATAGAGAATTATAAATCTTCAATCTTATTAGTTTGGTACAAATATGTAAAATCTCTTATTAATTTGGTTTCTTTCTCCGTAGTAAATGAATTTGTCTTTCTCCATCTCTGTTCATTTAATTCTCTTATTTATATATGTTAATTAACAGAGGGTTATAAAATTCCTTGAATCACCTTTTTGTTGTTCGTTCCCCGTCCACCATAGTCATCCCCATTAGATACTTTGTTATAACCACGAGACCTTCGAGATGATTGACTGCTCAATTTCTACATATAATATAGCCCCAAATTTGTATCAAATTTGTAGGTAAAATCGAGTTTTTAACCCTTTAAACAAGTGTGTAGAACTAGATTGGATTTGGAGCTTAAGAGTCTTGGATGGAGCTAAAGTAGAGAAGAAAAATGTACAAATGGCCAGAATTGAAGAACACGCGACTCCAGGGCGACCTAGGCTTTGTCGCTTGGAAGTCGATATCCTCACTGCTCAAGAATTCCCCATCAGGCACAAAAGCGACATCAGGGTGACCGAACCTCAAGTCTCCCAGAGGTCGCTATCTTCTCGGGTTTGGACCTCTCCACCAGATGCAAAAGTGACCCCAAGGCAACTAGACCCTCAGTCTTCTTTAAGTCACTATCTTTTTAGGTTTCTGCCTCTTCACCAAACGTAAAAGCGACCCCTAGGCGACCAAACTCTTAGTCGCCTTGTGGTCGCTATTTTCTCAGGTTTTTGCTTCTCAAACAAACGTAATAGCGACCTCGGGGCGACCAGATCCCAAGTCGCCCCATGGTCGCTCCCTTGCCCAGAAAAACTACAAAATCATGAGAATGACCTTTTTGCCCCAGTCCCAATTCATTCCCATATATATACCATTACTATTTTCAGACCTACCACCACTCTCTTGACCCATAAATCTTCACGATACCTCATCCTTTGAACTTCCATTTACATCACCAATCCAACTTCCTAGAAAACCACCAAGACACCACCATTCCCTAAATATCCAAACACCTATCAGTGTTGACTGTCGATGATGATGATGATTTATGGGAATGCAATTCCATGTTTGTTTTCTAGATTTTTTTATCTATTTAATTGATTTAAGAACAAACTAATTATTAGGATGAATTTTGTGGAATTGATTTGTTGTTTTTGTCTATGGAATTTCATTGAAGAGACTTGTTATAAACATTCGAAAGGACAAGAGGGGCAATTCGGTCATTTGAACCTCATGTCCCGTTCTGTCCCATCCATAACAAATGCATAACATTATAATTAACAGTTCTGTCCTAGATATTCCAAACACAATACGGAACTGTCATCCTGTCTCGTTCAATCCTGTCTCATCCAGGTGCCAAACACACCCTAACAGATTATATAATGGTTTGTCTCTTGTGCTATGATACTTGTTCTTATTATATTAAGTTGTATATATAGTTTTATTTTCATTTCACACAATATGATTTCAGTGGCTTAATTAATACACTGCTAATTTTAGCTAGTCATGACGGATTTAGAATTTCGAATAAGAGGGGCTGAAGAAAATATCTATGATGTGTATGGTGGCAAAGTTAAAAAAGCGAAATATTAGTAACCGTAGGAATGCAAAGGTGTCCAATATACCGATCTTAACAGGTGTACGTGGATTATATTTCAGTTTCATAGAACTAACTTCGCTAGTTGGGTTTTAATGAAACTTTATTTGTGTACTACAGTAATTATATTTCTCAAATATTGTACGTAGTAATAAAAGACCAAACAAGTACAATTACACATAGCTGGACTAGAACATGCAAAATGGAAACAAGAAATAGAAGAAGTTATCATTAAGCTGTTGAAATAACCATATATAGTTTATGCACTTTACTTCTTTATATATATATAAACATTAATTATTTTAGGAACAATTTCTTAGGACAGCAATCAATCACCACGATATAGGATCAAATGTTTTAGGAACAATTTCTTAGGACAGCAATCTCTTGGCAATCTTGTAGGTGGCATAAGCATCAAAAATTGCACACTCAATCTGGTCTTTATTATAATCATATGCACATTTTGCGGTTTTGATGGTCTTGGCTTCCACAACTGGATTTAGAAAAGGGATGTTTGTACAACATTTATCGAACGTCAGACCGTAGACCCAAACTATCATATTCGTGTCATGTTTCCAAACGTCAGGGGACATTGTGCAATTACCAGGGCCGTCTCCAGATATTTTAGGGTCTAAGCGATTTTTTGATATTAAAATAAATCAGGGCCCTATATAATTAAAAAAATAAATAATAATTGTTCATTTACCAAATATATTGTATTCCATATAAATTAAAACAAAAAATATTTATCGTATCTAAAAACATAAAAACAAAACATTGTTTACGTTTCTATTCTTCTTGCTTTCTAAAGTGTAAATTTACTAATTATACTACTACAATCAAGACTTTTTTCTCGATAGATAACATAATTAATCTACTAAACCTATCTTGTGACATTTTTGACAGAAGATAATTTTTAATCAGCTTCAACTTTAAAAAGCTGCTCTCTGTAGTAGCAATTGTAATTGGAACAATAAAGGTTAAAATAGACTTTGGAACAATTTTCTTCAGCTTACTAAAGAGACCCGAGACTCTATGCAAAAAGATTAAAAGAATCAAAGTTATAAGATTCAAAATAGCACCCATAAGACCGTAATCTATATGACTATATTACATGATGAATTATTTCAAAGCAAAACATGGTAGTATTTAGAAGAACTAGGGAAAAAAATTAAACCCAAATTAATTTAAACATAGCCATTACATAGAATACAACACACACACACTGTTCTACTATTGTAAATAAAATAAATAATTAAAAGATGAATCAAAATCAACATGTAGAAATTAATAGAAAACAAAAACCATACCTTTAAATTTTCAATTCTTCAATATTGACAAAGAACAACACACTAACACAAAGCAGAAAGGCGTAAGCCAGAATCAAAACGAAGCAAACCAAATATATAAATATATATATATATATATATATATATATACATATATATATATATATATATATATATACATATATGAAAGACCAAAAAACAGAAAGAGTAAGTAAAGTGAGTAAAGAAATTTGTTTTTGTTTTAAATAAATTAGTGGTGTTTAGAAATCAGAATCAGCGAATCACAAGAACTAAGTTTATTGAGCATTTGGATTGTGGGCTTGATTTTTTGTTTTTAATTGAATTGATTCATTACCATATTGGGTCGAACCAAGTCTTTATTTTGGGCCCTATTTATATATAAATATATTGGGTTCTAAGGTCTCAAAGAAAAAAGAAAAGAAAATCGAGTCAGTTGGGGGCCCTAGCAAAATGCTAGGTTTGTTGGGCCCATGGACCGGCCCTAGCAATTACCCTTTTATATAAAAGGAGCACATTTACTAATTTAAATAATAAAACAAAATTGTTGAGCATATTTATTTGGATTTTGTAGTAAGTTATGACTTATGGATTTTGTCACATATGTATATTGAGAATATGTTATGAATGGATTATTGGATTATGTTTTCATATAATAATATTATTATAAAATATAAATATATATTATTTTAATTTATGTATATATATGCCATATCGACCTCATATCCTAGATTTTGGAGATTTGTTGTATCCCCGTATCCGTGCTACTAAGAGCATATCCAACTCAACATGGGAACCCTTAATCAAGCTTTTAGCTTAATTAAGGGAAGAGCTATATTTATAGTTGAATAATGCTCATGTACTGATCAGTCAGTACCCAAAATATTAACTCCACAAATGAGAGTGTAGCACTTAACTTTTTTTCCTCTACTTTTTACGTTTATCTCACAAATTGGGTCGTGTGCTATACTCTCATTGATAGGGTCAGTATTTTGGGTACTGACTGGTCGGTACCCTAACATTGTTCTTTACAGCTCCTAGAGATCCCTTAATGACTTCCTTAATTAGAATCTATAGGAGCTCACTTCTTTAATTAAGTGGTGGCTTCAGCCTCACTAAATTAAGTGGGCTCTATATATAAATGAGAAATATAGTTCATGAGCATATAAAATAAAATAAAATAAATAAGTGGGCTTCACATAAAATAATAATAAAAAATATAAATTAGTCATTTAAAGGAGTATCATTGGAACACAAACTCCATTATAGCATCACCAAGAGATCTCTTAATTAAGTCCCATAGCTTAAGTTACTTCTCCCTTAATTGACAATCCATTAAATTTCTTTTTACACTCCATTTTTTTTATTATATGATAATTTTATTCTAATTAAAATTACTAACAAGTACAAAGAAATTCTAAATACACTACCGGACAATTTTGCTAGAGTTCGATGTATTTTTTTAATCTTTTTTCGTTTCTCAAACCCTAAAATATTTTTTTCAATATCATTAAAGTTTTATTTAACTTCGAATCGTTGAGAATGGTTTACAATAAGAAACAAACAATTCTTTTTAAAGTGTGATTTTTGCCGATTTTTTGTTTTCTGTTGACAACAATTTCTGGGTTGTGTAAATTTAACCGCACGCCCAACAAGATAATGTAAATTAATAATCAAATAATGAAACAGAAAAAGAAAGCAAGCATGCAAACACTTAATTTTATGTGGAAAACCAAAGAAGGGGAAAAAAACATGGATGCATGAAGCGGCGAGGGAAAGATTTTCACTATGAATATATTGTTTACACACTCTATCTCTTTTTTCGCTCTTGTTGCTACTATTATCGTTAACCCTTTTATGGGCGTTTTTGAGATCTATTTATACATGTATAGTACCCTAATTCTTGGTGTACAAGTAAGGAAAGTTGTTTGAGATTTTTTATGAGACTCTGACTTGTCGAAGTCGATTTTTTTTCCTGTTCTGTATTGATCGTATTCTGTATGCATTAGATCTCTTACCCAATTTAGACTCTGGTATCTATAAGGAAATTTGATTCCTTATCATAGTGTGCTTCATGATGCCTTATTCGAGTAAGACTCATTCTTAGCGTATTTGAGTCGTAATTACATTGAATTCAGTGTTATCCACGTGTCGCTCAGCTGACCATCTACTAGACCCGGCCAGACTTCACTCTCCTCGACCAATGATTATATCTCGACCAAAGGCTTCAACCCGACTATCTCGATAGTCCCGGTCGGGTTATCTTTACCTAGTCAATCTTATCACTTTAGTTGAGTCATCTCCACCTGATCATCTAGGTGACTCTGATCGGGTGTTGTGAGGTCATCTTTAGTCAACTTAGGTTGGTTCAGTCTAGTTGACTTTTAGTGATGTTGCATCCTTTCAAATTTTACCAATAATAATACCCTCTTAAACATTCAAACCGAGTATCTTACTCGATCGGAAAAGAACCTACTTAGCGAGATATGTTTAATTTTTCTTTGATTTTTGTCTCGTAGCTCATTAATGCTCATTAACACTTAACAGCTAAGCACTAAATTTTGGTCTCAAACGTTTGATTTGCCTAAATGACGCGACGTGAGTGACACAATCATTGACGATCTTTTGAATTTCAAATGGTGTGTGATCTTCGGGATTCGTACACCAACTGCCATTCTCACACGCGTACTTTCAGTTAAGGGATAACGTCACCCTTCTCTATATATTTGAAAACCCTTCGTCTTCCCTTTTTCACACTCTTTCTTCACAATATTCTTCCTTTCTCTACGATCGCAACCATAATTTCTCAGACTTTCTCTTCAAACCTTTTGTTATCTCAGTTTTTCACGCTACCATCTTCTCACGCTTCGCTTACAATTACTTCTTAGGTATGGATCCGATTCTTCGCCTTTGTTATTCTGAATTACTTATGTGTGCTACTGAAATGGGAGATACGGAAAATATTGCTAGATTTGAATCTATATTAATATAATTTCTTTCATTCTAATCATTAATTCTTTATTATTTGTTCAATATTGAATTTTTAATATGTATATTACTTATTGTATATGGTGAATTTGTATATCACGTTATGATTTATAAGAAATTATCAATAAATTTGTATTTAAATTAATATATTATTCTATTATATATATTATTATATTATTTTTACTAAATCATATGGACACAATTATAATTATCCACCAATAACATATGTTATTCTGTGTTTGGGGATGATTAGTTACTGCAATTGAAATCGTTAATAGAAGTGCTAAGATACGAATTAACAAAGTATTATTGTTTTTACTAAGGTGTTTTTTTAACAAGATATTTTTTTATAAGAATATTATTTTTAATATGTTATTCCTAAATTTGTATTTAAACTCGTCTGTTATGCAATTATATATAAACATTAATATAATATTTTTACCATATCGTGAACAAAATGAATAAAATTACAGATATACATTATTTCTACTAAAATTGTTATTTTTAAGAGTAATACTATTGTTATTATGATATAATTATTTAATGTAAATTCTTTCATTCTATTAATTAATTCTTTATTACTTGTTCATTTTAACATTTAGATCATTTTTTTGAAGTAATTTAATCTTAAAAAAAAACAATTTATATCCTTTATTTATTGATATACTTTGAAAAAAAAAAGAAACCGGTTGAAAATGTTTCAAGTTTTTACAATAATAAAATATATTAATTTCAAATTTTAATAACATCCATTGGATTTGCTTTTATTCAGTCTAATAGTAGTTATTAAGTTCAACAACTGTATTAGACCTATACAACTCTTCCTAAACAGATCTAAATTCTCATAATTACAATAGGAAATTAATGTGAGGGTGCGTTTGAAAGAAAATAAAGAATATAATGGTAGATATCCAACACTTTTGTCCATCATTTACATCCAACTTGATGATGCAGCTATGTCACTTCCTTATTAGCTGTCGTATCATCACATCAAATGAGTTGAATTAAATAAATAAATAAATAGCATTCCTTAAATCTAATATAATAGAAATTCTTCTCCGTACAACAACGTCACCTTGGCCAGCTACGATGATGCCAATACAACTCGGAATTTAAACGAGAAGAAGATTGCTAACAAACCGAGAAGCTTTGTATCTAATTTCATCTAACTTGATGTGGTAGCTGACATACAGTTGTCACATCACTACATCATCACACTTAATTTTAAAAAAAATATATATTAAAATATTAGATTTAAGGTATATAAATTATTATTATTTTTAATTCAACTCATTTTGTGTGATGATCTGGCAGTTAATAAGGAAATATCATATCAGCTGCATCATCAAGTTGGATGTAAATGATAGAAAAAAGTGTTGAATGTCTACTATTATCTTTCATTTATATTTATTCCTTTAAATATTAAATTTTATACTTCCTAAAATATTGTAATTCAATGTTATTTTTTAAAAAAGTAATTAAATGTCAATTAACTTTATCAATATCTTAAGAAGTTTTCTGATTCTTGCAGGTTCGAATTGGCAAAATTGTTATATCCAAAAAAAAAAAAAATTGTTAACTATAGTCTCATTTAGCGTTTTTTTTTTCGTAATACAGTAATATACTCTTAATTTAACTTACCTATTATGTCTCTAATAAAATTTTATTATGACAACAAAAATTAAATGAAGGAATTATTTTATTTGAAGACAACAAATACATAAAATATTGTAGTCCGTAGACTCCAAGTGCTGAAAATCTTCTATTTTTACTTTAGTTTTATTTTTCCGTTTTCATCGATATTTTTTCAAAAGTATTTTCATCCGTAAGTGAATTTGAAAAAAAAGAAAAAAAAAAGAAAGATAAAACGTTCCTTCTAAGGTGAAAATTTCAGCTGAAACTCTAGAAGGCTTGCAAAGGCATTTTACCCACCATGTTTTCCATCTTGAAAAAGGTATCTCCGACTCTCCTCTATTCCAGAGCCGGCCTTGAGATTTTCAGGGTTCGAGTCAAACTATAGAAAATGAGGATCCTCGATACTTTATGTATATATTTTTTTCTCTAAATACTTGTAAAAATCAATATAATAATTCAAACTCAAAACTATAATGTAACAAAAATAGCAAAAAAAATGTTACCTTTTTTTTATAATTGCATCAAAGAATATATTGTTTAAACCTTACTCATCTCACATTTTTAGCAGTAAAAATACTAATTAAGCTTACATGTTTTAAAAGAATAAAAAAAATGAAATGTATTGATTAATTACCTTCGAAACAATGACTTCTGAATTTTCGTTTCAAGAGAGTATTGAGTTTTTTTGAGATATAAAAACGATTATTTGTGACCAACAAAGTACTGTTAGGATTCAATTCACCGCCACCATTGATCCAATGTTGTTGTTGTAAGAATGATTAATGGGTTTCCATGAGTTGACCTTTAATATATATATTATGGTGAGCCGTTTTTAAATTTATTTATAGATTGGACTTCCATTAATGGGCCTTTAAAAAAAATTATTTATAAATGGTGGATCATTTTAAAGTCATTAATGGGTCTATTTTGTTTAATATCTTAAATGAACTATATTTTATAATTAATTTTTTTTTTTTAAGAAAATACAATTTGGAACCTTTTACAATTGGGAGCCCCAGACGGTTGCCTCACTTGGCTCCCCTTAGGATTGGACCTGCTGTATGCAAGCTATGTGGTAAGGCCCCTGACTCTGCTGATCATGCCTTATGGAATCGTGTAAAAATTAAGCCTGAACTCTCAAGGGGTTGGATCAGTGAACAAAGTATTTAAATAAATGCTGAAAAGAAGAAATGAAATAGCAAAGATTCAAGTAACCCCATTAATGGAGATTTTCAATCTTGAGATGCTTCTGGATATATTGAAAATCAATGAGTTAACTAACTACTAACTATTAGAAGAGTCCTGATATGTGGAAATACTATTTTTTCTAATAAATTGTTCTAAAAATACGTACAGGTAGTCTAACTCATTTAATGAATTATTATATTTTTATTCTCATTATCGTTTTTACTATACTGTCATATTGGATTGTATAAATTTTTAGAACAATTTGTTATTAAATGTAACATAACCCACTAATATAATATCTATCATAAAAATATACAACACATTACACACTAAAAGCATGACTTTCTTTATAAGAGATTACTAACCAATCAAAACCATGCTTACAGCCACATCAGCTCAAATAGTTAATAACAAAGATTAACCGATTAGTTGACATTTAACTAATCTTGAGACTAAACTAGCTGAGATGTTTTAACTCCCGTTATCTTCTTAATTGCTGATAATTCACAACAGATGCATAGTGATACTCTGTTTCTATTTTCTCACTATTAACAGTTTCTTATGCTTAATAAACCCAGGGTGGTCTAGTTGTCCGTTTTTTAGCAGCCTAGTTTCTTTCAGAGCTTCATATTTTCTGGACAGATGCCTTTGGGTCTTTTCCACGGTTAGGGTTGGACAAGGTTAGATTCGATTCGATTTTAGGTCAAACCCAATTGAACATAAAATATTTCGATTCATCCAAAATTAAACCGATTTAAACCTAATAAGAAATGGAAACCGAATTGAATTGAACATATTTTAATCGATTCGGTTCGGTTCGATTCAATTTAGTTTTGGACCTAATGGGCGGCTAGCTTAATGGGTTTTTTTTTTTTTAACATTAATGTGTTGTTGGATACTAATTTTAGAATTAGAATAGCCAAAAAACCCAAATCAAACCTAACTTAAAAATATATTAAAAAAAAATAAATCAATTAAAAACATATTACCCTTAAATATATTAAATATATTAGGTTTTTTTTTACTTATATATTCGGTTTATCCGATTCAATCCGGTTTTAAGAAAATCAAACCGGTTTGAATCGAAAAAAAAATCGATTTTCAATTTTTAAACCGGTTTAAACCGAATTACCCTTACGAATCGAATCGAATATCCTATTTTTTTGTTCGATTCGGTTCGAATCGCAACTTAATACCCACCCCTATCCACAGTCAAGGCCAATTGGACTTCACTTTTCTTGGTCGCTGCATGGTGTGCTTGGGGTTACAGAAATTTGCTGGTCCACGGCGGTTCCTTAGATGTTCCTAGTTTCTGGGCGGGGGCTGAGACCTTCATAGGGAACTTCAATTCAGTCTCCATTTCTCTTTAATTACCCAGTGCTCCTTCTCAAAGAAGTCAAGCTTGGAGACCTCTTGACTCTGGCTTTGAGGTGAATGTGGATGCAGATTTGGATAAATCTAGAGGCATCTTCAGTTTGTGTGTGGCGACTAGAGACAGATTGGGCCAACTGTTATGGGCAGGGGCGAAGTGCTTTAATGGTTCGATTGAGGCTGAAACAGCGGAGACTTTGGCTATCTTATAATTGTGGAATCCGACGCGATCAATTCTATTAACCTTTGTTGAGGGTAGCTCTCTGTCTCGATGCGAGGTGGACAATATTGTTCAAGATGTCCAGGATTTTATTAGGGAGAGCACCAACAAAATCTCTTTATGTTTCTCGCCCAGATCCT
This sequence comes from Dipteronia dyeriana, assembly GCA_032871835.1. Classification (NCBI taxonomy): domain Eukaryota; kingdom Viridiplantae; phylum Streptophyta; class Magnoliopsida; order Sapindales; family Sapindaceae; genus Dipteronia; species Dipteronia dyeriana. Next base: position 92,569,578 of record CM065299.1, on the reverse strand, counting down.
ATAATTTAGTTGCTCAAAGTGTTGGTAAGAGGTGTATTGAATTAGGATTCTCAAAGATATTTAGGCTCTGTCCTGCAGCTGTTTTTCAGTCCGTTTTTATTTTTATTTTTCAAAAACAATTTTGAAAACGCGTTCGTTAACCGTTTTTCATTTTATTTTCGAAAAACAAAATCAGTGTTAAAAGTAAAAAATTTGAAAAACACAAAATACTTGTTTTTTGTTTTTGTTTTTGACATTTTTTATGTTAAAAAATTATTTTTTTTAACTATTAATTATACTGTTATACATTTAATATGACATGGACAAGATGGGACAAGATTTTTAAATGATCAAAGTCCCCCTCTTATATATATATATGTTAACGAGAAATTTACTCAAGATGACAAATTCCCACTAACACCCTTGAGATCACTACCACAGAGGTGGTGCCCGGGGTCGGTAGCTTTAATACCCGACTTGCTTAGATAAAAACGAATGTTTATATAACAATAGTAAGTGGGGACTTTAGTATCGATTACTCGTGGTATACATAATTCTTTCTCATATGCTCACTATCTCTCTAGAACGTAGGAAGGTGGTGACTTCGTGTTTGTCGAATAGTGGACGTCACGACGGTCGTGTTCTGATCGCAGAATTTAGGCCCGACGTACTTCTCTCTCCCTTTTACTCTGTCGTCTATATGTCACCCCCCTTCTCTTTTTCTTTTTAGGCATATTTATATATGACCGCATCAATTTGAACGGGTGTATCTCCCGCCTTGATTCTCTGAACCTACTCCCCTCTTATCGAGCGGGATCCTCTATTTGAAAGTCGTTGACTCCGAGTAAATAATGGAAGCGATGATATTGTTGACAAAGATAAGTTTGTTTCCTTTTTGGAATCAAACTCTTGACTTGCATGTAAATGTTGGTTATTACGTAGATATGTTCATGTGCGTACTTACGGCATGATTCTTCATGGAGGTCGCTGAACTAGCCGTTCGTAGTCTTCGTAGAGCGAGGTAGATCTATGCTTTGGTTCCATTATCGGAAGCTTGGAATGGACATCCTAGTAGGCATTTCTAGGAGGTAACATGGATCTGATTCACTTAGAGGCATTCTTCCTCCTCGTATCGTGGAGGGGACAGCGGGCTCTTGGAGAGGTTGGTGAGCTTCTCGTTTAGGCTATGAATTAAGTTTGACCTCTAAAAGCCTTAACCCGGAGGTGGCTTGCTTTGCTTGTCGAGCTTCTTTCGAATTTTTCTTGAGCTTGACGACTTTCCCTTGCTTTCACGGGATGGTTGAGGAGCCCGACCCCAAGAATCGAGGTTCCCAAGTAGGTGGCCTCGAGAAGCCTGGATTTCAGTGTTCGCGTGGGGGCTCGACCTGGTCGTGGCTAGCTTCTTCCCTGATAGTTCTGAATCCCGACGATCCTTCCGTGCTTCTGTGGGGTAGTTTTATGGTACACCCGGGGTTTCATGAATGTCGATTTTAGGCTGGAAGAGTGGAAAATTTCTCTTTGAACCCTAGCCAAATTTTACTATTAACAGAAGTCCACTCTGACTTGAACACCGGAGGTAGAGTTGGGGTTGGAGTCAGATTCCCTGTTTAATTGGGAAATTTTCCGTTATGAGATAATTACTGAGAATCTTGAATGAAATCTTCTCGTTAATTGCTCAAATGATGTGTCGAACTTAAATTGGTATGTTCTTCGAGGAAACCGATCACACGTAGAGCAGAGTAAACATGAGATCACACAATTGCTATTTATGAATGTTTAAAGAATTAAAGGGAACACAAATATTTTACGTGGTAAAACCCCAAGGTATGGAAACATCCATGGTTGCCGGAAATCGACGAAGAAAGATTTTCACTATGAATAATGATTACATGCTCAATCTCTTAGGCTCTCTCTCTCTCTTGTCCTCAACTTTTTGTAGGTGTTATTATGGTCAATTTATACATGCATAGAACCCTAATTTGTGCTATACAAGTAATTGGAATTGACATGTTTGAGTCGTTTTATCCTTCTTTCCTGTTTCATGTTCTTCACGTATTGGACTTTTTGCCTAATTTGGACTCTGGCATTGATAAGGAAATTCGCTTCCTTATCAAAGTGTGCTTCGAGATACCTTATTGGAGTAAGACTCATTCTGCGTGCATATCTACGTGTCAATCTGGCGACCATCTATTAAAACCCGACCAAGCCTTGTTCTCCCCGACCATTAACTCAATCCCGACCTGGGGCCTTGGCCCGACCTGAGGTTTTGACCTGACCATCCTTATAATCCCAACCGGGGTATTATGAGATCTTCTTTTGTTATTATAGGTGGGTTCGGGGATGTTGTCTCTTGATGACATGGTATCTTTAACTCCCTTGTTTTTTGGGTAGTTATGCTGACTCACAATTCTTCAGATTTTACCAATAACAACACCCCCTTAAACACACGGGGTCGGATAAACGATTGTCACGAGTAGGATGCGTTCGGCTTCGTGTGTTTGATTTACCCTATCATTTTTGTCTTGTAGTCCATAAATGCCTTTTTAATACGCTACAGTTACTTACCACGTAAATTTCGGCTGATGGAATCATTGAGCATCGTTTTTGAAATTTGAACGGCGTGTGATTTTTGATTCTGACGAATCTACCCCCACTTTCGACTGATGACACATGTCTTACCTGGTGACGTCATTGGCTGGTATATATAGTCTTGTGGCGTTTTACTTCTCTTTTTGTAACTCGATATTCTACTTTTATCAGAAGACAATCCCTAACCCTTTTTTCCTTTGAACCTCTGCTTTTCCCAAATCTTTTATCATCTCAGACGCTTTTCAAGGTATAGATCCTATTCTTCGCCATCGATATTTTGAGCTTCTTCTTCGTGCCATCGAGGCTGATGATAAGAATATCGCTAGGCTTGAGTCCATTCTTTGGGGGCATCTTCCTTCTTCTTATCAACCCACCACATTAAATATGGATTACTCTATAGTTTTCCCAGAGTTTGCCCCCTTCCCCTCTGATCTCTCTGACTCCAATTCGGTTGATGTTTGTGTAGATATGTCAAAGCAAGATAGCTCCAGGCGGACTACCAGAGCCTCTCCCAAAGAGTCTGCGTGTGCAGCGATTGATTTGAAGATACCTTCGTAACTTCTTAAAATGAAAGACGTACCACGAGAGCGACAAGCTCGGATGCTAAGGTTCAGCGCCGATCACCTATGTTCGTTCGATTTGGAGATAAACGTTATGGCTGAGGCTGAGCTAGAAAAATTCGAGGACCGATTCGATCTGACCAGTGCATAAAAACTGTATTATAGCAACGATCAGACTGAATGGAACCCTGCTCCTGGTACATTTGCTATATACGGGGCTATGTTATCCTCAGGGGTTACTCTTCCTCTTCAACCTTTCATCGCTCGATTCCCGACGGAGGCTGGTACTGCTCCTACACAACTGACCCCCAATTCTTACATGGTGTTGGTCAGTTTGGGGCATCTATGGAAAAAGCTTGGGGCAGAACAACCCCCGACCCCTCAAGAGATTCACATCTTTTATACGCTAAACCGATCTGATAGTGGAGGCACTTTTTACCTTCAATCCACATCTCAAAGCCTGTGGATTCCTCATGGGTATAAGGGGAAACCTGTACTCCCTTCAGATAAAGATCACAAGGGATTTATCTTGGGGTTCCTCTCTTCAAACTGGAAGAACAGTTGGTTCTTCGTTGGAGATGACTGGGGTGAAATAGTTGTTGTTGACCCCACACAAGGGTTGGTATGGAATAAAGTTCCAAGACACTTTTACAGCCCCAGCATTGGAACAAAAAATCCCCCTCTCTAACAAAGAGCCAGGCCGACATGGTAGTCAATGTGGCTGAGACTCCTTAAGAAGAAAGGGATCGTCGTGTCTTTTATGTTGAGACAGATTTAATCAAGGCGCGGCTTTTCATGTGATTTTTGCCCGTCGTAGACGATGTGAGTCATCTATGCTTTATTGTTACATTTTTTTTAGTATTCGACGTGGACATCGTCACTCGTGATCAGGCTGAGAAAGGTCACAGCCGATCAGGTTACTCAGGGAATTACTCCATCTGAACATGATCTGGTAGAGCATGTGTATGAATCTGACTGCCATTCTTCTGACATCCCCTCTGAATAAGTTGGTACGAGTGATCGTTATCTTCCTCGATCTCAAAGTGACCGTCAGGGTTGTTCCAAAGAAAGGGTCGATCGGGTTAGGTCTAGTTCTGAAGCTTCTGACCGTGGAAGACGTGATCATGATAGGTCTGAAATGAAGCGTCAGGGAAGGGAAGATTCGTGAAGGGAGAAGTTTCATGAAGTAGACGTGATAGTCAAGACTCCGAGCCATAAGGTTGCTAAGATTGTTAAAGGGTCATCTGCTTCTGATGCCCTTCGCATGAGAGCAAGTCTTGCATCTGAGGTTGATCCGTCATTGCCTACCATGGTGGTCGATCTGATCATCTTGGAGGAGGAGGAGGAAGAGGAGGATGAGGAAGACAAGGAGACAGTTTTTGATATTATGTCATGAGAATTGCGATCCAAGAGAATGAGTGATCATGGTACATTAAATCCATCTTCTGCTCCATCTGAATCAATCAAGATTGTGGACCAGTTGCTCCTCCTAAACGAGTCTCTCGAGGTTCCGGTTATGCCACCCCTACTGCCCTAAGGATGTTTCTATACAGTTTACTATAAGGCATCATTTCACTGATTTTGAAGATGATGAAGGTGGTCCTGATGAGGAAGAGAAGATAGCTGATGAAAGCTTCCTTGATCTGTCTTAGGAGCAAGCCCTCCGTTCTGTTTTTGAACCAAGAAAAGAAGCAGATATGCAATTTGAGGGGGATATCGGGATGAGCGAGCCTATTGATGCCTCTTTCATTATGCTTGTTGTTGTCGAAGGTCAAATTTCTATGGGCGAAGGCCCCCGGGTTGCTACACCTGATAATCTTCATAGGAAAGACGTTGGGACCTCGAAGACTCCAACCCCTGTTGATTGTACTATTCCCTCATCTCTTAAGGATCAACCTGCACTTGTTGTTTCTGCTTTTGAGCTTTCTCACTTCCCATCAACCAGCAATTCTCAGACCGACCCCCCTTTCCATGCTTCGCTCAAAGACATCTGGGGTCGGATATATTAGCGAAGGGTACTAGAAAGATGCCCAAGATGCTGCAGATTTTGAGCGGATCGATATGACATTTAATAATAGTGTTTTTGTAAGTCTCTCCATCACTTTTGTTGTTTTTCTTTTGATCCTTCTGTTTATATAACCTGTCTTTTGTTGATCTTTTGTAAGTGGTGGAAGCGTTAACTTGGGTAATTTCTGAGAAAAATAAAGAGGTTGTTGAGATTTCTCAACTGAAGATGGCTTTGGCTGAGAAAGATGAGGCTTTAAAGTCTTATGCTTCCAGTGCTTTCAAAGCTAGCCAGTATTCATAGAAGCCAAAGGCGTACACAACAACCGAGATGGCTTTAAGAAAAACACTCGTGAATGTTCATAATAGAGTCGCTGCATCTGATGAAGTTCTGATGAAGCTCTTAGGGAACTCACTACAAGGAATGTTGGGCTGGAGAAGAGAGTTGCTAACCCTGATTTACGGAGTGCTGAACTCGAATCGAGGGTCATATTGGTCGAGACAGCATCGAAGAAGGATTTGGAAAAGGCTCAGGTTGCCAGGGATTCTCTTGCCACAACTCAGCAGAAGATGTTGTAGGTGCAGCAGGCGTCTGAGGAGGCTAGGCTTCACTATGAGCATCTTGCCAAAGACTTGGAGCAACAACAGGTCAGTATGGAAGTCCTTTCGCATGAAGCCAGTTTAGACCTCGAAGTCTAAAATATTGACCGGTATAAGAGGTCCTCTGCTTTCTATACTACGCTGCTAAGGGAATTTGAGAGAGGTCTGGCAACTGCTAGGACGTTCTTTGGTGCAAAGAAGAGGCCCATTTGAAATGGGACCGGATAATATCTAAGCACTAGAGAGAGTCCTTGGAAGCGATCAAGAATCATCGGGTTCAGTGGAAGGATTATTGCAGATCTATCGGAAAGGATACCCTCCTCATGCAACTCAAGCTCCCTTCAAAGGTATCCCTTGTGTCTTTTCAAGCCAGTTAGGATAGTGGCGCTTTGACCAAAGGGGTTGACATCGGTACTTCCCCCGATGCAGATTATTCACCCTTCGTATCTGCTGATCCTGATGATAACATTTCCTGGCCATATTTTGGAGATTTCAATGAAGATGATAATACTCTTCCCTCCGGTCCTGGGGGTTCCTTCATTGCTAGAAATCGCTGATGCATCTCTACTTTTTGTGGCTTTTTATTTTATGTGTATTTACATTTGTAACACTTGACCGATCATGTATTTTTTTTTTCTTATTTGCATATCTTTGAGATGTTTACCATTTTTGGTGTGTGGTTTATTATGCTTGAATTCTTTAATATTTTATCTCAACCCGAACTATGCATGATAACCTATGCCAGGTTGATGATTATGAGTTAGGCTAAGTAGAACCACTTGTATACCGATTGTTTGAGATTGATAACCAAATTTTCTGAGCCTGCGTCGTTATGTAATGATCGACTTATTTGCCTCATTTTTAGTGATCAAATTGCATTTTCCTGCTCGGGTTCTTGCTACTCCCGACCGTTTGCTATATATCTTTCCGTTGAGAAGTGTTCATTTGTAAACCAATTGTGTAGTATATATTTATAGACTTTCATCTTTAATCTGTCAACTAGGTCGTTGGAACGTCTCCTGAGAGTCTGTTGATCAAGATTCGTTACGATAAGGTGTAACTTGTCCCACCATCTTTATAAGCATCTATGGTTGTGGTTGCCTTATCTTATAGGTAGGATTCTCACCTTATCCAACTCTTAGCGCATCCTATCGGGTTTATGTACCCGAAGGCGCCCCTAACAGTGCTTCATATGCACCCAGTTAGTTTCGGTGAGTGTGCATTGTCTTGACGACTAATGCTTTCGGCCCCCTCACTAAGCCCCTTGGGGTCCCTATCAGTCATGACCGATTATCTGAGGTATCCTGTAAATGCTCTTATGAGTGAGTGCTTTGTTTCGAACACTGTTCTTGATATTTATAATCGCTCAACCCGGAGATTTTTATTAATTTCTCAAAAGATAAAAGACAATTAGCAAATAATAATAATTTAAAGCTTACACTATGGAAATAAATAATAAAAAACAACATAAGAATCTTCTCTTGGGTAGAAGATCTTTAAATACAGTGTATTGCATGGCCTGGGAAGCTCGGTTCTCTCTGGTCGGGAAATTCGATATGCTCCATGTCCCGCTATCCCGACCACTTGGTATGGTCCTTCCCATTTGTCAGCTAGCGAGCCAGCTGACTTATCCTTTGTATTGAGCGTCACTATCCTCAGATTTAGGTCTCCTGAAATCTTCTAATCTTGACATGCAAATTATAATACCTTGCTATCCTCTATTGATAGGCGGCATTTATATCTCTTCTCTTTTCCAACTCGTCCAAGTTTTGTTTTAACATCTATACATGCTCTTCAGGATCGAAGAGTTGTACCCTAGGGGACTTGTGAATTATCACAACTGGAATCAATGCTTCCATCCCGAATGCCAACGAGTAGGGTGTTTCCTCTGTTGAAGTTCTTTCTGTAGTACGATAGGCCCATAAGCCTTCGTGTAATTTATCTGCCAAATTTCCTTTCCTTTTCTCCAGTTTTGCCTTCAGAGTATGCTTGATTATTTTGTTCACCGACTCCATTTGATCATTAGTCTGAGGGTGAGCAGGTGTGGCGTAATATTTCTTTATCCCGAAGTCTTGACACATATTTCTGAAGTTATCATTATCGAATTGAGTTCCATTGTCTGTGATTATAGTTTTCGGGATTCCAAACCGGTAAATGATATTTTTCTTTTAAAAATTGGTCATGTTAGCCTCAGTGATATGTACTAGTGCTTCCGTTTCAACTAGAGGTGTCCACGGTTCGGTTAAACTATTCGAAACTGAACCGAAACAGTCCTCTATAAACCGAAACCGTAACCTTAACCGTAACCGAAACCGTCGGTTACAAAACTGGTTTACGACGGTTCGGTTACTGTTAGGAATTTCCAAAAACCGTCCAAAAACTGCCGGTTTCGATAAAAAAAATTTAAAAAACAATCATAATGTGCCAAGTGGCACGTTCTTACCGTTTGAGAAAGGAAAAAATTGGGTGTATGCACTTATACGGTGCAAGTGAGGTTTGTCTAATAAAAAATAAAATTTGCAACGACTTATCACACGCTGACACGTGGCATTATATATGAAAAAAAATAATTGGACCGTTGGGCGTTGGAGGAAGATGATCATTGTCATCTTCCTCGACAACCCTCCACTCCAATTCTATAAATAACCCACCCACCCCAATTCATTCTTCTTCACACCACTCCTACATTCTCTCAATCTCTCTCAATCTCAAATTCTAAATCCTCTCTACATTCAACAATTTTATTTTATTCTCATTTCTCATATAAATTAATAAATATATATTTCTTCTATTTTTTTAATAATATATTATTTACTTACAATTATCTAATTTTTTCAGTTAGTATTTATAATTAATTTTTTAATGGCAAGTGGGGGGGAAGGTTCAGGTCCTACAAATTTGGACAGAGGAAAGGGTCCATTGTAAAATTTGTTGGAACACGAAGGTGAAGACATCAATTACAATGACCGACTTTACCACGAGTTCCTTCAAACTCAATTTGAATCTGATCCCCTTCTTAATCCCCCCCCCCCCCCCCCCCCCCCCCCCCCCCCCCCCCCCCCCCCCTTCTGAGCCAAATCCCAATACCCCCATTAGAAATGAAAATATATCTACTCTTTCTACTATGCCACCCCTTTCAGATGAATTTGATGCAGATGAAGAAGAAAAGCCGTTGAAGTCCGACCTCTTCAGAGTGCATATGAAGAAAATTGAGTTAGATGATGGAATAATCAAAATCATGTGCAACTATTGCCCCAAAACATACAAGGTCCCTAAGTCCTTTGGATATGGCACGTATTGGAACCATGATAAAAGAAATCATCCGTCCGAATTGGTGAAAGCTAGTAACCAAGACCAAATATCCAGGTACGGAACCTCTACCAATCAATTATTTCATTATACGTCTGAAAAAAATAAGGAAGAATTATCAAGAATGGTTGTAGTAGAACACTTACCTTTTAGTTTTGGTGAGAAAGTTGGTTTTGTTAATTATTGTCAAGCTGCATTAAATCCTGCAATGCAACGTGTTGCTAGAGTCACTCTCACACGTGCACTGTTTTCCATTTACAAAAAAGAAAAACACAAATTGAAATCATTTTTCTTCCAATATCAAGGTCACGTTTCCATATGTGCTGACATATGGACCGACAATTTTGGTAGCCACCATTACATGGGTGTGACATGTCATTATATTGATAATAATTGGACCATGCAAAAAAGAATTATTGCATTTCGTGTTTTCGATGAGTCACATACAGCTCACAATATTTTTCGACACCTTAAAATTATTTTTGAAGAGTTTCATATCCAAAACAAAATTTTTGCAATTGGTTTTGATAATGCTGCAAGCAATACCGCATCTATTCCTATGTTAAAGGAATTATGCAATCTCTATTTTGGAGGTAAATTATTTCATCAACGATGTGCATGTCATGTTTTAAATTTGTGTGTTCAAGCTGGATTACAAATTCTTTCTGTTTATATTAGACCAATTAGAGATAGTATTAATTATATCTGGACGCATAACAAAATCCAAAAACAATGGTTGGAATTTTGTTCTCAAAATAATAGGCGTCCCATTAAATTTTCTCGAGATATTAGTACTCGTTGGAATTCTACTTATAAGTTACTTAATGAAAGTGTTGGATATAAGGAAATATTAGTTCTTTTATTACTTATAACGTTCCTTCAATTTCGCTTCAATTGAAGCATTGAGATGTATGTATAAAAATTCTTGAATTGTTACGTGTTTTTAATGATGCTACCAATGCTTTATCTGGTATTTACTATCCCACCACTCTTATTTCTTGTTCAAAGTGTTAATATTGCTAGTGCATTCAGTGATTGTGAACTTGATGTTCAATTGAGTCAATGTGTTGCTGCAATGAAAAAAAAATGGATACAGTATTATAGGAATATTCCAAATATTTATTTGTTTATATAATGTTTTGATCCACGCTTTAAATTAGAATGTTTGCAGGATTATTTAACTCATTACTACGATAGTTTAGGAATATAAATTGATGTTCTTAGTTGTTGTAATTCCGTTAAGACTTTACTATATGAATTATATGATGAATATTTTAGAATATATGGTTCATCTTTGAACATGTCGGTTTCACAACCCCAACCCACATCTGATGGTACTACCAGTTCCTCACAATTTAAATTAAAGGGTTTAGGGGATCGATTGTTTTCCCAAAGAGCCAAAAAATTACGAGCATCTTTTTCATCCTCATCTAACACAAATTCTGAGCTTGATCGATATTTAGAAGCCAATCATGTATTTTTAGAAGATAAATTTACTATCCAGGGTTGGTGGAAGGATTATGAACAAGAATATCCAATTTTGGCTATTATTGCCAAACAAATTCTTGGAACACCGGTTTCTACTGTTGCCGTGGAACAAGAATTTAACCGGTGTTCCAAGAATTTAGTGCAGGTGGAAATATTTTGGATCCAAGACGGTCGGTTCTGTGTCCACAAACACTTGAAGCTCAAGCGTGTGTTGATGATTGGACAAAGGCAAAATTTAGACAACAAGAACTCGAGCCGGAAATAGTGAATGATTTCTTCGAAGATGATCAAACCACGGGAACAAAAGGCAGCGAACAGATTCCGCTCAAATCTTCCAACCACTAACACCGACTATCTAATTAAACATAAAAAAACTACGTGGTATTTGATTCCTCTACATTGACGGATGATACGTAGGCAGCTTAATTGTGGTCAACATTAAGTGCAAGGCTAATTTTTATTTTTTTCAATGTGTTATTTGAACTTTGTTAGATTTTATATTCAATTAAGGTTAACTTCTAATTTTTTTATATAAAATTTAGATGCAACTGTAAATTACTTATTTATTAATTAATGTCAATTTCTTTTATTTTTACACATTCATTGTTAAATACTTCAACAGTTCAATTGTATATTTAGATAATTGTATTTCATATTTTATGTGAATATTGAAAATATAGACATTGTAAATGAAATTTGATTACAAATAAAAATGTTTGGGCACTTTTTTAAATTTAAAGTTTACCAATTTGTATTAGTAATTAGACTATTAGTTGTATAGTTCCATTAAAAAAAATCACATTTATGTGTATATAAAAAGTATAAATATTAGTTGTATAGTTTCATTAAAAAAAACACGCACATATATATACATATATATATATATATATATATATATATATATATAAATTATATGTATATAAAAGTATAAATATATAAATTTTTGTAAAAACAAAAAAAAACCGGACCAAACCGAAACTGAACCGAACCGTTCGGTTTCACAAACCGAAACCGAACCGTAACTGAAAAACCGCCCCGTTCCGGTTACGGTTACGGTTACGGTTCGGCCTCTCCACGGAACCGAAACCGGCAGTTCGAAACCGGAACCGAAACCGAACCATGGACACCATTAGCTTCAACCCATTTTTGAAGTAGTCGACGACCACTATAGCATGCTTTGGTCCTCCTTTAGTCGCAGTTGGCATCAGACCAATCAGATATGTTCCTCACATGGGGAACGGCCATGGCGATGTCAAATTTTTCAACTGCTTAGGTGGTCTTCGGATGTCCTTAGCTACCTTTTGACGGCCAGCACATTGATTTGCAACACCTTATGCATCTTTAAACAGAGTCGGCCAGTAAAAACCTTGCCTGAGCATTTTATGTGCCAAGTTTTTACCACCCGAGTGGTTCCTATAGACTCCCATGTGGATGCTTTCCAATATTTGCTTACCCTTGATCGGGTCCACACATTTCTGAAGAGTTTTGGAGAACCCTTTTTTTGTATAGCTCTCCTTCTACTATTGAATATCTTGTGGCTCTATACCTGAGACGCTTCACCTCAGGTGTCTCCGTCGGGAGCACACCGTTCTCCAAATATTCTCTGATTGGGGTCATCTAAGTAACTAGTTGCTCTTCAACTACTTCTACCTCTGATGTTTAGGCTTGACTTTCATTCTCGATACCCGGCCTTTGTAGACGGATGATTAGGATTGTTTTTGACCATACAGTGATGGTTGACGCCAATTTTGAAAACACGCCCGCTTTCTCATTTTTCTCCCTCGGGGTCTGGGTTATTCTGTATGTTTTGAACCTTTCGAGGTGTGTCTTGGTTATAGTTAATATGCGGCCATGTTGTTGTCCTAGGCTTGGTACTCATTCAGTACTTGATTGACTATCACCTGTGAATCATTGAATATTTCCAACTCATTCGCTCCCAATGTCGTGCACACCCTAAGGCCTGCCAAGAGCGCCTCATACTCTGTCATATTGTTAGTGGCTCTGAAGTCAAATCGCAAGGCACATTCCACCTGGTCACCTTTCGGTGTGGATATAACTATACCTGCCCCGCTGCCATGCGTGTTTAACGATCCATCTACATGTAGTTTCTAAGCAAATAAGCCCTTTTCTCTTAACATCCTGATCACCTCGCTGTTTGGCTCAGTGAACTCCGCAACCAGATTCACTACAACTTGTCTCCTGATCGCTGCTCTTGGCGAATAGACTATGTCAAACTCACTCAGTTCTACAGCCCACTTTGTCAGCATTTCCTACACCTCGGGTTTTGATAAATCTGTTTCAAGGGACAATCAGTATACACTTCAATTTTATGAGCTTGAAAGTACGGTCTCAGCTTTCTCGCTGCTATTACTAGGGCTTGTTTCCGTAAGTAACAGAGCTTTGCTGGTATAGTATACAGGTTTTTGTATTCCCTCTTCCAATCTGAGCAGTACCGATCATGTCGCTACGTTTGTAACGGATAGGTAGAGATATAGCACTTCCCCCTCAAGGGGTTTAGACAATATTGGATCTTTTCCCAAGTATTATTTGATTTTTCTGATTGCTTGCTCGTACTCATCATTCCATTCTACCATCATTCCTCGCTTAATTGCCTTGATGAAGGGTAGACATTTGTCTGTTGATTTACTTATGAACCGGCTCAGAGACGCTAGGCAACCTGTCAGTCTTTGGATTTCCTTCAATGTCTTAGGAGATCTTATTTCTTCCAAGGCTCATATTTTTTTCGGGTTCACTTCGATCCCCCCTTTTGGTGAACTTGAAACCCTAGGAACTTACCTGATGGTAATCCGAACACGTACTTTTTTAGATTCAGCTTCATCCAATATTTTCGTAGCACCTCAAACGTCTCTCTTAGGTCGGTTGGATGATCATCAATGCAGGTTGAACTCTATGGAATCTAAGCTTCATTACCCTCTTAGAGCGTTACAAGGAATTTTGGGCCTAATGATAAGAACTCTGGACGTTACACTTTTGATTAGCATATTGTCCACTTATACCTCCATGTTCCTGCCAATTTGTCGAGCAAAAATTTTATTTACCAGCCTTTGGTAAGTTGCCCTGGCATTTTTTAATCCAAACGGCATGACCTTATAGCAATACAATCCCTGATCAGTTGTGAATGAGGTTTTTTCCTCATCTGATTCAAACATCCTGATCTGGTTGTAACCTGAATAGGCGTCCATGAAACTTAACAGTTCATGACCGGCCGTTGCATCTACCAACTGGTCAATCTGAGGTAAAGGGAAGTTGTCCTTTGGACAAGCTTTGTTAAGGTTGATGAAATCCACACACATTCTCCATTGGCCATTCTTCTTTTTTACCTGGACTACGTTGGCGACCCAATCGGGATATCTTACCTCCTGAATGGACCCTACGGCTAATAGCTTGTCCACCTCTTCCTTGATCGCCTTGCTCCTTTCTGGGTTGAAGCGTCTCCTCTTCTGGATAATTGGCTTTTGATCGGGATTCACTACTAAGTAGTGTGAAATCATCCTTGGATCGATCTCTGGCATGTCCGCATGCTCCCAAGCGAACACATCCTTGTATTCTTTTAGGAGCTCGACCATCTTGCTTTCATCGAGCTTCGTCAGCTGGGACCCAAGCCTAACTGTCTTCTTCAGATCATCGATGCTTATGGCAACTTCCATGGTTGGTTCTTCCGGGCCTTTGTCATTCTCTGATGCCGCCTCTCTCAGGTCCAGGTCAAACCCGGTTGGGGTCTCGACCTTTGCCTCAATTGGGTATATTTTTAGGTCGTTACCTTTTTCATCAGCATCCACCTGCATTACCGCCGACTCTATCTTTTCCCTGTATATGGCGAGATTAGCTTTCCTGGCCCATTTCTGTGAGCTTTTCATAATCCTCACACCAGTTTCGATAAAAAATTTCACCATGAGCACATAGGTTGTAGTTAGTGCTTTTACTTTGTTCATGAAGGGTCGGCCTAGCAGAGCGTTATATGGCCAATTCTCAATATTTACGACCACGAAATCCAGTAATACTGTCTTTGTACAAGGAAAGCTTCCAGCTTCTACTAGTAGTTTAACAATTCCTAACGCCCTGACTTCGGTTCCTCTAAAACCCCTTAACGGAACCTTCAATGGTTGGAGATCATTCCTCTGTAACCCGAGTTGGTCAAACGCCTCTACGCTCAAAATGTCTGCCGAGCTACCATTGTCAATCAAGATTCACCTTACTTGCTTGTGTCCAATGCAAGCTGAAAAAGCAATCGAGTCATTTGGTCTGACCTCCGACTCGTGTGCGTCTGCTTCAGTGAAAGTTATTGGTCCTCATCCTTACTTTACTTTTTTCTTATCGGGACCTAGATGATTCACCTCCATACTTCTTTGGTTGTTCATGGCTTCCATAACTTCAGACATCATTTTTCGGTTACTGCTTCCGACAATGGGGCCACCAAAAATGGTGTTGATTGCCCCGCTATCCGAGTCTTTATTCTGGCTTCTATAACTTCTGTCCCGATCCCCTACATGAGTATCTTTTTTTCGATCATCCCCTTCTATGAGGATGACGTCAGTGAGGTGACCTTCCCGGATTAGCTTCTCAATGTAATCCCTGAGTTGGTAACATTTGGAGGTTTCGTGGCCATTTTCTTGGTGGAATCGGCAGTACTTGGTAGTATCTCTTCTGGCGAAATTTGATTGTCTCGGTGGTTTTTTATATAAGTTTTTGTCTTCTATTATATTTAGGATTTCCTCCTGCTTTATGGCTAACGGGGTATATTTGGTGTGCCTCGGATTCCTCCATGCTCTATCATCATATATTTGCCTGTCTTTTCCTCTTCCTCTGTTGCCTTTCAGGTCGTTCTTACCATTGGTTTTCGAACCACCTTCTTGGCTCTTTTGACTGTTGGTGGGACAACCCCCATGTATGAACTCTCCCCCGTGGGCAATTTGTTCTTCTTCTGCCATGGTGTATCCCCATACATAATCTACCATGCTCGCATATGTGGTCGGTCCCCGCTACCTTAGGTTCAAGGTTAGGTGACTGTGTTGCAAACTGTTTATGAATACGGATACCACTGCATCATCATTGGGATCCTAAACTTCTGATACCTCCTGCGAAAACCTGGTTAAATAATCTTTTAGCTTTTCATCTTTTCTTTACCACAAGGTAGAAAGAGCTAACACCGATTTCCTCCACTGGATATTTCTCATAAATTATCTAGTGAATGCTCGTGTCAATCCTTCAAAACTCCTGACGGACCTTGAAGTTAATCCACCGAACCACCTGGATCCATGATCTCCCAATGTCTGAGGGAACATACGACACATAAGGGCATCATCATAATCGTACTAAGCCATGACGCTCTGGTATCTTCTAATATGTTCTTGTGGATCAATATTGGATTTGAATTGCTCCACATGCGGCATTCAGAATTTAGTTGAAAAACGAGCCTGCCTTACGGTATCAGCAAACGAACTCCTAAAATTCCCGATCAAGGGGCTTTCTTGACTTTGTTTTTTTTTCCAAGGCTTCTATCCTTCTAAGAAGAACGGCACGCTCTCCTTTGAGTTCACCATGCCTGTCTAACCTTTGGTGGATTGTGAGCCCATACGGGTCCCTTCACCTTTGGGGGGTCTGTTTGTCTTCACTTAAATCCGATCGAGGCTTCTTTCCCCATCCATCATACCTATCTTCTTGCTCATAGTATTGTCATGCATCGTCGTACCTCACGGTATCCTCACGTGAGCTTGACCCCTCACGTTCCTCCGCTCTTCAATCCTGATGTTGACTGTTTCTTATATGTGAACGCTTTCTTTTGTCCCGTTTCTCCGCTCTATCTCTTCTGAATTTTTGGGGTGCGCCTAGAGCAGTTGTCATGATCTCAGAGCACATCTTGGGTCCTTGAGCTAAAATGGGTGTAAAGAGCTGGTATGGTGAACTTAGATTTACAGTTGCAGTTATGCTAATTTCCTGTCTAGCGGCGTCTCAATGACTCTCCGCAGGGATTCTTGAACTTGCCTAAACGCATCTGCAGTTATTTCTACAATCAAGCCCGTGGTTGTGATGACATCCTGTCTGTTTGATGGTGGAGTTCTTGGAGGTGGATCTGTTCCTGGTGCATTGGCGTCCACGACGTTTGCCTTCTGCGAACTGCCAACGTTGTGTGGGGATGAATCTCTATCAGTGCTGAAACCATAATTTTTCCTTATATGACTAAATCCATGGCTAGTCAAAACGCCGAAGGTATCACGCCCCTTCTTCTATCGCCAGTTTTTTACCTTGATTTTTGGATCGATCACATGTCGAACAGAGTATATATGAGATCACACAATTGCTAGTTATGAATGATTAACGTGGTAAAACCCCAGGGTAGGGAAACATCCACGGTTACCAGAAATCGGCGAAGAAATAATTCCACTATGAATAATAGATAACACGCTCAATCTCTTATGCTCTCTCTCTCTCTTGTCCTCAACTTTTTGTGGGTGCTATTAGAGTATATTTATACATGCATAAAACCCTAATTTGTGCTATACAAGTAAGTGGAATTGACGTGTTTGAGTCGTTGTATCATTCTTTCATGTTCATGTGCTTCACGTATTGGACTTCTTGCCTAATTTGGACTCTGGCATTGATAAGGAAATTCACTTCCTTATCAAAGTGTGCTTCGAGATACCGTATTGGAGTAAGACTCATTCTACGTGCATATCTACGTGTCAATCTGATGACCATCTAATAAAACCCGACCAAGCCTTGTTCTCCCCGACCATTGACTCAATCCCGACCTGGGGCTTTGGCCCGACCTGAGGTTTTGACCCAACAATCCTGATAATCCCGACTAGGTGTTATAAGATCTTCTTATGTTATTATATGTGGGTTCGGGGATGTTGTCTCCTGAAGACGTGGTGTCTTTAACTCCCTTATTTTTTGGGTAGTTATACTGACTCACCATTCTTCAGATTTTACCAATAACAATATATATATATATATATATATATATATATATATATATTCCAAAATAATTTATTTCCAACGAGAACTAAAAGCATTCATGCAATAATATATATATAATAAATATTATATATAATATTATAATATATTATATATATATAATATTATATTACTTTATTTAATATATATTAATATATTATTATTTATATTATAATAATATGACTGTGTATATATATATTATAATTATTTATTTATAATTTAAGTGTTTAGTTTTGATGAATTCATTTTTTGATATGTTTTTTGAATTAAATTTTGATGTATTACGTTTGTTTAATTTAAAAATTACAATATTAATTTATATTGATTAATTAGTTAATCAATTTGTCTATAGTTGTAATAATATTAAATAAAATACCAAAATTGATATTTCAATTTTTGATAGTTTTCGGTTAACCTACCAGATGCGTTTTTTCCGTTTTTATTTTTAAAATACAGTTTTTAGTATATGCTACCAGATGTGTTTTCATAATTCGAAACTGAAACCAAAAATACTGTTTTCATTTTCATTTTCATTTTTTATTTTAAAAAACAGTAACTAAAAAACGCTTACAGAATACATCGTTTTTTAGTGTTGTTTTAGTTGTTTTTTGAGTTTAAAAAATATAAAAAACCTGTTCGGTACACATTTAAAAAAAAAAAAGAACAAAAACATTGAAAACTATTTTTTGGTTTAAAGCGTCAAAAGTGGCGCATATAAAAATAACAATTATATGTTCTCTACTTTTTATTCTCGTTTTTTGGTGCCACCAGCCACTACCACTTAATTATTATTTTTTAAAATATAAATTATTTGTATATTTGATTTAGAATATGATCTACAGCTGGGATATTTGATTGTGGTTGTTTACATTGGGTGATTGAGATGGAGATTTCTCATTAAAAAAAAAAACGAAAAGATCAGACCAAAATTCATGTACTTTTATTCAGATTTCCATCTTTGTTTCTTGTTTCTTCTGCTCCTTCCTATCGATGATCAAGTCAATTATTTTTAGGTTTTTTTTTTCTCTTTATCGGTTCGTTCTATTTGATCTTCTTGGGTTTTTTTAACTATCATGACATGGAAACGGTCTTCTTAGTTCATGGATCAATCCTCGAACTCTCTTTTCTTATAAGATATCATTGGTTTGAGAATAAAAATGATGAATAGAAGTGAAGAGAAGACTTTTCTAGGGTGGCTGTGTTATGTGCCGACTGAGTTGAGTTGAGTTGGGTGGATGTAAGAGGTTGAAAGAAGAATCTCTCAGGCAGCCTTTTGGATTCATCATAGCTCTCTCTTTCATCATCTACTTGATTTTTATTATTCATTCATTTATTACAATAATGTAATTCTAGTTTTATTTTTTTAATTTCAATAAGGACAAAGTAAAAGGAAAAAAAAAAGAGAAAAAAGATCAGGATCAAAGTCCAAATGAGATCTAGATTGGATCCCCACCATCTATCGATCTTGATGGACTGTGGAGATCTAATCTAGTGATTGGATCTCCACCACTTTTTTTCTCCATTGTTTCATTAAATTCAATTATTTCAAAAAATATATAAAGAAAATTGATGTTATAACTGTTTACTCATTTTAGATTATCTTGCCGGATGTGTTTTTTATATTTACATTTTCAAAATATCGTTTTCAATAATTACTACCAGATACGTTTTCAAACTCAAAAATATAAAAATCAATTTCTTAAAATCAAACGAAAACAACAAGACAAAAAATAGAAAACAAAAACATTACCGAACAGGTCTTAAAGACTTTATAAATCTGGGTGTATTCAATTTGGACATTTAAAGACTTTAAAAGAGTCTATATTAACCCAATGGTATTCAATTCAGATTTATACGGACTTTTAAGGAATCCTTCCAAATCCGGGTGTATTAAACTGTGACTGAGGACTTGGATTTTGGTGGACTTTGGTGGACTTGATGATGAAACGTATAAATATAA
Source organism: Dipteronia dyeriana (assembly GCA_032871835.1). Classification (NCBI taxonomy): domain Eukaryota; kingdom Viridiplantae; phylum Streptophyta; class Magnoliopsida; order Sapindales; family Sapindaceae; genus Dipteronia; species Dipteronia dyeriana. Next base: position 92,550,114 of record CM065299.1, on the reverse strand, counting down.
AAATCCATAACAAGTTCAGCTTTCTCTCCAAAGATTTTCATTAGACAACCTATCTCTCTACAGAAGACAAACAACCTTCTATCACCGAGTCGATTCGCCTTTGATTTTTCTTCACCAGGTCTAGAGAATAACATGCCAAATCTCTCTCTTTTGTCTATTATTTATCATTATTGTTCATATTAGTAGTTATTGTTTTACAACAATAACAACGATTTGATATTGACAGTAAAAACAATTTGATATTGATGATTTGATATTGTTTTAATATGATATAGTTATAAACAATTTGATATTCGCCTTTGATATTAGCAGCTTATTATTGTTTTGACTTTGAGATCAGAGTAATAAAGTTTTTCTAGGGTTTTTATTATATTATTGCATGCATCAATATTTGTTTGAAAGTGATTAATGTGTTTCATATGATTGGTATGATTGCTTTTCTGTTTGTGCTGTGTTTCCCTGGCTGTTGTGCCAGGTCGAGGAGGCTATGCTCCTCTGTTTTTCTAGTTTTCTGACTTCACTGGATTTATAGCAATCTTTGTAACTTATCTCTTAAAGGACCATAAAAAGGAATTGTTGTGCAATCCTTTCGAAAGCGATAGTGTCTCTCTCTTTCTCTTATTCTCTTCCAAAATCTTTATTTTAATGGAGATTAAAGATTCTTGTATTCTTTGAATGTGAACTTGCAAAATATTATGTGTTGTGGTTAATGACAGATTTGTGTTGTATTGATGTCGTAAAATTGAAGATATTGCAAGTTTGTTTTGTTGAACATCTTCTAAAGAGGTCCAATTGAATTCAAAATTTGGTTACTAATGCTAATTTGAATGTGATTATCATAAAGAACTTAAAAAAAATTAATACCAGTATGAAAATTTATTATTACTATGTCAAAATTTTAAAGGAAAATATACTGTAACCGAAACAAATATTATGGTGTGTAATGTTAATCTAGAGGGGGTGAATAGATTTTAATTAACTTTTACCCAATTTTCGTTAAGAGCCAAATTGATGAAAATACCCCTAGCTAGTTACAATAAAATCACAAGTGTAAAAATACGGAAATATAAACGACACTTGAGATATAAGTGGAAACTCTCCAAATGGGAAAAACCACGGGCTGATGAGTGCGCCACACTAGAACCTCGAATCCACTAATGACAAGGAATTACAACCTAATCCCGGTTTAATCCACCACAACTACCTAATCCCGGTATAAGTGAACCTAGTTCATCTTGCTTGTGCTTTAAGCTACCTACTCTCGGAAGCAACACAAGTCTTACTTCTCAATGAAGAGATAAGGTGTCCTAAGTGAATATGTGATGATATTCAATGAACAAACAAGGTTAGGAAACCCTATATGCTTATCTAGGATAATGAGATGACAATTAATGCAATCCTAAATATCAAGTGCTAAATGACATGTTCAAATAGCTTAGCTAAACATAGATCAATCAATCCTATGAAGCTATCACAATACAACACTCAATCATGTCAACACAACAATATCTAATTTGTATCTAGAAATATTCTAAGAGAATACAATTAATTAAAGAGATGGTTTAGCAAGCAAAAACACTTAACTTGAAAGAAGATAGTGAAGAGCTTACCAAACAAGATGTGATGAAGCAACCCTATCCATAGATGCACTCTAGATGAACTTAGATGATGCAAGATGAAGTTGTGATGCACATGAGAATGCTTTGAGTGATTAAAAATGAGCTATTGGAAGTGTTTTTCCTTTGAAATGTGTTCTAAGGAAAATATATGATATTTTGAACTCTTACACGACCTTAAGACAATGAGATATATATATATATATATGAGATCCAAACAAAGTGATGTCATTTTGAAAAAAAACGTTCCAGCTTCTTCATTGTGCAATGGTCTAGTAGCGCACCACCAGCGCACTGCCTAAACATTTCAATAGGCGTTGTACAGTGGCGCAACACAAGCGCAAAATCACTGGAATGTTTACGCTGGTGAGGCTGCGCTAGACGAGTGGCGCACCACCAGCGCATGCACATTTTTCCAACTATGCACGGTTGCAGCAGCTCACCTCAGTGGCGCATGACTAGCGACAGTCCACTGTGAATGTTGCGTTGGTCGAGTAGCGCACCACCAGCGCAAGGTCTATTTTTTCAACACTCAAATGCACAAAAACAATAAGTTCAAGAGTTATGAAATTGTATCCTATTTTAATACCTAGCATGACATACAACTTTCATAGCAAGATGCAAACAGGTCAACAAGAGTCATTTAAACTAAAAAGCACACAGAAAACACTCAACATATATGATCAAGAGTTATGCATGAATATGTGAGTGTGTGCAACTATCTCTTCAAAATAAGTAAGCATAAGAATTTTACATTTGGTGCTTCTCCTCTTGAGGTCTTGAGAGCCTAAGCTACCCTTACATGAACCCCAATAATGTGGTTGTTCATGAAATAAGCCAATCAACAAATGATGACTTTTCAATCTCCCCATTTGGCTATTTTGTGACAAAACCACCACTCACATTGATCCTCACAAAACAAAACAGAAAAACACCGGGAAGATATTCTACAATACAAAGAGATAAACATAAAAAAAAAAAAGCTTCAAGTCTTTAATCTCTTGTAGAACTATCAACCCTACACACAAGCACAAATACGCTTTCCAAGCCAAGTGCATGTGAGATGATCAAGTGAATATAAAACAAAGCATTTGCATTTAGAAATATGAGTATGATATCATGAAATGCTCATGCAATGCTCCCCATCAACTGGTTACTCCCCTAAATGTAATCTCTCCCCTTACATGTAAACTCCCTTTTCAAACCAACACATGCTACTCTCATTTAGCCAACACTACTCCCCCTTTTTGTCATGATATAGTCAAAGGAGAAGTCCCCAACTGGATCACTCAAGGCAAAGAAAGAAAAGAGCATACAAGGTTGTTGCATAATTAAATAAGCCACATTTATGCAATCTCAATTGATAGGAGAGACACAAAGAGATTTATTTGAAGACAATATGAATAAAAAAATGCTTTGCATACAAGACATGTTGCATTCAAGTCAAAAAACAATGGTATTTGGCAAAGCAAATGACAAAGGTTTCCAATATAATTCAAACCAATTTCACCATTTGCATGAGAGAAGCAAGGATATAGAGTTCTTATAGATATCAAGTTTTAAAGGCACTATATCCAACTTTAAGAGCTAAACATGGCATGAGCAACTTTGCACCCTATTTGATTTTTTTGGAAGGATACTCGTATGATAATAGTCATGCTCAACTAATAAAGAAAGAGAGACATTGATTAAACATTTTGGTCTCACTATTATGTTTCACACAATGTGTTGCATTTAACAATTGCAATCAACAAATCATGCTTTATCATTTTTCATTAGCATGTCATTTAAGAATCATCATGTCATGGAGATAATTATAGGTCATTCAACATATACTTCCAATGTATATCTCCTAGTCCAAAAATGCATGTTTGAACATAAATATGACATAGATTGTAATCAAAGCAAAGTTCACACTTATTTAAGAAAATACAATATACTATAAGTGCAACCAAGCTACTCAAGCAATCAATAAAGAGACATAAACATATTTAAGAAAAATTGCATGCAACAAGTATACAATAGCTCTTTTTACTTGAGTTCCCCATATGGGGTCAAAGACCACAACACATCACTCCATTAAACAAATCCCAATAGATCTACTAAAAGTCTTGAATCTAGTAGCATCTAAGGGTTTAGTAAATAGATCGGCTAGTTGATCATTTGTACCTACATGCTCAAGTACAATGCATTTGCTCTCAACTAGTTCTCTAATGAAATGATGACGGATGTCAATATGCTTAGTCCTAGAATGCTGAACTGGATTCTTTGAAATATTAATTGCACTCATGTTATCACAAAAGAGAGTAAGAGTACCTTGATTGAATCCATAGTCGACTAGCATTTGCTTCATCTAAAGGAGTTGTGTGCATCCACTCCCAACAGCAATGTATTCGGCCTCAGCCGTGGACAAGGAAATCAAATTTTACTTATTGCAAAACCAAGAGACAAGGTTGTTCCCAAGGAAAAAGCAACCGCCCGATGTACTTTTCCTATCATCACAATTTCCTGCCCAATCTGCATCACTAAAGCCTACAAGACTAGCATTAGTGTCAAAAGAGTACCAAATCCCATAGTTGGATGTCCCATTCACATATCGAATGATTCTCTTAACAGAAGAGAGATGGGACTCTTTAGGATCTGATTGGTACCTAGCACATACACCCACACTAAAAGAGATATCGGGTCTACTTACGGTCAAATAAAGCAAGCTACCAATCATGCCACGATATAAAGTTTGGTCCACACTTTTACCACTAGCATCCTTGCTTAGCTTCAAAGTGGTACTCATGGGTGTATCACAATGTTTGCCACTTTCAAGGCCAAATTTCTTCACTATGTTTTTGGCATATTTAGCTTGAGATATGAAAATCCCATCATCCATTTGCTTAATTTGTAAACCTAGAAAGTAACTTAGCTGACCAACAAGACTCATCTCAAATTCATGAGACATGACATCAACAAATTGTTGAACTTTGGTGTCATTGGTAGAGCCAAAGACTATATCATCAATATAGATTTGAGCTATAGAGAGCTTATCTTTATTTTTCTTGATGAATAGAGTCTTGTCAACACTACCCCTAGTGTAGCCATTGTCTATGAGATATTGAGTGAGACGCTCATACCAAGCCCTTGGTGCTTGTTTCAACCCATATAAAGTTTTGTTGAGGTGATAGATATGATTAGGGTGGTGAGGATCCACAAACCCCTTGGGTTGCTCAACAAACACTTCCTCTTGCAAGACACCATTTATGAAGGCACTCTTAACATCCATTTGATATAATTTGAACTTGTGCAAACAAGAAATGGATAAAAGAAGCAAAATGGACTTAATCCAAGCAACGGGAGCAAATGTCTCTTCAAAGTCAATACCCTTAATTTGAGAGTATCCTTGTGCTACAAGTCTAGCCTTGTTTCGTACAATGTTGTCATCCTCATCGGATTTGTTCCTATATACCCACTTCGTGCCTATCACATTGGTGTTCTTAGGCCTAGGAACTAGAGTCCAAACCTCATCCTTTCAAATTGGTTAAGCTCTTATTGTATGGCAAGAACCCAAAATTCATATTTTAAGGCTTCATCAATTTTCTTGGGTTCTATTTGAGAGGTGTAACATGTGTAGCTAATTAGATTAGCCATTTGATGCCTAGTCCTAACACCCTCACTAACCTCTCCAATGATGTCCTCTTTGTCATGGAGTTTCCTAACTCATGGAGCAGGTTCTTTTGAGTTCAAGTGAGGAAGCCTATCAATAGGTTGTGTTATGTCATCATCAAGGTTAATCTTTTCAACATTAGAGACATCAACAACCTTCTCCAAAGGGGAGTCATCAACTAAATCTACCTCCTCCTCATGGTCATTAGTTTTGAGCCTAGTATCATTAATGACAACATTAGATGATTCCATTACGGTTTTAGTTCTTAGATTAAAAACTCTATAGGCTCTACTATTCAAGGCATAGCCAATGAAGATACCCTCATCACTCTTAGCATCAAATTTGCCAAGTTGATCACGGTCATTCAAAATGTAGCATTTGCTTCCAAAGGTGTGGAAGTAGCTAACATTTGGCTTCCTACCTTTCCATAACTCATAGGAGGTTTGCCTAGTGTGGGGCCTAAGGAAGACTCTATTTACTATGTAGCAAGCCGTATTGACGGCCTCGGCCCAAAGACTCCTAGGGACATTGTTGCTACGTAACATCACACGGGCCATTTCTTGAAAAACCCTATTTTTTCTCTCAACAACTTCATTTTGTTGAGGTGTCCTAGGAGCCGAAAACTCATGAGAAATGCCTATACTATTGCAAAAATTTTCAAAATGGGCATTCTCAAATTCCTTCTCATGGTCACTCCTAATTCTCTTAATGCTTTTAATCTTAGAGTTCATTTCATTTTGAATTTTAGAGCAAAGCATTTTAAACTTGTCAAAAGTTTTAGATTTTTCTATAAGGAAATAGGTCCAAGTGTACCTAGAGAAGTCATCTACACACATAAAAATGTATCTCTTTCCACCTAAACTCTCAGTTTGCATAGGACCCATAAGATCCATGTGGAGAAGCTCTAGAAGTTCTTTGGTGGTTATATACTTGCTCTTTTTGTGCATACTTTTGGTTTGCTTCCCTTGTTGGCAAGGTCCACAAACATCATTAACCTTTTTCCCAAGCTTGGGCCTCGCACAACATTTATCTTATCTAAGATTCTTAGATCCCTAAAGTTTATGTGACCAAGTCTTTCATGCCACAACTCTATTTGTTCATCCTTGGACACATTACAAGACACAATTCTAGCCTCAAGACAATAGCAATTATCACTAAACCTCATACCTTTTAACAAGGTTTGTCCATTAGGCAATAGGATAGAACAATTATTTTTCCTAAACAAGACGGAAAGACCATCATCACTAAGATGTGAAATGCTTATCAAATTGGCTTTTAGACCATCAACATACAAAGCATTTGACAATGAGGGTAATCTGGGAATAGAAATGGTTCCCTTTCCTTTGACCTTCTTTTTGGATCCATCACCAAAGGTGACATTTCCTTCCTCATCCATCACAAGAGTCTCAAAGAAACTCTTATTTCCAGTCATGTGCCTAGAGCACCCACTATCCAAATACCAAAAATCACAAGAATGAGCTTTCAAAGTAATTTGTGCAACATGGCAAAGGTGTACATCCTTTCTAATCTACCTAGGTGCAGTATTTTCCTTCCTAGTGGTCAATGGTACATGGGCTCTAAATGTCCTAGGATCATGCAAAGGTGTTCCACTTTTCCTAGTGACATGCACCATGGCTCTAGATGCCCTAGGATCATGCATCATGACTCTAGATGTCCTAAGAACATGCATCATGGCTCTAGCCTTTTTCTTCTCTATCATGCTTTCAATCCTACACAATTTAATATACCTAAAGCAATTTGGTCTAATGTGACCATCAATACCACAAAAATGACATGTAGGTAAAAAGTTAGGAATTATACCATATCCTTGAGGATGCATTGGAGCCTTCCCATGTCTTTATGGTTGTCTTGCTTATTGTTGAGGAGCTTTCCTTCTTTGTTGTTGAGCAAGACTTGATTGCTTCCTTAGTTGAGCTTGCATGAAAGGTGTCTTCCATTTGTGAGCTATTTGTTGAGGGAAGTTAACTTGAGGAGCCCTTGTAGACTGAGCTTGAGGTGGGCTTCTTGGTGCCACCTTCACTTGAGCACTACTTGAACACTCTCCTAGATCAAGCTTCTTCTTAGGAGTTTGATGAGGAGGGGATCCATTGAAGTTCATGCTTATTACAAAAGTGGTCTTGCTTTGAGTGGATGACATCTTGTCATCTTCAAACCCAAGCCCCTTCTTGTCACTTGGCCTCTTTCCAAAATCTAGCATGTGGTCAAGTTTTTTAGTGCTAGAGTTCATCTTGGCCAACAACTCTCTAGCATCTTCAAGCTCTTTCTTCAATCCTTCATCACTCATCTTAGATCTCTCAAACTCTTCATTTAGTTGGTCAACTTGAGTTGAGAGGTCTAGGTTTTCTTCTTTCAATCTCTTAATCTCATTCTTGTTCTTTAATCTTGAGCTCTCAAACTTAGCCATGTAGTCCTTAAGATCCATCATATCCACACTTCCATTTATGGATTGTGATGAAGATCCATCATCACTTGAGTAGTCTTCCTCTTGACTTTCATTCTCTTCTTCACTAGCATCTTTGCTCCTAAGAGAGGATGTAAATGCTATGAAGTTAGCCATGAGTTCTTCATCATCCGAAGACTCATCTCCTTCATTAGAGTTATCACTTTCACTCCATGTGGCAGCCATCACTTTCCCTTCTTCTTGTTATTGTGATTTGCACATTCCGGGGCAAAGTGACCTATTCCACCACATTCATAGCATTGGACTCCTTTCTTCTCGGTCTTCTCTTGCCTAGGCTCAAACTTCTTGAAGTAAGCCTTTTTCTTGAAGTCTTGACCCTTGAATCCAACACCTTTCTTCTCGAACTTGTAGAATTTCTTGAACTTCCTTATTAGCAAAGCCATCTCTTCATTCGAGTCATCACTCTCCTCCTTCACAACTTTGGAGGCTTTCAAAGCAATGTCTTTTTACTTTTTCGATGGTGTGGGGTTAGGACATTTCCTAGATTCATAAGCTAGAAGTTTTCCAATCACTTCACTCGGTTTCATGTCCTTGTAACCACTATTCTCTTCCAAAGCCGTCGCCTTAGACTCAAATCTATCGGGTAGAGATCTCATAATCTTCTGCTTAATCTTCCAATCCGAATAAGGATCACCAAGTTGATGACTTTGGTTCACAATGTCCATCAACCTTATTTCAAAGTCATTGAAGCACTCGTTCTCATCCATCTTGAGCAACTCAAATTGCGTTTGGAGAACTTGAAGCTTCGATTCTTTAACCACATCGGTTCCCTCATAAGCAACTTCTAGGATATCCCATGCCTCCTTAGCTATCCTAGTGTTCTGAACCAATTTGTACTGGTTTTCATCCATCGCACATAGGATGGCATGCATTGCCTTCCTATTCCACTTTGAAGCCTCAAACTCTTGTGCATTCCACTGAGCCTTTGGTTTGAGTACATCATCTCCTCCATCTGCAGGATTCATCATGGGTGGAGTGTAGCCATCTTCAATTGCCATTCATGCCCTGTCATGAATTTGGCATATGTACGACTCCAACTTACCTTTCCAAGAGGAATAATTCAACCCAGTGAGGAGTGGAGGTCTAATGCTGGAAGCTCCCTCATTGCCACCGTTTCCACTCATTGTGTTTAATGAATGAATGATATGAATGCAAATGTATGAATTATCAATACACACACAGAATGCAACACATACCAAAATGAGCAAGGATCACCTATGTATGTCTAGGAACCTGCTCTGATACCAATTGAAATAAATATTATGGTGTGTAATGTTAATCTAAAAGGGGGTGAATAGATTTTAATTAACTTTTACCCAATTTTCGTTAACAGTCAAATTGACGAAAATGCCCCTAGCTAGTTACAATAAAATCACAAGTGTAAAAATGCGAAAATATAAACGACACTTAAGATATACGTGGAAACCCTCCAAATGGAAAAAACCACGGGTTGATAAGTGCGCCACACTAGAACCTCGAATCCACTAATGGCAAGGAATTACAACCTAATCCCGGTTTAATCCACCACCACTATCTAATCCAGGTATAAGTGAACCTAGTTCATCTTACTTGTGCTTTAAGCTACATACTCCCCGAAGCAACACAAGTCTTACTTCTCAATGAAGAGATAAAGTGTCCTAAGTGAATATGTGATGATATTCAATGAACAAACAAGGCTAGGAAACCATATATGCTTATCTAGGGTAATGAGATGAAAATTAATGCAATCCTAGATATCAAGTGCTAAATGACATGTTCAAATAGCTTAGCTAAACATAGATCAATCAATCTTATGATGCTATCACAATACAACACTCAATCATATCATCATAACAATCTCTAATTTGTATCTAGAATATTCTAAGAGATACAATTAATTAAAAAGATGGTTTAGCAAGCAAAAACACTTAACTTGTAAGAAGATAGTGAAGAGCTTATCAAACAAGATGTGATGAAGCAACCCTATTCATAGATGCACTCTAGATGAACTTAGATGATGCAAGATGAAGTTTTGATGCACATGAGAATGCTTTAAGTGATTAAAAATGAGTTATTGGAAGTGTTTTTCCTTTGAAATGTGTTCTAAGGAAATTATATGATATTTTGAACTCTTACACGACCTTAAGACAATGAGATATATATATATATATATATATATATATATGAGATCCAAACAAAGTGATGTCGTTTTGAAAAAAACGTTCCAGTTTCTTCATTGTGCGTTGGTGAGGTACGCTGGTCGAGTAGCGTACCACCAGCGCACTGCCTAAACATTTCAATAGGCGTTGGTCGACAGGCGCTGCACAGTGGCGCAACACAAGCATAAAATCACTGGAATGTTTACACTGGTGAGGCTGCGCTAGATGAGTGGCACACCACCAGCGCTTGCACATTTACATTTTTCCAACTATACGCGATTGCAGCAGCGCACCTCAGTGGCGCATGACTAGCGACAGTCCACTGTGAATGTTACGCTGGTGGGGTGCGCTGGTCGAGTAGGGCACCACCAGCGTAAGGCCTATTTTTTCAACACTCAAATGCACAAAAACAATAATCTCAATAGTAATAAAATTGCATCCTATTTTAATGTCTAGCATGACATACAACTTTCATAGCAAGATGCAAACAGGTCAACAAGAGTCATTTAAACTGAAAAGCACACAAGAAAACACTCAACATATATGATCAAGAGTTATGCTTGAATATGTGAGTGTTTGCAACTATCTCTTCAAAATAAGTAAGCACAAGAATTTTACCTTTTGTGCTTCTCCTCTTGCGGTCTTGAGAGCCTAAGATACCCTTATATGAATCCCAACAATGTGGTTGTTCACGAAATAAGCCAATCAACAAATGAGGACTTTTCAGTAGCAAAAATCGTTGAATTGCTCATACTATTTTTGTCGTTGATGTTGTGTGGTTTGTTTTCTTTTGCCGCTTTATGCTTCTTATAATAATCAGCTATTACAAAAAAAAATGATTGGTATGAGGAAGTAAGCACTGAGTAAGTATTGATGCAGTTTTATATCTGTTTTATTTATGCACATTAGTCTGATCACCGATCCCTGCTAGCCCCTACCATATTTCAGGATTAGGATTTTCGAAAATCTTCTACGAAAACAGGTTAGTGCATCTCTATGGTATGAACTTTTTATTCCTTTTTTGACAAATTTTTTCAACTGTGTGGTAATTTTGTTTTTTTGTTTTTGAAAGAAATTTCTACTCTGTAGTATGATGATATTGACATAAAAAAAATATGATCTAAATATGAAACTTTAGATACTTTGAACTATAGCAGCAACAACTTTTAAATAATTAACCTAAAGATTTTGTAAGTTTGTAAACAAGTGCATTTGAAAATACACTTTGTTCCAAGTGTTTTTTTATAAAAAGATTTTGTAGGGTTGTATAATCAATTTTTAGTGTCTGGTAAAGTGAGATATTGTACCTAATATGATGGAGTGGTATTTTTGATTTAAAAATTAAAATTGTTATGAAAAAAAAATGCAAAATCAAGTGATCAACTCATAGCATTTGAAGTAGTGATTTAATTATTTTGAAGAAACAACTAACAGGACAAGATTGTTGCTGAACTAGCTGTATAATTGTCAAAAAAAAATTTAGTTTTTATATACTTCTTTAGAGACATTTGAATTGCATCTTGTTTTTGAAGTTATTATCATTTATAAAAATATAGATCAATTTCATATGCAATCCTCTAATGTTTGTTATGCTTTGGTATGTTATTGTCTTGAATAATTTGCATATATAGTAACATTACAAATGTGAGATGCACAAGAAGGGAATAGAAAAGGAAAGGCCAAGACTGATTATAGCAATTGATCCATTGAAAAGAACAAAATGTTGTTACAACTCATGGTTGATGCTACATCTCGTGGATGGTGTGATGTGAATGGCATGCTTAGCAAGGCAATTGTAGAAAGCATGATACTTCTCGTACTTAATGAAAAACTTGGGTGCCAAAAAACTCATAATAATTACATGAGTCGGTTAAAGTTCTTTAAGAGAAAAATATCAAAAATATTCTCAACTTATGCGTCATAGCTCTGGGTTTGGGTGGGATGCAACCACGAAGAAGTTCACTGCTCCGGAAGATGTTTGGGAAGATTACTTTAAGGTTAGGTTTTTAACCTTTTTTTTAAATGTATTCTATTTGGTAAATTGAGCGCATACTAATGTTTAAGCAATTTTTTTTCTTGTTTTTTTTATAGTCCCACCCGACTCATATAGGCCTTCGCAATAAAAATTGTGATGACTATGAGGATTTGTAAATTGTATTTGGGAATGCAACAAAAATTCATTAGGATTGGGTGATGAAACTGACGGAAGAACTTTTGGTGTCAAAAATAGACATACTGTATTAGATGACTTTGTATATGGCGACACCAATGAGGCATTTGTACCAAATCAGAATGAACCATCACACCATCCTCCACCACTTGGATAATCTTTTTCACCTTTACCTTTTCCAGCCACTAGTTCAGAAGTTCACCCAGTTAGCACAAGCCAAAAAAAATGAACTAGAACAGATAATGAATGGACCAGTAGCTAATTTGAGACCAACATTAAAGTAGAGATTATGGAGAAATTTCTCTTAACATTGATTCCATTGCCGTTGACTTTTGGGGAGTACATAACCAACTAGAGAAACAAGAAAAAGATAGAGAGAAACGTGAGATGGAGAAAAGGGAAAAAGAGAGACAAAAATGTATATATGATGCTATCAAAGAGACTCCAAATTTGGATGAACGTGCTCGTTACAAAGCGGTTGCATTGTTTACTAATAAAATAAAAAAGGTAGCATTTTTGAAAATGTCACCTGAGAAGTGCTCAAACCACCTACAATTTGGAATGAGTGGTTATTTGGATCACGATACATCATGCTTTATTGGAAATTTCTTTTGTTTATCAACATTTTTATTTACTGCATTTGGTTAGTTAATTGGTATAATACATTTTTGTTTGAACATGCAATGTATTATTTTGATACTTATTTTGATTTGTCAATTAGTATTAAAGATTTTGTTTATTTTGGGTTCATTTATCTGTTTATAAAATGAGACATTTGCTTCTTTTAATTCATATTTTTTAGTTCATATTTTAGTTTTTTTTTTTAAATAGTTCAGTGATGATATAATTAGATGATTGACTAATTTTCTTATGTGCTTATTGTAAATTGTATTTGTAACTTGATAATGCTTTTTTTAGGTGGTTGGTTGTTCGTTTATATAATGTATCAATCAAGCATGAATTGTGAGAATGAACTTGAGGAAGATGAAATTGAGGGAGAGGAAATTGAGGGGGAAGGAATGGAGGTTGATGAAATTGACGAAGAAGAAACTGACGGGGAAGATATGGATGTCAAAGAATTTAAGGAAGATGAAGAATTTTATGAAATCATTAAGCATTTGGTTGTGGTAATTCAAGTTGTAGTCCACGTGCTGAATGAGTTTATGATTGTCATAAGCAAGCAACATGTTGAATGCCCATTAACTCGGTGACATATTACTATGAAAGGATTCAATTACATATATAATGTCTTGAATCAAGATCTTAAACATTTTCGACAAAGGTATAGAATGTATCCTGATGTGTTCAGAAAGTTATGCAGTATTCTTAGAGAAAAGACACCCTTACAAAATACAAGATTCATCTGTGTAAAAGAAATGCTTGCAACATTTTTTCTCATTGTTGGCCACAATAATAGATATTGTCTAGTACACGATACATTCGGTTGATCACACTTCACAGCTAGTGTAAATTTTAATAAAGTTTTGAAGTCCCTGAACACAATAGCACTGGATATGCTGACCAAGCCTGGATCATTGACATCTAAACTAAGGGAAAGCACAAGGTATTACCCTTACTTTAAGGTAAATGTATGTCTTGAGCTAATATAGTCAATACCATCATATTGATTTACTTTTTTGATTGGTTTGCTATCCATCGGGTTTACTTTTCACATGTATTTTCCAAGTCTATATATCTTTGTGTTTATACTTATTTATGCTATATGTCTACCGGTAATTGTGGTTACCATTGTTGCATGGTACCTTGAAAGAAATGGTTGTTGTTGTGTTTCAATAGTATGCAGTAATTATTAATAATATTTGTGGAAACCATGCGTCAAGTTCACCATATATTTTATTAAAAAAAATCACCATATATTATTGTTGAGGACTTATATTGGGATCTAACAACAAAACTCTAATTTGTACCTAAAGTTAGATAGATATAAGTCAAACCACTCACAGAATCAAGCAATCGACTCTATAGAATCAGATAACAGAATTTATTTAACCCTAGCCTAAGCCTTTCTAAGCAGTTCACCGAGAAAATCCGAAACAAAACGAAATTGGATGAACCATAGCAGAGCCGATTTTATTGATAAAACATTCAAAAGATAACAACCCTAAAAATAATAGCTTTATTTATAATAGAACTAGTTTTCTATTTTTCTATTCTGTAATAGTCAAAATAAGAACCAATCTAAAACATAATTAAAATAAAAATAAGACTAGTTTTTTATTTTCCTATTCTGTCATAGTCAAAATAGGAAACTAATCTAAAATATAATTAAAATAAAAATGCAATCCTAATTAAGGCCTAACATAATCTTCCTATGTCATATCAATTGCACCCACTTCTTGTTTGTCGGTAGCATGTTCATTTTCACCCAAGAATGCCAACCTCTCTCCAATTCTTTTAGATTTTCTAATAGTCTCAACATTCCCTCGCTCTTTAAGACTACCCTTCTCCTCAAGGGAAAAATCTAGAAAATGTTCTACCATCTCGTCATAGTCTTCCCAAGTAGCTTCCTCCGTAGGGACCCCTCGCCATTGAACTAGAACCTGCCACACCTTTGTCATACCACGTCCATTTTTCCAACTACGATATCGGAGAGCTATCATAGGTTGTAGCAGCATGTTATCCTCTGTATCAAACGTCGGTAAATCACTAGAAATGAGACTAGGGTTTCCCACTCTCTTCTTCAATATGGTAACATGAAACACTGGATGCAATCTAGATGTAGACGGCAACTTCAACTTGTAAGCCACCTCACCTATCCGCTTTAACACCTTAAAAGGCCCATAATACCGCTGCGGCAATTTCACATTGAACTTTTTCTTCAGAGATTTCTACCGGTACGGTTGAAGTTTGAGATACAAGAAATCTCCTAGCTCAAAAGATCCATCTCGTCTGTATTGGTCATAATACTTCTTCATTCTTCCTTGAGCCTTCTCAAGCTTATTCTTCACCTTAGCTACAACCTCATCCCTATTCTGTTTCTCACTTCCCCCATCTTGTCGATCTCCAGCATTCACTATTGCAAAACATTAGGCACCCCATTTGCAAAGCCTTTCTATCATATGAGCTTCGCATTGTTTAATTTCTCTGAGAGGTAAAGCAGCCCATATTCTTTTATTTCCACCCAATTTGAATTCCATCGTCATGGTATCAAATTCTGTAAGTACCTTACCGATACTCTTCAAACAAGCGTTGCCTAACACCACATCTACCCCTATTAGAGACAACACATGCAAATCAGCTGCAATCCTGACCCTTTTCACTTTCATCTTCACCTCGCGAACCACTTCTTCACACTTAAGTTTTTCCCAATTAGCCACATTCACATCAAACGGTTCTATGGCAACCCCTCACAGCCTAATCTTCCTTACGATATTTGCGTTAATGAAATTGTGAGAGGAACCAGAGTCTACCAATATCAAAACCTCAAACTTACCAACCCATACCATAAGCCTTATAGTGGATGGTTTCGAACCCCCAAACATGGCATTTAAAGACAACTCGACTTCACAATTATTTTCTCCCAATTTAGCCACCCTTAAGTCTCCCTCATCACTAGTGGCTCCCTCATCACTGACAACATCATCGTCTGATTCACTTGAGTCAATGATCATAAATACCTTCTCTGTTCGACACCGATGGTCTTTGTTCCATTTTTCCCCGCATTTGAAGCACAAACCCTTTTTGATTCTCTCTTGAACCTCTTCATTTTTCAGTTTTCTTACGTCTTTGCTTTTCTTCTTAGAACTATCCTCAATAGCTCCATTTCCCTTCCAAGAATCTTTGTTTGATTTCGATTTAAAATTTTTACTCCCATAACTCTCCTTAAACGGCTTCTTATCACTGTAGTAACTATCCTCTAAAATCTCCGTCATCCTCATTGCTTCAGTCAATCTTTGTGGTCGCTTCAGTTTCATCTCCCTCGCTAACCATGGCTTCAACCCTTTAATAAAAGTCCTCAATAATGACTCCTCTGACCACCCCCTAACCAAAATCTGCAATCGGTGAAACTCCTCCATATATACCTGAACTTTTCCTTCCTGATTGAGCTTGGCTAACTACCCATGTTGATTGACAACTGATAATGGTCCCCATTGAGCCAAAAACTCCCATTCGAAGGTCGTCCAACCCGTTTACCTTCCATCTTACTTATACTGAACTTTGATCCATCTCCACCAGCTGTTAGCATTCCCATCAAGGTAGATACATGCAGTAGAAACCTGATTGGCCCTCGCTACTTCATAGACCTGAAAGTAGTGCTCCACATTGTCCAACCACTCATGTGGGTCTCCACTATTAAAATATGGAAAATCGATCTTCAACTTTCTAGGGCCCCGACTATGGTGTCTCTCTCTTCTCCTATCACCTTCATATACTACAGCATCTTTCCACAGTTCCCTTTACTGCCTATAAATTGGCATTCGACCGCAAGGCCTCTTGTCCTATCTCACATCTCCCTTAGAGCCATTATCCATCTCCCCGTCAAAAACCTCATCATGCAACCAACGTTCCACCACTAATGGCCCACATTCCATTCGTCCTCCTCTCTTAAACCCTTCATGATTTTAGGTAGAATTGGGCTCGTCTACCTCACTTGTCGAGAATTCTACTTCACGCCATGAACTACGTGATCGCCGTCCATCCCCTTGAGTCCGTCCGCCTACCATTTCCTTCCCCTTGTTTTTAGCCAACTGTCTTTCAAGTCTCTCGATTGCATCATTGTTTGACCTAGTCAGATGCGCTATGGATGTCGTCAGTTCTAATAGGGACTTGAAAATCCGATCTTGATTCTCCTCAAAGGCTTCAAACCATTGCTTGTTAGTCTTCGAACCACTCCTTTGAATAATAGAATCCTCCTTAGATCCCATAGCTGCTAATTTTTTTTTCTCTTATATATAGTAGGCCGTTGAAACCACTCAATGAAAGCACCAAATTGTTGAGGACCTAGATTGGTATCTAACAACAAAACCCTAACTTGTACCCAAAGTTAGATAGATATGAGTCAAACCACTCACAGAATTGAGCAATCGACTCTCTAGAATCAGATAACAGAATTTACCTAACCCTAGCCCAAGCCTTTCTAAGCAGTTCACCGAGAAAAGCCGAATCGAAACGAAATTGGATGAACCCTAACATAGCCAATTTTATTGATAAAATATTCAAAAGATAACAACCCTTAAAATAATAGCTCTATTTATAATAGAACTAGTTATCTATTTTCCTATTCTGTCATAGTTAAAATAGGAATTAATCTAAAACATAATTAAAATAAAAATATGACTAGTTTTCTATTTTCTTATTCTGTCATAGTCAAAATAGGAAACTACTCTAAAATATAATTAAAATAAAAATGCAATCCTAATTAAGGCGTAACATAATATTCCTAGGTCATATCAATTGCACCCACTTCTTGTTTGTCAGTAGCCTGTTCATTCAAGAATGCTAACCTCTCTCCAATTCTTTTAGATTTTCTAATAGTCTCAACAATGATCTTAAGTGATACACGTGGGGTGCAAAAAAAGGTTAACTTGTTTCAACTGTTGACTTGTCGTTTGTTCCCCACATCTCTTCTAGTTGTTGATTTCTCTATAACATTAGCCAAACTTCATATATATTTATATTTACCATCATTGTGTGTCTGTTTACCTGCCGTTAATAGTAAGACGAAATGTAAATGTATGTCCTGAGCATTTATTTTTCTTTTTATTTGAATCAAAATATAAATTTATGGATTTATTTCAGGGTTGTATTCGAGGTGTTGATGGCACACATATTTCAGCAATGATAACAGGATGCAAAGTAAGCAGTTATCGTAATCGTCACAGAATAATATCTCAAAATGTATTAGCAGCGTGTAATTTCGATTTGGAATTCATGTATGTCCTTAGTGGGTGGGATGGTTCATCTTATGATTAAAAACTGTTAACTGACGCTTTAATAAGGAGAAGGACTGCACTTAAAGTGCCATAAGGTTCGTATTTATCTTTCTTTTTTTAACTTTACGTCAGGTAATACGTTGCATGCTAAAGTATTTGCATTGTATTATTAGGTAAATATTTCTTAGTGGATTGTGGATTTCCAAACAGACGCCAATTTGTGGCTCCATTTCGAGGTGTTCGATATCATCTCCAGGAGTTTGGTGGTCAAGGACGTGACCTTACAAACAAAGTTGAGTTGTTCAATCTCCATCATGCTTCTTTGAGGAATGTCATTGAGAGGATATTTGGTATATTCAAATCACGATTCAGCATTTTCATGTTAGCACCTCCATTCCCGTTTAGGACACAAACAGAGCTTGTATAAGCTTGTGTAGGACTACACAACTTTCTTCGAAACGAGAGTAGATCTGATGAGTTTTCTGTTGAACAAGATAATGAATTGGATCCTAAACTAGTTGATGAAGTTGATCCTGAACCAGTTTTCCAAACGCAAGAACAACAACGGACTGAGGCTAATGAATGGAGACATGCTATAGCTTTGAATATGTGGATGGATGCAAGACACAATGATGACAATGAGAATCAATGAAGATGAGTTATGAATGTTAAGTATTTTCCTTTTAATTTTGCTCTCAAAATTATTATAAACTATGTCACTTTTTTTCATTTGTGATTGACTTTAGTAACTGAGTGAAAATTATTGTCGTTAGTTTATTTTTTTATTGTGCAATGTTTATTCATTAAAATATCATTATTTATTAACTAAAAACTTATTCATTCATTATTAAACTTATTCCTTAAGTATCATTATTAAAATAATTATAAGTACTTATTCATCAAAATATTAACTACTTATTAATTAAAAACATAAAAATTAATTATTAAAAAATATAAAATAACTAAAGAAATAATTACAGGAATTGAAAAAAAATCGTCATATCTAATTAAAATATAAGCTAAAATTAAAATTAAATTAAATTAAATTAAATGATTTTTTGTTGAAAATCTGGAAGGTGTTGCGCCATCCTCCTAGAATTTATATTTGTTTTTATTTCAATAATTTTATCTAAATTGAAAATATAAATAAAATTATTTGAGCTAAAATAAAGTAAATTATTCTTTTTTACAAAAAGTTTATGTTGGAAATTTGAAAGAAGCTACGCCTTCTCCAATTTTTTTTTTATTTGTTTTATTTTAATAATTTGATTTTATTTTTTGAAATTTTTATTTCAATTATTTTAGAATTTGTTAATGTACAGTATTTATTAATAAGAAAAAAAAACGGTTTTTGAAGGGTGTAAATATTGCTACTCTTGAAGCATTAACGATCATTTGATTGAATTAATGGAAATGTAACCCATTTGATCAAAAACATAAGTATTGTTGCTAGTACTGCAAATTTTATTAATAGATCATATTGGTTGAGTGTAAAGGTTGTGTTATTTGGCCATATACAGGTATAATTCATCCTATATAATAATAGTCTGAGATAACAAATCCATAAAAATCTGAGATAAATGTCTAAGCAAATTCATAAATGTCTGAGATAGATGTCTAAACAAATCCATAAAAGTCCATATGGATCTACAAAATCCGTATAAATCCATAAAAATCTATCATTAAAAAAATATCTTTAAATGTCATCAAGAATCCTAATTGAATATATCTCTCTAAGTGGGTTTTAGGGACTGCAGGGACAGACCCACGTAGAGACCAGGTAGGGCACCCCTACCTCATTTTTTATATATTAAAAAAAAGATTTGGTATATAATTTAAATATACATATTCATTAACAATAGAAACAACATGCTTCTTTTAACACAACCGGTAGTGAAACTTCTCTATACACCCTATCTCAAGCATATATATATTTAATTCAATTTTATATTATAATTTTTTATGTCTTATTTATTTATCATCTTTTCCAATTACTTTCTCAAATTTTCATTTCTTTTAAAACAAAACAATTCATTTTCTTATTTTACATTAAATTATCTATTATTATTATGGATGTTTATTATTTCCAATAGTTTTAGTTTGATATACTTAACACATCCAATCAATAAACCATAAAATCTCAAAATTTACTTTATTAGATTAAAATAGTCAATATATTATTATGATACATTTTCTTTTATCCTTAGTGTTTTTCTTATTTGATAGTTTTAATTTATTTAGAATTAATAATTTACCAATAATTTTAAAAATAAAAAATTTAAAAACATGCATAGTAGTATTTATTAATAAATTATTTTTATATAAATTTAAATTGAATCCATTATAATTGTAAAAAAAAACTTATTATAAAATTAGATTGTAATTTATTTTCATTATTTATGTTGTTTATCGTATTATTATTATTATTATTATTATTAATATAAGATTATTTAATTCATCTGATTAACTGAGTATTTTTTTATTCATATCTAAATACGCTATCTGATTAAAATTTCTGGATCCACCGATATAAGAAATGGGGTTTTTTTTTTTAACTTTAACCATTGTCGAGACTAAGATTTTTTTTTTTTCATTTAGAAATGATATTAATTTAGAGGAGATTAATTTACAGGGTTCTACTGTATTATGTATCGGAATAATGAAATTTTGCAACTAATTGAATAGAATAAATACAATCAAATAAGGGACAATCGAATCCATAGTTGTATAATTTCAAGTACAAGTGAAAAATTATGACTAGCAGGGAACAACGGAACATTTCCTCCTCTGCCATCGTCACCTGTCTGAGTTTCTATACACGCAAGACTTTGGTGTTTCTTCTCAAGAAGGAGCCATTAGAAACTTTGCATCCCCATCTTGAGCAAAAAAATTAGCAAGAATGGCATCAACATCTCTCAAACCAACGCCAATCCAAATAGATTCGACTGAAGATGTCTGCATTGTGGTAGCTTGAACCTCAACCCTTAGATTAGGAGCAGTCTTGCACTTTCCCATGCATTTGCAACCCAACACAGCACCCTCTGCACCAACCTTGCTCTGAAATTCCTCTAATAAAGCCTCAGCTCCTGATTTTTTACACTTGCCACCCATACAAATCTCAATTCTCTTGCTTGATGTCCCGTCGTTTATGCTATTACTTTGATCCTTGGAGCTGCCGCAACAACTTTCTCCAAGATTTTGAAGACTCAAAACTGGATTCGGCACCACTTCCTCTGTTTTGTCTTGTTGAATCAGTGTGTTTTGTCTTCTCAATCGGCTCATGTCAATTACCTCCCCACATTCACTATCGCTTGACTCAGATGATGATGATGAGTCTGATTTGCACTTTGATTGCTTGACACGCGCTTTCTCCTCTTTTATCTTTTTCTTCAAATCCTTTTGCTCTGTTCTCAACTGCTGCAGTTGTGCTTGCAGAAGCTCTACCGCATCCTGCATTGAAGAAAATTCTAATTGTTTATTTACTTAACTTTTATTGGATCTTTAAAGGTTTTATTGGATCATGCCTTTTGCTTGTTGAAAGTTGAAACAATTTAAACTAATCTTACTTATACGCTATTTAGATGATCATTCATGATTCATGAACAAAAAAGACAAAGAAACAAAATAATCAAGAATAATAAGTAATCGAGTTGAGTTTCTTACCGAAATCTTTGATTCATCTATCGAATTGTTTACGGTCCCCTTGCCATTGGCTACGAGCGAAAAAGAGGACAAGTCACCCGACAATCTTTCGATCAACTTCAATTTATTCTTCACTGATTTAATCTCAGAGCTCTTTTCCTTCTCTTTCTTCTTGGTGCCGCTCTTTGATGATGCACAGTACTGTTGATGTCCAGAATCTGAAAACCGATAAGTAAATCTTCCAAAACATTTTCTGGGTTTCTCTGAAATTATGGAATCTCCTATACCCAGGTGAAACTTGATCGGAAACCGGTCAGCCGAATCGGAGGTTAAGCGTAGAAATGGGTGGTGAGCGATGCTAGTTGTCTCCATGGCTTTTCCTTCAAACTTCAAAGAATCAAAGGCTGTACACAGAGTGTATACAGAAGAAGATGTAATATATTTGTATTTGTAGAAAACAGTATTTTCAAATCCAAACATGTGCAGGAGAAGGAAATACAAGTTGGAACTAACTGTATGAGACACGTGGCGAAATATTACTGATTGGAGAGGAGCTAAGGCTGACGTGGAGGTCGCTTTTGTTTGGCGCCCGCGTGCTTGTGACCGTTTGGCGTTCGCCACACTTCTGTGTGGCTTTGACATGTGCATTTATTTAAAACGAACGGTGCGATGATCACCCTGAATATTGAACGGTTAAGATTGAACCAGGTGGATGAGCCGTGGCTGCCACCTGGACTCTCTCTCTTCTTTCAAAACCAGAGAAATTAGAATTAGAAAACCATTATGAATATAATGCAATTATATATGAATAAATATCTATTAATCCATGGAAGAAACTTTCATCCTTTTGTATTCTCACTAGCTTTATCATAATGATCAATTTTATGATTCATTATAATGTAATTTATATATACTTAATGTAATGTGGGATTGTAAGGCTATAAAAAGGGTCTCTCACCATTGTATTTTACACACTTTTGTGATGAGAACAATTGAGGAATAAAACACTTCTCTTTTAGCTATTCTTTATCTTTTCTCTTCTATAAGTTTATGTTTTATATTAACCATTATATGTTTCAGGTTTTTGATATAAAAGTTTCTTATTTGAAGACAATACGTCATATAATCCAAATTCAACACGAGATAAGAGATAACACTTTCTTGATGAGACAAAGAAATCCAAGCAATTGTAAAGTATTTTTTTCTTTAATTTTGGGCAAAAAAAAATGGTTTATATTATTTCACTTCATAATTATATTCTTAGTACTCATTGGGTTGCCAATAAAAGAAAACATAGATTAACCGATTATATTATAACCAGAAGATTGCAATAATGAAACTAATTATATTACAACCCAAAGATCTCAAAATCAAAGAGCTTGAAGTTCAATTTAATATATATTTGATAATTGTTAAATCCAAAAGTTGATCTGATGTGTAAAATCGAAAAGCCTGAAGCCCAATTTTGTGTTTTAAGATTGCAATAACAAAAAGCTTGAAGCTTAACATAATGATAATAAAAAATCTTATTGGAATTTATCGATTGCAAATAATGAATATACATTGATTAAGAACCTCAAATTATAAATTCCAGTTGAAGTAATAATTATTTTTGGAATCCGAAATTCCAAAAAACTATTATTTTAAAATATAAACTCGATGTTTATATATGCATGTAGAGTCATAATAAAGTTTTAAACTTCTATCAAATATGAATTTTGTTAAGAACCTGAAATTCCGAAACAGAAAATCATGAACTTAATACCGTGATACAATTATAACCAAATATCTATTTGTTCGTAGATATTGTGCAATCACTTTTGTGATTTACTTTAGATGATATGGACTATAAAATAAAGTCCGAAATTTGAAAAAATGGTATATATATTTTTTCAAATTTTGAGCACGATTCAAGTATTTCAATATGATTTACTTTATTGTTGTTTAGATTTAATTTATTTATACAACTATTTTTTATGAGTATTCTTTATGGTTGTCATTATATTGGATCTTCTACAGCAGAAAATAAATTTATTTTTATTTCCAGCGATTCACATTTCAATGTTGTGATTGGTATTGATCAATGTATATTGAACCAGAAGTTCTGTATTCAAATCCAATTAGGAACTAAAAATTTTGAATTTGAATCAAATTGAGAACCTGAAGTTCTAAATTTGAAGATGAACTAGAGGTTTCAATGGGTAATATGATTTTATTAATAATCTAGCATCTTGAAATAGTAAATCACAATCTTATGGTGAGACAAGAAGTTCCAACAAATTATAAAATATATCTTTCCCTATCTCGAAAGATGATTTTATTTTATTTCTTTTATTTTATTCACATTATTTTGGTTTTTGGTTGTGAAGAAATGAAAAAAAAAATAGATGGTTGTATTGCAACTTGAAGATTATAAAAATATAGTGAACTTCTTGCAACCTAAAGATTGCATAAATTAAAACTCAAACAAATGTGAGATTTTACGATTGCAAAATCAAAGAGTTGGATCTCAATTTGATGTTAATCCTGAAGAGCCAGAGCTCAATGAACATGAAATTCCGAATTTAAATCAAATTAGAGCTTAAAATTTTGAATTTCAATTTATGAGATTATTATTTGGAACCTGAGGTTCTAAATTCATATTTTTAATTATATCTATGAAATTTATATATGAACTTGAAGTTCTAATGAAACTCAAAATTTTAATTGAATATGAATTTTGTTTAAACTTAAAGTTTTGAATTTGTATATCATAATCATAAAGTTATGATATAAGTAGGTTCAAAATTAATTTACCTAACCTCTTGAGTTTCTTGCAGTTATGATATTCATATATCATATTCATTGTTTATATTTCATATGAAAAGACTCCAACAATGTGATTGCTCATTCTTATCATTGAATGCAGAGTGTAAAAGATTATATTTTTACATACAAGATAATATGAATTTTGGTAATTCGTACATCTATTAGTCAAAAACTGTTTCTATTATTCATTCATTGGTCTATGAATTCACTGTGCGATATTTAGTTTTACGATTCTTAAATTTTGTGATTTTTTAAATTGGTGATTTTATTATGAAAATAATTTGCTTTTACATGGTCTTAAAATTAAGTTTTTGTATTGTTTTAGTAACTTTGAATTATCATAACATGAAGTTGCTTTCATGATTTATTTATCTAAAACTTGATATTGATTCTTTATGAATTAAATTTTACTTTAATTTCTCATCTGTAATTAAAATATTGTTATTTCTTCTATAATTCTTTCTCTTAGTGATGTCTGTAAGGTACCAAAACTTTCATAGAAAATATGAATTTTCAAACTTTACATCATATAAATTTTATCGTCATATGTACATTTTAATATATTTACATAATACATATGAACACTTAATATATTTGTTGATTAATATATTACATATAAAAATTATGATATCTAGTATTTTTATTAAGATTAGATATATTTTGTGTTTAGATTTCATCATTCAAATTGTTACTCCAAATCATGTTGATATAGTATCATAATTTTATTTATTTATGATGAATTGAAATATAAGTATTTCATGGTAAAGATCCAATAGCCATTTTGATTCGATAAGATGAAGGATTTGATTACCAAGAAAAGACATGATTGAAATATATTAAACGTCGTGACTCAAATATTTGTTCCTGAAGTAACAATGTATATTATGATAATTACATGCCTCTAATTTGCTCTTAAAGGAGCAATTTTGAGATTAGTAATTTGAGAATATTTGGATTAATATTATTCCCTGAAGTGAATGATGTTTCTTTTAAAATGTCACGATTGTGATTGCAAATATAGATAGTTGAAATAATTATTGAAGCTAAGGTGATCACTACGAGAAATTCATTTCAATCCACCAGAAGTGGAATAACACCAAAACAAAGCAAGAAATTTTGAAAGAATTTTGAATACACCTATCAGGAATTATAAAATCTTTCTTATTGCTTTAGATGTTAAATGAAAAAACAAATGAGCATATACGGTAAATTTTGATATTTTGTTGATTTTTAACAAGATAAAATGAATGATCTAAGAGCTATTATTTTGATACAAAGTGAAAAATAATCACATGAAAATATTTTTTATTTCTTAGATCTGGAAGATCGATGAACAAATAAATTAAGAAATTATCTTGAGTCAATTGAAAAATATTTTACATGCTAGAAGCATGTCTGATTTTGTAGTTTATCATGTCATAAGATCATATGATTAATATTATGTTATGAACTAGAAGTTCAATTAAAGAAAACGATACATCGAAAAATTGAAATATTTTTCCTCAATGAAAACTATTTTTGCCACTGAATATCTCCGAAGGACATAAGACGATAGTACTTAAAGTACAACTTGACAGAATAAACGAGATCATGTGGAAATTATGATGATGTAGAAGATTTTATTGAAATTTAATTTTCTCGTCGTTAGGGGGAGAATTGTCATCTATTGACAAACGACGTGAAATTACATTGTATGCATTATCTTGTGATTTGCATAGTATGCAAATAATTTTTCAGATGATTCGAAGAAAATAATAAAATTACATTCTGCCAATAAACAAACCCGGGTGGTTGTTCCTGTAGAACAATTTATGAAATTGTAAAAAAAAATCATCTGTTAATGAAAGACAATTAGTTCAAATGATAAGGTTCCCTAGAAGTGGAATTCGAAATATCATAAACATAGTGAAAATAATACTCAAGCGATATCTAAATCATCATCATCAAAGACTCCTGAAGAGTTAGTCTCTCATAAGTAAAAATCAAAATTCTAAAGATACATAGAGAAATGTTAATCCCCCCTATGAGACTCTTGGAATAGAAAACAGAAATATCTCAATCGTCCCAGTAGAGACACATGTACCAGAAATAAAGAGATTATATTTCTCCTAAAGAAATATTTATATAAAGAGGCATGTGTACTGAATATTAAAAAGGATTCAATAACCTCTGAAGAGGCACCTGGAATACGAAATGTACATCAATTATATTGATAATATAGAAATTGAGATCATATATTGCTCTGCGTATTATGAAAAATATGATGATGGTCTTAAACTATAAATTGTATATATGTCGACACAATAGTGAAAAATAAAAGACAGAGTTATACTTACTTTATATTTGAAAATATTGGACATGTAGTCCAAATGTTTGATGACATCAAATTTATTGAATATAATTATTTTTCGTATGAATTAAGATTAAAGGTTTACTGCAGAAACCTAGTTTGACAACGAGTAAAAATCCTAGAGGATTTAAATGCTTGAAGCAAGTAATTTGATACTACATTTTGTATATATTGAATTTAATATAACAAAATGCATGTAGTACATATGCATTTATGAATATTGTGTTGAAAGAATCTACAATTTTGATTCCAAAGAAGTATATGTTGATCTTTTGAGATTTATTAATACTCCCAATGAGTTTACAAATTATACGTTTAAAATGAATAATTTCTAAGACGAAAAGATCTTGGAAAATGATATTTAGTCTCGATTAAAGGCGGGGTTGAGTGTTTTTCAATCAGCATAATAATATATGAATCAACATATATAAGAAAATGTCCTGAAGAACTTTTTCATGGATAAAACTTATTAGATGGATACTTTGATGCTTATTACATAAAATTAAAGTGATGTACAATCCTCTCTCATTAATGAAAATGATAATGAAGAACCTTTTGGTCTTGAAGTACCAAATCTATATTCAAATGATGTTTTTTTTTAATAAAATAACATAATATTCTATATAACCGGTTACACCAATTTGAAAAGCAACATTAGTAAAGTTCTTCATATAAGATTTCCAAAAGGTTGGGATGCGATAGATAGAAATATCTTAGCAAAAATATTAAAGCATCCATATAAGAATGAGATGGAGCATATTTATCAAGGGTTTTTACGATTTAAAGGAAATACAATGCAACTGTACTCTTTTTCCTTTATTGGCCAGGTTTTTATTCCACCGGGTTTTTCCTAGTAAGGTTTTAATGAGACAGTTTTACACCCCATTACCATTAAAGGTTTATTTGAGATATAGATGAATAATGCACTCTTTTTCCTCTGCTACTTTTTTTCCCACCGGATTTTTATTAGCAAAGGTTTTAATGAAGCATATTCACTATATAATTGATGGAGATTAATTTAAGGGGGAGTGTTATGACTATAATGCAATTATATATGAATAAATATCCATCAATCCATGGAAGAAACTTCCATTCTTTTGTATTCCCACTAGCTTTATCATAATGATCAATTTTATGATTCATTATAATGTAATTTATATATAATTAATGTAATGTAAGATTGTAAGGTTATAAAAAAGGCCTCACACCATTGTATTTTACACACTTTTGTGATGAGAACAATTGAGGAATAAAACACTTCTATTTTAGCTATTCTTTATCTCTTCTCTTCTATAAGTTTATGTTTTATATTTTTGTTTATTCTTAATCAATTTATAACAATAACCTTATTAATCGACAAACAGTTATAAAAAAAGGGGGAGTTATATAAATAGCCTTTCCAAAGCTTGAAAGAGCAAAAATATCCACTTTTGAAAAAAATTGCAAAAATGTCAAAAAAAAAGTGAAGTTATTAAAGTGCCCTTTAAAATGATTTTTCAAAATTAAATTATATAAGGGCAAGATTACAAGATTTCCCTGAATATATATACCCCTGTTATCTGTTGTCTCATTGTCAAAAACAGGCCATTTATGCAATCGCCCCAAATAATAAAAAAAACAGACATAAAGACAGGAGAGTCCTAGCGACACGGTGGTTCCTGTTCGACGACCGTGGTTTGCGACAACGGTGATTCCTATTCGACGACACTAGAGCCGGAGAAGAGACGACACTGTGACACCCCACTTGAAGCCAGAGAATACGTGAGACAGAGAGAGACGCCGGTGGTTTGCGACGACAAGAAGATTGAAGAAGACAGTGGTTCCTGGTCGACGAAATGCGAGTAGGAAAAGATACGACACTGTGACACTCCACTTGAAGCTGGAAAAGATGCCGTGATGACTTTAAGTCGGAGAAGACGCCATCGGACGACAGTCGGTTGTTCAAAAACTGTTTCGACAACCGCTAGTTAATGTATGAGCATAGCTACACAATTTTTTTCCTTTAAGCCGACAACTGTAATTGACTTGGTGAAGTGTCAAGATTGTTGTTGATGTGTCAAAATGCT
Source organism: Dipteronia dyeriana (assembly GCA_032871835.1). NCBI lineage: Eukaryota > Viridiplantae > Streptophyta > Magnoliopsida > Sapindales > Sapindaceae > Dipteronia > Dipteronia dyeriana. The sequence continues at coordinate 92,521,293 of CM065299.1, read as the reverse complement.
ATTTTGTTTGTCTTTTAACATCTATTTTGTTTGTCTATTAGCACCTTAGAAACGCACCGTTTTGGTTAAGTTGTTTCTATGAGTATTTCTTTTCATGGGTGTGTTTGTTGATCACACTTTTTACATTTTTTCCAGATTGTATTCTGTTTTGGATTCAATAGATTTCTCTTGTGTTTTGGTTCAACGAAACCATTCACGTTTATCTCCAAAATTTCATTGACTTTTTACGTCATCTGGTATCAGAGCTTCGGCTTCTCCATTGTTCGATGGCCGACGGCGACAACAGCAATCACCATCCCAACGGCGACGATCGTGGGGTGCAGGCCCTTTGGGCATCTCATTCTACTTTGGAAAAAAAAAGTTAATTCTCTAGCTCAAGACATACAACAGATTTTTGTTGTATTTGGAGCCAGAAATGAGTAGATGAGAGGTCGAGGAAACAGAGCTCATGAAGGTGGTGAAGCTTGTGTTTCACCAGTGGCGGTTTGAGGTCGGAGGAGAGCCCAACGACACAATCGTCACAATCAACAACACATATCTGAAACTGAAGAAGATGAACCTGTATATCGGGGACGAAATCGCCATGAATCTGACAGTGATGAAGAGATGAAAATTAGGAATTCGATGAACCAAGATATGTTCGAAACCAACAAAATAGTAGAGGCCAATTAGCTCCAGATTATCGTCTTAAGATTGATATTCCTAGCTTTTATGGTCATTTGCATATTGAAGATTTTGTTGACTGGATTCGCAGTGTAGAACATTTTTTTAAGTATATGGAGATTCCTGAATCTAAGCAAGCAAGTTAAATTAGTGGCATATAAATTGAAAATGGGTGCATCTGCTTGGTGGGAGCAGCTGATGCATAATCAGATACGTGAAGGAAAGGGTTCGGTAAGGACTTGGGCCAAAATGAAGCAATTTTTGAGAGCTCAATTTCTTCCAACTGATTATGAGCAGATGTTGTATCTGTAATACCAACAATGTCAACAAAGAGGCAGGACAGTTAGTGAATATACAAATGAGTTTTACAGGTTAAGTGCCCGAAACAACTTGAGTGAAACAGATATCCAGCAAGTAGCACGTTATGTTAGGGGTCTGAAAGAGTCGATTCATGATAAATTGGAACTGAAGACTATTTGGAGTTTATCAGAAGCTTTTGTCCTTGCTCTCAAGGTGGAAAATCAATTTGCTCGACAAAATAACAAACAACATTACAATAGGAGAATCCCTACTGATTTTCACAGTGACAAAAACAAAAGTACTAATTCTATGCAGGCCAATTCTTCACAAGTGGCAACCAAGAGCAATATCCCTCTCAGCGAAATGCAATTTTTCAAACCAGGTGTACAATCAACAAAAGGGTCTGTGATGTCATTATCGACAGTTGCAGTAGTGACAATGTGGTTTCTAAATCACTTGTTAAGGCGTTGGAATTGAAAACTGAAAAGCATCCAAAACCATACAAGATAGGTTGGATCAAAAAAGGCATGGCAACCACTGTCCATGACATATGCAAAGTTTCTTTCTCAATAGGGAGACATTATCAAGATAAAGTGTTGTGTGATGTTGTAGAAATGGATGCTTGTCATATCTTGTTAGGGAGACCATGGCAATTTGATGTGGATGCTACACACATGGGCAAGGAAAATAGCTATGTATTTAAGTGGAAAGGAAAGAAAATAGCTCTCATGCCAATGAATAGGCAAAGCAAGAGAAAAGTTGTGGAAGAAACAACCAAGAAGACTTGTATCATTGACACAGGAAAAGAGTTTGAGAGAAGTATAAAGGGGCCTGATTTTTTGTTTGGCTTGGTGATTAAAGAAATTGCTCCTGAAATTGAACATGTACCGTTGAGGTAAAAGACATACTCACTGATTTCTCTTATTTTTCTCCAATTGAGTTACCTGCAGAATTGCCACCAATGAGAGGGATTCAACACCAAACAGACTTGGTACCTGGAGCTAACCTACCAAATTTACCTCATTATAGAATGAGTCCAAAAGAACATGAGATCTTACAAGAGATTGTTGATGATTTACTAAAGAAACAATTGTTTCTTTTAGTATCAAAAAAAGATGGTACTTTGTGAATGTGTGTGGATAGTAGGGCTGTCAACAAAATTACTGTGAAGTATAGGTTTCCAATACCCAGATTAGAAGACATGTTGGATAAATTAGAGGGCTCAATATTGTTCTCAAAACTAGACTTAAGGAGCGGGTACCACCAAATCAGAATCAGACCTGGTGACAAGTGGAAAACAGCTTTTAAAACAAGGGAAGGACTCTATGAAAGGCAGATGATGCCCTTTGGTCTTTGCAATGCACCTAGTACTTTTATGAGGCTTATGAATCAAGTGCTTAAACCATTCATCGGAAGTTTTGTAGTGGTTTAATTTGATGATATACTCATCTACAGCAAAAGTGTGGGAGAACACTTAGAACATCTCATTGCAGTCCTCACAGCCCTTAGAGAAAATAAATTGTATTTGAACCTAAAAAAATGTGAATTTCTAAGTAGTCAAATTGTTTTTCTTAGGCTTTGTGATTAGTGAACAAGGTATCTTAGCTGATGAAAAGAAAGTGGAAGCTATTAGAAGTTGGCCTACTCCTAATACCATCACAGAAGTCAGAAGTTTTCATGGCTTGGCTACTTTCTACATAAGGTTTATCAAAGGTTTTAGTAGTATTGTGGCACCAATTACCAATTGTTTGAATAAGGGCAAGTTTGGATGGGGACAAGAACAAGAAATCAGTTTTGCTTTGATCAAAGAGAAACTTAGCACAACTCATGTGCTTGCCCTACCCAATTTTGATAAAGCATTTGAGGTGGAAACTGATGCATCCATGGTAGGGATAAGGGCTGTTTTAACTCAAGATGGGAGGCCTATTGAATATTTTAGTGAAAAGTTGAGTGAAGCAAGGCAAAAATGGACTACCTATGAACATGAACTTTATGCTATTGTGAGAGCTGTAAAGCATTGGGAACATTACCTCATTCAAAGAGAATTTGTACTGTACAGTGACCATCAAGCCTTGAAATTCGTTAATTCTCAAAAGTCTCTCAGCAGGATGTATGCTAGGTGGATATTATTCTTGCAAAAATTCACTTTTGTGTTTAAACACAAAGCTAGACAACTTAACAAAGCAGCCGATGCTCTAAGCAGTAAATCATGTCTTCTATCCACTTTACAAATTGAGATCACTAGCTTTGACAGTTTGAAGGAGCTATATGAAGAAGATGATGATTTTGGCAGTATTTGGTCCAACTGTGTAAATAATGAAGACCTGACAGATTATCATATTCACCAAGGTTTTCTTTTTAAAGGAGACCAACTTTGTATTCCAAAAACTTCTCTCAAGGAGTACTTGATCAGGGAATTACATGCAGGGGGATTGGCAGATTACCCAGGAAGAGACAAAACCATCACTTTGCTGACAAATAGGTATTTTTGGCCCCATATGAAGAAGGAAATCACTAAGTTTGTCAGAGGTGTGGTATTTGTCAAATTGCTAAAGGGCAGGCTCAAAACACTGGACTTTACACTCCTTTACCAATTCCAGAGAGCATTTGGGAAGACTTAAGCATGGACTTTGTGTTGGGATTCCCAAAGACTCAAAGACATGTTGATTCAGTTATAGTGGTGGTTGATAGGTTCTAAAAAATATCTCATTTCATTGCTTGTAAGAAAACTGCTGATGCCAGCAATGTTGCTCGATTGTTTTTTAAGGAGATTGTTAGATTGCATGGGGCTCCTTCTTCTATAACTTCTGACCGAGATGTCAAGTTCATAAGTCATTTTTGGAAAGAATTATGAAGGAGATTTGAAACATCCCTCAAGTTTAGCAGCACTTGTCATCCTCAAACGGATGGGCAAACCGAAGTGGTGAACCGCAGCTTAGGAAACATGATTAGATGCTTGGCTGGAGAGAGACCTAATCAGTGGGACTTGGTACTACCTCAAGCGGAATTGGCATTCAATAGCTTGACTAATAGATCAACTGGTAAATCACCCTTCTCTATTGTCTACATTAAAGTGCCAAACTACATTGTTGATTTACTTCACCTTCCTAGTCAGAAGAGTAAGTCAGCTGCAGAATTAGCAGATTTCATTACTAACATCCACACTGAAGTTAAAGAAAAGCTTCAGCAGGCAAATACTAAGTACAAGAGCAATGCTGATAAACATAAGTGCAAGATGGTCTTTGAAGAAGGGGATTTAGTTATGGTTCACTTGAGAAAAAAAAGATTTTCAGTAGGGACTTACAACAAGCTCAAAAGTAAGAAATTTGGTCCTTTCAGAGTTGCTAAAAGGATCGATGACAATGCTTAAGTCATAGACTTGCCACCAGAATTTCAGATATCCACGACATTCAATGTTTCAGACATCTATCATATTTCCCACTTGATGATGCTACCACAATTCAAGTGAATTCGGAGTCGAATCCTTTTCAAGAGAAGGGAACTGATGCAGGAGCATAGCTACACAATTGTTTTCCTTTAAGCCGACAGCTGTAATTGACTTGGTGAAGTGTCAAGATTGTTGCTGATGTGTCAAAATGCTATTTTGTTTGTCTGTTAGCACCATAAAAACGTACCGTTTTGGCTAAGTTGTTTCTAGGAGTATTTCTTTTGCTGGGTGTGTTTGTTAAGCACACTTTTTATATTTTTTCCATATTGTATTCCGTTTTGGATTCAATAGATTTCTCTTGTGTTTCGGTTTGACGAAACCATTCACGTTTATCTCCAAATTTTCATCGACTCTCTACGTCACTAGTACAAGCGAGTAGAGGTAGGCATTTTGGTTTTTCATCTCAATTGATTCACAACTCATAATAGTTAGGCATATTGGTTTTGTTTACATTGCTACTGATTTCGATTGTACGAATCGTTTTTTTAGGGTTTCAATTGTGATTTCGATTTATGAAATGTTGTCAAATCCACAACTATCTGGGAATCTTGTGAAATGTTGTCTATCGTTTTTTAGGAGCATAATTTCTTGTTGTGGCTAATGCTTTTGCTGGTATACTGCTTGATTTGCCTGTTGTTGCTTGAAATCGAGCAGTATACTGTGTTTTTCATTTTTCCCTCTTTCCACTGCTTTTCCAGGTGCTGTTTTTTTTTTTTTTGAAAGGCCAGGTGCTGTTATTTTTACGCTAGTGGGTATTTTGCTAATTTTGGAATGCTTTTGTTTTGGTTGTTTCCTAAGAAGTTTTAGCTTATATAGAATATATACACAATTCTGTGTTTCTTATAGTAATTAATACTAATAGTTTTTTTTTATTTAAAAGAAAACAATTTTTAATACAATTTCTTAAAAAAAAATGTTCAGGAACTATTGATAAGGACAAGTTTTAATCAAGATCACTTACAAAAACTCAAGTATATCTTAGTTTCTGGAAACTTCTTTTCTATCACTACCCGTAGTTTTCTTTTAACTTTCTTGAAATTGAATGCCTTTATGCATAGCAAGGCAAATTATGGCCGGTTATGTGTCGTTTTAGATCTGTTTGTTCCCATGAAGAGATTTTCTTCTTGTTGCAATTCTATACAACATACTATACACTCTATTCTTTGTTGTGTTCTGTAGATTTTAGGTATGACTGCACCTGAGGATGAAATTCTTTGCTTTTTTTTTTTTTTTGCTTCGGAATGCTGATTTCTGATTGCTCTTTTTGGGTTTTGGCAAATTGATGATATTTTCAGGATCACAAGGACCCTGTTAGTTGTGTAATACTGTTTGAAGACAAAATTTTGGGTGCTTCCTTCAATTTGAGTTACTTTTTGTGTTCTTAGAGATGTATTTTGATTGCCTGGAGGCTAGATGAAGTAATCTGGTTAGTTAACTGGGTTTATGAGCAATAGTTCTATAACTGTATCTATGAATATGCATGGGTGTGGCTTGCGACTCCTACTTGTTTTTTATTTATTTTAAGTTTGTTCTTTTTGTTGGCAATTCATTGATGGCTATAGTCCATCATCCTTAACCATGTTCAATGGAGCAGGTGATAACCGATAATTCCTTGAAGCTCAAGGTTAGTGTTTGAAAGCCAAGTAATATTAGTTGCTGATACAAATTGGAGTTCGCCACTTTGTATATATCAATTTTCTATGATGTGCAACTTTCCGATACTGTAACATGTATATCTAAGAATCGCAGCTATAGTATAAAGGAGCTTGCTTAATTGTATCTCAAGTATCTTGTGCTTTTTGGTCTGTTTTGTCATTGTGTTCTCGCTGTCATGCTACATGTTACATTGTCGATGTCATTGTTATGTTGTTTATTCACATTACTAGATAGGGTGGTTTGAAATTGGAGGTGTCCACGGTTCGGTTAAATCGTTCGAAACCGAACCGAACCGAAACCGCAAAAAAAAAACTGAAACCAAAACCGGCGGTTATAAAACTGGTTGGAAACCGGTTACGAGTAGGTTCGGTTACAGTTTAGTCTTCCCAAAAACTGCCGGTTTTATTTATAAAAAAAAAACACATAAAAACCGCCCAAAACCACCCAAACCGTCCAAACCGCCGGTTACAAAACCGAACCCAAACCGTGTATGACGGTTTCGGTTACGGTTTCCCCTCTCCACGGAACCAGAACCGAACCGTTGACATCTCTACTTGAAATTATCCATGTCTAGGACTTGAAATCCCTCTGACATGAGCATGATTTTCAATTCCCGGGCTTGAAAGTCAAATTCCCAGGCTTGAAAGTCAAATTCCAAGGCTTGAATGTCTAATTCCCGGGTTTTAAAGTGCAATTACAGGGTTTGAAAATCCAATTCTAGGCTTCAAATTTAAGCCCGGGCTTCAAAAACTAATGATTTCCAACTCCTGGGCTTGAAAGTCCAATTCCTAGGCTTGAAAGTCTAATTCCAAGTCTTGAATGTCTAATTCTCAAGCTTGAAATCCAATTCTCAAGTTTTAAAGTCAAATTTTAGGGCTTGAAAGTCCAATTACAGACATTAAATTCAAGCCCGGGCTTCCAAACTAATTCCCGGGTTTTAAATACTAATTCTCGGGTTTAATAAGTTAAGGATTTAAGTTTTAAATTATTTTCCTTTACTTTTAAAAGAAAATTAAAAAGTGGGAAAAATTTCACCATACCAATTTTCCCTCATTTAGTTTTTTTTTCTCGAAAATTTAAACAAAAAATAAAAACAATTACACTTATATTTAACCATTCAAACTTTCAACCCACTTTTACTGCCAACCTAGCAAGGACATGGTTTTTTGAGGTAGCTTTCGGGACCGGGTTCCATCTCCATTGGAAGGTCATCGCATTTAGTGACCTCCGAGGTGTTAGAATAATAATTAAAATTCTAGAAATTTTTTAAATAAATGATAAATAGATTCTTTGAAGTCTGGTATTTCACAATTCTCGGGTTTTAAAAACTAATTCCCGAACTTAAGAAATCCAGAGTGAAATTCTCCAATTGAGAAGGAAGCGACTTCAACAAAGTCATTTATAAAGTCACAAATTGCTTTGGTGAAGGTTTCCAAATTTGAATAGGATTCACAGACTCTAAAAGTCAAATATATTCTTGAAACCCTATCTTTTAGGATTCTCGGGTTATAAAAAATAATTCTCGGGCTTCAAAACCTAATTTTCCTGATTTAGAAATGAAAGATTACATTTTTAAATTATTTTCCTTAACTTTTAAAAGAAAATTAAAAAGTAGGAAACGTCACCATACCAATTTCCCCTCATTTAGTATATATATATATATATTGCCATATTCAAACAAACAATAAAAACACAATTACTCTTACGGTAAATACAATTACATTTTCAACATACTTTTACCACCAACCTAGCAAGGACGTGATCTTTTGAGGTAACTTTCAGGATCGGGTTCCATCTCCAATGGAAGGTCACCGCATGTAGTTATTTCTTACAGTGTCAGATTAATTATTAAAATTCTATAAAAATTTGAAATAGATGAAAAATAGATTCTTTGAAGCTCGGTATTTCACTTTGAAACCCGGTATTTCACTATTCTCGAGCTTCAAAAACTAATTACCGGGTTTAAGAAATTAAGGATTTCATTTTAAAATTATTTTCCTTTACTTTTAAAAGAAAATTAAAAAGTGGGAAGCTTCACCATACCAATTTCCCTTCATTTAGTTTTTTTTTTTGTTCTCATATTCAAATAAAAAATAAAAACATAATTACACTTACAGTAAACCATTCAAACTTTCAACATACTTTTACCACAAACTTAGCAAGGACATGGTCTTTTGCGGTAGCTTTCAAGATCGGGTTCCATCTCCAATGGAAGGCTACCACATATAGGTAATTCCCGCGGTTTCCGATTAATTATTAAAATTCTATTTTTTTTTTGAAAAATAAATGAATAATTGATTCTTTGAAGCCCGGTATTTCACAATTCTCGGGCTTCAAAAAATAATCCCCGAGCTTAAGAAATGAAGGATTTCATTTTTAAATTATTTTTCTTAACTTTTAAAAGGGAATTATAAAGTGGGAAACGTCACCATACTAATTCCCCCTCATTTAGTATTTTTTTTTTTTGCCATATTCAAACAAAACATAAAAACATGATTACACTTACAGTAAACCATTCAAACTTTCAACCTACTTTTACCACCAACCTAGCAAGGACATGGTTTTTTAAGGTAGTCATTGGGATTGGTTCCATCTCCAATAGAAGGCCACTGCATAAAGTTACCTCCTACGATGTCCGATTAATAATTAAAATTCTATAAAAACTTGAAATAAATGAAAATAGATTCTTTGAAGCCCGGTATTTCACGATTCCCAGGCCTCAAAAACTAATTCTTGGGCTAAAGAAATTAAGGATTTCATTTTAAAATTATTTTCCTTCACTTTTGAAAGAAATTAAAAAGTGGGAAGCTTCACCATACCAATTTCCCATCATTTAGTATATATTGTTTTGCTCCCATATTTAAATAAAAAATAAAAACACAATCACACTTACACTAAACCATTCAAACCTTCAGCATAGTTTTACCACCAACCTAGCAAGGACATGGTTTTTTGAGGTAGCTTTCAGGACTGGGTTCCATCTCCAATGGAAGGCCACACATGTAGTTAATTCCTGCGATGTCCGATTAATTATTAAAATTCTATAAAAAAAATTAAATAAATAAATAAAAGATTCTTTGAAGCCCGGTATTTCACAATTCTCGGGCTTCAAAAAATAATTTTCGGGTTTAAGAAATGAAGGATTTCCTTTTAAAATCATTTTCCTTTACTTTTTAAAGAAATTAAAAAGTGGAGAAACTCACTATACCAATTTTCCCTTATTTAGAATTAAAAAGTGGTAACGGTAGGATATTAGTGGGAAGATTGAATGGCGAGGTATAAGTATAATTGTGTTTTTATTTTTTGTAAGATTATGAGGGCAAAAAAAAGTATGTAAATGAAGGGAAATTGGTATGGTGAAGTTTCCCACCATTTAATTTCATTTAAAAAAATAAAAGAAAATAATTTAAAAATTAAATTCCTCAATTCTTAAGCCCGGGAATTAGTTTTTGAAGCCCGGGAATCGTGAAATACCGGGCTTCATATAATTTATTTCTCATTTAATTATAATTTTTCTAGGTTTTTAATTATTTTTCAGATACCGCAGGAGGTAACATGAGGTTATCTCCCGCGGTGGCCTTCCATTAGCGATGGATTCCGGTCTCGAAACCTACTTCAAAAGACCATGTCCTTGATTGGTTGGGAGGTCTTTACCACAATTGGTGGTAAGGGTAGGATATTAGTGGGAAGATTGAATGGTTAGTTGTAAGCGTAATTGGGTTTTTATTTTTTGTAAGATTTTGAGGGCAAAAAAAAAAAGTGTAAGTAAATGAAGGGAAATTGATATGGTGAAGTTTCCCACATTTTAGTTTCTTTAAAAAAAAAGGAAAATAATTTAAAAATTAAATTCCTCATTTCTTAAGCCCGGAAATTAGTTTTTAAAGCCCGAGAATCGTGAAATACCGGGCTTCATATAATGTATTTCTAATTTAATTATAATTTTTCTAGGTTTTTAATTACTTTTCAGATACTGCGAGAGGTAACCTTATGTGGTGGCCTTCCATTGGAGATGGATCTTGGTCCCGAAACCTATTTCAAAATACCATGTCCTTGATTGGTTGGGGGACCTTTACCACAATTGGTGGTAAACTAAGGATATGAATGGTGAGATGTAAGTGTAATTGGGTTTTTATTTTTTTGTAAGAATATGATGGCAAAACAAAATGCAAATGAATAGAAATTGGTATGATGAAGTTTCCCACCATTTAATTTCTTTTAAAAAATAGAGGAAAATAATTTAAAAATGAAATTCCCCATTTCTTAAGCCCGGGGATTAGTTTTTGAAGCTCGAGGATCGTGAAATACCGAGCTTCATATAATGTATTTCTCATTTAATTATTATTTTTTAGGTTTTTAATTATTTTTCGAACACCGCAAGAGGTAGGTAACCTCTTGCGGTGGCCTTCCAATGGAGGTGGATCTCGGTCCTGAAACCTACTTCAAAAGACCATGTCCTTGATTGGTTGGGGGACCTTTACCACAATTGGTGGTAATGGTAGGATATTAGTGGGAAGATGGAATGGTGAGGTATAACCGTAATTGGGTTTTTATTTTTTATCAGATTATGAGAGCAAAAAATAAATGTAAATGAATGGAAATTGGTATGGTGAAGTTTCCCACCTTTAAGTTTCTTCTAAAAAAAATAAAGAAAAAAAATTAAAATTTAAATTTCCCATTTGTTAAGCCTGAGGATTAGTTTTTTAAGCCCGAGAATTAGTTTTTGTCATTCTATCCGTATTTTCATCTTTTCACCAGAGCCATATACGACTTTAAAATTGACTTCTACGAAGTCGCTTCCTTCTCTGTTGGGGAATCCAACTTCAGATTTCTTAAGCCCAGACTTTTACTTTGAAGCTTAGGAATTAGTTTTTGAAACCCGAGAATCCTACCTAATTGTTGAATCCTCACCAGAGCAATATGCGACTTTAGATGTGACTTGAACGAAGTTGTTTTTGAAGTCGTATGTTCTTCTATCCAGATTTTCATCTTTTCACCCAAGTCATATGCGACTTCAAAAGTGACTTGTATGAAGTCCATCAATAGCTTTCGGGACCGAGATCCATCTCCAATGAAAGCCACCGCATGTACGAATAATAATTAAAAATCTCAAAAAAAAAATATTTAAATGGAAAATAGTTTCATTGAAGCCTGGTATTCTAGGATTCTAGGCTTTAAAAACTAATGTCCGGGCTTCAAAATTAATGTTCGGGCTTACAAAATGAAGAATTACATTTTAAAATTATTTTTCTTTTTTATACAAAAAATAAAAAGTGGGAAACTACACCGAACCAATTTCCCTTCAATTTTTTTGCTCTTATATTCTAACAAAAAATAAAACACACAATTACATTTACCCTTACCATTCAATCTTCTGACTAATATCCTACTATCAAGGACATGGTCATTTGAAATAAGTTTCGGGACCGGGATCCATCTCCAATGGAAGGCCACCGAATGTAGTTACCTCTAGTCGTGTTTGAATAATAATAAAAATCTGAAAAAAAAATATAATTCAATGAAAAATAGAATCTTTCAAGCCTAGTATTCTAGGATTTCAGGGCATCAAAAATTATAATTATGTGTTTTTTAGATGAAATATTTTAAATTATTCTTCTCTTTTAAAAAATAAAAAAATAAACAATGGAGAACTACACCGAGTCAATTTCCCTTCTTTTTTGCCGTAGTAATTCAAAAAAAAAAATTATATAATTTCATTTACACCGAAGCCTGGGAAATGCTAAGGGGGTGTATTGAATTAGGATGCTCGAAGACATTTAAAGATTTTATAAATCCGGATGTATACAATTTGGACATTTAAAGACTTTAAAAGGGTCTATATTAATCCAGTAGTATTCAATTCGGATTTCTATGGACTTTTAAGGAGTCTTTCCAAATCCAGGTGTATTGAACTGAGACATTAAAAATGTCTATAAAAATCAAGGTATATTTAAATTGGACAAAATTTTAAAGGATTTTCTTAAATCAGGGATTTTAGTGGACTTGATGGTGAAAAGTATGAATATTAAAAGCTATAACAAGTCCATCATTCTCCCCAAGGATTTTGGTGGACTTTAGCTTTCGAAATATATAAAATCTTGTTGGAACCCTTTTATTTTGACATATGACCAGAATTGGTAAATTTATGTGGGTGGGTTTTTCTATCTAGAAAATTATGAAAGTTCTTATTTAGATAGAATGTTATGTTTAATGTTAATCGGCAAAATTTCGTGATTTATAAATATGTATAAAATTTGTTATAAATTTTGGAGTGACCAAATGTCAATATTGATTTATGCTGGACAGATTCGAGAAACAAGAAAAAAAAATGTTTTCATATACAAAATGTTCATGAATTAAATTGATAATTTTAGTGTATCATATCCTATATATCTAGATTATCCATATCAAATTTTGTAAGATTTGAAGTTATAGAGAATTAATTAAAAATTGTGGATCAAATGGTGGTAAGTTGTGATAAGGTTTGGTTTAGAGTTATGCTTTTTTCTTTCTTTCAATATTTTATATGTAACTTTGTTTGGTTATTCAATTAGTTGATTATTGTTTGTTTATATGATTAGTTGAATATACAAAATTAAAGCCCGGTCGTCAAAATTATAATAGAACTTGTTCAAACATTTTGAGGAGCACATGTTTGCAAATATATATTAGAACATAAATATCAATCAGCTAAAAACTCAACTTAACCGTACAAGACATTATTTTCACAGCAGTTAGAAGATACAAATACATACACCACCATCTCCAAAACAACTAAAAACAGTTATACATATTATTATAAACTCAACTTAACCGTACAAGACCATATTACACAACGCATACAATACCATCACCATAACAACTACCAAAGTGAAACTGCTACAACATAATGCTCTGTTATTCAGTCAACCAATGTTAATAATTACCTGCAAAGTTAGTACAGAGCAATAAGCGACTTTAGATGCGACTTTAACGAAGTTGCTTTTGAAGTCTCATGTCATTTTCATCTTTTTACCATAGTCATATGCGACTTAAAAAATGACTTGTATAAAGTCCATCATTAGCTTTTGGGACTGGGATTCATCTTTAAGAAAGGTCACTGCATGTTGTTACCTTCCGCACTGTCCAAATAATAATTAAACATCTCAAAATATTATAATTAAATGGAAAATTGTTTCATCGAGGCCTGATATTCCAGGATTTCCAGGCTTCAATAACTAATGCCCGTGCTTCCAAATTAATATCCGGTCTTAAGAAATGAAGAATTGCATTTTTAATTTTTTTTTCCTTTTTGTAAAATAAATAAAAAGTGGGAAACTATACCAGACCAATTTCCCTTCATTTTTTTTTTGCTCTCATATTTTAACAAAAAAATAAAAACACAATTACACTCACACTTAACCATTCAAACTCCAACCTATTTTTGCCACAACCTAGCAAGGACATGATCCTTTGAAGTAGCTTTCGGAACCGAGTTATGTTTCCAATGGAAGGCCACCACATATAGTTACCTTTAGCGGTGTCCAAATAATAATTAAAATTTTAGAAAATTTATAAATAAATGAAAAATAGATTCTTTGAAGCCCGGTATTTCACGATTCCCGAGCTTCAAAAACTAATTCTCGGATTTCAAAAACTAATCCCCAAACTTAAGAAATGGGGAATTTAATTTATAAATTATTTTCCTTTATTTTTTTTTATAAATGAAATTAAACGTTGGGAAACTTCGTCATACCAATTTCCCTTCATTTACATTTTTTTTCCCTTATAATCTAACCCAAAATAAAAACCCAATTACACTTACACCCCACCATTCAATCTGCCCACTAATATCCTACCCTTATCACCAATTGTGGTAAAGGTCCCTCGACCAATCAAGGACATTGTCTTTTGAAGTAGGTTTTTGGATCGGGATCCATCTCCAATGGAAGACCACCGCATGAGGTGTAACACCCAGTTTTTCAGGCCCAATTGAAAGGCCCAAGTTTTTTTTTTTAAAAAAAAATGGGATAAGCGTGAAATAGAAAAGCCATCAGGTGAGTAAGCCTAGTTGATCTGCATGGCTGACAGGCAGCTGTGAGCTTGGTTAATTAGCTCACAACTTCAGTTGTGTCCTTCCATGAATATATATATATATATATATATATATATATATATATATATATATATATATATATATATATATATATATATGAGGATAAATATTGTGAGAGCTAGAAAGCAGTAGAATCAAGCGAAAGAAAGGAAAGAGAAGAGAAGAAAAGAGAAAAGTCAGTGAAGCTCTCGTAATTTCAGATTTCAGTTGATTCTTCTTTGATATCCAGTTTCTAATTGGATTTTGTGATTGATAGGGAAAGAAGATGAAGGGAACCTAGCATACTCAGTCTAAGATAAGCTTGACGTCTAAGTTGTGAGTGAATTAAGTTTCAGTTTTGTTTTTAACTCAAGTTTACAGTTTTATGCTTTAATTGCTGCAAATCATTTTAAGTTTTTTATTGCTTTTTATGATTGATGGTGAGTATACAGATAACCGAAAATATATATTTTATGCTTATATTAGCATTCAGAATCAGTATATTATTTTTATGAATTATCAAGAAGTGATTATGATTTCTATAAAAGCACCATGTATCTACCTTCCCAGTTATGATTATGGTTGGCTTTTGGGGCCGTTCTACACATGTGTATGTCATGAGTCGCTCTGCATGTGCATGACCAGAGAAAGAGTAATAGAGTCGCTCTGCACTTGTATGACCAGAGAGTCGCTCTGCCCGAGCATGACCAGAGAAAGAGTAATTGAGTCGCTCTGTTCGGGTATGACCAGAGATTATTCATGACTGCGTTTGCCTGAATATATTTCGGCTTACGTATGGAGGATATTCCCGGTACGAATTTGGTGAAGATTAAGATTTTATAAAGCATTTATTCTTATTCAGCAAAGAGAAGCATTCAGTTTATTCAGTTTATTCAGTACAAAAGTAGATATATTATCTTATACCATGTATTGTTGAATGCTTATGGTAAAGTGGTTAAGAAAAGTGTTTTTAAAAGTTTTCATTCACTCACTGGGCGTTAGCGCTCATCCTTTCACTCTTAAATATTTATCCAGGTACCTGCTCGGTTGTGCGGACTCAGAAGTTTTGAGGTAGGCCACTCGATGACATCATGAAGCATAAAAGTCATGCATTTTAAATTTTCATGTACATATTTAATTATATCAGGTCGGCATGGTCGGGACAGTAGGCATGGTCGGGATGGTAGGCATGGTCGGGATGTGGTCGGATTTATACTCGGTCTGTTCGGCCTACTCGGCCCACTTGACCTACTCGGCCCACATGGCCTATTCGGTCTACTAGGCCTACTCGGTTTCTTACTCGGCCTGTTTCATTTCCCACTCGGGATGACTGGTTACTTAGTTTTTAAAGTTGTCGGTTTTTGGTCCGAACGGTCATTTTTGATAAACTTTTTGTAACGGACGAAAATATATGTAAAGAAATTATAATTATGTACATTTTGTACTCTCCAGTATTCTCCTCACATTTTATTTGATTCAAACAAGTAAATCCAATGGAGATTTCAGCATAAAGTTCTTTTATTATGCTAGAGAATGTAGAGCCCATAGGGTTTCCCTTGTACTCAAGAGAGGAGTTGGGACTGCCCACAGGGCCTCTCTCGTACTCAAGAGAGAGGAGTCGGGGTGGGTCCTGTCATGAGGTTACCTTCCGCGGTGTTTGAAAAATAATTAAAAACCTAGAAAAATTATAATTAAATGAGAAATACATTATATGAAGCCCGATATTTCACGATTCCCGAGCTTTAAAAACTAATCCACATGCTTTAAAAACTTATCCCCGGGCTTGAGAAAGGGGGAATTTAATTTTTTAATTATTTTCCTTTATTTTTTTGGGAGACTTCACCGTAACAATTTCCCTTCATTTACTTTTTTTTTTTTAAATCAATCAAAAAATAAAAACACAGTTACACTTACATTAAACCGTTCAATTTTTCAACCTACTTTTACCACCAACCTAGCAAGGACATGGTCTTTTTAGGTAGCTTTCAAGACCGGGTTGCATCTCCAATGGAAGACCACCATATATAGTTATCTCTTGTGGTGTCCGATTAATAATTAAAATTCTATTAAAATTTAAATAAATGAAAAATAGATTGTTTGAAGCCAGGTATTTCACGATTCCCGGGCTTCAAAAATTGTGGCCGGGCTTAAGAAATGAAGGATTTCATTTTTAAATAATTTCACTTTACTTTAAAAGAAAATTAAAAAGTAGGAAACTTCACCATACCAATTTCCCCTCATTTTGTATTTTTTTTTTGCTCTCATATTAAAAAAAAACACAATTACACTTACACTTAACCATTCAAACTTCCAACTTACTTTTACCACCAACTTAGCAAGGACATTATCTTTTGAAGTAGCTTTCGGGACCGGGTTCCATCTCCAATGGAGGGCCACCGCATTTAGTTACCTCATGCGGTGTCCATTTAATAATTAAAATTCTATAAAAAAATTAAATAAATAAAAAATAGATTTTTTGAGGCCCGATATTTCACAATTCTCGTGCTTCAAAAACTAATTTTTGGGTTTCAAAAACTAATTCTCGGGACTAAGAAATTAACGATTTCATTTTAAATTATTTTCCTTTACTTTTAAAAGAAAATTAAAAAAGTGGGAAACTTCACCATACCAATTCCCCCTCATTTAGTATATTTTTTTTTTTTGCTCTCATATTCAAAAAAAAAAATACACAATTACACTTACACTTAACCATTCAAACTTCAAACCTACTTTTACCATCAACATAGCAAGGACATGGTCGTTTGAAGTAGCTTTCAGAACCGAGTTTCATCTCCAATGGAAGGCCAACACATGTATTTACCTCCCGCGATGTCTAAATAATAATTAAAATTCTAGATTTTTTGAAACCTGGTATTTCATCATTTTTGGGCTTCAAAAACTAACTCCTAGGCTTTAAAAACTAATTCTCAGACTTAAGAAATCTGGAGTGGAATTCTCCAACTAAGAAGGAACTAGGAAGTAACTTCAACAAAGTCACTTTTAAAATCACATATTGATCTAGTGCTCAAGTTGAAAATCTTGGTAGAATGACAAGTGACTACAACAAAGTCACTTTTAAAGTCACAAACTGCTCTGGTGAAGGTTTCCAAATTAGGGCAAGCTTCATGGGCTCCAAAAATCAAATGTACGGGCTTCAAAATTAAAGCTCGGGCTTAAATTAAGCAACGGGGAACTACAGCAGATCAAATTCCCTTCATTTTATTTATTTTTTACTCTTATATTCTTACAAAAAATAAAAACACAAATACATTTACACTTCAGGGATAGAATTAACAAATAAGAAAATAAGAAAACAAAAAAGATCATCCTCTTTAGAGAGTAAAAGATAAACCAAGAATTAAACAAATCACCTACAAAATTTATTTATATAATTCATTTTTTTGCAATACATTACAAATGAAATCAGACTCACACCTTTGTCCTACTATTCTGGTACCCATTTTGCATGGGCACGCACACACACACTATATCCAATCTAATTATCTTCAAACTTTTGTTCTTTGTATCTGATATGCCCAGTATCAAATAAACTTACACTATCCATTTGATCGCCATAACGAAGTAACCTAAAATCAAAATATAGGTAGAAGTATAATTAATTAACACGAAGAAAGTTATGAATCAAATACTCACAAAATGCCCCTATGTATTGTTGACTATCAATAAAAGTAAAAAGATTCAATTAGGTAATTTGGTAAATTAATCGGAGGAGTAACAAGCTGGACAATTAAATATTTGAAAGGATTCAAGAATTTTGTAAACATGAAGTCATTATCAAGAAAACGAGAGTTTAGGTCAGATTGCTGACAAAAGAAAAAGGATAAAACTATAAATTATTTTGATCACATAATAGCCTCCTTCCATCCAAAACAAACTTCATTCTCTTTTTCAATCACAAATGAAAAATATTAATCACAAATCTCTTTCAAGCAACATTATCAATAATATTATAGTGCCAATATAAATCTTAACATGTTTAGCTTATTTGCAAAGGATGACCTCAATCCCTTTGGCTTTTTTGAACATTTTGTAATTGTAAACAATAGTAAAAAATCTGGACCAAAGCATGATTTGATTTCTTGAAAGTGTTGTTTGATTTATACATACAATGTGAAAACAGATCAGAATAATCGATAGAAATTAAATCAAACACTCCAAGGGACTAACAACATGACAAAACAAGGCTATCCACCGTTCAAGAAAAATCAAGAAACATAAGTCATGTAAACTCTTCTGAAGCAAAAAGTAAACCAATGAGAAACCAGAAACAGAAACCCTCTTCTGTTGGAGTAGCATGAGCTCCAATGTTCTGACTTGTTCACCTCACTCTTCTTAATTAAGACTAAGATAAGCAAAATAAAACACAGAATGAATTAACAACACATAAACATGGAGATTCGAAAGCAGAAACACATACAATATCAACTAATAATCTAAAACACAACTGAAACAACTCCAAAATTTGGGTCTTCAATCAGGCATAACAGCTATGCAAGCTTCAATGTAACGGCTTTGGAGAAGCTTCAACGGTCATCAATCTCGGTCGTTGCATCTTTGACGGAATCTACCAATGAAATCGCCAACGACGACAGGATTAGGACAACTTCTTCTCTTCGGTGGTGGCGACGACTGTTTCTCTTTGTTGCCTTCGCCTCCTTTTACTTTTTTCCTCTGTTTTCTCAATCACCAAATAGAAAAAATTGATGAGAAAATTTTTAGCAATTACAAGAGAGGGAGTGGTGGGCGATGGGAATGTCGTTTAAGAGAAAAAAAATCCCAAATTCTGTAATGAATTGGATTGTAAGAGTGTAAGGGCTATTTGGTCAATGAAAATTTTTGATGGGTAATTTCGTCATCACAGTTCTATTACGTAGGAAGGGTACTTTAGTCCATCAGAGGCTATTCCATGTATAGTAACCTCTAAAAAGGGCCATTTTTACAAGTTATATATATATATATATATATATATATATATATATATATATATATATATATATAAGTGGACATTTTTACAAGTTTTTTTTATAAGTGGACATTTTTGATCTTTCAATTAGGGGTTGATGTTTTCGGGTTGGGTTGAGACGTAAATTTTAACCCAGCTCAACCCAACCCAACCCAACCCAATATTTGTCAGGTTGGGTTGGATTTGGTTGATCGAGTTGAGCTTTTTAAGTTCAATAGAAAAAAAAGTATTTGAATTCAATTTTTGTTATATCAAAATTCAAATTTAAAATAATTTTTTACCATAATATCATATCACATAGAGTTTAGATTTCTTAAAAGTATCAAAATCAAATAACAACATATATCTGTTGCATAATTAAAAAATTAAAATATAACAATTTATCAAACTTGAAAAGTTTGCATCTAAGCCTCCAATCAATTTTACAATTATAATTGCTTCATCGAATATCTCGTATTTGGAGAATCCTATTATTTATTTCAATCAACATAATAGTTTGAGTTTATATACATTTATTAGACTTTTTTTTTACTAAATTCTTAATCAAATCCTAAGTAAAAATAAAAAATAAAGTATAATTAAGGATGTATCAATTAACACAAAAGATAAAGACAATATAATTGTATGCATGGGCGGAGGGAGAGGGGGGTTGGTGGGGGTCATGGCCTCCCCTCTCTCCAAAAAAACTCTAATGATCTTATTAATATAATTATAAAATATATGAAAAATTTAACTTTTTTTCACTTTGGTCCCTCTAATATTTTTTGTTTTTGTATAATGGCCCCCTTAATCTTGAATTTCTAGCTTCGTCTCTGATTGTATGTTTTAAGGATGTATCAATTAACACAAAATGAGATTTTATATTATATTTAATAATAAATAAAATTATTTAATTTATTTTTTATTATTAATATCGAGTTATCAGGTTGGATTGGGTAATATTTTATTATCTCAACCCAATCCAATCTTAAAAACAATCCAATTCAATCTAATCTAGTCGAGTTAGTCGGGTTAGGTCGGATCGGGTTGAGTTAGGTTGGCAAGACGGTGTTCACCCCTGCTTTCAATACTACTCTATTCCCACTAAAAAAAAATCTCAGTTTGTGAGATGGGATTGATCGATGAAAATACGAGGAGTGAAACAAAGCTTACCTTATTCAGGCCCGGGAGATCTTTTCTTACATCAATTAATATTCAAGTGCGGAATATGTGCTATCTTGTGCCAATCTTTGCCTCTGTTCTTCTTGCACCGTTTTGCCAGTAACCGGCAATCGTAGATGTGCAAATACTCGAGCGTCGGAGGTAGGCCATTCTCTGGCAAGGACATTAGTTTAGGGCATCCGTCAATTTTTAGCCCTTGGAGGGTCGTGAGGTTTTTCAAATCTTCAGGCAGGGCTTTGACTTCTGTAAGATTAGAGAACTGTAGGAATTTAATGGTGGTAGGCCAGCCGTTCTCCGGCAATTGTGTTAGGCGGAAGAAGTTCTGAATAATTAAAGATTGCATTGAGACAGGATACTCTAGTCCTTCCCATTTTAATGGATCAAAGATTTCATCGCATCGGTCGAACTGGAGTGTCTTAAGCGCACAAAGTGGTTGAAACAAGGTTTTCGACAGAGAATTGATATCAGGATAATAGATCTTCAAGGACACTAAAGAGGTAAGTTGAGGCAATGAGTTTAGTGCATTCTCACCACAACCCATCAATTCTAACTCTCGAATATTAGGAAGCACTGGAAGAGCATTCGACTGCGCACAACCAGAGAGCTTCATAGTTGTGACACCAGAGAGCTGGTGAGGCATACTTCTTAACTTATCACAATGATGGATTGTTAGTTTTTTAAGTCTAGGATATTCATTTTCTCCAACAGATACCCATTCTTCCAAGTTTGACATGACAGAGATGCTTAGTTCTTCAAGTGATGGAAACCCCTTGACCTCACCTTCACCACTGAATTCCTGACCCATATATTGGACTTCATCGTTTTTGTAAATTTCAAGATACTTGAGTGAGGGCAGCTGCCCAAATGGTGGAATTTTTCTCCATTTCTTACATTCATACAACCTGAGGGTTGTTAGATACAAGAATAAATGATTCCCAAGCCAACTAGGAAGTTCTGTGCCACTGTAGTACTTTATCGTAAGAGTAGTCAGATTTGTGTGAGGTTGGAGTAGGCCTTTCAGCAACTGATATTCAGCTTCTCCGTTCCGCGGAATGTTGGATCTGTAGGTGTTACTCCACTCCAACTGCAACTCAGAGATATAAGGTTTGTTTTTCAAGTTGTATTCTTCCAAATTGGTAGCATTTTCAAGTCTTGAAATATGAAGTTTTCCTCTAAGATTATTCAGTGAGTTTAACTGATATAGCCCGCATCCGGGGGCTCTACCCACAACAAACGATGATAAGGTTTGGAGAGAAGTTAGCCTTCCAATTCCCTCGGGCATGGATAATAAGTTACGACATGAATCGACATAAAGATGCTGTAAGTTGACCAAATCACCTGTTCTTCTTGGCAACTCAAAAAGTAAGCAACTCTCGATTTTCAAAGTTTGAAGATGGCATAAATTGCATATTGACTCTGGCAAACCTCTAAGCTTAGTAGTGGATAGATCAAGGTACTGTAGAGCAGTCAGATTTCCGATAGATTCGGGGAGACTTCTTAATAAACCGCTGTTAGATAAATCAAGGTATAATAGACTGCTCAGATTTCCGATAGATTGGGGCAAACTTGAAAGTCGCCAGGAAGAAAAGCTTAAATGTCGGAGATTGATTAGGTTTCCGACAGACTTAGGCAACCTTCCTATGTAAGTCCTAGATAAATCTAGGTACCCTAGATTGATCAGATTTCCGATGGAATTAGGTAACTTCTTGAGATTCGTGTGCCCTAGTATTAAAGTTTGTAGGTTGTAAAGGTTGCATATTGATGAAGGAACTGAATATAGGTGAGTGTAGGAGAGATTAAGGTACCTGAGATGTATCATATCTCCTACAGCATTCGGGAGCTTCCTGATCTGGAATATGTTATTTAAACCCAACACCCTCAAGCGTTTCAACCTGTTAAACATTTCACTGGGGACCTGTTCGAACCAACCAACCCTTTGATGCAGCAATAGAAATGTCCGCAGGTTTTTGGATTTGAGGGAGGCCTTAAACATCCCTTGCTCTACCTTGTCACAAATTGATAAACGGCGGGTCTTCTTTGTATTGTTCATTTCAGCATCTTGCACTCTGAGATGGCCACCAACTGAAATGCTTTGTGCTAGATCATGAATGAGGTCATGCATTATGTATTCTGATTGCTTTTGTTGATGACCATTTGCAGATTGAAAGAATGACCTCTTAAACAAAGTATCAAAGTAACTTTGTCCAACAAGTTCCATTGGCATGCGTCCTTCAGGGTGAATGAATCCCTCAGCCATCCATAATCGAACAAGTTTATCCTTATTAAATACGTAGCCCTTAGGAAATAAGGAGCAGTATGTAAAACAAAGCTTCAAATGAGAGGGTAGATGCTGGTAACTCAAATTAAGAGATGGCAAAATACCATTTCCATCTTCAATTGGGTGTAAATCCCATATATCATTACTCAAGATGGCATTCCATTCTTGTTCATCTAACTTGGAGTTTAGGAGGCGCCCGAGTGTCTTTGCTGCTAGAGGCAAACCATGGCACTTGCATGCAATTTTTCTACCAATTTCAACCAAGTTTGGATGGGTATTTGGAATTCCTTTTTCAAATGCATTCAGGTTGAACACTGAGAAACAATCCTCATTTGACATGCCCCACAAAGGATAGTTCGATATATTACCCATGTTTGATGCAACTATCTGGCTCCTGGTAGTTATAATGATTATACTTCCGGCTGCTCCCCATCTAAGTTGCACCAGTAGCTTATTCCAGTCATCCTTGGCATTGTTGCTGTCATCGCAAACATTATCTAACACGAGTAAGTATCTCTTCCCATATAAAAGGATTGCCAGAATTACTTGAAGTGCATTCAGTTGCATCTGTTCATGAGGCTTCAAAGTGATGGATTCTATGATTGCTTTTGCAAGTTGTGTTGCATCAAAAATTTGAGAAACAGAGATCCAAATTCTGATGTCAAAATATTTCTGCATCCAGAGGTCATTATAGACAAGCTGAGCTAAGGTGGTCTTCCCTAGCCCTCCAACACCCACAATAGAAAATATACGCAATGGAGGATTACATAGTAATGGATCAACTGCCAAGAAACTTATTATCTGCTCTTTCTCATGATGTCTCCCAACAATGTTCGACACCTCAGTGAAAGCACTAGTGGACATTTCTCTTCTGACTTCATGTGCTCTCCATCCATCATTTTCTCTAAGATGGAGGTTAAAAGCATCCTTACCAATTTCATCTATTCTTTTTCTTATCTGTTTTATTCTGTGTGCCATATCATGTCGGAATTTAATTTTTGAGGGATCTAGAGAGGAGAAAAACCTGTGCAGCTTGTAGGCTTTGCTAGATTGACTTCCAGTTGCAACATCACGAAGCTTAGCGACAGTTGCAAATTCATCCAGGATGTCATCTGCTTCATAAGCCACATCTTCAAGCCTTGCAAGCCATACTCCCACTGCGTTGCCTTGATTCTGCCATTTGCTTGCATCTTCAAGCACAGCTTGGATCATCGATAAGGTGCTTATGAGCTTTTCTAACTCTCCATCGACACCCCATAGCAGCCCAAGTTCTTCTACAATAGGGGAGGCCAGATTCTGTAACGTAACCCTTAGAAGGGATGCTAGTACAACTTCTCCCATTTTCTTACCGGAAAACTTAGATTAACGAACAAGGAGATCAACAACAGAAAGCAATATTAGCCAAAGAGGGGATTGTGGTAATGTAACAGAAGCACAATGCTATATGATGATATTCGGGAAGTTTGACTTTGTAATGATTGGTAGAGTTGTCCTTGGTCTATTTTTTTTCTCATTTGTTATTATTATTTTTTGTTTCATTTTGGCACCACTTGTATTAGTAAACAATGAATTACTCCATGTCTGAAGTCATCAAGGTTTGGTAAACCCAGCTCCCTAGACTCGTTCAAACAAGCCTACTTGGTCTTTAATCTTTGAAGTTACTTGCTCGACTACTGCCTATCAAGTATCAAACAACACCAGGAGATCAACTAACCGACAAACTTTACTAACGATTTTGCATCATTTGGGATGAAAATTTCAAACTATGACAAAATGCATGTTCAACGCATTCAGATTATGTTGGCTTGGTCTGCATTCTCAAAATCACGTGTTTCCACTTCATACTATATTTTTGAGTTATGTTATGTTTTGGAGATTTAAGGGTGCAAACAGACAGTGGCATTATTTGGTTTCTGCTCAGCACATTAATGTAGGTTTATAATTAATTAGAACTAATTCTTTATGACTGAAAATAGGCAAATGCTGTGCTATTTCTCTGAGTCTTTGTAGTTTTTATCTGTTTTTTACTTTCTCATAATGTTTCCTTCCAACAAAAATGTGATTCTTTGCGACTTCCTGATCAGAGTATCAGACCAGCGGTGAACTTGCAATTTTGGACGAATTACTTCAGTAGTTGTATGATTCTGGGTGTTCTGTGCTCAGGAGATGACCCACACACTTGACATCTTTTAGGTTACTGTCCCAACACTAAACACATTTAAGATTTCCATATGCTGGATTGCCTATGTTAGTGTGCTTTCAACAATTTTCATAAGTGTTTCGCATATGCGATATAGGATTCTTCTGGATTAGCGAAAATACTCCTATGAGTATACCGGTGGTATTTTTGCTGAGGAACAATTTTCTGCAATAACTATGAGATATAGTTAATATCCAACGAGAGATGATTGTGCTTACAATTTCTGATTTTCTGCCGAGAGGTAAGGTAAAGATTTAACTGTTTGATTTTTTTTTTTTTTTGGGTAAATTAACTGTTTGAATTTGGTAGATGCAAACATTATAAATTGTTATATTTCTCACATGCATCATTGTCATAAAGAGGATCCTTTTCTGCAATTTGCATCATGATCATATGTTTGTCAGGTTGCTTTAAAACTATCTATAAAATGGATATAGATCGGAAATTTTCCTTTAGTAGATCATAAGTAGCTCACAGTTGTTCCACAATGATATGGACACGTTTATATTTTTTACTAAATAGTCAATTTATCTGTATTTTCAATTATTTAACTTTGTTTTTTATGTGTGCCTATACATAAATGTTTGAATTCATCATATCTACTAATTGTAAGTTAAATAGGCATTCTTAAGCTTCAAACACATCTACCAAGTGGATGCAGATTGAAATGACCCATACATCTTATGAAAAAGAAAATCTTCAATTAGTTTGATTTCTTCAACTTTTAATATTTTATTCTAATGATGCAGGTATTTTTCACTCTTAATCTATCCAAATTTTAATTGAATGTGTTATTGTGGCATTGAAACACGTTCATTAAATGGCTGTAGGTAGAATGTTGTGTTTATATCTTAGATAGACACATTTCAATTTAATTGATTCATGTACCCATTACATTTCAATTTATATATATGTTTTTGCTTTTATCGTATTTATTGATTTTTATGTCATGCCTTGTGGATTTTCACACTTTCATCAAGTGGCTTTATTGGAATAAGATGTGATTATATTTTTTAGGACAATCCTCAATTTTATTATTGGGCAACATGGGTCTGCTACTACTGTCATTGGGATAGGTCTGGCATTGGTTACCTATGCAGTTCACTTGCAGGTTAGTAACAGATTTTTTCATTGCTCAAGTGATCAAATTGATTGGCTTTAATATCTTCTATTTTTATGGGAGAAACACTACTTATATCAGTCTGCTTTGATTCACATTTTCTCAATTCATATAGAGATTCTGTCAAATTCTGTTATCATCACCCCCACGTGCATTATGGCTTATATATTGACCAATTCTTATGAGATTGTGGTTTTTGTAATTGTTGTGGTTGCTCCCTGCTTTAAATTATGCTATATAGTTTAGCTAGTTCAACATCACATTATTCACATTACAGGAACAAGCCTGTGATATCAACTTCATTAATTTTTGCCTGTTTCTTCTTGTCTTCTTCAGTGTAAAGAAAGACTGATTGCAATCCACATAGCTCAAAACGAAGCAATCGACTTGGATTCAGTATTAGCAAAGAGGTATTTTATCGAGAACAAATCATAATTTATTATGTGAAAGAATGCTGTATTCTCAACAAAATTATGATCATGGAATTTCCAAGAGATCTCAGTGAAGAAAAAACAAAGTCCAGAAAATGTACAAGTAATCAATGTCATGGCTTAATAAACAGAGATTACATTGGACTTGAATAGGAGCTATGATTCTTGTCTAATATAGTTTGTACTGTTCAAGGTTTCGAATTTAGAAACTTCTTAGGATTCTTTCTCTGCATTTGATGAAGTTATCATCTCTGACTTGTTCCTCATTTGTGGGGCTTTCCTATTTTCACTATTGTGCTGTTAGCCTGTTATAAAGTGACCCTTTGATTTATGTGATTTTAGGTGTTTGTTTGTTCATTATTAGTTTAATCTTTTTCGGATGTCTAAATATTTTGATGTGTCAATGTCAAAGCATAATTTGTTTAATCAAGTTCCATTATTTGAGAGGTTTCCAAAAGGCTAAAAGCAAGCTCTCCGTTTGCCGCCCATTTTTTTTTTCTTTTTTGAAAGTTTCCTTAATTTTTGTTGAACTTGGTTTATGTTGATTTTCAGGATCCCCTCAAGTTCTTGAGTAACATGGAACCAACACTTCTTAAGATAGTTGTCTGATGGAAGATTTATTTTTCTCTTGCTATTTATGTATATTTGCTAGCAGAAGTCGTAACCCATAATAATATATTCCTAATCTGTCATTGTGTTGTAGGCTTGTTCATGTTTTGTAGTCCAGCAAAGACCAAAAAAGAAAAATGAGGAATCAAAAATCATGGGGGTCCATTTTTTATGAAATTTTGTATTTGTAGATTACAGCATTTTCAAATCCAAATACGTAACAAGTTGGAACTAACTGTATTAGACACGTGGCGAAATATTACTGATTGGTGAGGAGCTAAGGCTGACGTGGAGGTCACTTTTGTTTGGCGTTAGTTTGGCTTAGACATGCGGTTCGATGATCCCGTCAATATTGGACGGTTACGATTGAGCCAGGTGGATGAGCTGTGGCTGCCAGTTGTTTCCCCTCTGCTTCAAAATCAGAGAAATTAGAAAAGCCTAGAAATAGAAAAACAGTTACAAAAAAAAATCTCCAATTTGTGAGATTGGATTGATCGATGAAATCAAACAAAGCTTACCTTATTCAGACCCGGGTGATCTTTTCTTACATCAATTAATATTCAAGTGCGGGACATGTGCTATCTTGTGCCAATCTTTGCCTCTGTTCTTCTTGCACCGTTTTGCCAGTAACCGGCAATCGTAGATGTGCAAATACTCGAGCGTCGGAGGTAGGCCATTCTCTGGCAAGGACATTAGTTTAGGGCATCCGTCAATTTTTAGCCCTTGGAGGGTCGTGAGGTTTTTCAAATCTTCAGGCAGGGCTTTGACTGCTGTAAGATTAAAGAACCGTAAGAATTTAATGGTGGTAGGCCAACCGTTCTCCGGCAATTGTGTTAGGTCGAAGAAGTTCCAAATAATTAAAGATTGCATTGAGACATGACACTCTAGTCCTTCCCACTTTGATGGATCAAAGATTTCATCGCATCGGTCGAACTGGAGTGTCTTTAGCGCACAAAGTGGTTGAAACAAGGTTTTCGGCAGAGAATTGATATCAGGATAATAGATCTCCAACGACACTAAAGAAGTAAGTTGAGGCAATGAGTTTAGTGCATTCTCACCACAACCCATCAATTCCAACCGTCGAATATTAGGAAGCATTGGAAGAGCATTCAATTGCTCACAACCAACGAGCTTCATAGTTGTGACGCCAGAGAGCTGGTGAGGCATACTTCTTAACTTGTGACATAGATGGATAGTAAGTTTTTTAAGTCTACGATATTCATTTTCTCCAATTGATACCCATTCTTCTAAGTTTGACATGCTAGTGATGCTTAGTTCTTCAAGTGATGGAAACCCCTTGACCTCACCTTCACCACTGAATTCCTCACCCATATATTCGACTTCATCATTCCTGTCAATCGCAAGATCCTTGAGTGAGGGTAGTTGCCCAAAGGATGGAAATTTTCTCCATTTCAGACATTGATGCAACTTGACAGTCGTTAGATACAAGAACGATGGATCCCCTAGCCAACTAGGAAGTTTTGTGCCACTGTAATAATTTATCTCAAGCGTGGTCAGGTTAGTGTGAGGTTGGAGGCTTTTCAGCAACCCATTTTCAGCTTCTCTGTCCCGTGGAATGTTGGATCTGTAGGTGTTACTCCACTCCAACTGCAACTCAGAGATATAAGGTTTGTTTTTCAAGTTGTATTCTTCCAAATTGGTAGCATTTTCAAGTCTTGAAATATGAAGTTTCAGTGAGTTTAACTGATATAGCCCGCATCCAGGGGCTCTACCCACAACAAACGATGATAAGGTTTGGAGAGAAGTTAGCCTTCCAATTCCCTCGGGCATGGATAATAAGTTACGACATGAATCGACATAAAGAAGCTGTAAGTTGACCAAATCACCTGTTCTTCTTGGCAACTCAAAAAGTAAGCAACTCTCGATTTTCAAAGTTTGAAGATGGCATAAATTGCATATTGACTCTGGCAAACCTCTAAGCTTAGTAGTGGATAGATCAAGGTACTGTAGAGCAGTCAGATTTCCGATAGATTCGGGGAGACTTCTCAATAAACCGCTGTTAGATAAATCAAGGTATAATAGACTGCTCAGATTTCCGATAGATTGGGGCAAACTTGAAAGTTGCCAGGAAGAAAAGCTTAAATGTCGGAGATTGATTAGGTTTCCAACAGACTTAGGCAACTTTCCTAAGCACGTGCCAGATAAATCTAGGTATCCTAGATTGACCAGATTTCCGATGGAATTGGGCAACTTGTTGAGTCTTGTGTGACTCAGTATTAATGTCTGTAGGTTGTAAAGTTTGCATATTGATGCTGGAACCGATTTGAGGGAGGAACGCTTGAGATTAAGGAACCTGAGATGCTTCATATCTCCTATAGAATTTGGGAGCTTCTTGATCTGGAATATTTTATTTAAATTCAACACCCTCAAGCATTTCAACCTGTCGAACATTTCACTTGGGAACTGTTCAAACCATTCACCTCCTTTATGCAGCAATAGAAATGTGCGCAGGTTTTTGGATCTGACACTGGCCTTAAACATATTTTGCTCTAACCTGTCACATATTGATAAATGGCGGGTCTTTTTTGTATTGTTCATTTTGGCATCTTGCACTCTGAGATGGCCACCACCTGAAATGGTCTGTGCTAGATCATGAATGAGGTCATGCATTATGTATTCTGGTTGCTTTTGTTGATGACCGTTTGCATATTGAAATAATGATCTCTTAAACAAAGTATCAAAGTAACTTCGTCCAACAAGTTCCATTGGCGTGCATCCTTCAGGGTGAATGAATCCCTCTGCCATCCATAGTCGAACAAGTTTATCCTTGTTAAATACATATCCCTTGGGAAATAAGGAGCAATATGCAAAACATCGCTTCAGATGAGAGGGCAAATGCTGGTAACTCAATTTAAGTGATGGCAAAATACCATTTCCATCTTCAGTCGAGTGTAAATCCCATATATTATTATTCAAGATGGCATTCCATTCTTGTTCATCTAACTTGGAGTTTAGGAGGCCCCCAAGTGTCTTTACTGCTAGAGGCAAACCATGGCACTTGCGTGCAATTTTTCTACCAATTTCAACCAAGTTTGGATAGGTATTCGGATTGCCTTTTTCAAATGCATTCAGATTGAACACTGTGAAACAATCCTCATTTGACATGCCCCGCAAAGGATAGTTCGATATGTTACCCATGTTTGATGCAACTATCTGGCTCCTGGTAGTTATAATGATTGTACTTCCGGCTGCTCCCCATCTAAGTTGCACCAGTAGCTTATTCCAGTCATCCTTGGCATTGTTGCTGTCATCGCAAACATTATCTAACACGAGTAAGTATCTCTTCCCGTATAAAAGGATAGCAAGAATTACATGAAGTGCATTCAGTTGCATCTGTTCTTGTGGCTTCAAAGTGATGGATTCTATAATTGCTTTTGCAAGTTGTGTTGCATCAAAAACTTGAGAAACAGAGACCCAAATTCTGATGTCAAAATATTTCTGCATCCAGAGGTCATTATACACAAGCTGAGCTAAGGTGGTCTTCCCTAGTCCTCCAACACCCACAATAGAAAATATACGCAATGGAGGATTACATAGTAATGGATCAACTGCCAAGAAACTTATTATCTGCTCTTTCTCACGATCTCTCCCAACAATTTTCGATACATCAGTAAAAGCACTAGTGGACATTTCTCTTCTGACTTCATGAGCTCTCTCTTTTTCGCTCTCTCTAAGACGGAGGTTGGCTGCATCCTTACCAATTTCATCTATTCTTTTTCTTATCTGTTTTATTCTGTGAGCCATATCATGTCGAAATATAATTTTTGAGGGATCTAGAGAGGAGAAAAACCTGTGCAGCTTGTAGGCTTTGCTAGATTGACTTCCAGTTGCAACATCACGAAGCTTAGCGACAGTTGCAAATTCATCCAGGATGTCATCTGCTTCATAAGCCACATCTTCAAGCCTTGCAAGCCATACTCCCACTGCCTTGCCTTGATTCTGCCATTTGCTTTCATCTTCAAGCACAGCTTGAATCATTGATAATGTGCTTCTGAGCTTTTCTAACTCGTCATTGACACCCCATAGCAGCCCGAATTCTTCCACGATAGGGGAGGCTAGATTCTGTAACGTAACCCTTAGAAGGGATGCTAGTGCAACTTCTTCCATTTTCTTGCTTGAAAACTTGATTAACAAACAAGGAGATCAACAACAGAAAGCAATAGCCAAAGAGGGGATTGTGGTAATGTGATGGAAGCACAATGCTACATGATGATATTCAGGAAGTTTGACTTTGTAATGGTTGGTGGAGTTGTCCTTGGTCTATTTTATTCTCATTATTATTATTTTTTGTTTCGTTTTGGCACCACTTGTATTAGTCAACTATGAATTACCTCCATGTCTGAAAAGCCTACTTGATCTTTAATCTTTGAAGTTACTTGCTTGACCACTGCATTCAGATTTTGTTGGCTTGGTCTGCATTCTCATGATCACATGTTTCCACTTCAAACTATAATTTTGAGTTATGTGTGTGTTTTGGTGATTTAAGGGTACAAAATAGTCAATAGACTGCGGCATTATTTGGCTTCTGTTCAACACATTAATGTAGGCTATAACTATAGAGTGTAAATTTGTTTATTTATGCCGAGTTCTGATCATTTTCTTAAATTTGAAGCTGAAACAATTCTAGTCTTTGTATTATCTTTTGGTGATTTAGGAGAATATTAATCCACATGGACATGTGATTACATCTTGATATTTGTATAAGAGAATATGGATTATCACATTTTCATCTATTTGTAATATTATATATCACAGGTAATTGAATCTTGAAAAGGAAAGCATTTATTTGTTGTATTTTGTTTAATTATAATATTAATTAATTGTATATGAGATTGTTTAGCTAATAAATTTCATTTTTGTTGTTAATTTTTTGTATTTTGGATGCAAATTTCAGCTGGTAAATTTCCCTGCTAAAAAAGTTATGCTCAGGAGAGGTTTGAGCAAAGTGGCTCTTTCATTTTTGTGAGCGACTCTCTTTCATTTTTGTGATAGGATTTTGAGTCTTACTTTCACTCTTTAAATCCCCATTTCACTCTAGTGAGAATTGCATCCATGAAATTAGGTCGCATAATTGTGATTTAATGGTTTTCAAAACATTGGTATTGTATTGCTTATTACTCTATTAGACAAATATTAATTTTTATTGCTTTTATTACATCGTGCATCACATCAAGTCCCATACTACGCATTTATCAGGTTTATGGTGATATAATATTTGTTGTGGAGTTGCTTTGCAAGCATTTACCAAGCTGTGTAATTCATGTGTGTGGGGTTATTATATAAAACAAAAAAAATTAGAGGGATCAAAGTGAAAAGGGTTTTACATTTGGTAATAAATTTATAAATGATTTTTAAAGTTTAAGTTTTAGAGAAGGGGCCAAACCTCCCTTGGCTCAACCTGGCTATATTTGTACCAATTTTTCTCTAACTCACAATATGGAAATATTTATAACATACTGTTACATACTTACATATCATCATATTCAGTGTTTTACTAAATTAATTAATAAAAGGTGTATTAATATATAAAGATACATTTAACCAAATAAAAATTAAATTAATTATACTTACCTATTTTTTTTTTTTTTGTAATTATACTCATTTAATCAAAAGTACATAATGTATTAAATCAAACATACATTTCATTCATTTAATCAATTCTTTGTAATTGTATACATTTTACCAACCAAATATTCATTATGCGTTATACTGATATAATCAATTAAAGATGAATTAATTTATTGAAGATACATTTATGATTTAGCCGGTAAAATTTAAATCTATTGTACTTGACTATTTAATGGAATAAAATTCATTGTAATTATGCTCATTTAATCAAACTATCAATTACATTAAATAATTTCTTGTTGTAATACCATAATTCAATCCTATAACTTTGAAGTGGATTATGCTAAATTAGAGATGAAAGGGCTCAAAAAATAAATAGCACTTTTTGGAGGTGACGTTTCAACGCTGTCACTGTTTTAATTACTTATATTTAAAATGCACCAATTATGGTGAACGGATAAAAATACCCCCAATAGTTGTTCCATCAAAATCTTTCATTCATTTTTTACAGTGAGAGTTATGAAATAGAGAGAGAAAGTTTCGTTGAAACTCAGGCGCTACGCAGATGCATTCGGGGGGTCGAGCTTCCCGTCGAACTCGCGGTGGTCGAGCTGCCCGGTCAGCTCGCGGAGGGGCAGGGGGCAGCGCCCCTGAAGCTCTTTTTTTCTGGTCAGTACTTCAAAAAAAATATTCTCGATCATTTGAAAAATATGTTTGATTCATTGAAAAAAAATCCACGATTCTTTCTAATATATGTTCGAATTCGCTACAAATATACTCGATTTAACTAAACCTGATTTTCTGGAAAAAAAATCTCGATCCTTTGAAAAAAATCTCGATCCTTTGAAAAAATTTCCCGATCCTTTGAAAAAATTCCCGATAATTTGACAAAAATTCCCGATCCTTTGAAAAAATTCCCGATAATTTGACAAAAATTCTCGATCCTTTGAAAAATATTCTCGATCCTTTGAAAAATATTATCGATCCTTTGAAAAATATCTTCGATCCTTTGAAAAATATCTTCGATCATTTGAAAAATATTCTCGATCTTTTGAAAAATATCTCGATCTTTTGAAAAATCTTCTCGATCTTTTAAAAAATCTTCTCGATCTTTTGAAAAATCTTCTCGATCTTTTGAAAAATCTTTTCAATCATTTGACAAAAATTATCGATCCTTTAAAAAATATTCTCGATCCTTTGAAAAATCTTCTCGATAATTTGACAAAAATTCTCGATCATTTAAAAAATATTCTTGATCCTTTGAAAAAAATTCTTGATCCTTTGAAAAAAATTCTTGATCCTTTGAAAAATATTCTCGATTCGATCATTTGAAAAAAATCTCGATCCTTTGAAAAAATTCTCGATCCTTTGAAAAAAATTCTCGATCCTTTGAAAAAAATTCTCGATCCTTTGAAAAAAATTCTCGATCCTTTGAAAATTTCTTAATCCTTTGATAAATGCTCGATTCTTTTAATTTTTTCAAAAATATACTCGATTCTTTCAAAAATAAGCTCAATCATATTAAAAAAAAATCTCAATTTGGCTACAAATATGCTCAATTTAACTAAACATTATTTTAAAAAATAAAATGCTCGATCCTTTGAAAAATAAAATGTTCATACATGTTCATACATATTCATACAAATACTGGACAACAAATCATAATGAATGGATACATTGTTAAACCACAAAGAAATATATAAACGAAGATCACAAATATAGGTTATCTTCTTCTGCAGAATCTGAAGAGATACACGTTTTTTTAGAGAGAGCGAGATGAGTTATCGTTTTCAAAGTGTAGATGAAAACACAATAGGATTAAAAAAATAGATTATTTAAGGGCAAATTGGGTTGTTCACCATAATAGGTGTCTTTTAAACTTAAGTTTTTAAAACGGTGACATCACTGCAACACACATAAAAAAAGGTGACATATCTCATAATTTCCACGAGATGAAATCTATCTAAACTTAAATTTCAAGAAAAAAACAAGTAACATTACTAGATTTAGGGTCTGTCCTATAATTGTTTTTCAATCCGTTTTCGTCTTTATTCTCCAAAAACAATTTCAAAATCGTGTTCGGTTACTATTTTTCAAATTTTTTTTTAAAAAAACTCACCTTTATTTTATGTTAGTAACCGTTTTTCATTAAAAAAAAACTCACCTTTAATTCGTGTTCATCATTTTTTTTAACTCATTTATATTTCTTTTTTTTTCTTCTTCGACGATATTCTCCGTCACTCTTCTTCCTCTTCGTATTCTTTTTCTTCTTCTTCTTCCTATTCTTTTAATTCGTATTCAGTAACCGTTTTTTTTTTAAAAAAAAAAACTCGCCTTTATTTACTTTTTTTTTTCTTCTTTTTTGACGAAGTTCTCCGTCACTCTTCTTCTTCTTCTGCCAAGCAAATTTCACCACTAACATATGAAACAAAACGAAAAATCTAAAATCTAAGCAAACAAAACGAAAAATCTCTTCTTTGTCCAAGCAAATTTAAGCAAATTTCACCAATAGCAAATGAAAACAAAACGAAAAATCTAAAATTCAAACTACTGCTTCTTCTTTTTCTTCCAAGCAAATTAAAACAAATTTCACCATTAGTAAATGAAAACAAAACGAACAAAGCAAACAATCTAGAATCCATGCTTTTTCTTTTTCTTCTCCATGCTTCTTTTTCTTCTTCTTATTCTTCTTCTTCGTCTTCTTATTTTTCTTCTTCTTCTTCTCCATACTTCTTCTTCTTTTTCTTTTTCTTCTTCTCCTTCTTCATGTTTCTTCTTATCCTCCTCCTTCTTCTTCTTCTTCTCCATGTTTCTTCTTCTTCTTCTTCTTCTTCTTCTTCTTCTTCTTCTTCTTCTGCTTCTTCTTCTTCTTCTGCTTTTTCTCCAACTTTTTCTTCTTCACCATGCTTCTTCTTCTTCTTCTTCTGCTTATTCTTCTTCTTCTGCTTCTTCTCCAACTTTTTCTTCTTCACCATGCTTCTTCTTCTTCTTCTTCTTCTTCTTCTTCTTCTTCTTCTTCTTCTGCTTCTGTTTCTTCTCCAACTTTTTTCTTCTTCTTCTTCTTCTTCTTCTTCTTTTTCTTCTTCTTCTTCTTCTCCTCCTTCTTCTCCTTTTTCTTCTTCTCCTTCTTCTCCTCCTTCTTTTCCTCCTTCTTCTCCTCCTTCTTCTCCTCCTTCTTCTCCTCCTTCTTCTCTTTTTTCTTCTTCTCCTTCTTCTTCTCTTTCTTCTTCTCCTTCTTCTCCTTCTTCTCCTTCTTCTCCTTCTTCTCCTTCCTCCTTCTTCTCTTTCTTCTCCTTCCTCCTTCTTCTCCTTCTTCTCCTTCTTCTTCTTCTTCTTAATTTCATCAATAGCAAACGAACACAAAACTAAAAATTTCATCAATAATAGCAAATGAAAACAAAACGAAAAATCTAAAATTCAAGCAAACAAAACGAAAAATCTAAAATTCAAGCAAACAAAAGCAAACAAAATGAAAATTCTAAAATACACCAATAGCAAACGAACACAAAACAAAAAAAAATCTCCAATAGCAAATGAAAACAAAAAGAAAAATCTAAATTCAAGCAAACAAAATGAAAAATCTAAAATCCATGCTTCTTCTTCTTTTTTTTCTTCTTCTTCATCCAAGCAAATTTATGCAATTTTCATCATTAGCAAATGAAAACAAAAGGAAAAGTCTAAAATCCAAGCAAACAAAACGAAAAGTCTAAATTCCAAGCAAACAAAACGAAAAATCTAAAATCCATGCTTCTTCTTCTTCTTCAAAACGAAAAATCTAAAATCCAAACAAACAAAAAGAATAATCTCTTCTTTGTCCAAGAAAATTTCACTAATAACAAATGAAAACAAAATGAAAATTTTAAAATTGAAGTAAATTTTACCGATAGAAAATGAAAACAAAACGAAAAATCTAAATTCCAAGCAAACAAAATGAAAAATATCTTCTTCATCCAAGCAAATTTAAGCAAATTTCGTCAATAGCAAATGAAAACAAAACGAAAAATCTAAATTCCAAACAAACAAAACAAAAAATCTAAAATCTAAGAAAAATTTTTAAAATGAAATCAAAACAAAAAAAATCTAAAATCCAAGCAAACAAAACAAAAAACCTAAAATCCAAGAAAATTTCTTCAATTGAAAACAAAACAAAAAAAATCTAAAATCCAACCAAAGTTCTTCTTCGTCCAAGCAAATTTAAGCAAATTTCACCAATAGAAAATGAAAACAAAATGAAAAATCTAAAATCCAAGCAAAAATCTTCTTCGCCCAAGCAAATTTAAGCAAATTTCACCGGTAGCAAATGAAAACAAAATGAAAAATCTAAAATCCAAGCAGATAAAATGAAAAATCTAAAATCCAAGTAAATTTCTTCAAATGAAAACAAAACAAAAAAATCTAAAATCCAAGCAAACAAAACGAAAAATCTAAAATCAGAGCAATTTTATTCAAATGAAAACAAACGAAAATTCTAAAATCCAAGAAAATTTCTTCTTCTTCTTCTTCTTCCAAACAAATTTAAGTAAATTTCTCCAATAGCAATTGAAAACAAAACAAAAAATCTAAAATCCAAACAAAGTTCACTGCGATATACATCATCATCCAAGAAAAACAACTCGATTTTTTTTTGTTTATTTTTTCTTCTCTCCCTCAAAACCAATAGAATAAGAATACTCGATTCACATTCTCGACGTTTTTAGGAACTTTCGGCATGTCTGATTCGTCAAAGCTTCTAGACTCGAGTCAGTTCCGAGTGACAAGAACACATGACAACATCGTAAGAGGGCTTGGTCGAGGTCAAAAGTGTTGAGACCCAAAAATGTTAGGTTTTGGTTCGTATTCTCAAATGAACCCAATTGATCCAAATAAAACTCAACTGATGTGGAGCTTCCTAAAGACGTGGGAAACGTTTGGAAGTTGGAATGATGTTGTTTGAGGTAGGTTGAAGACCAGAAGAACTGAAAAAATGAAAAACGAGGTGCATTCCAAGTGACTTGTAACGGTTCAGGAAGCTGGTGTACAACCTTGACCCAAATCGTAGTCAATCATAAGCATGCGTAAAATGGGAAATCTTCGGTGGACAAGGAAAATGTTCTTTTAGAAAGTTTTTATGCATGAAAGAAAAGAAATACTCTTTACAAGGAGACTTGTCATAAAAAGAAAAATATTTATATGAAATAAGTAAGTCTTGTATGTTTAGGAGTATGATTTCTTTTTATCTTAAACTCTTTGTAATTAGTATAAATAGACCTTATGATTAGGTTATTTTGTGTGGAGAAAAAGAATATCATGTAACATCAGAGAGTAGTGAGATCCGGTTGAGAGACCCATGAGAATATCTGGGGAGGGAGATCTAAGGGAATATTCGTGGATCAAGTTAGAGATCCGTGAGTGATATTCAGGGGAGACCTAGGGATATTAGGGTTTCTTAGTGAGGATCATATGAGTGTTGTGAGCGTGGTTTGGGGTTGAGGTGTAAGAGAGAATCCTGGAGTATATGTTTGTAATAATTTATCATATAGTGGAACTTTCTCTGTTGTCCTAACGACCCGTGGTTTTTTACCTGATTTGGATTTTTCACGTATATCTTGTTTTGTGATTAGTTTATTTTCTCTCATCTATTTTTCTACTACAAACGTTATTAATTACAATGAGTTAGGGGTGAATATTAGGCACGATACTTCTACGATCATCAGTTCAAAATTTCCAACAAGTGGTATCAGAACCTTGGTCGGCGATGACGGTTTCAAGTCTTTACGGGATGCCATATGAAGGACTTGGTAGCCACAATTTGGCGATGGTAGTGTCAAGTTATTACAGGAGATCGTATGGAGGACTTGGTGGTATTAGAATGATGATTCATGGTTGCCTAGTATGGTTTATCAAAGGAGATACGTCTTGAAAGCGGTTTCAAACTCGGTAGGGTTTGATGAAAAGAAGAAAAGAAGAAAAAAGATAGAGGAGAAGTTTGGCTTATGGTGGCAGATATGAGTCATGGAGATATAATTTGGGTTACACAAGGCGATTTTTTAAAAAAAAACTCCTGTATGGATATTAAAAGAAAATTGAACGATCGAAGTCTTTGGTATGCTGTGGGGCTTATCCGGCAAAGCACCCCTGATTCTAGTAACAAGTATTTCACCAGGTATGTGACCCAAGGACAAAAGATCTTTAACAAGGGTTGGGTGATGTAAGGACATGTTTATCCTTTTGTCAGTTTACCCCACTGATCATGGAAAATGATATTTTGTTGCTAGTGATCCATAATTGTGCACAAGACATTGGTCATAAAGTGATGCAATGTGTATTGTGGACAAGGATGTTGATGGCTGACGAACTCCCTGGTAATCTGACGTGAAAAGTTGCACCACAATTTCGATAAGTTATTTTCAGAACAACGAAAACAAAAAAGATAAGTTATTTTCAGAACAACGAACACAAAAAAAAAAATTAGATGGTTCGTTCCTAATTGGTTATACCTTGTGGTGGGGTATGATGATTCTCGGTATGGAGAGTCATGACTGTGGATAAAGTTTTGAGAATTCAAGCCAAATAGGAGAATTGTTAGGTTTTGGCTCATATTCTTATATGAACCCAATTGAACCAAACAAAACTCAATTGATGTGAAGCTTTCTTGAGATGTGGAAAACGTTTGAAAGTTGGGATGGTGTTGAGGGAGGTTGAAGACCAAAAGAACTGAAGAAACAAAAAACGCGGTGCATTTCAGGTGACTTGCAACGGTTTAGAAATTGGGTGCATAACCGTGACCTGAATCGTAGTCAATTATAAGCATGCGTGAAACGGAAAATCTTTGGCGGACAAAGAAAGTGTTCTTTTGGGAAGTTTATGTACTAGAAAGAAAAGGAATCCTCTTTACAAGTCTTCTTGTAAAGAGTTGTCGTAAAAAGAAATAGTATTTATGTGAAACAAGTAAGTCTTGTACGTTTATGAGTAGGATTTTGTTTTATCTTTAAACCCCTTGCAACTATTATAAATAGACCTTATAATTAGGTGATTTTTTATGGAGAAAAAGAACACCATGTAACATCAAAGAGTAGTGAAATCCGTTTGAAAGACCCATGAGAATATTCGGGAAGTTAGATATAAAGGAATATCTGTGGATTAAGTTAGAGATCCGTGAGTGATATTCAGGGGAGATCTAAGGGATATTGGGGTTTCTTAGTGAGGTTCATGTGAGTGTTGTGAGTGTTGTGAGTGTGGTTTGGGGTTGAGGTGTGGGAGAGAATCCTGGAGTATCTATTTGTAATAATTTATCATATAGTAAAACTTTCTCTATCGTCCTGACGTCCCGTCTTGTGTTGTGATTGATTTATTTTCTCTCATATATTTTTCTATTGTAGACGTTATTAATTGCTATGAGTGAATATTAGATATGACTCTTCCGCGATTATCAGTTTAAAATTCCTAACAAGAAACTCGGGAGAACGAGTGGTGTGGAGAGTGTAGATATGCACATTAGGGAAATGAGAATGGATATAGGTCCCTCCATCCCTTTCCCCAATTCCCAGATCTTTCCCCCATCTTTACTCATTTCCCTATCTGGGGAAAATGGGGATGAGGAATTTTGGGGGGAGGTATCTCCATCCCGAACCCCAGTTCCCTATTTTCCCCGTTTCCCCCATTCCCCCTTTTTCACATCTCCCCATTTCCACATCTCTCCGTTTGACTAAAAATTACAAATTAACAAAAAAAAATTCCATTACAAATACAAAATAAAATATATTAATACATTACAAATACAAAATAAAATCCATTATAAAATTAAATGTTTCAAAAAAGTAAATGAGTTTATATAGTTAGGGTTTTCTAAGAATAAAAAAAACTAATATATATATTTATATGTTTTTGGGAAAATGGGGAAATAAGGATGAGGGACCTCCCCTCATCTCCATCCCTATTTCAAAATATTTTTTTGGTGAAAATGAGAAAATGATGATTGAGGAGTCTCCCCATCCCCATCCCTATTTCAATTTGGGGATGTAAATCATCTCTATACCCACCCATTTTCCTATTTTTCCCCGGGATGGGAATGTGGAAATTTTGGGATCCGAAGGAAAATGTGCATCTCTAGGAGAGTGTCTTTGTAGACACATAGGACAATGTCAGATCGACGGAGGGATTTGGCTTGAGTTATGGTTGGCGATTGTGTAGGTGAAGACAAAAGAGTCGGGGTGGAGGAGAGAGATTGAAGTCTGGATGTGTACCAGTGATGACCTGGAATGGTGTGAATGTGGAGAATGAGATTGAAAAATATTTTTTTAATTGTAATTATGTATTAATTTCATTAAATTAAAAAAGTTATTATGATTTTAGTCCCTCTAGTTAGTGCTAATCTAGGCTAGTTTTTGAAATTACTAATGTTAGTTCATCGGTTTTTGATTGACTTATTTCGATTGACAAACCACATTTGGGGATAATTATGTAAGGGGAGTTTAGGTCGGCTTTGCTCGCGATCAAGTTCAAGCTTAAAAGGTATATCACTTGTTTAACCCTTTGAAAAGATTTAGTTGCACACAAACACTAACATGCATTTAATTGACATGCATTTATTCCTTATTTCTCAATGCTCATGTGTTCATTCCTTCACAATAACACTTGCACTTCATGTATTTTTTTATTGCATCTATGATTGCATTTATGTTTCCATGATCATGCATTGCTTTTAATCATATGATTACTTATTGTGTGCATTGAGTTAGATTTGGTTTGGTTATTTTGAGTAACGTGTCTAGTTTCGAAAGAATGGTTTTCAATGATTTAAGTATTTTTCAAAACTGACCTTTGTAAGGTCTTGTTACCATAACACTTTATACATTGCTTCAAAATGAGTTTTGAAAGTTTTTGTACAAACTAGACATCCATACCTTTCCAACGGTATATTATTCGTAATATTTCATGACCGTTTGGATTTGTTTTGAAATCTCCAAAGTGACCATAAAAAACAGGGCATCTCTGTTGTTGCCCATTTCTGACCTTTGGTCACTCATTTGACCATAACGTTTTCTATAGTAATCCAAATCACATTTTGTTAATTGGAATAGAAAGTAGACTTCTATACCTTTCCAACGGTATATTATACGAAAGGTTTCGAAGTCGTTTGGTCACGTTTTGATATGCTTGAATTTCAAGGTGGAGTGTTGATAGCAGATTTCGCTCAACGTTTCGCCCCTGGAGGGGGCGAAACCAGCAGCGAAAATTTTGGCAGCCCTTTTCACTCCCAAACCTTTCGCCCCCTCAAGAAGCGAAACAAGGGCGGAAAACCTGTTTGGGCAAAAATGTCTTTTCTTGTGCAGCTCGTTTTTACACCTTATATATATCATCTTCTTCCCAAATAAGACCTAGAGCTCTGAAATTGAATCCCCAAGAGAGAGAAATTGAATCCTAGAGAGAGAGAACTTCAAGAACTTATTTTTTACTCAACCAAACTTCAAATCACAATCATCTAGCATCATTAAGCATCTTTCAAGCATGGGTCTCTTGTTTGTTCATGACTAGGTATTCTCTACATGCTCTAAACTTCATAGTTTCATTTTTAAGACATGTATACCTAGGGTTTTAGTCTTTATTGCATATTATATGCTTGCTTGTATGTTTAATTGCTTTTATGACATGCTTGTGTATTGATTGTTGGTTGAGATGAATTAATTTGTGATAGCTAGAACTTATGACGTTTTTACCCTTCTAGCTAATTCTTCTTGCCTTTGCATTTAGAACATTGATATATAGGATTTGCTTTAATTATCATTATTAATCCTAGATAAGGATGAATGTATTGACCTAGCATTTTTGCATATTGAATATTCTTGCATATTCACTTAGGTTGCCATTATCTCTTCATTGTTGATTAAGCTTGTGGCATTGTGATTAGTGAACAAGGTTGGTGATCCAAAATTACTATTAAGGCACGCTGGGTAAAGTGAAAGGGTTAGTAACTGGAGGGTTAGACGGGAGGTCAACCTAGGTTGTAAACTTTCTCTCAATAGTGGATTTTGAGGATCGAGTGTGGCGCACTGAACAACCCGTGGTTTTTTCCCATTTGGAGGGTTTCCACGTATATATTGCGTGTTGTTATTGTTTCATGTTTGTTATCTTTTACTTGAACACTTAGTAGAATGGGGTAGAATTGATAATATTGATTAATTCATAAATTTGGTAATCTATCAAATTAAAACCTATTCACCCCCCTCTAGGTTATTAACACACACTGTCTAGGGAATTTCAATCGGTATCAGAGTCGGTGCCTAGATATACTTAGATGATCCGTGCTCAGTGTGTGTCTTGCTTTGTGCATTTTGTTTATTGCTTGCATTTTGTGTGTTACATTACATTTGCATCTCATTTTCGCATTACCCTCAAACACTATGAGTGGAAACGGTGGTAGTCATGAGAGAGCCTCAAGCACAAGACCCCCTTTGCTCAATGGGGTGAATTATGCTTCT
The DNA here is from genome assembly GCA_032871835.1 of Dipteronia dyeriana. Classification (NCBI taxonomy): domain Eukaryota; kingdom Viridiplantae; phylum Streptophyta; class Magnoliopsida; order Sapindales; family Sapindaceae; genus Dipteronia; species Dipteronia dyeriana. The sequence goes on along the minus strand of CM065299.1, from coordinate 92,478,326 downwards.
TGGAAGGGCAAGATGGAAGCCTATCTTTGTCAAATAGATGATCGTGCTTGGATGGCTGTTGAAGATGGTTATATTCCTCTAACAATAATTACTGATGATGGTGTAGAAGCTCTCAAGCCCAAGTCTAGTTGGAGTACTCAAGAGTTTGAAGGGTCCAAGTGGAACAACAAGGGTATGCATGCCATTCTTTGTGCCATGAACGATAATCAATATAAGTTGGTTCAAAACACTAGGATTGCAAAGGAAGCTTGGGACATTCTTCAAATGGCACATAAGGGAACCGAAGTAGTCAAGGACTCAAAGCTCCAAGTCTTCTAAATGCAATTTGAGATGATTAGGATGGAGGAGCATGAATGCTTCAATGACTTTCAAGTGAAGTTGATGGATATTGTCAACCAAAACCATCAACTTGGTGACCCCTATTCTGATATGAGAGTCAAGCAAAAAATTATGAGGTTACTTCCGTCAAGGTTCGAATCAAAGGTGACGGCACTTGAAGAGAATAGTGAGTACAAGAATATGAAGTCAAGTGAAGTCATTGGAAGACTTCTAGCTTATGAGTCAAGATGGAACACCACACCCACACCTCCGAAGAAGCAAAAGAGCATTGCCTTGAAGACCACCAAGGTTGAAGAAGAGAAAGAGGACTCAGATAAAGAAATGGCCCTCATGGTTAAAAGATTCAAGAAATTTATGAAGTTTGAAAGGAAAGGATTTGGGTCCAAGGGAAAAGAAGTGAAAAAAGAAAACTTCTTTCAAGAAGATGGAAAAGTCTCAAGAAAGTGACTCCAAGAAGAGAATTCAATGCTATGAATGCAGTGATTTTGGTCACATTGCTCCAGAATGTGCAAATTTGAAGAAGAAGAAGAAGAAGAAGGGGAAGGTAATGACGGCTAGTTGGAGCGATAGTGAAGAATTAGAAGAGGAAGAAAAATCTTCTGATGATGAAGATAGAGTTGCAAACTTCATTGCCTTCACAACATCTCATAATGGCAAGGAAGTTGTGAGTGATAAGGAAGAAATAAGTGACTCTAGTGATGAGAGTACCTCTTCTAACTCTAGATTTGAGACTGATGAGGAAATGGACTATGTGGACTTCATGAAGTTTTTTGAAAAGTCTAGATTGAAAAAGAAGAAGGAGATTCAAGAGTTAAAAAAGGAAAACCTAGAGTTGACTTTCAAGATTACTCATTTGAGTGAGAAAGTAAATAGTGGAAAAGAGTTAGAAGAGAGTTTAAAGTTGGAGCTTGTGATCACTAAAAAGAGTGAAGAGAACTTAAAGGTTAAGCTTAGGGAAGCGAAAGAGTTAGTTGCTAAGATGACATCCGAAACCGAGAGACTTGACAAGATGCTATCATGTGGGAAGAGTCCTAGTGATAAAACGGGCTTAGGATATATGGAAGGCAAGGATGCCACTTCCTTGAAGAAGACCATCATTGTAAAAAGTCAAGAGGATAAAGAGACTCAAGGTTCACACCAACAAATGAGATCGAATGAAGTTGGAGAATCATCAAAGCAAGCTCAAATGAAGGCTCAAACAAATTCTCAAGCTAAAACTCATCCACCAAAAGCTAAAACTCATCAAACAAGACCTCAACTTCTAAGGAGCTCTCAAAGTCAACAAAGGAGTTTTCACCCACAACCAATAAGATAAGCTAATTTGGCTCAACCACAAAGGGTGTTTCAAATAAGAGATTCGGCTCAACACTAAAGAATAACTCAAAGAAGAGGGAAGTCTTCCATGCTTGCACAAGGATATGGTATGAATTCTTACTTTACTCTCATTTGTCATTATTGTGGTGTTGAAAGTCACATAAGGCCGAATTGCTTTAAATTTATTAAGTTGTGTCGTTTTGAAAGCATGATTGAGTAGAATATGCTTAGAAGAGCCAAAATGCATGCCTCTAGAAATTTTAGAGCCAATGAACCCAATACTCGTAGAAATGATAATGTTGCTACTAGGTGGACTAAACAAATGAGTATGTTTGCCATGTGGCCCAAGTGGCCTTGAAGGCAAAAGCCTCTAACATTTGGTATCTTGATAGTGGGTGTTCTAGGCACATGACCGAAAATAAGAGTTTCTTTGAGACTATTGTTATGGAGGATGGTGGATTTGTCACCTTTGGTGATGGTTCACGTAAGAAGGTTTTAGGAAAAGGAAACATATCCATCCCCGGTTTGCCCTCTTTACCTACTCTTTATGTAGATGGCTTGCAAGCTAATCTTATTAGCATATCACATTTGAATGATGAAGGGCTTTATGTTATGTTTGAGAAAGTTGATTGTTCTATTCTAAAAGAAGATGGACAAGTTTTATTGAAATGAAAGAGATCAAGTGACAATTGTTATTGTCTTGATTCTAATGACATCTCTTGTAATTTGTCTAGTTGTGATCAAGTTGAATTGTGGCATCAAATGTTAGGTCATATAAATTTAAAAGACTTGAAAGTTCTTGAGAGGTTGAATGTTGTGAGAGGCCTTCCTAAGTTTGGAAATAGGATTGAGGGAGTTTATGGACCTTGCCAACAAGGAAAGCAAACTAAGAGTGCGCATAAAAATGGTAAGTATCTTGCCACCAATGAGCCATTAGAGCTTCTTCATATGGACCTTATGGGTCCTATGCGAACCGAGAGTCTCGGTGGTAAGAGGTACATCTTTGTGTGTGTTGATGATTTTTCTAGATTTACATGGACATGCTTTCTTAGAGAAAAATCTAAAACTTTTGAAATTTTAAAAAAGCTTTGCACTTAAATTCAAAATGAGAAGGATTCACACATAAAATGCATTAAGAGAATTAGGAGTGATCATGGTCTCGATTTGAAAATGTTTGATTTGAAATTTTTTATGATAGTCTTGGAATCTCCCATGAGTTCTCGGCTCCTCGAACTCCTCAACAAAATGGAGTTGTAGAGAGAAAGAATAGGGCCCTCCAAGAGATGGCTCGTGTGATGTTGCTTAGCAACAATGTTCCTAGGAATCTTTGGACCGAGGCAGTGAATACAACTTGTTATATAGGAAATAAAGTGTTTTTAAGGCCCGGTATTAGGCAAACCTCCTATGAATTGTGGAAGGGTAGGAAACCAAATGTTAGCTACTTCCACTCATTTGGAAGCAAGTGTTACATTCTAAATGACCCTGATCAACTTGGTAAGTTTGATGCTAAGAGTGATGAGGGGATTTTCATTGACTATGCTCTAAATAGTAAGGCCTATAGAGTTTTTAATTTGAAGACATGAAGTGTTATGGAATCATCCAATGTGATCATAGATGATTGTAGGCCTAAGGTTAGTAACCATGATGAGGAGATTAGTATGGTTGATGATTCTCCCTTGGAGAAGATTGGTGAGACTTCAAGTGATGAAAAGTCAAATCTTGAAAAAGAGGTATCTTAATTTCTTGATAGAGATTCTACATTGGAATCTAAGGAACCTGCTCCTTGGGTTAGACATCTTCACAACAAGAGTGACATCATTGGAGATGTGAATGAAGGTGTTAAGACTAAGCATCAATTAGCAAATCAAATTAGCTACACTTGCTACACCTCTAAAATTGAACCCCAAAAGGTTGATGAAGCTTTAAGTGATGAGTTTTGGGTTCTTGCTATGCAAGAAGAGCTAAATCAATTTGAAAGAAATGAGGTTTGGACTCTAGTTCCTTGGCCTAAGAACGCTAATGTGATAGACACTAAGTGGGTCTATAGGAATAAATCTGATGAGGATGGCAACATTGTGCAGAACAAGGCTAGACTTGTAGCAGAAGGGTACTCACAAATTGAGGGTATCGACTTTGAGGAGACTTTTGCTTCTGTTGCCCGATTACAGTCCATTAGGCTTCTCTTATCCATTTCTTGTGTGCACAAGTTTAAATTGTATCAAATGGATGTTAAGAGTGCCTTCCTCAATGGCTTCTTGCTAGAGGAAGTGTTTGTTGAGCAACCCAAGGGGTTTGTGGATCCATACCACCCCAATCATGTTTATCGTCTCAAAAAGGCTCTATATGGGTTGAAACAAGCTTCAAGGGCTTGGTATGGGCGTCTCACTCTTTATCTTGTTAACAATGACTATTCTAGAGGTAGTGTTGACAAGACCTTGTTCATCAAGTGTACTAAAAATGAGCTATTCATAGCTCAAATTTATGTTGATGATATAGTTTTTGGTTCTACAAACAACTTGAAAGTTAAATAATTTGTTGATGTCATGACTTATGAGTTTGAAATGAGCATGGTTGGTGAAGTCAATTACTTCCTAGTCTTGCAAATCAAGCAAATGCATGATGGGATCTTCATATCCCAAGCTAAATATGCCAAGAACCTAGTGAAGAAATTTGGTCTTGAGAATGCTAAGCATTGTGACACACCTATGAGTACCACATTGATGCTAGTGGAAAAAGTGTGGATCAAAGTCTATATCGGGGCATGATAGGGAGCTTGCTATACCTGACTGCTAGTAGGCCCGATATAGCCTTTAGTATTAGTGTGTGTGCTAGGTATCAAGCCAATCCCAAGGAATCCCATCTCTCCCCCGTGAAGAGAATCATTCGATATGTGAATGGGACATCCAACTATGGGATATGATACTCTTTTGACACTAATGCTAGTTTAGTTGGTTTTAGTGATACAGATTGGACAGGTAATTATGATGATAGGAAGAGTACATCGGGCGGTTGCTTCTTCCTAAGGAACAATCTTGTGTCTTGGTTTTGCAAGAAGCAAAATTCCATCTCATTATCCACAGCTGAGCCCAAGTATATAGCCGCTGGGAGTGCTTGCACACAACTCCTTTGGATGAAGCAAATGCTTGTGGATTATGGCTTTGAGCAAGGTACTCTAACCCTTTATTGTGATAACATGAGTGCCATTAATATTTCAAAAAATCCTGTCAAGCATTATAGAAGTAAGTATATTGACATTAGACATCATTTCATTAGAGAGCTAGTTGAGAGCTAATTGAGAGCAAATGCATTGCACTTGAACATGTGGGCACAAATGATCAACTAGCGGATTTGTTTACAAAATCATTAGATTCAACTAAGTTTAAATCTCTTAGTAGGTCTATTGGGATTTTTCATATGCATTGATGAGTTTTGGTGGTTGACCCCATATGGGGAGCTCAAGCAAAGAGAGCAAACCTGCATTCTAATAAACAAATAATTGTTCAATTTTATGCTCTTTAATTAATTGTTTGAGTATCTTGTATGCATATATTATTACGACTTTTATTCAATAAGTGTGCCCTTGCCTTATTCAAAATGCATGTCTCATTTGTGTTCAAACATGTATTTTTGGACTAGGAAATTTGATTGGGAAGTACAGTTGATTGACCCAAAGTTTTTCTCTATGTTTATGAAAAATTGATTTTGACATGCTTAAATTGTTGTGCATGATGAAATTATTGAATGCTTAAAATTGATTGCAAATTTGTATGAAAGTGATTTTTGAGACTACAATCAATAAGGATATTGTATCCATTTCAGGGTTTTCACAATCCAATAGTCTCTCTCTCTCTTTACTTGTTGAACAAGGCTACTATCATACAGGCATTTCACCCGGAAAAATAAAAAAGGATGCAATAGTCGCTCATGTCTTGTTTAACTTGTAAAGCTTGATATTTGCTTTTATCCCTTGTTAAACTATATCTTGTGTTCCTTAACAATTTGGTACGGATTGGTTTGACTTCTCTTGGAACCTCATGTGCTATTTTCCTTTGCCAAATACCATACTTTTGGAAGTTGATGTTGCATGCATTTCATTCAAGACAATCTTTTCACACATGTTCCAATAAATAAAACTTCTTTGAACTTCTTTGAACTTCTCCCTCTCTCTTAATTAAATTGCATAAAGTTATTGTATATGATTATGCATTTACATTGTAAATATCTCTCTTTGCTAAAGCGTCCCGGTTGGGGAATACTCATTTTCCTATCTTGTGACAAAAAGGGGGAGTAATGTTTGATTCAAGGGGAGTTTGTGCTGCTTTTGCATATAAAGGGAGAATTCCGTTTTTAGGGGGAGATGACTCTTTTAGGGGGAGTTTTTGCACGTGCATTGTTGATTACATGTCATTTGTTTCTATTTCATGCAAATTGCGCTTGTTTTTATTTATCTTGATCACTTCACATACACTTGTCTTGGAAAGTGTAGTTGTTTGTTTTGTAGGGATGATCATTCTGCAAGAGATAAAAGATTTGAAGATTTAACTTTAGATATCTCTTTGTAATATAGAATGTGTTTGTTGACCTCTTGTTGTTTTTATTTTTATGAGGATACTTTGTGAGTGAGTGGTTTTATCACGAAATAGCCAAAGGGGGAGATTGTTAGTTCCTCGATTTTTGATTGGCTTATTTCGATTGACAAACCACATTTGGGGATAATTATGTAAGGGGAGTTTAGGTCGACTTTGCTCGTGATCAAGTTCAAGCTTCAAAGGTATATCACTTGTTTAACTCTTTGAAGAGATTTAGTTGCACACACACACTAACGTGCATTTGTATTGACATGCATTTATTCCTTGTTTCTCAATGCTCAAGTGTGCATTCCTTCACAATCATACTTACACTTCATGTATTTTTTTATTGCATCTATGATTGCATTTATGTTTCCATGATCATGCATTGCTTTTAATCATATGATTATTTATTGTGTGCATTGAGTTAGATTTGGTTTGGTTATTTTGAATAATGTGTCTAGTTTCGAAAGAATGATTTTCAATGATTTAAGTATTTTTCAAAACTGACATTTGTAAGGTCTTGTTACCATAACATTTTATACATTGCTTCAAAATGAGTTTTGAAAGTTTCTGTACAAACTAGACACCCATACCTTTCCAACGGTATATTATTCATAATATTTTATGACCGTTTGGATTGGTTTTGAAATCTCCAAATTGACCATAAAAAACAGGGATTCTCTGTTGTTGTCCGTTTCTGACATTTGTTCACTCAGTTGACCATAACTTTTTCTATTGTCATCCAAATCACATTTTGTTAATTGGAGTAGAAAGTAAACTTCCATACCTTTCCAACGACATATTATACGAAATGTTTCGAAGTCGTTTGGTTACGTTTTGATATGCTTGAATTTCAAGGTGGAGTGCTGATAGCAGATTTCGCTCAACGTTTCGCCCCTGGAGGGGGTGAAACCAGCAGCTAAAATTTTGGCAGCACTTTTCACTCCCAAACTTTTCACCCTCTCAAACGGCGAAACAAGGGACGAAAAACCTGTTTGGGCAAATACGTCTTTTCTTGTGCAGCTCGTTTTTACACCTTATATATATCATCTTCTTCCCAAATCAGACCTAGAGCTCTGAAATTGAATCCCCAAGAGAGAGAAATTGAATCCTAGAGAGAGAGAGCTCCAATAACTTATTTTTTACTTAACCAAACTTCAAATCACAATCATCAAGCATCATCAAGCATCTTTCAAGCATGGGTCTCTTGTTTATTCATGACTAAGTATTCTCTACATGCTCTAAACTTCATAGTTTTATTATTAAGACATGTACGCCTAGGGTTTTAGTCTTTATTGTATATTATATGTTTGCTTGTATGTTTAATTGCTTTTATGGCATGCTTGTGTATTGATTGTTGGTTGAGATGCATTAATTTGTGATAGCTAGAACTTAGAACGTTTTTACCCTTCTAGCTAATTTTTCTTGCCTTTGCATTTAGAACATTGATATATAGAATTTGCTTTAATTATCATTATTAATTCTAGATAAGCATGAATGTCTTGACCTAGCATTTTTGCATATTGAATATTCTTGCATATTCACTTAGGTTGCCATTATCTCTTCATTGTTGATTAAGCTTGTGGCATTGTGATTAGTGCACAAGGTTAGTAAGGGTTAGTAACTGGAGGGTTAGACGGGAGGTCAACCTAGGTTGTAAACTTTCTCTCAATAGTGGATTTTGAGGATCGAGTGTGGCGCACTGAACAGCCCGTGGTTTTTTCCCATTTGGAGGGTTTCCACGTATATATTGCGTGTTGTTATTGTTTCATGTTTGTTATCTTTTAATTGAACACTTAGTAAAATGGGGTAGAATTGATAATATTGATTAATTCACAAATTTGGTAATCTATTGAATTAAAACCTATTCACCCCCCTTCTCTGGGTTATAGACACACACTGTCTAGGGAATTTTAACTAAGTTTAGTTCGGTAGTTCTCTGACAATCCATATTCGAGTCCCTATCGTCAAATTCCGTTAGATTTTTATTAACTTCCGTTAGGTCATCAAGGGTATTATGGAAATTTTGATGAAATCTTTTAGAAACTGGTTTGGAAGAAGGGTAAATCTAGAATTTAATAATCTAATTTTTTTTAAATTAAAAAAAATATTAAAATAATTAATATTACAAATAATTAAAAAAACAAATTAAAACATAAAATCGTTCTCTCTTTCTCTCTCACGCGTAAATCATCACCAAATCCTAATAAAAAATGCCTCTTTCTCTCTCTCACCTGATCATTAACATCAAAACCTCTCAACACCCAAGCGACGACGGCGATGATGATCAGAAGAGACGACGACCGGAAGCAACAACGATGATCGAAAGCGCGGTGATGACGATGACCATATCTCTCTCTCTTCTTCTTCTTCTTCTTCTTTCTCGGCTTCGAGGTGGTTAATGGTGGTGGTGAGATCGATCGATTGATCTAGAAAGATGAGATGACATCAGAGATCGGTGGGGTAGAAAGAGAGATATGTGGTTCATACCACACAGACACCACCACTATCTTTCTCACTCGATCTACACACCAGACACCACCATATCTATTCTACATTTCTTTTTCTTTTTATTTTTTTAATGGATCTCCTAAAAAATCTTCCCATATCTCTTTAAGTTTATTTTTTAATCATTTTGATTTATGATAAAATCTAGATCTCTTCTTCTAGGTTTCTTTTTTAAAAGCTATTTTGGTTTGATGGAGATCTTGAAAATTCCTGCTAGATCTCTGATAAGTTTTTTTATTGATAAATATTTTATGTTTTGATAATTATTTTGTTTTTTTGATGAATTAATTTGTGTTTTGCATCTTGAACAGACTCATTTTGATGGTAGATTTAAGCGAGAAACCTTAGTTTCATTTACCGAAAACTGGCCTTAACAATTTGTACAGCTCTATGATTTTATTTTATTTTTTTTAAAATATTTGTGGTTTATTTTTTCTGCATTTTGATTAAAGATGAATTGATGCAGGGGTTGAGTTTGCTTGTTGTTTTACAACATGAATGTTTCTTGAATTTAGTTGAGGATGAAGATTGAAGTTTATGGAATATTTTTAAACATTTTATATTGATGGCTAATATAATTTGAACAGGGAAAAATCTTGTGTTTGAGTGGTTAAGAGGATGCACATATCGGTCAAAAAAATAAGTTTGTTTTGTTGATTAATTATTTAATCTAATTATTTAAATGATGATACTGATGTATTGGGGATGAGTTTTGTGTTTGATATGATTTCTGAAAAAAAAAATGATAATGATAATGATGAATTGGAGATGAGTTTTTGTTTTTAATATGATTTCTGGAAAAAAAAATTGGATCCATTTTTTGAATTTTAAAAAAATGGATTTGGTGGAGAAATCCATCTTTTGAAATTAATTCATTTATAATAATAATTTTTTTAATTAGGTTTTTGTATATTTTAATTTTAAATTTAATTTGTTTTTGTTTTTGTTTTTTATTTTTGATTTAATTAAATATGAAATTACAATGAGAGAAAATCAAAAGTAGCCACAGAAGTTATTACAATTTCGTTTATAACCACATACGAAATTTTATTTGTAAATAACCATATTTTTTAGAAATTACCTCAATACCCCCATATATATATATATATATATATATATATATATATATATTCTTATATGGTAAACAACAGTGGAAAAAGTTAGGGTTTTCTTTTTAATTTGCTGAAAGACAAACGTGGAGGAGGAGAGGAGAGGGAAATAGGAGCTTCGTCGTCGCAAGGTTGAGGAAGAGAGCGAAACAGGTTTCGTCTTCATCGTCATCGCCGAAGAGAACCCTGTCGAAGTCTTCATCGTCGTCGCCGAAGAGAACGAAGCCACCTCGTGGTAGTCGGTGAAGTGTTGATCGTCGTCAGGGCCATTGTTATCATCGCGGAGTGGAGGAGAACCGAGATCGTGGTCGTCGATAATAACATTGATCATGGTGGTCGTCGACAGTAGTAGTGATCGTGATTTCTGTCTGAAGGTTTGGTTTTGGTCTTCTGAAATTCATTTTTATTAAAATTATTTGTTGAAATTGTTAAGAAAATTTGTTTTTTAGGGATTTTTTCGTATGAATGTGTTCTTAGGTCAATTTTGATTTCATTTTTTAGGGTTTGGTTAATTTGATAGTGAAGTTTGTTGTGAACATCTACATATATCAAAATTGATTTCATTATACCGATTTCATTATTTGGTTTGATGGATTTGAAATGTAGGTTTTGTGGTATTGATGGAATCGATTTGTATAGAGGTTGATTTTATTTGTGAAGTGGAATGATGGATTATGACAGTGAACTGGTTGTGGAATCTGCTTGTGTTTAGAACTTGGAACTGGAATCATGCTTTCATTTTGTTACATAAACCTGAAATGTTGTTTTGAATTTGAAGCATAGGACTTGGAATTGTTTGTCTGTTGTAAAAAGTTAAAATCTTCGGAAAACTTGAAATGATGCTTTAAATATGTTGCATAGAACTTGAAATGATGGTTAAATTCTGTGGCATCAAACTTGAAATGATGTTTAAAATCTATAAGTTCAAAATTGAAATGATGTTTTAAATCTGTGGCAGAAACTTGAAATCAGGAGGACGAGGTTGCTGAGGGGCTGCATGGTGCGTAAGAGGACGAGGTGGCTGCTGAATAGTATGACTCCACAGAAAGGAGCAACAGCGATTCGCACCACCTACACTGCCCCTCGGATGGTAAAAGACCTGGTGTACCCTAGACGGAGTTCCCGAGATGAGATCACCTATTGTAAATGTCCTTATTAGTTTAGGTTGGATGTTAATTTGTCGTTATCAAATTAGATTGGATGTTAATTTTTTGTTATCAGATTAGGTTGGATGTTAATTTTATTCCGTACGTGTTAGGTTGGATATGAAACAGGTTTTGTTGTTGAATTACAAAAATGGAACAGGATGGATGCAGTGTTGTTGACAGTGTTAAGGTTTTTGAATTGGATTTGACCAAACTTGAAATCATGCTTTACAAATAAACAGCAAATTTGAAATCATGGTATAAATCCCATTTATCCAAACTTGAAATCATGCAGTAGACAGGTACTGCTATGTTGACAGACATTTAACATTGGATTTATCCAAACTTGAAATCATGTTTTAAACATTAACAGAAAACTTGAAATCATGGTATAAATCCGAGTAATCAAACTTGAAACCATGCACTAGACAGGTACTGCTGTGTTGACAATTTGACATTTTGAATTAGATTTGTCCAACTTGAAATCATGCTTTTAAAAATAAACAGTAAACTTGAAATCATACTATAAATCTCAGAAGCAAACTTGAAATCATGGTATAAATAGAAGGGAGCCTAAACTTTAACTTCAAATTACAGCTTGAAATATTTTCAGAACTTTATATCACAACATTTCTGGTTATAATAAGAACACATGAAATAAGTTCATACTCCAACAAGCACCTTCTTACCACACTTAAGTTAGTATTATAGCATAGACATAATTAGAAATTACAAATGAGTGGTATCGCCATCAGTGGGAGTACCCGTCGTAGGCAGGGAGTGGTCAACTAAAGGGCATGTCTTCGATCACTCTCTGTCTTAACCAAACTACTTATGATTACATTATACAATGTTCTATCAAATTTGGTAAATTCGTATACCAAGTTTTGTAACTCCAAAAAAATTAAATGAATCGACACCACTTCAACAAATGTATCCCCACCCACATATCGTAAATCATCCCATTACCTACCATAGTTGATTACCACCCTATAATCTATTCACCTGAAAAATCAAATGCAACAAAGATTTTAAGCTTTTTAACACATTTCACGTTTTTTGGTAAATTCTTATACCAAGTTCTGTAACTCCAAAAAAATTAAATGAATCGATACCACCTCAACAAATGTATCCTCACCCACATATCATAAATCATCCTACTACCCACCATAGTTGATTACCACCTTATAATCTATTCACCTGAAAAAAAAAATTGCAACAAAGATTTTAAGTTTATTAACACATTTCACTTTTTTTGAGGTCTAAACTAAAAAATATGCTTTAAATTTTCAAGTTTTATCAACATTTCAAGTTTTATCAACATTTCAAAATTTTATAGAAGATTTCAAGTTTTGTTTTCAGTTCTTATAGCACATTTCATGTCTATAAGCAACTGAAACTTAAAATGTTATGGAACAAAAACGTTTACATTATATTCTTTAAATTCTTCATAAAATCACACAATAGTAATGAAATATCATTAAATGATGTTATACTAACTGTTTGGAACTCAAACTAACACAAATGAAAGATGTATACACATCTGCTATAAACATTTCACGTTTTATAGGGTCTAAACTTGAATCATGCTTTAAATCTTTGTAAATATCGCTACATTTCAAGTTTTATCAACATTTTGAATTTTTATATTAGATTTCAAGTTTTGTTTTGAGTTGTTATAGAACATTTCAAGTTTACGAACAACTGAAACTTGAAAATTTCTGGAAAAAAACATGAAACTTAAATTCAACAAATTCTTCAACAGACCACACAACAGTACTTCAATCACGTTAAAATCATGTTATACTAATTGGTCCGAACTCAACCTAACAAAAATGCAAGATATTTACACACCTTCAACCTAATTAGAGCAACTAGGAAAACTTGTTCAAAAGCTCTCAACCTAACAATGGTGTGCTTCAAATCTTCAATAAACGGTGTGTTTCTTGTCGATCTGTAGGATACTTGAAATCCACTGTCTTCGATTTGCACAAGAAGAAGTGATTTCGGTTTGCACAAGAACAAGAGACTTATTTCGTTCTACGGTGAAGGCGAGAAGAGCAGGGTGGAAACCATGGAGAAGAAAGAGAAGAAAAAGTAACATTGAGGGGTATTTTAATAATTTAAGGATATACATTGAAATTAATTATAAAAAGTGGCTATTAACGAATAAATTTTCGTATGTGCTTAAAAACGAATTTTTCATGTTACATGTGGTCTTTTTTAGTAATTTCCACAATTACAATACTGTCCTTCATTAGAAACCTTCATTAGGGTATCTCGGTCATTGTACTGTCTGATAATGACATTCTGTTTGTTTTCACGGAATTCCTAACAGAAGGACTAAACTTAGTAATTCTAAAAACTAGTGGACCAAACCCAGATAAATACAAACTAGAAAAACTAAAATCTTAATATCCCATTAAAAAATTACAATAGAAAAAGTACACCCTCTAATAATAATAAACTTATTGACTCACTTTTTATTCAAATTAAAAAATTAGAATAGGAAAAACAATAGGAAAATTACAATTTTGGATATTTTTCGGTTAACATATCAGACATATTTTTTTTTCGTTTTCATTTTCAGAATCCTATGTTAACATATGCGATTTCAGATTTCAAAATTGAAATAAAAAACGCGGTTTTTATTTCCATTTTTCTTTTTAAAAAATAGTTAATAAAAAACGCTTTCAATTATATATATATATATATAAAAAAATTGAAACAGGCGCCGCATATTAAAAATGTTTTACCTTATAATTTAATCAAAATTATTAATTAATCATATTGACCCAAATGGGGATAAAAAAATTTAAGATAAAAAGAGATTTTTGATTTATTGTATTAAGGGCATGTTTGGCATGCTGTATCGTATAGTATTGGATTGTATTGGATTAGATTGTATCGAATAATATTGCATTGAACTGTAATATTATTATACTATCCCATGTTTGATAATATTTCGTATTAAATTGTATTAAATTATACAACGTTTGGATATTGTTTTTGTTTATAAATATTTTGTATACAAATAAAATTAATATATATTTTTGAATAAAAAATAATATTATAAAGTATACATTTGTGTATTATATTTTTTAATTAATATTTTTATTATAAAATATATTTTTCAAAATATAATTTTAGTTTATTTTATATTTTTAATATTTTGTATAATTTTAATATTTATATAATAATTTTAATCCTTTGTATAGTTTTATTTGAAAAAAAAAATCACTTACAAATTTAATACAACATAAACCCACCATTTCATCACCATGTATTATATAATACAATGCTTGTTATATTAGAAGCATTATTTGCATTGCAATATATCTTCTAAGCATATGTATTGTATTTTGTCATACATTTTATAAAACCTATGACAAAATACGTTTTATGACGCTAATACATAAAAATGATATATATTGTGTGTATTACGTTAATCCCAAATAATCTTAAATAATAATTTACTGGGCCTATTTGATGGACTGGCTTAACTTATTTTACGGGCTTAGGCTAAGGTAAGGCTCAAAATCAAATCAATCTGATCCGTACATATGTAGATCGACCAATGCAGGGATCTTGGACCACGTGGCGAAAGAAATTATCAGCTTCCACATCAGACGTTCATAATCTAGCTTGAGCCTGGAGTAGGATGCAGCAATTAGATGCAGAGCTAAATTTTGAAACTTGAATGCAGTTGCCGAAACTTTGAAGCTATTGGAATTTTTTTGGAATTGAACTTGTTTGAGTTTTAGAGATGGCCGAGGAACCAACCCTTCCGATAAGGTTGATGAATTTTGTGTCGGAAGAACAGGTAATGCCACCCCTCTCTATCTGTCTCTGCAAAACCCTAATTTATGGTTTCTGGATGCTAATTATGTTATATGATTGCGGCAGTTGGACGAATCTAAAAAAGCAAGGGGTGAGCGAGTTGAAGATGGTACTGCCCAGAGAGATAGGCCCCTCTTTGAGGTCTGTTCCCTTCCTCTCTGATGCCACTGCTGTGCTTGCA
Organism: Dipteronia dyeriana; assembly: GCA_032871835.1. NCBI lineage: Eukaryota > Viridiplantae > Streptophyta > Magnoliopsida > Sapindales > Sapindaceae > Dipteronia > Dipteronia dyeriana. Next base: position 92,463,319 of record CM065299.1, on the reverse strand, counting down.
AATCAAAACAAACATTGCTTATTTGCTTACATGTCTCACTTTATTTTGTTCTGTTCAGTGGTTTTCTACTTTTGGGTTCATGTTATCCGTACATTTATACCTTTTTAGTATGTGAAATGTGAACTGTGAAACGATCCTTTTAAACTAATTAGGTGTTATTACCACTGTCTGAAAAGATTACTGGCCACTAAGAAATAGATGAGACGGTGTTATTAGTGCTTCAAATAGGTTGAGCTTGACATTTCTTGCATGGATTTTTGGTTAACAATTTAGTATTTAACATATAGTTGATTACAGGGGATGGGTGAGTTCTTTTGATATGGAGTTATAGTATCATCTCATTGATTTGCATTAATGAAATTTTTTTAGTAAGCAATAAGCATTAGATGCATAAATGATGCAATAGTTTATAATCCTTTTCTTTTCTTTTTTCTTTGATGCAGATTCTGAGGGAGAATAAAGACAAGAAAGATGCAGAATTTAATGAACGGTTCAAACACAGTAGGTGCTAGAGTTTATTATTTGAAATAAAGTCGCTAGGAAAAGGCAATTTTTCCATGTTCTGTAATATGTAATACTGCCTTGTCTGTTGTATTTTACTATACATTGCCTTTCTATGCTGAGGTGTTTTGTGTGTTGTTTTATTGTATGCCTGTTGCTTCTTGTTCTACCGTTGTTTTTCTATACTGAGGTGTGTTGTGGGGTTCTTTTTGTCAAGACGTGTAATTTTAATCTGCAGGCCATATTTTGAATAATACTTTGTAAAGTTTACGGTTCAGTAGTCTAGTTACATCACAGCAAAGCTTGAGTCAGTTATTCATATTTCATGTTGTTGAGTCTTAATTTGCTGGACAGAGTGTAGATTTAATAACTTGTATTATTATATTTGCAGGACCACCCAAAGCTTTGGATGACGATGAGACTGAGTTTCTTGATAATTTAGAGATGGTGAGACTGTGTTTTAAGATCATTTATAAACCAATGCTACTTGCAGTGCAACACATTTTCTAAAAGTCTGTTGCTGTCATATTTGTTAATATGCAGTTAGAAATGTTCCAACATTTTGTTTGAGTTAGGATCAAAATGTATTATAAAATAAAGATCAAATAAAAATGTTTTGGAGTAAACATACCAAATACAAAAAACTTTTCTGTTGCAGTGTTGCTTGATTTTTGATATGAACCATTACAAAGCATGGGGGTTCAATTTATAGGGATGGCTAACCGATTACACCTTATTTATTTCCCCATGAAAACGTGCCATTGTAGAACCGTTTATGAACAAAACCTTGGCCATTTGCCCCCGATTAACACGTGAGCTCTAAGTTGGTTGAAGGGTGGCTTAACCCTGTTGGATTTCCACCTTTCTTTGAGCACGTCCGCCTGATCAAGCAGATCATTATAAAAATTTTGTTTTCCTAGCAAAACTCAAATACAATAAAAGGTGAATCTAAGGGGTTGTTGTAAAAATTGGTGGTTTTCCACCCTTCAGCCACATGGCCAAGTTTTACTGGACAGATGGTTACTCTAATAGTCTAATGACAAATTTTCCTTGGAAATAAATAAAGTGCAATCGGTTAGTCATCCTAATAAATTGAACTCCCTTGCTTCATAATGGTCATTCAAAAATCAAGCAGTAGAAAAAGTTTTATGTATTTAGTATGTTTACTCCAAATCATTGATTATTTAGATTCTCACAACTCAGCATATCACAACTCATATGCTGAGTTGTATGTTACAAAGATTTTATCCGGTTTACAAATGATTTGATATCTTACTTACAAAATGGTGGGTGATTTTTACCATCTGTCCCACCCCACCCCTGGCCTCACAGTACTACCCTCTTTTCTCAATGACAGCTACCAATATTGATATATATAATGAGTGAATAAACTTTTCTTGACTCGATATCTAAATCCTTCTATGCATCTGTAATATTCTTATATTTCCTTTTGTAGTCTAGGAAGGAATACGAGCGACAATTGGCAGATGAAGAAGCCCAACAGCTCCGGAGTTTCCAAGTAATTTCGAATTATTTCTTCATTTGTAGAATTTGTAAGGTTAAGGAGTGCAGAAAGTATCTTGTTCTAGTAAAATGTAGTTAGCTTTAGAATTCCTGAGCCCATCTCGAGATCACATCTATAAATTCAGATGATTATTCATTTCTTTGGAAGTTATTTGGTTTACAGTCAGACTTAGAACTTCTTGTTCACTCACAAGGCATTGTATTCACCAATTATATGTCTCTGGAGTTTGGCAGTTAGAGACTTTGATATTAGTTGAGGTTCCACATATGACACTTTACGAGGTACAAAGTGAAGTTGACGATGAATATAAATTTCATTATGTACTGCCGTACTGGTGATGTTTACCATATAACTTAGAACTCCATTGCATACTGAGATATGTGCCTAACCTACAAGGAATTAGAATCATCGAATATTGGTCACCATTTGTTGCATAGTGGATTAGCACCTTACTGTTTTCTTCCACAAAAAAATGTAAAATAAATAAATAGTAATAAATAAATAAATGTTCTTGAGCAGTGTTATGGTGCTTGTAATAATGTTGTCGAAGGCCACATGCAGCTACATAATTATGTCTAAATTTTTTATTATTTACTGATTTTACCCCTTGCACTTTGCCTAAGGCGTTATTCTTTTTTTTTTTCTTTTTTCTTTTTAATTTAATTTATTTTCAGGCAGCAGTAGAAGCAAAATCTACTATTGTACATGAACTGAAGGAAACACCCCCTGTTCCGGTAGTCCAGGTTGGTATTAAGATATTTGTGTTTTATTACTCGACAGCGTTAGTGTATGTACATGGATGTAGTAGACTCACCTTTCAGGAGGAGTGATTAATAATGGCTCACTGTGAATAAGCCTTGTTAAGTAAAAGACTCTGGTGTTCCCATATTTTTGTTGGGATGACTTAGACTTATAACACATATCCCAAGGGAGTCAATTTTTATGTTTTTCGTGGATCTGCTTAAGGTGCAAAGAGTGCGATGCAATCTTGACTAGCTTGTACTAGTTGGGTCAAATTGACATGAGCAATTTAATTGGGAAGGTCCCCAACAAATGTTAGTAGCAGAATCCTTGCATTTGTTGGGAAAGCTATGACCCCATAAGAATAGGAAACTGTGAAATATTAGGTTTGAATGACCAATTTTTTTATTCCATCAGAACATATATTTATATACAATTGGAGACCTAGACATTAGGACTTCTTTCCTATTTTTAAGAGAGAAAATCTTACCTAATCTATTCTAAATAAGAAAAACAATTATACAGCTAATTACACCTAATTTACAGTAAAGAATCCCAATACACCCCCTCAAGCTGGGTTGTAAATATTTAGCATACCCAGCTTGCAACTAAGATCTTCAAAATGCGCTCTTGGAAGTGCTTTAGTTAGAATATCAGCAGTCTGTAGATTAGAAGGAATGTAAACAGGCTTGATTACTTTCTCTTCTATCTTTTCTTTGATGAAATGCTGATCTATTTCCACATGCTTGGTCCGGTCATGATGAACTGGATTTTTAGCAATACTGATGGCAGATTGACTATCACATAGTAGCTGAATTGTTCCCTCAGAAGGTATCTTCAATTCGGCTACTACTATTTTCACTCAAATTCCTTCACAAATACCATGAACCATAGCTCGGAATTCTGCTTCTGCACTACTTCTAGCTACAACAGCTTGTTTTTTACTTCTCCATGTTGTCAGATTTCCCCAAACATAGGAACAATAACCAGAAGTGGAACATCTGTCTGTGATTGAGCCTGCCCAGTCTGCATCGGAATACAATTCCACTTTCCTACTTGAGTTCTTTCTGAATAACAGTCCCTTTCTTGGAGTCATTTTCAAGTATCTTAAGATTCTGTACACCGCTGTCATGTGTTCTTCAGTAGGGTTGTTCAAGAACTGACTAACAACACTTACTATGTCAGGCCTAGTATGTGAGAGATAGATCAACTTCCCTACAAATCTCTGATATCTTCCCTTTTCTACTGGAGCACTGTCTTTATTTGAACCAAGTTTGGTAGTGTAGTCCATAGGTGTCTCTGTAGGCTTACACCCAAGCATACCTGTTTCTTTAAGAAGATCCAGTACATACTTTCTTTGAGAAACTGCAATGCCTTGCTTAGACCTAGCCACTTCCATTCCCAAGAAGTATGTGAGTTTACTTAGGTCCTTGATCTCAAACTCTCTAGTCAGAAATTCTTTGACTCTTGGAAACTCCTCAGAATAATCCTCTGTTAGAACAATATCATCAACATAGACAATCAACACAGAAATCAGTCATTCTAAAGAATATTTTACAAACATTGTATGATCAGACTGTCCCTGTATAAACCTATTACTCTTCATAACTCTGGTAAATCTATCAAACCAAGCTCTGGGTGATTGTTGATGTTTGATGAGTTCTATAGTCCTTGGGGAATATCCATATAGACCTCCTCTTCTAGATTCCCGTTCAAGAACGCATTCTTGACATCTAGTTGATGGAGGGGCCAATCCAAATTTGCTGCAAGAGAGAGGAGTATTCGAATAGTGTTGAGTTTTGCAACCGGAACAAAGATCTCCTCATAATCTATGCCATAGGATTGAGTAAATCCCTTAGCTACCAACCGAGCTTTGTATCTCAAAATACTACCATCTGCCTTTGTTTTTACAGTGAAGATCCACTTGCACCAGATCACATTCTTTCCATGAGGCATATCAGTAATTTCCCAAGTATCATTCTTCACTAGAGCACTAACTTCTTCATTAACTGCCTTCTTCCATTATGGGATAGCCATGGCTTCTTGGATTGAATTATGAATGTAGATAGCAGTGATTTTTCTGGTGAATGCTTGGTAAGATGAAGTTAGTCCCTCATAATTCACATAGTTGCCAATAGGGTACAATGGATTACTTCTGCATTCTCTCACCCCTTTCTTGAGTGCAATGGGTAGGTTCTCATCGGAATTATCATGATCACTTAAATTAGTACGTGCAGAATTTTCCTCCACAGTCTGTAAGTTAGATGTAGTGATTTTTACCTCTGGTTCAGATGTTGGCAGTAGCTATGAATCTGCTAGAGTCTCTGATTCCTTCGGTGTTTTCCTTTTCCTGTGATAGACAATTATCTCGGGATATTCAGAATCAGTTGGTTTCGGTTTAGGTTCACTTTGGACACTTGGAGAAGGTGCAATTTCAGTTGTTTCCGATGTAATATCAGGTGTTTCCGGTTTAATTTCAGGTGTGTAATCTATGCTATCCAAGAAAAACTGATATTCTTGTGGTTGACTCTGATTTGAACTCTCCCCCTGAATATCAGTTTTGGGGTAATAAGTTTTTGTTTCAAAAAAGGTGACATTGATGGTGTGATAAAACTTTTGGTTGTCAGGACAGAAACATTTGTAACCCTTTTGGTTGGGAGAGTACCCTGCAAAGATACATTTGGTGGATCGAGTGTCAAGCTTGGTTCGTTGTTTTTGATGGATATGCACAAACACAGTACACCCAAATATTCTTAGAGGAAGAGTGGAAATCAGCCGACTTTGAGGAAAGTGTTGTAAATATACTTGATTTGGAGTTGAAAAATCTAATACTTTGGATGGAAGTCGATTGATAAGGTATGCTGCTATAAGTACAGCCTCACCCCAAAAACATTTTGGAACATTGGATGAAAATAACAGAGACCTGGCAATGTCCAGAAGGTGTCTATTCTTTCTCTCAGCTATCCTATTTTGCTAAGGGGTATCTACACAGGAACTTTGGTGTATGATTCCCTCAATTGATAGATATGAGCCAAGGTTAGAATTAAAAAACTCTCTTCCATTGTCAGTTCTAAGTATTTGAATGGAAGTTTGAAATTAATTTTTAATCATTGTTTTGAAATTCTTAAATATTTGAGGAACTTCTGATTTATTTTTCATAAGAAAAATCCATGTGAGTCGTGTGTGATCATCTATGTAAGAGATGAACCACCGAGCTCCTGTGACATTTGGAACTTGAGATGGGCCCCAAACATCACTGTGGATTATAGAAAAAGGTTTAGATGCTTTGTATGGCTGAATTGGGTATGATATGCGAGAGTGTTTTGCAAATTGACGAATTTCACATTGAAAAGAACTAGCACTTTTATTTCTGAATAAACTTGGAAAAAGTTTGGATTAGTACATAAAACTTGGGTGGCCTAACCTGTAATGCCACACCATGACCGAGCTCTCACTCTCACTTTTCAACTCACTAACAGACACACAAGAATAAGTTTGATAAGACATAGGTTCACTCACTCCCAGATGAGATTGTCTCACAGAATCCGGTTGAACCTTAAGATGATAGAGCCCAGCATGACTCCTAGCACTGCCAATCATCCTCCCTGAAGTCGCATCCTGAAATTCGCAGACATGAGGAGAAAAATTAGCTATACAGTTAAGATCTTGGGTAATTTTATTTATGGAGAGTAAGTTGCAGTCTAGATTAGAAACATATAGAACAAATTTGAGTGTTATGTCTCTGGATACCACAACTGAACTAGTCCCTTCAACTTTTGCCAAAGAACCATCTGCAATTCTAAGTGTGAGAGCTTCATTACAAGGAGAATATGTGTGGAAAACTCGCCTATCTCCTGTCATGTGATCAGAAGCACCGGAGTCTACAATCCAGGGCTTATAATGCTCTTGTTTCACAGTCAAGGCCTTAAGAAAATTACCTTTTTGAGCTATGGAACCTAACCCAACAACTGGTGGATTTTGCTGTGATTGCAGCAGCCTTCTCAGTTCATCAAGTTCCTCTTTGCTAAAATTCGCAAGTTGCTCTGAACTACCAGCCATGTTGCCTCGAATTTCCTTCTCTACTGCTATCTTTGGCTTCCAATCAGCAGGTTTTCCATGGAGTTTCCAGCAGGTTTCTTTGGTATGACCAGGGCGGCGACAATGTTCACACCATGGCTTTCCCCTTTTCGTGGCTGCTGCAGGTTTCGGACAGCCAAGGCTGATGACTCACCAGTAGCAGTTATTTTTTCCATCCCCAGCATCAAATGGTGTCTACTCTGTTCCTTTCGTACCTCAGAGAAAGCTTCATGTAAGCTTGGCAGCGGTTTTGTGCTAAATATCCTTTCTTTTACTGCATCAAGACTTGAATTCAAGCCCAAGCAAAATTTGTAAACCCGCTTATTCTCTATGATCTTCTTGTATAGTTTGAGATCATTGGTAGTATTCCAGGAATATTTTTCAAAAGCGTCCAGTTGCTGCCAGCTTTGATGAAGTTTGTTGTAATACTCGGTCACAGATAAATCACCTTGTTAGAGATTGTGCAAAAAACCCTCAATTGTCACTAGTTCGGGGGTGTTGTCTTTATCAGATTTCTGCAGCAGTTTCATATAGGAGAAAATTTTCTCCTATGTGTGGCTCTATGGAATTCACTAGCTAGGACATAACCTGACTATTATCTCTCATCCAGATCCGATAGCCATCGTCTTTTTCGTCTGGTTTGGGGATGTCCAGTGAAATAATATTCTTTTTCCTTGCTGCGGACATGAAACATGAAGGATTGAGACCATTGGATGTAGTTTCGGCCATTCAATTTGTAGATGGTGATTAGTGTGGATGAGTAATTTGTCAGGTCTCCCCCATTGTTGTTGAACATAACAGTTTCGACGTTTGAGGAGGATGATTTTGGAGTTTCAATTGAAGATTCTTTGGTGTTTGTCATGTCTGGTATTTGAAGTTACTGAGAATTAGGTAAAGCTAGGACGGCCGATGAATACTGCCGGAAAAAGCAGTGTAGAATGCTGTCGGAAAAAGCAGTAGATGGAGAGTTGACCTAGAACGGCTGTGGGATTGACAGGAGATGTCTAGGGTTGGCTCTGATACCATGTGAAATATTAGGTTTGAACTTTGAATGACCTATTTTTTTATTTCATCGGAACATATATTTATATACAATTGGAGACCTAGACATTAGGACTTCTTTCCTATTTTTAAAGGAGAAAATCTTACGTAATCTATTCTAAATAAGGAAAACAATTATACAGCTAATTACACATAATTTACAGCAAAGAATCCCAACAGAAACCCAAAATTTGGCGGTTAAATCAGATTGTCATGTACACCGAAGGTAGTCAGAAAACTTCATGTGACTTAACATCTGAAGTGGGATCTTTGTAGTGCACTTAATTTGGACATGCACTCGTCATATTAATGCATTCTTTTTTGCTTCTGAGCAAAATACTAAATTTGGACATATTGTGGCGTCAACTACATATATGTGTACTTAGTTTTGGGCATCATCATGTAATGCAAGACTTTTTTGAAACCATTATCAGTAATTAGTTGGTTAACACAGTGTTACACTTCAAGGACTTGTTATGTGGTAATGAAACTGAATGTGATCTACTTGGAGTCTTGGACTACAGCCCGCGTTGGCATTGACAGTGTTGTATATTGGTTTTAACATAGATGGTCCTGTGATTTGCAAGGTCCATTCCAATGACTTCCCCCAGCCTGATTGTCATTATCATCTATTCTATGAGATTGTTCTTGTGACTAGTAACATACCTCTTTAATAATCAAAACATTGAGTATATATTCAAGTTTATAATTCCAGTAAATCGAACAACATTAAATCTTCACGACTGGCATGGACACATCTGTCAAAGAGTCTAGTCAAAGTTTTGTTATTACTTTCTGAATGCCGTTTTATTTCTGCTTGCAGGAACAGAAATCAGGTGGGAGGAAGAATCCGGCAACTCGTCCATTGGGTATGATAGTAAAAGTGAAGCCACAAGCAAAGAAAGCAAAGATAAACGAGTCACGTGTTGAAAAATCCTCAGAGGTGAAAAAAACAGATATTGATGCAGAAAAATCTCCTGAACCTGTGAAAACAACTAATATTGGTGATACTAACAAGGTTGATGATGTATCTAAGATAGGTCTAGTTTCATATAGTGACGAAAGCGAAGATGATGACTAGTATTTTGTGTTTAATTCATTAAGAGAATTTTTAGTCTTTTACATTGCATATCACTGTACCCTGTAGAAGACACGCACGCAGCAGCATTAGCACTCAACTTTAAGGAAAACTGAAAGCTGGACAGCCTGGACATCTATTGCAATATTGCATTGTAGGGCAAGAAAAAAAAAACACTCAACTAGAAAAAAATGAGCCCAGATACGGGATAGAATAGTATCTAATACTGATGGATAAACTCACTGTATCTTAATAGCTAAGCATGATAAACTTAAAAGATGGTAGTAGATTTGTATTTATTATTTAATTTTGCTAATTAGATGACTTAAGTTAACTTCCTCTCTCTGTCAACATCAAAAGCAAATGGTCAAGAAGGCTTCACGAGTGGTAGGATAAGTCATAAGGATATATGATCTTGTGAAACAAAAACAAAAAAATAGCTGATAAGTAGGATAAGATGCTGTTTTCCCTTATCTGAATGGTTCAAAGTCAAATCATCAAAAGTATTTGTTGGTAAGCTTCAAGTTTCTTACAATACAAGGCACCAGAGAAGCTTCAGCGTACCAGGAGTCCAGGACATATATTATGTCAAGTAACATGAGTTTTTAATGTCATTAGATATTAATATCACATGACATATACTCCGATACATGTCACTATCCTAGTTACGTCCTGCAAAACAGAGTTTTGAAAATTCCAATATAATATTCATATTTGGCTCCTGTATTAGGAATTGGGGTTGGCTAGAGTCATTAACAACCATGGTCTTACCTTCAGGTGCAAGAGTACGAAAATTGTTGTTTTAATTGTAAAAAAAAAGGAGGGGTTTGACTAGAGAATAAAACAGTCTTAAACTACACTAATTCAAACTGATGAAAAGTAACAAGTTTAATATGGAAGAACCTTTGATTCCTTTAATCCTTTGACATATATAATAACAGTCTTCAAAGTCAAAAGTAAACCCGAATAAAAATATCATTCAAAAAATTTTGTATTTATGATAGTGTTAACATGTGTTATTAAGACACATACTAAAGACTAAAAAATTAATATGATAGGAAAGTATTTATTACAATATATATTAACACTACCTTTTATATTTAGATTAATATTATTTTTTAGATTTAAACATTAAATTTAAATAAAATAATAATATTCTTTTGTAAAATAAATTTCAATAAAAGAAATGGATGAACATGACATAGCAACGGAATCAACCACATGTGCAATTGATTATAATTGATAAGAAATTATATAAAATAAATGATTATGTCATTATTCAAATTAGTCCAAGTTGAATCAGTGGATGCACCTTGCCAAATTTGTAAAGTATCAAATGTTTTAATAAAAGTCTTTATTTTAGAAATTGGAGTAAAATATGTTTTTAGTCCTCCAACTGTCCAAGTAAATGACTTGGTAATTGTTATTGTATATTTAATTTAACTATTTAAGGAGGTCTCGCTCTCCTCTATACTCCAACTAATCAATCTTTTAATCTTAAACTGATTTCATAATCGTCATCCATGACGTTTGTGTGCTCAACAGTATTCTTGCCATCATATCTTTGGGATTTTTAACAAATTGTGAAGCTTTTTATATTTTTATATTTTATTGTAATAAATATAAACCATACCCAACCCCACGAACCCAACAATATTTTGACATTTGAACCAAACACCTCACATTGGGGATGCATGTTCATACTAGATTCATAATTTTAGGCAACTATCAATATTCAAAAGATACACTATGTAACTATGAACTTGCTTTGTGTTAGGGAATTGATGTGCAAAACAGAAATTGTGTACCTTTTCAGTCGAAGTTTACTGTGACTGTGAAATTAGGTTTGAACCAAATTGTTGTAAGTAGAATAAAAAATCACTGAAGTAAAATAAATGTGGGTTTCAAGGTACGTTACAGAAGTCTCTTTCCTTAAGACACTATTTGCCCCCAACCAACTAAGTGATGCACCGGGTTATTCAAATATACCTCCAAGATACAATGAAGCATCGATTGTTTAATATCGTTGTGCACTAACGATTTAAACCACGAACACCGTTGATGACAAACCAGCCAAGAAACAATATTCTGTTGCTGCAGTTTAACAGAATATTGGTATTTATGTAAGAAAGAAATGAGAATTTGTTTTGTAGAAAAATGTGAAAATGAGGAAGGAGAGACTAGTAACAGAAATGTATTGTTCTGTATTTCAGTTGTGTAGGAAAATGAATGAAAGGTCTGGCAATTTATAATATGCTTTGCACCTTTTCATAATGGTTGCAACATTTCATTATTTTATGAACAAATGCAACCTTTCATAAATGGTTACAATCTTGAAACAATAAAACCTTTCATTATTTCATGAACAAATGCAATCTTTCATGAACAAATGCAACATTTCATTATTTCATGAACAAATGCAACCTTTCATAAATTGTTACAATCATAAAACAATACAACCTTTTATTGCGACTTTTCATTTTGAATTAATGGTCACATCCTTTGTCAAGAGTCAAACTCTCACACGATTTATTTTGAAAATAATTCCAACAATCCTCCACCATTTTCAAAATAAATGCAAATTGAAATGTCTTGCACTGGTTCGGAATTCTTATGCATAAATGAAGGTGTCTTTTGGACTTGAACCTTCACTTAGTGAAAACACATCAAAGTTAGTCAATGTGGCATGGTAGGCAAGCTTTGAACCAGCGACCTTATTCGACTAACCGGATATGTCTCACACATAGTCTTTCAATATCTCAAGTGTTCAAAATTGCTGACGCGTGTAATGCCTTGCGTTTATATCATGGTTTTTCATGAGAGCTTTAGTAACCAGCCAAGTTACATAGAGGACGGCACCATCCCCGACACTCATATAGGTAGGCGTTATCATAAATGCTCCTGTAAAAGCATTCCAACATAAAAGCTGTCATAAGTCTATTAAAAGCTAAAAAGTTTAACCTTTCCAATACATACAGGTACCAAACACTTTCACCTTTAAGACGCATATATAAAATATTATAGTGCTTGCAATCACAACTTATGATGTACTTTGCTCATTGAACCCAAGATCTTGATATTTCAAGTGCTAGGTTGAGTTTCCATCATTGGTGATATTTAAATGCCGGCTTCAGTCCCATCCCTCTTGAAGTTTTAGATACCAATTCCCTTGTGAGTCCTTTTGTAAGAGGGTCTGCCAGATTTTGACTTGATCTGACAAAATCAATGGTAATCACACCATCTATGAGCAACTGTCTCACATAACTATGTCTTAGACCAATATGTCGAGACTTGCCATTGTACATCTGGCTATATGCTTTAGACAAAGTTGCCTCACTATCACAGTGGATAGATATTGGAGGCATTGGTTTTGGCCACAACAGAATTTCCATTATTAAATTCCTTAACCATTCTGCCTCTTTGCTACATAATGCCAATGCAATAAACTCAGCAGCCATGATGGAATCAGCTATACAAGTTTGCTTTTTGGAACCCCAAGAGATTGCTCCTCCACCAAGCGTAAAAATCCATCCACTTGTGGATGTATGATCATCTTTATCAGTGATCCAACTGGCATAAGTAAATCCTTCCAAAACTAAAGGATATCTAGAACAATGTATACCATAATCAATAGTATATTTCAAATACTTCAAAATCTTATACAATGCATGCCAGCGTAATTGACTAGGGTTGCTGGTATACCTACTCAGCCTTCCTACAACGAAGGCAATATCAGGCCTAGTACATGTCATGGCATACATAAGACACCCAATGACATGAGCATATTCTAATTGAGATATTGCTCTCCCAGTGTTAGGGTATAACCTTATGTTTGGATCATAAGCCGTGGATACTGGCTTATTATCAAAATGATTGAATTTCTTCAATATTTGCTCAATATAATGTGATTGGGTCAGTATTAAGCCATCATCGTTTCGTATAATTTTTATACCCAAAATCACATTAGCAAGCCTCATGTCTTTCATGTCAAAGTTTGATGACAATAGTGATTTTGTGAGTTCAATACTCACACTGTCAGTTCCAAATATTAACATGTCATCAACATAAAGACATATAATTACACCTTTATTTCCATTGAATCTACTGTATACACATTTGTCAGATTCATGAATTCGGAAACCATTTGAAACAACTACTTTATCGAATTTTTCATGCCATTGTTTCAATGCTTGTTTAAGGCCATATAAAGATTTGATAAGTTTACAAACCTTATTTTCTTGTCCAGGCATTACAAACCCTTCAGGTTGCTTCATATAAATTTCCTCATCCAATTCTCCATTGAGGAAAACAGTCTTTACATTCATTTGATATATTTCAAGATGATAAATTGATGCTAATGCAATCAAATTTCTAATAGTAGCAGTTCTCGCAACCGGTGCATATGTATCAAAATAATCAAGGCCTTCCTTTTGAGTAAAGCCTTTTGCTACTAACCTTGCCTTGAACTTATCAATAGTTCCATCAGTATTTTTTTTTTGAAGATCCATTTACAACCAATTGGTTTAGACCCAGGTGGTAGGTCAACCAATTTCCAAGTATTATTTTCCATGATAGATTCCATTTCATCATTGACAGCCTCTTTCTAAAAGGCAACATCTTGGGACATCATTGCTTCTTCAAAAGTGAGAGGATCTGAATCAATTACTGGCAAAATCTCAGTTTGCCTTACATGTACATCTCTAGTTCCTTCAACCAGATATACAATGAAGTCTGGGCCAAAGGATTTTTCTTTCCTTACCCTTTTGCTTCTCCGTATTTCAGGAGGATCTTCAGTGACAGTTCGTTTTGATATTGTCACTGTCTCTACAGGTGTATTAGAATTTACATTATTAGGTATAACAGTGAATCTAGTTTCATAAAATATGGCATCTCTAGATTCTATAACAGTATTTACTTCAACAGAATTATTAGGTTCAATGACTAAAAACCTATATGACTTACTGTGTTCTGCATAACCAATGAATATGCATTCTACACAATTTTCTCCTAATTTCTTTATCTTAGGTTCTGGAAGTCTAACTATGGCTCTACAACCCTAAACTCTAAGATAAGAAATATTAGGCTTTATTTTCTTCCAAAGTTCATATGGAGTAATTTTTGTTTTCTTATTAGGCACTCTATTTAAAGTATGGCATGCAGTTAACAAGGCTTCTCCCCAGAAACCTTTACTTAAACCAGAGTTAGTGAGCATTGCATTAACCATCTCAATGAGTGTCCTATTCTTTCTCTCTGCTACACCATTTTGTTGTGGTGTGTATGCAGTAGATGTTTCATGCACAATACCAACATTTTCACAAAAATCAAGAAATTGATATTCACCTCTTTTATCACTTCTAAGAGTTTTAATTTTAACATCATTTTCATTCTCTACTTCAACCTTATAAATTTTAAATTTATTTAAGACTTCATCTTTAGAACGCAACAAATATACATAACAATATTTAGAGTAATCATCAATGAAAGTAACAAAATATTTCTTTCCTCCTCTAGTAGGGTTGTTATGCATATCACATACATCACTATGTATTAATTGCAATAAAGTAGATGTTCTATCAATTTTAGAAAATGGTGTTTTAGTGATCTTGGTTTGTGCACATACTTTACATCTTTCATGCATATCATTATTAAACCTTGGAATCAAATTTAAACTAGACATGTCACGTAATCGTTTAGTGTTAACATGACCTAAACGATTATGCCATAGAGACAAAGTACATGAGTCAATCACATAAGCAGAAGAAGAATTTATTTTATTAATAACATTTAGTTTGAACATGCCCTCATACAAGTATCCTTTCCCTACAAACACTCCTCCTTTGGTCAATACTACAAAATTATCTGACTCAAACACAAGTTTGAAACCATGTTTGTTCAGAAGGCTTCCATACAAAAGATTCTTTCTAACTTCAGGAACATGACATACATTAGTAAGAGTCAAGATCTTCCTAGAAGTAAACTCTATCTGCACGTTGCCTTTTCCTTTAATAGTAGCAGTGGAGGAATTACCCATGTAGAGTATATTTCCATCATCTACTTTTTCATCAGTAGTGAAAAGGCTTTGATTCTTACAAACATGTCTTGTAGCCCCTAAATCTATCCACCATGCAGTATCATCCTCGAGAGCATTGATCTCTGATATCATGGCCATAAAATTTGAGTTAATTTCCTCATTTTTCTTCTTGAGAAGACGATATTCTCTCTTGTAGTGGCTAGGCTTACCGCAGTGGTGGCATGAACCCTTCTTTTTAGAACTTTGATTTTTCTTTGAATCAAATTTTCGATTCTTATTCTTGGTGTGTTGAGGGGTCTGCTTAGCCTCTTTCCCTTCCTCAACCATATGAACCTTAGAGGATGAATTGACATGCTCATCAACAGAGTTAATTCTATACTCCTCCTCTATGCGGAGGTGTTGTCCCAACTCTTCTAGAGCAACATCCTTTTTTTTTGTGTTTAAGACTTCTTTTATAGTCCTTCCAAGAGGGAAGGAGTTTATCAATAATGGTAGAAACAATAACAGATTCATCCATATTCATTTTTTGTTGGCTAAACTGATTTAAAATGTGTCTAATTTCATGAAATTGTTCAACCACACGTCTGCTATCTACAATTTTATAATAAAAAAATTTAGAGGCTAAGAATTTCTTACTTGTAGCATATTCGACCATATACTTTGCCTCGAGAGAATCCTAAATTTCTTTTGCAGTAGCCACGTTGTGATATTGATCAAAAAGAGCATCTGACATTGCATTGCAAATGTGACCCTTGCAGATATAATCATCTTGTTTCTACTTCTGACGCTGACGGACCTGTGCCATGGTTTCATCATCATGTTCGATCGGCTTCGGTGTTGTCAATACATACACCACATTCAATGTTGACAGGAGAAAATGAAACTTTTTTTGCCAACGAATAAAATTGCCACCATCAAAACGATCCAATTTCACAAAGTCCACAGCGAACTCTCGTAGAGAATTTGTTGGCGCCATTGTAGTAGCAAAAAATAGTGTCTTAAGATTGTTAGAGAATTGATGTGTCAAAACAGAAATTGTGTACCTTTTCAGTCGAAGTTCATTGTGACTGTGAAATTAGGTTTGAACCAAATTGTTGTAAGTAGAATAAAAAATCACTGCAGTAAAATAAATGTGGACTTCAAGGCACGTTACAGAAGTTGCTTTCCTTAAGACACTATTTGCCCCCAACCAACTAAGTGATGCACCGGGTTATGCAAATATGCCTCCAAGATACAATGAAGCCTCGATTGTTTAATATCGTTGTGCACTAACGATTTAAACCACTAACACCGTTGATGACAAACCAGCCAAGAAACAATATTCTATTGCTTCAGTTTAACAGAACATTGATACTTATGCAAGAAAGAAATGAGAATTTGTTTTGTAGAAAAATGTGAAAATGAGGAAGGAGAGAATAGTAACAGAAATGTATTGTTCTGTATTTCAGTTTTATAGGAAAATGAATGAAAAGTCTGACAATTTATAATATGCTTTGCACCTTTTCATAATGGTTGCAACATTTCATTATTTCATGAACAAATACAACATTTCATAAATGGTTACAATCTTGAAATAATAAAACCTTTCATTATTTCATGAACAAATGCAACCTTTTATAAATGGTTACAATCATGAAACAATACAACCTTTCATTATTTTATAAACAAATACAACATTTCATAAATTGTTACAATCATAAAACAATACAACCTTTCATTGTGACTTTTCATTTTGAATTAATGGTCACATCCTTTATGAAGAGTGAAACTCTTACATGATTTATTTTAAAAATAATTCCAACACTTTACTCTTTCTTTTCTATTATTTATTTTGTTTTGTTTTTGATAACCCTGAAATTCCACAAACCTGCTTAGCAAATCCGAATCAAAACCGGGTTTTCCACCTAACTCTACTGTTTTTTGGACACCGGTACCTTTGATTATGTAAAGTACCTCTAAGGGGATTCAAATTAAACTTTATTGTAGCAAATTATTCTGCTGATCCATTGGTGCTTTGCTCTTTCTTATTCAATCAATTCTTATAAAAATACGATGCAAATTTAGATATTCGGTTCTTGAAGCATTACTAAGTACATAGATTATAATAAGAAATATATATATATATAATAAACGGTTGTACATTCTTTCTTTGTTTTGTTAGAAAAGGAGCCGACAGCTACCTACCACAAAAAATGTAATAACAGTGGAAAAAAAAATCTCACACGGTTGAAGCATTGGTGTGAAGTGATATTAAAGAGGCATAAAATCCACCTTCAATATTAATCAAGTTCTCATGTTTTCCTTTCTCTACTATAACTCCATTTTTAACCACTGCAATCACATCCGCATTCTTGATTGTCGATAATCGATGAGCCACCACAACCGTAGTTCTGTTCTTCATAACTCGGTCTAATGCATCTTGAACAACTCTTTCGGATTCAGTGTCAAGTGCACTTGTAGCCTCGTCAAGTAGTAGTATCTTTGGACTTTTTACTATTGCACGTGCAATGGCTACTCTTTGTTTTTGCCCTCCTGATAATTGAATTCCTCGCTCTCCAACCATGGTATCGTATCCCTGCATTTTAAATTGTACAATAAGAGAGGAGAAATATGAAATGATATGAACATAGGATGATGTTTGAATGTGATCTAACCTGTTGTAAACTACTAATGAATTTGTGTGCATTGGCCAGTTCGGATGCATCTAAAATTTCTGCTTCGGTAGCATTCCCTTCCTTTCCATATGCAATGTTGGCACGGATTGTATCATTAAACAATATTGGTTCTTGGCTCACTAATCCCATTTGCTGTCTAAACCATTTCAATTGGAGATTTTGAATTTCGACTCCATCAAGTGTAATTCGACCTGAATCAGGACTGTAAAATCTCTGCAACAACGAAATCACCGTTGATTTTCCACTTCCACTTTCTCCAACAAGAGCAACAGTCTGAAAACAAGTTAGGAAAAGAATAATAATTAGTTTTAATTCTTGCTAAAAGAAATGTACCAATATGAATTTGATTATAGTTTGAAATACAATTTGTAGATACCTTGCCAGCATGAATAGACAAGCTAAGGTCTTGGAAGACCTGAATATCTGGCCTTAATGGATATTTGAAGCTCACATGAAGAAGCTCTATTTCTCCCTTCACATTGTTTAGTGTAATTCCAGACTCATCACTTGGGTCTATTTTCGACTTGCGATCTATGATTGCAAATATGGATGCAGCAGCAAGTTTAGCTTTGCTGGAGTCAGGAGCAATAGAGCTTGATTGAGAAATTCCAAGAGCTGCCATTGTCAGAGCAAAGAAAACCTGCAAGCAAAGCAGACATATAAAGGCATTTTAATCGCTGTAGGATGGTGTTTCGAAAGTTGAATGGGAAAGCATATTCTATAAAAAGTGTATATACTCACTCTAAAAACATCTGAGAATGTTGTTTTTCCATCTTTAATAAGTACAGCTCCGATATAGAAACAGACTGCATAGACAGAAAAGAGAAAGAAGAAAGACAGTCCAAAACCTGCACCACTGATCAACCCTTGCCTTATCCCAGTTTTCATGGGGCCTTCACATTTCTTTTGATATAGGTTCATGACCTTCTCCTCAGCGCAGAAAGATGCAACTGTTCTTATACTTCCAACGGCATCATTGGCGACTTGGCTCGCTTCCTCATACATCATCTGCACCCATTTGGATTTACAAAATCAATTTTTTTCCATTGTTAGGCTATCGATGATTTCATAAAACAAAGTTAGATTTAGAGGATATATACCTTTGCATCTGCACTGAATCCTTTCAGGAACTTCATTTGGGCATATCCAGTGACTCCAATCAAAGGAAGTAAAGCAAGGATAATCAAGGCTAACTGCCAACTTGCAATTAAAGCAATGACTAAACCTGCAATTGCTGCGGAAATGTTTTGAACAATCAGAGCGAGTGCATCTCCTACTAGAGCACGCACAGATGCTGCATCTGCCGAAAGCCTTGAGCCAATAGCACCACTTGAGTGCGAAGGCTCATCAAACCAACTAACCTCCATGTGAACCACTTTCTCAAAACACATTGACCTTATTCGTCTTATTAACTTAGATCCAGCTACAGAAAAGAAGTATGATTGAGCTGGGTTAGCAATAAATGCGGTAACACCAAGGACCAAGAAAATTATTGCCCAGAACCTCGTTTCCTTTTTCACTTCAGCAGGTGGTTTGTAAAACGCTGTGATTACACTGGAAAGCAATATACCATAAACTGGAAATATTGCACCGTTGACTACTGCAGCTATGGTTCCCATTAGAAGTACTGGAATTTCTGGCTTATTTAGATACGCAATTCGACGGATTGGGACCTCAGGAACTGGTTCTGATGGTAGTTGAGGACCTTCTTCTTCTCCAACAGCAATATTAGGACCTGTAGGTAAACCAAATGGGGCTGAGAATGAGTGGCGACTGCTATTTCCAGCTGATGACCCCCGACTAATGGATCTACGCATTGACTTCGTTAAACTAGATCGTCTAAAAGATTTCGATGAGATTTCTGATTTGTTGAGGCCATCGCCAGCCTCTTCTGCCTCTCTGTTTTCATCCTGCAAACGTATAAGCTGAGCGTATGCTCCATCAGGATCCTGGAGCAGTTCGGAATGTGAGCCTGATCAATTGGCAAATATGTTAGTTCACTCTTTAAGTAAATTAGTTAAAATGAGTGTGCTATGACAATTATTATACAATACCTTTCTCAACCATCTTTCCTCGATGAATGACTGCAATCATATCAGCATTTCTCACAGTGCTCAAACGATGAGCAACAATGACAGTAGTTCTATTGACCATAATCCTGTCTAGTGCTTCTTGAACTACCCTCTCGGATTCTGCATCAAGAGCACTGGTAGCTTCATCTAAAAGTAAAATCCGTGGATCTTTCAAAATTGCCCTTGCTATTGCAATTCTCTGCTTCTGCCCACCAGACAACTGTGTTCCATGCTCACCAACCATGGTGTCTAGTCCCTATATGCGAAATACAAAGTTTCCAAGTAAATAAGCTATTCAAGCTATTTAAAAAGACTTGACTTATATAAAGAAGATATCATGTTCAGGAATAACTTAGAACCTGGGGTAGTTTATCGACAAACTTAGAAGCATTGGCAAGTTCAGCTGCAGCTTTTATCTCTTCAGTAGTTGCACCATCTTTACCATATGCAATATTTTCCTTGATACTGGATGCAAACAACACTGGTTCCTGGCTCACAAGGCCAATTTTCTCCCTGATCCATTTAAGTTGAAATTCTTTAAGGTTAATACCATCTATGAGTACTTCACCAGCGTGGGGGTCATAAAATCTCTCTATCAAGCTGATAACGGTTGATTTCCCACTTCCACTCTGTCCAACTAAAGCTGCAGTTGTGCCGCTTGAGATGTAAAGGGAGAATCCACTAAATATTTGTTCATCAGGTCTTGCCGGATAACTGAAGTAAACATCTCTCAACTCTATATCTCCTTTAATGTCATCCAATTTTTTTCCTCTAGTGTCATAAGCATCTATCTCAGGCTTCCTACTGATTGTCTCGAACATCTTAAATGCTGCTGCTTGACCAGCGGCAAATGCACTCAGGCAAGGAGATGCCTGCCCTAGGGACCTGAAACATCCATATTACTGTCACTGCAAGAAGTAGAGTGATAAACCAATATATATATACATAGTTACATACTACTGGACATTAAGAAGAGTTTGAATTTGAACTTACATAGAACCGGTCAATACTGCGATAATCACATTAAACACTTCTCCCCCTGAATAGCCTTTTTCCAATTTCATCTTTCCACCATACCATATAGCCAAAGCATAACTTGAGAAAACTATTAACATAAGTAAGCCAAGACCTAATCCAGAAGCAATGCCTTCATGAATACCGGACTTGTAAGCTGCACCAAGAAACTTGTTATAATTACTGATGGCTTGCTTTTCCCCTGTAAATGATGCAACCTGGATTTGAAAAAAAAAAATATACCATGGTCATAACAGAAAGCAGAAAACACAAGCATGAATTTATCTCATTCTGGCAATGTAACATACAGTTCTAATAGAGCCAATTGTTTGTTCAACCACAGCTGCTGCTTTTGCATAAGCACTTTGTCCACGGGTTGCCATCTTTCCTATTAAGACTGCCGTGATGCCACCAGCTATTGCAAGGGGAGGAATAGAGGTTAACATGACAAGGGTGAGAAGCCACCCTCTTACAAATGCTATTACAAAACCTCCAATGAATGTTGACATAAGCTGGATAAATTTTCCAACCTAACAAAATAAGAAAAAGACTTAGAATTTAGAAGAAGATGCATCAAAGTTTAAGTCATTGTGAATTTTCTTTGTCAAGACAAGTATAGTAATCAATACCTTCTCGCCCATTGCATCTTGTATAAGAACGGTGTCTCCAGACATTCTTCCGACCACCTCACCCGTGTTTGTTTCTTTATCAAAGAAAGCAACATCTTGTCTCAGTATAGTTTTTAGATACATTCGCCGTAGTCTCCCAGACTGTCTTTCCCCTGTAACCATCCAGCAACTCACCTCTGACAAACAAGAAACACAAGATTTACAGATTAAATACTTTCTACGAATCAAAAGCTTGTACTGGTAATGGTATGACTACTAGAATTACTCACGGAGGAATGATGCTACTGCAGACCCAATTCCCAAGTATAAAAACTTTAGAGACACCTATAGAATTTGCATAAACTAGTTAGTGAAATGTTGACTTAAAAAATTGAATCCATACATAATGTGAATCCATGACGCAGGATTTTTACCTTGGAAATCACTTTAACAATGTCCCTGTTGTTCTGGTTTTGCCCGAAGGAATCAATCAGGTCACCGAATATAATTGCCATGAGGGGCATAGATACTCCATTACCTAAAGCACCAATGGTACCAATGATCATCAAGGCAATGTCGGTAGCATCTGCAAATGTGAATAGCTTGTGAAATGGAACTGTGCTAATTTTCTCATTTTCTTTGCTCTTTTCAGACTCTGGTTGGTCACCACTTGTGCTTAAGCCTTTATCGGCTACTTCCTTGCTTCTTGACGTGGTCGCCTCATTCGAATTTGTGTCACCATTCAAGCCGTTCTCCATGGCCATAATAGTATTGGCCCTCAAATATCAGCCCACTCTTTCGTCTGCTATCAGAATTATATATATAACTTGAATCAGCTATAAAACCAAATAATTAATTACCAAGAAATAAGAGTAGTAGTTTGTAATAAGCAGTTTCAGGGATCTGGGCCTTTGTGTTTTTTGATTAGCTGTTCATAAATCATCATCACTTTATATACACTTTGTAAATTATCATTGCTTTGGAGCAAGCATTCTTCTGACACAAGTCAAGACTGTCCAATATTTTTATTTTGAAAATTAAAAATCTACCTTGACGTCTTGAACAACACGGTCAAAACTCAAAACCAAAACAGTTGTACTTTACGATTTTTCAACTCTGTTACAATTGTTTATTCCATTTTCACATTACAGGTGTCTGACTTGTCTCGTTTCGTACTATTAAAGTTAATGAATTTTCAAGATATACTTAGTGTTCCAGTTTTTCTAAATACACGTGTTGGTTGATTCTATGTAATTATGTATAGAAATTATGAATAGAAATTATGAGTTGTGTGTTTTAAAAAGGTTAAGTTATATATATATATATATTAAAGAAGTGTTTAATTATGTACACTCTTTATAATAGTCTTTGGATTAATATAAATAACTAAATGATGTATTAATTTTTTTATCAATTAAAAATTAAAAATAATACAACAAAAAAGACAAATACTCCAAGTTTAGAAATTCTATTATTGATCTTGTTTGTTGTTCAAAATATTCACTCATATATACATGCGTATGTATCTTTCTAGATATATAATAAAATAAAGATCATCTTGAATACTTTCAGGTTTTCAACTAAGATAATATTAAACTTTGTTTCTACCTTTTTTGTTAATTTTATAATAAAGTGAGTGCATTCCAAATTTTGTCATTTTAGTATATTTTTTTATTGTTCGACATGAACAGTGGAACACAACATTCTTACAAAATATTAATTTGAGAATCGACAGGAATATATTCATTCTTAGAGAAAGTGGTCCTCGTACAAAGTCTCAACGGCAGCATAATAAGTAGGGCTCTTTTAGAGCATATTCAATACAAGTTTTGTGAAAAAAAAAGACTTAATAGGTATTTTTGTTAATTTTTTTTAATACAATCGTACATATTTAATATCAACCTGACATGACAAAAGAAGATATTAAATATTGTCAATATGATCGTCTACTTCAAATGGTCTGTTGCATAGTTCTTTTTTAGGTTGACTTAATAAATATTTAAAATTGATATTAATTTTTCACATATTTTTGGTAAGAAAATAAAATAAAAAAGTAAATAGAAAATAAAATTGGACACGTCATTAAAACAAAATATATTTTCAACGGAAACATTGGAGACCAAATTTTAAGTTCGTCTATCAAGTCCATATTTATACCATATAGGAAGCAATTCTCTTGACTTTGTTACCATGTCAACAATAATTCATATGCAAGCTATTTTTTCATTGAAGATACTCTTATAGATGTCTCAAATTCTTTTCTCAAATGATATGACATGTGAGGTGTTAACATCTTATAAGTCATGAGATTACGTGTTAACTGATGTGATGTTGACACCTCACATGCCATATCATTTCGGATAGAATTTGAAAAAAAAAATTAAAACGTTTGAGATGTCCAACATTACTCATAAACGAAAATATCATAAAAACCAAATAAAAATCAGCTGTGTTAAAACTTAAATGGCGTTCTCTTAGCAATTTCTCATTTTCGAGTTGTAAAAATAAAAATAAAAAAACTAATATTCGATAGAATATCTTTATACATATTATTTTATGCAAAACAACTTTAGTAATCAAATAAAGCGACTGGAATTTAATATCATCATGGTTCAAGTGAGAACGAGTGGGTGCCTTACCAGCGAATTATTCATCTTTGAAACTGGATGGAGAGGAGAAATGAAGATTTTATTTTGAGATATTTGCTTACTGCAAGCCGATACAATTGTTTCAGAAACTGACAGTGACTTCCATTGAAATAGACGGTGTTGAATGGATGAAAAAGATTAAAATAGAAATTCAAAAAGCAAAGATTCAATCTTCAACCTTCCCCATCATTAATGTGGCATGCTAGAACTCGAGATTGGATTTTTTTTTTCAATTTTAATTTTTTTAAAATTATATTTTTTTAACTCGATACAACATTACAACCGTCCATCATTGAGAGGGACGGCAACAATCCATCTAGTGGTGTAAAAATGGGCCGGCCGGCCTTCCCAGAAAGTTCACGGGCCGTTCTGGGAACGGCCCGTGAAGGAAGAGGGCCAGGCTGCGGCCTAGCCCGGGACGGGCCGCGTGCCGGGCCTCTGGGAGGAGGCCCGGCAGGCCGGCCCGTCTGGCACGCCAATCCGGCGTGCCAGGCCTGTCAGACCGATCAGCCGGTCCGTTCGGCCCAATTTTCTTTTTTTTTTTCTTTTTTTTTTTCAAAAAACCTCCAATGGCTGGAATTGATTTCTAACCGTTGGAGGAAATAAAAATTATCAAAACCCCCCTACAATCTTTTAAATTATATTTTGATCCACAAATCAAATTTTTCTATAAATACTTCCATCCATTTCATTTTCCATTAACTCTCTCTATCATTCTTTCAATCTCTCATTCTCTCAAATCTCAATCTCTAATATATTCTCCAATTCTCTAAACTTTTTCATTCATTTTGGTTATTACTCTCTCTACAAAATTCTCTACGTTTTCCACCAACACACCAAATTTTAAAGGTACAATTTTGTTATTACTTTTGGTCTAACATATTCTCATAGTAAATTTATATGTTTATGTTTAGATTTGAGTTACTTAATGAAAACATTATCTATTTAGTTAGTTAGTTTATCAATTTTTGGGCTTTAATGTTAATATTATTTGTTTAGTTTATTAAGATTTTTAAATTTAGTAGTAATTTTAATATTTGTTATTGTTTTTTTCATAAATTAAAATTTTTCATTTGTAGATTATGATAGTAAATTTAAGAGTAGTGGTTCAAATCATCAATTTTATGTTAGTATATTATGTTAGTAAATTTATCAATTTTATTTGTAGTAGTGAACTAGTGAATTTAAAATTTTATGTTAGTAGATTATGATTTTTTTTGTTTATTTAATTTGTTTTTTAAGTAAATAAATTATTGTAAGTGTCGTATTAGTTATAGTAATTATTGTTAGTAAATTAAGATTACTGTTAGTAAATATTGATTTTTAATTTGACTATTAACTACTATAGTGCTCATATTTTTATTCAGATAATGGATCCTAACCAGCAACCTTATTTTTCGGACGGTTTGAATATGCTCAACGATGAATTTGATATTTCAGAACCGACCCATACTCAAGCGAGACCTTCTGGTTCCGGCGTTACACCAACATCACGTCCCAGAAAATTAACATCAGATGTGTGGCAATGTTTCAACATAGTCCAAATGACACTCCCAAACAGGGCGTCTGGTCTCAGAGCTAAATGTAAGTTTTGCCATAAGAATTATGCTACAAGTACGGGGGGAACCGGACATTTGAGACTGTATATGGACAAATGTATGCCTGCACATGGACAGGTAGATACTACAACCCAGACACAGCTTCAACGGCACCCAGACGGGTCCGTTAAGTCGTGGCAGTTCGACGCCATGCACGCTAGAGAGTGCTTGGCACGATACATTGCACAAACTGATCAACCGATCAGTATTGGTGAGAGTCCATTTTATAAAGAATTAATCACATCTGCATATAACCCCCAATATGAACCTGTTTCTAGAACCACCACTAGAAATGATTTGATACGATTGTTTGAAACCGAAAGGGATGACTTAGTTGCTGAAATACAGCATTTAAGTGTCTCTGTTGCATTAACTTCTGATATTTGGAATGCATGTTCCAAACAGGACTATTTATGTGTCACGGGACACTATTTAGATTCTGATTGGAGGATAACAAAAAGAATTTTTGGTTTTCGTCCGATGGATTTTGCACATACCGCAGAAAACATTTTTAATGTCATAATGGAAGTTTTAGAAACTTATGAAATCACGCATCACATTTCTTCAATCACATTTGATAATGCATCTGCAAATACTAGCTTTATTGCATTGTTTGTTGCAAGAAATATCCCGCAAGATGGAGGTTATTTCTTCCTCCATCAACGGTGTGCATGCCATATTATAAATTTAGTTGTACAGGCTGGTTTAAAGCAGGTAAGCGACCAAATAGATCGCATCAGAGATGCCATTTCTTGGATTTGCAGTTCTAATCCTAGATTCAGTGAATTCAAGAGACATTGTAAATTAAACGGTCTCAAACCCCGACGATTCCAAACTGATATGCCGGTAAGGTGGAACTCTACTTATTTAATGTTGTAAAATTGTTTGGAATATGATACAACCATTACATGTTTTTATAACATAAAATTGACCGAAACAGGACAACTTAGTCCAAAATTACTTTCCACAGACGATTGGTATGTGGCAAAGATTTTTGTTCAATTTTTAAAGATTTTTTACAATGCCACTGTAACTCTTTTCGGGGTATATTACCCCACATCTTTCCAGGAAATCCATCAGATAGTGGAAATGTCTGAACTGTTAAACAATTATAGAGAAGATGAACATCTAGGCGCTGCAGTTGTTGTCATGGAGACAAAATTGAAAAAATATTGGGCTAACATTCCCCTACTTTATGCCTTAAGTGCTATAATAGATCCCAGGGTTAAATTATCTGGTTTAGAAGTTTTGCTTGAGTTTATTGGTATTAATTTGTCAATAGATTATTCAGAACAAATTACTGACATTCGAACCAAGTTGTTCGAGATTTTTCATATTTATGAGACCAGGTTTGGCGACATTGACATCCCTCAATCAACACGACCGGAGACAGAGCCGAAGCAAACAAGTTGGAGCCTTCTGAAACGAAGAAAAAAAGACAAATCAACAAGTACTTCTTCAGGGCAAAGATCTAGCCTATCTTCTTGTACCGAACTTATTAGGAACCTTGAAGCACAGTTCGATGCTGTTGAAGACAAGGAAGAGTTTGATTTGTTGTTATGGTGGAAGACCTATACGTACAGGTATCCAGTTCTGTCACACTTAGCACGTGACGTACTGGTTATTCCAGTGTCAACGGTGTCTTCAGAACAAGCTTTCAGCACCAGTGGACGCATAATTGAACCAAGAAGAAGCTGTTTGTCTCTAGAGATGGTGGAGGTATTAACATGCCTTCGGGATTGAGAGCATGCTAAAAAAAGGTTACAAAATCTAACTGTAGATAAAGAACTTAATCTAAATTTCGACAATCTATATATTGATGACCCTTTAGGTAGTGGCCAGGGTCAGAACTAGGTTATACTTTTACATATGTATTTATTATTTACTTGTAAGTTGTAAAACGGTTGCACTCTTTTTCCCTTACCAAGTTTTTATCCCACTGGGTTTTTCTTGGTAAGGTTTTTAATGAGGCAATCATGTAGATATATATTACTGAATTCCATAAGTGAAAAATAAATAAATAATTAAAAAATTGTTCGTTCTCTTTATTCATTTCAAATCCTAATAATTGTTCGTTCTCTTTATTCATTTTAAATTCTAAACCCTTAACCATAAACTATAAATCCTAAACCCTATACCCTAAATCCAAAAAAACGTAATTTGGAAAAAAAATTGGATCAAAAAACTAACCCGCCGGACCAGGCCAGTTAGGCCTGGCCCGTCAAGCCAGCCAGAGGGGCCCGACGGGCCGGCCTGGCACGGTAAGCAGGCACGGCCCGCCTGAGGCAGACCGGCATGCCGTGTCGGGCCTGCTTCTCTGGAAACAGGCCGGGCAGGGCCGGCCCGCTACACCGTCGCGTGCCAGGCCCAGCCAGGCCTGTTTCCAGAAATAGACTGGCCAGGCCGTCCCTAATGGGCCGGTCCAGTCCATTTTTACACCACTAAATCCATTCTTTTTAAAAAAAATTTAATTATATTATAATATAATATATTATATGATTGCGACAGTTGGCGAACGTAAAAAAGCAAGGGGTGAGCGAGTTGGAGATGGTACTGCCCAGAGAGATAGTCCCCTCTTCGAGGTCTGTTCCCTTCCTCTCTGATGCAACTACTGTGATTGCAAATCAAAACAAACATTGCTTATTTGTTTACATGTCTCACTTTATTTTGTTTTGTTTATCGGTTTTCTAGTTTTGGGTTGATGTTATCCGTACTTTCATACCTTTTTAGTATGTGCAATGTGAAGCGATCCTTTAAAACTAATTAGGTGTTATTACCAGTCTAAAAATATTACTGGCCACTAAGAAATAGATTAGACGGTGTTATAAGTGCTTCGAATAGGTTGAGCAAGGACATTTCTTGCATGGATTATTGGTTTACAATTTAGTATTTAATATATTGTTGATTACTGGGGATCGGTGAGTTCTTTCGAAGTGGAGTTACAATATCATCTCATTATTTGCATTAATGAAATGTGTGTATTAAGCATTAGATGCTTAAATGATGCAATTGTTTATAACCCTTTTCTTTTCTTTTTTCTTTGATGCAGATTCTGAGGGAGAATAAAGACAAGAAAGATGCATAATTTAATGAACGGCTCAAGCACAGTAGAAGCTAGAGTTAATTATTTGAAATTAAGTCGCCTGCGAAAGGCAATTTTTCCATGTTCTGTAATATGTAGTACTGCATTGTCTGTTGTATTTTACTATACATTGCCTTTCTATACTGAGGTGTTTTGTGTGTTCTTTTATTGTATGCCTGTTGCTTGTTGTTCTACCCGTTGTTTTTCTATACTGAGGTGTGTTTTGGGGTTCTTTTTGTCGAGACGTGTAATTTTAATCGGCAGGCCATATTTTGAATAATACTTTGTAAAGTTTACGGTTCAGTAGTCTAGTTACATCACAGCAAAGCTTTAGTCAGTTATTCATATTTCATGTTGTTGAGTCTTAATTTGCTGGACAGAGTGTAGATTTAGTAACTTGTATTATTATATTTGCAGGACCGCCTAAAGCTTTGGATGATGATGAGACTGAGTTTATTGATAATTTAGAGACGGTGAGACTGTGTTTTAAGATCATTTATAAACTAATGCTACTTGCGGTGCAACACACTTTCTTTTTTTCTTTCAAAAAGTCTGTTGTTGTCGTATTTGTTAATACTCAGTTTGAAATGTTCCCACATTTTGTTAGAGTTAGGATCAAAATGTATTATAAACTAAAGATAAAATAAAAATGTTTTGGAGTAAACATACTAACTACAAAAAACATTTTATGTTGCAGTGTTGCTTGATTTTTGATATGAACCATTACAAAGCATGGGAGTTCAATTTATATGGATAACCAACTGACTACACCTTATTTATTTCCCATGAAAACGTGCCATTAGAGTAACCGTTTATGAACAAAACTTTGGCCATTTGCCCCGAATTAACACGTGAGCTCTAAGTTGGTTGAAGGGTTGCTTAACCCTGTTCGATTTCCACCTTTCTTTAAGCACGTCCATCGGATCACTGTAAAAAAATTGTTTTCTTTGCAAAATTCAAATACAATAAAAGGTGAATCTAAGGAGGTGTTGTAAAAATTGGTGGTTTTCCACCCTTCAGCCACCTTAGAGTTCACACGTCAATAGATGGCAAATGGCCAAGTTTTACTTGACCATTATCTAAGTTTTACTTGACCATTATCTAAGGGGGTGTTGTAAAATTTGGTGGTTTTCCACCCTTCAGCCACCTTAGAGTTCACACGTCAATAGATGGCAAATGGCCAAGTTTTACTTGACCATTATCTAAGGGGGTGTTGTAAAATTTGGTGGTTTTCCACCCTTCAGCCTCCTTAGAGTTCACACGTCAATAGATGGCAAATGGCCAAGTTTTACTTGACAGATGGTTAGTCTAATGACATATTTTCCTTGGAAATAAATAAAGTACAGTCGGTTAATCATCCTAATAAATTGAACTCCCTTGCTTCATAATGGTCATTCAAAAATCAGGCAGTAGAAAATGTTTTATGTATTTAGTGTGTTCACTCCAAATCATTCATTATTTAGATTCTCACAACTCATATGCTGAGTTGCATGTTACAAAGGTTTTATCTGGTTTACGAATGATTTGATATCTTACTTACAAAATGACGGGTGATTTCTACTATCTGTCCGACCCCACCCCACCCCCTTGTTGGAAATTTTAAACCGATGATCACAGAATCGTCACGACTAGTATACACTCATAATTCATAGCAATTAATAACGCTTATAGTAGAAAAATATTTAAGAGAAAATAAACCAATCACAACACAAGATATACGTGGAAAACCTTAAATCGGGTAAAAAACTACGGGCCGTCAGGACGACAGAGAAAGTTTCACTATATGATACATTATTACAACCATATACTCAAGGATTCTCCCTCATACCTCAACCCCAAACTACTTTCACAACGCTCACAAGATCCTCACTAAGAACCCCATAATATCCCTTTTCTTTCCTCTTAAGCACAAGAACTTCCCAAAATAACACTTTCCTTTTCCACATGAGATTTCCCATTTCACGCATGCTTATGATTGACTACGATTTTGGTCACGGTTGTGCACCCGCTTCTTTAACCGTTGCAAGTCACTTGGAAAGCACCACGTTTTACGTTTCTTTAGTTCTTTTGGTCTTCAATCTCCCTCAAACAACACCATTCCAACTTCTTGATGAAGCTTTAAAAGATGAATTTTGGGTTCTTGCCATGCAAAAAGAGCTTAACCAATTTGAAAGAAATAAGGTTTGGACTCTAGTTCCTAGGCCCAAGAACACTAATGTGATAGACACCAAATGGGTATATAGGAACAAATCCGATGAGGATGGCAACATTGTGCGAAACAATGCTAGGCTTGTAGCACAAGGGTACTCTCAAATTGAGGGTATTGACTTTGAGGAGAAATTTGCTCCTGTTGCTAGGATTGAGTCCATTAGGCTTCTTTTATCCATTTCTTGTTTGCACAAGTTCAAATTATATCAAATGGATGTTAAAAGTGCCCTCCTCAATGGGTTTTTGCAAGAGGAAGTGTTTGTTGAGCAACCCAAAGGGTTTGCAAATCCTCACCACCCTAATCATGTCTATCACCTCAACAAAGCTTTATATGGGTTGAAACAAGCACCAAGGGCTTGGTATGAGTGTCTCACTCAATATCTCTTAGACAATAGCTATAATAGGGATAGTGTTGACAAGACTCTATTCATCAAGAAAAACAAAGATGAGCTCTTTATAGCTCAAATCTATGTTGATGATATAGTCTTTGGTTCCACAAATGACACCAAAGTCCAACAATTTGTTGATGTCATGTCTCATGAGTTTGAGATGAGTCTTGTTGGTGAGCTAAGTTACTTTCTATGTTTACAAATTAAGCAAATGGATGATGGGATTTTCATATCCCAAGCTAAGTATGCCAAAAACCTAGTGAAGAAATTTGACCTTGAAAGTGCCAAACATTGTGATACACCCATGAGTACCACTTTGACGCTAAGCAAGGTTGCTAATGGTAAAAGTGTGGACCAAACTTTATATCGTGGCATGATTGGTAGCTTGCTCTATTTGACCGCAAGTAGGCCCGATATCTCTTTTAATGTGGGTGTGTGTGCTAGGTACCAATCGGATCCTAAGGAGTCCCATCTCTCTTTCGTTAAGATAATCATTCGATATGTGAATGGGACATCCAACTATGGGATTTGGTACTCTTTTGACACTAATGTTAGTCTTGTAGGCTTTAGTGATGTAGATTGGGCAGGAAATTGTGATGATAGAAAAAGTACATCGGGCGGTTGCTTTTTCCTTGGAAACAACCTTGTCTCTTGGTTTTGCAAGAAGCAAAAATCGATTTCCTTGTCCACGGCTGAGGCTGAATACATTGCTGCTGGGAGTGGATGCATACAACTCCTTTGGATGAAGCAAATGCTAGTCGACTATGGAGTCAATCAAGGTACTCTTACTCTCTTTTGTGATAACATGAGTGCAATTAATATTTCCAAGAATCCTGTTCAGCATTCTAGAACTAAGCATATTGACATCCGTTATCATTTCATTATAGAACTAGTTGAGAACAAATGCATAGTGCTTGAGCATGTAGGTACTAATTATCAACTAGCGGATCTATTTACTAAACCCTTAGATGCTACTCGATTCAAGACTCTTAGTAGATCTATTGGGATTTGTTTAATGGAGTGATGAGTTGTGGTTTTTGACCCTATAAGGGGAACTCAAGCAAAGAGAGCTATTGTATACTTGTTGCTTCTCATTTTTTTTAAATGTTTATGCTTGTTTATTGATTGCTTGAGTAGCTTGGTTGCACTTATTATAGTATATTGTATTTTCTTCAATAAGTGTGAACTTTGCTGTGATTACAATCCATGTCCTATTTATGTTCAAACATGGATTTTTGGACTAGGAGATCTACATAGGAAGTCCTTTTTGAATGACCTATAATTATCTCCATGACATGATGATTCTTTAATGACATGCTAATGAAAAATGATAAAGCATGAATTGATGATTGCAATTGTTGAATGCAAAATATTGTGTGAAAAAACTAGTGAGACTAAAATGTTGCATCATTGTCTCTTTTTTTTTATTAGTTGAACATGGCTACTATCATACGGGTACCCTTGGTGTAAAGTTGTTCATGCCATGTTTAGCTTATAAAGTTGGATATAGTGCTATTAAAATTTGATATCTATAAAATCTCTATATCCTTGCTTCTCTCATGACAAATGGTGAAATTGGTTTGAATTATATTGGAAACCTTTGTCATTTGCTTTGCCAAATACCATTGTTGAATGCAACATGTCTTGTATGCAAAGCATTTTTGATTCACACATTTTCTTTCAAATAAATCTCCTTGTTTCTCTCCTATTAATGGAGTTGCATAAATGTGGCTTATATAATTATGCACCAATCTTGTATGCTCCTAGCTTTATTTGCCTTGAGTGACCCGGTTGGGGACTTCTCATTTGCCTATATCATGACAAAAATGGGGAGTAGCATTTGATCTAACATTGTGGTGTTAAGGGAGTAGCATGTGTTGGATTTAAGGGGAATAGTACTTGTTTAGGGGGGAGATTACATGTAGGGGGAGTAACCCGTTGAGGGGGAGCATTGCATGAGCATTTCACAATGTCATACTCATATTATTGAATGCAATTGCTTTTGTTTTATATTCACTTGATCATCTAACATGCACTTGGTTGGATAGTGTATTTGTGCTTGCTTTGTGTGTAGGGTTGATAATTCTACAAGAGATTGAAGATTTGAAGTTTTTTTTTATGTTTATCTCTTTGTAATGCAGAATATTTTCTTGGTGTTTTATTTTGTTTTGTGAGGATCAATGTGAGTGGTGGTTTTGTCACGAAATAGCCAAAGGGGGAGATTGTAAAGTCCTCATTTGTTGATTGGCTTATTTTGTGAACAAATCACATTTTTGGGGTATTATGTAAGGGTACCTTAGGCTCTCAAGACCTCAAGAGGAGAAGCACCGAAGGTAAATCTTTATGCTTACTTGCTTTGAAGAGATAGTTGCACACACTCACATATTCGTGCATAACTCTTATTCATATATGTTGAGTGTTTATACTTGTGTGCATTTTGATTTAAATGACTCTTGTTGATTTATTTGCATATTGTAATTAGAGTTTTATGTCATGCTAGGCATTAGAATATGATGCACTTTCATCACTCTTGAACTTATTGAAAATGTGTGTTTGAGTGTTGAAAAATCAGGTTGTGCGCTGGTGGTACGCTACTCGACCATCGTAACATTCCAGTGGAACGCCGCTAGTCATGCGCCACTGAGTTGCACTATTGCACCCGCACACAGTTGAAAAAAGTGGGTGTGCGCTGATGGTGCGCTGCTCGACTAGCGCAGCCTCACCAGCTCAAACATTTCTGAGGATTTACGCATATGTTGCGCCACTAGGATGCGCCACTCGTCCAGCGCCTATTGTAAAATTAGGTTGTGCACTGGTGGTGCGCTACTCGACCATCGCACGTTACCAGCGCACACAGAGAAAGCTGGAACATTTTTTCCCAAACGACCTCACTTTGTTTGGATCTTATATATATATATATATATATATATATAACTCAGTGCCTTAAAGTCGCGTATGAGTTCATAAAGTCACATATTTTCCTTAGAACACATTTCAAAGGAAAAACTCTTTCATGAACTCATTTTTAATCACTCAAAGCATTCCCATGTGTATAAAAGCTTCATCTTTCATCATCTAAGTTCATTTAGAGTGCATCAATGGATAGGGTTGCTTCATCACATCTTGTTTGGTAAGTTCTTCACTATCTTTTTACACGTTAAGTTTTTTGCTTGCTAAATCTTCTCTTTAATTATTTGTATGCTCTTAGAACATTTTCTAGATACAAATTTGAGATTGTTGTGATGCCATGATTGAGTGTTGTATTGTGATAGCTTCATAGGATTGTTTGATCTATGTTTAACTAAGCTTCTTGAACATGTCATTTAGCTCATGATATCTAGGATTGCATTAATTGTCATCTCATTATCCTAGATAAGCATATAGGGTTTCCTAGCCTTGTTTGTTCATTGAATATCATCATATATTCATTTAGGACATTTTATCTCTTCATTGAGAAGTAAGACTTGTGTTGCTTTCGGGAGTAGGTAGCTTAAATCACAAGCAAGATAGACTATGTTCACTTATACCGGGATTATGTAGTGGTGGTGGATTAAATCGGGATTAGGTTGTAATTCATTGGCCATTAGTGGATTCGAGGTTCTAGTGTGGCACACTCATCAACCCGTGGTTTTCCCATTTGGAGGGTTTCCACGTATATCTCAAGTGTCTTTAATATTTCCGCAATCTTTACACTTATGATTTTGTTGTAATTAGCTAGGGGCATTTTTGTAAACTTGACCTTTAACGAAAATTGGATAAATTTGTTTAAAATCTATTCACCCCCCCTTCTAGATTAATATTATACACACCATAATATTTGTTTCAGAGTACAGAAAGTATCTTGCTCTAGTAAAATGTAGTTAGCTTGAGAACTCCCGAGCCCATCTCCAGATCACATTTTTAAAGTCAGCTGATTATTCATTTCTTTGGAAGTTCTCTGGTTTACAGTTTGACTTAGAACTTATTGTTCACTCACAAGGCATTGTATTCACCAATTATATGTCTCTGGAGTTTGGCAGTTAGAGACTTTGATATTAGTTGAGGTTCTACATATGACATAATTTTACGAGTTACGAAGTGAAGTTGACGATGAATATAAACTTCTTTCCTGTTTCGGAGACTTGTTTTGAGATCGAATGGGACTCTAGTAATGTAGTCCAATTCGGACTTATTTCCTTATAAGAGCATAGTCTTTTTGAAGAAATAAAATTGTTGTCTGATTAGGAACCCTTTCTGCTTGATATTCTGTTCTTGTTGGAATTCTCTTTTAATATGGATATCTTCGTATATTTTAATGACTTGATCCGTGTGAGCTACGCGCTGGATTTTTTATTCAGTTTTCTTCATGCATGTCTTGAGTAGAACACGATATCAGCTGGTCCCGAGTAGAAAATGTCACCAACTAGCCCTGAGTACCTTTATCTGACCCCAAGTAGTATATGACGTCAGTTGACCCCGAGCAAGTCTTGTTCAATACTTGTTGATTCTGACTTCTCTTCTTTCATGATGCATTGCAGGATGCCTATTTGGACGTCCACCTGGCAATTTTATCATCTTTTTCGATGACGTGTACGCCTGGTAAAATTCACATACGACAATACCCCCTTAAAATATTTTTCCCGGATAGAGTTTCGTTTCGGGAAAAAGTATTTTAATAAATTTTTCAATTTTTATTTCTCAGTGCCAGAGTAAATGTCTTATCATAATGGCATGTCTTAATGGTGACCCTATAAATTCGATTTGCCCCCTCACGTTAGATCTTCAATGATGGCGACGTTTTAGAATTCTGATAGCGAAAGCTAGTTCTTTTCTTGACACGTGTCATTTACCTCTTCATTTTCGATACCATTTATGAGAAACGATATTCACATCTCCCCGTGTGCTGCCTACGTCATCAAAATTTATCATATATTTTTCCTGCCTTGAGACCCTAGGGTTTCGTGCTATCACCCCTTTAAATTCTTCACTGGGGTTGCGCTGGTTCATTCTCAAACATATGAAAACAAGAAATTTGTGCCAGCCCAGATTTCTTTCAGCAGAAAATCGCCATTATCCGTTGAAGGTTTTGCACCAGATTTCTTTAAGGTTAGTTTT
Organism: Dipteronia dyeriana; assembly: GCA_032871835.1. Lineage (NCBI taxonomy): Eukaryota > Viridiplantae > Streptophyta > Magnoliopsida > Sapindales > Sapindaceae > Dipteronia > Dipteronia dyeriana. Next base: position 92,426,937 of record CM065299.1, on the reverse strand, counting down.
AATGGAACCAACATCCCGTCTTCATCTTTGTACTATAGCTCTTGAAGCGTTAGATCGTAGGGATTTCCAGTTGGTTTCCAGTGTTTGAAGATTTCTAGGGGAAATCCCCTCTGATGAACCTCCTTTTTAGGAAGTCGACGTTTCTGGGCTTCACCCTGACGTCCATTTTTTTGTATCCAGTTCTGATTCTTCGTCTAGTTCTGAATCTTTCATTTCTAATCACAGAGTACCGCTTCGATCAAGGATAGAAAAGCATCAAAGTAGAAGTGAAGTTCATAAGCACAACTCGGGCAGCGTCCGAATCAGGGAGCAGACTGTTGACGAGAATGATGTTCAAGAGGCGTTCAGAGTATCTCGTCTCTCTTTCTCTGCTGATCACCCGAACGGGTTTGACACAGAGCAGAATATGGTCGGGGTAGAAGAGATCGGGAAGTATCGTGCCGGATTCGATTTTGATGACTCGATTATTCTGGTTCTCGCTAGTGATAGAGTTGCGTGGAATCCTCCCCCGGGCATGGTGGCAATCTATGGATCCATGCTCTGCTGCGGCGTCACACTTCCTCTTCAGCTGTTCATTTCCTAGTTTTTATCTGAAGCAGGGATCGCCTCGGCTCAACTAGTCCTGAACAACTACAAGATGTTGAAGTACATGTGGCACATGTACAACCGGATGAACTTGTCGCCACCTTTCTCGAGTGAGATCAGGCATTTCTTCACGCTGAGGCAGTATGGCAAGACAGGGACCTATTTCCTCATGTCTAATCCGTCAGACTGTTGGGCCTCCAAGGGGACAAAGGTGAATTGGGAAGTCGATACTTTTGACGACCCTAAAAAGAGGGGGTTTATATGGGGATTCTCTTCATCCAACAAGTTCTGGAAGAACAGTTGGTTTTTCACCGGAGGGAATCTGGGTCTTGAAGTCACCCTCTCGGCTGGGGAAACTCGGAGGGTGCTGAACATTCCCCGCTTCTTCTATTCTCTAGAGGTTTGGAACAAGAAGAAGCTTGAATTTAGCGACGCTGACTTGACCAGACTTGCTCGGGCAGCAGTTCGTACCCACTTATGCATTGATGATCAAGTTCCCGACTAAACATGGGGTCGGTGTAGTCAAGGGATCCCAAGAGATGGCCCGAAGAGCTAACCTATCAGTATACAAAGACAAAAATGATGGCGACCAAGTTTGCACTATAACGCAGCCGAGTCAGAACAAAGAGTCACTGTCTTTCGAATTTGACCCAAGAGAAGAGTCGAATGAGTCCAAAAATAAACCAGTCGAAGAAATTATCTTGAAAGAAGATGAACAAGATAAGAAGGTCAAGATCGGGGTCAATTTGGAAGGAAAAGTCAAACAAAGCCTCACTGATCTGCTCAAAGAATATAGGGATGTGTTCGCTTGGAGTCATGAAGACAAGGTCGGGATAGATGCCTGAATAATATCTCACCATCTCACAGTAGACCCGAATGCAAAACCGATGATACAAAAGAGAAGATCATTCAATCTCGAGAGAAGTCAGACAATCAAACAGGAAGTGGAGAAGCTACTCGCTGTAGGGTCGATTAGAGAGGTCAACTACCCTCAATGGGTAGCTAATGTAGTCCTTGTTCAAAAGAAAAATGGACAATGAAGAATGTGTGTAGATTTCAAAGATTTGAACAAGGCATGCCCAAAAGACAGTTTTCTACTACCGAGGATAGATCAGTTGGTGGACGCTACTTCAGGCCACGAATTGCTCAGTTTCATGGATGCCTACTCGGGATATAACCAAATCCGGATGAACAAGGCCGACGAAGAAAAAATAGTATTCACAACTGATCAGGGCTTGTATTGTTACACAATAATGCCCTTCGGGTTAAAAAATACAGGGGCAACATTTCAAAGGCTGGTTAACAGAATCTTCGCACGGCAAATAGGGAGGAACATGGAAGTGTACATTGATGACATGCTGACCAAGAGCATCTCGGCAGATAAGCATACCTCAGACCTGCGAGAGAAATTTGATGTTTTGATGAGATACCAAATGAAGCTAAACCCGAACAAGTGTTTATTCGAGGTTCCTTCAAGTAAATTCCTGGGTTTTCAAGTTGACCGAAGGGGAATCGAAATCAATCCTGAAAAGATCTAAGCCCTACAGAGAATGACCTCACCAAGGACATTAAAAGAAGTACATCGCTTAACTGGATGTTTAGCTTCCTTAGGAAGATTCATCTCAAAGGCCACTGACAGATGGGCACCCTTTTTTAGAGTAATCAAAAAAGGAAAATGACTAGAATGGAATGAAGAGTGCGACCAGGCTTTCTAAAAAATAAAAGAGTATCTAGGGCAGGCTCTCATCCTCTCAAAACCACAAATGGGAGAGATACTCCATTTGTACTTATCAATTACAGAAGTAGCAGCAAGCTCAGTCCTAGTTAAAACAGAAGATGGAGTACAGAAGCCAGTATACTATGCCAGCAAAGCACTTTTACCAGCTGAGACCAGGTATTCACAAGTAGAAAAAATGGCTCTAGCATTGGTTTCAGCAGCAAGGAAGCTAAGGTCATACTTTTAGGCTTATACAATCCAGGTTCTCACCGACTGCCCATTGAAACAAATTTTACAGAAGCTAGAGATTTCAGGAAGACTAACGAAATGGACAATCGAGCTAAGTGAGTTTGATATCCACTACGTCCCCAGCACATCCCTTAAAGAACATACAGTGGCATATTTTATAGCAGAGTTCATAGAGCCAAACCTGGAATCAAAAAGGATGTTGGGAGCTTGAATAATCGACTTTACAGTGGCTCACTTGAAGAATCGACTTCACTTGGCGAGCTTGAAGGTCGCAGACGATGTCCGTGTCATATCTTCTAGTAAGAAAGTAGGTAGCAATTATCATATCTTCTAGTAAGATACTAAATAATTCACATGCACCATCATAGACTTAACCATTTTCAACAGTATTTAATTCCTTATTTCCGCTACACAATTTGTTGCGAAATCCTAGGAATAAATAAATATCTTTTTATATCTTTCTTATTAAACAATTCCTTGAACTGTTCAGAAAGATATTTACGTACTCGGTTTATTCTTTAAAAACTCAAAAAGTTTATCATCTAATATGATCCTCTACCAAACAATCTGAATGCAATCCAATGCTTTCGATTTATGAGAGATCAAATAGATATGACCGAGACATCTAAAGATATTAATGAATGTAACTAGATAAGAAATTTCAATCTAGTCTTTACACTCATTCAATCACAAATGTAATAATGAATTAGTTGCAATGAAATTTCTGATCTAGTTCTTTATTAGATGGTTTTCTAGTTGTTTTTCTTACTAGATAATTTGCATGACCTTTAAGATAAATAAGTTCAATTAGTCCTCTTTGACTAATATACTCATTCTATCTATTCAACATGACTTAATCTTGCATGCAAAAATATCAGCACCATTACCATTGTAATGATTGAAAAACAAACCGAATTATAACTGTCTCTACTGACGTATAATTCTATAAAACCATTAAATTATCAAGTACCATATGAATATAATTCTAGCAAATTATATTCATATAACCATCATGATCATTAATGATAACCCGAATCAATGAGGATAACCACGGACATTAAAAACCCAGTTAGATCTCAAGTGTATATTAGAAAATCATGGAGTCAAAATTTAGGTTACCATGCAAACCAGTTTGTTGGTACTAAACTCCAAAAAAATGTTCTAACACATATACATCTTGTCTCTAATAATCTAACTATACTCAAAGTGTGCTTTACAGTTTCTTGTTGGATGGTATGTCTTCACTTATCCACCGTCCACAATGGACGAGATTCAAAAGAAAATACCTAGCTAAAAACTTAAGCATAACTTAAAGAATTCTTGAGTTTTATGAGTCGAAATGGCCCAGTTTGTCACAACGTCAACAGGCTGTTTTAGTTTTGTCCTTCCTCAATTCATTATCCCTAAACTTCTTGCATATTCCAATCTAGGATTAAGTGGTTATGACTTTATTCTCTTCTCCTTTGGGAAATAACTATTTCCACTAAAATGCCCAAAACTTAAAAGTTTTGTACAAGTTGGAATCTTTCAAATAAAATTGGCTAGAAACCTAAGTCGCATTTAGGCGCTCATCTTCTACTACCAAAATGACGCGATCGAAACGTGTCATATTAATTTTATATTTTCCAACTATCAAAAGAGATCAGATCATTTAGTCGGTGTATCATGTTTTATATTCTTATTGAAGGCTGCCACTAATTTTGGCGCTTCTTATAAGTACTCTAAAACTTGATACCGTACATACTAAATTTAGTACTCAAAATACTACTAAAAATTTCCCTTCAAGACAAAACTCTGAAAGGTAAACCACTTTACTTAAATCATATTGTACTTGTAAAACATACATGTGAAATTACTATTTAACTTACTCCGCAACATGATGCGAGTAATTTAACTTATGGCTTGATAAGCCTTCACATCTTGTATGTCGAGCAATAAGTACTATGCCGAAGTTCAGTCATGATTCATGTTATAGTCTCAAGAGTTTCATACTCTTAAAATACACTAAATCTTTTCGTATCTATTCCCTAGATTACAAGACTTAGTTTATCGCAATCAAATTGGCCACAATATTATAGATATATAATCTATATTTTATGCTAATCTATGTAGAGACATACAATCTACTATGCAAGCATATTAATTTTCAAAAATACACACATTTAATTTTGCTGCAAACGCTGACCGAACCAATGATGAAACAATTTAAGGAACAGAATCGAAAAAGTCATCAAAGTGTCTAATTACCATCTGTTTCCAAAAATTTAATCATCATTAATTTAGTACTTTGCGCAAAATTCTAATTCTAATTCTAATATTGTACTCAACAATTTAGAATTCCCAAAATAAGTGATCATATAAATAACAGAAGAATACAATGCACAAGTCCCAACAAAATATTTATGGGTCAAACCGTTTTTACTACAAAGTAAATAAACTAAAATTATTTACTATATAACGGTTAATTAAAACCACAGTATTTTTCTCAAAATACGTGACTTTGCATGCTATTCATTCTATACTTTTCATACTTATATCGATCATCACCGAGAAAGATTCTCTGAGTCTTCACAACTCATCTAATTGTCATTTTCTCAAAATATTTGATCATCTTTCGCGTGTGCAACAACTCATGTGCCTAGCACTATGAATATTCATTGCGGATGTAGTAGATCGCCTCACATTCCCAAGAATGTAACGCTTCTCTACGATTTCTAGTTCACACGCTATATGACCAAAATACATCGTGGTACCTTACCCTAGCTTTTCCAACCTTATAGATCTATTAACTCTTCGGAAAATTTCATTAAAAGACTATCTACTGCATCTATCCATATAAAAGCACGAGTCATTGACTGCGGCTATATGTCATTAATAAGATTCATGAAATTTTCTCCATTAAGACATATGAGATAATGCAGATTTATTCTAAAAAATTTCTAACTCATTTAGAAAAATTTGTCTTTTAATAATCTTATACATTTCCAATGTATATTCTAATCAAACTTCTTTTTCCCGATTGCATAATTAATTAGACGGAGAATTTTAAACGAAGGCCTTTCAATATCCATAGCTCCCACTAAAGCTAAATTTCGGTGGCCAAATGTTTCGCAGGAAAATTCCATGACCGGTCGAAAATGCCTCCGGAAACCATATTTGACATCCGTACCGGAAACCGCACTGAGACTGTCATCAGAAACCGTGCCAGAAATCTTAACCAGAAACCGTCACCGAAAATCATGCTAGAAACTGTCGGTGGAATCCACAACAAAAATTCGTCACTTGAATTCGTGCTTGAATCCGTCTTATTAAAAATTCCATTTCGAGTTTATAGGGCATTAATTCAGCTCCCATTGGAGTGAAAAATATCAATGGAATTAATAAATTAATAAATAACAAGTAAAAATAAAAAAATATAAAATATAAAAAAAAAAACCGAAAAACCGCCATCGGTCGCCAGAAAACCACTTATGATTGCCGGAAAACCGCCTTTGGTCACCGGAAAACCATTTTTTAGTGCCAGAAAATATCGTCGGAAATTCACTAAAATCATTGGCTGCCGGAAACGTCACCGGAAAAAGTGTCGAACGGAGTACCAAAACCGATCGGTGATGATGTGGCACCGGAAACTGTTCCGGACGTCTGAAAACGTCAACGAAAACTTCCCCGGTGATCAGAAACCGTCAACGGTTTCCTTCGTCCACGTCAACGACACGTGTCGTGTTGTCATCAATACTCGTGGCGAAATGACACCTCACTTGACATGTGTCATTTTCTGGAATATACACGTGTCAACATATTAACCACTCAAACCTTTTGTGCCCAACACCCACTCGCGCCGGCGGAGAGTGTAATGCACTCGCCGTCTTCCATGAATTTCCCGATCACGGGATCACCACCATCCGACTCCATATTTTATTTTAATTCCATATATGCCCTTAAAAACGACATTTGGGTTAGAGGTGAAACACACTCTCCGATCATATGAGAGTGGAACATGTTCTTCATGTTCTTCACCCACATTCAAGAACAAACAATTTTCCAAAATTTAATCCATTGCATGAAATTTCAATATCGTTTTTCTCCATCGTTTCTTAACCAAATTTTGCAAATGACCTATCGTTGGAAAGCTATTGAAAGACTCTATCTAATGGTACCACGATCGCAGAGAAACAAAAAAATGACAATAAAATTCGAACCCCATAACAGTCACGGGTTTCGTTTTTTAATTCTTCAAAATTCTCTTAATTTTGAAGTTAAATCATGGCAAGAATCTCCAGAACATATAATCACATATATATGTATACAATCATGCCATTTCAAACGAAAAATAACAAGTGTGTGGTGTTATGCCATTATTGAATTGTGAAGCAATAAAAACGTGAAAGATAATTCCTAAGCATGGCATTACTACCAGAATACAGTCTCAATCATGCTCTGATATCAATGTTAATTAATATTCTATATAAATAAAATGAATTCGGATTATTACAGTTCACCATACGGAAATCCAAATTCCAGCGGAAACAGGGATCGAACACCTGGAACTGAATCACCGGTCCGAGGACGATCACATCATCGGAAAGTCCCCTCTTATCACAATGCATGTTACCCACACTTTGATTATAGATGGGAGAAAATTCTACAGATTTTCTCCATATCTGTTACTTGTATATTCTCTGTATTTTGTGTTCTTTGATAAACACATGCACATATGCCTTATTGCATGCACAACACACACACCATTTTGCATTGCCCATGAACATACAATAATGTTTAGACACAGCCACACACACATTCACGTTATTGTGTGTCTCTTGTTATGTGTCTGTCTATGTGTCTAACACTGATGTATGTATATAGCATAAAATTGCTCATTGGGCTTATGTCATAGTCATAGGCATGGGCTTGGGCTTGGGCTTGGGCTTGGGCTTGGCCCACTTGGGTGTACAATGGGTCTCTAATACCCAAATATACCAACAGTTTCTTTTGGTGAAATAATTGATGGTTTATAATGTAACATTCATAATCAAAGTGTTTAATTACTCTTTGGATTTTGGGGTGTTACATTGCATATCATTGTATTTGTACCCTGTAGAAGACAAGCAGCAGCATGAGCACATACTTTTAAGGAAAACCGAAAGCTGGACATCTAATGTAATGTAGGGCAGAAAAAAAAAACTCAGCTAGAAAAAAAAGAGCCCAAATACGGTATTGAACAGTATCTAATACAGATGGATAAACTCACTGTAAGGGATGCACGTTTGGGGAATGGGGATGGATATAGGTCCCCCCATTCCCATCCCCATCTCTATCTCCATCTCCATCTCCATCCCCATCCCCACTTCCTAGACCCTTCCCCCATCCCCCCTTATTTCCCCATTTGGAGAAAATGGGGATGGGGATGTTTGGGGGGAGGTCCCCCATCTCCATCCCCATCCCCATCCCCAATTCTCCATTTTCCCCGTTTTTTTTTGTTTTCTCGTATCCATCGTTCCCCCATTTTCTCATTTCCCTATTTAACTAAAAATTATAAATTAAATTAAAAAAAAAAAACCTTTCATTACAAATAAAAAATATCAATGCATTATAAATTCAACTTAAAATGTTTCAAATAATTCAAATATATATTATAATTATATTTATATACTTTTGGGGGAAATGGGGAAATGAGAATCTCCATCTTTATCCTCATTTCAATTTAATTTGGGGTGGGGTGGGTGGGGTGGGGTGGGTGGGGGATCTCCCCATCCCCATTTTAATTTGGGGAAAATCTTTCCCATCCCCCCTCCTTATTTCCCCATTTTTTTCTAAAAAATAAATCTCTAAATATGGATGGGATACGGGAATTTAGAGTCCCGAGGATAAATATGCATCCCTACTCAATGTATCTTAATAGCTAAGCATGTAAATTTAAAAGATGGTAGTAGATTTGTCATTTGTTTTTTCTTATTTAATTTCGTTAATTAGATTACTTAAGTTATCATTCTCTCTCTGTCAACATCAAAAGCAAATGGTCAAGGCTGCACGAGTGGTATGATAAGGATATATGATCTCGTGAAACAAACAAAAAAAAAAAAGGCTGATAAGTAGGATAAGATGCTGTTTTCCCTGTATGGTTCAAAGTCAAATCATCAAAAGTATTTGTTGGTAGATGGTCACATCCAAACATCAAGTTTCTTACGATACAAGGCACCAGAGGAAGCTTCAGCGCACCTGGACATATATTATGTCAAGTAACATGAGTGTTTAATGTGATTAGATATTAATATCACATGACATATACTCCGCCAAAGCATGTCATTATCCTAGTTACTTCCTGCAAAACGGAGTTTTGAAAATTCCAAAATAATATTCATATTTGGTTCCTGTGCTAGGAATTGGGGTTGGGTAGAGTCATTAACAACCATGGTCTTACCTTCAGGTGTAAGAGTACGAAAATTATTGTTTTAATTGTAAAAAAAAAGGAGGGGTTTGACTAGAGAATAAAACAGTCATAAACTACACTAATTCAAACTGATGAAAAGTAACAAGTTTAATATGGAAGAAGCTCTGATTCCTTTAATCCTTTGACATATATAATACCAGTCTTCAAAGTCAAAAGTAAACCCGAATAAAAATATTATATAAAAAATTTCTTATTTAAGGCAGTGTTAATATGTGTCATTAAGACACGTACTAAAGACTAAAAAATTAATATGATAGGAAAGTATTTATTACGATACATATTAACACTACCTTTTATATTTAGATTAATATTATTTTTTAAATTTAAACACTAAATTTAAATAAAATAATAATATTCTTTTGTAAAGTAAATTTCAATAAAAGAAATGGATGAACATGACATAGCAACGGAATCAACCACATGTGCAATTGATTATAATTGATAAGAAATTATATAAAATAAATGATTATGTCATTATTCAAATTAGTCCAAGTTGAATCAGTGGATGCCCAAATTTGTAAAGTATCAAATGTTTTAATAAAAGTCTTTATTTTAGAAATTGGAGTAAAATATGTTTTTAGTCCTCCAACTGTCCAAGTAAATGACTTGGTAATTGTTATTGTATATTTAATTTAACTATTTAAGGAGGTCTCACTCTCCTCTATACTCCAACTAATCAATCTTTTAATCTTAAACTGATTTCATAATCGTCATCCATGACGTTTGTGTGCTCAACAGTATTCTTGCCATCATATCTTTGGGATTTTTAACAAATTGTGAAGCTTTTTATATTTTTATATTTCATTGGAAGTATTCCAAGAATATTTTTCAAAAGCGTCCAGTTGCTGCCAGCTTTGATGAAGTTTGTTGTAATACTCGGTCACAGATAAATCACCTTGTTAGAGATTGTGCAAAAAACCCTTAATTGTCACTAGTTCGGGGGTGTTGTCTTTATGAGAATAAGTGTCTTTTGCAGTCTCCCAGATTTCTACAGCAGTTTCATATAGGAGAAAATTTTCTCCTATGTGTGGCTCTATGGAATTCACTAGCTAGGACATAACCTGACTATTATCGCTCTTCCAGATCCGATAGCCATCGTCTTTTTCGTCTGGTTTGGGGATATGTCCAGTGAAATAATCTTCTTTTTCCTTGCTGCGGATATGAAACATGAAGGATTGAGACCATTGGATGTAGTTTCGGCCATTCAATTTGTAGATGGTGATTAGTGTGGATGAGTAATTTGTCAGGTCTCCCCCATTGTTGTTGAACATAACAGTTTCGACGTTTGAGGAGGATGATTTTGGAGTTTCAATTGAAGATTCTTTGGTGTTTGTCATGTCTGGTATTTGAAGTTACTGAGAATTAGGTAAAGCTAGGACGGCCGATGAATACTGCCGGAAAAAGCAGTGTAGAATGCTGTCGGAAAAAGCAGTAGATGGAGAGTTGACCTAGAACGGCTGTGGGATTGACAGGAGATGTCTAGGGTTGGCTCTGATACCATGTGAAATATTAGGTTTGAACTTTGAATGACCTATTTTTTTATTTCATCGGAACATATATTTATATACAATTGGAGACCTAGACATTAGGATTTCTTTCCTATTTTTAAAGGAGAAAATCTTACGTAATCTATTCTAAATAAGGAAAACAATTATACAGCTAATTACACATAATTTACAGTAAAGAATCCCAACAGAAACCCAAAATTTGGCGGTTAAATCAGATTGTCATGTACACCGAAGGTAGTCAGAAAACTTCATGTGACTTAACATCTGAAGTGGGATCTTTGTAGTGCACTTAATTTGGACATGCACTCGTCATATTAATGCATTCTTTTTTGCTTCTGAGCAAAATACTAAATTTGGACATATTGTGGCGTCAACTACATATATGTGTACTTAGTTTTGGGCATCATCATGTAATGCAAGACTTTTTTGAAACCATTATCAGTAATTAGTTGGTTAACACAGTGTTACACTTCAAGGACTTGTTATGTGGTAATGAAACTGAATGTGATCTACTTGGAGTCTTGGACTACAGCCCGCGTTGGCATTGACAGTGTTGTATATTGGTTTTAACATAGATGGTCCTGTGATTTGCAAGGTCCATTCCAATGACTTCCCCCAGCCTGATTGTCATTATCATCTATTCTATGAGATTGTTCTTGTGACTAGTAACATACCTCTTTAATAATCAAAACATTGAGTATATATTCAAGTTTATAATTCCAGTAAATCGAACAACATTAAATCTTCACGACTGGCATGGACACATCTGTCAAAGAGTCTAGTCAAAGTTTTGTTATTACTTTCTGAATGCCGTTTTATTTCTGCTTGCAGGAACAGAAATCAGGTGGGAGGAAGAATCCGGCAACTCGTCCATTGGGTATGATAGTAAAAGTGAAGCCACAAGCAAAGAAAGCAAAGATAAACGAGTCACGTGTTGAAAAATCCTCAGAGGTGAAAAAAACAGATATTGATGCAGAAAAATCTCCTGAACCTGTGAAAACAACTAATATTGGTGATACTAACAAGGTTGATGATGTATCTAAGATAGGTCTAGTTTCATATAGTGACGAAAGCGAAGATGATGACTAGTATTTTGTGTTTAATTCATTAAGAGAATTTTTAGTCTTTTACATTGCATATCACTGTACCCTGTAGAAGACACGCACGCAGCAGCATTAGCACTCAACTTTAAGGAAAACTGAAAGCTGGACAGCCTGGACATCTATTGCAATATTGCATTGTAGGGCAAGAAAAAAAAAACACTCAACTAGAAAAAAATGAGCCCAGATACGGGATAGAATAGTATCTAATACTGATGGATAAACTCACTGTATCTTAATAGCTAAGCATGATAAACTTAAAAGATGGTAGTAGATTTGTATTTATTATTTAATTTTGCTAATTAGATGACTTAAGTTAACTTCCTCTCTCTGTCAACATCAAAAGCAAATGGTCAAGAAGGCTTCACGAGTGGTAGGATAAGTCATAAGGATATATGATCTTGTGAAACAAAAACAAAAAAATAGCTGATAAGTAGGATAAGATGCTGTTTTCCCTTATCTGAATGGTTCAAAGTCAAATCATCAAAAGTATTTGTTGGTAAGCTTCAAGTTTCTTACAATATAAGGCACCAGAGAAGCTTCACAGTACCAGGAGTCCAGGACATATATTATGTCAAGTAACATGAGTTTTTAATGTCATTAGATATTAATATCACATGACATATACTCCGATACATGTCACTATCCTAGTTACGTCCTGCAAAACAGAGTTTTGAAAATTCCAATATAATATTCATATTTGGCTCCTGTATTAGGAATTGGGGTTGGCTAGAGTCATTAACAACCATGGTCTTACCTTCAGGTGCAAGAGTACGAAAATTGTTGTTTTAATTGTAAAAAAAAAGGAGGGGTTTGACTAGAGAATAAAACAGTCATAAACTACACTAATTCAAACTGATGAAAAGTAACAAGTTTAATATGGAAGAACCTCTGATTCCTTTAATCCTTCGACATATATAACAGCAGTACCCAGTGTCAAAAGTCAAACATCGAACAAAAATGTCAAACAGGAAACTCAAAGAAAGGTGTGTATGTATATTAGGGCACATGCTACCCGGTATTTTTTTTTTGGTTAGGATAGGCTAAAACAATTTTTTTATTTTTATATATATATAAATGAACTTCAACAATACTAGAAAAAATATTTAATTGAAAAAACAAAACTTCACCTAGATAAAGGAATATAATGAGTATAAACGAACTTCGACAATATTAGAAAAAATTATTAATTGGAAAATAAAAATTCGCCTAGATAAATTACAGGAATATAATGAGTCTTATCCTTAAAAGTATATAAACTTAAAAAAAAAACACAAATATAAATAAGCACTATTTAAACTTTGTCTTGCAAGGTTATATATCATCAAACTCATATATTATGGAATCTAAGTCAATGGTATCAACAATCTCTCTCTCTCTCTCAATATATATGACCATACAGTCAGTACGAAAATCACCATCCATCTTATTGCGAAGTGGTATTTTACCAAGCTTCATCATTGAAAATGCTCGTTATGTTGTTGCTGTGGATACAGGAAGAGTTAAGACTAAACAAATCAACTTATCAATCCAGGGACAGTGCTTTGACCTTTTTGTTTCAGCTAAACATTGACATAATTCCGAAAGAGAAGCCAAATTTTGAAATTCCGGCCAACCAAGAACATCAAACCTATAATGGCACAATTGTCTTCTCAAATTTTCAATGTCATTCTTACTGAAATCTTTAGAGTATAACTTATTGGCTAGAGAGCAAATATCATCAACATCAAATGATTTTAACACATCAACAAGGCTCAAAGTCATGCTAAGAGTAAGAAGTTCTATTGTTTGCTCTGGAAATCTATTATTCAACTCCACCAAAAATAATCTATCACAACAATAAATATACTAAAGTGATAGTAATGTTCAACTGTGATGTTATCTTTCTACTGACAAGAACGTTTTGTTCCTTCCATATGACGTGCATTCATATTAGGTATATCAAATTCATATCTTTCACAAAATGACATTACATTTTCAAGAAAAGTGTCCCACCCACTCTCCTTTAACTTTTGAAGAAGTATTTTTATAGTTGACACTAAACTCATAGCATTTAAGATATCTTTAGATTTCAATTGCAAAGCTTGACAAAGCATATCAGAGATTCCTAAAACTTTGTACAATGACAACAAGATAAACACAAATTCAAAGGATCTCAAATCTTTGTACGCACATTTAGCTTCTCCATGTATATTATTGTTCAGTCCTTTGTCAATTAAATTTTCAAGAAAAGTAGAAATTGAACCAAACATATTAATCAATATACCAATAGAAGTAAAATGAGAGCTCTAATGGGTAGCTCCAGGTCGTTGTAAAGTACAAATTTGATTAGCCCCAGTACCGGTCTCAAGTTCCTATAGAGCGATCAACTCCTGAATTTCACCTTTTCGAATAGATTTCAACTCTGAGTGACGCTTAGAAGAAACACTAGCAAATTTGACAATAGAATTCAATTTTAAAAAAATAGCCAAATATCATGCACTTCCTTAGCTACTGCAACTAAAGCAAGTTGAAGTCTATGTGCAAAGTAATGTATGTTATATGCATATGGACAATCTTTGAGAAATAATGCTTGTAAACCATTCCACTCACCCTCATGTTGCTTGCACCATCGTATCCTTGACCTCGCAAGTTTTCACTCGATAGATCATATCGAACAAGGACATAACATATCTCTTTTTTAAGATTTGAGGCATTTGTGTCATTAACACTTTCAACTTGAAAAAAAGATTGTCTAACAAATTCTTTATAATAAACATACCTCAAAAAAATTGTCATTTGTTCTTTATTGAATTCATCAATTGCTTCATCAATAAGAACGTAAAATTTGGCATCCCCGATTTCTTCATGGATTTTAGCTTGCGCTTTGTTAGCAAGAATATTCAACAACTCTTTTTGAATTCTAGGTGATGTATACTTGGCATTTGATGGAGAATTTTCTAGAATAATCCCAGTAATTTCTTGATTTACTTTTGCTTGCAACTTTATCATCTTAATAAAGTTCCCGCGATTGGCAGAATTGATGGATTCATCATGTTCCCGAAAAGCACATCCTTGCATTGCTAGCCACTTCACTGTCTCTAGTAAGGTCTTGAGTCGTAAACGATTTTGCAAAGCATCTTGTACAGAGAGTGTATTCGTGACTTTGTTGATATGTCGAGACGAATCTTTTAAGCTATTCCATCTTTGCATGGCAAAACTTGTTGTGAATTATGTTCCCCTTCATGGTGCACAAATGGACATTTTTTCCTACAATTGATTCTTTTCCAACTTTGAAAACCATCAATTGTAAATGTGTGATGCTTGACGGAAGACTATCATAAGGATAGCATGGAAAAAAAATGCTATATTCTTCACTATTGAATATTCAAGCTACGAAAATCGTTGGAACCAAGAATATTGAAATCGTCGAGTTTGTTTACCATCCGGAATGGGTGGATATTTATCCAACATAGGTTGACATATACCCATTTTGATGTAAGCTTTTCGAACATCATCACAATTGTCAGCAGGATAAACTTCTATTGGGAGGTGTAAGCCAAGATCACGTTTATAATAGGGAACAGTGTTCTGTAAATGCTAGGCGCTAGTCGGGCGGTAGACTAGCGCCTAACGCCTATACGGCGCCTAGGCGGATGCCTAGGCGGTTGATTTTTTTTTTCCTACCTATAAAACCAATAATAAAACACATATTATGACAAAATTCAAACAAAGTCATCAATATAATTCCCTTTTCATTTTTATGTCCTGGACTTGTTTAATATAGTTTTACTTCTTGTTGTATATTTTAGATTTTTATATTGAGAGAGGGTATGTTTTGTTATTTTACAAATTTTCCTTTTTAAAAGTAAAATATCTTTACTTTTCTTTTGACTCTTCCACGCCTTCTCTTTCTCTTTCACGCTTTCTCTCCCAAAACTCTCCTCCACCATTTTCTTTCATTTGAAGCTTTCTCACTCATCCATTAAACTTGTTTTTGAGTTATTTTTCATTAAATTTTGATGGGTTTTGTTTGTCGATAGCACTTGAATCTAATTTGTGTGTTGATTGTGCTCATTTTTCTCCATTGATTCGATTTGCAAGAAGCCAAGAACACCATAAAATCTCGGTGCTGTTTTGGTGGACCTTTGTTGTGGTCGACGACTGGCGGAGGATTGATTTTGGGTTTCATTTTGGGTTTTGGTTTATGCTTGTGATTTTCACTATCTGAGAAATTGATTTTAGGTTTGATTTTTTTGTTGTTGACCATTGTTGACCTCCATTGACCGATTTTTATGGCCGGATTGCTTGATTCGGGACGGTGGAAGACCGCACAACACCTAGGCGGATGCCTAGAGCGTTTTTTCGAACACTGATAGGGAGTATTAATATCTGATAGAATGTCAACATTTTCAATTTCAATCCTTTAAGAAGAAGAAGGCAAACTTGAACCCTCATCCCCAACATTACATGGAGAACTTGATCCACTCTCATCCGATAAATAATTATCTTTTTTTTTTCTCATAGTATGAAAGCATAGGTTTTATTTGTTTTGATGTATGGTTGTTTGACATTATAACTAAAATTATTAAAAAAAAATGGTTAAAACGATACATTATAAATTATAAAATAATCTTATAAATAATAAATTGCAGTTGGAAAATAAATTAATAAAAATATAACAAAAATATAACTTAAAATTACGAATAACAAACTAAAAATAAATAGAAACTATGAAAATTACTTGAATTGAAGAACTAAATATGAACCTTTTTATAATTGAAAATTTTGAGAGAAAAAGATAATTATTAACCAGAAAAAGAGAACTGGAATTTGGGATGTGAAAGAGAGGAAATTGGGATTCGTGAGAGACCGAGAGAGAGAGGTTTCGTATTCTGTACAGCGTTTGATAGAATATAACTAGATGTTAATTGTTGATCCAAAAAATGCAATGTAATGATTAATGAATAAATATTAATAATTTATTGATGTCACTAATTACTCACAATGTCGGTTTGCGGTGTCCTTTAAGGAAAAGGAGTAATGTTGCGTATGGGAGAAAAGAGTTGCTCTTATTAATAGAATAAAATATTAAATAATTTTATTTTTAGAAAAAGATGATCCAGCTTTAGCCCGAATCAGCCCCCTTAACCATTTGTCCCTGATTGCAACACAAGTTAAAATCACTCTTTATATTTATATGTTCTTTTGCGAAGTAAAATTCAATAAAATAAATGGATCAACTTGACAGTAGTGGTGTAATAATGGGCCAGCCCGTGACAGGCCGGTCCGGTCGGCCCACGAAGTTCACGGGCCGTGCTTGGCACGGCCCGTGAAGGAAGCGTGTCAGGCCACGGCCCGTCCCATGACAGGTCGGGTGTCGTGCCGCTGGTATGAGGCCCGACAGGTCGGCTCTCCACGGCACGCCAAGCCCCTGGACCAGCCTGTCGGGCCGGCCGGCCGGTCCCTCCCTTTAGGCTTTCTTTTAAAAAAAAAATCCTCTTGGCCCGTCGGACCAGGCACGGCCCGCTTGAGGTAGGCCGGCGTGCTGTGCCAGGCCTTCGATTTTGGAAACAGGTCGGGCCAGGCTGGCCCACGACACCGTCGTGGCCCAGGCCCAGCAAGGCCTGTTTCCACAAATGGACTGGCCAGGCCGTGCCTAATGGGCCTGGCCTGTCCATTTTTACACCTTTACTTGACAAGGCAATGAAATCAATCACATGTGCAATTGATTATAATGTTGGGGATTTTTGCCCTAAAGCATGTAATATTTAAATGATGATAAATTATAAATAAAAGAAGTATTTTTTTTATTATAATTATATGTCTCATTCTGCTATATCATATGTGTTTAACATCTAAGATTGTAGGATTTAATCTCAAACTGAGTATATGAGAGCCATATATATCTAGGAATCCAGTTTGAGACGTGCAATCTAAAGAGTTCGTAGAGAGCAAACAAAGTTGGGTACTTTATTTGTGGTTAATCTACATTTGTGATCCATTCCGTAATGTACGGTGGTCATATACTAGACTACTCATACGGTGATATGAGAAAAGAGACACCTTATATGATGTGATCATATAGGACTGAGCCACGATCTATATGAATCTCTCACAATATCCGTTATATGAGAAGATTCATATATATATATATATATATATATATATATATCGATAAATGATGATTTTATATGGGTGATCTTAATCATGAGTGTCTTACTGCCTCCTTCAGATTAGATCATGGTTTTTTATTTACCATGGGTAAGATCGGTGTAGCATTCCCGTTCAATATCTTCGTATCTTGGAATCGCGGTTTGGCTTATGGTTGGAAAGGTCTGTACACAATAGTGAAATCCACTCCTTCTTGCGAGAAGTAGATAATAGTTCCCTTAAGGATTGATTCGGGACTTAATCAATATGAGTGCTCTCCTTTTTCCATAAAGGAAGTTAGGATTTATTGTTCATTAGATAATCAATGGTACTTAATGTAAAAGATATAATTAGTGGGGTATAACGGACTTTATGACTCTGCTATAATTATGAACTACTTGTGGAGGATCATAACATATGTAATAGCTATATCGATGGACACTGAGTTTTTGGTTTATATAAAAACATTTAGTTACGAGAGTACAGCATCGGGTTTTTAGTGGAGTAACTCTGAGGTAAATATTAATGAAATATTAATTAAAGTGTTTAATTGATATTTTCTAATGATTATTGGAGCTCAAGACTGTGGATCTATTAGGTTCCCTTGTTAGCCCGGAATGTTGATGGTAACATTGGTCACGGTTAATTAATTGGGTGGTCAAATTAATTATGTTACGAAAATAACAAGGATTTATTCAGACAATTAGTTAAATGATGTGATTATTTAATTAATAGATTAATAATTAATTAAATTAAATAATTTAATTATTTAATTGTATTAATAATCATGAATTATTAATAAAATTAATTATTTTATGGAGGTCAAAGGTTTGAGCCAAGACCATGACAAAAATATAAAATAATGTTGATTATTTTATCTTATGCAGGTCAAGGGTTCGAATCACAGTGGCAACATTGAATTAAATTGGATTTAGAATCTTATTTAATCTCGGTCACTTGTAACCCTATCATAGTTTTAAATACAAATATAAGATATCATGATTTATTTGTTTTTAATATTAGATATTTAAAAACAAGATAATTGTGATTAGGTTTTTTAAATATTTGATATTTTTAAAATCTATTCTATCTTATCAAATTTTGTAACCTATTAGTACTCTCAATTAAGTGAATTGGGAGAGAGACAACACAATAAAAACGTGTGAAACAAAAAGAAGAAAGTGAAAAAAGGTGATGCGGCCAACTAGAAAAATTAAGAAAAAAATAAGGTTTTTGTTTCTTTTCCTTGACCTAAGGTGGCCGAACCTCTCATACACAAGGCAAGTGTTGTTTTGTGTATCTTCTTCTACCTCCATTCCACTTCCTGAAGTCCGTGACACACCCACATGCAATTGCTGGAACTTGGGTGATAGCAAGGAAGATCCGGTGAAACAAATCGGAAGCTATCCCAATAAGTGAAAGAATAAAGGCTTTAGTCTGTAGGTATGATTTCGAATCTTACCCTATTTATTCTTATATATCGTATATAGTTATTATGAGTCGTTTAAATATATATATATATATATATATATTTTAAAAAAAGTTTTAAAATCTCTTCCGTTGTGTAACTCTGGGGCTTACAATTGGTATCGGAGTCTAGTATGATATATTCGAATAAATCGTTCTTTGTTCTGATTAATTGCATGTAAATATGTGTTGGCACAGTCTATTGAATGTATGATGTTTTGATTTTTTTTAAAAGCATGATTGATTCCGGTGGATTTTAGGGTTTTGGATACTATATGTAATTTTTTTTTCATGTAATATTAATTCCGGGTTGTAATATTTTTTTTTTCCTTCGGTTGTAATCGTTCTATGTAAATCATATTTTGTAATATGGTTTGAGAGATTGATTCGAGAAGACAAAGAAATTAGACTTGTACTGGACACACAAGCGGCAGTGCATGTGCACATGGCACAAAACAACAATGCGTACAAAGTTGAGTGTACATGTGTTGCACAAATTTACATGTGCTAGTGTAGCACGAAATTGCATGTGCAAGTGTTGTACAAATTGTGAGATGACACAACTAGGTGTGTGGAATTGTCACGTAAAAGCAACAGCCATGTGCAAGTGTTGCACAACATGCAACATACAAATTGTTGTATTTGTGGCAAATATCAAGTGCAAGTGTTGCAATTGATCCATGCTGATTTTGGATGATCCCGGGACTCCGAAAAGTGTTAGAGTAACACTTGGGCTTTAAGGGATTTAATCCATGAGATGAATCCATTAAAAATAAATCAAGTTGAACTTGATTTTGTGCCCCGAAGTTACAGAAGAACCCAAAGACTTGAAGAATATGGAATTACAAGAAGACCGATGAATACCTTGGATAGTTTTTTGTAATTATATATTTTTTTTTTAAGTTAGATAAACCTATTGTACTCAGTCAATTCATGTAGGCTTATATTATGTGATAATTAAAGCATGGTCATGCATACACATGCCATATAGATTATTAGTACCTACACATGCATTTTATTAAATATTATACATGCATAATAGCCATTCACATTATGTGTTTTATTTTTTTTAATATGATTAAAAATTGGCAAATCACATAATTGACTATTAATAATGAGATTAATTTTAAGAGTAAAAAAATGGTAATTCTCAATAATAACTAGTTTATTAATTAAATCAATTAATTAGTTAGATTAGTTAGGTCCTTCACTTAATATTATGTTTAATTAGCTTAAAGCCCTAATATAATTGGTCCTAATAATGTGATTAGTTTTAATAGTTAAAACTTTGTAAATCACATTATTAATTATAGTCTTAGTAAATTGGTTTACATAGATTAGAATTTGATTAATAAACTAAATTTTTTATTTGTTTAAAAATCAAATAGTTTTATAATTTGTTTAAAGAATGAGATACTAGTAATTTACTAAAATGCCCTAGACACTTAGAGTTACATTAGCCGTTAATTCTGAGTAGAATCTAGACCGAAAAATAGTGAATGGGAGAGAAATATATTGCACAGTCTCCATCATTAGTTCAACACCGTGAGATTCAAGTGGGACCTCTAGACGACTTTGTTTTCATCCTCCCTAAGTAAAGTTTTCATGAGAGTCAATATTAAGGTTGACTTTCTAATAGATAGGATTTCTGAATGTATTTTGGGGTTGACTGACCCTAAGGCAACAATTCTCAAGTTAAGTTCAAGAGATCTGAAATGATGGGTCACATTCACAAAGAATTTAATAAAATAGGTTTATTATGATCCTGACTGACACAAACGATGAATGAATGATATAAGAATAAGAGTTATTCTGGTATATTATTTGATTGAGAATGTCTCGGTCCAACATACAAGTACTTGACCAACCCTAAGGTGACACTTGCTTGTGGTATGTTGGATTGTCATGGAGTAGTAATAATTTTTAGGGTTTATTTCTTGTTCATTAAACATGTTAATGCATCATGTTTAATTTTATTCCGAACATTTACATGTGATGAATGTATAAGATGAATGAAATCTTTTATTTATTTTCCCAGCAATGTCATCTACACTTTTACAAATCCTCGCTAATAACAAATTAACCAGAGAAAATTATACCAAGTGGAAAAATAACATTAACTTAATTTTGGTAACAAAAGACCTAAAATCCGTGCTTACTGAGGAATGTCCTCTACAGCCTGCTGCCAATGACACACAAAATGTTTGTGAGGCACACCAGAAATGGGTCTCAGCTGATAAGAAGGCCCAAATATATTTGTTAGCTAGTATGACAGATGAGCTTGTCACCAAGCACGAGGTAATGACTATAACATTCGAAATCATAAATTCATTGCAGGCCGTATTCGGGGTAGCCATCCGAGCAAAACCGGCACGAAGTTATTCATTCCGTAATGCTTGCACAGATGAAGGAGGGTTCATCGGTCTGGGAATATGTCCTGGGCATGATGTCCTACTTCAATATAGATGAGGTCAATGACGGGGCCATTGATGAGGCAAGCCAAGTGAGCATCATACTAACGACTCTTCCAAAGAGTTTCAATCAGTTTAAAAGCAACTACGGGTTGAACAAGTTAAAATTTAGCCTGACTCAGTTGTTGAATGAGCTCACTACTTTTGAGTCCATGACTAGGGACCATAAAGGTAAGACCGGTGAGGTAAATGTTGCTGAACCACCTTCTTCTAGGTCAAAGAAGAGGAAGAGGTCTGCTGGCAAGGATATAGCAAAACCCAAGAAGAAACCAACCCAAAGCAAGAAAAATAGCACCTCGACCGACAAAGCAAAAGGGACGTGTTTCCATTACGATAAGGTCGGTCACTGGGAAAAGAACTGCCCGTAGTACCATGAGGAAGTCGCCAAGAAGAAAAAGATGAAAGGTAGATTTACCTATCATTGAATCATGTTTAGTGGAAGATGATTCTTCACATTGGATAATAGATTCAATGGCCACTAACCATGTTTGTTCTTCTTTGCACTAGATTGATTCTTGAACGGAGCTAGAGAAGGGTGCCTTCTCGATACGCGTTGAGTCCGGAGACGTCGTGTTAGCAAGAGCAATGAGAGTCGTTAGACTCCAATTTATTAGTTGTTTTATTATTTTAAGTTTATTTTATTCCTGGATTTACCAGAAAATAATTTATGTATCCAAGTTGTTGGAACAATTTATTCTATTTCTTGTAATAATAAATCAGTTATTGTTTTAAGAAATAATTTAAATATTTATTCAGGTTTAAATGAAAAAACTTGTATGTTTTAAAACCGTTAATTCATACATCAATGCTCAATATTGAATTGTTTAAAGTTGAAAAACCTAAAATAAAACGACAGAAAATCTCTTCTGATAATGAAAAGTATCTATGGCATTAAAGATTTGGCCATATTAACCTTGATAGGATAAAAAGACTAGTTAGAAGCGGGCCTTTAAGCTAATTAAAGGTTGACACCTTACATGTTTGCGAATCCTATTTAGAAGGTAAAATGACCAAGAGACCTTTTATTGGAAAAGGGCCTAGAGCTATAGAACCACTAGAGCTTATACATTCAAACATCTGTGGAACGATGAATGTTAAAGCAAGGGGTGATTATGAGTATTATGTCACCTTTATAGATGGTTACTCTAGATACAAATATGTCTACCTAATGCAACGGAAGTCGAAAACTTTTGAAAAGTTCAAAGAATTCTAAGCTGAAGTTGAGAACCAATTAGGCAAGACTATCAAGGCTCTACAGTCGAATCGTGGAGGTGAGTACCTTGACCAAGAGTTTAGAGACTACTTGGTTGAACATGGGATCGTATCCCAACTCACAACACCTGGAACACCACAACAAAATGGTGTTGCGGAGAGGAGAAATAAAACCCTGATGGAAATAGTGAGATCTATGATTAATTTATCATCATTGCCAAATTCTTTTTGGGGATATGCACTGCAAATGGCAGCCTACATTTTGAATGTAGTCCTATCCAAATCTGTTTCTAAGACTCCCCAAAAGTTGTGGAATGGTCGTAAAGCTAGTTTGTGACATTTTCGCATATAGGGGTGTCCAGTACATGTAATAAAGAATAGAACTGAAAAATTGGACCCTAAGTCTATGGTCTGATTGTTTGTAGGTTATTCTAAGGAGACTAAAGGTGGATACTTCTATAGTCCTGAGGAGAACAAAGTATTTGTATCGATAAATACAACGTTTCTTGAGGACAACTATATGAGTGATCATAAACCTCAAAGCAAGGTTGTATTAAAAGAATTATAGCCTGGTACGACTAGTGTTCAATCAACAAGAGTTGTTATTCCACCTATGTTTGAGAGTCAGACGATTTCTAGTCAAACCACACTACCACCTAAGCGTAGTGGGAGGGCTGTACGACAACCTGATCGTTATTAGGTATTGGGGAGGCACATGTTGTCGTCTCTGATAATAATGTGGATGATCCATTTTTATTTAAACATGCAATGGAAGATTCTGACAAAGAGGAATGACTTAAAGCCATGAATCTCGAGATGGAGTCCATGTACTCCAGCTCATTCTCAAAACTTGTAGACTTACCAGATGAGATAAAACCCATAGGTTGTAAGTAGATCTACAAGAGAAAGAGATGAGTAGATGTGAAGGTAGAGACCTTCAAAGGAAGGCTAGTGGCAAAGGATTATACCCAAAATGAAGGGGTCGATTATGAAGAGACCTTCTCACTAATAGCTATGTTTAAGTCTATTCGAATTATTTTATCCATTATTGCCTATTTAGTTTATGAAATTTGGAAAATGGACGTCAAGACTGCATTTTTTAATGGCAATCTTGATGAAAGCATCTATATGATGCAACCAGAGGGATTCGTGTCCCAGAATCAAGAGCAAAAGGTTCGCAAGCTGTAAAGGTCCATTTATGGACTGAAACAAGCACCTAGATCTTGGAACATAATGTTTGATAATACTATCAAAACATATGGCTTTGGGCACAACGTCGATGAGCCTTATGTTTACAAGCGAATTGTTGACAAGAGGATAGTTTTCTTAGTCCTATACATAGATGATATTCTACTCATTGGAAATGATGTAAAGGGGTTATCAGAAGTAAAAGGCTGGCTGGTAAGACAATTCCAAATGAAAGATTTAGGAGATGCGAGTTATGTTCTAGGGATACAATTAATAAGGGATCATAAAAACAAACTATTGGCATTGTCTCAAGCATCGTACATCGACAAGATTCTTGTGTCATTCTTAATGCAAAACTCAAAGAAATTTTATTTACTTTACAGGCATGGAGTTCACTTTTCTAAGGAACAGTCTCCTAAGACACCTAAAGAAGTTAAGGACATGAGACAAATTCCTTATGCATCAGCAGTAGGTGGTCTCTTGTATGCTATACTATGCACAAGACCAGACATTTGCTTCATAGTAGGAATAGCCAGCATGTTTCAGTCCAAGTCAGGATTAGACCATTGGGTTGCAGTAAAGACTATTCTCAAGTATCTTCGGAGAATGAAAAGCTATATGCTAATATATTCAGAACAGGATATGATCCAGTTAGGACATACAGATTCTGACTTCCAGTCAGATAGGGATTCTTAAAAATCCACGTCTAGATCAGTAACCACCCTTGGTGGTGGAGCCATAGTATGGAGGAGTGTCATGTGACGGACAAGTCGTTGCAGTGTCGTCAAAATATGAACATTTAAGTTCGGCCTCGCAAGCGTGCGAGTCACAGAGACTAGCACAGTGTCAAGCAAGAATCGTTCCATAGGGAGGTGGGATTCACCGACCGTCTCTAGTTCTATCTTTTATTACAACACTCTGAACGGACTCGTGTGTTGCATATGCGAAATAATATGTTGAAAAGTAAATGCTAAACTAACATAACAAACTAAGCAAATGACTCCACCATAGCAATCACACAATTTCATACAACATGCATAGTCCATGATGAATGTCGTGCTCACTTAGTCCTCGTCAATTTCCCTCACTCCAGCGACAATCGACAATACCGAAATGCACCAACAACCTATCTCTCAATGGTTGCCCGAACTGCACTCAGTTCATTAAGAACAATGAGACACATGTAGTGAAAATACGTACAAAACCGTGTGTAGGCTCTACACGTAGTGGCCAATCTACTAAATGCACGTTGAGTGCTTCACCTTTCGGTCCATCACACACAACCTAGGTTCAATGAAGTGGTGGCTAACCACTCAAGGCTTTAAGCATTTCGAAGGGCTACTCAACCAATAACAAACATATGCAATGAAATAGGCAACAATACTAGGTTTATATCAAATTCCTAATGTATGAAAGTACACATCGAAAAAGTGACAAAGATACAAGGAAATAAATACAAAATAGATAGAAAGGATACCCCTTATCCGTAACTGAGAATCGAACACCGGTTCTTCTCGGGGTGTCAATCCGAGCTATCCTCACCACTGGACGACTACGACGTTCTCCAATCTCATGAATGCACAACCCCCTCAACAAGAGAGAGCTCTCTCCTAATCTCTCTAGACTCCCTAAGATGGATGAATACGAATGGAAAATATGCTCACCTAACACTAATGTGCATCAATGCAAATTGCTAAGACATTAAGTGCATTCAATATGAATTAAGGGTTCATCCTCTTGATTTGAGAATTATCCCTAAACCAATTCACTACTTAATCCGGCCAAGGAAGGGCAATTGTGTCCTAAAAAAGACCCATTAAGTGCAAGGAAATGAACCAAAGCCAATTTAGTACCTAAATGCATGAACTAGCCTTTTCCACTCTTTGGGGGAAAAAATCCCCAATCACTCAAATCATCGATGCATGGCATTTTGGTCATCCATTAACATACAAACAATCATGGGAAGCTAAATTAATCTACTCCTACATTAAATTACACTACTCCTAATCCCAATCATGCATACATATCAATTTCAAGTCATTCATACACATACATATCATAATAAGAGCATTAAAACATATAATTCCAAGAGCAAAAAAAAACTCAAATGAATTTAAGTACAAAATTACATATATAGCACATGTGAAAGGTTTACAAATTCCCAAATTCGTGATACATAATTAAGAAAACAAGAAATACAAAGAGAATGAGTAAATAGAAACATCCCTTGGAGAAAACTCCTCTTAGAGCTCTTTTCCATGCTTGGCTTATTTTTGATCAAAGACCTCTCCTATATCCTTGCAATCTACTCTCAATTGGGTGGATGATGTGTATAAAGGGGTGGTGGATGTGTATGGTGAGATCCCATGGAGGAAAAACCTCCATGGGAGCTTGAATCACTCATTTATTTGGTGAAGAGGATGAAAGAGATGACGAAGATGAAGGTTCAGTTTTGGGGTGTGGGGGCTGTGTTTGGGGGGATAGATGGGGAAGAGAAGTCTCTAGAGTGAAGAGAAAAGAGGGTATTTATAGTGTTGAGAGGCTAGGGCAAGAATTGGGTGTGAAAAGACTAGATTGCCCCCTTTTAAAACAAGCTAAAAATGGCAAATCAGGGCACGTGAGCTGGTGAGGGGTGTACTGGTCAACCAGCGCTTCACTAGCATCAAACTACTGATATTTTGCGCTGGTGAGGGTGCGCTGTTCGAGTGGTGCTTCACCAATGCCAGTATTTTCCAACAGCGCACACCGTTACGGAAATAACCATAACTTTCTCTAGAAAACCCAGAATCACGATCCGTAATATACATTAGAAAGAAGACATCCGGAGCTTTCCGAAAAGTGGTTACAAAAAATGTAGTTCGATCTGAGGAGAAAGATATGGTCCCCGAAATATAGGTGTTCTGTATAAAGCTCTTAGCCGCTGTAGTGTTTCTAGCCTTGCGCACCGTTACGAAAACAAACATATCTCCCTATAATAAACTGGAATTGTGATCCGTAAAAACCGCTGAAAAGAAGACTTTTGGAGCTTTATAAAAATAGGTGGTACAAAACCAAGTTCACTTTGAGGAGGGAGATATGGACCTCGAAATTTAGGTGTTCTGCACAGCCCATTGCCATTTCAGCTAATCTAACCTCCAAAACTCTTCAATTAAGCTCAAATACCTTCCGTAGGAAACATGTACCTACACAAGGCTTACAAACACATTAAATACCAAAATATGCTCGAAAACGAGAACAAAAGATAGGTAATGAGGACCTCAAATAGGTATATAAATCGTTCTGATCATCAATCAATCATGTATAGTTGATTACACCATGGAAGGTGAATATTTAGCAGCTTGCGAAGTAGCTAAAGAGGCTGTATGGCTCCGTAAGTTCTTGATCGATCTGGAAGTTACTCCATATATGAATAAGCCCATCACACTTTATTGTGATAATAGTGGTGTTATAACTAATTCCAAAGAATTAAGAAGCCACAAAAAAGAAAAGTATATAGAGAGGAAATGTCATCTCATTAGAGAGATAGTGCAGAGGAGATGTCGTAGTGACCAAGATAGCTTCACAAGACAATCAAGTTGATCCATTTACTAAGATCTTAATGACTAAAGTGTTTGCTAGGATTACGAAATATGTCTCACTTGCTTTAGTGCAGGTGGGAAATTATTGAGGTTTTTTGCCCTAAAGCTTGTAATATGTAAATAATGATAAATTATAAATAAATTCATTCTAATTATATGTCTCATACTGTTATATAATATATGCTTAACATCCAAGATTGTAGGATGTAATCTCTAACTGAGTATATGAGCTTCATATATAGAGGAATTTAGTTTGAGACGTGCAATTTAAAGAGTCCGTAGAGAACAAATAAAGTTTGGTACTTTATTTATAGTTAATCTACAGTTACAGTCCATTCCGTAATGTACGGTGGTCTTATCCTAGACTACTCATATGATGATATGAGAATGGAGGCACATTATATGATGTGATCTTATAGGACTATGCCACAATATATATGAATCTCTCACAATATCAGCTACATGAGGAGATTCATATATATCGACAAATGATGGTTGTATATGAGTGATCTTAATCTTGATTGTCTTACTGAATCCTTCAAGTTAGATCGTGGTTTTGATTTACCATGGGTGAGATCGGTGTAGCATTCCCGATCAATATCTCTGTATCTTGGAATCGCGGTTTGGCTTGTGGTTGAGAAGGTCTGTACACAATAGTGGAATCCACTCATTCTTGCGAGAAGTAGATAGTAGTTCTCTTAAAGGTTGATTCGGGGTTTGAACAATATGAACTCTCTCTTTCTTCCGTAATGGAAGTTAAGATTTATTGTTCATTAGATAATCAATAGTACTTAATGGAATAGATATAATTATAGGGGTATATCAGACTTTATGACCCAACTTTAATTATAAACTAATTATAAAGGATCATACTATATGTAATAGCTATATCGATGGACACTGAGTTTTTAGTGTGTGTAAAAACATCTACAACTACGAGAGTGCAACCTCGAATTTTTAGTGGAGTAACTCCAAGGTTAATAATCATGAAATATTAATTAAAGAGCTTAATTAATTTTCTAAGGATTATTGGAGCTTAATAATGTGGGTCCATTAGGTCACCTTACTAGTCTGGAACGTTGATGGTAACATTGGTCACTGTTAATTAATTGGATGATCCAATTAAATATGTTACGAAAGTAACAAGGATTTTATTTAGATAATTAGTTAAATGTTGTGATTATTTAATTCATAGATTAATTATTAATTAAATTAAATAATGTGATTATATTAATAATTATGAATTATTAATTGAATTAATTATTTTATGGAGGTCAATGGTTTGAGCCAAGACCATAGCAAAAATATAAATTAATAATGATTATTTTATCTGTTCGAGTCACAATGACAACATGGAATTAAATAGGATTTAAAATCTTATTTAATCCAAGTCACTTTTAACCCTATCCTGGTTTTAAATACAAATATAAGATATCATGATTTCTTTATTTTTAACATTAGATATTTAAAAACAAGATAATTGTGATTACGATTTTTTATTTAATATTTGATATTTTTAAAATCTATTCTAAGTGAATCGATAGAGAGAGACGACACAATAAAGAGAGAAAATAAAAAATAGTCATGGAAAATATTAAACTTTTGTTTGTAACCACTTTTAAAATTTTATTTGTTAATAGCTATTTTTTTAAAAAAAATATCAATGTATGTTCATAAATTATAAAAATACCCATGGATTTGATTTTTTTTAAAAAACTGCAAGCAAACTTGAAATCATGACTAAAATCTGGAATCAAACTTGTAATAACGACTAGAAACTTGAAACTTGAAACTTGAAATCTTATGTAAAACATGAAATCTTGAAACTTGAAATCATGCTTAAATTGAAATGTTGAAACTTGAAATCTTGACTAAATTGAAATGTTGAAATTTGAAATTTTGACTAAATTGAAATGTTGAAACTTGAAATGTTTCTAGGTTTTTAAGTTTTTTGTTTTCACATTTTGAAACTTGAAATCGTGCCTAAATAGAAATGTTGAAACTTGAAATCTTGACTAAATTGAAATGTTGAAACTTGAAATGTTCTAGGTTTTTAGGTATTTCGTTTTCTTCCATTTTTTCCTATAGATCTACTCACCGGTGGAGGGGGAGCTCGACGGCGTTGCTGGACGGTCGTGAAGCCCAGGCGACGGCATTCCGGCAAGCCGTCGACGACATGTGAGAGAGAAAGGAAAGGAGAGAGAAAGGAAATGTGAGTGAAAGAAGAGAGAGAGAGCTATGGGGAGAGAGAAAGAGAGCTGCGGGGAGAGAGAAAGGAGGCCGACAACGGGTTCGTCGGTGTTCGCAGGGACGCCGGTGAAGGTTTGTCTGCAGGCCGCCGAGGGGAAAGAGATCGGGGAGAGAGAGAGAGAAAAGGAGAGAAAAAAAAAAGGGAAAAGAGAGAGAAAATATTTGAGGATGGTTTTTATATGAGGGAATTCAAGTAATTTCTCAAAAAAATAGCTATTAACAAATAAAATTTAGTATGCTGCTAAAAACAAAATTTTCATAATAGTTGTGGTCATTTTTAACAATTTCCACCGCAATAAAAACTTGTGAAACAAAAAGAAGAAAGTGAAACAAGGTGGCACTGCCAACTAGAAATTTGTTTCTTTTCTTTGATATAGGGTGCCCGACTCTCCTACACAAGTTAAATGTTGTTTTGTGTATCTTTTTCTATCCGTATTTTATTTTCTTAAGTCCGTGATACATCCATACGTAGTTATCAGAATCTGAAAGATAGTAAAAAAGATCCGATGGTATAAATTGAAAAGCTCTATCAAGAAGTGAAAGAATAAAGGAGTTAATCTGTAGGTATAATTTCAAATATTACCATATCGTATATGGTTATTATGAGTCGTTTAAATATATTTTTTTTAAATGTGCGACTATGAGGATTACATATAATTTATAAGAAATTATATAAGATAAATGATTATGTCATTTTTGGCCATTAATAAAGTGAAATTAATGTATTAATGAAGCAAAATTTATCATGTGCAAAAAAATCCAAACAGATAGTCAAAAGTTAATTTTTTATTTATTATTTTTTTATGTTTATACTTCTATTCAAGTTAGTCAAAGTTGATCAGTGCACGCATCTTACCATATTTGTAAAGTATCAAATGTTTTAATAAAGTCTTTATTTTAGAAATTGGAGTAAAATATGTTTTTAGTACTCCAACTCTCCAAGTAAGTAAATGACTTGGCAATTGTTATTGTATATTTAATTTAACTATTTAAGGAGGTCCCGCTCTCCTCTACATTCCAACTTATCAATTTTTAATTGTATATTTAATCTTAAACTGATTGCTTCGAAATCGTCATCCATAATGTTTGTGACCTCAACAGTATACTTGCATCATATCTTTGGGATTTTCAGGTAAAGTCTCGTGAAAAAGTTGTGGAGCTTTTTTTTTTTTTTTTTTTTTTTTTTTTGTAAATATAAACCATACCAAACCCCACCAATCCAGCAATATTTAAACATTTGAACCAAACACCTCACATTGGGGATGCATGTTCATACTCGATTCATAATTTTAGACAACTTTCAATAATCAAAAGGTGCGATATGTAACTATGAAGTTGCTTTGCTCTTTCTTTTTTATTATTTATTTTGTTTTGTTTTTGATAACCCTAAAATTCCACAAACCCGCGTAACAAATCCAAATCAAAACCGGGTTTTTAACCTAACTCTACCCTTTTTTGGACACTATCACATTTGATTACGTAAGGGATTCGAATCTTAAACTTTATTATAGCAAATCATTCTGCTGACCCCTTGAGGGCTTGCTCTTTCTTATTCAATCAATTCTTATAAAAATACAGTGCAAATTTAGATATTTCGATTCCTGAAGCATTACTAAGTACCTAGACTATAATAAGAAAAAAATATAGATATAATAAACGGTTGTACATTCTTTCTTTTTTTGTTAGATAAAGAGACGACAGCTACCTATTATAAAAAATGTAATAACAGTGGAAAAAAAATCTCACACGGTTGAAGCATTGGTGTGAAGTGATATTAAGGAGGCATAAAATCCACCTTCAATATTAATCAAGTTCTCATGTTTTCCTTTCTCTACTATGACTCCATTTTTAACCACTGCAATCACATCTGCATTCTTGATTGTCGATAATCGATGAGCCACCACGACCGTAGTTCTGCTCTTCATAACTCGGTCTAATGCATCTTGAACAACTCTTTCGGATTCAGCATCAAGTGCACTTGTAGCCTCGTCAAGTAATAGTATCTTCGGACTTTTTACTATTGCGCGCGCAATGGCTACTCTTTGTTTTTGCCCTCCTGATAATTGAATTCCTCGCTCTCCAACCATGGTTTCGTATCCCTGCATTTTGAATCGTACACTAAGAGAGGAGAATTATGAAATGATATGAACATAGGATGATGTTTGAATGTGATCTAACCTGTTGTAAACTACTAATGAACTTGTGTGCATTGGCCAATTCGGATGCAGCTAAAATTTCTGCTTCGGTTGCATTCCCTTCCTTTCCATATGCAATGTTGGCACGGATTGTATGATTAAACAATATTGGTTCTTGGCTCACTAATCCCATTTGCTGTCTAAACCATTTCAATTGGAGATTTTGAATTTCGACTCCATCAAGTGTAATTCGACCTGAATCAGGATTATAAAATCTCTGTAACAATGAAATTACTGTTGATTTTCCACTTCCACTTTCTCCAACAAGGGCAACAGTCTGAAGACAAGTTAGGAAGAGAATAATAATTAGTTTTAATTCTTGCTAAAAGAAATGTACCGATATGAATTTGAAATGCAATTTATAGATACCTTGCCAGCATGAATAGACAAACTAAGGTCTTGGAAGACCTGAATATCTGGCCTTAATGGATATTTGAAGCTCACATGATGAAGCTCTATTTCTCCCTTCACATTGTCTAGTGTATTTCCAGACTCATCACTTGGGTCTATTTTCGACTTGCGGTCTATGATTGCAAATATGGATGCAGCAGCAAGTTTAGCTTTGCTGGAGTCAGGAGCAATAGAGCTTGTTTGAGAAATTCCAAGAGCTGCCATCGTCAGAGCAAAGAAAACCTGCAAGCAAAGCAGACATATAAAGGCATTTTTATTGCTGCAGGATGGTGTTTCGAAAGTTGAATGGGAAAACATATTATATAAAAAAGTGTATATACTCACTCTAAAAACATCTGAGAATGTTGTTTTGCCATCTTTAATAAGTACAGCTCCGATATAGAAACAGGCTGCATAGACAGAAAAGAGCAAGAAGAAAGACAGTCCAAAACCTGCACCACTGATCAACCCTTGCCTTATCCCAGTTTTCATGGGGCCTTCACATTTCTTTTGATATAGGTTCATCACCTTCTCCTCAGCGCAGAAAGATGCAACTGTTCTTATACTTCCAACAGCATCATTGGCGACTTGGCTTGCTTCTTCATACATCATCTGCACCCATTTAGATTTACAAAATCATTTTTTAAATTCAGGCTATTATCGTTGATTTCATAAAACAAAGTTATATTTAGAGGATATATACCTTTGCATCTGCACTGAATCCTTTCAGGAACTTCATTTGGACATATCCATTGACTCCGATCAAAGGAAGTAAAGCAAGGATAATTAAGGCTAACTGCCAACTTGCAATGAAAGCAATGACTAAACCTGCAATTGCTGTGGAAATGTTTTGAACAATCAGAGCGAGTGCATCTCCTACTAGAGCACGCACAGATGCTGCATCTGCCGAAAGCCTTGAGCCAATAGCACCACTTGAGTGCGAAGGCTCATCAAACCAACTTACCTCCATGTGAACCACTTTCTCAAAACACATCGACCTTATTCGTCTGATTAACTTAGATCCGGCTACAGAAAAGAAGTATGATTGAGCTGGGTTTGCTATAAATCTGGTAACACCAAGGACCAAGAAAATTAGTGCCCAGAACCTCGTTTCCTTTTTCAGTTCAGCAGCTGGTTTGTAAAAGGCTGTGATTACACTGGAAAGCAATATACCAAAAACTGGAAATACTGCACCGTTGACTACTGCAGCTATGGTTCCCATTAGAAGTACTGGAATTTCTGGCTTATTTAGATACGCAATTCGACGGATTGGGACCTCAGGAACTGGTTCTGATGGTAGTTGAGGACCTTCTTCTTCTCCAACAGCAATATTAGGACCTGTAGGTAAACCAAATGGGGCTGAGAATGAGTGGCGACTGCTATTTCCAGCTGATGACCCCCGACTAATGGATCTACGCATTGACTTCGTTAAACTAGATCGTCTAAAAGATTTCGATGAGATTTCTGATTTGTTGAGGCCATCGCCAGCCTCTTCTGCCTCTCTGTTTTCATCCTGCAAACGTATAAGCTGAGCGTATGCTCCATCAGGATCCTGGAGCAGTTCGGAATGTGAGCCTGATCAATTGGCAAATATGTTAGTTCACTCTTTAAGTAAATTAGTTAAAATGAGTGTGCTATGACAATTATTATACAATACCTTTCTCAACCATCTTTCCTCGATGAATGACTGCAATCATATCAGCATTTCTCACAGTGCTCAAACGATGAGCAACAATGACAGTAGTTCTATTGACCATAATCCTGTCTAGTGCTTCTTGAACTACCCTCTCGGATTCTGCATCAAGAGCACTGGTAGCTTCATCTAAAAGTAAAATCCGTGGATCTTTCAAAATTGCCCTTGCTATTGCAATTCTCTGCTTCTGCCCACCAGACAACTGTGTTCCATGCTCACCAACCATGGTGTCTAGTCCCTATATGCGAAATACAAAGTTTCCAAGTAAATAAGCTATTCAAGCTATTTAAAAAGACTTGACTTATATAAAGAAGATATCATGTTCAGGAATAACTTAGAACCTGGGGTAGTTTATCGACAAACTTAGAAGCATTGGCAAGTTCAGCTGCAGCTTTTATCTCTTCAGTAGTTGCACCATCTTTACCATATGCAATATTTTCCTTGATACTGGATGCAAACAACACTGGTTCCTGGCTCACAAGGCCAATTTTCTCCCTGATCCATTTAAGTTGAAATTCTTTAAGGTTAATACCATCTATGAGTACTTCACCAGCGTGGGGGTCATAAAATCTCTCTATCAGGCTGATAACGGTTGATTTCCCACTTCCACTCTGTCCAACTAAAGCTGCTGTCGTGCCACTTGAGATGTAAAGGGAGAATCCACTAAATATTTGTTCATCAGGTCTTGCCGGATAACTGAAGTAAACATCTCTCAACTCTATGTCTCCTTTAATGTCATCCAATTTCTTTCCTTTAGTGTCGTATGCATCTATCTCAGGCTTCCTATTGATTGTCTCGAACATCTTAAATGCTGCAGCTTGACCAGCGGAAAATGCACTCAGGCAAGGAGATGCCTGCCCTAGGGACCTGAAACATCCATAATATTGTCACTGCAGGAAGTAGAACGATAAACCAATATATATATATATATATATACATAGTTACAACCTACTGGACATTAAGAAGAATTTGAATTTGAACTTACATAGAACCGGTCAATACTGCGATAATCACATTAAACACTTCTCCCCCTGAATAGCCTTTTTCCAATATCAACTTTCCACCATACCATATAGCCAAAGCATAACTTGAGAAAATTATTAACACAAGCAAGCCAAGACCTAATCCAGACGCAATGCCTTCATGAATACCGGACTTGTAAGCAGCAGCAAGAAACTTGTTATAATTACTGATGGCTTGCTTTTCCCCTGTAAATGATGCAACCTGGATTGGAAAAAAATATATATACCATGGTCATAACAGAAAGCAGAAAACACAAGCATGAATTTATCTCATTCTGGCAATGTAACATACAGTTCTAATACAGCCAATTGTTTGTTCAACCACAGCTGCTGCTTTTGCATAAGCACTTTGTCCACGGGTTGCCATCTTTCCTATTAAGACTGCCGTGATGCCACCAGCTATTGCAAGGGGAGGAATAGAGGTTAACATGACAAGGGTGAGAAGCCACCCTCTTACAAATGCTATTACAAAACCTCCAATGAATGTTGACATAAGCTGGATAAATTTTCCAACCTAACAAAATAAGAAAAAGACTTAGAATTTAGAAGAAGATGCATCAAAGTTTAAGTCATTGTGAATTTTCTTTGTCAAGACAAGTATAGTAATCAATACCTTCTCGCCCATTGCATCTTGTATAAGAACGGTGTCTCCAGACATTCTTCCGACCACCTCACCCGTGTTTGTTTCTTTATCAAAGAAAGCAACATCTTGTCTCAGTATAGTTTTTAGATACATTCGCCGTAGTCTCCCAGACTGTCTTTCCCCTGTAACCATCCAGCAACTCACCTCTGACAAACAAGAAACACAAGATTTACAGATTAAATACTTTCTACGAATCAAAAGCTTGTACTGGTAATGGTATGACTACTAGAATTACTCACGGAGGAATGATGCTACTGCAGACCCAATTCCCAAGTATAAAAACTTTAGAGACACCTATAGAATTTGCATAAACTAGTTAGTGAAATGTTGACTTAAAAAATTGAATCCATACATAATGTGAATCCATGACGCAGGATTTTTACCTTGGAAATCACTTTAACAATGTCCCTGTTGTTCTGGTTTTGCCCGAAGGAATCAATCAGGTCACCGAATATAATTGCCATGAGGGGCATAGATACTCCATTACCTAAAGCACCAATGGTACCAATGATCATCAAGGCAATGTCGGTAGCATCTGCAAATGTGAATAGCTTGTGAAATGGAACTGTGCTAATTTTCTCATTTTCTTTGCTCTTTTCAGACTCTGGTTGGTCACCACTTGTGCTTAAGCCTTTATCGGCTACTTCCTTGCTTCTTGACGTGGTCGCCTCATTCGAATTTGTGTCACCATTCAAGCCGTTCTCCATGGCCATAATAGTATTGGCCCTCAAATATCAGCCCACTCTTTCGTCTGCTATCAGAATTATATATATAACTTGAATCAGCTATAAAACCAAATAATTAATTACCAAGAAATAAGAGTAGTAGTTTGTAATAAGCAGTTTCAGGGATCTGGGCCTTTGTGTTTTTTGATTAGCTGTTCATAAATCATCATCACTTTATATACACTTTGTAAATTATCATCGCTTAGGAGCAAGCATTCTTCTGACACAAGTCAAGACTGTCAAATATTTTTATTTTGAAAATTAAAAATCTACCTTGACGTCTTGAACAACACGGTCAAAACTCAAAACCAAAACAGTTGTACTTTACGATTTTTCAACTCTGTTACAATTGTTTATTCCATTTTCACATTACAGGTGTCTGACTTGTCTCGTTTCGTACTATTAAAGTTAATGAATTTTTAAGATATACCCAGTTTTTCTAAATACACGTGTTGGTTGATTCTATGTATTTATGTATAGAAATTATGAGTTGTGTGTTTTAAAAAGGTTAAGTGATATATATATATATATATATTAAAGAAGTGTTTAATTATGTACACTCTTTATAATAGTCTTTGGATTAATATAAATAACTAAATGATGTATTAATTTTTTTATCAATTAAAAATTAAAAATAATACAACAAAAAAGATAAGTACTCCAAGTTTAGAAATTCTATTATTGATCTTGTTTGTTGTTCAAAATATTCACTCATATATACATACGTATGTATCTTTCTAGATATATAATAAAATAAAGATCATCTTGAATACTTTCAGGTTTTCAACTAAGATAATATTAAACTTTGTTTCTACCTTTTTTGTTAATTTTATAATAAAGTGAGTGCATTCCAAATTTTGTCATTTTAGTATATTTTTTTATTGTTCGACATGAACAGTGGAACACAACACTCTTACAAAATATTAATTTGAGAATCGACAGGAATATATTCATTCTTAGAGAAAGTGGTCCTCGTACAAAGTCTCAACGGCAGCATAATAAGTAGGGCTCTTTTAGAGCATATTCAAAGTTTTGTGAAAAAAAAAAAAAATGTTACGTAGGATTAATAGGTATTTTGTTAATTTTTTTTAATACAATCGTACATATTTAACATCAATCTGACGTGACAAAAAAAGATATTAAACATTGTCAATATGATCATCCACTTCAAACGGTCTGTTGTATAGTTTTTTTTTAGGTTGACTCAATAAACATTTAAAATTGATATTAATTTTTCATATATTTTTGGTAAGAAAATAAAATAAAAAAGTAAATAGAAAATAAAATTGGACACGTCATTAAAACAAAATATATTTTCAACGGAAACATTGGAGACCAAATTTTAAGTTCGTCTATCAAGTCCATATTTATACCATATAGGAAGCAATTCTCTTGA
This sequence comes from Dipteronia dyeriana, assembly GCA_032871835.1. NCBI lineage: Eukaryota > Viridiplantae > Streptophyta > Magnoliopsida > Sapindales > Sapindaceae > Dipteronia > Dipteronia dyeriana. Next base: position 92,388,968 of record CM065299.1, on the reverse strand, counting down.
CTTTGTTACCATGTCAACAATAATTCATATGCAAGCTATTTTTTCATTGAAGATACTCTTATAGATGTCTCAAATTCTTTTCTCAAATGATATGGAACGTGAGGTGTTAACATCTTATAAGTAATGAGATTACGTGTTGATTGATGTGATGTTGACACCTCACATGCCATATCATTTCGGATAGAATTTGAAAAAAAAAATTAAAACGATTGAGATGTCCAACATTACTCATAAACGAAAATATCATAAAAACCAAATAAAAATCAGCTGTGTTAAAACTTAAATGGCGTTCTCTTAGCAATTTCTCATTTTTGAGTTGTAAAAATAAAAATAAAAAAACTAATATTCGATAGAATATCTTTATACATATTATTTTATGCAAAACAACTTTAGTAATCAAATAAAGCGACTGGAATTTAATATCATCATGGTTCAAGTGAGAACGAGTGGGTGCCTTACCAGCGAATTATTCATCTTTGAAACTGGATGGAGAGGAGAAATGAAGATTTTATTTTGAGATATTTGCTTACTGCAAGCCGATACAATTGTTTCAGAAACTGACAGTGACTTCCATTGAAATAGACGGTGTTGAATGGATGAAAAAGATTAAAATAGAAATTCAAAAAGCAGAGATTCAATCTTCAACCTTCCCCATCATTAATGTGGCAGGCTAGAACTCGAGATTGGATTTTTTTTTTCAATTTTAATTTTTTTAAAATTATATTTTTTTAACTCGATACAACATTACAACCGTCCATCATTGAGAGGGACGGCAACAATCCATCTAGTGGTGTAAAAATGGACCGGCCTGCCCAGGAAGTTCACGGGCCGTTCTGGGAACGGCCCGTGAAGGAAGAGGGCCAGGCTGCGGCCTAGCCCGGGACGGGCCGCGTGCCTGGCCTCTGGGAGGAGGCCCGGCAGGCCGGCCCGTCTGGCACGCCAATCCTGCGTGCCAGGCCTGTTGGACCGATCAGCAGGTCCGTTCGGCCCAATTTTCTTTTTTTTTTCAAAAAACCTCCAATGGCTGGAAACGTCAGCCAACGGCTGGAATTGATTTCTAGCCGTTGGAGGAAATAAAAATTACCAAAACCCCCCTACAATCTTTTAAATTACATTTTGACCCACAAATTAAATTTTTCTATAAATACTTCCATCCATTTCATTTTCCATTAACTCTCTCTATCATTCTTTCAATCTCTCATTCTCTCAAATCTCAATCTCTAATATATTCTCCAATTCTCTAAACTTTTTCATTCATTTTGGTTATTACTCTCTCTACAAAATTCTCTACGTTTTCCACCAACACACCAAATTTTAAAGGTACAATTTTGTTATTACTTTTGGTCTAACATATTCTCATAGTAAATTTATATGTTTATGTTTAGATTTGAGTTACTTAATGAAAACATTATCTATTTAGTTAGTTAGTTTATCAATTTTTGGGCTTTAATGTTAATATTATTTGTTTAGTTTATTAAGATTTTTAAGTTTAGTAGTAATTTTAATATTTGTTATTGTTTTTTTCATAAATTAAAATTTTTCATTTGTAGATTATGATAGTAAATTTAAGAGTAGTGGTTCAAATCATCAATTTTATGTTAGTATATTATGTTAGTAAATTTATCAATTTTATTTGTAGTAGTGAACTAGTGGATTTAAAATTTTATGTTAGTAGATTATGATTTTTTTTGTTTATTTAATTTGTTTTTTAAGTAAATAAATTATTGTAAGTGTCGTATTAGTTATAGTAATTATTGTTAGTAAATTAAGATTACTGTTAGTAAATATTGATTTTTAATTTGACTATTAACTACTATAGTGCTCATATTTTTATTCAGATAATGGATCCTAACCAGCAACCTTATTTTTCGGACGGTTTGAATATGCTCAACGATGAATTTGATATTTCAGAACCGACCCATACTCAAGCGAGACCTTCTGGTTCCGGCGTTACACCAACATCACGTCCCAGAAAATTAACATCAGATGTGTGGCAATGTTTCAACATAGTCCAAATGACACTTCCAAACAGGGCGTCTGGCCTCAGAGCTAAATGTAAGTTTTGCCATAAGAATTATGCTACAAGTACGGGGGGAACCGGACATTTGAGACGGTATATGCACAAATGTATGCCTGCACAAATGTATGCCTGCACATGGACATGTAGATACTACAACCCAGACACAGCTTCAACGGCACCCAGACGGGTCCGTTACGTCGTGGCAGTTCGACGCCATGCACGCTAGAGAGTGCTTGGCACGATACATTGCACAAACTGATCAACCGATCAGTATTGGTGAGAGTCCATTTTATAAAGAATTAATCACATCTGCATATAACCCCCAATATGAACCTGTTTCTAGAACCACCACTAGAAATGATTTGATACGATTGTTTGAAACCGAAAGAGATGACTTAGTTGCTGAAATACAACATTTAAGTGTCTCTGTTGCATTAACTTCTGATATTTAGAATGCATATTCCAAACATGACTATTTATGTGTCACGGGACACTATTTAGATTCTGATTGGAGGATAACAAAAAGAATTTTTGGTTTTCGTCCTATGGATTTTGCACATACCGCAGAAAACATTTTTAATGTCATAATGGAAGTTTTAGAAACTTATGAAATCACGCATCACATTTTTTCAATCACATTTGATAATGCATCTGCAAATACTAGCTCTATTGCATTGTTTGTTGCAAGAAATATCCCGCAAGATGGAGGTTATTTCTTCCATCAACGGTGTGCATGCCATATTATAAATTTAGTTGTACAGACTGGTTTAAAGCAGGTAAGCGACCAAATAGATCGCATCAGAGATGCCATTTCTTGGATTTGCAGTTCTAATCCTAGATTCAGTGAATTCAAGAGACATTGTAAATTAAACGGTCTTAAACCCCGACGATTCCAAACTGATATGCCGGTAAGGTGGAACTCTACTTATTTAATGTTGCAAAATTGTTTGGAATATGATACAACCATTACATGTTTTTATAACATAAAATTGACCGAAACAGGACAACTTAGTCCAAAATTACTTTCCACAAACGATTGGTATGTGGCAAAGATTTTTGTTCAATTTTTAAAGATTTTTTACAATGCCACTGTAACTCTTTTCGGGGTATATTACCCCACATCTTTCCAGGAAATCCATCAGATAGTGGAAATGTCTGAACTGTTAAACAATTATAGAGAAGATGAACATCTAGGCGCTGCAGTTGTTGTCATGGAGACAAAGTTGAAAAAATATTGGGCTAACATTCCCCTACTTTATGCCTTAAGTGCTATAATAGATCCCAGGGTTAAATTATATGGTTTAGAAGTTTTGCTTGAGTTTATTGGTATTAATTTGTCAATAGATTATTCAGAACAAATTACTGACATTCGAACCAAGTTGTTCGAGATTTTTCATATTTATGAGACCAGGTTTGGCGACATTGACATCCCTCAATCAACACGACCGGAGACAGAGCCGAAGCAAACAAGTTGGAGCCTTCTGAAACGAAGAAAAAAAGATAAATCAACAAGTACTTCTTCAGGGCAAAGATCTAGCCTATCTTCTTGTACCGAACTTATTAGGAACCTTGAAGCACAGTTCGATGCTGTTGAAGACAAGGAAGAGTTTGATTTGTTGTTATGGTGGAAGACCTATACGTACAGGTATCCAGTTCTGTCACACTTAGCACGTGACGCACTGGTTATTCCAGTGTCAACGGTGTCTTCAGAACAAGCTTTCAGCACCAGTGGACGCATAATTGAACCAAGAAGAAGCTGTTTGTCTCTAGAGATGGTGGAGGTATTAACATGCCTTCGGGATTGGGAGCATGCTAAAATCTAAATTTCGACAATCTATATATTGATGACCCTTTAGGTAGTGGCCAGGGTCAGAACTAGGTTATACTTTTACATATGTATTTATTATTTACTTGTAAGTTGTAAAACGGTTGCACTCTTTTTTCCTTACCAAGTTTTTATCCCACTGGGTTTTTCTTGGTAAGGTTTTTAATGAGGCAATCATGTAGATATATATTACTGAATTCCATAAGTGAAAAATAAATAAATAATTAAAAAATTGTTCGTTCTCTTTATTCATTTCAAATCCTAATAATTGTTCGTTCTCTTTATTCATTTTAAATTCTAAACCCTTAACCATAAACTATAAATCATAAACCCTATACCCTAAATCCAAAAAAATGTAATTTGGAAAAAAAATTGGACCAAAAAACTAACCCGCCGGACCAGGCCAGTTAGGCCTGGCCCGTCAAGCCCGCCAGAGGGGCCAGGCGGGCAGGCCTGGCACGGTAAGCAGGCACGGCCCGCCTGAGGCAGACCGGCGTGCCGTGTCGGGCCTGCTTCTCTGGAAACAGGCCGGGCAGGGCAGGCCCGAGACACCGTCGCGTGCCAGGCCCAGCCAGGCCTGTTTCCAGAAATAGACTGGCCAGGCCGTCCCTAATGGACCGGGCCAGTCCATTTTTACACCACTAAATCCATTCTTTTTAAAATGTTTTTAATTATATTATAATATAATATATTATATGATTGCGACAGTTGGCGAACGTAAAAAAGCAAGGGGTGAGCGAGTTGGAGATGGTACTGCCCAGAGAGATAGGCCCCTCTTCGAGGTCTGTTCCCTTCCTCTCTGATGCAACTACTGTGATTGCAAATCAAAACAAACATTGCTTATTTGTTTACATGTCTCACTTTATTTTGTTTTGTTTAGCGGTTTTCTAGTTTTGGGTTGATGTTATCCGTACTTTCATACCTTTTTAGTATGTGCAATGTGAAGCGATCCTTTAAAACTAATTAGGTGTTATTACCAGTCTAAAAATATTACTGGCCACTAAGAAATAGATTAGACGGTGTTATAAGTGCTTCGAATAGGTTGAGCAAGGACATTTCTTGCATGGATTATTGGTTTACAATTTAGTATTTAATATATTGTTGATTACTGGGGATCGATGAGTTCTTTCGAAGTGGAGTTACAATATCATCTCATTATTTGCATTAATGAAATGTGTGTATTAAGCATTAGATGCTTAAATGATGCATTTGTTTATAACCCTTTTCTTTTCTTTTTTCTTTGATGCAGATTCTGAGGGAGAATAAAGACAAGAAAGATGCATAATTTAATGAACGGCTCAAGCACAGTAGAAGCTAGAGTTAATTATTTGAAATTAAGTCGCCAGCGAAAGGCAATTTTTCCATGTTCTGTAATATGTAGTACTGCCTTGTCTGTTGTATTTTACTATACATTGCCTTTCTATACTGAGGTGTTTTGTGTGTTGTTTTATTGTATGCCTGTTGCATGTTGTTCTACCCGTTGTTTTTCTATACTGAGGTGTGTTTTGGGGTTCTTTTTGTCGAGACGTGTAATTTTAATCGGCAGACCATATTTTGAATAATACTTTGTAAAGTTTACGGTTCAGTAGTCTAGTTACATCACAGCAAAGCTTTAGTCAGTTATTCATATTTCATGTTGTTGAGTCTTAATTTGCTGGACAGAGTGTTGATTTAGTAACTTGTATTATTATATTTGCAGGACCACCCAAAGCTTTGGATGATGATGAGACTGAGTTTATTGATAATTTAGAGACGGTGAGACTGTGTTTTAAGATCATTTATAAACTAATGCTACTTGCGGTGCAACACACTTTCTTTTTTTCTTTCAAAAAGTCTGTTGCTGTCGTATTTGTTAATACTCAGTTTGAAATGTTCCCACATTTTGTTAGAGTTAGGATCAAAATGTATTATAAACTAAAGATAAAATAAAAATGTTTTGGAGTAAACATACTAACTACAAAAAACATTTTATGTTGCAGTGTTGCTTGATTTTTGATATGAACCATTACAAAGCATGGGAGTTCAATTTATATGAATAACCAACTGACTACACCTTATTTATTTCCCATGAAAACGTGCCATTAGAGTAACCGTTTATGAACAAAACTTTGGCCATTTGCCCCGGATTAACACGTGAGCTCTAAGTTGGTTGAAGGGTTGCTTAACCCTGTTCGATTTCCACCTTTCTTTAAGCACGTCCATCGGATCATTGTAAAAAAATTGTTTTCTTTGCAAAATTCAAATACAATAAAAGGTGAATCTAAGGAGGTGTTGTAAAAATTGGTGGTTTTCCACCCTTCAGCCACCTTAGAGTTCACACGTCAATAGATGGCAAATGGCCAAGTTTTACTTGACCATTATCTAAGTTTTACTTGACCATTATCTAAGGGGGTGTTGTAAAATTTGGTGGTTTTCCACCCTTCAGCCACCTTAGAGTTCACACGTCAATAGATGGCAAATGGCCAAGTTTTACTTGACCATTATCTAAGGGGGTGTTGTAAAATTTGGTGGTTTTCCACCCTTCAGCCTTCTTAGAGTTCACACGTCAATAGATGGAAAATGACCAAGTTTTACTTGACAGATGGTTAGTCTAATGACACATTTTCCTTGGAAATAAATAAAGTACAGTCGGTTAATCATCCTAATAAATTGAACTCCCTTGCTTCGTAATGGCCATTCAAAAATCAGGCAGTAGAAAATGTTTTATGTATTTAGTGTGTTCACTCCAAATCATTGATTATTTAGATTCTCACAACTCATATGCTGAGTTGCATGTTACAAAGGTTTTATCTGGTTTACGAATGATTTGATATCTTACTTACAAAATGACGGGTGATTTTTACTATCTGTCCGACCCCACCCCACCCTCTTGTTGGAAATTTTAAACCGATGATCACAGAATCGTCACGACTAGTATACGCTCATAATTCATAGCAATTAATAACGCTTATAGTAGAAAAATATTTAAGAGAAAATAAACCAATCACAACACAAGATATACGTGGAAAACCTTAAATCGGGTAAAAAACTACGGGCCATCAGGACGACAGAGAAATTTTCACTGTATGATACATTATTACAACCATATACTCAAGGATTCTCCCTCATACCTCAACCCCAAACTACTTTTACAACGCTCACAAGATCTTCACTAAGAACCCCGTAATATCCATTTTCTTTCCTCTTAAGCACAAGAACTTCCCAAAATAACAGTTTCCTTTTCCACATGAGATTTCCCATTTCACGCATGCTTATGATTGACTACGATTTTGGTCACGGTTGTGCACCCGCTTCTTTAACAGTTGCAAGTCACTTGGAAAGCACCACGTTTTACGTTTCTTTAGTTCTTTTGGTCTTCAATCTCCCTCAAACAACACCATTCCAACTTCTTGATGAAGCTTTAAAAGATGAATTTTGGGTTCTTGCCATGCAAAAAGAGCTTAACCAATTTGAAAGAAATAAGGTTTGGACTCTAGTTCCTAGGCCCAAGAATACTAATGTGATAGACACCAAATGGGTATATAGGAACAAATCCGATGAGGATGGCAACATTATACGAAACAATGCTAGGCTTGTAGCACAAGGGTACTCTCAAATTGTGGGTATTGACTTTGAGGAGAAATTTGCTCCTGTTACTAGGATTGAGTCCATTAGGCTTCTTTTATCCATTTCTTGTTTGCACAAGTTCAAATTATATCAAATGGATGTTAAAAGTGCCCTCCTCAATGGCTTTTTGCAAGAGAAAGTGTTTGTTGAGCAACCCAAAGGGTTTGCAAATCCTCACCACCCTAATCATGTCTATCACCTCAACAAAGCTTTATATGGGTTGAAACAAGCACCAAGGGCTTGGTATGAGTGTCTCACTCAATATCTCTTAGACAATGGCTACAATAGGGATAGTGTTGACACGACTCTATTCATCAAGAAAAACAAAGATGAGCTCTTTATAGCTCAAATCTATGTTGATGATATAGTCTTTGGTTCCACAAATGACACCAAAGTCCAACAATTTATTGATGTCATGTCTCATGAGTTTGAGATGAGTCTTGTTGGTGAGCTAAGTTACTTTCTATGTTTACAAATTAAGCAAATGGATGATGGGATTTTCATATCCCAAGCTAAGTATGCCAAAAACCTAGTGAAGAAATTTGACCTTGAAAGTGCCAAACATTGTGATACACCCATGAGTACCACTTTGACGCTAAGCAAGGTTGCTAATGGTAAAAGTGTGGACCAAACTTTATATCGTGGCATGATTGGTAGCTTGCTCTATTTGACCTCAAGTAGGCCCGATATCTCTTTTAATGTGGGTGTGTGTGCTAGGTACCAATCGGATCCTAAGGAGTCCCATCTCTCTTTCGTTAAGATAATCATTCGATATGTGAATGGGACATCCAATTATGGGATTTGGTACTCTTTTGACATTAATGCTAGTTTTGTAGGCTTTAGTGATGTAGATTGTGCAGGAAATTGTGATGATAGAAAAAGTACATCGGACGGTTGCTTTTTCCTTGGAAACAACCTTGTCTCTTGGTTTTGCAAGAAGCAAAATTTGATTTCCTTGTCCACGGCTGATGCTGAATACATTGCTGCTGGGAGTGGATGCATACAACTCCTTTGGATGAAGCAAATGCTAGTCGACTATGGAGTCAATCAAGGTACTCTTACTCCCTTTTGTGATAACATGAGTGCAATTAATATTTCCAAGAATCCTGTTCAGCATTCTAGAACTAAGCATATTGACATCCGTTATCATTTCATTATAGAACTAGTTGAGAACAAATGCATAGTGCTTGAGCATGTAGGTACTAATTATCAACTAGCGGATCTATTTACTAAACCCTTAGATGCTACTCGATTCAAGACTCTTAGTAGATCTATTGGGATTTGTTTAATGGAGTGATGAGTTGTGGTTTTTGACCCCATAAGGGGAACTCAAGCAAAGAGAGCTATTGTATACTTGTTGCATCTCATTTTTTTTAAATGTTTATGCTTGTTTATTGATTGCTTGAGTAGCTTGGTTGCACTTATTATAGTATATTGTATTTTATTCAATAAGTGTGAACTTTGCTGTGATTACAATCCATGTCCTATTTATGTTCAAACATGGATTTTTGGACTAGGAGATCTACATAGGAAGTCCTTTTTGAATGACCTATAATTATCTCCATGACATGATGATTCTTTAATGACATGCTAATGAAAAATGATAAAGCATGAATTGATGATTGCAATTGTTGAATGCAAAATATTGTGTGAAAAAACTAGTGAGACTAAAATGTTGCATCATTGTCTCTTTTTTTTTTATTAGTTGAACATGGCTACTATCATACGGGTACCCTTGGTGTAAAGTTGCTCATGCCATGTTTAGCTTATAAAGTTGAATATAGTGCCATTAAAATTTGATATCTATAAAATCTCTATATCCTTGCTTCTCTCATGACAAATGATGAAATTGGTTTGAATTATATTGGAAACCTTTGTCATTTGCTTTGCCAAATACCATTGTTGAATGCAACATGTCTTGTATGCAAAGCATTTTTGATTCACACATTTTCTTTCAAATAAATCTCCTTGTTTCTCTCCTATTAATGGAGTTGCATAAATGTGGCTTATATAATTATGCACCAATCTTGTATGCTCGTAGCTTTATTTGCCTTGAGTGACCCGGTTGGGGACTTCTCATTTGCCTATATCATGACAAAAATGGGGAATAGCATTTGATCTAACATTGTGGTGTTAAGGGAGTAGCATGTGTTGGATTTAAGGGGAATAGTACTTGTTTAGGGGGGAGATTACATGTAGGGGGAGTAACCCGTTGAGGGGGAGCATTGCATGAGCATTTCACAATGTCATACTCATATTATTGAATGCAATTGCTTTTGTTTTATATTCACTTGATCATCTAACATGCACTTGGTTGGATAGTGTATTTGTGCTTGCTTTGTGTGTAGGGTTGATAATTCTACAAGAGATTGAAGATTTGAAGTTTTTTTTTATGTTTATCTCTTTGTAATGCAGAATATTTTCTTGGTGTTTTATTTTGTTTTGTGAGGATCAATGTGAGTGGTGGTTTTGTCACGAAATAGACAAAGGGGGAGATTGTAAAGTCCTCATTTGTTGATTGGCTTATTTTGTGAACAAATCACATTTTTGGGGTATTATGTAAGGGTACCTTAGGCTCTCAAGACATCAAGAGGAGAAGCACCGAAGGTAAATCTTTATGCTTACTTGCTTTGAAGAGATAGTTGCACACACTCACATATTCGTGCATAACTCTTATTCATATATGTTGAGTGTTTATACTTGTGTGCATTTTGATTTAAATGACTCTTGTTGATCTATTTGCATATTGTAATTAGAGTTTTATGTCATGCTAGGCATTAGAATATGATGCACTTTCATCACTCTTGAACTTATTGAAAATGTGTGTTTGAGTGTTGAAAAATCAGGTTGTGCGCTGGTGGTACGCTACTCGACCATCGTAACATTCCAGTGGAACGCCGCTAGTCATGCGCCACTGAGTTGCGCTATTGCACCCGCACACAGTTGAAAAAAGTGGGTGTGCGCTGATGGTGCGCTACTCGACTAGCGCAGCCTCACCAGCTCAAACATTTCTGAGGATTTACGCATGTGTTGCGCCACTAGGATGCGCCACTCGTCCAGTGCCTATTGTAAAATTAGGTTGTGCACTGGTGGTGCGCTACTCGACCATCGCATGTTACCAGCGCACACAGAGAAAGCTGGAACATTTTTTCCCAAACGACCTCACTTTGTTTGGATCTTTTATATATATATATATATAACTCAGTGCCTTAAGGTCGTGTATGAGTTCATAAAGTCACATATTTTCCTTAGAACACATTTCAAAGGAAAAACTCTTTCATGAACTCATTTTTAATCACTCAAAGCATTCCCATGTGTATAAAAGCTTCATCTTGCATCATCTAAGTTCATTTAGAGTGCATCAATGGATAGGGTTGCTTCATCACATCTTGTTTGGTAAGTTCTTCACTATCTTTTTACACGTTAAGTGTTTTGCTTGCTAAATCTTCTCTTTAATTATTTGTATGCTCTTAGAACATTTTCTAGATACAAATTTGAGATTGTTGTGATGCCATGATTGAGTGTTGTATTGTGATAGCTTCATAGGATTGTTTGATCTATGTTTAGCTAAGCTTCTTGAACATGTCATTTAGCTTATGATATCTAGGATTGCATTAATTGTCATCTCTTTATCCTAGATAAGCATATAGGGTTTCCTAGACTTGTTTGTTCATTGAATATCATCATATATTCATTTAGGACATTTTATCTCTTCATTGAGAAGTAAGACTTGTGTTGCTTTCGGGAGTAGGTAGCTTAAATCACAAGCAAGATAGACTATGTTCACTTATACCGGGATTATGTAGTGGTGGTGGATTAAATCGGGATTAGGTTGTAATTCATTGGTCATTAGTGGATTCGAGGTTCTAGTGTGGCGCACTCATCAGCCCGGGGTTTTCCCATTTGGAGGGTTTCCACGTATATCTCAAGTGTCTTTAATATTTCCGCAATCTTTACACTTATGATTTTGTTGTAATTAGCTAGGGGCATTTTTGTAAACTTGACCTTTAACGAAAATTGGATAAATTTGTTTAAAATCTATTCACCCCCCCCCCCCCCTCTAGATTAATATTATACACACCATAATATTTGTTTCAGAGTACAGAAAGTATCTTGCTCTAGTAAAATGTAGTTAGCTTGAGAACTCCCGAGCCCATCTCCAGATCACATTTTTAAAGTCAGCTGATTATTCATTTCTTTGGAAGTTCTCTGGTTTACAGTTTGACTTAGAACTTATTGTTCACTCACAAGGCATTGTATTCACCAATTATATGTCTCTGGAGTTTGGCAGTTAGAGACTTTGATATTAGTTGAGGTTCTACATATGACATAATTTTACGAGTTACGAAGTGAAGTTGACAATGAATATAAATTTCATTATGTATTGGTGGTGTTTGTTGGAATTTTGAATGAAATTCAAGAGACACGAATTATAAGCTGTGTTTGTTCAAATTATAACAACCCAAAAGTCATGTCTATTAGAGTGAAAAATTATGTCTTTCCATGAAAGAGATGCAACTCTTTCTAGAATATGTGTCTTTACCAAGAGACACGTCTGCGTTTGTAAATTGGAATGAAAACTTATTCCAAAATTACAAGAATTTTTAGTAGAGTGAATAAAGTTCTTTTAGTTTGTTTGTTTGCATAAATATAAGTTCACTGCATTGAGAAGAAATATACAAAGTTTGTTAGGTTTCTTCTAGTGCTAGAAATTAGAATACAAATAGTTGTATCCTGAAAAACAGTCACCTTTAGAACTTTAAGCACAAGATAAGGGGTGAAATACTGTTTTAGGACATTGCAACCATTTGTAAGCCTCTATCTACTTATCAAGTCAGTATTTTAGTTTTACTGTATTATTTATTTTCTTTGTTATTTATTGTTATTTAATTACAGCATGTTATTGAAAGATTAAGTTTTTGATATTTTTAAAATTGTTGTTTACATTTTACTGTATAAACAATTATATTCTTCTTCTATTTTCTTTTACTGATTATTGCGTCCCCAACAATCTAAAACAGTAAATTATTATGGACTCACAATCAGTGACCATAAATGGAATTGTAGAAATGCATGAAAATACAATATCAAATTTGGAAAGTCATAAAACTTTTGCAAATGTAGAAGTGTATTGCAAGTACCAAACAAACGGTCATAATAATTGACCGATTTGACATTGGTCAAACTTGTTTAGAACCATTAATTTTCAATTTGAATTAATAATCCAAAAGAGTGGAGATGTATGCATCCAGTGCAGTGTATCTGATACATGCTTTTTTTTTAATTGTGTTTGTTAGACACAAGATTATTTTAAAAAAAAAAAATGGATTATGCCTTTGGAATAAAATGCAAAGCGTTGCACATTTTCAAACTCACAAGTTGACTATGTTGGTTGATTCGAGGTGAGTTTAAGCATGTTGATTTAAAGACCACTATACTTAGTTTTTTTTTTCAAAACTAGTTAATTCAAAGTATTTCAACATGCCAGACGCATAATCATAAGCGAGATTGGATGACTGAATTTTGAGTAAAATCATATATATATATATATTGTTATTATTTGGTACTCATACGTGCATATTTTGTTAGCATTATATAAATATATAAATGCATGTGGTTTGATTGATTGTGTATATATATTGATTGTAGAATAAAAGGAAAGAATTATAGAGAGATACAATGTCTCAATAAAAGACATTTCGAACCGTTGTAATTGGATACAAATTGTTGTGTCCATTTGGAGAATAAATACACTAGTATTATTTGATTGGTTTGATTCAGAGAGTCGTGTTTCTCGGAATTTATCGTTTAAATTTCTAGAGTTATGTCTTTTAGTTAAAAAACATGTTGATAATTATGAGACAATAACTAAAGATTGTGTCTTTTAATTGCAACAAGATATGTCTCTTAAAATTAAAACCTTTTTATTTACAGTGATGATTAAGAATTGTAACATAAATGAATGGTTACTTAACTCATCATCTTTTATGCTCCTGCATTATTCAATTCTTCTCTTTTCTTCTAATCATACAATATTACCATTTCCAAAATAATCATGGCTAGAAAGATGCTAGGAACCATGTACTGTCAAGCTACATACATCACATGGCAAGGATTTCAAGAAAATCAAAAGCCGTTGTTGGGTTTGTGGGAAGTCAGGACACAAGGCACAAGATTGTCATCAGTAATAAAATGTTCAAACTAGTATTTGAGTTTGATATGTATTAACCAGAAAGGTTAATGTATGTGGAAAATGCTTGTTTGGATAATGTCCTATTCAAACTAAACGTAATTGTTACCAATGATATTAATAAAGTTAATAAGGGTTTCACTTACGTAAAAAGACGAATTTCAACAAATAAGACCCTTAAAGTGTGGGGTTGCCTTGCAAAAAATGAAGTTCTTTTACCAAAGAGAACTAAACTATGACTTAAGATGATTGATTGTGTTTTCATAGAATTTGTAAAAACAGGTGCAACATATAGGTTCTTAATTATTAGATTTGATGTTATCTAATATACATCATAAATTTATTAAACAGTTGCTCTGAAATGGAGTTATATCCGAAGTCGAAAGGAAAAATTGTCATCCTCTGATAAAAGGCTTACAAAGAGCAAATTAAATTTATATCAAAGGGAATGAGTTTAATGTAGGGAAAAATCGGTTCAAAACGCGGCAGAAGCGTAAAATGAGGGTTTGATATATTTAAAAAAATCCCTTTAATAGAAATAACCGTAACCCTAGATTTATTGACGTATATAAAAAGTATCGTACCTTTTTTTTCTGTGACGATGGAACTAGCGACGAATTGAATCCGTAAAATCTTCCAATCCAATCACGAACGTGAATCACCTATGAATGTGGGCTCTTTTTCTTTTAATTGTATACCTGAGGATGGAAACAAACAAAATCTTCTTATTTGTTAGTCACAATAATCCTCCAAGAGAAAACCCAATAACGTCCGGTCACTTGTAAATTATCAATTTATTTGATTGAAACTCGCGTGAACCTTGATTTGATATTATACACAAAACCTTTTGATGTAAAGGCTACTAGTGCACTATCGAAAATAAAACATGCCTCTTTTCTTTTCTCCTTGGCTGAATTCAACACACAATATCTATGAGTTGGACAAAGTTTTTTTTTATACCTGAAAAAAACAAATAAAAAACAACTTCTCACACCAAAAATTAGGTCTTGGTCGAAATTCTATATAGGAGTATATATATGTGGCCAAAAATCCTCCTAGAAAGTGGATTTCTACTTTACCAAGACTCCTATCAAAATTTGGATTCAATCCTCTTCAAAATAGGATTTCTTTTACACACCAAGACTCCTAATCCAACTCAAATAATGTATTTATTTAATAACCAATTAGTGAATATAAATTAAATTGTGACTAAATCAAAAACTTCCTTATTTGACTAGATAAATAAATTCATATTATTTATCTACTTATCAAATATAGTATTTGATACTTATCATGTTACCAACAATAATATGATTCTAGGAGACCATCTCTTACTAGGGAAAAGATTTTGACTTTAAATTAAATAATTAATTGATTAATAAAATTAATTAATTTCTATTTAATTAAATAATAAAATAAAAAACAATATGCTAACAGCAAAACAAATATCTGGTCTAGTGTAGAGCATTGCATACACGAGACTCCCAATTACCGAGGCATATAGAACCCTACTCATGAATTGCTCTTCATGCTCTTCATGCTCATTCTTAGGAACTTGTTCCTTAGAAATTTTGATTCCATGTCTGAAAGGTAACATACCTTTCTTGGAATCTTGCATGGAAAATCTAAACAAGATTTTATCTATGTATGAAGCTTGGGATAATGCAATCGTTCTATTTTTTTTATCCCTTATGACTTGGATACCAAGAATATAACTTGTTTCTCTTAAGTCCTTCATATCAAATTGTTTTGCCAACCATTCTTTCATTGATGTCAATACACCTACATCGTTTCCGATGAGTAGTATATCATCAACATAAAGAACTAGAAAAACCAACTTGTCACCTTTAAGCCTTTTGTATACACATGGTTCATCAAGGTTTTAAATAAATCCAAAACTTTTCACGGCTTGATCGAACCTTATGTTCCAGGATCTGGATGCTTGCTTCAATCCATATATGGATCTTTACAACTTGCATACCATTTCCTCTTGGCCTTTTTTAATGAATCCTTCTGGTTGCATCATATAGATGCTTTCGTCAAAACTTTCATTAAGGGAAGCTGTCTTGACGTCCATTTGCCAAATCTCTAGGTCTAGAGATGCCACAATGGATAAGAGTATCCTAATGGATTTAAGCATGGTCACATAAGAGAATGATTCTTTATAATCGATACCTTCCTTCTGTGTGTAATCTTTAGCTACCAATCTAGCTTTAAGGGTTTCCACATTTCCATCAATTCCTCTTTTCCTCTTATGTACCCACTTACACCTAATGGGTTTTATCCCTTTAGGCAAGTTTACAAGAGACCAGACTTTGTTTTTGAACATAGATTCAATTTTGGATTGCATTGTCTTTTTCCAATGGCAACAATCAACATCTTCCATTGCTTCCTTGTACTTATAGGGATCATCGTCGTCTGGAAGATTCTCTACAAATTCTCCTAGACCAATGTATCTCACGGGTTGTCTACTAACCCTCCCATTACGACGAGATATGGTAGATTGTTGATCTTGTGTTTGTGTGGAACTTACTATTAGGCTAGGTTGTGAAACCTTTAGTGGAATTGTATCTCCTGAAAGCTCATTCAGGACAATTCTACGTTTAGGTACAAAATTATTCATATAGTCCTCTTCCAGAAATTTAGCATTTGTCGAAACAAATACTTTAATATCTGAAGGACTATAGAAATATTATCCTTTTGTTCCTTTTAGATACCCTACAAATACGTATGTTTCTGAATGGGACTCCATCTTTTATGTCTTTCCTTTTAACACGTGCGTAGGACATCCAAATATCTTTAAGTGTTGTAAACTAGGCTTTCGCCCGGTCCATAACTTATGTAGTGTTTTAGGAACCGACTTAAATGGTACATCGTTTAGAAGGTACATGGCAGTTTGTAAAGCATATCCCCAAAAAGAATTAGGAAGCATTGAATAACTCAATATAGACCTAACCATGTCCAAAAGAGTTCTATTTCTCCTTTCTACCACCTCATTTTGTTGAGGTGTACCTGGCATAGAAATCTGAGAAATTATCCCATTGTTAATAAAGTATTGCTAAAACTCACCAGATAGATATTTTCCACCATGATCAGACCTCAAGATTTTTATGTGTTTTCTCAAGATAATTTTCTACTTCAGCTTTAAATGCTTTGAACATGCCAAAAGCAACTGACTTATGTCTCATGAGATACACATAGCCAAATCTTGAGCAATCATTCGTGGAAGTGATGGAGTACTCATATCCACCTCTAGCTTGAATGCTCATATGACCACACACATCAGTGTGTATCAATCCTAAATATTCAGTGGCTCTTATGCCTTTGGTCGTGAATGATCTTTTGGTCATCTTACCTTCCAAGCAAGATTCACAGGTTGGTAGATCATTAACCTTTAAGTCACTTAAATGTCCATCACTAACCAATCTTTTGATCCTATTAAGTTTAATATGACTTAGGCGTAAATGCCATAGGTAGGTTTCATCTTTTGATAATTTTACTTTTATGATTAGTTTGTGTTGATTATGTGTCTAACAAGTGAGAGATATTTCTATACAAGTAGAATAAACCATTTTCCAATGTACCTTTGTAAACAAATTTATTATTCTTACTAATAATAAAATCTTTATTAAAAGTAACCGAATATCCAAATTTATTTAAACAAGAAACTGAAATTAAATTCCTCTTGAATTGAGGTATATAATAAACGTCTATGAAATCTAAATGCAAATAAGAATCTAAACTAATTCTAATATCTCCCACTACACTAGCAGACACCAACGCTCCGTTTCCTAAACACAAGTTGAATTCATTCTCATTCAGTCTATTCCTTTGACCCTTTTCACCGTAAAGGAAACACTTCGCTTAGATATTGGTAACTTTCTTGGTCTTCTTCTAGTAGGCCCAAGTTGTTTTTTCTTCTGTTGTCTCTTGAGCTTCTAACGGGTCTTAACAGTTGCAACTTACCAACCAAATAAATCTCTTGACCCTTGTCTTTCACAAGGATTTTCTCAGTGCTTTGATCATCTTGCATCATGCCTTGCAAGGTGCATTCCTTATTGTTCAAGGTATAGTCCAACTTGAACTAATCAAAGGAATCCGATAGTAAGTTGATGATCATATCAATTTTTGTCTCACCATTTATCTCAACACCATTGAGTTCAACAGTGTTGAGATATGTTATGACTTTCATCATGTGATCTTTCACATCCTATCCAGGTTTCATCATAAGATTCATGAAAGCAGTCACTGCCTCTCTCTTAGTCGTCATGGACTTCATAGCAAACAACTCTTCTAGAGATATCATTATATCGGCAGCAATCTCCATTCCTTCATGTTGTTGTTGCAACACGTTAGAGGTGGTGACCATAATGTAACATTTGTCATCTCATCTGAAGACTTCAACTGCTAATACTCATCTCTTTGCTCATCGGTAGATTAATTAGTAGGAGTAAGTGGTTTAGGAGTACGCAGAATGAACTTATGCTTTTCAGCTTGTAACAACAACCCAATTTTCCTTTTCTATTTGACATAATTATCATAAGTTAAAGTATTATCTTTTAGGATGTTGATTAGGGATGAGGTCATGATTTCTTAATAATAACAAAAATTATATAAGTAAACAATTATGAGAAAGCACTTTCGAATATTTATCTTAAATTAAATAAAATAATTCAATTGTAAAATTCAACGGTGATCCAACACCCATAAATGTCAGGCCACCTTTGGGAGTTCGCACCATTTACTAGTTGGACTAGGTCCCACCTAATTGTTAACATAACAACCAACGTTTTCAAATTTAGACTTGCAATTTTATTAACAAGAACTCTTGGGAGGATATTAAAAAAAATTACATTGAGTGTGTTACCAAGTTATCGACCCTCAATATAATCTCACACGAATATCTCTCCTTTGGGAGTAGATATCGTTTGGGCCAATTGTTTAGTCTATCTTTGTAAGAAAGTATCTTGCTAAATTCCATTCATGAATACCCCTTTGGGGGTTATTACACGAAACATAAAGGTCAACTAAACTTGGAGGCCATAGGTGTTCCAAAACACATTCTCCCACTCAATTATTTAAGGCATGTGATCAAATTTCATAGAATAATTTACCAAGCTATCTAGATGCCAATTAGATACCTAAATCATTCAATGCATGTTCATACCAAAAGAGATATATGAGTGACACTCCTATTCTATATGACATGTTATCATTTAAGGCATGTGATCGAATTTCTTAGAATGATTTACCAAGTTATCTAGATGCCAATTAGATACCTAAACCATTCAATGCATGTTCATACCAAAAGAGATATATGAGTGACACTCATATTCTATATAACATGTTATCAAACAATGACAAACATTGCAATATTTATGAAAATATAAATAGCTACAATTTTGGTCCATCCTAGAAAGCAAGTAAATTACATATGCTTTGGAATACAAAAAACTCCTTTCTTGGCGAACAAGTCTTCACGCGACCTTCGTCGTTTGGACTCCCTCGGCTGCCTCCCATGGGCGTGCGTACCCTTGGCTCCCTCCCATGGGCGTGCGCACACCACAACCCCATAAAGGATTGCCATGCGCATCTCATGGCTTCCATAGGGCTGCCATGAGCAGCCCATGCTACAACAATCATGGTCGCGTGCTTATTCGCACACACGTTTGTTGTTATAGCTCGTACGGTCCCAAACTTGTTCCAATTGCTCCCAATTCTTTAAACCTCCAAGTCTTTGATACTTGAATGTATTACAGAAGAATCTTAAATGATAAAATACTTCATTTTTTTAAAATACAATATAGTGCAATTTTTTTTTTATTACAAAAAAAAAATAGCAACTATCAAGAAGAAAATTATGGCGATGATAGACCACCCTTCTTGTTATAATCCCAAAATAAAAATACACTGAAATTCTAATACCAAATTGATCAATAACAAACCACATAAAAAACATATATATATATATATATATATATATATATATATATATATATATATATCCATACACTCCAATGTAAATATATATGTGAATACCTAGAGTGTCATCTCTTTCTAAAACATGCATATATACAATAAAAAGAAAATGATTCACGTACACATACATCAATTAATCAACGATACAATCAAGCTCTGATACCAATTGTAGGGAAAAATCAGTCCAAAACGCGGCGGAAACGTAAAATTAGGGTTTGATATATTTTAAAAAAAATCTCTTTAATAGAAAGAACATTAACCCTAGATTAATTGATGTATATAAAAAGTATCGTACCTTTTTTTTTACGATTGAACTAGTGTCGAATTGAATCCGTAAGATCTTTCAATCCAATCACGAATGTGAATCACCTAGGAGTGTGAGCTCCCTTTCTTTTAATTGTATACCTGAGGATGGAAACAAACAAAATCGTCTTCTTTGTTAGTCACAATAATTCTTTAAGAGAAAACCCAAGAATGTTTAGTCACTTGTAAATTATCAATCTATTTGATTGAAACTCGTGTGAACCTTGATTCGATGTTGTATACAAAACCTTTTGATGTAAAAGCTACTAGTACACTATCGAAAACAAAATGTTCCTCTTTTCTCTTCTTCTTGGCCTAATTCAATACACAATATCTATGAGTTGGACGAATTTTTTTTTAATACCTAAAAAAAACAAATAAAAAACAATTTCTCACACCAAAAATCAGGTCTTGGTTGAAATTCTATATAGGAGCATATATAGGTGACCGAAAATCCTCCTAGAAAGAGGATTTCTACTTTACCAAGACTCCTATCAAAATTTGGATTCAATCCTCTTAAAAATAGGATTTCTTTTACACACCAAGACTCATAATCCAACTCAAATAGTGTATTTATTCAATAACCAATTAGTGAATAGAAATTAAATTGTGACTAAATCAAAAACTTCCTAATAGAAATCAAATACTTCCTAATTTGACTAGATAAATAAATTCATATTATTTATCTACTTATCAAATATAGTATTTGATACATATCATATTACTAACAATAATATGACTCTAGGAGACCATCTCCTACTAGGAAAAAGATTTTGACTTTAAATTAAATAATTAATTGATTAATAAATTAATTAATTTTCATTTAATTAAACAAAAAAATAAAAAACAATATATAAGACTAATAAATAGTCCCTTGCCGCTCACGCCAATATAAATGGGCCAATATTGTTTTTTTTTATTAAATCCATTGGACCTTTATAAAAAGTCCACATGTGAACTAGACTCATTCTTACTAAAAGAAACAAGTCCACATGCTTAATACAATTCTAGATGGACCCATAAATTGGTCCGGTAGAATATACCAAGTGATCCATACAAGTTCGAGTGGATTGAGAATCTTGACTGGCTATCTAAATTTAAGCTTCAATAGACATAACATAATCACAATCAACAAATAATTCACTTAGGTCAAATCTATTAATTTTAGTTCATTCCACTAAATAACTAAAATTGAACTCTTAAATAAAGATAGAATAAGTTAATATTACTCATTCATACCCTAGACAATCTTAATGGAGAAAGTGTATCCTCGTTAAGAATACCAGTAATCACCAAGAGCTCATAGACCGCCTATAGCTCTCCAAGTTATCATATTTACTCATATGAACACATTTTGAACTTGGATATTTTGACTTGTCCAGAAGCCATATTTCAATAGATACTATTGAAAACATAACGTTAAGATTAAATATCCAATACCTCAAAATATCCATAAGATGATATTCTACTCACATTTAATAAATGGAGTCACGATGTCCATATCTATAAATAAAGTCTTCTATCGATTGACAAATGAATACCACCAAACTATCGAGAGTAGACTATGCTATATAATCATACTCATTGATAGCTCAAATGGTAACAATTGCAACCATAATTCTATCATTTATCTCAGGATTGAGATAGACTTTCCGATTGTCTTCAAGTGAAAACTTTTATCCATTGACGGATCTGGATAAAGTATCTTACTGTGATCCTATTTAATGCACCTAGTACGCTAGATTTTTTTACCTAAAAACACCACACTTTGATGATTTTAGACTCATCATAACACATTTTTTATCCTCATTTTCATTTTTTTCATGCATTTCTGTGTGGTATAACAATGTATGAACAATTATGAACATGTTGTCTCAACTTTTTTTGTTTATGTCTGCGAGTTGTAAACTTTTTAAAAATAATATATGAACATGTATGCATTTTTTTGTATATATTTGGCCAAGTTGATTTGAAGTGGTGCAAACAAGTTTACAATCTTGGACATAAAAGCTGGAAAGCATTTTAAAAAAACTCGAAACATTAGTAAAAAAACTCGAAACATTAGTAAAAAAGCTCGATCAAATTATAAAAAAACTCGATCCATAAAATAAATGCTCGATCCATAAAATAAATACTCGATCCCTCACAAAAAAGTTTGATCCCTCACAAAAAAAACCTAAAATGAAAAGTTCGAGCCATATTTGAAAAAAGCTCGAGCCATATTAAAACAAGCACGATCATATACAAAAAGAGCTCAGTCCTGAACAAAAAAAGCTCGATCCCGTTGAAAAAAGCTCGATCATGTACAAAAACGGTTCGATCATGTACAAAAAAAGCTCGATCGTTAAAAAAAGGCTCGATCGCTTACACTTTTGATTTTTGTTTAATCCTTTATAATTGTAAATTTAATACTAAATATTATTTTCTTAATAATGGTTTTTGATGATGATTTTGACAGGACAATGGATAGGGTGAGAATAGTCATATCTTACAACAGTCGATGGGAGCAATTACCCGACGAAAATCAGAGGTATTTAGGTTCCGATAACCAAGGTTTATATGTGTCAAAAATTTGAGTTACAATGAACTGGTGTCGATCGTGCAAACCATTGTGAAGTTTGATGTGAACAAATACAGTGCTGATCTACAGTATATATCAATTGTTCCTGGGACTACATGTAGTACATTTATAAGAAACAATGATGATGTTCAGTTTATGCTAGAGGAAGATAGGATGATCCCTTAAGTATGTGTTAGTCTAATCGAGAGGCCAGCAAGAGATGTCATTGATGAAGATATCCCTCATCGTGATAACACCTAACAATTTCGATCGTCAGACGGAAGCAACCAGCTGTTCACAGAAAGAAGTGGGATTGATGGTCCGGAAAATATATGTGTTGTCCCACCGGAAGTAGCCACCCATGATAATATACAGGGACCTTAATTCGACGTTGTCTTTGGTTGTTAAATTGAAATGAATGGTAGGCAGTACAACCACTAATACAATGAGATCTACAATGACATCAACAATGAGCAGAATACAACACTGAATGTTGGGGTGATTCATGAGGTGGATAATGAGGGCAATTTCAATCCGATAGATAATGTAGAGGACAATGAGGAGGATGATGAAGAACCTATCCAAACGGAAAGACATGTAAGACATGTACACATATTTAGTTCCAGTGCACCAGATATAGCTGGGACCTCCGAGGTCCCGGCTAATGTAACTCTAGATCATTCTGAAAATGCCACAACATGGGTTATTCCAGGAGCATAATCATACTCGTTTAGTATGGGTGGAAGCAGGAACTTGGTTGAAGATGAACATACAAGCATGGTATATAAAGGGCATTTTTTTCCAACGAAAAAGGATTTGAAGAGACTAGTAGGCCATTTTGCAATGCGGCAGAACTTCGAGTGGAAGGTGAAAATGTCCAATAAGACATTATTACATCTAGTTTGTTTGATGGAAAATTGTAGGTGGAAGTTAAGAGCGGTGAGGAGAGATGAAGGGACATACTTTCAAGTAAGAAGTTTTGTCAACAAACACACTTGTCTGTTAGAGGAAATTCACTTCCGCCACCGACAAGCTAGTGCAGTCATAATTGGAGAAGTTATTGCACCTAGACTTCAATAACAAGATGGTCGACTAATGGGTCCGAAGGACATAATCGCCTACATGAAATCAATGTATGGAATCCAAATCATGTACATTAAGGCACACACCGCCCTCGATTATGCTTTGTCACTGGCATATGGAACGCATGAGGAAACCGTCCAACTGCTTCCATCATTTGGTTACATTTTGGAACAAAAAAATCTCGACACAATCACTGACTTACAGTGCGACGAAGATGGTAAATTTCTGTACTTTTTCATGTCGATTGGTGCCTCACTTAGAGGATTTCGGACGTGCCTCACTTTGATTCAAACCATCAATCTCTAGGGATGGCCAATGGGGAAATGGGGCCGGATGTAGGTCCCCTCATCCCCAACTCCATTTTCCAAACCTTCCTTCATCCCCCTATTTCCCCATTTGGGGAAAATGGGGTTGGGGTAATTTTGGGGGGAGGTCCCCCCATCCCTATCCTCATTTTCCCATTTTTTCCATTTTTCTCCGTTTTTTTCGTTTTTCCATTTTCCCAAAGTCCCCCGTTTCCCCATTTCCTTATTTTTTCAATGTCAGTTAAAATTACATATTAAAGAAACAAACAAATTCACAATACAATAAATTCAAATACAAAATAACATCCCATACAAATTGAAATGAAAGTTAAGTTGTTTTTTCATCATAGTAATATAAGAAGTTCAAAATACAAAATAGTCATTAAAATATCATAGTTTATAAATATGTATATATAGTTAGTAAAATAAAAATAATAAAAATATTGAAAATAGAATGAAAATATATATTAATATATTTGTTATATAATATTATAATATTTTGGAGAAATGGGGATAAGGGCACCTAACCCCAACCCCATCCCCATTTCCAGGAATTGTTGGGTGAAATGAGGAAATGGGGATGGGGACGGGTCCCCCCATCCCCAACCCCATTTAAATTTGGGATTAAAAGTCATCCCCCACCCCACCCCACCCCACCCCACCCCACCCCACCCCACCTCTCCATTTCTCCCAAAAATAATTCCCCCAAATGGGGAAGGGGGAGCAGGGGTTTGGGGTCTCGAGGTAAAATGGTCATCCCTATCAATCCCACATCGATAAAAAAAAAAACAAAGTCTTTTCCTTATTTATAAAATTGAGATTACTACAATTTGAATGGCCAGATCTCACAAAAAGATGATACATGTATAAATGTATTATGGGCTCTTGGACTCGGGATGCCTTCTGATGGTGCTCGGGCCTTGGAGGGCCTTAGCCCAAAGGACATCTTTTTTTAAAAAAAAAAAATCAAATTAAAGTTGTCAAGAAGAATTGTAACTCTTTTTTAAATAAACATTGTTTTCTTTCAGAAGTTGTATCTGTTCTGAAAAGACATCTTATGTCTTTAAATTCGAAAACAAATTACGTTGAAAAAAAACATTAACTTTTTAAAAAAAATCTTTTGTTTTCCAAAATTTGAGAGAGAAAAACATTGTAGTTTGCATGACTTTTGGGTTGAGTGCTTCTCAAAGGACATCTATTTTTTTAATTCAAATTAAAGTTGTCAAGAAGAGTTTTAACTCTTTTTCTATAAACGTTGTTTTCTTTCAGAAGTTGTATCTGTTCTGAACAAACATCTCATATCTTTAAATTTGGAAACAAGTTAGGTCGAAAAAAAATACATTAACTTTAAAAAAAATCATTTGTCTTCCAAAATTTGACAGAGAAATACACTGTAGTTTGTCAGACTTCTGGGTTAAGTGCTTCAACACAGAATGAATATAGATAGTTAAATCCTGGAGGCAGTCTACATTCATTCTTTAAACATCAGAAGGGGAGAAATTCTGTCTTAGGACATTACAAATCATTGCAAGCCTCTATCTCCATATTACCAAGTCGGTTATTTTTGTTTAATAGTTTGTAAATATTATATATATATATATATATATATATATATATATATATATTTGTAAGCATCAAATTATTCTTCGTCTATTATTATTTTTGGTTCTGTTATTTTTTGTATATTGATTGATTGTATGTTTCCAACAGAACATGGATGTAGTGGATTCATCTTTCTGGAGGAGTGATTAATAATAGCTCACTGTGAATAACCTTGTTGAGTAAAAGACTATGGTGTCACCATATTTTTGTTGGGATGACCTAGACTTATAACGCATATCCCAAGGGAGTGAATTTTTATGTTTTTCATGGGTCTGTTTAAGGTGAAAAGAGTGTGATGCAATCTTGACTATCTTGTACTAGTTGGGTGCAACAGACATGAGAAATTTAATTGGGAGGAAGAATCCGGCAACTCGTCCATTGGGCATGATTGTAAAAGTGAAGCCACAAGCAAAGAAAGCAAATATAAATGAGTCGAGTGTTGAAAACCCTTTAGAGGTGAAAAAAACAGATATTGATGCGGAAAAATCTCCAGAAACTGTCAAAACATCTAATATTGGTGATACTAATTGTGTTGTTTTAACAACTGATGCTCTAACAAGTCTGATACACATCATTAATCAAAACGTTGCGTTTTAGAGGCTTATTTGGTATAATGAGCCAGGATTTCCTGGTGACATGGCAACAAGCTATTGGCTGGATTTACCACAGCTTAACCTTATCATTGGAGACTATATATTGTAATGAGTGGTGAGAGAAAATCAGAAATCTAGGTTTTTTCATTTTATTCTCAGAAGCTTTCTTTTGTTTTTTGTTCTTTGATGTTCTTGATTTTCATCTTGAATATCAAGCTTCTCTGCTTTGAATTTGCTAGAGAGATAGAAGAGAAAAAGTGAGATCGTTTTATGGTGATTCAATTGATATGATCTTTGAGATATTTTGAGTTGTAAGTTGAGGCTTAGATAGTGTTATAAGTCTCTGTTGTTGAGTGATTGTTGTTGAGAGTTTTCTTGGCTCCCTTTTATGGGCATTCAGGCTGAGTCCTGTGTAATTTCTGGGTTGTGTAATAACTGTGATATAGTGGAGTAGTTTCTGTTCATGGCTTGATATGGATGTAGGCCCCCAGTTCTAGGCTGAACCACGATAAATCTTTGTGTCTCTCCTTTTCTGTTATTTTCTTTATTGTTGTTTCTTGTTATGCTATAACTCTTTGTTTATACAATTGTTAAAATTGTTGGTACACTAATATTTGTATTGCTTTCTGTTGACGTCGATTTCTGGTTGTATGAGAAAAGCCAACAATATTTGGATTCTAGCTGTGATTTCAAAGAGAAAAAGAAGGAGAAAGTAATCGGACGTAAGTTTTTACGTGGTAAAACTCCGATGACCGAAGAAATGTTCACGGGTGGTTGAATGATCAACCAAGTCAAAATCCACTATGAATAAAATAGTTTCAATTCTCGATCTCTCTTTTTTCTCTCTGTATTTTTCTATGATTGCTATATGTATTGTGTGACGAGATTATGGGTCTATTTATATGTCCATAGAACCCTAATCTTCTATGTACAAGTAATAAAATATCTTTGTATTTAATTATGATTGTTTACTTGTTCGAAGTAGTTTGTCTTCTTTCCTGTTTCGGAGACTTGTTTTGAGATCGAATGGGACTCTAGTAATGTAGTCCAATTCGGATTTATTTCCTTATAAGAGCATAGTCTTTTTGAAGAAATAAAATTGTTGTCTGATTAGGAACCCTTTCTGCTTGATATTCTGTTCTTGTTGGAATTCTCTTTTAATATGGATATCTTCGTATATTTTAATGACTTGATCCGTGTGAGCTACGCGCTGGACTTTTTATTCAGTTTTCTTCATGCATGTCTTGAGTAGAACACGATATCAGCTGGTCCCGAGTAGAAAATGTCACCAACTAGCCCTGAGTACCTTTATCTGACCCCAAGTAGTATATGGCGTCAGTTGACCCCGAGCAAGTCTTGTTCAATACTTGTTGATTCTGGCTTCTCTTCTTTCATGATGCATTGCAGGATGCCTATTTGGACGTCCACCTGGCAATTTTATCATCTTTTTCGATGACGTGTACGCCTGGTAAAATTCACATACGACAATACCCCCTTAAAATATTTTTCCCGGATAGAGTTTCGTTTCGGGCAAAAGTATTTTAATCAATTTTTCAATTTTTATTTCTCAGTGCTAGAGTAAATGTCTTATCATAATGGCATGTCTTAATGGTGACCCTATAAATTCGATTTGCCCCCTCACGTTAGATCTTCAATGATGGCGACGTTTTAGAATTCTGACAGCGAAAGCCAGTTCTTTTCTTGACACGTGTCATTTACCTCTTCATTTTCGATACCATTTATGAGAAACGATCTTCACGTCTCCCCGTGCTGCCTACGTCATCAAAATTTATCATATATTTTTCCTGCCTTGAGACCCTAGGGTTTCTGCTATCACCTCTTTAAATTCTTCACTGGGGTTACGCTGGTTCATTCTCAAACATATGAAAACAAGAAATTTTTGCCAGCCCAGATTTCTTTCAGCAGAAAATCGCCATTATCCGTTGAAGGTTTTGCACCAGATTTCTTTGGTTAGTTTTAATGGAACCAACATCCCGTCTTCATCTTTGTACTATAGCTCTTGAAGCGTTAGATCGTAGGGATTTCCAGTTGGTTTCCTGTGTTCGGAGATTTCTTGGGGAAATCCCCTCTGATGAACCTCCTTTTTTAGAAGTCGACGTTTCTGGGCTTCACTCAGACGTCCATTTTTTTGTATTCAGTTCTGATTCTTCATCTAGTTTTGAATCTTTCATTTCTAATCACAGAGTACCGCTTCGATCAAGGATAGAAAAGCATCAAAGTAGAAGTGAAGTTCATAAGCACAACTCGGGCAGCGTCCGAATCAGGGAGCAGACTGTTGACGAGAATGATGTTGAAGAGGCGTTCAGAGTATCTCGTCTCTCTTTCTCTGCTGATCACCCGAACGGGTTTGACACAGAGCAGAATATGGTCGGGGTAGAAAAGATCGGGAAGTATCGTGTCCGATTCGATTTCGATGACTCGATTATTCTGGTTCTCGCTAGTGATAGAGTTGCGTGGAATCCTCCCCCGGGCATGGTGGCAATCTATGGATCCATGCTCTGCTGCGGCGTCACACTTCCTCTTCAGTTGTTCATTTCCTAGTTTTTCGCTGAAGCAGGGATCGCCCCAGCTCAACTGGTCCTGAACAACTACAAGATGTTGAAGTACATGTGGCACATGTACAACCGGATGAACTTGTCGCCACCTTTCTCGAGTGAGATTAGGCATTTCTTCACGCTGAGGCAGTATGGCAAGACAGGGACCTATTTCCTCATGTCTAATCCGTCAGACTGTTGGGCCTCCAAGGGGACAAAGGTGAATTGGGAAGTCGATACTTTTGACGACCCTAAAAAGAGGGGGTTTATATGGGGATTCTCTTCATCCAACAAGTTCTGGAAGAACAGTTGGTTTTTCACCGGAGGGAATCTGGGTCTTGAAGTCACCCTCTCGGCTGGGGAAACTCGGAGGGTGCTGAACATTCCCCGCTTCTTCTATTCTCTAGAGGTTTGGAACAAGAAGAAGCTTGAATTTAGCGACGCTGACTTGACCAGACTTGCTCGGGCAGCAGTTCGTACCCACTTATGCATTGATGATTAAGTTCCCGACTAAACATTGGGTCGGTGTAGTCAAGGGATCCCAAGAGATGGCCCGAAGAGCTAACCTATCAGTATACAAAGACAAAAATGATGGCGAACAAGTTTGCACTATAACGCAGCCGAGTCAGAACAAAGAGTCATTGTCATTCTAATTTGACCCAAGAGAAGAGTCGAATGAGTCCAAAAATAAACCAGTCGAAGAAATTATCTTGAAAGAAGATGAACAAGATAAGAAGGTCAAGATCGGGGTCAATTTGGAAGGAAAAGTCAAACAAAGCCTCACTGATCTGCTCAAAGAATATAGGGATGTGTTCGCTTGGAGTCATGAAGAGAAGGTCGGGATAGATGCCTGAATAATATCTCACCATCTCACAGTAGACCCGAATGCAAAACCGATGATACAAAAGAGAAGATCATTCAATCTCGAGAGAAGTCAGACAATCAAACAGGAAGTGGAGAAGCTACTCGCTGTAGGGTCGATTAGAGAGGTCAACTACCCTCAATGGGTAGATAATGTAGTCTTTGTTCAAAATAAAAATGGACAATGAAGAATGTGTGTAGATTTCAAAGATTTGAACAAGGCATGCCCAAAAGACAGTTTTCTACTACCGAGGATAGATCAGTTGGTGGATGCTACTTCAGGCCACGAATTGCTCAGTTTCATGGATGCCTACTCGGGATATAACCAAATCCGGATGAACAAGGCCGACGAAGAAAAAATAGTATTCACAACTGATCAGGGCTTGTATTGTTACACAATAATGCCCTTTATGTTAAAAAATACAGGGGCAACATTTCAAAGGCTGGTTAACAGAATCTTCGCACGGCAAATAGGAAGGAACATGGAAGTGTACATTGATGACATGCTGACCAAGAGCATCTCGGCAGATAAGCATACCTCAGACCTGCGAGAGAAATTTGATGTTTTGATGAGATACCAAATGAAGCTAAACCCGAACAAGTGTTTATTCGGGGTTCCTTCAGGCAAATTCCTGGTTTTTCAAGTTGACCAAAGGGGAATCGAAATCAATCCTGAAAAGATCTAAGCCCTACAGAGAATGACCTCACCAAGGACATTAAAGAAGTACATCGCTTAACTGGATGTTTAGCTTCCTTAGGAAGATTCATCTCAAAGGCCACTGACAGATGGGCACCCTTTTTCAGAGTAATCAAAAAAGGAAAATGACTCGAATGGAATGAAGAGTGCGACCAGGCTTTCTAAAAAATAAAAGAGTATCTAGGGCAGGCTCTCATCCTCTCAAAACCACAAATGGGAGAGATACTCCATTTGTACTTATCAATTACAGAAGTAGCAGTAAGCTCAGTCCTAGTTAAAACAGAAGATGGAGTACAGAAGCCAGTATACTATGCCAGCAAAACACTTTTACCAGCTGAGACCAGGTATTCACAAGTAGAAAAAATGGCTCTAGCATTGGTTTCAGCAGCAAAGAAGCTAAGGTCATACTTTTAGGCTTATACAATCCAGGTTCTCACCGACTGCCCATTGAAACAAATTTTACAGAAGCTAGAGATTTCAGGAAGACTAACGAAATGGGCAATCGAGCTAAGTGAGTTTGATATCCACTACGTCCCCAGGACATCCCTTAAAGAACATACAGTGGCATATTTTATAGCAGAGTTCATAGAGCCAAACCTGGAATCAAAAAGGATGTTGGGAGCTTGAATAATCGACTTCACAGTGGCTCACTTGAAGAATCGACTTCACTTGGCGAGCTTGAAGGTCGCAGACGATGTCCGTGTCATATCTTCTAGTAAGAAAGTAGGTAGCAATTATCATATCTTCTAGTAAGATACTAAATAATTCACATGCACCATCATAGACTTAACCATTTCCAACAGTATTTAATTCCTTATTTCCGCTACACAATTTGTTGCGAAATCCTAGGAATAAATAAATATCTTTTTATATCTTTTTATATCTTTCTTATTAAACAATTCCTTGAACTGTTCAGAAAGATATTTACATACTCGGTTTATTCTTTAAAAACTCAAAAAGTTTATCATCTAATATGATCCTCTACCAAACAATCTGAATGCAATCCAATGCTTTCGATTTATGAGAGATCAAATAGATATGACCGAGACATCTAAAGATATTAATTAATGTAACTAGATAAGAAATTTCAATATAGTCTTTACACTCATTCAATCACAAATGTAATAATGAATTAGTTGCAATGAAATTTCTGATCTAGTTCTTTATTAGATGGTTTTCTAGTTGTTTTTCTTACTAGATAATTTGCATGACCTTTAAGATAAATAAGTTCAATTAGTCCTCTTTGACTAATATACTCATTCTATCTATTCAACATGACTTAATCTTGCATGCAAAAATATCAGCACCGTTACCATTGTAATGATTGAAAAACAAACCGAATTATAACTGTCTCTACTGACGTATAATTCTATAAAACCATTAAATTATCAAGTACCATATGAATATAATTCTAGCAAATTATATTCATATAACCATCATGATCATTAATGATAACCCGAATCAATGAGGATAACCACGGACATTAAAAACCCAGTTAGATCTCAAGTGTATATTAGAACATCATGGAGTCTAAATTTAGGTTACCATGCAAATCAGTTTGTTGGTACTAAACTCCAAAAAAATGTTCTAACACATATACATCTTGTCTCTAATAATCTAACTATACTCAAAGTGTGCTTTACAGTTTCTTGTTGGATGGTATGTCTTCACTTATCCACCGTCCACAATGGACGAGATTCAAAAGAAAATACCTAGCTAGAAACTTAAGCATAACTTAAAGAATTCTTGAGTTTTATGAGTCGAAATGGCCCAGTTTGTCACAACGTCAACAGGCTGTTTTAGTTTTGTCCTTCCTCAATTCATTATCCCTAAACTTCTTGCATATTCCAATCTAGGATTAAGTGGTTATGACTTTATTCTCTTCTCCTTTTGGAAATAACTATTTCCACTAAAATGCCCAAAACTTAAAAGTTTTGTACAAGTTGGAATCTTTCAAATAAAATTGGCTAGAAGCCTAAGTCGCATTTAGGCGCTCATCTTCTACTACCAAAATGACGCGATCGAAACGTGTCATATTAATTTTATATTTTCCAACTATCAAAAGAGATCAGATCATTTAGTCGGTGTATCATGTTTTATATTCTTATTGAAGGCTGCCACTAATTTTGGCGCTTCTTATAAGTACTCTAAAACTTGATATCGTACATACTAAATTTAGTACTCAAAATACTACTAAAAATTTCCCTTCAAGACAAAACTCTGAAAGGTAAACCACTTTACTTAAATCATATT
This sequence comes from Dipteronia dyeriana, assembly GCA_032871835.1. Classification (NCBI taxonomy): domain Eukaryota; kingdom Viridiplantae; phylum Streptophyta; class Magnoliopsida; order Sapindales; family Sapindaceae; genus Dipteronia; species Dipteronia dyeriana. Next base: position 92,356,536 of record CM065299.1, on the reverse strand, counting down.
GTACTTGTAAAACATACATGTGAAATTACTATTTAACTTACTCCGCAACATGATGCGAGTAATTTAACTTATGGCTTGATAAGCCTTCACATCTTGTATGTCGAGCAATAAGTACTATGCCGAAGTTCAGTCATGATTCATGTTATAGTCTCAAGAGTTTCATACTCTTAAAATACACTAAATCTTTTCGTATCTATTCCCTAGATTACAAGACTTAGTTTATCGCAATCAAATTGGCCACAATATTATAGATATATAATCTATATTTTATGTTAATCTATGTAGAGACATACAATCTACTATGCAAACATATTAATTTTCAAAAATACACACATTTAATTTTGCTGCAAACGCTGACCGAACCAATGATGAAACAATTTAAGGAACAGAATCGAAAAAGTCATCAAAGTGTCTAATTACCATCTGTTTCCAAAAATTTAATCATCATTAATTTAGTACTTTGCGTAAAATTCTAATTCTAATTCTAATATTGTACTCAACAATTTAGAATTCCCAAAATAAGTGATCATATAAATAACAGAAGAATACAATGCACAAGTCCCAACAAAATATTTATGGGTCAAACCGTTTTTACTACAAAGTAAATAAACTAAAATTATTTACTATATAACGGTTAATTAAAACCACAGTATTTTTCTCAAAATACGTGACTTTGCATGCTATTCATTCTATACTTTTCATACTTATATCGATCATCACCGAGAAAGACTCTCTGAGTCTTCACAACTCATCTAATTGTCATTTTCTCAAAATATTTGATCATCTTTCGCGTGTGCAACAACTCATGTGCCTAGCACTATGAATATTCATTGCGGATGTAGTAGATCGCCTCACATTCCCAAGAATGTAACGCTTCTCTACGATTTCTAGTTCACACGCTATATGACCAAAATACATCGTGGTACCTTACCCTAGCTTTTCCAACCTTATAGATCTATTAACTCTTCGAAAAATTTCATTAAAAGACTATCTACTGCATCTCTCCATATAAAAGCACGAGTCATTGACTGCGGCTATATGTCATTAATAAGATTCATGAAATTTTCTCCATTAAGACATATGAGATAATGCAGATTTATTCTAAAAAATTTCTAACTCATTTAGAAAAATTTGTCTTTTAATAATCTTATACATTTCCAATGTATATTCTAATCAAACTTCTTTTTCCCGATTGCATAATTAATTAGACGGAGAATTTTAAACGAAGGCCTTTCAATATCCATAGCTCCCACTAAAGCTAAATTTCTGTGGCCAAATGTTTCGCAGGAAAATTCCATGACCGGTCGAAAATGCCTCCGGAAACCATATTTGACATCCGTACCGGAAACTGTTACCGAAAACCGTACTGAGACTGTCATCAGAAACCGTGCCAGAAACCTTAACCAGAAACCGTCACCGAAAATCATGCTAGAAACTGTCGGTGGAATCCACAACAAAAATTCGTCACTTGAATTCGTGCTTGAATCCGTCTTATTAAAAATTCCATTTCGAGTTTATAGGGCATTAATTCAGCTCCCATTGAAGTGAAACATATCAATGGAATTAATAAATTAATAAATAACAAGTAAAAATAAAAAAATATAAAATATAAAAAAAAAAACCGGAAAACCGCCATCGGTCGCCAGAAAACCACTTATGATTGCCAGAAAACCGCCTTTGGTCACCGGAAAACCATTTTTTGGTCGCCAGAAAATATCGCCGGAAATTCACTAAAATCATTGGCTGCCGGAAACGTCACCGGAAAAAGTGTCGAACGGAGTACCAAAACCGATCGGTGATGATGTGGCACCGGAAACTGTTCCGGACGTCTGAAAACATCAATGGAAACTTCCCCGGTGATCGAAAACCGTCAACGGTTTCCTTCGTCCACGTCAACGACACGTGTCGTGTTGTCATCAAAACACGTGGCGAAATGACACCTCACTTGACATGTGTCGTTTTCTGGAATATACACGTGTCAACATATTAACCACTCAAACCTTTTGTGTCCAACACCCACTCGCGCCGGCGGAGAGTGTAATGCACTCGCCGTCTTCCATGAATTTCCCGATCACGGGATCACCACCATCCGACTCCATATTTTATTTTAATTCCATATATGCCCTTAAAAATGACATTTGGGTTAGGGGTGAAACACACTCTCCGATCATATGAGAGTGGAACATGTTCTTCATGTTCTTCACCCACATTCAAGAACAAACAATTTTCCAAAATTTAATCCATTGCATGAAATTTCAATATCGTTTTTCTCCATCGTTTCTTAACCAAATTTTGCAAATGACCTATCGTTGGAAAGCTATTGAAAGACTCTATCTAATGGTACCACGATCGCAGAGAAACAAAAAAATGACAATAAAATTCGAACCCCATAACAGTCACGGGTTTCGTTTTTTAATTCTTCAAAATTCTCTTAATTTTGAAGTTAAATCATGGCAAGAATCTCTAGAACATATAATCACATATATATGTATACAATCATGCCATTTCAAACGAAAAATAACAAGTGTGTGGTGTTATGCCATTATTGAATTGTGAAGCAATAAAAACGTGAAAGATAATTCCTAAGCATGGCATTACTACCAGAATACAGTCCCAATCATGCTCTGATACCAATGTTAATTAATATTCTATATAAATAAAATGAATTTGGATTATTACCGTTCACCATACGGAAATCCAAATTCCAGCAGAAACAGGGATCGAACACCTGGAACTGAATCACCGGTCCGAGGACGATCACATCATCGGAAAGTCCCCTCTTATCACAATGCATGTTACCCACACTTTGATTATAGATGGGAGAAAATTCTACAGATTTTCTCCATATCTATTACTTGTATATTCTCTGTATTTTGTGTTCTTTGATAAACACATGCACATATGCCTTATTGCATGCACAGCACACACACCATTTTGCATTGCCCATGAACATACAATAATGTTTAGACACAGCCACACACACATTCACGTTATTGTGTGTCTCTTGTTATGTGTCTGTCTATATGTCTAACACTGATGTATGTATATAGCATAAAATTGCTCATTGGGCTTATGTCATAGTCATAGGCATGGGCTTGGGCTTGGGCTTGGGCTTGGCCCACTTGGGTGTACAATGGGTCTCTATACCCAAATATACCAACATTTTCTTTTGGTGAAATAATTGATGGTTTATGATGTAACATTCATAATCAAAATGTTTAATTACTCTTTGGATTTTGGGGTGTTACATTGCATATCATTGTATTTGTACCCTGTAGAAGACAAGCAGCAGCATGAGTACTTTTAAGGAAAACTTAAAGCTGGACATCTAATGTAATGTAGGGCAGAAAAAAAAACTCAGCTAGAAAAAAAAGAGCCCAAATACGGTATTGAACAGTATCTAATACAGATGGATAAACTCACTGTTAGGGATGCACGTTTGGGAAATGGGGATGGATATAGGTCCCCCCATTCCCATCCCCATCTCTATCTCCATCTCCATCTCCATCTCCATCTCCATCCCCATCCCCATCCCCACTTCCTAGACCCTTCCCCCATCCCCCCCTATTTCCCCATTTGGAGAAAATGGGGATGGGGATGTTTGGGGGGAGGTCCCCCATCCCCATCCCCATCCCCATCCCCATCCCCATCCCCATCCCCAATTCTCCATTTTCCCCGTTTTTTTTGTTTTCTCGTATCCATCGTTCCCCCATTTTCTCATTTCCCTATTTAACTAAAAATTATAAATTAAATTAAAAAAAAAAAACCTTTCATTACAAATAAAAAATATCAATGCATTATAAATTCAACTTAAAATATTTCAAATAATTCAAATATATATTATAATTATATTTATATACTTTTGGGGAAAATGGGGAAATGGGAATCTCCATTTTTATCCTCATTTCAATTTAATTTAGGGTGGGGTGGGGTGGGGTGGGGTGGGGTGGGGTGGGGCGGGGGATTGGGGGATCTCCCCATCCCCATTTTAATCCGCCCCACCCCCATTTTAATTTGGGGAAAATCTTTCCCATCCCCCCTCCTTATTTCTCCATTTTTTTTCTAAAAAATAAATCTCTAAATATGGATGGGGTGTGGGAATTTAGAATCCCGAGGATAAATATGCATCCCTACTCAATGTATCTTAATAGCTAAGCATGTAAACTTAAAAGATGGTAGTAGATTTATCATTTGTTTTTTCTTATTTAATTTCGTTAATTAGATTACTTAAGTTATCATTCTCTCTTTGTCAACATCAAAAGCAAATGGTCAAGGCTGCACGAGTGGTATGATAAGGATATATGATCTCGTGAAACAAAAAAAAAAAAAAAAAAGGCTGATAAGTAGGATAAGATGCTGTTTTCCCTGTATGGTTCAAAGTCAAATCATCAAAAGTATTTGTTGGTAGATGGTCACATCCAAACATCAAGTTTCTTACGATACAAGGCACCAGAGGAAGCTTCAGCGCACCTGGACATATATTATGTCAAGTAACATGAGTGTTTAATGTGATTAGATATTAATATCACATGACATATACTCCGCCAAAGCATGTCATTATCCTAGTTACTTCCTGCAAAATGGAGTTTTGAAAATTCCAAAATAATATTCATATTTGGCTCCTGTGCTAGGAATTGGGGTTGGGTAGAGTCATTAACAACCATGGTCTTACCTTCAGGTGCAAGAGTACGAAAATTATTGTTTTAATTGTAAAAAAAAAGGAGGGGTTTGACTAGAGAATAAAACAGTCATAAACTACACTAATTCAAACTGATGAAAAGTAACAAGTTTAATATGGAAGAAGCTCTGATTCCTTTAATCCTTTGACATATATAATAACAGTCTTCAAAGTCAAAAGTAAACCCGAATAAAAATATCATACAAAAAATTTCGTATTTAAGGTAGTGTTAACATATGTCATTGAGACACATACTAAAAACTAAAAAATTAATATGATAGGAAAGTATTTATTACAATACATATTAACACTACCCTTTATATTTAGATTAATATTAATTTTCAGATTTGAACACTAAATTTAAATAAAATAATAATATTCTTTTGTAAAGTAAATTTCAATAAAAGAAATGGATGAACATGACATAGCAACGGAATAAACCACATGTGCAATTGATTATAATCGATAAGAAATTATATAAAATAAATGATTATGTCATTATTCAAATTAGTCCAAGTTGAATCAGTGGATGCCCAAATTTGTAAAGTATCAAATGTTTTAATAAAAGTCTTTATTTTAGAAATTGGAGTAAAATATGTTTTTAGTCCTCCAACTGTCCAAGTAAATGACTTGGTAATTGTTATTGTATATTTAATTTAACTATTTAAGGAGTTCTCACTCTCCTCTATACTCCAACTAATCAATCTTTTAATCTTAAACTGATTTCATAATCGTCATCCATGACGTTTGTGTGCTCAACAGTATTCTTGCCATCATATCTTTGGGATTTTTAACAAATTGTGAAGCTTTTTATATTTTTATATTTCATTGGTAGTATTTCAAAAATATTTTTCAAAAGCGTGCAGTTGCTGCCAGCTTTAATGAAGTTTGTTGTAATACTCGGTCACAGATAAATCACCTTGTTAGAGACTGTACAAAAAACCCTCAATTGTCACTAGTTCGGGGGTGTTGTCTTTATGAGAATAAGTGTCTTTTGCAGTCTCCCAGATTTCTGCAGCAGTTTCATATAGGAGAAAATTTTCTCCTATGTGTGGCTCTATGGAATTCACTAGCTAGGACATAACCTGACTATTATCTCTCTTCCAGATCCGATAGCCATCGTCTTTTTCGTCTGGTTTGGGGATATGTCCAGTGAGATAATCTTCTTTTTCCTTGCTGCGGACATGAAACATGAAGGATTGAGACCATTGGATGTAGTTTCGGCCATTCAATTTGTAGATGGTGATTAGTGTGGATGAGTAATTTGTCAGGTCTCCCCCATTGTTGTTGAACATAACAGTTTCGACGTTTGAGGAGGATGATTTTGGAGTTTCAATTGAAGATTCTTTGGTGTTTGTCATGTCTGGTATTTGAAGTTGCTACTGAGAATTAGGTAAAGCTAGGACGGCCGATGAATACTGCCGGAAAAAGCAGTGTAGAATGCTGTCGGAAAAAGCAGTAGATGGAGAGTTGACCTAGAACGGCTGTGGGATTGACAGGAGGTGTCTAGGGTTGGCTCTGATACCATGTGAAATATTAGGTTTGAACTTTGAATGACCTATTTTTTTATTTCATCGGAACATATATTTATATACAATTGGAGACCTAGACATTAGGACTTCTTTCCTATTTTTAAAGGAGAAAATCTTACGTAATCTATTCTAAATAAGGAAAACAATTATACAGCTAATTACACATAATTTACAGCAAAAAATCCCAACAGAAACCCAAAATTTGGCGGTTAAATCAGATTGTCATGTACACTGAAGGTAGTCAGAAAACTTCATGTGACTTAACATCTGAAGTGCGATCTTTGTAGTGCACTTAATTTGGACATGCACTCGTCATATTAATGCATTCTTTTTTGCTTCTGAGCAAAATACTAAATTTGGACATATTGTGGCGTCAACTACATATATGTGTACTTAGTTTTGGGCATCATCATGTAATGCAAGACTTTTTTGAAACCATTATCAGTATTTAGTTGGTTAACACAGTGTTACACTTCAAGGACTTGTTATGTGGTAATGAAACTGAATGTGATCTACTTGGAGTCTTGGACTACAGCCCGCGTTGGCATTGACAGTGTTGTATATTGGTTTTAACATAGATGGTCCTGTGATTTGCAAGGTCCATTCCAATGACTTCCCCCAGCCTGATTGTCATTATCATCTATTCTATGAGATTGTTCTTGTGACTAGTAACATACCTCTTTAATAATCAAAACATTGAGTATATATTCAAGTTTATAATTCCAGTAAATCGAACAACATTAAATCTTCACGACTGGCATGGACACATCTGTCAAAGAGTCTAGTCAAAGTTTTGTTATTACTTTCTGAATGCCGTTTTATTTCTGCTTGCAGGAACAGAAATCAGGTGGGAGGAAGAATCCGGCAACTCGTCCATTGGGTATGATAGTAAAAGTGAAGCCACAAGCAAAGAAAGCAAAGATAAACGAGTCACGTGTTGAAAAATCCTCAGAGGTGAAAAAAACAGATATTGATGCAGAAAAATCTCCTGAACCTGTGAAAACAACTAATATTGGTGATACTAACAAGGTTGATGATGTATCTAAGATAGGTCTAGTTTCATATAGTGACGAAAGCGAAGATGATGACTAGTATTTTGTGTTTAATTCATTAAGAGAATTTTTAGTCTTTTACATTGCATATCACTGTACCCTGTAGAAGACACGCACGCAGCAGCATTAGCACTCAACTTTAAGGAAAACTGAAAGCTGGACAGCCTGGACATCTATTGCAATATTGCATTGTAGGGCAAGAAAAAAAAACACTCAACTAGAAAAAAATGAGCCCAGATACGGGATAGAATAGTATCTAATACTGATGGATAAACTCACTGTATCTTAATAGCTAAGCATGATAAACTTAAAAGATGGTAGTAGATTTGTATTTATTATTTAATTTTGCTAATTAGATGACTTAAGTTAACTTCCTCTCTCTGTCAACATCAAAAGCAAATGGTCAAGAAGGCTTCACGAGTGGTAGGATAAGTCATAAGGATATATGATCTTGTGAAACAAAAACAAAAAAATAGCTGATAAGTAGGATAAGATGCTGTTTTCCCTTATCTGAATGGTTCAAAGTCAAATCATCAAAAGTATTTGTTGGTAAGCTTCAAGTTTCTTACAATACAAGGCACCAGAGAAGCTTCAGCGTACCAGGAGTCCAGGACATATATTATGTCAAGTAACATGAGTTTTTAATGTCATTAGATATTAATATCACATGACATATACTCCGATACATGTCACTATCCTAGTTACGTCCTGCAAAACAGAGTTTTGAAAATTCCAATATAATATTCATATTTGGCTCCTGTATTAGGAATTGGGGTTGGCTAGAGTCATTAACAACCATGGTCTTACCTTCAGGTGCAAGAGTACGAAAATTGTTGTTTTAATTGTAAAAAAAAAGGAGGGGTTTGACTAGAGAATAAAACAGTCATAAACTACACTAATTCAAACTGATGAAAAGTAACAAGTTTAATATGGAAGAACCTCTGATTTTTTAAATCCTTCGACATATATAATAGCAGTACCCAGTGTCAAAAGTCAAACATCGAACAAAAATGTCAAACAGGAAACTCAAAGAAAGGTGTGTATGTATATTAGGGCACATGCTACCCAGTATTTTTTTTTTTGGTTAGGATAGGCTAAAACAATTTTTTTATTTTTATATATATATAAATGAACTTCAACAATACTAGAAAAAATATTTAATTGAAAAAACAAAACTTCACCTAGATAAAGGAATATAATGAGTATAAACGAACTTCGACAATATTAGAAAAAATTATTAATTGGAAAATAAAAATTCGCCTAGATAAATTACAGGGATATAATGAGTCTTATCCTTAAAAGTATATAAACTTAAAAAAAAAACACAAATATAAATAAGCACTATTTAAACTTTGTCTTGCAAGGTTATATATCATCAAACTCATATATTATGGAATCTAAGTCAATGGTATCAACAATCTCTCTCTCTCTCTCTCAATATATATGACCATACAGTCAGTACGAAAATCACCATCCATCTTATTGCAAAGTGGTATTTTACCAAGCTTCATCACTGAAAATGCTCGTTATGTTGTTGCTGTGGATACAGGAAGAGTTAAGACTAAACAAATCAACTTATCAATCCAGGGACAGTGCTTTGACCTTTTTGTTTCAGCTAAACATTGACATAATTCCGAAAGAGAAGCCAAATTTTGAAATTCCGGCCAACCAAGAACATCAAACCTATAATGGCACAATTGTCTTCTCAAATTTTCAATGTCATTCTTACTGAAATCTTTAGAGTATAACTTATTGGCTAGAGAGCAAATATCATCAACATCAAATGATTATAACACATCAACAAGGCTCAAAGTCATGCTAAGAGTAAGAAGTTCTATTGTTTGCTCTGGAAATCTATTATTCAACTCCATCAAAAATAATCTATCACAACAATAAATATACTAAAGTGATAGTAATGTTCAACTGTGATGTTATCTTTCTACTGACAAGAACGTTTTGTTCCTTCCATATGACGTGCATTCATATTAGGTATATCAAATTCATATCTTTCACAAAATGACATTACATTTTCAAGAAAAGTGTCCCACCCACTCTCCTTTAACTTTTGAAGAAGTATTTTTATAGTTGACACTAAACTCATAGCATTTAAGATATCTTTAGATTTCAATTGCAAAGCTTGACAAAGCATATCAGAGATTCCTAAAACTTTGTACAATGAGAACAAGATAAACACAAATTCAAAGGATCTCAAATCTTTGTACGCACATTTAGCTTCTCCATGTATATTATTGTTCAGTCCTTTGTCAATTAAATTTTCAAGAAAAGTAGAAATTGAACCAAACATATTAATCAATATACCAATAGAAGTAAAATGAGAGCTCTAATGGGTAGCTCCAGGTCGTTGTAAAGTACAAATTTGATTAGCCCCAGTACCGGTCTCAAGTTCCTATAGAGCGATCAACTCCTGAATTTCACCTTTTCGAATAGATTTCAACTCTGAGTGACGCTTAGAAGAAACACTAGCAAATTTGACAATAGAATTCAATTTTAAAAAAATAGTCAAATATCATGCACTTCCTTAGCTACTGCAACTAAAGCAAGTTGAAGTCTATGTGCAAAGTAATGTATGTTATATGCATATGGACAATCTTTGAGAAATAATGCTTGTAAACCATTCCACTCACCCTCATGTTGCTTGCACCATCGTATCCTTGACCTCGCAAGTTTTCACTCGATAGATCATATCGAACAAGGACATAACATATCTCTTTTTTAAGATTTGAGGCATTTGTGTCATTAACACTTTCAACTTGAAAAAAAGATTGTCTAACAAATTCTTTATAATAAACATACCTCAAAATAATTGTCATTTGTTCTTTATTGAATTCATCAATTGCTTCATCAATAAGAACGTAAAATTTGGCATCCCCGATTTCTTCATGGATTTTAGCTTGCGCTTTGTTAGCAAGAATATTCAACAACTCTTTTTGAATTCTAGGTGATGTATACTTGGCATTTGATGGAGAATTTTCTAGAATAATCCCAGTAATTTCTTGATTTACTTTTGCTTGCAACTTTATCATCTTAATAAAGTTCCCGCGGTTGGCAGAATTGATGGATTCATCATGTTCCCGAAAAGCACATCCTTGCATTGCTAGCCACTTCACTGTCTCTAGTAAGGTCTTGAGTCGTAAACGATTTTGCAAAGCATCTTGTACAGAGAGTGTATTCGTGACTTTGTTGATATGTCGAGACGAATCTTTTAAGCTATTCCATCTTTGCATGGCAAAACTTGTTGTGAATTATGTTCCCCTTCATGGTGCACAAATGGACATTTTTTCCTACAATTGATTCTTTTCCAACTTTGAAAACCATCAATTGTAAATGTGTGATGCTTGACGGAAGACTATCATAAGGATAGCATGGAAAAAAAAATGCTATATTCTTCACTATTGAATATTCAAGCTACGAAAATCGTTGGAACCAAGAATATTGAAATCGTCGAGTTTGTTTACCATCCGGAATGGGTGGATATTTATCCAACATAGGTTGACATATACCCATTTTGATGTAAGCTTTTCGAACATCATCACAATTGTCAGCAGGATAAACTTCTATTGGGAGGTGTAAGCCAAGATCACGTTTATAATAGGGAACAGTGTTCTAGTAAATGCTAGGCGCTAGTCGGGCGGTAGACTAGTGCCTAGCGCCTATTCGGCGCCTAGGTGGATGCCTAGGCGGTTGATTTTTTTTTTCCTACCTATAAAACCAATAATAAAACACATATTATGACAAAATTCAAACAAAGTCATCAATATAATTCCCTTTTCATTTTTATGTCCTGGACTTGTTTAATATAGTTTTACTTCTTGTTGTATATTTTAGATTTTTATATTGAGAGAGGGTATGTTTTGTTATTTTACAAATTTTCCTTTTTAAAAGTAAAATATCTTTACTTTTCTTTTGACTCTTCCACGCCTTCTCTTTCTCTTTCACGCTTTCTCTCCCAAAACTCTCCTCCACCATTTTCTTTCATTTGAAGCTTTCTCACTCATCCATTAAACTTGTTTTTGAGTTATTTTTCATTAAATTTTGATGGGTTTTGTTTGTCGATAGCACTTGAATCTAATTTGTGTGTTGATTGTGCTCATTTTTCTCCATTGATTCGATTTGCAAGAAGCCAAGAACACCATAAAATCTCGGTGCTGTTTTGGTGGACCTTTGTTGTGGTCGACGACTGGCGGAGGATTGATTTTGGGTTTCATTTTGGGTTTTGGTTTATGCTTGTGATTTTCACTATCTGAGAAATTGATTTTAGGTTTGATTTTTTTGTTGTTGACCATTGTTGACCTCCATTGACCGATTTTTATGGCCGGATTGCTTGATTCGGGACGGTGGAAGACCGCACAACACCTAGGCGGATGCCTAGAGCGTTTTTTCGAACACTGATAGGGAGTATTAATATCTGATAGAATGTCAACATTTTCAATTTCAATCCTTTAAGAAGAAGAAGGCAAACTTGAACCCTCATCCCCAACATTACATGGAGAACTTGATCCACTCTCATCCGATAAATAATTATCTTTTTTTTTTCTCATAGTATGAAAGCATAGGTTTTATTTGTTTTGATGTATGGTTGTTTGACATTATAACTAAAATTATTAAAAAAAAATGGTTAAAACGATACATTATAAATTATAAAATAATCTTATAAATAATAAATTGCAGTTGGAAAATAAATTAATAAAAATATAACAAAAATATAACTTAAAATTACGAATAACAAACTAAAAATAAATAGAAACTATGAAAATTACTTGAATTGAAGAACTAAATATGAACCTTTTTATAATTGAAAATTTTGAGAGAAAAAGATAATTATTAACCAGAAAAAGAGAACTGGAATTTGGGATGTGAAAGAGAGGAAATTGGGATTCGTGAGAGACCGAGAGAGAGAGGTTTCGTATTCTGTACAGCGTTTGATAGAATATAACTAGATGTTAATTGTTGATCCAAAAAATGCAATGTAATGATTAATGAATAAATATTAATAATTTATTGATGTCACTAATTACTCACAATGTCGGTTTGCGGTGTCCTTTAAGGAAAAGGAGTAATGTTGCGTATGGGAGAAAAGAGTTGCTCTTATTAATAGAATAAAATATTAAATAATTTTATTTTTAGAAAAAGATGATCCAGCTTTAGCCCGAATCAGCCCCCTTAACCATTTGTCCCTGATTGCAACACAAGTTAAAATCACTCTTTATATTTATATGTTCTTTTGCGAAGTAAAATTCAATAAAATAAATGGATCAACTTGACAGTAGTGGTGTAATAATGGGCCAGCCCGTGACAGGCCGGTCCGGTCGGCCCACGAAGTTCACGGGCCGTGCTTGGCACGGCCCGTGAAGGAAGCGTGTCAGGCCACGGCCCGTCCCATGACAGGTCGGGTGTCGTGCCGTTGGTATGAGGCCCGACAAGTCGGCTCTCCACGGCACGCCAAGCCCCTGGACCAGCCTGTCGGGCCGGCCGGCCGGTCCCTCCCTTTAGGCTTTCTTTTAAAAAAAAAATCCTCTTGGCCCGTCGGACCAGGCACGGCCCGCTTGAGGTAGGCCGGCGTGCTGTGCCAGGCCTTCGATTTTGGAAACAGGTCGGGCCAGGCTGGCCCACGACACCGTCGTGGCCCAGGCCCAGCAAGGCCTGTTTCCACAAATGGACTGGCCAGGCCGTGCCTAATGGGCCTGGCCTGTCCATTTTTACACCTTTACTTGACAAGGCAATGAAATCAATCACATGTGCAATTGATTATAATGTTGGGGATTTTTGCCCTAAAGCATGTAATATTTAAATGATGATAAATTATAAATAAAAGAAGTATTTTTTTTATTATAATTATATGTCTCATTCTGCTATATCATATGTGTTTAACATCTAAGATTGTAGGATTTAATCTCAAACTGAGTATATGAGAGCCATATATATCTAGGAATCTAGTTTGAGACGTGCAATCTAAAGAGTTCGTAGAGAGCAAACAAAGTTGGGTACTTTATTTGTGGTTAATCTACATTTGTGATCCATTCCGTAATGTACGGTGGTCATATACTAGACTACTCATACGGTGATATGAGAAAAGAGACACCTTATATGATGTGATCATATAGGACTGAGCCACGATCTATATGAATCTCTCACAATATCCGTTATATGAGAAGATTCATATATATATATATATATATATATATATATATATATATATATATATCGATAAATGATGATTTTATATGGGTGATCTTAATCATGAGTGTCTTACTGCCTCCTTCAGATTAGATCATGGTTTTTTATTTACCATGGGTAAGATCGGTGTAGCATTCCCGTTCAATATCTTCGTATCTTGGAATCGCGGTTTGGCTTATGGTTGGAAAGGTCTGTACACAATAGTGAAATCCACTCCTTCTTGCGAGAAGTAGATAATAGTTCCCTTAAGGATTGATTCAGGACTTAATCAATATGAGTGCTCTCCTTTTTCCATAAAGGAAGTTAGGATTTATTGTTCATTAGATAATCAATGGTACTTAATGTAAAAGATATAATTAGTGGGGTATAACGGACTTTATGACTCTGCTATAATTATGAACTACTTGTGGAGGATCATAACATATGTAATAGCTATATCGATGGACACTGAGTTTTTGGTTTATATAAAAACATTTAGTTACGAGAGTACAGCATCGGGTTTTTAGTGGAGTAACTCTGAGGTAAATATTAATGAAATATTAATTAAAGTGTTTAATTGATATTTTCTAATGATTATTGGAGCTCAAGACTGTGGATCTATTAGGTTCCCTTGTTAGCCCGGAATGTTGATGGTAACATTGGTCACGGTTAATTAATTGGGTGGTCAAATTAATTATGTTACGAAAATAACAAGGATTTATTCAGACAATTAGTTAAATGATGTGATTATTTAATTAATAGATTAATAATTAATTAAATTAAATAATTTAATTATTTAATTGTATTAATAATCATGAATTATTAATAAAATTAATTATTTTATGGAGGTCAAGGGTTTGAGCCAAGACCATGACAAAAATATAAAATAATGTTGATTATTTTATCTTATGCAGGTCAAGGGTTCGAATCACAGTGGCAACATTGAATTAAATTGGATTTAGAATCTTATTTAATCTCGGTCACTTGTAACCCTATCATAGTTTTAAATACAAATATAAGATATCATGATTTATTTGTTTTTAATATTAGATATTTAAAAACAAGATAATTGTGATTAGGTTTTTTAAATATTTGATATTTTTAAAATCTATTCTATCTTATCAAATTTTGTAACCTATTAGTACTCTCAATTAAGTGAATTGGGAGAGAGACAACACAATAAAAACGTGTGAAACAAAAAGAAGAAAGTGAAAAAAGGTGGTGCGGCCAACTAGAAAAATTAAGAAAAAAATAAGGTTTTTGTTTCTTTTCCTTGACCTAAGGTGGCCGAACCTCTCATACACAAGGCAAGTGTTGTTTTGTGTATCTTCTTCTACCTCCATTCCACTTCCTGAAGTCCGTGACACACCCACATGCAATTGCTGGAACTTGGGTGATAGCAAGGAAGATCCGGTGAAACAAATCGGAAGCTATCCCAAGAAGTGAAAGAATAAAGGCTTTAGTCTGTAGGTATGATTTCGAATCTTACCCTATTTATTCTTATATATCGTATATAGTTATTATGAGTCGTTTAAATATATATATATATATATATATATATTTTTAAAAAAAGTTTTAAAATCTCTTCCGTTGTGTAACTCTGGGGCTTACAATTGGTATCGGAGTCTAGTATGATATATTCGAATAAATCGTTCTTTGTTCTGATTAATTGCATGTAAATATGTGTTGGCACAGTCTATTGAATGTATGATGTTTTGATTTTTTTTAAAAGCATGATTGATTCCGGTGGATTTTAGGGTTTTGGATACTATATGTAATTTTTTTTTCATGTAATATTAATTCCGGGTTGTAATATTTTTTTTTCCTTCGGTTGTAATCGTTCTATGTAAATCATATTTTGTAATATGGTTTGAGAGATTGATTCGAGAAGACAAAGAAATTAGACTTGTACTGTACACACAAGCGGCAGTGCATGTGCACATGGCACAAAACAACAATGCGTACAAAGTTGAGTGTACATGTGTTGCACAAATTTACATGTGCTAGTGTAGCACGAAATTGCATGTACAAGTGTTGTACAAATTGTGCGATGACACAACTAGGTGTGTGGAATTGTCACGTAAAAGCAACAGACATGTGCAAGTGTTGCACAACATGCAACATACAAATTGTTGTATTTGTGGCAAATATCAAGTGCAA
Organism: Dipteronia dyeriana; assembly: GCA_032871835.1. Classification (NCBI taxonomy): domain Eukaryota; kingdom Viridiplantae; phylum Streptophyta; class Magnoliopsida; order Sapindales; family Sapindaceae; genus Dipteronia; species Dipteronia dyeriana. The sequence goes on along the minus strand of CM065299.1, from coordinate 92,340,940 downwards.
GTGTTGCAATTGATCCATGCTGATTTTGGATGATCCCGGGACTCCGAAAAGTGTTAGAGTAACACTTGGGCTTTAAGGGATTTAATCCATGAGATGAATCCATTAAAAATAAATCAAGTTGGACTTGATTTTGTGCCCCGAAGATACAGAAGAACCCAAAGACTTGAAGAATATGGAATTACAAGAAGACCGATGAATACCTTGGATAGTTTTTTGTAATTATATTTTTTTTTTTTAAGTTAGATAAACCCATTGTACTCAGTCAATTCATGTAGGCTTATATTATGTGATAATTAAAGCATGGTCATGCATACACATGCCATATAGATTATTAGTACCTACACATGCATTTTATTAAATATTATACATGCATAATAGCCATTCACATTATGTGTTTTATTTTTTTTAATATGATTAAAAATTGGCAAATCACATAATTGACTATTAATAATGAGATTAATTTTAAGAGTAAAAAAATGGTAATTCTCAATAATAACTAGTTTATTAATTAAATCAATTAATTAGTTAGATTAGTTAGGTCCTTCACTTAATATTATGTTTAATTAGCTTAAAGCCCTAATATAATTGGTCCTAATAATGTGATTAGTTTTAATAGTTAAAACTTTGTAAATCACATTATTAATTATAGTCTTAGTAAATTGGTTTACATAGATTAGAATTTGATTAAAAATCAAATAATTTTTTATTTGTTTAAAAATCAAATAGTTTTATAATTTGTTTAAAGAATGAGATACTAGTAATTTACTAAAATGCCCTAGACACTTAGAGTTACATTAGCCGTTAATTCTGAGTAGAATCTAGACCGAAAAATAGTGAATGGGAGAGAAATATATTGCACAGTCTCCATCATTAGTTCAACACCGTGAGATTCAAGTGGGACCTCTATACGACTTTGTTTTCATCCTCCCTAAGTAAAGTTTTCATGAGAGTCAATATTAAGGTTGACTTTCTAATAGATAGGATTTCTGAATGTATTTTGGGGTTGACTGACCCTAAGGCAACAATTCTCAAGTTAAGTTCAAGAGATCTGAAATGATGGGTCACATTCACAAAGAATTTAATAAAATAGGTTTATTATGATCCTGACTGACACAAACGATGAATGAATGATATAAGAATAAGAGTTATTCTGGTATATTATTTGATTGAGAATGTCTCGGTCCAACATACAAGTACTTGACCAACCCTAAGGTGACACTTGCTTGTGGTATGTTGGATTGTCATGGAGTAGTAATAATTTTTAGGGTTTATTTCTTGTTCATTAAACATGTTAATGCATCATGTTTAATTTTATTCCGAACATTTACATGTGATGAATGTATAAGATGAATGAAATCTTTTATTTATTTTCCCAGCAATGTCATCTACACTTTTACAAATCCTCGCTAATAACAAATTAACCAGAGAAAATTATACCAAGTGGAAAAATAACATTAACTTAATTTTGGTAACAAAAGAGCTAAAATCCGTGCTTACTGAGGAATGTCCTCTACAGCCTGCTGCCAATGACACACAAAATGTTTGTGAGGCACACCAGAAATGGGTCTCAGCTGATAAGAAGGCCCAAATATATTTGTTAGCTAGTATGACAGATGAGCTTGTCACCAAGCACGAGGTAATGACTATAACATTCGAAATCATAAATTCATTGCAGGCCGTATTCGGGGTAGCCATCCGAGCAAAACCGGCACGAAGTTATTCATTCTGTAATGCTTGCACAGATGAAGGAGGGTTCATCGGTCTGGGAATATGTCCTGGGCATGATGTCCTACTTCAATATAGATGAGGTCAATGACGGGGCCATTGATGAGGCAAGCCAAGTGAGCATCATACTGACGACTCTTCCAAAGAGTTTCAATCAGTTTAAAAGCAACTACGGGTTGAACAAGTTAAAATTTAGCCTGACTCAGTTGTTGAATGAGCTCACTACTTTTGAGTCCATGACTAGGGACCATAAAGGTAAGACCGGTGAGGTAAATGTTGCTGAACCACCTTCTTCTAGGTCAAAGAAGAGGAAGAGGTCTGCTGGCAAGGATATAGCAAAACCCAAGAAGAAACCAACCCAAAGCAAGAAAAATAGCACCTCGACCGACAAAGCAAAATGGACGTGTTTCCATTACGATAAGGTCGGTCACTGGGAAAAGAACTGCCCGTAGTACCATGAGGAAGTCGCCAAGAAGAAAAAGATGAAAGGTAGATTTACCTATCATTGAATCATGTTTAGTGGAAGATGATTCTTCACATTGGATAATAGATTCAATGGCCACTAACCATGTTTGTTCTTCTTTGCACTAGATTGATTCTTGAACGGAGCTAGAGAAGGGTGCCTTCTCGATACGCGTTGAGTCCGGAGACGTCGTGTTAGCAAGAGCAATGAGAGTCGTTAGACTCCAATTTATTAGTTGTTTTATTATTTTAAGTTTATTTTATTCCTGGATTTACCAGAAAATAATTTATGTATCCAAGTTGTTGGAACAATTTATTCTATTTCTTGTAATAATAAATCAGTTATTGTTTTAAGAAATAATTTAAATATTTATTCAGGTTTAAATGAAAAAACTTGTATGTTTTAAAACCGTTAATTCATACATCAATGCTCAATATTGAATTGTTTAAAGTTGAAAAACCTAAAATAAAACGACAAAAAATCTCTTCTGATAATGAAAAGTATCTATGACATTAAAGATTTGGCTATATTAACCTTGATAGGATAAAAAGACTAGTTAGAAGCGGGCCTTTAAGCTAGTTAAAGGTTGACACCTTACATGTTTGCGAATCCTATTTAGAAGGTAAAATGACCAAGAGACCTTTTATTGGAAAAGGGCCTAGAGCTATAGAACCACTAGAGCTTATACATTCAAACATCTGTGGAACGATGAATGTTAAAGCAAGGGGTGGTTATGAGTATTATGTCACCTTTATAGATGGTTACTCTAGATACAAATATGTCTACCTAATGCAACGGAAGTCGAAAACTTTTGAAAAGTTCAAAGAATTCCAAGCTGAAGTTGAGAACCAATTAGGCAAGACTATCAAGGCTCTACAGTCGAATCGTGGAGGTGAGTACCTTGACCAAGAGTTTAGAGACTACTTGGTTGAACATGGGATCGTATCCCAACTCACAACACCTGGAACACCACAACAAAATGGTGTTGCGGAGAGGAGAAATAGAACCCTGATGGAAATAGTGAGATCTATGATTAATTTATCATCATTGCCAAATTCTTTTTGGGGATATGCACTGCAAATGGCAGCCTACATTTTGAATGTAGTCCTATCCAAATCTGTTTCTAAGACTCCCCAAAAGTTGTGGAATGGTCGTAAAGCTAGTTTGTGACATTTTCGCATATAGGGGTGTCCAGTACATGTAATAAAGAATAGAACTGAAAAATTGGACCCTAAGTCTATGGTCTGATTGTTTGTAGGTTATTCTAAGGAGACTAAAGGTGGATACTTCTATAGTCCTGAGGAGAACAAAGTATTTGTATCGATAAATACAACGTTTCTTGAGGACAACTATATGAGTGATCATAAACCTCAAAGCAAGGTTGTATTAAAAGAATTATAGCCTGGTACGACTAGTGTTCAATCAACAAGAGTTGTTATTCCACCTATGTTTGAGAGTCAGACGATTTCTAGTCAAACCACACTACCACCTAAGCGTAGTGGGAGGGCTGTACGACAACCTGATCGCTATTAGGTATTGGGGAGGCACATGTTGTCGTCTCTGATAATAATGTGGATGATCCATTTTTATTTAAACATGCAATGGAAGATTCTGACAAAGAGGAATGACTTAAAGCCATGAATCTCGAGATGGAGTCCATGTACTCCAGCTCATTCTCAAAACTTGTAGACTTACCAGATGAGATAAAACCCATAGGTTGTAAGTAGATCTACAAGAGAAAGAGATGAGTAGATGTGAAGGTAGAGACCTTCAAAGGAAGGCTAGTGGCAAAGGATTATACCCAAAATGAAGGGGTCGATTATGAAGAGACCTTCTCACTAATAGCTATGTTTAAGTCTATTCGAATTATTTTATCCATTATTGCCTATTTAGTTTATGAAATTTGGAAAATGGACGTCAAGACTGCATTTTTTAATGGCAATCTTGATGAAAGCATCTATATGATGCAACCAGAGGGATTCGTGTCCCAGAATCAAGAGCAAAAGGTTCGCAAGCTGTAAAGGTCCATTTATGGACTGAAACAAGCACCTAGATCTTGGAACATAATGTTTGATAATACTATCAAAACATATGGCTTTGAGCACAACGTCGATGAGCCTTATGTTTACAAGCGAATTGTTGACAAGAGGATAGTTTTCTTAGTCCTATACATAGATGATATTCTACTCATTGGAAATGATGTAAAGGGGTTATCAGAAGTAAAAGGCTGGCTGGTAAGACAATTCCAAATGAAAGATTTAGGAGATGCGAGTTATGTTCTAGGGATACAATTAATAAGGGATCATAAAAACAAACTATTGGCATTGTCTCAAGCATCGTACATCGACAAGATTCTTGTGTCATTCTTAATGCAAAACTCAAAGAAATTTTATTTACTTTACAGGCATGGAGTTCACTTTTCTAAGGAACAGTCTCCTAAGACACCTAAAGAAGTTAAGGACATGAGACAAATTCCTTATGCATCAGCAGTAGATGGTCTCTTGTATGCTATACTATGCACAAGACCAGACATTTGCTTCATAGTAGGAATAGCCAGCATGTTTCAGTCCAAGTCAGGATTAGACCATTGGGTTGCAGTAAAGACTATTCTCAAGTATCTTCGGAGAATGAAAATCTATATGCTAATATATTCAGAACAGGATATGATCCAGTTAGGACATACAGATTCTGACTTCCAGTCAGATAGGGATTCTTAAAAATCCACGTCTAGATTAGTAACCACCCTTGGTGGTGGAGCCATAGTATGGAGGAGTGTCATGTGACGGACAAGTCGTTGCAGTGTCATCAAAATATGAACATTTAAGTTCGGCCTCGCAAGCGTGCGAGTCACAGAGACTAGCACAGTGTCAAGCAAGAATCGTTCCATAGGGAGGTGGGATTCACCGATCGTCTCTAGTTCTATCTTTTATTACAACACTCTGAACGGACTCGTGTGTTGCATATGCGAAATAATATGTTGAAAAGTAAATGCTAAACTAACATAACAAACTAAGCAAATGACTCCACCATAGGAATCACACAATTTCATACAACATGCAGAGTCCATGATGAATGTCGTGCTCACTTAGTCCTCGTCAATTTCCCTCACTCCAGCGACAATCGACAATACCGAAATGCACCAACAACCTATCTCTCAATGGTTGCCCGAACTGCACTCAGTTCATTAAGAACAATGAGACACATGTAGTGAAAATACGTACAAAACCGTGCGTAGGCTCTACACGTAGTGGCCAATCTACTAAATGCACGTTGAGTGCTTCACCTTTCGGTCCATCACACACAACCTAGGTTCAATGAAGTGGTGGCTAACCACTCAAGGCTTTAAGCATTTCGAAGGGCTACTCAACCAATAACAAACATATGCAATGAAATAGGCAACAATACTAGGTTTATATCAAATTCCTAATGTATGAAAGTACACATCGAAAAAGTGACAAAGATACAAGGAAATAAATACAAAATAGATAGAAAGGAGACCCCTTATCCGTAACTGAGAATCGAACACCGGTTCTTCTCGGGGTGTCAATCCGAGCTATCCTCACCACTGGACGACTAAGGCGTTCTCCAATCTCATGAATGCACAACCCCCTCAACAAGAGAGAGCTCTCTCCTAATCTCTCTAGACTCCCTAAGATGGATGAATACGAATGGAAAATATGCTCACCTAACACTAATGTGCATCAATGCAAATTGCTAAGACATTAAGTGCATTCAATATGAATTAAGGGTTCATCCTCTTGATTTGAGAATTATCCCTAAACCAATTCACTACTTAATCCGGCCAAGGAAGGGCAATTGTGTCCTAAAAAAGACCCATTAAGTGCAAGGAAATGAACCAAAGCCAATTTAGTACCTAAATGCATGAACTAGCCTTTTCCACTCTTTGGGGGAAAAAATCCCCAATCACTCAAATCATCGATGCATGGCATTTTGGTCATCCATTAACATACAAACAATCATGGGAAGCTAAATTAATCTACTCCTACATTAAATTACACTACTCCTAATCCCAATCATGCATACATATCAATTTCAAGCCATTCATACACATACATATCATAATAAGAGCATTAAAACATATAATTCCAAGAGCAAAAAAAAACTCAAATGAATTTAAGTACAAAATTACATATATAGCACATGTGAAAGGTTTACAAATTCCCAAATTCGTGATACATAATTAAGAAAACAAGAAATACAAAGAGAATGAGTAAATAGAAACATCACTTGGAGAAAACTCCTCTTAGAGCTCTTTTCCATGCTTGGCTTATTTTTGATCAAAGACCTCTCCTATATCCTTGCAATCTACTCTCAATTGGGTGGATGATGTGTATAAAGGGGTGGTGGAGGTGTATGGTGAGATCCCATGGAGGAAAAACCTCCATGGGAGCTTGAATCACTCATTTATTTGGTGAAGAGGATGAAAGAGATGACGAAGATGAAGGTTCAGTTTTGGGGTGTGGGGGCTGTGTTTGGGGGGATAGATGGGGAAGAGAAGTCTCTAGAGTGAAGAGAAAAGAGGGTATTTATAGTGTTGAGAGGCTAGGGCAAGAATTGGGTGTGAAAAAACTAGATTGCCCCCTTTTAAAACAGGCTAAAAATGGCAAATCAGGGCACGTGAGCTGGTGAGGGGTGTGCTGGTCAACCAGCGCTTCACTAGCGTCAAACTACTGATATTTTGCGCTGGTGAGGGTGCGCTGTTCCAGTGGTGCTTCACCAATGCCAGTATTTTCCAACAGCGCACACCGTTACGGAAATAACCATAACTTTCTCTAGAAAACCCAGAATCACGATCCGTAATATACATTAGAAAGAAGACATCCGGAGCTTTCCGAAAAGTGGTTACAAAAAATGTAGTTCGATCTGAGGAGAAAGATATGGTCCCCGAAATATAGGTGTTCTGTATAAAGCTCTTAGCCGCTGTAGTGTTTCTAGCCTTGCGCACCGTTACGAAAACAAACATATCTCCCTATAATAAACTGGAATTGTGATCCGTAAAAACCGCTGAAAAGAAGACTTTTGGAGCTTTATAAAAATAGGTGGTACAAAACCAAGTTCACTTTGAGGAGGGAGATATGGACCTCGAAATTTAGGTGTTCTGCACAGCCCATTGCCATTTCAGCCAATCTAACCTCCAAAACTCTTCAATTAAGCTCAAATACCTTCCGTAGGAAACATGTACCTACACAAGGCTTACAAACACATTAAATACCAAAATATGCTCGAAAACGAGAACAAAAGATAGGTAATGAGGACCTCAAATAGGTATATAAATCGTTCTGATCATCAATCAATCATGTATAGTTGATTACACCATGGAAGGTGAATATTTAGCAGCTTGCGAAGTAGCTAAAGAGGTTGTATGGCTCCGTAAGTTCTTGATCGATCTGGAAGTTACTCCATATATGAATAAGCCCATCACACTTTATTGTGATAATAGTGGTGTTATAACTAATTCCAAAGAATTAAGAAGCCACAAAAAAGAAAAGTATATAGAGAGGAAATGTCATCTCATTAGAGAGATAGTGCAGAGGAGATGTCGTAGTGACCAAGATAGCTTCACAAGACAATCAAGTTGATCCATTTACTAAGATCTTAATGACTAAAGTGTTTGCTAGGATTACGAAATATGTCTCACTTGCTTTAGTGCAGGTGGGAAATTATTGAGGTTTTTTGCCCTAAAGCTTGTAATATGTAAATAATGATAAATTATAAATAAATTCATTCTAATTATATGTCTCATACTGTTATATAATATATGCTTAACATCCAAGATTGTAGGATGTAATCTCTAACTGAGTATATGAGCTTCATATATAGAGGAATTTAGTTTGAGACGTGCAATTTAAAGAGTCCGTAGAGAACAAATAAAGTTTGATACTTTATTTATAGTTAATCTACAGTTACAGTCCATTCCGTAATGTACGGTGGTCTTATCCTAGACTACTCATATGATGATATGAGAATGGAGGCACATTATATGATGTGATCTTATAGGACTATGCCACAATATATATGAATCTCTCACAATATCAGCTACATGAGGAGATTCATATATATCGACAAATGATGGTTGTATATGAGTGATCTTAATCTTGATTGTCTTACTGAATCCTTCAAGTTAGATCGTGGTTTTGATTTACCATGGGTGAGATCGGTGTAGCATTCCCGATCAATATCTCTGTATCTTGGAATCGCGGTTTGGCTTGTGGTTGAGAAGGTCTGTACACAATAGTGGAATCCACTCATTCTTGCGAGAAGTAGATAGTAGTTCTCTTAAAGGTTGATTCGGGGTTTGAACAATATGAACTCTCTCTTTCTTCCGTAATGGAAGTTAAGATTTATTGTTCATTAGATAATCAATAGTACTTAATGGAATAGATATAATTATAGGGGTATAACAGACTTTATGACCCAACTTTAATTATAAACTAATTATAAAGGATCATACTATATGTAATAGCTATATCGATGGACACTGAGTTTTTAGTGTGTGTAAAAACATCTACAACTACGAGAGTGCAACCTCGAATTTTTAGTGGAGTAACTCCAAGGTTAATAATCATGAAATATTAATTAAAGAGCTTAATTAATTTTCTAAGGATTATTGGAGCTTAATAATGTGGGTCCATTAGGTCACCTTACTAGTCTGGAACGTTGATGGTAACATTGGTCACTGTTAATTAATTGGATGATCCAATTAAATATGTTACGAAAGTAACAAGGATTTTATTTAGATAATTAGTTAAATGTTGTGATTATTTAATTCATAGATTAATTATTAATTAAATTAAATAATGTGATTATATTAATAATTATGAATTATTAATTGAATTAATTATTTTATGGAGGTCAATGGTTTGAGCCAAGACCATAGCAAAAATATAAATTAATAATGATTATTTTATCTGTTCGAGTCACAATGACAACATGGAATTAAATAGGATTTAAAATCTTATTTAATCTAAGTCACTTTTAACCCTATCCTGGTTTTAAATACAAATATAAGGTATCATGATTTCTTTATTTTTAACATTAGATATTTAAAAACAAGATAATTGTGATTACGATTTTTTATTTAATATTTGATATTTTTAAAATCTATTCTAAGTGAATCGATAGAGAGAGACGACACAATAAAGAGAGAAAATAAAAAATAGTCATGGAAAATATTAAACTTTTGTTTGTAACCACTTTTGAAATTTTATTTGTTAATAGCTATTTTTTTTAAAAAAATATCAATGTATGTTCATAAATTATAAAAATACCCATGGATTTGATTTTTTTTTAAAAACTGCAAGCAAACTTGAAATCATGACTAAAATCTGGAACCAAACTTGCAATCACGACTAGAAACTTGAAACTTGAAACTTGAAATCTTATGTAAAACATGAAATCTTGAAACTTGAAATCTTGAAACTTGAAATCATGCTTAAATTGAAATGTTGAAACTTGAAATCTTGACTAAATTGAAATGTTGAAACTTGAAATTTTGACTAAATTGAAATGTTGAAACTTGAAATGTTCTAGGTTTTTAAGTTTTTTAAGTTTTTTGTTTTCACATTTTGAAACTTGAAATCGTGCCTAAATAGAAATGTTGAAACTTGAAATCTTGACTAAATTGAAATGTTGAAACTTGAAATGTTCTGGGTTTTTAGGTATTTCGTTTTCTTCCATTTTTTCCTACAGATCTACTCACCGGTGGAGGGGGAGCTCGACGGCGTTGCTGGACGGTCGTGAAGCCCAGGCGACGGCATTCCGGCAAGCCATCGACGACATGTGAGAGAGAAAGGAAAGGAGAGAGAAAGGAAATGTGAGTGAAAGAAGAGAGAGAGAGAGCTATGGGGAGAGAGAAAGAGAGCTGCGGGGAGAGAGAAAGGAGGCCGGCAACGGGTTCGTCGGTGTTCGCAGGGACGCCGGTGAAGGTTTGTTTGCAGGCCGCCGAGGGGAAAGAGATCGGGGAGAGAGAGAGAGAAAAGGAGAGAAAAAAAAAGGGAAAAGAGAGAGAAAATATTTGAGGATGGTTTTTATATGAGGGAATTCAAGTAATTTCTCAAAAAAATAGCTATTAACAAATAAAATTTAGTATGCTGCTAAAAACAAAATTTTCATAATAGTTGTGGTCATTTTTAACAATTTCCACCGCAATAAAAACTTGTGAAACAAAAAGAAGAAAGTGAAACAAGGTGGCACTGCCAACTAGAAATTTGTTTCTTTTCTTTGATATAGGGTGCCCGACTCTCCTACACAAGTTAAATGTTGTTTTGTGTATCTTTTTCTATCCGTATTTTATTTTCTTAAGTCCGTGATACATCCATACGTAGTTATCAGAATCTGAAAGATAGTAAAAAAGATCCGATGGTATAAATTGAAAAGCTCTATCAAGAAGTGAAAGAATAAAGGAGTTAATCTGTAGGTATAATTTCAAATATTACCATATCGTATACGGTTATTATGAGTCGTTTAAATATTTTTTTTTTAAATGTGCGACTATGAGGATTACATATAATTTATAAGAAATTATATAAGATAAATGATTATGTCATTTTTGGCCATTAATAAAGTGAAATTAATGTATTAATGAAGCAAAATTTATTATGTGCAAAAAAATCCAAACAGATAGTCAAAAGTTAATTTTTTATTTATTATTTTTTTATGTTTATACTTCTATTCAAGTTAGTCAAAGTTGATCAGTGCACGCATCTTACCAAATTTGTAAAGTATCAAATGTTTTAATAAAGTCTTTATTTTAGAAATTGGAGTAAAATATGTTTTTAGTACTCCAACTCTCCAAGTAAATGACTTGGCAATTGTTATTGTATATTTAATTTAACTATTTAAGGAGGTCCCGCTCTCCTCTACATTCCAACTTATCAATTTTTAATTGTATATTTAATCTTAAACTGATTGCTTCGAAATCGTCATCCGTAATGTTTGTGACCTCAACAGTATACTTGCATCATATCTTTGGGATTTTCAGGTAAAGTCTCGTGAAAAAGTTGTGGAGTTTTTTTTTTTTTTTTTTTTTTTTTTTTTTTTTTTTTTTTTTTTTTTGTAATAAATATAAACCATACCAAACCCCACCAATCCAGCAATATTTAAACATTTGAACCAAACACCTCACATTGGGGATGCATGTTCATACTCGATTCATAATTTTAGACAACTTTCAATAATCAAAAGGTGCGTTATGTAACTATGAAGTTGCTTTGCTCTTTCTTTTTTATTATTTATTTTGTTTTGTTTTTGATAACCCTAAAATTCCACAAACCCGCGTAACAAATCCAAATCAAAACCGGGTTTTTAACCTAACTCTACCCTTTTTTGGACACTATCACATTTGATTACGTAAGGGATTCGAATCTTAAACTTTATTATAGCAAATCATTCTGCTGACCCCTTGAGGGCTTGCTCTTTCTTATTCAATCAATTCTTATAAAAATACAGTGCAAATTTAGATATTTCGATTCCTGAAGCATTACTAAGTACCTAGACTATAATAAGAAAAAAATATAGATATAATAAACGGTTGTACATTCTTTCTTTTTTTGTTAGATAAAGAGACGACAGCTACCTATTATAAAAAATGTAATAACAGTGGAAAAAAAATCTCACACGGTTGAAGCATTGGTGTGAAGTGATATTAAGGAGGCATAAAATCCACCTTCAATATTAATCAAGTTCTCATGTTTTCCTTTCTCTACTATGACTCCATTTTTAACCACTGCAATCACATCTGCATTCTTGATTGTCGATAATCGATGAGCCACCACGACCGTAGTTCTGCTCTTCATAACTCGGTCTAATGCATCTTGAACAACTCTTTCGGATTCAGCATCAAGTGCACTTGTAGCCTCGTCAAGTAATAGTATCTTCGGACTTTTTACTATTGCGCGCGCAATGGCTACTCTTTGTTTTTGCCCTCCTGATAATTGAATTCCTCGCTCTCCAACCATGGTTTCGTATCCCTGCATTTTGAATCGTACACTAAGAGAGGAGAATTATGAAATGATATGAACATAGGATGATGTTTGAATGTGATCTAACCTGTTGTAAACTACTAATGAACTTGTGTGCATTGGCCAATTCGGATGCAGCTAAAATTTCTGCTTCGGTAGCATTCCCTTCCTTTCCATATGCAATGTTGGCACGGATTGTATCATTAAACAATATTGGTTCTTGGCTCACTAATCCCATTTGCTGTCTAAACCATTTCAATTGGAGATTTTGAATTTCGACTCCATCAAGTGTAATTCGACCTGAATCAGGATTATAAAATCTCTGTAACAATGAAATTACTGTTGATTTTCCACTTCCACTTTCTCCAACAAGGGCAACAGTCTGAAGACAAGTTAGGAAGAGAATAATAATTAGTTTTAATTCTTGCTAAAAGAAATGTACCGATAAGAATTTGAAATGCAATTTATAGATACCTTGCCAGCATGAATAGACAAACTAAGGTCTTGGAAGACCTGAATATCTGGCCTTAATGGATATTTGAAGCTCACATGATGAAGCTCTATTTCTCCCTTCACATTGTCTAGTGTATTTCCAGACTCATCACTTGGGTCTATTTTCGACTTGCGGTCTATGATTGCAAATATGGATGCAGCAGCAAGTTTAGCTTTGCTGGAGTCAGGAGCAATAGAGCTTGTTTGAGAAATTCCAAGAGCTGCCATCGTCAGAGCAAAGAAAACCTGCAAGCAAAGCAGACATGTAAAGGCATTTTTATTGCTGCAGGATGGTGTTTCGAAAGTTGAATGGGAAAGCATATTATATAAAAAAGTGTATATACTCACTCTAAAAACATCTGAGAATGTTGTTTTGCCATCTTTAATAAGTACAGCTCCGATATAGAAACAGGCTGCATAGACAGAAAAGAGCAAGAAGAAAGACAGTCCAAAACCTGCACCACTGATCAACCCTTGCCTTATCCCAGTTTTCATGGGGCCTTCACATTTCTTTTGATATAGGTTCATCACCTTCTCCTCAGCGCAGAAAGATGCAACTGTTCTTATACTTCCAACAGCATCATTGGCGACTTGGCTTGCTTCTTCATACATCATCTGCACCCATTTAGATTTACAAAATCATTTTTTAAATTCAGGCTATTATCGTTGATTTCATAAAACAAAGTTATATTTAGAGGATATATACCTTTGCATCTGCACTGAATCCTTTCAGGAACTTCATTTGGACATATCCATTGACTCCGATCAAAGGAAGTAAAGCAAGGATAATTAAGGCTAACTGCCAACTTGCAATGAAAGCAATGACTAAACCTGCAATTGCTGTGGAAATGTTTTGAACAATCAGAGCGAGTGCATCTCCTACTAGAGCACGCACAGATGCTGCATCTGCCGAAAGCCTTGAGCCAATAGCACCACTTGAGTGCGAAGGCTCATCAAACCAACTTACCTCCATGTGAACCACTTTCTCAAAACACATCGACCTTATTCGTCTGATTAACTTAGATCCGGCTACAGAAAAGAAGTATGATTGAGCTGGGTTTGCTATAAATCCGGTAACACCAAGGACCAAGAAAATTAGTGCCCAGAACCTCGTTTCCTTTTTCAGTTCAGCAGCTGGTTTGTAAAAGGCTGTGATTACACTGGAAAGCAATATACCAAAAACTGGAAATACTGCACCGTTGACTACTGCAGCTATGGTTCCCATTAGAAGTACTGGAATTTCTGGCTTATTTAGATACGCAATTCGACGGATTGGGACCTCAGGAACTGGTTCTGATGGTAGTTGAGGACCTTCTTCTCCAACAGCAATATTAGGACCTGTAGGTAAACCAAATGGGGCTGAGAATGAGTGGCGACTGCTATTTCCAGCTGATGACCCCCGACTAATGGATCTACGCATTGACTTCCTTAAACGTCTAAAAGATTCCGATGAGATTTCTGATTTGTTGAGGCCATTGCCAGCCTCTTCTGCCTCTCTGTTTACATCCTGCAAACGTATAAGCTGAGCGTATGCTCCATCAGGATCCTGGAGCAGTTCGGAATGTGAGCCTGATCAATTGGCAAATATGTTAGTTCACTCTTTAAGTAAATTAGTTAAAATGAGTGTGCTATGACAATTATTATACAATACCTTTCTCAACCATCTTTCCTCGATGAATGACTGCAATCATATCAGCATTTCTCACAGTGCTCAAACGATGAGCAACAATGACAGTAGTTCTATTGACCATAATCCTGTCTAGTGCTTCTTGAACTACCCTCTCGGATTCTGCATCAAGAGCACTGGTAGCTTCATCTAAAAGTAAAATCCGTGGATCTTTCAAAATTGCCCTTGCTATTGCAATTCTCTGCTTCTGCCCACCAGACAACTGTGTTCCATGCTCACCAACCATGGTGTCTAGTCCCTATATGCGAAATACAAAGTTTCCAAGTAAATAAGCTATTCAAGCTATTTAAAAAGACTTGACTTATATAAAGAAGATATCATGTTCAGGAATAACTTAGAACCTGGGGTAGTTTATCGACAAACTTAGAAGCATTGGCAAGTTCAGCTGCAGCTTTTATCTCTTCAGTAGTTGCACCATCTTTACCATATGCAATATTTTCCTTGATACTGGATGCAAACAACACTGGTTCCTGGCTCACAAGGCCAATTTTCTCCCTGATCCATTTAAGTTGAAATTCTTTAAGGTTAATACCATCTATGAGTACTTCACCAGCGTGGGGGTCATAAAATCTCTCTATCAGGCTGATAACGGTTGATTTCCCACTTCCACTCTGTCCAACTAAAGCTGCTGTCGTGCCACTTGAGATGTAAAGGGAGAATCCACTAAATATTTGTTCATCAGGTCTTGCCGGATAACTGAAGTAAACATCTCTCAACTCTATGTCTCCTTTAATGTCATCCAATTTCTTTCCTTTAGTGTCGTATGCATCTATCTCAGGCTTCCTATTGATTGTCTCGAACATCTTAAATGCTGCAGCTTGACCAGCGGAAAATGCACTCAGGCAAGGAGATGCCTGCCCTAGGGACCTGAAACATCCATAATATTGTCACTGCAGGAAGTAGAACGATAAACCAATATATATATATATATATATATACATAGTTACAACCTACTGGACATTAAGAAGAATTTGAATTTGAACTTACATAGAACCGGTCAATACTGCGATAATCACATTAAACACTTCTCCCCCTGAATAGCCTTTTTCCAATATCAACTTTCCACCATACCATATAGCCAAAGCATAACTTGAGAAAATTATTAACACAAGCAAGCCAAGACCTAATCCAGACGCAATGCCTTCATGAATACCGGACTTGTAAGCAGCAGCAAGAAACTTGTTATAATTACTGATGGCTTGCTTTTCCCCTGTAAATGATGCAACCTGGATTGGAAAAAAATATATATATACCATGGTCATAACAGAAAGCAGAAAACATAAGCATGAATTTATCTCATTCTGGCAATGTAACATACAGTTCTAATACAGCCAATTGTTTGTTCAACCACAGCTGCTGCTTTTGCATAAGCACTTTGTCCACGGGTTGCCATCTTTCCTATTAAGACTGCCGTGATGCCACCAGCTATTGCAAGGGGAGGAATAGAGGTTAACATGACAAGGGTGAGAAGCCACCCTCTTACAAATGCTATTACAAAACCTCCAATGAATGTTGACATAAGCTGGATAAATTTTCCAACCTAACAAAATAAGAAAAAGACTTAGAATTTAGAAGAAGATGCATCAAAGTTTAAGTCATTGTGAATTTTCTTTGTCAAGACAAGTATAGTAATCAATACCTTCTCGCCCATTGCATCTTGTATAAGAACGGTGTCTCCAGACATTCTTCCGACCACCTCACCCGTGTTTGTTTCTTTATCAAAGAAAGCAACATCTTGTCTCAGTATAGTTTTTAGATACATTCGCCGTAGTCTCCCAGACTGTCTTTCCCCTGTAACCATCCAGCAACTCACCTCTGACAAACAAGAAACACAAGATTTACAGATTAAATACTTTCTACGAATCAAAAACTTGTACTGGTAATGGTATGACTACTAGAATTACTCACGGAGGAATGATGCTACTGCAGACCCAATTCCCAAGTATAAAAACTTTAGAGACACCTATAGAATTTGCATAAACTAGTTAGTGAAATGTTGACTTAAAAAATTGAATCCATACATAATGTGAATCCATGACGCAGGATTTTTACCTTGGAAATCACTTTAACAATGTCCCTGTTGTTCTGGTTTTGCCCGAAGGAATCAATCAGGTCACCGAATATAATTGCCATGAGGGGCATAGATACTCCATTACCTAAAGCACCAATGGTACCAATGATCATCAAGGCAATGTCGGTAGCATCTGCAAATGTGAATAGCTTGTGAAATGGAACTGTGCTAATTTTCTCATTTTCTTTGCTCTTTTCAGACTCTGGTTGGTCACCACTTGTGCTTAAGCCTTTATCGGCTACTTCCTTGCTTCTTGACGTGGTCGCCTCATTCGAATTTGTGTCACCATTCAAGCCGTTCTCCTTGGCCATAATAGTATTGGCCCTCAAATATCTGCCCACTCTTTCGTCTGCTATCAGAATTATATATATAACTTGAATCAGCTACAAAACCAGATAACTAGCTGCACAAAGTGAGCAGTTTATAGAATACTAAATAAAGGAGTCTTGACAGAGGTGGAAATCCTTCAAATATTGAACTTAAATAGCAATAAAGAAACAAAAAGGTTGATATATTATGAGTTTACAATTCCGAAATTTCCAAATTTCCTGGAGATCTCTGTTATTAGTAGACAACACTTAATTAGAAACTTGTCCTTGTTCTACTGAAACAAGCACCTCCAAATTGTTATTTCAATAATGGCAAACAAGAAGACCTTGACAAATCAATCATGTACAGAGGAAGGAAAAATGAAAACTAAACTTCAAATCTAAAACAGGTTGCACATAACGGGTTTCCAAAAACAGAACAAGGCATAACTTTTCTTCAGCTTTTGACAGAGAGAGTCTCTGCAACTCATAGAGCATCTTTGGAATGAAGAGACTCTCATTCTCTCAAAAATTAAACTTCATCCAACCCACCCCACCATATACATGTCACGAAAAAACCTCAACAAAACCACTCACTAAATGAAACATGAAAAACATAAGCCAAAAACCTCCCAAATTATAATTTAAAAAGGGTAAAAAGAAAAACATAGAGATGCATTTACCTACCAAGAAATAAGATTAGCAGTTGAAATGAGCAGTTTCAGAAATTTGGGCTTGTTTTTTTTGGTAAGCTGTTCATAAATCATAATCACTTTATATGCACTTTGTAAATTGTCATTGCTTCGAGAGCAAGCGTTATTCTGATACAAGTCAACTGCTACCAATATTTTTATTTTGAAAATTAAAAATCTACAGCTTTAAAGGTTTGAACAACACGGACAAAACTCAAAACCAAAAAAGTTGGACTTTGCGATTTTTATTCCATTTTCACAACTCATTTCATAGGTATCTTTCTAGATGTATAATAAAATAAAGATCATCTAGAATACTTTCAGGTTTTCAATTAAGATAATATTAAATTTTGTTTCTACCCTTTTGTTAATTTTATAATAAAGTGAGAGTGCATACCAAATTTTGTCATTTTAGTATTTTTTTTTTTGTTTGGCATGAAAAGTGGAACACAACACCCCTACTACAAAATATTAATTTGAGAATCGTCAGGAATATATCCATTATTAGAGAAAGTGGTCCTCGTACAAAGTCTCAAAGGCAGCATAATAAGTATGGCCATTTTATAGTTACAATAACATAAAGAGTAATAGTAGACTTTTAATTTTTTTTACTAAATGATGTGATACGTGAAGGAGGTACCAACATATCATTTGGATATAATTTGAGGAAAAAAAAATTGAAACGTCTAACATTATTTGTAACCGAAAATATCATACAAAAAAGGAAACCCAAATAAAAATCCGCTTTGTGTTAAACTTAAATGGTGTTCTCTTAGCAATTTCTCATTTTCGAGTTGTAAAAATAAAAATAAAAATAAACTAATATTCGATAGAATATCTTTATACATATTATTTTATGCAAAACAACTTGGTAATCAAATAAAGCGATTGGAATTTAATATCATGATGTTTCAAGTGAGAACGACGATAGATGGGTGCCCTACCAGCGAATTATTCATCTTTGAAACTGGATGGAGAGGAGAAATGAAGATTTTAGTTTGAGATATTTGCTTATCTGCAAGCCGATACAATTGTTTCAGAAACTGACAGTGACTTCCATTGAAATAGACGGTATTGAATGAATGAAAAAGATTAAAATAGAAATTCAAAAAGTAGAAATTCAATCTTCAACCTCCCCCATCATTAATGCTGGAGGCTAGAACTCGAGATTGGATCTTATTTTTTTGTTTCAATTTTAATTTTTAAAAAATTATATTTTTTAACTCTATACGACCGTCCCTCTTAGCAATCCATCCTTTTTAAAATGTTTTTAATTTTTATTTTCTTATTTTATCTCTACAACCCAACTTAGAGATGGGCGATGGATAGAGATGATAACATAAGCCGTGGTTACCCCATGAGGACCTGCATTAGGGATGTATTCAATTTATTGAAGATGGGTAGAGATGGAAATAAATAGTAAAACCAGTACTGGGTATATAGTCGGGATGAGTTTTATAATTCAGTCTCGTTTCTCTTAAAATATAATAATATTATTATTATTATTTAGCTTTTTTTCCTTTTAATGTTATGTTTAAAAATTATTGAATTATTTGGTTAGCTGAGAGATTTATATTTATTTTTAATGTTTATAAATGATTTTACATAATTTTTTAGAATTACTTTATATAAGTAATGCTATGCTACTCAAATTTTCCTCAAATTCCTTCCCAAATGGTGTTAGTATTTGAAGTGTCAATATCCTGTAAATCATGATATTATGTGGTGAGTGATGTGATGTTGACATCTTATACGCCAACACCATTTGGAAGGAAATTTGGAAAAATAAATAAGAAACCTAGCATTACTCATATCATATTCATTAGGTAATATATTTATTATTTTAATAAATAATTGTGATAAATGGATTAATTATGGGAAATAAGGTAAATGGGTGGGGATGGGTAAAGCATACCCTGCCCCTCCCCACCGGGTAAATGGGGTAAATCATTTTCTTCTCAGGTTGTGGGAATAGTCAACTCCAATTATGAGAGTATATAGATATATGAACCGTACATATATTGTTTGATCTCGACAGATCCGACAGTCCTATTGTAATAATTCTTGTAATACTTTTTAAAAAATTTAGATATTTTAACTTGAGCCAATTGTTCATCTTTAAGATAATTGTTCATCTTTAAGATTGACGACAGCGATCCATTTTTTTTTTCAAATTTTTTTAAAATGTTTTAGATTTTGTTTTCTATTGTGATCTCTACCATCCACTTTAGAGATGAACAATGGATATTGATGTAGGACAAAGATGAAGGAACCGCGACCCATGTCGAACAATTTCTTTATTTTGTTAATTTGGGTTTTTTCTTGTTTAGCAAGTTTATTTATTTTAATTTGATTAGGAATTAAATTTAGGTTTTGGAAATAAATCACACTTACCTTTTGGGTAAGATTTGATCTTTGTTTTCCAGTCAAGTTAGGAGTCATGAATCTTAGAATATTCTGATTAGTTTTGATCTTTTCTTATTTTAGTCTTTTTAGTAATGTCGTATTCGAGTCTTATTATGATTAGTTTATTATAAATAGTCTTATTATTTTTAGTTATTGTAACTTTTTAACCTTTGATTGATTTTATTAAAATCGTTCATTTGGAATATTTATCTGTCGTGGATTCGACATGCTCTTTGAGGATTCGAGAGCACCATTTTCTAACAAAGATTAGGGAATGATGGCCCCTGCATAGCGGTCCATGCTTGGGTAACTACTGATCACTTCGTCAAGGTTCGTCTGAGTGTGTCTCAGGGTTCGACAAAGAGATCATTCTTATTTTCACCATATTTCACAGTGTCAATTGGTATCAAAGCACCGAGTCTACCTCTGTGCTAGGCTTAGCTTCCACGGACCACAACCAACTACCTTCCTAAACACCATATATCCCCCCTTTATATCCCCACTAAAAAAAGAAAAAAAAATAGACATTAAAAAAAAAAGAATGATAGTGTTTGTGTGATAGTTCCGAGAATTAAGAATCAGCCTCAGAGATAACATAAATTGTGGACCAGCCTCAACAGTGCCAGAAATTTCAGATTAGTTTGCGTCCGCCATCACACCCATTAAAGTCGCACTCATCACACACACCTGAAGTCGCGAGTGAATTTATTTTTCGTAAACAGTTCTTAGAGTTCAAATTTTGGTACGTTTTTTTTTTACTCTGATTTCAGTTCTCAATGGATTTCAATGGTTCTCTTCGTTCCAATAATTATTTTTCAATCTATAATGATTATCAACCAAGACTTCAATTTTTTTCTAGACATTTGAAAATTGAAGAATTTATTGATTGGTTGAGAAAAGTTGAAGAATATTTTGCATATCAGAAAATTGAAGAAAGTCTGAAAGTTTTATTAGTAGAAAATTATTTGAAAAACGATGCATTAATTTGGTGGGAAGACTTTCAAAAGGATCGGAAAAGATTTGGAATTGATAGAATCCAATCATGGCCTATGATGAAACATTTAATGCGGGAGGAATATCTTCCAATTGATTATTTTGAAGATTTTTGTCATGCAGAAAATTTAGTTGAAGATATTTCGTATGAAGCTGAAATTGTTGAAGTCATTGAAGACGAGCCTTTGATCTTAGAAGTTAAAGATTGCGATCCAACCATTGATATTGATTGCACTTTAGATGTGGCTGAAGCAAACTTGGAAGCAAAATCAATTTCCATTGATAAAGTTTACAAGGTTGACAACTTATTTGAAAATCCACACAATTTTTATTGGGGTAATTTGAAGATTGTTTTTCTCCAATTGGATTTTGAAGATCCAACAATGTTGTTGTCATCTGAAGGTTATTCGTTATTGTCATCTGAAGGTTATTCGTTCAAGCCGGTGATTGACAAGATGATACATATGAAGTATCATCCACCCAAACAAAACTTTATCAAACTCGAGGATGAGTTTTTTTTTTAAGAAGGGGTGACTGATGTAGGACAAAGATGAAGGAACCACGTCCCATGTCGAGCAATTTCTTTATTTTGTTGATTTGAGTCTTTTCTTGTTTAGCAAGTTTATTTATTTTAATTTGATTAGGAATTAAATTCAGGTTTTGGAAATAAATCAAACTTACCTTTTGGGTAAGATTTGATCTTTATTTTCCAGTCAAGTTAGGAGTCATGAATCTTAGAATATTCTGATTAGTTTTAATATTTTCTTATTTTAGTCTTTTTAGTAATGTCGTATTCGAGTCGTTTTATGATTAGTTTATTATAAATAGTCTTATTATTTTTAATTATTGTAACTTTTTAACCTTTGATTGATTTTATTAAAATCGTTTCTTTGAAACATTTATCCGTCGTGGATTCGGCATGCTCTTTGAGGATTCGAGAGCATCATTTTCTAACGAAGATTAGGGAATGATGGCTCATGCATGGCGGTCCATGCTTGGGTAACTACCGGTCGCTTCGTCAGGGTTCGTCTGAGTGTGTCTCAGGATTCGACAAAGTGATCATTCTTATTTTCGTCATACCCCACTGCGTCAGATATTCATTCATTAATTTTTATATTTTTAATTTATGATTATTTTTTAAAATATTACAATAATTCAAGTTTTTAGGGTTGGGAAAGGACTCAAACTCGTAACCGCATTGTGTGAGTGTGAGGGGTTTACTCACTAGACCAACCTCATCTTATCATTTTTAATTTATGTTTAAGTTATCCATTTGATACCGTAAAGTGTCAACTATTAAAGTTAACAATTAAACACTAAAGGAAGGGACATCTTTGTCAATTTTAAGAATGTTGTTTCTGTCTGTAAATAACCAAACCATAGGGTGTTCACTGTGTAATTACTACTAAGAAGCATAGAACGTTTGGGGCGTACTCGCTCTGTGATTGGTTAGATGATTCTAATAAAAGGCCTCAGATGGCGAGTACAGGTCGTGTAGGGATTCTCTTGTACTCTTTTGGGGCTTCGTGGGAAGTCATAAAGAGAATGATTTCTTTTTATCTTTATTTATATATATATATATATATTTTTTTTTTTTTTGAAAAGTTACGTTTTAACAACCAAAACATTCTGTCATGATGCTGGAAACCATGTTCTTAAAATTTAAGTAATATCTTCAAGTAGCCATGATTCTTGGAAACCAAGTTCTTATAATTTATATAAATAAAGTTATATTTTAATAAGTGTAAAAATCTATGTTGTCCTTTGTCCATGATTCACATTACTTTAATTTTATGTAGATTTAAGATAATTGAAGAAAACAATGCAATACATTGAATTTTAATTATCTTTACCGTATTAGGCATTACAATTTACAGGTTTTGCCTAGATATTCACTTTATTTTGCAAGAAAATGAACTCAAAAAACAGTGGGCGTAAAGCTAAATTGTCTTCGACCAAAATTATTGTCCAATGATTTGTCAAATTCATCCCGTGATTTATACGGTTTATTTATTTATCATATTATTTGAATAATCGCTCTTGACCATCAACTTACGTCGGCTATGGTGGTCATTTTGGTCAAATTTTAACCATTAAAGGAGTAATAATTTCAACATGAAAATTGACAAGCACTTGGTGGACAGAGCGATAATCATGAATTCTCTTGACTGTTTAGCATTATTGTAAAAGAAATGCAATGCAAGTGTAGCAGTGTATGTGTACCCTACTGATCAATCATGCATACATGTTCGATTCTGATATGGATAGTGGCGGTACAGTTAGTTATTGCACCATCACCAAGCCCATTATATCTACTTGCTTAATTGATACTGTCACATACTCGCATGTATTCAATGAAGCTGTTAAAAGTATATTATAAAATTTTTGAATTCAAAAATTGCATAATAGTTATGTATTTTTTCAACTGTTATAAATTAATTTTTTGTTTAATTGGGTATAAAACGTTTTGACTTTTAAGGTTGTTATCAATTAACAGCATTGAATTGTTTAAATATTATAAAACTTTTTCTTTTTAATATTATAAAGATAGTGTCTTTGAATGTTGTTAGCCATTTTTTATTTAAAAAATGAAGTCAGTGCTAATTCAGTTTTTATTTCTTTAATGGTCGGTGTTAATTTTGTTTTCCAGATGTAATTTTCTTACCTCATTCACAAAATACATCATTTTGAAAAATAAAAGCTCTTATATACAACTTTAAAAGAAAATTCTTAGTTATTTGTTAGTATTCTGAACAATCTTTGAAAGCGTTTGAATTTTCGATTCTTCTTCGTTTAAAAAAGTTCCGATACAGATATGATTTTATTTTGGGAACGACGTGACAACTTTAGAACAGATTACACAGTCAGGGTAAAGCTGCCAAATGTTTTAAAGATAACGATATTGTCTATGACTCATCCACTTTACATGTTTGTCTATTCTAATTATATTTTGAACTATTTAAAATATTTTTTAGCAACAAAATTGTTTTTTTCAAATAATTTCTAACAACAAAGATTATTTTTACTTTCCAGCAACCATTTGTATTGAATAATTTTGCAGCAACAAAAGCATTGCAGCTCATGTCCATCTTTGAAACAGGAAAAATGTGATTACAGAGAAAAACTTTTATGGAAAATGTGATAGTAAGGATGGATACAGTTCTCATGTTTTCCTTTCTCTACTATAACTCCATTTTTAACCACAGCAATCACATATGCATTCTTGATTGTCGATAATCGATAAGCCACCACAATTGTAGTTCTGCTCTTCATAACTCAGTCTAACGCATCTTGAACCACTCTTTCTGATTCAGCATCAAGTGCACTTGTAGCCTCGTCAAGTAGTAGTATCTTCGGACTTTTAACTATTGCGCGTGCAATGGCTACTCTTTGCTTTTGCTCTCCTGATAATTGAATTCCTCGCCCTCCAACCATGGTATCGTAGCCCTGCATTTCGCATCATACAATCAGAGGAGAAATATGAGTGACATGAAATGGTATGAACATAGGATAGGTGTTTTGCTGCCTTCTAACCAGTTGAAACTGCTAATGAAATTGTGTGCACTAGTTCTGATGCTGCTAAAATTTCTGCTTCAGTTGCATTCCCTTTGCCATGTGCAATGTTGCCACGGATTGTATCATTGAACAATATTGGTTCTTGGCTCACTAGACCCATTTGTTGCCTCAACCATTCCAGTTTAAATTTTTGAATTTCGACTCCATCAAGTGTAATTCGACCTGAATCAGGATCGTAAAATCTTTACAACAATGAAATCAAGGTTGATTTTCCGCTCCCACTTTCTCCAACAAGAGCAACAGTCTGAAGATAATTTCGAAAACAATTAAAACCAATCTAATTTTGGAAAAGGAATGTACCAATATCAATTTGATTATAGTTTGAAATGCAATTTCTAGATACCTTGTCAGCATGAATAGACAAAACTCACATGACGTGGTGTGTTAGTCTTGGAAGATTTGAATACCTGCCTTAATGGATATTTGAAGCTCACATGACAAAACTCTATTTCTCCCCTCACATTTTCTAATGTCATCCCAGACTCATCACAGGGGTCTATTTTCGACTTGCGGTCTATGATTGCAAATATGGATGAAGCAGCAATTTTAGCCTTTTTATAGTCAGGAGCAATGGAGCTTGTTTGAGAAATTCCAAGAGCTGTCATGTTCAGAGCAAAGAAAACCTGCAAACCAGATCATATAAAGCCTTTTATAGTTGTTGTAGGATGGTTTTTTCCAAGTCTTGAACATTTGGAGGCAGGAAAGATGTAACACCCCCAAATCGGGACCCATCGGACCAGGATGCTATGTGATCCGGACATTACAAAAACCTTAATTTACAATAGCCACAATTTATATCATCAATAAATTAATGTATCCATAAAATACAATATTTATATATGATACCGTTTATTTCACTAAATCTCTAGAGTCTAACTTAATTATAATATTAAACAAACCGGGCACATACACACAAAGAATCTAATTCTTCCGACGAAACATATCTCCGATATACTAATGTAATCTCTATCACTTCTATAACCAAAAACTCAATCTGTAAAATGATGATGACGAGAGATGAGCCTTCAACTCGGTAAGTAAATTCATACATAAGACGTAAATTAAAATGGCCTTTGTAAAACCTTTACTTTTAAAATCTTGATAATAAACATTCTAGGGAATTGAAACAATAAAACATATTATAAAACATGAATTAACATTTTATTACAATATACGTATTTAATATCAATAAAACAGTTGAACCAATACTTTAAAACATCTCCATTCATATTCTTAAATCATAAATCATAAATCATTTCAATAAAGAGGATATACAATATTAAATCAAAATCATCTATTAATCCTAATTTAAAACACTGTAATTTTACGGAAGTAAACAGTACAGGTCATTCACTTTATAAAACGGTAAGTAAATTATTTTACAATATAAACGGTATGCATTAATCAATTTTGGAAAGCGGTAAGCTCATGTATCGTAGTGTCACAAGTACCCATGTGACACAGTAATAAAAGTATGTTACAATTACCCGTGTGATGCGGCAATAACAGTATGTCACAATTACCCGTGTGATGCGGCAACAGTATGTGTGCACACAATATCTTAGCTGGACATATAACAATAACGGTAACTACGAAAAAATGAACCAAAACGATTTTACAATTCATATATATTTAAAATCAATAGCATATCAGTACTCGATATAGATAACAATATAATTCTCAGTAGAACTACTTCAATATAAATAACAATAGTCAAATTGTATTCAAAATATGTAAGGAATTTAGTTCAAAACCATTAATACCAAATACAAATAAAGCAACTTTACTTAAAATTGATCAAATCCTTAACAAAATATGATAGAGTATAAAATGGTAGGGATATTATAAACAGTAGTTCGATAATTTGAAACATAAATATGCCATATAAACATTTAAAAACATGAAAGAGCTTGCTACATATTATATACATTTTGGAAAACATAATACATCATTGATGAGTTTACTTACCTCGAACACGAACGAATTTGCTCTAGCTATAAAAGCTCAAACGTCACTCAAACCTATCAATTATTAAATTTTATTTACTGTCAAAACCTTATCACCACAGTAAGGTAATCCAACATGACCTTCGCATACAATGAACTAAACTTAGAAATTTAGTTTCTAGCTAAGTATCACAATTGACCACCCTCTCATCTACGATTTTTAATTAATTATGTATATCTCCAAACATTACGAAATTTGACATGGATAATTTGAACTTATGGGAATTACTACATTAAAATTATCAATTTAATCCATGATCATTTGAATACCCATATATTCATTCTTTTCCCGGTTTTTCTCAAATCTATCCAGCGGAGAAGGAAATCCGACCTTTGTCTACTCCAAGAATTATAACAATATTTCTACACATCTAAAGATCACGAAATTTGACAGAGAGACAATATACTCATAAGCAGTGCGGATCCAGAAATTTAAACCAGATGAGGCACTTAAATAAAATAACAATTATATTAAAAATGTACTTAAAAGTTGAGATTATAGTAAAATGAGTTTTTTTATTAACAAAATTGATTTTTTTATTCTTATATTTAAAAAGAAATAAAGACAATAAATATAATATATATTTTTTTGAAGTATTATGCACATTGTGGGATTTGAACCCTTACCGCGTATGTGGAAGGGATGTACACTACCAACTCAGTTAAGAGATAATGTATAACAAGGAACATAATATTAATAAATAAATAATAACAAGGAAAACAACATAAATTACAATCTATTTTTGTAATAAGATTTTTTTTTATAATGAATTTAGTATAAATTTAGATAAAATAATTTATTAATAAATATTACTAGACATGTTTTTGATTTTTTTATTCTTCTAATTATTGGTAAATTTTTTTATTTGTTGATTCTAAATAAATTAAAGTTATAAAATAAAGAAAAATAATAAGGATAAAGTAAAATTAATCATGATAATATGGTTTATTTTAATACAATAAATTAAAATTTGAGATTTTAGGGTTTATTGATATGATGTGTTAGATATATCAAATTAAAACTATTAAAAAATAATAGAAGTTCAAAATAATAATATATTATTTAATATATAATAAAATTGAATTAAGTAACCATAAGTTGTGTGTAGCTAAGAAGTTGATAATAACGGAAAAGAGAAAATGAATTATTTTATTTTACAAGAAATTGAAAATTTGATTAAGGAATTAGAAAAGATGATAAAATAAAAAATAAAATAAAAAATATTAAAATCAATCAACTTGTAACAATGAAGACTTGAACACTCATCACTCATCACTCATCGTTCAATAGACATTCTCTATCAATTGTGCTATTACTTTCTCTATACAATGATGGTTAAATATTTTTTATATATTATATATAAACATAAAAGATTTAAAAAAAAAAATTGAGGTAGGGCACGTGCCCCACCTGACCTTAATATGGGTCCGCACTTGCTTATAAGTTTACATCTGTGTAAATTTTCGTAAATTTTCTACACAAATAACCAACCCAAAATAGATTTACGAAATGTGGCTGATCTAGTAAAACATGGGATTTTAACAACCTCTATACCAATTCGAAAATACTATAAAAATTATGCTATAGACCATGAACTATGGAATGAATGTAAATCAATCCCATAAATGTATATTATAATAAATGATTCATAAAATCAATCTAACATATCTAAGAAATCCTTGACATTGGAAGGAGAGAACAACTTAGTTAGCACCAATATCTTCAAACTACTGTTTAGAGCCGTAAATCTCTCCACAGGGAACTCCAGTTTACATCTCTATCACCCAAACTTAAGCGCTATCAGAGTAGAACATACTGACAAAATTCAAGCTTGATTGGACCACAAATTGACCTTCGAAATTTAATCAAAAGAAATCTGGATAGTGACTCAAAAACCACAACATAAGTCTCTCTCTCTCTCTCTCTCTCGCTCTCCATTTGTTTGTTTCATTATTTATTTTCTATTTCTCTTCCCCCTTTCAACTCATCAAATGCATAGGAAACTATAATCTTACCCCTTGAATCATGCTAAATTCAGTTTTTATCAACTAACAACTTAGGCAGGCTTGCGCCTTAACATTTAAAATAAGGATAAACCCCAATACTAATTGATTTGGGTCCAGCCCAAATCATTACTTCTCTTGTCATAATTATAATCTCACCAACACTATTATTTTGGATCTCAAACCTTATAGAAACTAAGTTGAGCTCAAATTCAAAATAATTGGAACCAATTACTTGAGAACGATTTGACCCATTTTTTTTCGAGATATTACATATGAAATGTATACTCACTATAAAACATCATCGAATGTTGTTTTGCCAACTTCAACTAGTCGAGCTCCGACATAGAAACTGGTTGCATAGACAGAATAAAGCAAGAAGAACGACAGGTCAAAACTTGCACTACTGATCAATCCCTGCCTTATCCTTGTTTTCATGAGGCCATCACATTTCTTTTGATATAGGTCCATCACCTTCTCCTCAGCACAGAAAGAAGCAACTGTTCTTATGTACTTCCAACTGCATCGGTGGCAAACTGACTTGCTTCCTCAGACATCATCTGGACCCATTTACATTTACAATATCATTTTGGGTAAAATTTATAAGTAACCAAAAAATTAGGAGATTTATTGTTTTTACCATATATTAGTATTTTTATTGTTTCTACCAAAAAATCCACTTTTTGGACAAAATTGTCCTTCTTTTTTTATTGATTTTTATTCTTAAAGACTAATTTTCTTTACCAAAAAAAAAAACATTTTTCTCTATTTTCTTTTTCTTTTTCTTTTTCTTCTTCCTAGACCTCCATCTTCTTCTTCTTCTTCTTCTTCTCGGACCTCCATCCTCTTCTTCTACATTTTTTCTGCCCTTGTGTGTTTAATTGTGTTAGACTTGGTGTGTTTAATTTGGTCTTGCCCTGGTGTGTTTAATTTAGTTTTCATCGCATGTGTAATTGATTTACATATAGTCTTGCCATGGTATGTTTAATTGAGTTTAATTGGTCTGCCTTGGTGTGTTTAATTAGTGGCATGATGTGTTTAATTGGTCTGTCCTGATGTGTTTAATTGGTGTCCTAGTGTTTTTAATTGGTCTGCCCTAATGTGTTTAATTGGTTTACACTTTGTGTGTTTAATTGGTTTGCCCTAATGTGTTTAATTGAGCTGATGTTGTGTGTTTAATTGGTTGTCATGGCGTGTTTAATTGGTGGTCTGATGTGTGTAAAGAAATCTGAAAAAAATTCCAGATTTGAATAGATTTGGAAATTTTCAAAAAGAATTAAAAAATCTTTGGATGGATTTTCAGATCTCATCAAATAAAAAGGTAAAAAAAAAACTAAAAACTAAAAACTAAAAAACCTTTGAACAAATCTGAAGAAAAAATAAATTTATTTGTAATCATCATCATCAAAAATTCTCCAGTTCATCATCAATCTCAAACAACAATAGCACAACACCAACTTCATCAATCTTCATCCAAAAAATTGGTGGTCTGATGTGTGTAAAGAAATTTGAAAAAGAATTCCATATTTGAATATATTTTGAATTTTTCAAAAAAAAATTAAAAAAAATTGGATGGATTTTCAGATCTCGTCAAATAAAAAGGTAAATAAAAAAACTAAAAACTAAAAACTAAAACCCTTTGAACAGATCTGGAGAAAAAAATAACTTTATTTTTAATCATCATCATCAAAAATTTCCCAATTCATCATCAATCTTGTTATATGTATATTTTTGTCGAAAATACAAGTCATTGACAAGGTGGATAATCCCTTAAAATTGCAGGCAGATATCCGACTAGACATCAAGAAAATATCCTTCCAGACGTCACAAAGGAATATGAACCCGAATAAGCGTGAATACAAGTATTTGGCAAGACCTGCTCGGGACCAGGTGACGTCATGACCTACTCGGGACCAGGTGACATCATGACATACTCAGGACCAGGTGACGTCATGCTCTACTCGAGACAAAAACAAGAAGCCCGAACAAAGAAGTCCGGTACATAACTCGCATAAACCAAGAGTCATACTAAATACGCAAAGATATCCACGTCTAGATGAATTTCTATAAGAATAAAATACCAAACAGGAAACAATTTCCAGATTAGACAACAACTTTATTTCTTCAAGAAGACTGCATATTTATAAGGAAATAAGTCATAAATGGACTATATCACCATAATCCCATTCGATCTGGTCTCTGAAATAAGAAGATAAAGACTCAACAAGCAACCGATTATAAATACATACGAAGTCTTTTATTACTTGTACAATAAGGATTATGGTTCTATGTATGTATAAATAGACCCATAATCCTGTCATTAAAACACACAGAAACACGAGAAGAAAGAGAAAAAGAAGATCGAGTGGTGTAATTCTTATTTCAATAGTGGATTTTGGCTTGATTATTTATTCAACCACCCGTGGACGTTTATCCGATCACAGGAGTTTTACTACATAAACTCGTGTCTAACTCGTTTCATATTACATTCTCTTTCTATTTCTCTTTGACATGCCACAATTCAACCCAACCTTGTTGACTTTCTCACCTATCAAGAAAACGACGTCAACAATTGGCGCTAGAAGGAGGGGACGGTGAACCTCCTATCTAATTAAATCAATGGCTGGAAGCGAAAGCAGAAACAGTTTTGGGGATACTCAAAAATCTCCAGATAATGCTCACACAGACAGGAGTACACAAGATCCTACCACAACCACCTAGAACCAACTAGCACCCGTGGTTGGAATCCAACAAGTCCCTTCTACCAGTGAGGACATGGCACGACGTTTCCGTGAAGCACTGCAACAGCTACTAACGGACGCGGCAAAAGAATGGGTGATCTGTTAGCTGCGGAAGAAGCGCATCCACTAAATCCTCCACCTACGAGGCTCAGTTCGGTTATAGTTGGGTCATAACCAGATGTACCAGAACCTGGTAGGAACTCGGCCCAAATCAATCAAGCTGGGGGTATAACACGTAACCAGGATAAGGGACGTGAGACGCCCGAAGAAGAACAACCACGCCAAAGGCAAAGTCACGGTCAGATGGCCCATGAAAGACACTGCAAATATGACTGGTGCAGGGATAGGCCATCATCATCAGGGATAGTGATAGACACCATCACAAACGTCGTCATGCAGCCACGCACCTATAAGTATTGGCCCATGAAACTCGGTAATGAAGTGCGGAGGGGCTGGAAACTGGCATGACGATCACCCTACAGTTTAACCATCATGGAGAACCGGTGAGGGATAAAGATGTTATACTCTAGAGCTTGACCCGAGAAGTCGAAAATAACAGATGCTAGATGGATGCGTTGGTTAGGCGATACGGATATAACGAGATGTCTGATGATGATTCTGATAGTCCTTTTACTAGGGATATCCTGCAGACCCCATTCCCAGAAAGGTTCAGGATGCCACACGTGGAATAGTTCAAGAAGTTTACAGATCCTAAGAACACGTCAGACGGTATAAAAGCGTTATGACTCAATACTCCCACAACGACCCTTTATTATGTCTCAATTTTCCACAAACTCTAGGAGACACAGGTTCAAGATGGTTCGGAAGATTGCCCCCAGCAAGTATTGAGAGTTTCGGTGAATTAAGCAGAAGTTTTTTGAGACAGTTCTTAGGCAATGTGCATAGGAAAAAGTCAGTAGCTTACCTTTCTCAGTTAAAGCAAGGGAACGACGATTCATTAAAAAAATACTTAGGGAGATTCGGTCAGTCGGTCTCAGAAATCAGCAGTGTAAATGATGAAGCGATAATTGCTGCAATCATTAACAACTTACATAATGGACAGTTGTCTTTTGATCTAAGAAGAGCCCGTTTAACCAGATATGCAGACATGATGGACATGGCTGAAGGATACGCGTTGGCCGAGGAAGAAGAGTTAGCAATAGGAGGTTACTACATGCATGGAAGGAGGCCTAAACAGAAGGATGCTGAGACAAAGGTATCGAACCAAAAAGGAAAACAAAAAGGAAACAGTAAAGAAAGGAACAAGGATGGAGGTAATGGGCATAATACTGACCAGACCATGGAGAAGTTTCGAGGAAAATATAAGAACCACACCCCTCTCCGGAATAAATAGGAAGAGATCCTGGCAATATTAGAGGAAAAGAATCTGGTGAAGGAGCCACACTGACAATCACAATTTGCTCGGTGAGACACAACAAAATATTACAGATTCCACAAGGAAACCGGTCATGATACCTCAAAATGTTACCAGCTTGGAGACTACATAGAGACCCTCATTCAGGAAGGACACCTCCAAGATATAATCCTGAAGAAAGACGAGAAGTCAAAAATGAAGAAAGAGACCAAGATCGATCATAATCTTGGTCTGAATAGAAGGACCAGTCCCAAGGCGAATGAAGTGATACAAACTATTTTTAGAGGACCATCAACTGGGAGAAGTAACCGAGAGCGAACTCAGGAAATCCGAGAAGAGGTGGAGGCAAGACAGAATTTCGATGTCATCTCTGTCAAACCAGACCCGAAAAGAGTAAAGGAAGGATGAGACCCGATAATATTCACAGAAGCCGACTCGCATGGGGTCGATGTATGACCAAATGACGCCCTCGTCATAAATGCCCGAATTGGCCACAAAGAAGTAAGAAGAATTTTGATAGATAATGATAGTTCGACCGATATTCTCAATGTGGTTGTCGACGATCAACTCAGGTTGGACCGAAAGGATTTGCAACCTTTCTATACCCTATTAAGGGGATTCCAGGGAGTTGAGGTCAGGTCTCTCGGGACGGCGAAGCTACCCGTAAAGATTGGAGTAACACCCTGTCAGAGAACAATGCTACTTGATTTTGTAGTAGTAGACCTGGATAACTGGCCTTACAATGCACTATTAATCCGACCATTCTTGAATAAAACTAAGGCCGTAACAGCTACATAAGCTCTAATGATCAAATTCCTGACCAAACAGGGGGTCGGAGTAGTCAAGGGGTCACATGAGATGGCCATAAGAGCTAATCTGTCAGTTTACTAAGATAGAGATAATGATGGACAAGTGTGCACTATAACACAACTAAATGAGAACAAAGAGTCACTATCATTCGAGTTCGACCTAAGGGAAAAACCGAAGGAATCCAAAAATGAACCGGTTGAAGAATTAATCTTGAAAGAAGATAAACAATACAAGAAGATCAAAATCGGGGCCAATTTGAAAGAAAAGGTTAAAAAAAAGCCTTATTAATCTACTCAAAGAATACAAGGATGTGCTTCGCCTGGAGTCATTAAGACATGGTCGGGATAGATGCCCGAGTAATATCACATTATCTCGCGGTAGACCCGAATGCAAAACCAGTAATACAAAAGAAGAGGTCATTCAACCTCGAAAGAAGTCAGGCAATCAAGCAGAAAGTGGAGAAGTTACTCGTTGTAGATTCAATTAGAGAGATCAGTTACCTTCAGTAGGTAGCTAATGTGGTCCTCGTCCAGAAGAAGAATGGCCAATGGAGAATGTGCGTGGACTTCACAGACCTGAACAAGGCATGCCCAAAAGACAGTTTTCCACTTCCAAGAATAGACCAACTGGTTAATGCTACATTAGGCCATGAATTACTCAGTTCATGGATGCCTACTCGGGATACAATCAAATCCGGATGAATAAGACTGATGAGGAAAAAACAGCATTCATAACCGACCAGGGCTTATACTGTTACACAGTAATGCCCTTTGGGTTAAAAAATATCGGAGCAACATACCGAAGATTGGTCAACAGAATCTTCACACTACAAATAGGAAGAAACATGAAAGTTTACATAGATGACATGTTGACCAAGAGCATCTCGGCAGACGGACACACTTCAAACCTGCGGGAAACATTCAATGTCTTGAGGAGATATTAGATGAAGTTGAATCCAAACAAATGCCTGTTTAGAGTTCCTTCAGGAAGGTTCCTGGGTTTTCAAGTTCACCAAAGAGGAATCGAAGTGAACCCTGAGAAAATCCAAGCCCTTCAAAAAATGACTTCGAATTTGCCAAGGATGCTAAAAAAAGTATAGCGCTTAACAGGATGCTTAGCTTCTTTGGGTAGATTTATTTCAAGGGCCACAGATAGATGTGCTCCCTTTTTAAAAGCAATTAAAAAAGGGATAGGACTCCAATGAAATGAAGAACGCGAACAGGCGTTCATAAAAATCAAAGAGTACTTAGGTCAGGCTCCCATCCTTTCAAAACCTAAAATGGGAGAAATACTCCACTTGTAATTATCAATTATGGAATTAGCAGCAAGCTCGGTTCTAATCAGAATAGAAGACGTGATACAGAGACCAGTATACTATACCAACAAGGCACTTCTTCCAGTGAAAACTAAGTATTTGCAGGCAGAAAAAATGGCTCTAGCATTGGTTTCCGCAGCAAGGAAACTTAGGCCATACTTTCAGGCTCATACAATCCAGGTTCTCACCGACTGTCTATTTAAGCAAATATTACAGAAGCCATAAATTTTGGGGAGACTAACCAAATGGGCAATCGAGCTGAGCGAATTCGATATTCAATACGTCCCTAGAACATCCCTCAAAGGCCAAGCAGTGGCAGATTTCATAGCAGAATTCACAGAACCAAACCTGGAAGCAAAAAGGATGTTAGGCAAGAGTTTCTCATGGAGGCTATATGTCGATGGATCCTCGAACACTTATGGCAGCGGGGTAGGGATT
The DNA here is from genome assembly GCA_032871835.1 of Dipteronia dyeriana. Lineage (NCBI taxonomy): Eukaryota > Viridiplantae > Streptophyta > Magnoliopsida > Sapindales > Sapindaceae > Dipteronia > Dipteronia dyeriana. The sequence continues at coordinate 92,305,858 of CM065299.1, read as the reverse complement.
GTAGTATGCACCCCGGAAGGAGATGATGTTGAATGTTCTATGAGATTCGACTTCAAAGCAATGAATAATCAAGCTGAGTACGACCCGTTGCTAGCTGGACTTAAAGTATGCATAGCCCTCGGAGCAGATGAGGTCGAGATATTCAGTGACTCGCAGGTAATTGTCAACCAAGTCCTGGACGAATATGAAGCTAGAGACGAAAGTATGATAGCTTATCGAGGCATAGCAAAACAACTCCTTAAAAAAACCAAAGAATATAAGATCGTCTAGATTCCTAGGGAAGAAAATGAAAAAGTGGACGCATTGTCCAAACTAGCATCTTCAACCACCACAATCATGCCAAAATCTATCCCGGTTGTATAACTCCTGGAATATCCCCTAGAAACCAAATGCATCAGGTATCGGTCAGCAAGATACACATTAATTGGAGGAGAACTGTATAGAAAGGGGTTTTCCAGAATACTCCAGAGATGTGTATCAGATAAAGATGCATATCAGGTACTACAGGAAATCCACAGTGGAGTATGTGGAAACCATACCGGAGGTAAAAGTTTGGCACACAAGGTACTCAGGCAAGGTTATTATTGGCCCTTTTTGTTCTCAGATGCACAACTATGTTCAGAAAGCTGCCATGCATGCGAAAGGATCGCTAACGATATCCGACAGCCCCCTGAGCAACTCATAAGCCTCAAGTCCCCGTGGCCATTTTCCATGTGTGGCCTAGACTTAATTGGCCCAATGCCAGCAAAGACAGGGGGTGGAGCAAAGCATGCGATAGTAGCCGTTGATTATTTCACAAAGTGGGTAGAAGCCGAAGCATTGGTGCATATCACAGAAGCAAACACCATGAACTTTGTGAAGAAAAATATACTCTACAGATTTAGAGTCCCGAGTACTATTATTATTGACAACGGCACCCAAATTTCCAATTACTACGCCACACCTGCCCATCCTCAGACAAATAGGCAAGCCGAAGAAGTAAACAAAATCATCAAGCACACTCTCAAAGCAAAGCTAGATGCCAAGAAAGGAAGTTGGGTTGAAAAACTTCCTGAGGTATTATAGGCGTATCGGACGACAGCAAGGACTTCTACAAGAGAGATTTCATTCACCTTAGCGTTTGGAATAGAAGTTGTTATCCCCGTAGAAACATCATACGTGTCACCTAGAGTCAGGCTGTACGATGAGGACCAGAATGTGGATATGTTGTTACTAAGTCTAGATGAGCTAGAAGAGAAAAGGGAGAAATCCCGAATACGAAATATGGCATACCAGTAAAAGGTGGCCCACCACTATAACTCTCATGTTCGGATCAGAAAATTTCAACTAGGAGACCTGGTATTCAGGAAAGTGTCGTTGAACACGAAAAACAGAGTTGCAGGCTCTTTGGCTGACAAATGGGAAGGCCCGTACAAAATTGAAGGAGTAGCTGCTCATGGAGCATATTGGATTGCCCAACCAGATGGAGGGGTCCTACCCCGGCCATGCAATGCCCAATATTTGAAGATTTTTTATCATTGAAATTTGTTTCTTTTGAGTCAGGACAACTTTGTTAGTCAAGATATTTTTTAGTTTTGATATTTTATCCTTGTTAATTTTACAATTATAAATATAAGACCCTATTGGGGTTTATGCCCTAAAGATGTAATTTGTAAATGGATTTATTAAATAAATAAAAGGAAAAGTTCAATACATTCTTGTTGTGTTGTTTATTATATAACTTGTGCATAAATTTAACATCCAAGATTGCCGGATGTAATCTTGAACTGTGTATATGAGTGTCATATACGGATGGATACAGTAAGAGACGTGCAATATAAAGAGTCCATAGATAGCAAATAAAGCTGGTTACTTTATTTGTGGTTAATCTATAATTGCGGTCCATTCTGTAATGTACGGTGATTCTATTCTGAATCATTCATATGGAGATATGAGAATGGAGACACCTTGTATTATGTGATCATATAGGACTGGGCCATGATCTATATGAATCTCTTACCAAGATCCGTTTATCGATGAGATTCATATATATCAACTAATGATGGCTATATATGGGTGATCTTAATCCTGAGTGACTTATCGACATCTTCAGGCTAGATCGTGGTCTTTGATATACCATGGGTGAGGTATCAATATGCTCCGTATATTGGGATTACGATTTGGCTTGTGGCTGGGAAGGTTTGTACACAATAGTGGAATCCACTCCTTCTTGTGAGAAGTAGATGGTAGTTCCCTTAAGGGTTGATTCGGGGCTTGGACAATATGAGCGCTCTCCTAATTCCGTAAGGAAATATGATTTATTGTTCATTATAGAATCAACGATGCTTAAAGGATATATGTAATTAGAGGGGTATAACGAACATTATGACCTAGCTCTAATTATGAACTACTGTGGAGGATCACACCATGTGTAATAGCTATATCGATGGACACCGAGTTGTATCGATCTATGTAAAAGCGTCTACAGTTGAGAGAGTGCAGCTTCGGGTTTTTAGTGGAATAACACTGGAGTTAAAAATCAAGGAATATTAATTAAAGAGTTTAATTAATGATTTCGATGATTATTGGAGCTCAAAATACTGTGGGTCCATTAGGTCCCCTTGCTAGCCCGATTTATTTAGGTAACAAGGGTCAAGGTTAATTAATTGGATTGTCCAATTAATTGTGTTACAAAAGTGACACGTATATATTCGGAAATTAATTGAATAATGAGATTATTTAATTAATGAATGTTAATAGTTAAATTAATTAAATAATTAAATTATTTAATTATATTTATAATTATGAATTATTAATTAACTATTAATTGGAGGGTGTTAGTTGATATATGGATTTAGGTGAAGATAAAATAATATGATTATTTTATTTTACTAAATCATTTATCTAAGTATTTAAATTTAAGTTTAAATTTAAAATACTTATTATCACTTTTAATATATTAGATATATTTAAAAAGGATAATTAAAAGATATATATATATCAATTATAACATAAGAGATTGTATTAGATATAAATTAGTGTATACACATGAAACAATAGTTAAAAGAAGAATTTGTATAGGATACTTAATATATGATATATATTTATAAGCAAGCAAACGGTATTATTTAATTTGATATGGGACAGCTCGAGTGCGAGAAAAAGATATATATAAATTGTGAGCAACGTATATATATATATATATATTGTGATATAAGAAAGCAAGCAGTGCGTTGGCATTAAAGATATATTTTTGTGATATAAGAAAGCAAGCTGTGTGTTGGCATTAAAGATATATATTGTGAGTGCAGCAGTGATATATATATATGTATATAAAATTGTGAAAAAGCGAGTGCAGCGATATATTTATATTTGTGGGCAGCAGCAACGTGATATATATCTATTTTGTTTCATGTTATGGAAGAAAGAGTTTCTTTAATTCTCTCTATATTCTCCGTTTAAATTTTGAGACTGTGACGCGTCCACACGCAGTTACTAGTCCAGGAAGATAGCGAGGAAGATCAAGTGGTTCAGACAGAAGCATAACGAAAAGTAAAGAAGCCTCCAAACGTTGGTAAAATTTTCTTCTTCTGATTTTTATTGATTACAATTTCCTGTGTATACATATTGTATGTATTGGTTCTGAAAAATAATTACGATCCAAAGTTCACTGGTCCCATATACATATATGATATGTATAAAAAAATTTAAAACCTTGTTCCGCTGCGTGACCGGTGAACGGGGTTCCAACAATTGGTATCAGAGCCTGGTTATTTTCGGAACAAGAAATTGTTTTCGATGCTCCTGTATGTATGAATTGTGTAAGCACTATTTAAATTGATTGTATGATGTTTTTGTATGTATATATATATATATATATTTTTAATTTACAAAAACATGATTGATCGTTATTTATATGGTATTGTGGATTTGAGGTTTATGGGTTGTATTATTATTATTTTTTTGTTTATATTTTTTTTACTGTTATTGTATTGAAAAAAAATATATAAAAAAATGTAACTTATATTGAAGACCTAGAAAAATCGTGAAGATGGATTCATGGGATGAATCGGAGTGGCCTGAAGAGATTGGAAGATATCTGAAGTTACTAGAAGACCAAGGAATGCCTTGGGAATTTTTTGTAATTTTAAATTCCAATATTCAGGTTAAATAATCCACAATATTCGGTCAATTCATGTATGCTTTATATTATGTGATAATAAAAGCATTGTCATCCATACATATGTCATTTAGATTAGATGTGCCTATACAAATATATTTGATATGTCATACATGCATCATAGCCTGATATTTTATGTATTTTTTTAATGTGATTAAAATGGGCAATATACGTAATTGGCTATGAATAATGAGATTAGCTTTTTTAATAGTTAGAAAACTTGGTAATTCTCATTAATATTAATCTAGTTATTAAAGAGTTTAATAGTTAGATTAATAGGGTCATTTATTGTAATTATGATTAATATGATTAATTACCTAATAATAAATGAACCGAATAAAGTGTTAGAGTTTTAATAGTTAAAATTTGGTAAACACTAACAAAATCCCTTAGTAAATAGTTTACAAAGGCTTAAACTATTCACTAATAGATTAGATTTTTAATTGTTAAAAATCATTAATAATTTATTAGTTAATTAGAACTTGGTTCTAATTAGTTAATGTGCTAGATAACTTGATTAAAGTTAGTCGTTTAATCCGGTCTCGTTTAATCCGGTAGAGTCTAGGTGCATTAACGGTTAAAAGAAAACCCTAATTTTAAAATAGTGAGTGGGAGAGGGATATATGACATATATATCCCGTGGTCTCCATCATTAGTTCAACACCGTGAGATCCGAGTGAGGCCTCGTGACGGCTTTGCTTTCGTCCTCCCTAAGGAGGGTTTCCACAAAGGTCAATACCAAGGTTGACTTTCTAACGGATAGGATTTCTGAGGGTATTTCGGGATTGACCGACCCTAAGGCGGCAATTCTCGATTTAAGCTCGTGAGATCTGAAATGGTGGGTTACACTCACAAAGGTTTTGATTAAGTTTGTTAATTAAAAACCTGACTGAATGAACGATGGTTGAATGATATGGAATAAGAGTTATTCTAGAATATCATTTGATTGAGAATGTCTCGGTCCAACATTTAAAGACTTGACCGACCCTAAGGCGGCACTTCTTTGTGGTATGTTGGATTGTCGTGGTATAGTAACTAGTTTTAGGGTAGTTCTAGTTCGTTAAACATGTGCATGCATCATGTTTAAATTTATGCCAAATCACTAGCACTTGTTTTTAAACAAATGACTGAATGAATTTTTTTATTTATTTCAACAATAATGTCTTCTGCATTACTTCAAATTCTCACAAACGACAAATTAACTGGTGATAACTACACTAAGTGGAAACTTAACATTAATGCAATATTGGTCACCAAAGACCTCAAGTTTATGCTTACGGAGGAATGTCCTCCAGCGCCTGCTGCCAATGCTACACGAACTGTTCGTAAGGCATACGAGCGATGGGTCTCATCTGATGAGAAGGCCCGAACATATCTGTTGGCTTCTATGATAGACGTGCTTGTCACAAAGCATGAAGCAATGACTTCAGCATTCGAAATCATGGAGTCATTGCAAGCCGTGTTCGGGCAACCCTCCTAGCAAAAGCGACACGAAGCCATTCGTTCTGCTATGCTCGCTCGCATGAAAGAAGGAACATCAGTTCAGGAACATGTCCTGAGCATGATGTCCTACTTCAACACGGTAGAAGTCAATGGCGGGGCCATTGACGAACCCAGTCAAGTGAGCATCATGCTGACAACTCTTCCAAAGAGTTTTGATCAGTTAAAGAGCAACTATGGGATGAACAAGTTAAAGTTTAGTCTTACACAGTTGCTCAATGGGCTTGCTACCTTTGAGTCTTTAATTAAGGACAATAAGGGAAAGACCGGTGAGGCAAATGTTGCTGAACCATCTTCCTCCTTAAATAATAAAAAGAGGAAGAGGTCTGCTGGGAAGGCGAAGGGTAAGCCCAAACCCAAGAAAGCCCAAAGCAAAAAGAAGGGTGCCTCCACCGTCCAAGGCAAAGGAAAATGTTTCCATTGCGATAAGGCCGGGCACTAGAAGAGGAACTGTCCTCAATACCTGGAGGAGGTTGCCAAGAAGAAAAAGATGAAAGGTAAATATGATTTACTTGTTATTGAATCTTGTTTAGTGGAAGATGATTTTTCATCCTGGATAATTGATTCGGGAGTCACTAACCATGTTTGTTCTTCTTTGCAGTGGACTGATTCTTGGACACAGCTAGATGAGGGAGCCTTCTCAATGCGTGTGGGGTCGGGGGATACCGTGTCGGCAAAAGCAGTGGGAGCAATAAGATTGCAATTTTGTAATAATAATAGTTTTTTATTATTGAACAATGTTTTTTTATATTCATGGATTTACACAGAATTTGATTTCCGTTTCTAAATTGTTAGAACAATCGTATTCTATTTCTTTTAATAATAAGTCTGTTATTATTGGAAAGAATGGTCTGAATATTTATTCAGGAATTAATGAAAATAATTTGTATGTGTTGAGATCGTTAATACATACTGCATTGCTAAACACCGAAATGTTTAAGGTTGAAAAAACAAAAACTAAACGACATAAGATTTCTCTAGATAATGACACGTATCTCTAGCATCTAAGGCTTGGTCATATCAACCTTGACCGGATAGACAGACTAGTTAAAAGCAGACATTTAAGTGAGTCAAAGGTTGGCATCTTACCTATTTGCGAATCTTGTCTGGAAGATAAGATGACTAAGAGACCTTTTACAGGAAAATGGCTTAGAGCTAAAGAACCGCTAGAGCTTATACATACAGAAGTCTACGGACCGATGAATGTTAAAGTGAGGGGTGGTTATGAGTATTATGTCACCTTTATAGATGACTACTCAAGATACAGATACGTCTACCTGATGCAAAGAAAGTCGAAAACATTTGAAAAGTTCAAAGAATTCTGAGCTGAAGTTAAGAATCAATTAGGTAGAACTATCAAGTCACTATGATCGGATCGTGGAGGTGAGTACCTTGACCAAGAGTTTGAAGACTTCATGGTCAAGCATGGGATAGTTTCCCAACTCACAGCCCCCGGTACACCTCAGCAAAATGGTGTTGCGGAGAGGAGAAATAGAACCCTAATGGAAATGGTGAGATCTATGATTAGTTTCTCATCATTACCAAATTCCTTCTGGGGATATGCGTTACAAACAGCGGCATACATTTTGAATGTAGTGCCATCCAAATCTGTTCCTAAGACTCCCCTAGAGTTGTGGAATGGTCGTAAAGCTAGTTTGTGACATTTCCGCATATGGGGGTGTCCAGCACACATGATGAAGAATAGAACTGGAAAGCTAGACTCCAAATTTGTTGTCTGCCTGTTTGTAGGATACTCCAACGAGACCAGAGGTGGACACTTCTTTAGTCCTGAAGATAACAAAGTATTTGTATCGACAAATGCAACGTTTCTTGAGGATAATTACATTAGTGACCATAAACCTCGTTCAAAGATTATATTAAATGAGTTGGAGCCTGGTGAGACTAGTGCTTCATCAACAAGAGTTGTTGTTCCACAAACATCTGAGAGTCAGATGGTTCCTGATCAGGATACACTACCACCTAGACGTAGTGAGAGGGTTGTGAGACAATCTGAACGCTATTTAGCTATAGGTGAGGACAAGGTGTTGTCTCTGCTGATAGTGTTGATGATCCATTGACATTTAAGAATGCAATGGAAGATCCTGATAAAGAAGAATGGCTTAAAGCCATGAATCTCGAGATGGAGTCCATGTACTCTAACTCAGTCTGGGATCTTGTAGACTTACCGAATGGGGTAAAACCCATAGGGTGTAAATGGATCTACAAGAGAAAGAGATGAGTAGATTGGAAGGTAGAGACCTTCAAGGCAAGGCTAATGGCCAAGGGTTATACCCAGAAAGAGGGGGTCGATTATGAAGAGACCTTCTCGCCAGTAGCCATGTCTAAGTCTATTAGGATTCTCTTATCCATTGCTGCCTATTTCGATTACGAAATTTGGCAAATGGATGTCAAGACTGCATTCTTTAATGGCAATCTTGATGAGAACATCTATATGATGCAACCAGAGGGATTCGTGTCTCCATATCAAGAGCAAAAGGTTTGCAAGCTGCAAAGGTCCATCTATGTGCTTAAGCAAGCATCTAGATCTTGGAACATTAGGTTTGATGATGTGATCAAAACCTATGGCTTCGAGCAAAATGTCGATGAGCCTTGTGTCTACAAGCGTATCATTGATAAGAAAGTAGTTTTCTTGGTCCTATACGTAGATGATATCCTACTCATTGGGAATGATGTGGGAGTATTATCTGATGTAAAGGGATGGCTGGCTAGCCAATTCCAAATGAAAATTTGGGATAGACGAGTTATGTTCTTGGAATCCAACTAATAAGGAATCGTAAGAACAAACTCGTAGCACTATCTCAGGCATCATATATCGACAAGATTCTTGTACGATTTTCGATACAAAACTCCAAGAAAGGTAATTTAACTTCCAGGCATGGAGTTCACTTGTCTAAGGAACAGTGTCCTAAGACACCTCAAGAAGTTGAGGATATGAGACGTGTACCTTATGCATCGGCAGTAGGTAGTCTCATGTATGTTATGTTATGCACTAGACTGGACATCTGCTATGCAGCGGGAGTAGTCATCAGATACCAGTCCAACCCAGGATTGGATCATTGGGTTGCTGTCAAGACAATTCTCAAGTATCTTCGGAGAACGAGAGACTATATGCTAGTGTATTCCGGGCAGAATTTGATCCCGTTAGGATACACGGATTCTGATTTTCAATCAGACAGAGATTCTAGGAAATCCATGTCTGGATCAGTATTCACCCTGGGTGGTGGAGCCATTGCGTGGAAAAGTATCAAGCAATCTTGCATTGCTGACTCCACCATGGAAGCCGAATATGTAGCCGCTTGTGAAGCTGCTAAAGAGGTTGTTTGGTTCCGTAAGTTCTTGAGTGATCTGGAAGTTGTTCCAGACCTAGATAAGCCCATCACACTTTATTGTGATAACAATGGTGCTGTGGCTAATTCCAAAGAACCAAGAAGCCACAAAAGAGGGAAGCATATAGAGAGAAAGTACCGTCTCATTAGAGAGATAGTGTAGAGAGGAGATGTGATCGTCACCAAGATAGCCTCACAAGACAATCATGCTGATCCATTTATGAAGACCTTACTGGCTAAAGTGTTTTCGGGTCACCTAAATGGTCTAGGGTTACGAGACATGCCTCACATGCTTTACTGCAATTGGGAGATTGTTGGGGTTTATGCCCTAAAGATGTAATTTGTAAATGGATTTATTAAATAAATAAAAGGAAAAGTTCAATACATTCTTGTTGTGTTGTTTATTATATAACTTGTGCATAAATTTAACATCAAAGATTGCCGGATGTAATCTTGAACTATGTATATGAGTGTCATATACAGATGGATACGGTAAGGGACATGCAATCTAAAGAGTCCATAGATAGCAAATAAAGTTGGGTACTTTATTTGTGGTTAATCTATAGTTGCGGTCCATTCGTAATGTACGATGATTCTATCCTGAATCATTCATATGGAGATATGAGAATGAAGGCACCTTGTATGATGTGATCATATAGGACTGGGCCATGATCTATATGAATCTCTCATCAAGATCCGTTTATCGATGAGATTCATATATATCAACTAATGATGGCTACATGTGGGTGATCTTAATCCTAAGTGACTTATCGACTCCTTCAGGTTAGATCGTGGTCTTTGATATACCATGGGTAAGGTCGGATGCAGTTCCCGATCAATATGCTCCGTATGTTGGGATTGCGACTTGGCTTATGGTTGGGAAGGTTTGTACACAATAGTGGAATCCACTCTTTCTTGTGAGAAGTAGATGGTAGTTCCCTAAAGGGTTGATTCGGGGCTTAGACAATATGAGCGCTCTCCTAATTCCTTATGGAAATAGGATTTATTGTTCATTATAGAATCAGCGGTGCTTAAAGGATATATGTAATTAGAGGGGTATAATGGATATTATGACCCAGCTCTAATTATGAACTACTGTGGAGGATCACACCATGTGTAATAGCTATATCGATGGATACCGAGTTGTATCGGTCTGTGTAAAAGCGTCTACAGTTGAGAAAGTACAGCTTCGGATTTTTAGTGGAATAACACCGGGGTTAATACTCAAGAAATATTAATTAAAGAGTTTAATTAATGATTTCGATGATTATTGAAGCATAAAATACTATGGATCCATTAGGTCCCCTTGCTAGCCCGATTGATTTAGGTAACAAGGGTCACGGTTAACTAATTGGATTGTCCAATTTATTATGTTACAAAAGTGACAAGTATATATTTGAGAATTAATTGAATAATGAGATTATTTAATTAATGAATGTTAATAGTTAAATTAATTCAATAATTAAATTATTTAATTATATTGATAATTATGAATTATTAATTAACTATTAATTGGAGGATGTTAGTTGATATATGGATTTAGATGAAGATAAAATAATATTTTACTAAATCATTTATCTAAGTATTTGAATTTAAGTTTAAATTTAAAATACTTATTATCACTTTTAATATATTAGATATATTTAAAAAGAATAATTAAAAGATATATATATCAATTATAACATAAGAGATTGTATTGGATATAAATTGATATGTACACATAAAACAATAGTCAAAAAAAGAGTTTATATAGAATATAAATACTTAATACATATATGATATATATTTGTAAGCAAGCAAGCGGTATTTAATTTGATATGGGACAGCTCGAGTGCGAGAAAAAGATATATATAAATTGTGAGCAACAGATATATATATAGATCTATTTTGTGATATAAGAAAGCTAGCAGTGCGTTGGCATTAAAGATATATTTTTGTGATATAAGAAAACAAGTAGTGCGTTGGCATTAAAGATATATATTGTGAGTGCAGAAGTGATATATATATATATATAAATTTGTGAAAAAGCGAGTGCAGCGATATATGTATATTTGTGGGCAGCAGCAGCGTGATATATATTGATATATCTATTTTGTTTCATGTTATATGTGTTTTTGAAACACATAAAATAAAGAGTTTCTTCAATTCTCTCTACATTCTTCGTTTAAATTTCTGAGACCGTGACGCGTCCACACGAGGTTACCAGTCCCGGGAGATAACGAGGAAGATCAAGTGGTTCAGACAGAAGCATAACGAAAAGTGAAGGAGCCTCCAAACGTTGGTAAGATTTTCTGCTTCTGATTTTTATTGATTACAATTTTCTTTGTATACATATTGTATGTATTGGTTCCGAAAAATAATTACGATCCAAAGTTCACTAGTCTCATATACAGATATGATCTGTATAAAAAAATTTAAAACCTAGTTCCGCTGTATGACCGGTGAACGGGGTTCCAACAGACCCGACATGGGATTTTAGAAATCTAAACTTATGATAACATATGAAAGACAAGCATGATAATAAGAACATGCAACAGAAGAAAATAAAAAGCTCGGGACCATTAATTCTGCAAAATTCCCGAATGGACAGAGAAGCTCGAAGGAGCGCGCCAGCCTAGCAAGGTCAATCGACCTTGGTAAAAAGGCAAACCCGATGCTCCTGACTCTGGAAAACCACTCGGGGCACCGTCGGGGAAAGAACCCGATGAGGTGCGCATCTGTGTTAAGCAATTTAAAAGCTTAACGATTCTGCGAACCCTTACACAGATAAAACTAGAAGACGTCCTCAGTAATCTGCATAAGGACTCGGAACATATGATCATGGTGAGCCTTGATGAAATGTTCGGGTAGCAACCGAGTATAAAACAAGCATAAATTTGCTTACCTATTTCGAGATGACTCGGTTAAAATCAACCAGTTTAATAAGATACTTGATGTTAAAAATTGTTTCAGATAACGAAACCAAGTTAAATAAGATACTCAATAAAGTTACTCGGGCAACAGAGCAAGCCAGTTTAATAAGATACCTGACACGAAAATGGAGTTAGCCAGTTTAATAAGATATTTGGCACATAATTAAATCAAGCTAGTTTAATGAGATACTTGGCGTTAGAATTATAAATTATTCAAGTAACAAAGACTAAGTTATGATACTCGGTGAAGTTACTCGGGCAATTAGCCAATTTAATAAGATACTTTGTACAGAAATAATCAGCCAATTTAAAAAGATACTTGGCGGGAAGAAATAAAATTAGCCGATAAAAAATTATTGGCAACAAATATGGAATTTTCATTAATTGAATAAAATTTTACAAGTATAGAATTTTTATACACCTACAGGGCTAAAGATTTGGAGTTTTTGCCTATACTCGGGTCAGGAACCATCTCATACTCACGGAGGAGACTCTAACTTGAAGGCCAAGCGATTGTGTCGACCAAGTCATCCATCCATTCGCTATAATCTGTTCCAGGGACCGGGCCTACATCAGGTGATGAACCATCCACACTAGACACCTGACTGGCGTAAAAGGTAGAGAGAGAGTGCTCTGATGGAACCTCTAAATGCATAGGATAAGGCTCATAGCCTCGGCTACGACAGTAAGCTCGTCATTCCTTCATTTGAGTTCTGAGAGACTCCAGGGACCCGGTCCTCGTGGTTCTTGATCGATAGCTCGCAGTTGGTTCGAGCCCTATCATTTACCCAATTTTTTACCTTAAAAAAAATCACCATCCGAGACCAGCCCCATCTGAAATTCTCGAAGGAGCAAGGCATCATAAGTTGGAGACCTTTTGAAGCGGTCAACCCCTTAGACCTCAAGTTCCAGCCTAGCCTCCATTGAGAGGGACTCAACTGTCAATGCTTCAAATCCTCTATTTTCTGCTCATAAGATGACTTGGCCCGATCAACCTCTTGTTCAGCTTTGAGCATTGACTCCTGGGTAGCAGATAGTAAATTTTGGAAGGACACAACCTTCTCTTCTGCCATAAAATCTCTCTCATCTGCCTCCATCTGCTTAGCCAAGCATTGATCAGCAAATTCTTGGGCAGAGCTCACCTCCCTTTGATAAGCCGCCTCAAACCGAGCACGGTTATCTTCACTCTCCTTCAGCTGAGCTTCAAGGCTCTTATTCGATCAACTTGATGTTGTTGCATCTGAACCGACTCAGCAAACTCGGCCACCACCTGTAAGGAAAATTGAGTTAAAAATCTAACAGGCATCAAGATAATGGTTGGGATAGAAACTTATGTAAGACGCGCTTTTGAAAATATTTTAAAGACGATCCGTTAGAGAACCACCCTTGAAACGGCTCCAATGGTCATCCCCAATGAAGGCCCGACAAGAAGACATTACCCTTAGCATATCCTGGGGAGTGGGATAAGAAGGGTCCCCCGAGGTCTCCGCCTTACATCTTTAACCTCAGTGGGCAAAGGTTCTTTATTCAGATTACCTGAAGTATCCACACCTCCCAAAGACTCCTCAGCCCAGACGCTCAGGGAAACTCGAGCCTTAGTATCATCATCACTTGATTCGATAAACGATACAACCCGAAGGACTTTAAGAAGATGAATGAGAGAGTCAGCCATATTCCTTTTCTCAGCCCGGGTACGATGGAAGCTGAGATCAGCCGTAGGATCTTCATGATCATCAACATCAAGGAAAGATTCAAAGAAACCAGGATCAAGATTTACTTGCTCATGTGAAGGTTCTCCGTCTCCATCTCTATCCCTGACAACAAACTGTTCAAAATAAAACTCATCAATCGGGGGCTTCAACACACCAGACACTTGGCCAAGACAATCTCCTTGCATACCTTCATTTTCAGGCAACTTCTGGGCATTGTCAGCAGGGCCACTCGAACAATCAGATTCCCCTATGGTCGACTGAATGACATCCTCAGGAACATACTCAGGTATCTTCTCGTCAGCCTAATCAGACTCTTCATCTGATTCAGGCCGAGCAATGCCTTCTTTGCTTTGGCGAGAAGCTTCTTTTTGGCTCGCTTGAAGGATCGACTTCACCCGGCGAGCTTGAACATCGCAAACGATGTCCGAGTCATACAAGAACCAAGTTAGACAGTAATATAGAGGTGAAAATAGAAACAAAAAAGGACCATACTTACATCGCCTGCGATAGCCTGAAATATGGTTAAAGAAGCCAAGCTCTATCATGTTGCTCTCATTAAAAAAATAAGACTTGCTTCTCTTTTATAGAGTACGTAATGCCGCCCGAGCAAGGCTGGTCAACTCAGCGTCAGTAAAAATGAGTTTCTTCTTGTTCCATTTGTCAGAGGAACAGAAAAAAAGGGGAACCTTCAGTACCACCCGATTCTCCCCGGTCGAGAGAGTAACTTCAAGTCCCAAGTTCCCTCCGGCAAAGAACCAATTATTCTTCCAATGCTTGTTCGACGAAGGAAATCCCCACACGAAGCCTCTCTTTTTTTGCATCAGAAGAGGTTTCAACTCCTTGGTTCACCTTTGTCCCCTCAGGGACCCAGCAATCTGGTGGATTGGACATGAGAAAATAAGTTCATGTCCGACCAGATTGCCTTAGTGTATAGAAGTGCCTGATTTCACTCGGGGAAGGTGGCGACAGGTTCATCCGGCTCCACATTTGCCACATGCACATTAAAATATTATAGCTATTCGGGGCAAGTTGGGCTGGAGCGATCCCTGTTTCGGCCCGAAACCAAGCAATAAAAGGCTGGAAAGGAAAAGTCACACCACAGCAGATCATGGACCCATAAATCGCCACCATATCCTGAAGAGGGTTCCACGCGACTCTATCACCAGCAGGAGACATTATAACCGAGTAGTCTAAGCCAAATCGAGCGTGATACTTCACGATCTCATCTTCCCCGACCACATTCGACTCGGCATCATATCCACTCGGGCGATCAAGAGAAAAGGGGATACGTGATGCACTATGCTCCTCCTCAACATCCTTTTCGTCAATTATTTGTCTTCTGATTAGAACGTTGCCCGAGCCATGTTTATGGACTTCATGTTTACTCTGATGCTTTCCCATTATGGATCGCAGAGGATCCCTGTGATCAGAAACGACAGATTCAGAACTTGAAGAAGATTTAGAACTGGATGATTCAGATTTTGAACTTAAACGAACGATAGGGTAAAGCCCAGAAACGTTAACACCTAAAAAAAGAGGCTCATCAGGAGGGATTTCCCTTAACAGTCTACGAACACAAGAAACTAACTGAAAATCTTCAAGCTCAAGTGCTTCGAAAGCTATAGCAAAAAGGCGATGTCATGAAACATGATCCATCAAAACTAACCATAAGAATAAAGGAACCTGCTGTAAAAACTTCAACGGAGAGTTGAGGTAAATTTCTGCGCAAGAAAATCTGGGTTGAATAGCTCTAGGTTGAGTGTTTGTTTCTGTAGAAATAAACTAGAGCAACCCCTTTCATTAGAGCATTTAAAGGGACAATGACACGAAACCTAGGGTCTCAAAAACGGGAAAAAATTGAAAAGACAGATTTGATGACATAGGTGGTGCATCAGGAGACGCACAGGTCGTTTCTCATAAATGATATTAAGCAATAAAGCGATGGAAGACACTTGTCAACAAAAGAACTGACCAAGGCCGTCAAGACTCCAAAACCTCGCAAACATTAAGATTTCGCGTGAAGGGACAAATCGAATTACATGATCACCGTTAAGACACGTCATTTTTACAAGACATTTACTCTGGTATTAATGAGGCAAAAAAGATTAAAAGGTTGATTAAGATACTTTCGCCATAAATAAATTCCTACTCGGCAAAAATATTTTAAGGGGGTATTGTTTTATGTATATTTTGTCAAAAATACACGTCATTGACAGGGTGGATAATCCCTTAAAATTGCCAGGTAGATATCCCACTAGACATCCAGAAAATATCCTTCCAGACACCACTAAGGAATATGAATCCGAGTAAGCGTGAATACAAGTATTTAGCAGACTTGCTCGGGACCAGGTGACGTCATGCTCTACTCAGGACAAAAATGAGAATAAAGAAGTCAGGTACATAACTCACATAAACCAAGAGTCATACTAAATACACAAAGATATCCACGTCAAGAAGAATTTCTAGAATAATAAAATACCAAACATGAAACAGGTTTCAGGTCAGGCAACAACTTTATTTCTTCAAGAAGACTGCACATTTATAAGGAAATAAGTCTTAAATGGACTATATCACCAGAATCTCATTCGATTTGGTCTTCGAAATAAGAAGATAAAGACTCCAACAAGCAACCAATTATAAATACATACGAAGTTTTTTATTACTTGTATAATAAGGATTAGGGTTATATGCATGTATAAATAGACCCATAATCTTGTCATTAAAACACACAGAAACACGAGCAGAGAGAGAAAAAGGAGATCGAGTGGTGTAATTCTTATTTCAATAGTGGATTTTGGCTTGGTTGTTTATTCAACCACCCGTGGACGTTTCTCCGATCACTGGAGTTTTACCACGTAAACTCATGTCTAACTCGTTTCATATTACATTCTCTTTCTCTTTCTCTTTCTCTTTGACAGGTCACAATTCAACCCAACCTTGTTGACTTTCTCACCTATCGAGAAAACGACGTCAACAAATCTCAAACATCAATAGCACAACACAAACTTCATCAATCTTCATTTGGAGAAACAAAAAAAATAGAAAAATAATAAGAAGAAAAAAAAATCTAGAGACACACTGTCGAATCCGTGACAAACAAAGCCAAACCTGTGAAAAACACCACTGAATCAGTAACAAGCGAAGCTAAATCCGAATTAACTTGGGGAGATTCGGTCAGGCGGTCTCAGAAATCAGCAGTGCAAATGATGAAGTGATAATTGCTCCAATCATAAACAACTTACATAATGGACGAATGTCTTTTGATCTGAGAAGAGCCCGTTTAACCAAATATGCAGACATGATGGACATGGTTGGAGGATACGCGTTGGAAGAGTTAGTGATAGGAGGTTACTACATGTATGGAGGGAGGCCTGAACACATAATTTTTGGGTTTCAACATAAATGGTGTTATTACAGAGATTTTGTTTCCAACTGTTAAATTTTGGCTCGTATTCTCAAGTGAATCCAATGTGAACCAAACGGGACTTAACTGATGTGAAACTTTCTGGAGATGTGGGAACAAGTTTGAAAATTGGAATGGTGTTGTTTGAGGGAGGTTGAAGACTAGAAGAACTCAAGAAATGAAGAACATGGTGCATTCTAGGTAACTTGCAACTGTTTAGGAAACGGGTGTGCAACCGTGACCCGAATCGTAGTCAATCATAAGCATAGGTGAAACGGCAAATCTTCGGTGGAAAAGGAAAGTGTTCTTTTGAGAAGTTCTTATGCTTGAAGGAGAAAAAAATCTCCTTAACAAGAAGACTTGTCATAAATAAGAAATAGTATTTATATGGAACAAATAATTCTTGTACGTTTAAGAGTAGGATTTCCTTTTATCTTAAACTTCCTGTAACTAGTATAAATTGACGTTGTAATTAGATTATTTTGTATGGAGTAAAATAAACACCATGTAACATCAGAGAGTAGTAAGATCCGGGTAAGAGACCCAAGGGAATATTTAGGGAGGGATCTATAGGAATATTTGGGAAGGGATCTAAGGGAATATCAGTGGCTCAAGTTTGAGATCCATATGTGATATTTAGGGGAGACCTAGAGATATTGGGGGGTTTCTTGGTGAGGATCTTATGAGCGTTGTGAGAGTGGTTTGTGTTGAGGTGTGAGAGAAAATCCTGGAGTATATGGTTATAATAATTTATCATATAATGGAATTTTCTCTGTCGTCCTAACGGCTCGTGTTTTTTTTACCCAATTTGGGTTTTCCACTTATAACTTGTGTTGTGATTGGTTTATTTTCTCTCATCTATTTTTATGCTATAAAGGTTATTAATTTCTATGAGTTATGAGCGTATATTAGGCATGAAGATTCCATGATCATCGGTTCAAAATCCCCAACAACTGGTATCAGAGCCTTGGTCAGCGATGACTGTTTCAAGTCATTATAGAATGACGTATGGAGGACTTGGTAGCTATGGTTAGGCAATGACGTTTTTTCAAGTCTTTATAGGAGATCGTATAGAGGACTTGGTGGTATTGGGATGATGATTCATGGTTGCCTAGTATGGTTTAGCAAAGGAGATACGTCTTGAAAGCGTTTTCGAACTCGGTAAGGTTTGATGAAAAGAAAAATAAAGATGGAGGAGATTTCTTTTTTGGCTTGTGATGGCAGGTACAAGTCATAGAGATCCAATCTGAGTTACACAAGACGTTAATTAAATATTAAAAAAATTGAATGCTCGAAGTCTCTGATGGTGGTGTGAGGCTTATCCGGTAAAGCATTCTCAGTTCTAGTAGCAAGTCTTTCACCATGTATGTGACGCTAGGACGAAAGGTCTTTCACAGGGTTGGGTAATGTAAGGACATGTTTATCCTTTTGGCAGTTTTCCTCACTGGCCATGGAAGATGATATGTTGTTGCTAGTGGTCCATAATTGTGCAAAAAACATTGATCAGAAAGTGATGCTAGGTGTATAGTGGACAAGGATGTTGATAGCTGACGAACTCCCTAGTAATCTGACGTGAGGAGTTGTACCATAATTTTAGCAGGTTATTTTCGACATGGTGCCGGAACAATGAACAAAAAAAGAAAAAAGAAAAAGAAAAAAGAAATCTAAGGATGGTTCGTTCATATGTGGTTATACCTTGTGGTAGGGTATGTTGATTCTCAGTGTTGAGAGTCGTGGATGTGGACAAAGGTCTTGAGAATTCAAGGTAAATGGGAGAATTGTTTAGTTTTGACTCATATTCTGAAGTGAACCCAATGTAAACCAAACGAGACTTAACTAATATGAAACTTCCTAGAGACGTCGGAAAAATGTTTAGGAGTTGGAATGGTGTTGTTTAAGGGAGGTTGAAGACTAGAAGAACTCAAGAAATGAAGAAAGTGGTGCATTCTAGGTGACTTGCAACGATTTAGGAAGCGAGTGCGCAACCGTGACCCGAATCGCGGTCAATCATAAGCATGCATGAAATGGGAAATCTTCAACGGAAAATGAAAGTGTTCATTTGGGAAGTTTTTGCATGTGAAGGAAAAATATTTCTCCTTAATAAGAAGACTTGTCATAAAAAGGAAATAGTATTTATGTGTAACAAGTTATTCTTGTACGTTTAGGAGTAAGATTTCCCTTTATTGTAAACTCTCTGTAACTAGTATAAATAGACCTTATAATTAGGTTATTATGTATGGGGTAAAATAAACACCATGTAATATCAGAGAGTAGTAAGATCCGGATAAGAGACCCATGGGAATATCCGAGAAGGGATCTATAGGAATATCAGTGGATCAAGTTAGAGATCTGATTGAAACGAACTATATACCTATTTGAGGTCCCCCATTACCTAGATTTTGTTCTTTTTCAAGCATATTTTGGTATTTAATGTGTTTGTAATCCTTTTGTAGGTACATGTTTCCTACAGAAGGTATTTGAGCTTAATTGAAGAGTTTTGGAAGTTAGATGTGCTAAAATGGAAATGGGTTGTGCAGAACACCTATATTATGGGGACCATATCTCTCTCCTTATATTGAATCACATCTTCCATTACCACTTTTCAGAAAGCCCCGGATATCTTCTTTCCAACGCACTTTACGGATTACAATTTCGAGTTTTCTAGAGGAAGTTATGGTCATTTCTATAACAGTTCACACTGTTGGAAAATATTGACAAAGCAAAGAATCAAGAGGTGGCGCTGGTGTGTCGCCACTTGCCAGCGCCAATCACCAACGAATCAACATTAGTAGGTCGGTGCTAGTGTGTTGCTAGTCAACCAGCGCACATGCCTAGATTTTCCATTTTCAGCCCGTTTTTTAGGGGGCAATCTTGCCTTTTCACACCCAATTATTCCCCTAACCTCTCAACACTATATATACCCTCTTTTCTCCTCATTCTTGAGACTTCTCTTCCCCATCTCTCCCCCCAAACACA
The DNA here is from genome assembly GCA_032871835.1 of Dipteronia dyeriana. NCBI lineage: Eukaryota > Viridiplantae > Streptophyta > Magnoliopsida > Sapindales > Sapindaceae > Dipteronia > Dipteronia dyeriana. The sequence continues at coordinate 92,285,849 of CM065299.1, read as the reverse complement.
GCCCCCACACCCCAAAACCGAATCTCTCTCCATTTTCTTCATCTCTTCCATATTCTTCACCAAATAAGTGAGTGATTCAAGCTCCCATGACGGTTTTCCTCCATGGAAGCTCACCATACACCTCCACCACCCCTTTATACACATCATCCACCAAATTGAGAGTAGATTTCAAGAATATAGGAGAGGTCTTTGACCAAAAATGAGCCAAGCATGGAAAAGAGCTCTATGAGTAGTTTTCTCCAAGGGTTGTTTCTATTTACTCATTCTCTTTGTATTTTTTTCTTTTCTTAATTGTGTATCACGAATTTGGGAATTTGTAAACCTTTCACATGTGCTATATATGTATTTTTGTACTTAAATTCATTTGGGTTTTGTTTTGCTCTTGGAATTATATGTTTTAATGCTCTTATTATGATATGTATGTGTATGAATGGCTTGAAATTGATATGTATGCATGATTGGTGAAACAAATATTATGGTGTGTTTAAGCTTAATCTAGATGGGGGTGAATAGATTTTAATCAAAAAATTTACCCAATTTTCGTTAATGGCCAATTTAGACAAAAATACCCCTAACTAGTCATAATAATATCACAAGTGTAAAAAGTGCGGAACAATAAAAGACACTTGAGATATACGTGGAAACCCTCCAACTGGAAAAATCACGGGCTGTTAAGTGAGCCACACTAGAACCTCGAATCCACTAATGATAATGGTGTTACAACCTAATCCCGTTAAATAACCCACAACCACTACCTAATCCCGGTATGAGTGAACCTAGTCCAATTTGATTATGCTTGAAGCAACCTACTCTCGAAAGCAACCCAAGACTTACTTTTCAATGAAGAGATTAAATGACCTATGTGAATATATGAAGATATTCAAAGAACAAACAAGGCTATGGAACCTTAGATGCTTATCTAGGATGATGAGATGGCATATAAAACAATCCTAAATATCAAGAGCTAAATGACATGTTCATAAAGCTTAGCTAACATAGATCAAACAATCCTTTGAAGCTATCACAATACAACACTCAATCATTTCATCACAAACAATTTCTATTTGTATCTAGATTATATTCTAAGAGCATACAAATCATAAAAGAGATGGCTTGGTAAGGAAAACACTTAACTTATATGAAGATAGTGAGAGGCTTACCAAACAAGATGTGATGATGCTTAGCCATGTATGGATGCACTCTAAATAGACTTAGATGATGCAAGATGATGTTTTTAAGATCATAGTAAAAGCTTTGAGTGTATAAAGGTGAGTTCTTGGAAGATTTTTCTCTTGAAGGATGTTCTAAGAGAAAAGAATGAAAAATGGAACTCTTGAAATGACCTGAATATGAAAGACATATTTATATGGGTTAACAATGAAGTGTTGTCGTTTTAATAAAATCTGCCAGATCAGCGAAATGTGCGGGTTGTGTGTGGGTCTGGACCCGTGCAGTGACTCGTGCATACTCACGATATGCCGCACAAATGCCCACGCATTGGCCTCAACCAAAGAGATGAAAATTTCACCCTAGTGAAATGCGCGGGACTGAGCGGGTCCAGACCTCCGCAAGTGTCAGCGTATTGACCTGACACCGAGAGATTGAAATTCTCAATCGTCTCACTGAACGGGTAGGGGTCCACGCGCTTTTCCCTATTATGGATTTTTACATCTTGAAAAAATCCACCACACCAAAACACACAATGAAAGCAAGGTAAAACAATGTTGCACATAAGCATACCAAGTCAAATATAACAATTCAAATGCTAGAAGAAGGTGTGTGTGTGTGTGTGTGTGTGTGTGTGTGTAAGAGCAACACATAATGCATGTCATTTCAAATGCAAAGATGTGATCAAAATAAACATGCAATAAGAGTTATCAAATAATGAAAGCACACATATAAACACACAACATATATTAACAAGAATTATGCATGAGATGTGAGTGTGTACAACTATCTCTTCGAAGCAAGCAAGAACTTAGAATTTTACCTTTGGTGCTTCTTCTCTTGAGGTCTTGAGAGTCTAAGCTACTCTTATATAAAAACCCCAACATGTGGATTGTTCACGAAATAAGCAATCAATAAATGAGGACTTTACAATCTCCCCAATTGGTTATTTCGTGACAAAACCACCACTCACATTGATCCTCAGAAAGATTAAATAAAGCACAGGAAGATATTCTACATTACTAAAAGACATAAAAAAAACTTCAATTCTTCTCAATCTTCAATCTCTTGTAGAATTATCAACCCTACACACAAAACAAAAATAAATACACTTTCCAAACAAAGTGTATGTGAGATGATCAATTGAAAATAAAAAGCATTTGCATTTCGGAAAATAAGGACAGCATCATACAATGTATGTGAATGCAATGTATGTGAATGCAATGATCCCCCTTAAAGGATTACTCCCAAAGGGTTACTCCTCCTAAATGTAATCTCCCTAACATGACAACATGACATGTACTACTCCCCCTTACCAAGTTCCCCCTTAAACCATATGCTACTCCCCCTTTTTGTCATGATATAGGCAATGGAGTAGTCCCTAACCGGGTCACTCAAGGCAAAGAGAGAAAGGAGCATACAAGATATATGCATAATCATATATATAATATTTATGCAACTCAATTAATAGGAGAGAAATAAGGAGATTTATTTTAAGAGAATGTGTGAATCAAAAATGCTTTGCATACAAGACATGTTGCATTCAAGTCCAAAATAATGGTATTTGTCAAAGCAAATAACAAAGGTTTCCAATAGACTTCAAACCAATTTCATCATTTGTCATGAGAGAAGCAAGGATATAGAGTTTTCAAATGTGTCAAGTTTTAAGAGCACTATATCCAAGTTTATAAGTAAAACATGGCATGAGCGACTTTGCACCCTATTTGATTTTTCCAGGTAAGATACCCGTATGATAGTAGCCATATTCAACTAATAAAGAAAGAGAGACAATGATTAGCCATTTGAGTCTCACTAGCATTTTCACACAATGTTTTGCATTTAACAAATTATGCAAATATCAATTCATGCTATTTCATTTTTCATTTGCATGTCATTAAAGAATCATCATGTCATGGAGATAACTATAGGCCATTCAACATGTACTTTCTATGTAGATATCCTAGTCCAAAAATGCTTTGTTAACCGAAAATTCGCTTAGGGTGAGAATTATAGCTAACACCCTCAAGACCACTACCACGAAGATGGTAGCCGGGGTTAGTACCTTTGGTACCTTGGTGATCTTGTATGAATATGAAAGAAGATGAAACAGTAGGTATGAGACAAGCCATCCCGCCCGTCAGGCTTCATGCTTATGGAGTAGATCTAGGGAGTTTGAGGTTCCCTTACTGGTGCGAAGGGGGTGATCTTGGACCTTGTTCCCTGGTCCTGATCCTCGGTTAGGGTCGGAACCTATCCCGGTACCTGGAGCTCGGATCTGGAGCCCAATTCCTTCCTGTAGTTTCTTGACCTAGATAGCAAGTAAGGAGGGGGGGCTTATCTAGCTCCAGTGTCGGAAAGCTTGATTTCTTCCATAGAGAGGATACGGAAGAGCTCATCGACTCCCTTCAAGCTGGTCTGGGTGGTTTCTCCCCAACTTGATATGCGACTTTGGCATGTAAATGGGAGGATAAGGGTGCTAGGTCCAACGAGGTAGGAATCTAGCTTGTACACATATATACATGCATAATACATGAGACAAATAAGAGAAATACCAGTCTTATATTGATGGAGGTGGACTGACCAATGGGGAAAAAGTATCACGAGTGATCACATGCTGAAAAACCCCGAGGCAGTATCCAAATGAAGGAGGAATATCCTTCCTTGTATATATATATATATATATATATCATGCGATGCTCCGAGGAGCTTACAAAGATGTCGAAGTAGTACAACGTATATGCTCTGGAGAGCTTACAACAATGAGTGTTTACAGATACCGGTATTTTCCTGGTAAGGGTACAAAAACAATGATGATATAGAGAGAACTTTAAACGAAGCATGTAAACATGCCTAGGGCTGGTCGTTTTTGGGATTAGAAATGATATGGGTGATCTCAACTGTATGTTATGAGATCTCAGATGTCTGTTATCGATGCTATTACAGATGTATTTATACATGGTGTAACTACCTTGGCGTGCAAGTCCATGACTCTTGAATTGTTCTTCTTTGCTTTTTTGAACACAATTCTTCATTTAATGTAGTTGATCGGATTGTAGCTAATATCTTAGAGAATATGTGTTTGTTTCCTCTTCGGACTCTTTTTTCCTTGATAAGCGGGATTTTCTGTTGTAGTTGACCCTAAAGAATCGGATATGGAGGATATCTTGGAGGTAAAGGTATTTGTTTCCTATTTGGATTCTTTCATGAATGGTGGCCATTAAAGAGTTAATATCCTCTTATTTATGGAGTTGATCATGTCTTTAATAGTGTTGACAACCTCTGTTAAATCATTAATAGGGTTGACTACCTCCATCAATGTGGTTGACCCAATTAATGGTACTTTAAATGTCATGAATGTCAACCCTCTCTTTCTACGTTGTCGGAAGGAGAGCTCTAGTTCTACATGTCACTTTGGAGAGGTACTTCATGGAGGTTACCTGAGGTGACACTTGATATTTCTTGAGAGTGAGGTACCCTAGGATCTAGTACACAGGTGGGGTCCCCTAGGGACCTCTCAATTGTCACGGAGCTAGATCGATCTTGCTGGTCTTCCTATGGAGCTTGTGCTAACCATTTTAGGGGAAAAATATCCCATAAGGTTCCAACCTTATAGCTGGGAGCTTGGTTTAGCTACTTCGAGCTTTATCATAGAGCTCAACCTAATTATGCAGGATTCCTGGCGGGATAGTGGGCTTTAATTGGAGAGCCTGAATGCACGCAAGGTGTTGAGAAGGTATTGATTACCTCGCCTTGCTTCTGTGGGGTCATAAGGTACCTCAACCTAAAGGACCTCGATACCTCGCTAGTTTTTTGGCATATTTAGCTTGGGATATGAAGATCCCATCATCCATTTGCTTAATTTGTAAACCTAAAAAGAAACTTAGCTCACCAACAAGGCTCATTTCAAACTCATGAGACATGACATCAACAAATTGTTGGACTTTGGTGTTGTTGGTGGAGCCAAAAACTATATCATTAACATAGATTTGAGCTATAAATATCTCATCTTTGTCTTTCTGATGAATAGAGTTTTGTCAGCACTACCCCTTGTATAGCCATTGTCAACAAGAAATTGAGTGAGGCGCTCGTACCAAGCCCTCGATGCTTGTTTCAACCCATATAAAGCTTTCTTGAGGTGATATACATGATTGGGATGGTAAGGATCCACAAACCCCTTGGGTTGCTCAACTAAAACTTCCTCTTACAAGAAGCTATTGAGGAAGACACTCTTAACATCCATTTGATGCAACTTGAACTTGCGCAAATAAGAGATGGATAAAAGAAGCATAATGGACTCTAACTGAGCAACAAGAGCAAATGTCTCCTCAAAGTCAATATCCTCAATTTGAGAGTACCATTGTGCTACAAGCCTAGCCTTGTTTCGCACAATGTTGCCATCCTTATCGGATTTGTTCCTATAAACCCACTTGGTGCCTATCACATTAGTGTTCTTAGGTCTAGGAACTAGAGTCCAAACCTTATTCCTTTTGAATTGGTTAAGCTCTTCTTACAAAGCAAGAATCCCAAATTCATCCTTTAAGGCTTCATCAACCTTCTTGGGTTTTATTTGAAAGGTGTGGCAAGTGTAGCTAATTAGATTAGCCATTTGACGCCTAGTCTTAACACCCTCATTAACTTCTCCACTGATATCATCTTTATCATGGAGTTTCTTAACCCATGGAGCGGGTTCATTAGAGTTCAAGTGAGGAACTCTATTAATAGGTTGTGTGATATCATTATCAAAATTAGATTTTCCACCATTAGGAGTCTCCATAACCTTTTTCAAGGGAGAGTCTTCAACTATATCTACCTCCTCCTCATGGTCATTATACTTGAGCCTTGTATCATCAATGACAACATTATACGATTTCATGACGGTTCGAGTCTTCTAATTGAAAACTCTATAGGCTCTACTATTCAAGGCACGACCAATAAAAATACCCTCATCACTCTTAGCATCAAATTTGCCAAGTTGATCTCGGTCATTTAAAATGTAGCATTTGCTTCAAAAGGTGTGAAAGTAGCTTAAAATTTGGCTTTATACCCTTTCATAACTCATAGGAGGTTTGCCTAGTGTAGGGATTTAGAAAGACTCTATTTCCTATATAGCACGCCGTATTGACGGCTTCGGCCCAAAGGTTCTTAGGGACATTGTTGCTAAGCAATATCACCTGGGTCATCTCTTGAAGGACTCTATTATTCCTCTCAACAACTTCATTTTATTGAGGTGTCCTAGGAGCCGAAAACTCATGAGAAATGCCTAGACTATTGCAATAGTTTTCAAAATGGGCATTCTCAAACTCCTTCCCATGGTCACTCCTAATCCGTTTAATGCTTGTAATGTTTGAGTTCATTTCATTTTGAATTTTAGTACAAAGCATTTTAAACTTGTCGAAAGTTTCGGATTTTTCTCTAAGAAAATAAGTCCATGTGTACCTAGAGAAATCATTTACACAAAAAAAATGTATCTCTTTCAACCTAAACTCTCAGTTTGCATGGGACCTATAAGATCCATGTGAAGAAGCTCTAGATGCTCATTGGTAGAGAGATACTTGCCCTTTTTATGCATGCTCTTGGTTTGTTTCCCTTGTTGGCAAGGTCTACACACACCATTTCCTTTCTTCCCAAGCTTGGGTAGGCCTCGCACAACATTGAACTTATCTAAGATTTGTAAATCCTGATAGTTCATGTAGCCAAGTTTTTCATGCCACAACTCAATTTGCTCATCCTTTGACACATTGCAAGAGATTACTCTAGCTTCAATACAATATCAATTGTTGCTAGATCTCATGCCTTTTAACAAGGTTTGTCCATTGGGCAATAGAATAGAGCAATCATTTTTGCAAAACAAGACGGAAAATCTTTCATCACTAAGATGTGAAATGCTTATTAAATTGCTTTAAGGCCATCAACATACAGAGCATTGGACAAGGAGGGTAATTCGGGAATTGAAATGGCTCATTTCCCTTTAACTTTCTTCTTGGATCCATCACCAAAGGTGAGATTACCTTCATCCTCCATGATAAGAGTCTCAAAGAAACTCTTATCACCCGTCATGTGCCTAGAGCACCCATTATCCAAATACCAAAGATTAGAAGAATTGGCTTTCAAGGCAATTTGTGCAACATGTCAAAAGTGTTCATCTCTTCTAATCCATCTAGGTGAAACATTTTCTTTCCTAGTGGTCAATGGTACTTAGGCTCTAGATGTCCTAGGATCATGCAAAAGTGTTTCATTTTTCCTAGTGACATGCATATTGGCTTTAGCCTTTTTCTTCTCTATCATGCTTTCAATTCTACATAATTTAATATATCTAAAGTAATTTGGTCTAATATGACCATCAATACCACAAAAATGACATGTAGGAATGAAGTTAAGAATCATTCCATAACCTTGAGGATGCATTTGAGCCTTCCCATGTCTTTGTGGTTGTCTTGGTTGATATTGAGGATCTCTCTTTATTTGTTGTTGAACATGACTTGATTGCTTCCTTGGTTGAGCTTGCATGATAGGTTTCTTCTCTTTATGAGCTTTCGGTTAAGGAAGTTAGCTTGAGGAGTTCTTGTAGGATGAGCTTAAGGTAGGCTTCTTGGTGCCACCTTCACTTGAGCACTTCTTGAACACTCTCATAGGTCAAGTTTCTTCCTAGGTGATTGAAGAGGAGAAGACTCATTGAGATTCATGCTCTTGATAAATATGGTCTTGCTTGGAGTAGAGGACATCTTGTCATCTTCAAACCCAAGCCTCTTCTTGTCACTAGGCCTCTTTCCAACATCTAACGTGTGGTCAAGTTTTTTAATGCTAGAGTTCATCTTGGCCATCAACTCTCTAGCATCTTCAAGCTCTTTCTTCAACTCTTCTTCACTCTTCTTAGATAAGTATAACTCCTTTCTTAGCTTATCTTCACTCTTCATGGTTCTCACCAATTCTTCACTTAGTTGGTCAACTGGAGTTGAGAGCTCTAGGTTTTCTTCTTTTAATCTCCTAATCTCTTCCTTGTTCTTTAACCTTTAACTCTCAAACTTGACCATATAGTCTTTGAGATCCATTCTATCCACACTTCTATTTATGGATTGAAATGAAGATCTATCATCACTTGACTCATTTTCCTCTTCTTCACTAGAATCTTTGCTCTTGTGAGAATATGCAAAGGCTATGAAGTTAGCCATGAGTTCTTCATCCTCCGAAGACTCATCTCCTTCATCAAAGTTATCACTTCCACTCCATGTGGCGGCCATCACTTTTCCCTTTTTCTTGACATTGTGATTAGCACATTCGGGGGCAAAATGACCTATCCCACCACAATTTGACAGACATGTCGTTACAATGTCGTCAAAATATAAATATTTAAGTTCTATCTCGCAAGCGTACGAGTCACAGAGACTAGCACAGTGGCAAGCAAGGATCGTTCCACGGGGAGGTGGGATTCACCGACAGTCTCTAGTTCTAGCTATTATTACAACACTCTGAGCGGACTCTTGTGTTGCATATGCGAAAGAATATGTTGAAAAGTAAATGCTAAACTAACCTAACAAACTACAGAAATAAACAATATGTATAATGATAGGATAAAATTGAGTGATATGGAATGTAAATGGTTACACTAAGCAAATGACTTCATCATAGCAATCACACAATTTCATATAACATGCATAGTCCATGATGAATGCCATGCTCACTTAATCCTTGGCAATTACCATCACTCCAACAACAATCCGAAATGCACCAACAACCTATCTCTCGATGATTGCCCGAACTGCACTTGGTTCATTAATAACAATAAGACACATGTAGCGATAATACGTGCAAAGCGGCGCACAGGCTCTACACGTAGTGGCCAATCTACTAAATGCACGTTGAGTGCTTCACCTCTCAGTCCATCACATAAAACCTAGGTTCAATGAAGGGGTGGCAAACCACTCAAGGCTTTAAGCATTTCGAAGGGCCACTCAACCAATAACAAGCATATGCAACGAAATAGGCAACAATACTAGGTTTATATCAAATTTCTAATGAATGAAAGTACATATCGAAAAAGAGACAAAGATACAAGGAAAGAAATACAAAATAGATAGAAAGGAAACCCATCATCCGTAACCGGGAATCAAACATCGGGTATTCTCGGGTGTCAATCCAAGATGTCCTTACCACTGGACGACTACGGCGTTCTCCAATCTCATGAATGCATAACCCCCTCAACAAGAGAGAGCTCTCTCTTAATCTCTCTAGACTCCCTAAGATGGATGAATACGAATGGAAAATATGCTCACCTAACACTAATGTGCATCAATATAATTGATAAGACATTAAGTACATTCAATAAGAATTAAGGGTTCATCCTCTTGATTTGGGAATTATCCCTAAACCAATTCACCACCCAATCCGGCCAATGAAGGGAAATTGTATCCCAAAAGGACCCATTAAGTGCAAGGAAATGAACCAAAGCCAATTTAGCACATAAATGCATTAACTAGCCATTTCCACTCTTTGGGGGAAAAAATCCCCAATCACTCAAATCAATCAATACATGGCATTTTGGTCATCTATTAACATACAAACAATCATGGGAATCTAAATTAATCTACTCCTACATTAAATTATACTACTCCTAATCTCAATCATGCATACATATCAATTTCACTATTAACATACAAACAATCATGGGAATCTAAATTAATCTACTCCTACATTAAATTATACTACTCCTAATCTCAATCATGCATACATATCAATTTCAAGTCATTCATACACATGCATATCATAATAAGAGCATTAAAACATATAATTCCAATAGCAAAACAAAACCCAATTGAATTTAAGTACAAAAATACATATATAGTACATGCGAAAGGTTTACAAATTCCCAAATTCGTGATACACAATTAAAAAAAACAAGAAATACAAAGAGAATGAGTAAATAGAAACAACCCTTAGAGAAAATTACTCATAGAGCTATTTTCCATGCTTGGCTCATTTTTGGTCAAAGACCTCTCCTATATCCTTGCAATCTACTCTCAATTGGGTGGATTACGTGTATAAAGGGGTGGTAGAGGTGTATGGTGAGCTCCCATGGAGGAAAAACCTCCATGGGAGCTTGAATCACTCACTTATTTGGTGAAGAATATGGAAGAGATGAAGAAGATAGAGAGAGGTTCGGTATTGGGGTGTGGGGGTTGTATTTGGGGGGAGAGATGGGGAAGAGAAGTCTCAATAATTAGGAGAAAATAGAGTATTTATGGTGTTGAGAGTTTAGGGCAAGAATTGGGTGTGAAAAGACAAGATTGTCCCCTCAAAAACAGGCTAAAAATGGCAAATCCGGCACGTGCGCTGGTGAGGGTACGCTGGTTGACCAGCAACACACCAGTGCCGACCTACTGATGTTGATTCGCTGGTGATTGGCACTGGTTGAGTGGCGACACACTAGTGCCACCTCTTAATTCTTTGCTTCGTCAGTATTTTCCAACAGCGTGCATTGTTACAGAAATGACCATAACTTCCTCTAGAAAACCTGGAATCGCAATCTGTAAAGTGCGTTGGAAAGAAAACATTCAGGGATTTCTAAAAAGTGGTAATGGAAAATGTGGTTCAGTCTAAGGTTAAAGATATGGTCCCCATAATTTAGGTATTTTGCACAGTCCATTTCCATTTCAGCCCATCTAACATCCAGAACTCTTCAATTATGTGCCGACCTACTGATGTTGATTCGCTGGTGATTGGCACTGGTTGAGTGGCGACACACTAGTGCCACCTCTTAATTCTTTGCTTCGTCAGTATTTTCCAACAGCGTGCATTGTTACAGAAATGACCATAACTTCCTCTAGAAAACCTGGAATCACAATCTGCAAAGTGCGTTGGAAAGAAAACATTCAGGGATTTCTAAAAAGTGGTAATGGAAAATGTGGTTCAGTCTAAGGTTAAAGATATGGTCCCCATAATTTAGGTATTTTGCACAGTCCATTTCCATTTCAGCCCATCTAACATCCAGAGCTCTTCAATTAAGCTCAAATACCTTCCGTAGGGAACATGTACCTACTCAAGGCTTACAAACACATTAAATACCAAAATTTGCTTGAAAACGAGAACAAAAGCTAGGTAATGGGGACCTCAAATAGGTATATAAATCGTTCCGATCAAGATCTGTGGGTGATATTCAGGGGAGATCTAGGGGATATTGAGGGGTTTCTTGGTAAGGATCTTATGAGCGTTGTGAGAGTGGTTTGGGGTTGAGGTGTGAGAGAGAATCATGGAATATAGGTTGTAGTAATTTACCATATAGTAGAATTTTATTTGTCGTCTTGACGGCTCGTGGTTTTTTATCCGATTTAGGTTTTCCACGTATATCTTGTGTTGTAATTGATTTATTTTCTCTCATCTATTTTTTTGCTATAGGCGTTATTAATTGCTATGAGTTATGAACTTATATTAGGCATGACGATTCCACGATCATCGGTTAAAATTCCCCAACACGAACAACAATGGTTTCAAATATAAATGGGCTCTTTAAAGAGATGAGATTTTGTTTCGACTTAAGATTGAAGAGAGGTATATATAATTTCAGATTAAAAAAATTGGAAAAAATTTCAGAAAGAAGAGATTGAAGAGTGATAAAGAAGAAATTTCATTTCTGGTGGAGAGAGAGAGAAAGAAAAGATTGAAGAGAGATAAAGATGGAAAAGAGAGAACGAAGAAAAAAAATGTTTATAATGGGAAAATGAGGGCATTTCAGTCTCCACAGTCAATTGCTGAGTAGAAATAATAAAAATACAAATCTTTGGTAAAAACAATAAACCTTTTAATTTTTTTGACTAAAAAGGTGTATTTCCTCAAATCATTTTTGTCAGGTTAGTAACCATCGGATTGCAGATTGCAAAACAGATATGAAAACAAAGGCTTGTGGGGGGACATGAATCTAGGATTCAAGGGACGACCAAGATTTGATACCATGTTAGTAACCATCAAACCTAAAAACTTAAGTATTTAAGCACTCTAACATGATTTCATAAAACAAAGTTAGATTTAGAAGATACCTTTGCATCTGCAATGAATCCTTTCATGAACTTCATCATTTGAACATATCTATCGACTCCAATCAAAAGAAGTAAAGTAAGGATAATTAAGGCTAACTGCCAACTTGTAATGAAAGTAATTACTAAACCTGCCATTGTTGTAGCACTGTTTTGAACCATCCAACTAGAGCACGGTAGCATGCACAGACACTGCATCAATAGAAAACCTTGCACCAATAACACCACTTGAGTGTGCGGACTCATCAAACCAGCCAACCTCTATGTGAACCACCTTATCAAAACACATTAACCTTATTCGTCTGATTAACTTCGATCCAGTTATAGAAAAGAAGTATTTTTGAGCAACGGTTACCAAAAATGAGGCAATAATAAGGACCACTAAAATTATTGCCCAAAATCTCATATCATTTTTCAGTTGAGCAGGTGGTTTATAATATAAAGAAATGACACTAGAAATCAGTACACCAAAAGCAGGAAATATTGCACCATTGGCAGCAAAGGATATGGTTCCAATCATAAGTACTAGAATTTTTGGCCTATTGAGATAATCAAGGTGACGGATTGAGACCTTAGGATGCGGTTCTGATGGCAGTAAAGGACCTTCTGGTTTTTCCATGTCAGTATCAACTACGGGAAACCCGAACGAGAATGAGAGGTGACTGATATTTTCAAATGGTGTCACCTAACTAATGGCTAGCCGCGATGACATCTTTAGACTAGATTGTCTAAAAGAATCTGTTGGGATTTTTGATTTGTTATGGCCATCTCCAGCCTCTTTGTTTACATCCTATAAATGTATATGCTGAGAGTACGCTTCATCAGGATCCTATAGTAGTTTGGATTGTAAGCCTGATCAAAATTGGCAAATGTATTGTTATGTATCGTTCTTTGTAGCCAATAAAATTACTCTCTTTGTAAAAGAGTTAAAATGAATATGCAATTCCGTGATACCTTTTTCCACCATCTCTCCTCGATGAATGACTGCAATCGCATCAGTATTTCTCACGGTGCTCAAATGATGAGCAACAATGACAGTAGTTCTATTGACCATAATCCTGTCTAGTGCTTTTTGAACTACCCTCTTGGATACTGACTCAAGGGCACTGGTAGCTTCAGCTAAAAGTAAGATTTTCGGATCTTTCAAAATTACCTTTGCTATTGCAATTCTCTACTTCTTCTCACCAAACAACTGAGTTTCATGCTCACCAACCATGGTTTCTGGTCCCTATATGTGAAATATAAAGTTTTGAAGTATATAAGCTACTCGTTATGTATAAAAGAAGACAACATATTAAGAACTAAATACAGAGGAAATAACATAGAACTTAAGGTAGTTTATCAATAACGTTAGCATCATTGGCAAGTTCAGCTGCAACCCTTATATCTTCAACAGTTGCACCATTTTTTCCATATGCAATATTATCCTTAATACTGGATGTAAACAACACATGTACATGGCTCACTAGAACAATTTTCTCTCTAATCCATTTAAGTTGTAAATTTTCAAGGTTGGTACCATCTATAAGTACTTGACCATCTTGGGGATTATAAAATCTCTATATCAGATTGATAACGGTTGATTTCCCACTTCCACTTTGTCCAACCAAAGATGTAGTGCCACTTGAAATGTAATGGGAGAATCCACTAAATATGTTTTCATCAGGTTTTGCAGGATAACAGAATTAAGTATCTCTCAACTCTATGTCTCCTTTAATGTCATTTAATATCTTTCCCTTAGTGTCGTAAGCATCTATCTTCGGCTTCCTATTGATTGTCTCGAACATTTTAAATGTTGCAGCTTGTCCAACAGCAAATGCACTCAGTCAAGGTCGTAAAAAGATGCATGTTTTGAGACCTGAAACATCCATATAAGTAAACCAATACACTCTCTCTCTCTCTCTCTCTCTCTCTCTCTCTCTCTCTCTCTCTCTCTCTCTCTCTCTCTCTCTCTCACACACACACACACACACACACACACACACACACAAACACCATACTACTGGACATTAAGTATAGTTTGAATTTGAACTTACATAGAACTGCCCAATATTGCGATAATCACATTAAACACTTTTCTTTCCTCTTGTATAACTTTGATCCGATATAAACATTACACCATTCCATATGTAGTCGATCGGATCTACAATTGATTTGTGTCATCAAGGTGGGCACTGAAAACCTACAAAACAAGTGGAAAAAAAAACGATGGTCGAGCCACAGAGGGGGATGTTTCCTTTAAGGGACTCTCCGACGCTTAAGTAAGTATTTAATTCGATAAAAAGATATGAATAAATTTGTGAAGAATTATAAACCAGATTTGCTCAATGTATAAAGTCAGGCTACGGATTGATAAGGTTTGGTCGATTTGTGGAGTTGATTATACGGGTGGATCAAGGATAAGGTCAATACTAAATTTTGATGAACTTTATTGATCGAAACCCGGGGTTGTTCTTTAGTTCAACTTTGGACCAATGGTCTGGTCGATCGATGATTTATGAGCGATTAAATCGACCTGATTTGGGGTGAGAATCTGCTATGAATGCAGAGGCGATGGCAGCAATAAATGTTCTAGAAGAGTGAGATGAGAAGGAGAGGGAGAGGGAGAAAGCTTTCGCGTGAGCATTAAAGTAAAAATCCTGACCCCTTTCTTTGGGAAAGGGATTCATATATATAGTGAAGACTATGAACCTCCCCTTTATGTGAGGGCGTGGATCACTAGGTCTTAATTGTCCGTTTCGACTCGTTTGAATCTAACAATTAAGACATTTGGATTCATGAAACGTCAAATCATGCTTGACTGTTTTATGAATTGATTTAACCACGTGTTTTGACTTGTTCAGATGACTCGTGGGCCAGTCTTTGGGCTTTTGGGCCTACTTCTGATGGGTTTCAAAAGAGACCTACATTTGCTTGTAAATGAGTTCGTTTAATGGGCCAGTGGCACATTTTTTGACCACTACACCATATTGCCAATGCATGACTTGAGAAAAGCATGAACATAATTAAACCAACACCTAATCAAGTAGCGAATCCTTCATGAACACCTGATTTATAAGCATAAACAAGAAACTTGTTGTAATTACTAATGGTTTTTTTCTCCCCTGTAAATGCTACAACCTGCATAGAGAAAAATATATGTATTTTATGGTTAATTAGACTAAAATAGAAAGAAAAAAAATTGGAAGAGATAATTGCAACACGATCATATTTTTATCTCATTTTAGCTATATATAGCATACAGTTATGATAGATCCAACTATCTGTTCAACTGTTGCTGCTTTTGCATAAGCACTTTTTCCTTGAGATGCCATCGTTGCTATTGTAATTTCCACAGTTGCACCAGCTATCGCGATAGGAGGAATAACGGTTAACAAGACAAGGGTGAGAAGCCATCCTCTTGCAAATGCTATTACAAACCCTTCGATGAATGTTTATATAAGCTGTAGAAATTTTCCAATGATATGAATTAATTTGGGAAGAAGGAAGATAGAAGAAGAATAGAGAGATAATTTGGTTTTAATATTTCATACTTTATTTCATACGTTCCAACCCATAAATAGACTTTGTGAACAATACAACTGCAACCAAGATAAGAATTACAATTACGAAAAGAATGGAAAAACAAATGATCATCAGTTGCATGACAACTAGATGATTAACCTCACCTAAACTAGACTATTGACTAAACTCCAATTGGTGACTCCAATAATTCAAATACTCCTAACTAAATTCCAATTGATGACTCTATGACCGACTACCAACTTGCATATCTTGCATGATAAGTTGGCATATATCATTCCTTCCCCCAAAAATCATCCTTGTCCTCAAGGATGAAGTCTGTAAGTGGTTGGACTGGGGCTGGAAAATCTTCAATCATGAAGAATTGAGGTCGTTGACAATGGTGACCGGGAATGAATTTCTCGTTGCAATAATAGCATAATCCCGTTTCTTTTCGTTCTTTGGATTCTTACCCCGTGAGACAATGAATGGGAATTGCTGAAGGGGATGATTGTTGAGCCGGTGGAGGTCCGAGAATGCCAGATGTTGGGTTTGGATTGGCACCGTTGGAGGGTGTGGCAGGCTAGGATCGAAATGAGGTAATGGTCTTCAAGAGTGAAGACGTGGGCTAAGTCATCAAGGAAGGATGAAAAACGTCTATTAAGTTTCAGTCTTCAAGTGAGAGAGTGTTGGGATATGTGAAGCCAGAAACTAGCAGAGAAACGAGTTCCAGCAGGTGGCGCGATGAAGACAGGAGCTCGGACCGTGGCACATATAGCAGTGGTGTCCAAGCGTGACAAGTTATGCAGATCGCGGCACAGATATAGTGTACATACCGTGGCCTATGGAGCAGTGTTCTCCAGTGGTGTCAACCGTTGAGGACCGCATTGCAAACACATGCCTACACAGCGGTCCAGACCGCGGTATATGCAGATTTCACGAGAAATAGGAAATCCTACGCTTAGAAATAATTGGAAAAGGAAATATATTCCAATTGGGATTTGGTTAACTCTAGTGCTCCTATATAAATACAATCATTATGTAAAATGCATGGTGTGTGAGAAAAATTTCTAGAAAGAGAGAAAACAATTATAGAGAGACTGAAAGAGAGACAGAGAGATTGTAATCAACTCTGAGAAATAGTGGATTAAGTGCGGTGCGCTCCGTGGACGTAGGCAAATTGCTGAACCACGTAAAATCTTTAGTATTTTCTTTCTTCTTATTGTATTCTATTATTTGTGTTTGTGATTAGAATTGTGCGTGTACAATTTTTCTCAACAACAGAAAAATATTTATTTTGTAAGATCAATTAGAGCCAAAAATCTTGTGTTTCTTGTTTATCATAGGTGAGTTGATGGATGGTAATAGGGGAAAGACATGCTGTAAGAATACGGTGAATGTATCTAAAAACTATACTGAGACAAGACGTTGCTTTCTTTGATAAAGAAACAAACACTGGTGAGGCGGTCGGAAGAATGTCAAGTGACACCATTCTTTTACAAGGTGCAATGGGGGAGAAGGTAGTATTTTACTTATTTATACTTGTCTTTGTTACCAGATATGCAAATACTAAAGGAATCAAAACAATCACAATAATTAAAAAAAAAAGAGTAATCAAGAAATATAGTTTATTTTACATGGTGCATAAGCCTACATCCACGGAGTACACTAATACTCAACTTTCATAATCAAATCGGTATTTACAATGGTGAAACAAAACTCTCTATTTCAGCAGTATGTGTTTTCCTCTTTCCCATCTTCAAAACCTAAGAATACAAGGATTAAATACTAAAGCCTAGGGAAAAACTGTCACTCCTCAATATAACAAGAAATCAGTACTCCTCAATAAAAGAGTAAAGTAAAATTTTGTTCCAGGGGAATGCCCCTACCCTGCGAGCTGGTTGAATAGCTCGATCTCCGATGCGTCAACATAACCTAACATTATTGATTCGGACTTGGACCATCTCCTTACTTTATCTTTTTCCTGACCTTTTTAAAACATGTGATTAGTTGTTGACAAAGTGATTATGAAAACTAATCACATCTTAACTACATATTGATGACAATGCTTATGTGTCATGAGATTAGGTGATGTAAGAAAAAAGATGAGGTAAGGAGAGGATCCAAATCCTACTGATTCAAGCTCCACATCCTAACAACCTTGAAAAATAAAAGTCACAATGAGTACTTTCACGCATCTTTTTACATGCTAAGTCTTTTCTTATTCTTGCAGGTTGGCTGATATGTGCCAATTTATCATGCAAGCCATGCAAGTTGGTAGTCAGTCATTGAGTCATCGATTTGAATTTAATTAAGAGTCTTTGAATTATTAGAGTCACCAATTGGACATTATTCAGGAGTCTAGTTCAGGTGAGGTTAATCACATAGTTTTCATGCAACTGTTGATCGTTATTTTTTCTATTCTTATTGCAATTGTAATTCTTATCTTGGTTGCAGTTGTATTGTTCACAAAGCCTATTTATGGGTTGGAACTTATGAAATAAAGTATGAAATGTTAAAACCAAATTATCTCTCTATTCTTCTCCTATCTTACTTCTTCCCAAATTAATTAATATCAAGTGGTATCATAGCTGTCCAGTTCAATAGATACACGAAACAAATCTAACACTGAGTTTCGTAACGAGATGAATGAGACTCTAACAAGACATGAGTCAAACTTCGACCAAATTCACATTTCCGTACAAGCTGTGTTGGCAAAATTACAGGCCATAGAAGCCTAACATAACCTGACCACCACCAATGGTGACACCGTTCCGTTTGCGCCAAGCGAATTATCACACCATATGGTCCAACTGAAAGCCTCCGACTCTCAAACCAATCACTCCAGCAGCACCACAACCGATCGGAACAATCACTATCTTAAGTTATCGCTTCATAAATTTGGAGGCGAGGACCCAACGAAATGGATCTTTAAAGCCAATCTGTATTTTGACTTCAAAAGTGTGGCAGCGGATCAACAAGTGCAACTGGTGTCTTTTCACTTGGAGAGGATTGCCCTTTAATGGCACCGCTGGTTGATGAAATTCAAAGGACCGCTGACTTGGGCAGAATTTACTCAGGCCTTCTTGCTTCGATTTGGCCCTATAGATTATGAAAATCTCTCAGAAGCACTTTTACAGCTCAAACAAGTGTCATCAGTTGCAGCTTATCAAGAGGAATTCGAGAAGCTTTCTCACCGGGTCGACGGTTTACCTGAAACTTTTTTAATCGGTTTCTTTATTGTAGAACTCCAGAATGAGATCCGTCTCGACGTAAAACTGAAGCAACTGAAGTCCCTATAGGATATCATTTGTGTAACCCGATTGATTGAAGAGCGTAATTCTTTACAAATAACACTGAAGTTACACACAACTCTAGTTTTTCAGCAGTGACTGGCTTAGTTAAAATATCATTTGGATTCTTAGTTCCGGTAATATTCACTAACTTCAACACTCCTTCCTCGATTAACAATCGAATAAAGTGGTAGCACAGTTCTAGATACTTGGCCCTAGAATGGAATGCCGAATTCTTGGCCAAGTGTAGTGCACTTTGACTATCACTATGCAAGACGTTGATCACCTGATCGAATCCCAACTCGGCTAACAACCCTTGTAACTATATCAGCTCCTTGCTTGCTTCTGTCATAGCCACAAACTCTGCTTCAGTTGTAGAGATTGTCACTATCTACTACAACTGGGACACCCAACTAATCACGGTACTCACCATTGTAAACACATATCCGGTGGTACTTCTTCTATGATCCATCTCTTCGGTAAAATTTGAATCCACATAACCTTCTAGCTTAATTTCATCTCTTCTAAAGATTAGACATCTCTCCGTCGTACCCCGCAAGTATCTTAGGATCCACTTCACGGCCTCCCAGAAAGGCTTGCCCGGATTAGACATGTATCGGCTCACAACTCCCATTGCTTGAGAAATGTCTAGTCTTATGCAAGTCATGACATACATTAAACTTCCAATGGCTGAAGTATAAGGAACTCTAGCCATGAAATTCTTCTCCTCTTCCGTCTTCGAACTCTGATCATTGGACAAACTGAAGTGACTAGCCAAAGGTGTTTTCACCGATTTCGCATCTCCCATGTTGAATCTCTGTAACACTTTTCGAACGTACTCTGCTTGTGAAAGCTTCAATGTATCTTCATGTTTGTCTCTGTTAATCCTCATTCCAAGGATTTGCTTTGCTGGACCCAAATCCTTCATCTCGAACTCACTCGAAAGTTGCTTATTCAAATTGTCAATCTCTTCTAAATCTGCACTAACTACTAACATGGCATCAACATAAAGTAGTATTATTATGAAACTAGACTTAACCTTTTTAAAGTAGCAGCAGTGGTCAACATTGCACCTCAAGTAGCCATTCCCTTGCATGAATCCATCGAACTTCTTGTACCACTGTCGATGAGCTTGTTTTAATCCATGCAAGCTTTTCGTGAACTTGCATACCAACTCTTGATTGCCAACTTCCGCAAACCCTTTTGGTTGCTTCATGTATATCTCTTCCACCAATTCTCCACAAAGAAAGGCAGTCTTCACATCTAACTGCTCCAGATATAACCTTTTTGTTACGACAATACTCAACACTAACCGGATCGTAGTCAGTTTAACAACAGGAGAGAAAATTTCAGATTAGTCAATACCTTCAATTTGTTGGAAACCTTTGACTACGAGTCATGTCTTGTATCTCTTAGAACTATCACGTTCCTCTTTGATCCGAAACACCCACTTATTATGTAGGGCTTTCTTTCCTTCAGGCAACTTGGCTAACTCTCAAGTTTGGTTAGATACCAACGATTTCATCTCATCCTTCATTGCAAGCTCCTACTTGCTCGTATCTTCTCCCTGACAAGCTTCATCATAGTACTCAGGTTCTCCCGCGTCTGTCAGTAGCAAGTAATGCAAATACTTCCTATTTGGTATAGAAGTTCGAGTTGATCTTCTCAATGTATTCTGAATCTGTATCGTTGGAACATTTCTAAGTGGGATAAGTTCTTATACTTGGGACAGCAAACCTTGTTCTTCGTCATTCTGTTTAATATATTCCACGATCCCTCTATCATGTACATCATCCAGTCCAAAATACTCTGGCTCTTCCAGCTCAAACACATGTGTATTCCGTCTTTGTACATGACCCTTTCGTTAAAGACAACATCTCTATTTCTGATCATCTTGCGGTTTTGGTCATCTTACAGCTTGTAACCAAATTCACCTTCTCCGTAGCCTACCGAGGTACACTTCACTAACTTGGCATCTAGCTTACTCCTTGTATGATCACCTGCATGTTCATAAGAAACACACCCAAACACTTTAAGATGAGAAAGTTTTACCTCTTTCTCAGTCCATATCTCTTTTGGTATAGCAATGTTCAAGGGCTTTGATGGTCCTCTGTTGATCAAATATGTTGTTGTATTGACTGCTTCTGCCTAGAACTGTTTTAGTAACCCTGAATGCAATCTCAAGCTTCTGGCTCTCTCAGTCAATGTCCTGTTCATCCGTTCTGCTATGCCATTCTGTTGTGGAGTTCCAGGAACCGTCCTACTGAGCTTTATCCTGCTCTGGTAGCATAAATTCTTGAATTCATTGTCTTCATACTCTCTACCATTGTCTAAACGCAGCCTTTTGATCTTCATCCCTGTCTCGTTCTCAACCCTAGCTTTCCATCTTTTGAAAGCATCAAATACCTCAGACTTGTATTTTAGAAAGTAAACCTATGTCTTTCTGGAATGATCGTCAATGAATGTAACGAAGTACTATTTACCCCCGGTTAACGAGATTGAAGTTGGACCTCAAACATCGGTGTACACTGATGCTCACTCAGTTCTGTTTTCCCAATATGCAGCTCTCACAGAAATTAACCTCAACACTCTTTAAATCTAATAACTTTCCTTTTAAATGCAGACACTTCATCCCCTGAGTACTCATATGCCCAAACCTCTGGTGCCACAAGTTCGAATCATCTTTACCT
The DNA here is from genome assembly GCA_032871835.1 of Dipteronia dyeriana. Taxonomy (NCBI): domain Eukaryota; kingdom Viridiplantae; phylum Streptophyta; class Magnoliopsida; order Sapindales; family Sapindaceae; genus Dipteronia; species Dipteronia dyeriana. The sequence continues at coordinate 92,264,174 of CM065299.1, read as the reverse complement.
TTCGCCATAGCGATTGAACCATAACCATTCGTGGTTGTGTAAAGTGACCCAGTTTTATTTCCTCGACCGATTGTCATAGCTCCTTTTGAAATCTTCCACTTATCACTTGTGAAAGTCGTCACATAACCGTCTGACGCCAGTTACCCAATGGAGATCAAATTCTTCCTCAAGCCCGGTATATGTCTCACATTGTCGAGCTTCCAAACTTTGCAGTTGAATCTGTACATCTCCATTCCCGGTAATGTCGCATGCTTGATCATCACTGTGATACACTTTACCCAATTTTTTAGAGGCGTAGTTCTCGAGCAACTCCCTGTGAGGTGTGGCATGGAAAGAAGCTCTTGAATCCAGGACTCCATCTTGCTTTCCAATGAGTAGATAAGGTAGTCATCATACTCCTCCGACAAACAATTCGCACTGCTCTTGCTATTATCTTTCTTCTCAGATCTACACTCATAAAAGAAGTGGCCTTTCTTACCACAATTCTAGCACTCTACATCTTTTTTTTTTCGTTGATGGTTTCCCGAATAATTGGCTTGATTCTTGGATTTGGAATTTCCTCTTGACTTTGATCTTTCCCGTTGATTTGTGTTCCAATTTCTACTTCTGCCTTCCTCCTTCCCTACCTTCCAAATTCAGTGCTGAATATTTAGACGCCTCTAATCCCTCTTCACGCATTCTGATCTCTTCGGTCATGATCATGTTCACAACCTGCTGAAGATTTAATTTTTCTTTACCGAACGAGTTGGCAATCGACTAGCTTATCGTCTTCCAACTTTCTGGCAATTGGGTGAGTAGAAACGTCACCATAAAGTCTTCATCAAAACCCATTGAAAAAGAACATAACATATCATTCACTTCGTTGAACTGATTTAGAAAATCAAATTTCTGACCCTCCACCATCTTTAAGGTTGATAACTTCTTGACAAGATGGGCTTTCTTTACCGCAGAAAGTTGTTTGTATAGGTATGATAGGGTATCCATTAAATCTTTGGCAACCTGTTGATCCTTTACGTTGAAGGTGACATGCTTCATCAAACTGAGACAAATTGCTCCCAATGATTTTCGGTCCAGGAGTTCAAAATCATCATCATCCATGATTTTCGATTTTCGATTTTCGATTTTCGATTTTCGATTTTCGTTTCTTTTCCCAATCTTCATCGGTCATATCCTTTGGTCTCTCTTTTATAGATCAATATTGATCCTTCTGGTACAAATAATCCTCCATCTGCATCTTCCAGAAGCTGAAATTCGATCCATTGAATTTCTCAATCTTGTGTGTTTCCTGCTCTGACTCCATCTCCACGACGAAATTGATGACCTCGAGAAAACTCAGATTTGTGTGAAAATAATTTGCCCCAACCCGAAGCTATGATACCAATTGTTGGCCAGAAAAATCGTACACGTACAAATCTAATCATAAACACAAATAATAGAAAGCAATAAGAAAAAAAAACACCAAAGATTTTACGTGGTTCAGCAATTTACCTACGTCCACGCAACGCACCGTACTCAATCCATTATTTCTCATAGTTGATTACAATCTCTCTGTCTCTCTTTTAGTCTCTCTACAATCCACTATTTCTCATAGTTGATTACTATCTCTCTATCTTTCTTTTAGTCTCTCTACAATCACTCTCTCTCTCTAGCAACTATCCTCACATACTACGCACTTTATATTATGGTAGTATTTATATAGGAGCACTAGGGTTAGTCAAATCGTAATTGGAATCTATTTCCTTTTCCAATTACTTCTAGGCACATGATTTCCTATTTCTCATGAAATCCGCATATACCGCGGTCTGAACCGCTGTGTAGGTATGTGTCTGCACCGCGGTCCTCAACGGTTGACACCATTGGAGAACACCGCTCCATAGGCTGCGGTATGTGCACTATGTCTGTGCCGCAGTCTGCCCAGCTTGTCACGTCTGGACACTACCACGTCACCTGCTGAAACTCTTTTCTCTACTAGTTTCTGGCTTCAAATATCCCAACATTTTCTATGAATCAAAAACTTGTACCAGTAATGGAATGACCACTAGAAGTACTCACAGAGGAATGATGCTACTGTAGACCAAATTCCCAGGTATACAAACTTAAGAGACTCCTATAGAATTTGCAGTAAACTAATTAGTAAAATGTTGACATAAATGATGTATAGAATGCTAATTCAGCCCGATAATGTTCCAAGTTCGAGTTGATATAACCGTATAACAAAAAGTTCAGAATACATGTTTTGAATGATGAAACGGAATTCATGAAGCAGAATTTTTACTTTGGAAACGACATCAACAATGTCGGTGCTGTTTTGGTTTTTCCCAAAGGAATCGACCAGGTCACCGACTATTATCGCCATAAGGAGCATAGATACCCCATTATTTAAAGCACCAATGGTGCCAAGGATCATCAATGCAACATCAGAAATATCTACAAATGTGAATAGCTTGTGAAATGAATCCGTCTTAATTTTCTCATATTCTTGGCTATGTTCAGACTCCAATGAGACTGACTGCATGTTTTCTATGGACTCCATGGACCATAGCCACTGATGAATGAAGAGAGAAACAGATTGCAGGTTTATTTATGCTAGTCGTTTTGAAGTTGGAAATTGCTCAACAAGCTTCCAATTACCTGTTCAAGTGAGCTACAAAACAAGATTAGCTAAACAAGGAGTGTGGCATAGTTGGAATTGAGCTCTTGTGGTGCTTTTTCTTTTTCAGCTGTTTATAAATCACAATCGTTTATATACGCTCTGTCATTTGTTAGAGAGCAAGAAATATTTTTTTGCAAGTCAAGAGACAAGAACCGACAAGCCTGTGATTAAAATTTAGTGAAAATATCGGTTAGAGCATCTCCAATAAAGTTTTCTAAATTTTTCTTATAATTTAGGGAGTATATTATAGTTTTTATAAATAAATAGTTATTTAAAAAGTTAATACTCCAACAAGACTTCTTAAAAATAGTTTATTATTATTATTTTATTTTATTTTAATTAAAAACGAAATATTATTATTTTTAAATAAATTTAAAATGTTATTATTTACGATTAACAGTCATATTCTAACTATTATATTTTAATAAATATATTCTAAGGGTTATATTATAACGGTCATATTTTAACGAATATATTTAACTAGAAAACTAGCCGTTGATGTAAAAAGATTTAAGTTGAACCGACGTTGACAGTTAATGGATTAAAAAAAATTACATAAAGTTGACAGTTGGATTAAATAAATTAATAGAAAGATGTTGGGAGATAATTTAGTGAGTGAAAAAAGATATAGAAAGTGAGATAAAGAGTTTTACATTTGAGGAGACTTTAGTGGAAAAATATTTAGGCAGCTAGATAGAGAATCTATTCGATCAGAATGTACTCCGATAGATTCTCTATCTCGCTTCCTAAATTTAGTCAAAAACATCATTTTTTCAATTTATTGGAAATGATCTTAATCCTCAATTATTTATAGGAAAATAAAATAGAAAAGGTTTCTATCATTTCCCATAATCTCAAGAAATCGAAAGGTAATATTTTGAGACAAATATAAAGAAAGATTTATAGGCTGCTATTGACTTTGGCGCAATCACATGATTTTTACCTTAAGTTTGTTATGGAAATAATTCATATATATTTAGTGAAATAATTGAACACGACATTGACTCCCAACTTAAGGGTATCTCCAATCCGGCTGCAAATCGCTATTTTTCAACAAATTGGAGCTCCAAACCAATGGCAAATCCTGTGTTATATTTGCTTCAATGAACAGTGTCACACAATATATTACATGATACTATTCACTTGGTGTAAATTTAGTGTAAATTTTACCTTTTTATTTTTATTTTATTAAAAATTGGATTTTGATTAGTTGAAGATGAGTATTTATTGACAAATAAAAAAAAAAAAAAAAAAAAAAGGGAATGGTATAAGATTTAGTAAATGGATCGGAGATGGAATAGTGAAATAGGATGAAAGTTGCATTATTTTAGTTTAAAAGTTACACCAAAACACGATTTAGATTGGAGATGATCTGATCGTTTATTTTATTATCTGAACACTGAACGGTCCTGAATTTTTTTTAAATCAAATAAGGGCTAAAATCTGAACTTAAATGATGTTTTTTTTTTCCTTACATCTAAATATATTGTCAACACATTGGTTTTTTAAAAATAAAATTGTCTGAAAATAAATAATTTTATATTTATACCCATGTTCAACAATTATACATATAATATGGAATAAAAACAATCTAAAAATAATTATTATATATGAACACATATGATCATGATCTTCTTTTTTGATTATAAACAAACTTCATTTTTACTAAGAAAGGAAAATGTTTTTTTTTTCAAAAAATAGGGCAACAGGAAAACTCACACAAAATACTCTAAAAAAAATAATATATAAATACATCACCCTAATATCATAATAAATTATTGATATTAAACACTAATATGAGAAGTGATTACGGTTCTTTTTTACTTTTAAAGCTATTTAAAATAAGCAGTATATTAAAATAAAGATTTCTATACCATATATAATTATGATGAAATTCGACATATGTTATATATGGGAATATAATTGAAAAAAAAAATTTGATTGCATTTAATACAATTCAGTGATTTGCAATTAAGCGGAAAGTCAAAAGTCATTGTTTTTTACTTTTTATTTTAAATTGTTTTTTGGTATTTTTAAGTTGTTTGACCGGGTACACAAACAAACAAAAACAACTTTATAACACGGCTTGGACAATGGAATACAAACGCGTTTACTAATCAGGAATGAGAAAAGTCGGAAACAAGTTCCACCGTAAAGGGAATAAAAGGAAATCAGAATTAAGTTACTAAATTTAATGTGTTTACTAACTTTCTTAGAATGAGATATGGAATTAAATTTACAGAAAGTTGACCACATAAATACCCTTGTATTCAATATGTATATATATAAATTCTATTGTCAGTTCAAACTGAGAATTGATATAAGATATATTAGTTTCTTACATGTGAGTCATTGAATTTAAATGCTTTGACTTGGTTGTATTCAATTGTTAAAATATCTTTTAAATCCAATGGTTTATATGCAAGGAACTATATATTTTATATCAGTTCGAATTGACAATAGAAAGACTATATATATGAGATATATGACTGTAACTAAAAAAAAAAATTATATTTAAAGGAAAAAAAATGGAAATCCGAAGCAAAAACAACGTGAATTCATGACAAATCACATTTTTTTTTTTGTCATTGCATAGTGTTTTGATATTCATCAAACATTTGTTTTTAATCAACAATTCACACACATAAAATAAAAATCAACTGTGAAGTGTGTACATATATATATATAGTTATTTAAAAAATAAATGGAGGTATTTTAGTAAAAACATATAAATTCCATTTTCAATCAGGAAAAAGAACTCGATTCCTAGGATAAATGAGAGGAATCGAGTTCCCATGCATGTAAGGTTCACGATACTTATACCTAAAAAATTTAGTAAAAACATGAATTCGAAAATCAGAAACTTAATTTCATTTCCTAAATACGATTTCCGATTAGTTAACACACCAGTAATATGTAACAAGAGTTCCCATCGCCGCTGGAGCGAGTTAATAGACATGTAAAGCATTTATGTTTTCACAAAAAATTTGCGGCAATGAAAAGATCCTATAATAATAATGTTTACCATGTAATTTGAACAGTACTCAGAGATACTCAGATTCGAAGCTAGATATTATATTGATTGTAAAATTGTATAATTAAAAAAATATATATATAAAAAAAATAATGTTTTTTTTTAACTATTACAATTTAGAAAGTATGATAGGAATATATAGCTTGAATACTATGATTTTTAAAACCAATTTTCTGAAAATAAAAACAGTGAAAATGGATTTAGTAAAATAACTGACAACTGTAGAACTATTATTTAAATTTTCTAAGAGTTCTCACTCTTAAAAAAATAACTCAATGATAAAAACAGCTGTAAGAATCTCAGACTGTTGAAGCACTAGTGTGAAGTGCTACTAATGAGGCATAAAATCCATCTTCAATGTTAATCAATTTCTCATGTTTTCCTTTCTCTACTATAACACCATTTTTAACCACTGCAATCACTTCTGCATTCTTGATTGTCGATAATCGATGAGCCACCACAACTGTAGTTTTGTTCTTCATAACTCGGTCTAATGCATCTTGAACCACTCTTTCAGATTCAGCATCAAGTGCACTTGTAGCCTCATCAAACAGTAATATCTTGGGACTTTTTACTACTGCACGCGCAATGGCTATCCTTTGCTTTTGCCCACCTGATAATTGAACTCCTCGCTCTCCGACCATGGTATCATAGCCCTGCATTTTGCATCACACGAGGAAAACAACAATATAAGGGCATGTTCGTCAAAGTTTTACAAATGCGTTTTCTGTTTTTCAAAAACAAAATACAGTGACGTTTCAGGGACCAAGGATAATGTTTGAATGTGATGTAACCTGTTGTAAACTGCTAATGAAATTGTGGGCATTGGCCAATTCTGATGCAGCTAAAATTTCTGCTTCCATTGCATTGCCTTCCTTTCCATATGCAATGTTGGAGCGGATTGTATCATTGAACAAGATTGGTTCTTGACTCACTAAACCCATTTGCTGCCTAAACCATTTCAATTTTAACTTCTTAATTTCAACCCTGTCAAGTGTAATTTGACCTGAATCAGGATCGTAAAATCTTTGCAACAATGAGATCACTGTCGATTTCCCACTCCCACTTTCTCCTACCAGAGCAACAGTCTCTCCGGCATGAATAGACAAGCTGAAGTTTCTCAAGATCAGAGTATCTGGCCTTGATGGATATTTGAAGCTCACATGATGAAGTTCTATTTCTCCCTTCACATTTTCTATAGTCATCCCAGATTCATCACTGGGGTCTATTTTTGACTCGCGGTCTATGATTGCAAATATGGATGCCGCAGCATTTTTCGCTTTGCTTGAATCAGGAGCCATGGAGCCTGATTGAGAAAGTCCAATAGCTGTCAGTGTCAACACAAAGAAAACCTGCAATTTGCAAAGCACACATATAAGGCTAATTAGTTTGCATCGCTGTAAGAATGGCTATTTAGAATTCTATATATAAAATCTACACTCAACTCTAAAAACATCTGAGAATGTTATCTGTCCATCTTCAACAAGTCGAGCTGCGGCGTAAAAACAGGTTCCATAGAAAGAAAAGAGCATGAAGAAAGATACTCCAAATCCTGCACCACTGATCAAACCTTGCCTTGTTCCAGTTTTGATGGGGCCTTCACATTTCTTTTGATATAGGTCCATCACCTTCTCCTCAGCGCAGAAAGATGAAACTGTTCTTATACTTCCAACCGCATCATTGGCAACTTGGCTTGCTTCCTCATACATCATCTGCAACCATTTAGATTTATAGAATCATTTTTTTGTCAGGCTTTTATCGATGATTTCATAAATAAAGTTAGATTTAGAGTATAAATACCTTTGCATCTGCGCTGAACCCTTTCATGAATTTTACTTGAATATATCCATTGATTCCTATCAAAGGAAGTAAAGCAAGGATGATTAAGGCTAGCTGCCAACTTGCAATGAAAGCAATGACTAAGCCTACCACTGCTGTGGAAGTGTTTTGAACCAACATAGCAAGTGTATCTCCAACTAGAGCACGCACAGATGCTGCATCTGCTGAAAGCCTTGCACTAATTGCACCACTCGAGTGCTCAGGCACATCGAACCAGCCAACCTCCATATGAACCACCTTCTCAAAACACATTGACCTCATTCGTTTGATTAACTTAGATCCAGCCACGGAAAAGAAGTATGTTTGAGCTGGGTTTGCCAAAAATGCTGCAATACCAAGGAGCGCATACATTTGTGCCCAGAAACTGGTGTCCTTTTTCAGTTGAGCAGGTGGTTTATAATATGAAGAAATGACACTGGAAATTAGTATACCAAAAACTGGAAATATAGCACCATTGGCAACCGCGGATATGGTTCCAATTAGAAGTACTGGAATTTCTGGCTTATTGAGATAGGCAAGGCGACAGATTGAGACCTCAGGAGCCGGTCTTGATGATAGTGGAGGACCTTCTGGTTCTCCTGCGCCATTATCATTGACATTGGGACCTGTAGGTAAACGAAATGAGCCTGAGAATGAGTTGCAGCTGCTATTTCCGACTGATGACCCTCGACTAAAAGACATCCTTTGACTTGATTGTCTTAAAGAGTCCATCATGATTTCTGATTTGTTGTGGCCATTTCCTGCCTCTTCTGATTCTTTGTTTACATCTTGCAAACGAATGAGCTGAGAGTATGCTCCATCAACATCCTTGAGTAGTTCGGAATGTGAGCCTGACCAATTGACAAATATGTACATTTCTTATTTAATAATGATCTCCATGTGAATCAGTTAAAATGAGCATGTTATTTGCAACAATTTGGACATATACCTTTTTCAATCATCTTTCCTTGATGAATGACTGCAATCATACCAGCATTTCTCACCGTGCTCAAGCAATGAGCCACAATGACAGTAGTTCTGTCAACCATAATCTTGTCCAGTGCTTCTTGTACTACCCTTTCGGATTTTACATCAAGAGCACTGGTAGCTTCATCTAAAAGTAAAATCCGTGGATCTTTCAAAATTGCCCTTGCTATTGCAATCCTCTGCTTCTGTCCACCAGACAATTGTATTCCATGCTCACCAACCATAGTGTCAAGTCCCTATATGCGTAATAAAAAGTTGGAATAATATGAGTAATTATAGTGTATATATGGAATGACTTGTCATCATGTCAAGAACTAAATACACAGGAAATAACATAGAACCTGAGGTAGTTTATCAATAAACTTGGCAGCATTGGCAAGTTCAGCTGCAGCTCTAATCTCTTCAGTAGTTGCACCATCTTTTCCATAAGCAATATTATCTTTAATACTTACTGTAAACAACACAGGTTCCTGGCTAACGAGACCAATTTTCCCTCTGATCCATTTAAGTTTAAATTCTTTAAGGTTAGTACCATCTATGAGTACTTCACCAATTTGTGGATCATAAAATCTCTCTATCAGACTGATAACTGTTGATTTTCCACTTCCACTTTGTCCAACTAAAGCTGTAGTTGTGCCACTTGGGATGTAAAGGGAGAATCCACTAAATATTTGTTCATCAGGTCTTGCAGGATAACTGAAGTAAACATCTCTCAACTCGATGTCTCCTTTAATGTCATCCAATATCTTCCCTCTAGTGTCGTAAGCATCTATCTCAGGCTTTCGATTGATTGTCTCGAACATCTTAAATGCTGCAGCTTGACCAGCAGCAAATGCACTCAGGCAAGGAGATGTCTGCCCTAGGGACCTGAAACATCCATGTTGTCACTCACTGCAACAAGCAAAATATATGTACACATAGCATATACTAATGGTTGCCAAGAAGAATTGAATTTGAACTAACATGGAACCAGTCATCACTGCAATAATCACATTAAACACTTGCCCCCCTGTGTAGCCTTTTTCCAATATCAACTTTCCACCATACCATATAGACAAAGCATAACTAAAATAAACTATTGACATAACTAAGCCAAGACCTAATCCAGTAGCAAAGCCATCATGAACACCAGACTTGCAAGCAGCAACAAGAAACTTGTTGTAATTACTAATCGCTTGCTTCTCCCCGGTAAATGATGCAACCTGGATTGAAATCAAATTACGTTTGTAATCAGACTAAACAAGAAACTGAAAGCAGGAAAAAAAAAAAAACTTGTAATATAGCATACAGTTCTGATAGAGCCAATTGTTTGTTCAACCACAGTTGCAGCTTTCGCATTAGCATTTTGTCTACGAGAAGCCATCTTTAGCATCATGAGCGCCATTGTTCCACCAGATAATACTAAAGCGGAAATGGAGGTTAACATAACAAGGGTGAGAATCCACCCTTTTGCAAATGCTATTACGAAACCTCCAACAAATGTTGATATAAGTTGTAGAAATTTCCCAACCTAGCAAAACAAGAAAAAAGACTTGCTTAGCTTGAAAGTCATTGTGCATTTTTCTTTGCCAAGACAACAATGTATAATAATAATAATAATACCTTCTCCCCCATTGCATCTTGTAAAAGAACGGTATCACCAGACATTCTTCCGATCACCTCACCCGTGTTAGTTTCTTTATCGAAGAAAGCAATATCTTGTCTCAATATTGTTTTCAGATACAAAGCCCGTATCCTCGCAGACTGTCTCTCCCCTGTAACCATCCAGCAACCCACCTCTGACAAAAAAAAAACACAGGTTTTTTGGTTCTCACATTGATCATACACTTTATATATATACTTGTCTATGAATCAGGTTTTCACTAATGTACGCACCCAAGAATGATGCTACACCAGCCCCAATTGCCAGGTATACTAACTTTAGAGTGCACTGTAAAATTTGCGGGAATTAGTTAGTATAGATTTTCACAAAAAAAAAAAATTGAACTCATGATGCAGAAGAATATGTTTTACCTTTGAAATGACATCAACAATGCCGCTTTTATTCTGGTTTTGTCCGAAGGAATCAGTCAGCTCTCCGAATATCAGTGCCGCTAGAGGCATAGACAAACCATTCCCTAAAGCACCAATTGTGCCAATGATCATTAACGCTACATCAGTAGAATCTGCAAATGTAAACAGCTTCTGAAACGGAACCGTGTTCGTTTTCTCATTTGTTTTGCTCTGGTCTGATTCTTTTTGGCCCCCACCACTCATGTTTGAGTCTTTCTCTGCTTCTTGGCTTTTGTGATTTGGAGTTTCGTCCAATATTGAAGAACTAAAGTAGCCATTAATATGCAAAAATGAAACAGTTGATCATACACTTTAAAATCAAAAACTGTTTGCTCATGATACAAAATACAAAATACAAAATATGCAAAATGGGTCCAAAACAGGACAAGGCCTGAAACTTTTGTTCTGCTTTTGACAGGGAAAATCTCCGCAACTCCTATCAATCTTTTAAACAAGAAAAATACTGCAATGAAAACTAAACCCTTCAAACCAAAAACATAAAAAGTTGTTAAAAATCATTGACCTACCAAAGGATCTGAAGGGTTGTTGAAATGAGCAGTTGTTTCGGGATCAATGTCGGTGATTTTGTAACACTTTTGGACAGCTTGAAGTTTCTGAGCTGCTCATGATCATATATTTCACACGAGTCACCGTTTGCAGAGCCTGTAATATTTTCTTAGAGATACGTATCTTCTACTTTGTGCAAGCTACCATGTGATAAAGATAAGATAAACAACCATGTTCTGCACTTTATCATACCATCCTTTTGCTCTCGATTGTTCAATTACCAAATCATTAATGTACATATATAGCAAAATTATCTGCACGATTAGAGTGACTTTTACAAAATCGAATCTCATATAAAAAAAAAAAAGTATTTTCGCAGTTGAAAGTTACAAGTTACTATATATATATATATATATATATAATAAGAAACCTTGCTAAGAATCAAGATTAAATCTTGCATTTACGTTCTTTACTCTATATATATAAAAGATTTAAATCCGATATGATCTTTTTCCTGACCTTATCTAATCTAATGACACATAAGTATTGCAATGAATGTGTGGTCAAGATGTGATTGGTTTCTATAACGACTTTACAAACAACCAATCACATATTTTAAAAAGATCAGATCAGTAGAGGATCCAAATTCATATATAAATTAATGTTGCATGTGTGAATAGCACGAAAAAATATGCATATTCACACACATGAAACTTGCTTCTATAAATTTAACAGAAAGTTTCAAAATGAACATTTATATACTAATAAATTTAATGGAAGGTTTTAAAAATAACAGAACAGTACTTTAGGTAATTACATATAATATCACAAAAAAATTAAGCTAATATAATATTGAATTTAACATCGAAATACATATGTTAATTAGATTATCTGAAGTCAACTTTGAGAGAAAATGATAATTAGAATATATAAAGACTATATTCTGTTGACTTCTGACACAAAGCCGGTTCGAAGTAGTTGAGTTTTTCTAATCCTACAGGATGCTTGGGGGTAATACAGTGTTGTAAATGTGGATCAGGTCTAACAGGGACGGTTCGGTCGGCCTGCCACTTTTGATGGATCGGACCAGGTCCGGTCTGCGAAGTCGGTGTGCCGGACCAAGCATGGCACGTAGGCGTGTTGAGTGCCGGACCAGAAGTGTCGATCCAGCAGGCCGGGCTGCCACGCCACGCCACGTCGGCAGGCTTAACTGAGCGGGCGGCACAGTGGGCTAGCACGCCAGTCCGCTCCTCAGTCCGCTGATTGGTCCGTTTTTTTTTTTTCAACAAATCACAACGGTTGAATTTTCAATAATTCATCCGTTGGTGGTAAGGAAAATTACAAAAAAACCTCTCAACTCTTATAATTTATATTTTTACGTACAATTCTAATTTTCTATAAATACTCTCATCCATTTCATTTTTCAGTTATTCTCTCTCATTCTCTCGTTCTCTCAATCTCTCTTCATTCCCCAAATCTGTACACATTTTCATTTAATCTGATTTTTACTCTTTCTCTACACATTTTTAATAATATTATATTAATTTCCTATTATCTATCTATCTATTATTCTCTTTATTTTCCACCAATACATAAAAAATTTAAGGTACATTTGTCTTTAAATGTTATTATTTCGTTATGTTAGTAAATTTATGATGTTATGTAAACACTTAATTTAATTAATATTTTTACTATTTTTGTTTAGTTATTAAATTAATTTTAAATTTTTTTAGTAGTATGCTAATAATCACTATTATGTGTATTTGTGTAGTAGTGAATTCATATATATTGTGTTAGTAAATTAATCATTATATGTGTAGTTGTCAATTTAAATATTTTTAAGTTGGTAAATTTATGATTTTTAAGTTTAGTAGTTAATTTAAATATATTTTGTTAGTGAATTATGATTTATAAGTTTAGTAGTTTATTTGAATATATTTTGTTTGTAAATTATGATTTATAAGTTTAGTAGTTTATTTGAATATATTTTGTTAGCGATTTTATGATTTTTAAGTTTAGCAGTTTATTTGAAAATATTTTGTTAGTAGATTTATGAATTTTAAATTTAGTAGTTCATTTGAATATATTTTGTTAGTGGATTTTTGATTTTAAAATTTAGTAGTTTACTTGAAAATATTTTGTCAGTAGATTTACTATTTTTAAGTTTAGTAGTTTATTTGAATTTATTTTAGTTGTAGATTTATGACTTTTAAGTTTAGTAGTTTATTTTAATATATTTTGGTAGTATATTTACAATTTTTAAGTTTAGTAGTTTATTTGAATATATTTTGTTAGTAATTCTTTATTTATATTTGTATTTCAAGAAATGGATCATACCCAGCAACCTTTTTTTCCCGAACGGTTTTAACATGCTGCACGAAGATCTTGATCTTTCAGCACCAATGGAAACCCAAGCGGGACCTTCCGCTTCCGCCGCTACACTCCCAAAAAATTTACATCCAATGTTTGACAGTGTTTTGACATAGTACAAATGACACTCCCAAACGGGACGACGGGTCCCAGAGCTAAATGTAAATTTTATCCTAAAGACTATTCTAGTAGTAGGAATGGAACCGATCATTATAGTAGGAATGAAACCGGTCATTTGAGAAGGCATATGGAGAAATGCATACCTGCGTATGGACAGGTAGACACTAGAACACAAACACAACTACAACGACACCCAGACGGGTTCGTTACGAAGTGGTGGTACGACTCCGCACACGCTAGAGATTGCTTGGCAGGATTCATTTCACAAACTGATCAACCAATCAATTTTGCTGACAATGTTTTTTTTTATAGAATTTGCCACATGCATTAAACCCCCAATTTAAAATTGTTTCTAGAATCACCACTAGAAACGATTTGATAAGATTGTTTGAAACCGAAAGAGCTAAATTGAGTGATGAATTACATCATCTAAGTGTCTCTGTTGTATTAACCTTTGATATTTGTAATATTTTTTCCAAACAGAACTATTTATGTGTCACTGGACACTAATTAAATTCTGATTAGAGGATAACAAAAACAATTCTTGGTTTTCATCCTATGGATTTTGCACATACCGCTAAAAATATTTTTAATGTCATTCTTTCTGTTTTAGAAACATATGAAATCACAAATCGCATCATTTCTATTACATTAGATAATGCATCTACAAACACTAGCTTTATTGCATTGTTTTTTAAAAGAAATATCCCGCAAGATGGAGGTTAATTCTTCTATCCACGGTGTGCATGTCATATCATAAATTTAATTGTACTTGTTGGTTTAAAGCAAGTATGTGACCGTGTTGATGCATCAGAGATGTCATTTCTTGGATTGACAGTTTTAATCCTAGATTCCAAGAATTTCGTAGACACTGTACATTAAACAGTTTACGACCCCGATGCTTCCAAACTAATATGCCGGTAAGGTGGAACTCAACTTACTTAATGTTGAAAAATAATTTAGAATATGATACAACTATTACAGGTTTTATAACTGAAGCTGGTCGAACTTGGCCGTCCACAAGCACAAGCACTGACGTTAAAGAATTGGTATGTGATAAGGGTTTTTGTTAAATTTTTAAATATTTTTTACAATGCCACTGTAACTCTTTCTGAGGTCTATTACCCCACATCTTCTCAGGCAATCCATCAAATAGTGGAAATATCTGAAGTGTTAAACAGTTATAAGGAATATGTTCATTTAGGCCCTACAGTTAGACATGACCCCGGTTCCGACCGGTTCCGGTTTCGGTTCGGAATCGACGGTTTCGGTTCGGAATCGGCGGTTTCGGTTCTGGAAGGAGCCATAACTGGAATCGAAACCGGAACCGTGGAACCGCGATTCTGGTTCCGGTTCCGGTTCCAGTTCCGGTTCCGGTTTCGGTTCCACCGGTTCCGGTCCAGTTCCTCCGGTTCCGGTCTAGCTCCTCATGTTCGGCCGGTTTGGTTCCTTTTTTTTTCTTATTATACATTTATACTCATTTTTAAAAAAATCTGAAAACATAAGACATGTAAGAATATGAACTTGTAAATGAATTTTATTGTGTAAGGCCGTAAGCCGAAATTAAAATTTAAAAAAATAATACTAAATACATAAATTGAAATAAATGTATAAAACTAAAAATTAAAAAAATTGGTCTTGCACTTAATTTGTACCAAAATTAAGTTGCCTACGTATCCTCTCTGACTCGGGGTTTAGAGGAATCAAAGACCACGTAGTTCTTTTACATTTTATTGTCTTTAACATATGTAATTTTGTAAATCTGTAACTAATCGCTGTCATCCGTTCCGGTGCCGGTGGTGTGATCATCATCGAAGAAATCATAAATAACTTCTGGCTCCATTTCTTGTTGTCTATATCCAGCCTTTGTCCAATCATCAACACACACTTGGACTTGAATTGATTCTGGACTCAAAAGCGACCGTCTTGCGTCCAAAATATTTCCACCGACGCTAAACTCTTGTTCCACAGCCACTGTAGAAACCGGTGTTGCAAGAATCTGTTTGGCTATTATAGACAAGATTGGGAAGTGTTTTTCATGTTCTCTCCACCAATGTAGAATACCAAATTTATCCACATCATCGTCTCCTATAAACTCAAAATTGGTACTATGATAAGTTTCTATCTCATCATACGAGATTAGACTTGATGAAGAAGAAGAAGAACCTCGCAATCTTTTGATCTTTTGGGATAAAAGTGCAGACCATGCCCCCAACACTCCAAAATATCGAGTTTGGGAGACATTTTCATTTTGTGGAACACTAATGTTTAATGATGGACCATAAATTTTACGATATTCATCATATAACTGATAAAATAATATCTTAATTGCAGCACAATAAGTATTAATTTCTAATTGTATACCTAAACATTTATAATAAAGCGTTAAAAAATCTGTCAATGCATATAATTTACAACGTGGGTCAAAACACAACGCAAGCAGGTAAATAGTTGGAAACTCTCTATAATAGTCTAACCATTTTTTTTTCATAGCTTCAATGCATGCATGTAATTGTATATCAGATGAACAGTCAGCAAATGCACCAGCAATATTACAATTCTCAAGAATAAATAATTGAATAGTAGGATAATAAATACCTGATAAATTGTTAGTAGCACTATTAAAAACTTTTAACAAATTACAAATTTTTGTACAAACATCCCAATGGTGTGCATAAATATTGATTTGACTAACATTATATTGCATAAAAGAAACTAATAAATCCCTATATTCATAACTTTCACAAAGCAATTTATAAGTAGAGTTCCAACGTGTTGGAACATCACGAGAAAATCTAATGGGATGTTTACCTGCCTGTTTACAAAATCTTACCCATGCTTTCATAACATTAGGATGTTTCCACAAATATGAGAGTGCCTCTTTAATGGGTTTAATAAAAACTTGAAGAATTTCCAAACCTTTTTTAACGCATAAATTTAAAACATGGCAAGCACATCTTTGATGAAAAAATTTACTATTAAAATAAGGCTTGCATAATTCAATTAAAGCAGGAATAACTGCTGTATTATTAGAAGCATTATCAAAACCAATTGAAAAAATTTTGCTTTCAATTTTATACTCTTCAAAAATGATTTTCATATTTCTATAAATATTATCAGCAGTATGTGCATCATCAAAAACTCTAAATGCAAGAATTCTTTTTTGTATTGTCCATGCTTTGTCCATATAATGACAAGTTACACCTAAGTATGAATGCATTCGTCAATGGTCAGTCCATATATCAGCACATACGGAAACACGACCTATATAGTTCGTAAAATATTTTTTTTAAATCCTTTTTTCCTTTTTATAAATATCATACATTGTACGCGTGAGAGTGGTCCTAGGGACACGACATGCAGCAGGATTTAATGCTTTATGACAATATTTAATAAAACCAACTTTTTCACCAAAACTAAAAGGTAAATGTTCTACAGCTACCATCCTAGCTAATTCTTCTCTATTAGCTTGATCACTATATTTAAATAATTGAATGTCAGGGGTAGAAAACCTGGAAATTTGAGATTGTGCATTCCCCTTGGCAAGTTCTGCTGGATAACGGGTCGTAATATGCTTCATATATGTGCCGTATCCTCCAGATTTAGTCCACTTGTATTATTTAGGGCAGTAATTGCACACCGCTCAACATGTTCCATTCAGTTTCGTAACTTTCTTCATGTGGAGAACGAATATATCGAATTTGAGATGCTTCTTATCCTTCTCTGCCGGCTCTTCAAATTTTGGATCTGCAGCAAAATCGGGTATATTTTCTGATTGGCTTGTCATATTACCAGGGCTAGGGCTAGGGGCGCTAGGCTAGCTAGAATTGAGTTCAGAAATTATTAAAGGGGGATTTGGATTGATTGGATAGTTTAGAGATTCAAGATAGGCTTGCCGTTGCAGGAACTCATGGTAAGCGGTGTCATCAAAACCGATATTATCCGGTTGGACCGGATCCGGCTCTGACATACGACCCTTACCGGTCCTGAAAATGGAATGCCTTGGTGGAATATCTCTTACTCCACTTCCACTTCCACTTCCACTTGCCATCGAAAAAATAATTTGTAAATAAACTCTTCAAAAAAAATAAGATAAAAATTGTTGACAAGGATTTTAAAATGATTTTAAAAAATAATAATTGTAATACACTAAATATAAACAAATAAATAATTGACTAATTGGGAGATAATTGAAGAGAATTAGGAGAATTGAGACTTGAGAGAGAGTTGAGAGTTGAGAGTTGAGACTTGAGAGAGCAATTGTATGATAAGAAATGAATTAGGGGGGTATTTATAGGAAATAAAGAATTAAAGGGGAAAAGAAAAAAAATTGAGCCGTTGGAGCCCAACGTTCCACTGACGTCAGCAAGAAATAAATAAAAAAAAAAAAATTTGAGCCGTTGGGGCCAACGGTCAGCAGACCATTGGAGCCCAACGGCTCTTAAAAGTTTTTTTTAAAAAAATTCAATTTTGTTTTAAAAAAATAAAGGCTAGGAATCGGCGGTTCCTGAACCGGGACCGAACCGTCGGTTCCTGGCCAGTTTTTCAACAGAAGGAACCGGAACCGAACCGTCTACCCCACGTTTCCGGTTCCGGTTACGGTTCCAAAACCGGTTCCACGGTTACGGTTCATTCACATGGTTCCGGTTCATTTCACACGGTTCCGGTTCAGTTCTACGGTTCGAACCGAACTGTGGTCATGTCTACCTACAGTTGTTGCCATGAAGACAAATTTGAAAAAAATATTAGGCTAACATTCCTCTACTTTAGGCCTTAAATGTTATAGTAGATCAAATTATCTGGTTTAGAAGTTTTGTGTGAGTTTATTGGTACTAATTTGGTAATAGATTATTCATAACAGGTTACTGACATTTGAAACAAGTTGTTCGAAGTTTTTCGTATTTATGAGCATAGGTTTGTCTGTATTGACACCCAACCATCAACAGAACCGGAGATACAGCCGAAACAAACAAGTTGGAGCATTCTCAAACGCCGAAAAATTAAAGGACAAATCAGCAAGTACTTTTTCAAGCCAGAGAGCTGACCCATCTTCTTGTGTCGAACTGAATAGGTACCTTGAAGCATAGTTCGACGATGTCGAAGACAATGAAGAGTTTGATTTGTTGTTATGCTGGAAGACATATACCTACAGGTATCCGATTATGTCACATCTAGCACATGACGTACTGGTTATCCCTGTGTCCACGGTGTCTTCAGAACAAGCATTCAGCATCAGTGGACGCATAATTGAATGAAGAAGAAGAAGTTGTTTGTCTCTGAAGATGGTGGAGGTATAACATGCCTTCGGGATTGGGAGCATGCTAAAAAGAGGTTGCAAAACCAAACTGTATATAATGAACTTATTTTAAATTTCAACAATCTATATATTGATGAGGCTTCCGGTTCCAGGTAGTAACCAGGTCCATAACTAGACTATACTCATACATGAACATTTACTTGTAAATTACTAAATTGTAATACAATTGCACTCTTTTTCCCTTACAAAAAAAACTAGTTTTCTTGTTAAGGTTTTTAATGAGGCAATCATGTAAATATATAATACTGAATTCCATAAGTCTAAAATAAATAAATAATATGGTGTGACAACCTGAGCACAATTGCAATGTTTAACAATCCTGTTTTACATGCAAGAACCAAACATATAGAACTTGATCTATACTTTGTGAGAGAGAAGATTCTACATAAATCAATTCAGCTCAATCATGTTCATTCAATAGATCAAGTTGCAGATATATTTACAAAAGCTCTTCCAACTTCACGGTTTCAAATTCTTCGAAGCAAACTAACAGTTAAAGAATTACCAACTGTTAGTTTGAGGGGCGATGTTGATGTAATCAAATGATCATCAATTGATCATGTAGGTAATTAAATTGAAGGATGGGCTCATGATTGTGAGGAATAGATCATCACTACTCATCTTCATCAAGTGGATCAGAACATCATATGTTATTAAAGAAAGTCAATATAGTTTGTTAAGAATATGGTGACTCAACAGATTAAGTAACAGCTGGTAGGGGTGGGCATTTTCGGGTTGGGTTGGGTTGGGTTGAAAATTTATCAACCCAATCCAATCCAACGTAAATTTTAACCCAACCGAATCCAACCTAACCCAACCCAACTCAATATTTGTCGGGTTGGGTTGGGTTGGGTTGGGTTGGGTTGGATTGATCGGGGTGGGCTTTTTAAGCCCAATAGAAAAAATATATTTAAATTTAAATTTTGTTATATCAAAATTCAAATTCAAAATAATTTTATACCATAATATCATATCACGTTGAGTTTAGATTACTTAAAAGCATCAAAATCAAATCATAACATATAATATAAATTGTTTAAATATCTTTTACATAATTAAAAAATTAAAATATAGCAATTTATCTAACTTGAAAAGTCTCCATCTAAGTTTCCCATCCATTTTACAATTATAATCACTTCGTCAAATATCCCGTGGTTGGATAATCTATTATTTATTTTAACCAACATAATTGTTTGAGTTTATATACAATTATTAGACTTTTTCTACTAAATTCTTAATCAAATCCTAAGGAAAAAATAACATTTTAAAGTATAATCAAGGATTTGTCATTTAATACAAAAGATGAAGATAATATATTAATATAATCGTATATTTTTAATAAATGTATTTTATATATTTAAAATTATGTATTTATATCTGTCATTTAAAATATTATAAATGGTGTATGAGTAAACTTTTTAATTATTAAAAAAAAGATTTCATGATAAATCTAATAGTAAATAACATTATTTAATTTATTTTTTATTATTTATGTCGGGTTGTCGGGTTGGGTTGGGTTACATTTTATTAACCCAATCCAACCCAATCTTAAAAGCAACCCAACCCAATCTAGTCGGGTTGGGTCTGGTTGGTCGGGTTGGTCGGGTCGGGTTGGTGGGTTGGGTTGGCGGATTGGTGCCCACCCCTAACAGCTGGAAAGCTTATAGAATAACTCCTATATATATAAACTTAGTCTAGCACTCTGTATTGATTGTATTCTTTTTTGTAACAAATTCAATTTTAGCGGAATTCTCAAGAAGCAATTTCTCTGTTTTTTCAGTTACAACTTTTCTTTCACTTTTTTTGCTTATTTTCTTTTTACTTTCTCGGGAAAATCATAAAAGTAAACAACAATTTTAACTAGAATTAAAATTACTTACCAAGATAAAAATAAAAAGAGAATCCAAATTAGTATTTCTTTTTTTTTTATAGGAAACGACGCCTTTCTTTTTTTCATATTTAGTGTTTTTTTCTCTCGTTTTACAAACCCTAAATTATCCTCTCTCTTACCATTATCATAAAGATTTTCTTGATTGAGAAGCGACAAAAAATGATATGCAGCCAGAAAAAAATCATGAATGATAGAGAGGCACCTTTCAACTATATTTTTTTTTTGTTTTTGTTTTTGTTGTTGAAAGTAATCCCTCTTTGGAAGCTCCATGAAGTTTTTTAATGGAAAATCTCTCAAACGCGTTGGTTTATAAGTTAGTGTGATTTTAAGCTTTAATTATTCTACACTAAAAATTTAATTTGATGGTGCAAAAAATTCAAAAATATAATAAAATTATACAAGTTAATTCTTTGCATAGAGAATTTTATTCTAAAAAAATCATATGGTTAAAAAAAACTTTAATCCACTACGTTAAAAATAATTTTGGTTATCTAGAGAATCCTATATCAAAATATTCTTATTAAAGGTTTATGTATATTGAATAGGATGAAGGATGATTGAGTCATCATCTTATATTCAATAAATTAAGAATTTGATTAATTGTTTGATTTCTTTGTACTATAATGGGATGATTGAATTTTGTTTTTTTTAAGAGTTGGATTATTGAAATCATTGTATTTTAGGGTTTTATATATAATCCCAAATTGTGAACTGTTTTAAATCAAGAAATATCCTGATTTGATGTTATCATTTTTGCTTTTTTGGGTTGATTTAATCAATTAATTTTTTAAAATGGAGTATTAAAAGATAAAATGGATAAAAAAAATTCAAAAAATGAATTGTCTATAGAACATTTTTAAAAAAAAAATGAAGTGTCTTTAGAAATTGAATTTCTTTAGAAAATAATTGTAAAAATAAAAATTTGGATTATAAGGAGAAATCATAAATTTTAATTATAAAAATATCTCAATAAAGACAAATTACTTTAATTTAAAATAAATCAAATACTATATAAACTCATTAATTACACTCATATCTTCAACTATATTTCTTTATTAAAAAAATTACCTTTAAAAAAAATGATAAACTTTAACATATGATAAACCCTAATTTTTATGATAAACCTTAATTAAACTCTAATTTTATTTCAATTATAAACTTTCTCATCATCACATGATTTTTTTTTGTCTTTCTTTTATGTATAGTTATGAACTCTATCAATAAACATTATATATATATATGGGTCAGACTAGACCAATTTAAATTTTTGACTTAAAACTTGGACTTCAACATCTCAACCCCCCATGTGCTCTTAATCTAAGAGTTGTAAATGCATTCAAATCTCAACCATTGGATTAAGAGCACATGAGTGATTGAGATGTTGAAGTCAAAATTTTAAGTCATAAATTTAAGATAATTTAGCTTGACTCTCTTTCTCTCTCTCTCTCTCTTTATATATATATATATATATATATATATATATATATATAGTCATTTTCTTCTCAGTGCGTACTGATATAACTTATATCAGTGCGTTATGATATTGCATGTGGATTACTGATTATGGAGAAGTTTTAACAAGTTCATACACTTTAAGTCAAATAATGTAAATCTAATGGTTCACATCCAATGCAATGATGAATTTATATCAATGCGTACTGACTTGAAATTTATATATATATATATATATATATATATATATATATATATATATATATATATATATATATATAGTGGAAATGGTGAGAAATGTCATTTTGTTTTGTGCGTTGCATTGATGTCACTACTTTAATAAATTAAGTTTAAAAGACACCTATTATGGTGAAATACTCAAATTGCCCTTAAATAAACAAATTTTATTTTTCTTTGTACTTTCATCTCCATACTTTGATCACTGAAAGAAGCAACTCCCATATCTCTCTCTCTCTCTTTCCAATAAACTTATCTGAAAATCGATCTACAACTTGTTTGAAAGTCGACGTGTTTCAACACAACAAGGTATTTTGAGTCTTGTAACAATTTATTTATTCCTTCTGCCTATCCAACCCGAAGACGAAGATGATTTTTTTTTATGAAGATGAATTTTTAGGTTTCCAAGACTTTTTGAAATATTTTCGAGCTTTTTTGAACCTAGTCCGAGCTTTTTTGAAACACGTTTGAGCTTTTTATTTAGGAAAATTAGGTTTGTTTAACTTTGAAACACCTAAACATTTTGAAACATGTCCGAGCTTTTTCGAACCAAATCCGAGACTTTTTGAAACACACTCTAACTTTTTTTTTAGGAAAATTTGGTTGGTTAAACTTTATAGTGTCCGAGCATTTTTGTGAAAGGTCCGAGCTTTTTATAAAAGCCACGATCATTTTTTTCAGTGCTTCGAGCCTTTTTTTTAAAAGCACCGAGTTTTTTTTTTGCAACTCCGAGCTTTGCAAACTGTCTAGACTTTATTTTTCAAATATTCATGCTTTTTAAAACAATGTTGGAGCCTTTTTTTTCTTACAATGCCTTTATTTGGTAAAACTCTGTAGTGTTCGAGTATTTTTGTAAAAGGTCCAAACTTTTTTATATAAGCCCCGAGTTTTTTTTTTCAAAGCTCAGATCGTTTTTTTTTAAAGCGCCGAGTTTTTTTTTGTGCAGCTCCGAGCTTTTTAAAACTATGTCCGAGACTTTTTTTTAAAGGTTCGTGCTGTTTAAAACAATGTCCGAACTTTTTTTTTTGTAATATCTTTGTTTGGTTAAATTTTGTAGTGCTTGAGCATTTTTGTGAAAGGTCCGATCTTTTTTATAAAAGCCCAAGCTTTTTTTTTCAAAGCTCCAAGCCTTTTTTTTATAAAAAAAAAGCGTCGAGCTATTATTTTTTACAGCTCCGAGCTTTTTAAAACTGTGTCCGGGACTTTTTTCAAAGGTTCGTGCTTTTTAAAACACGAACCTATCTGTTTGGTTCCAAGACTTTTACTAAAGGCTCCGAGCCTTTTGTAATTACATTTCGAGCATTTTAAGTACTGACCAGAAAAAAAAAGCTTCAGGGGCACAACCCTGCCCACGAGCTGACCGGGCAGCTCGACCACCGCGAGCTCGGAAGGGAACTCAACCCCCGATTGCGTCCGTGTAACGCCACTCCATCGTTGTTCGAGTGATTGCCTGAATTTCAACGGGACTGTCTCTACTTCACAACTCTGTCATTGTAAAATGAATGAACAAATCTGATGTTGAACAACTATTGGGAATATTATCCGTTCACCATAATATGTGTCTTTTAAACATAAGTTATTAAAATAGTGATAGTATTGAAATACCACCTCCAAAAAGTGTCATTTAATTTTTGAACTATATATATACCGTAGATTAGACATGACCACGATTCGGTTCGAACCGTGGAACCGAACCGTAACCGTAACCGTAACCGAAACCGTGGAACCGGTTTCGGAACCGGTTTCGAAACCGATTTCAGAACCGTAACCGGAACCGTGGGGGACGCGGTTCGGTTCCGGTTCTGGTTCCTCCTCTGAAAAAACAGCCCTGGAACCTACGGTTCTGTTCCGGTTCGAAACCGTCGGTTCCAGAAAAAAAATATTTTTTTTTCTTATGCTAAATTGTAAAAAAATAAGAACCAAACCGAACCGGAACAGGAACCGTCGGTCAACGGATCCGGTTTCGGTTCTGACTCCTTCTGGAATCAAAATTGGCGGTTCAGAACAGGAACCAGAACCGGTTGGAACCGTAACCAGAACCGGTTGGAACCGTAGGCATGCCTACTGTAGATATGTATAAGAGCATCTTCAATGCAAGCGTGACTTGCGAAAAAAAGAGGTGACAGTTAGGATTAATAGGCATTTTGTTAAAAAAGTATCTCTCCAATGCATCCGTGCATATTTAACCTCAAACTGACGTGGTAAAATTGTTTTTTAGATATTGTCAACACGACCGTCCATTTTCAGATGTCCTGTTGCACAACCCTTTTTTAGGCTGACTCGACAAACATTTATGATTGACATTAATTTTTCATCTATTTTTGGTAAGGAAATAAAATAAAATAAAAAATAAAATAGGAAATAAAATTGAACACGTCATTAAAACAAACTGTGTTTCAAACGGAAGCATTGGAGATCAAATTTTAAGTTGATCATCTATCAAGTTCATATTTATGTCACGTAGGAAGCAAGTCTCTTGATATTGTTGTCATGTCAATAATAATTAATATACAAGCCATTTTTGTATTGGAGATGCTCTAAGTTATTTTTTTTTTTAAGATGGTTGTATAAATTATAGAATTTTATATTGAAAATTCGTTGACCCCATATACAATTCGGTTCCAAATTTTTTCTTTTTTAAGGTTCTTATATTCAAGATATTTCTAAAAGTAAATTGGATCATTATTAAAAGAGGATTTAATTCAAAAAATATTATATTTTTTTTATAAATTGGGTTCCTAATTATTTAAAAGTGTTTATAAAACATTATGTTCTAAGATGAATATATTCATTTTAACGAGGGTACTCTTAGCTTTAGAATGGGTTCTTATAATAATATTTATATTTTAAATTTTAGACACAGATTTACTTAAAAAAAAATAGCTGTACGGATAAGTTATATATTTAACGATATTATACTCTAATTATTATATTCGAAGCATGTATGCAATGATATTATACTGATTCTTTCTATTATTTTAATATCTTTCATATTTTATTGAAGAATGAGACAAAAATCAATCCTTTTTCCTTTTAGGATTATAATTTAAGAAAATATTCTATTATTTCTTACTCTGTTACCTATTCTAGACGGCCTAGTACTCTAGTATATATTATTGTTTCTAAGATTGTATTTTCAGCAAGCTAGATTCCGTGTGGGAGAGTTTCTTCAAGTAGATCTTTTAGGAGTAGATCTTTTAAAGTAGACATTTTACAAGTAGAGCTTTTAATAGAAATATATTGATCGTTTGGTGGTCAATTAGAAGAAGTTTTTTTAAATTGTAAGATTATCAAAATATTCAAAAACTATTTTAAATGATAATATTATATTAGACTTTTTAGTGTCACTACAAAAGTTCAGAAAGATCTATTTAGAAAAGCCTAAAATTTGAATTTCTTCAAATAGACATAAAACAACTTTTTTATTAATCATATAAAACTCTACTGGGTGACAACCAAACGACACAATATTTTTTAAAAGAGTTTTTTTAATTAAAAAAGTTTTTTTAACCAGTAGACAAACTCTTCCAAACGGACACTAAATCAATATTGAATTCTTATATAATTTTTTAAGAATTGATTTATATAATTTGTTTGTACTTGTAATTCTTCGACTTGACCATTCAATTTCTTAAAAAAAAAACTTATGTTCTCATAAACTCTTTGATATGTAATTGAAATAGAAATCAAATAGAAAATAGATAGAACCGGTTATAGATGATTTTTGATGGGGATGTACGGCGGATCGGATCCATAGGATTTGACATGATCCAAGATCCAATCCGATCTGATTGGATCGAAGAAATTAGAATCCAATTCAATCCGATCTAATTGTAAATAGATCTGATCCGATCCAATGATAAAATACTTGAATATGATCCAATTGTAATTCTAATAATATTAATAAACTAATAATTAACATAAAAATAAGACATAGTTGTACGTTTTAAAGTTCAAAAAATCTAACTAATTATAAACATTAAACATAAGTCACAAATCCAAACATAATAAACTCATTCAAAATTTTGAAACAAAAATATAATCATTTGTCAATTGCCATAACAAAATACAATAGATTTGAAAAATTGCTTGATATTCATAAGGTTAACACAAAATAAATTGACCTAATATAAATTACAACCTATATTTTGACGGATCCGGTAGATTGACGGATTTTCATATAAAAATCCAAGATCTAATATGATCCAATAGATTTAAATTTAGGATCCAATCATGTCCTTGGATATGATCCAATCCAATGGATTTGATCGGATCTGACGGATCTTATTGGATTGGATTGAATCTTATACACTCCTAATTTTCTAGATATAAAAAAGTGAGTTACATTACGACTAAATATTATCCTAATTTATTTTTAAAATATTAATATATATGTTAGGTTAAATCAATTTAATTTTTTTATTTTAATATCTCAACTATCTCTATACCTTTAATCAAAAAATTATAAATATATTTAAATCTCAATTAGATTAAGACGTTAAAGTTAAAAAATTCATAATCCAGCCACTCTTAGCTTGAATATATTGTCTCCTCCAAAGTCAAAATTCAAGCTCCAGAGTCTAGCCACTGTCAGCAAGTGTAGCAAGCTTATCTGTCGTATTTAACGAAGAGATGGGTTACTAGTTGGAAGACCAGACTAGACTTCAGACGTTGGTTATTGGGCTCTTTCAATTTAATGCTCTCAACAACCAGATGCGAAAATATTTATGCTTGTTACTAGTTGGAAGAACAGACTAGACTTCAGACGTTGGTTATTGGGCTCTTTCAATTTAATGCTCTCAACAACCAAATGCGAAAATATTTATGCTTGTGAATTCTCATAAACTTCTACAATGCATTATGTATCGCTAGGGTAGTTTTGAAAATAATTCAGAAAATGAAATTGTACCGTTGAATTGTTGTTTTCAAAGGTATATTCTGACAAAGAAAACAGGCAAGTACAGATTTAATAAAATAAACCGAAAATGACATAACTATCATGAAATCACATGCTAATTGCTAAGTGCTATTAATGACGGCATAAAATCCATCCGTTTTTCTCTAGATCTTTTTGGGCCCGTTTGGTAGTTAGGATTGTATAGGAAAGTGACTATTTTTATTTCATTTCCATATTCGGTTGGAGTGAGAGGATAAGATAATTTAATCCCATAAAAAAAATTTATCTCATACTGATAGGATAAAATAGCTTGTTGAAAATGGTGGGATTCAAATGAATTCCATCTCTTTCATCATTTTGAATCTCATCCGATCCCTTTCTCAGTTAAGCTTTCAGTTAGGGTTCATTTTCTTTCTTAATCCGTTTTCTTTCAGACTCTCTCTCCGTCTCACATTCTCAGGCACAATCAAAACCCTTTCTCAAGCTACATCTCTAACCATTCTCTCACTCCGACTCTGTTAAGCTCTTCTCTCCAAGCATCATGTCTCATTTCTAGTTAGGTCTCTTTAGATGTTTGATGTTTATTTCTTCTTTTAGTTGATTTAGTTTTTTTTTTTTGGTTTTTTTTTGACCCATTATCTCAGTAAAATTTGTTTACTGTTTGTAGATTTGAAGGTTTCATTTCTAGACTCAGTGAGTGAAGCTATCATCTGATAAAGGTTAGTATTTTTTTTCTTGTTACATTTTTATGCTATTTTATTGATGTTTGTTGCATGCTATTTCTTTGGATTTCAATTTTGTCAATATTTTAGGGTTATGTTTCTAAAATTGGGAATTTTACGATTGAGATAAAATACAAATTATCTGTTTTTGGCTGGTCGTTGATGTTCTTTGTCCTTGTCTTGTTTTGTTTTGGGTTTCACTGGGTTTGTCTTTTGTTGTTTCTTTATCTGCTTGTTCAGGCGTGTTGATGGTTCTGCTATTTTATTCTTGTTCCTCTAATAAAGTTTTATCTTTTCTAAAAAAGTAATATATGGAATTTCATTTGATTTATGATTGTTTTATATTTAATAGTGGACAAATGCAAGAAAAATAAGGTTTTCACTAGTTGTTTGCTTTGGAGAGTTGTTGATCGACTTTGTGCCGACAATTGCAGGAGTTTCACTAGCAGAAGAACCAGCTTTCAAGAAGGCCCACGGTGGTGCTCCTGCTAACGTGGATGTTGGCATATCTAGGCTAGGAGGTTCATCAGCTTTTGTAGGGAATATCTAGAAAAGAGAAAATTGCTTTAGTGTCCTTTACATGTTTCACATGTTTGAGCGTGTCTTAAAATCCCACTTTATAGTTTCTACTGGTTTACCTAACTCCACACTTCCCCCAACCGAGAATAAAAGCAACCAATACCATGTGGTATGTGTTTCTTAACTAGGGAAAGGATATGACAGTGTTTGTTGCATAAAATAAATTGTTTGACTCTGTTTAGAAATCTGAATCCAGATATTTCTATTAGCAGTAAGCATTTGATCTCGTCTGTGATTTTTAGGTGTCTCTATATGTGAAAAAAAAACGATGTTTTTCTTATAAATTTTATGTATGCAATGGTACTTCGTTAGCTCCAACACTCTGCTTTTCATTGCATAAACTAAATCCTATGCTTTTATTGTACGTTGTGAACCATTTTGAAGGCAGTATTGCCTCGTTTCTGTTTGACTGTATTTGGTGATTTTAAATTTGTTATGATACTTATCATAGGTGGGTGATGATGAATTTAGTTACATGTTGGCTGACATTTTAAAACAAAAGAATGTCAATATATTATATGTGTCTGATGTGTGTATGAGATAAAGATGATTATGTATATATTATATTGTTTACAGGGGATTTGTTTAAGCTCTGTTTAAGCTATTCAGTTTGGTTCAATTGCAGAGTCATTTGTAGGCTATGTTTCCTTCTTTCTTTATAGTATATGGTCCTTGGTTTGAACTTTTTGTTTCAATAAACTTCCTGATGTTGTCTTCTTTTATAAAGTATAATATTATAGAGGTAGAAAATGATAGGAGAATGGCTATTGCATGTAGTCATTGGTCTTACAATTATGAACAGTGAAAATTAAATTGGCAGGTAGACATTGAATGCATGCATAGACAGAATGGTTTTAGTCACGATATTTCTTTCCCTTCCAGACAATTTTTGACATACAGTTCAATATAAAATAACAAATCAACTTAGAAACAAATCCTGGAAAGAAATAAAATGATGGTCTATAATAAGGTTCTCTTGTTTTGCAGAGATCTTCAAGGCACAACAGAGTGAGGAGCAGAAATTGCAGTTTGTTGCCTCACTTCTTAGCGGTGTGTTGATGACTGATGTTCTTAATGATGGTAAAGTTAAGTTCACGACTAATGGATTTTACACTATTTTATCATGATACATGCTTTTTTCGTTGTTGAAAGATTTATCATAATACGTGCTGCTTACTAACATTTGAAAGTACTTACAATATGTAGGTGGCGGCTATGAAGTGATATTTTTATAATTACGAGACTAATGTTACTTTTTGATAACGTTCATCAACTTTTTGAATGTATATATATATATATATATATATAGTTTTAGACTTAATTTTCATGATTGTATTTCATCTCATACAAATTATATGGTGTAAAATTTTGTAACAAATATTATTTTTTTGAGATATAACTTTGTATTTATCTCATACTGAGCAAAGAAATGGATGCAACATTACTTTATTTTTAATGATAGTATTACTATTTCAGTTTTATTGTTAATGATTGACATGTTAGATTGAAGTCTATAATTTTTTTGTATTGAAAACAAAAAATGGCAAACATAACAACAAAATTAAGCAAGATAAATAAATAAGAAATATAAATTAAATAAATACAAATCATCATTATTTATAGGATAAAAAAAAGGATAGTTTCAATCAATTTTTGTTTCATTTGAAAGTTATTGGAATCAAATATTGTAATAATAATAATTAGTAAAAATAATGAGAATGAACATTCATAAGCAGTTTTATTTCAACCGTAAAGTCGTGTAGGTTTTGAAGTAAGTAAAATAATTTCATTGAAGACTCTAAATTTATTGGATTTTATTGAACCGAATCCAAGTGAAAGAAGCTTTTATCATTGAACTTTTGGACTTCCACAATTGGAATTAAATCTTAACAGTGATATGAGATTTTTATTATTTGGTTATATTAATTTTGTGTGATGATGAGAATATTTTTTTTTGTTATTTTTAATTTATGTTTTAAAATGTAAATACAAAAATGATATTGAAAAAGATAAAAATAAGGGTAAAAGGGTCATTTCAAAGTGGTCAGCAACCATAAGGGGCAATAAGGTCATTTCTAACGCTTGACATGTTAGAAATTGTACTTTTTATGGTTTCTGTTACATAAGGACTAAGAGTTACAATTTAAAAAAACAGTGAACTAAACGCAGATTAAGGTGAACTACGAGGATTAAAATACGATTTACCCTTATCTTATTACAGGTTGGACAAAATTTGGAATCAATTGAGGTTTAATAACTGTTAGCATGGTTGGTGATTCTCTATACAAACAACTTAATTAAAATAGCTATTGATATTTAAGGTTAATCTTAACCATTTTTAGATTGTAAAAAGTAAAATAGTTATTGATGTTTAAGGTTAAATCTTAACATTTTTTAGATCGTAAAAAGTAAGAAATTGAATTTTTTTATGGTATGTGTGAGGGGTGAATGTGTGTAGGGAGAACTATTTTGGGTGGTATCTCATAACTTATCAAACATATGATTATTTTATTTTTAATCATAAACATAGGATTAATTTATTTTTAATCTTATCTTGTATTGCACCAAACACATGATTACTCTAATTTTAATCATATCATGTGTTGCACCAAACACAGGATATCACTAAATTTAGTTCAATCTTATCGCATTCAATCCAATCCTATCCTATCCCATGAAAATAATTTTATCCTAATCCCGTGCACCAAACGGGACTTCAAAGTCATGCTTACCTGCACAATCGGCTTTTACCAAAATTGTCAGATATTTTTTCTTCACTTCTGTGATTAGATCTGAGCTAACTCCAGTCAAATACATCGGAGATTATATTAATTCATTATAAAAAGAGTATTTTTTTATATTAATTATTTTTTCACATCAAATTTTATATATTAAAAAAAATCTTTAAAGAATATTTTTTCAATACATATTTATATAATACTAATATATATATTTCTAAATATATTAATTAATAATTAAATTTAATTATATATATATATATATATATATATATATATATATATATATATCAATATAGGTATCATTTTAAAGATCTCAACAAGATATTTTTAACGGTATATTTAAAAAAATACATATTAATATAATTAAGGGGTCGTTTGTTTTTTCCACTTAAAACTTAATGGGTTTGAATTAAACTGATTAAGTTGTTTTGTTTATTTTTAAGTGGTCAAACAACTTAAAAACATTCAAAATTAACTTAAAAAAATAAAGTAATAAATCTTGACTTTTAACTTAATTCCAAATCACTAGATTACAATTAAAATATTCGTTTCCAAATCAATCCTCCTAAAGAAGATATATTTTCAAATTTGTTATAATTTGATACGGTGTAGAGATTTTTATTTTAATATATTTTTTGTTTTAAATGGTTTTTTTTTTTTTTTAAAAAGCCTTCATGTAATTCAAGAACCTAATTTTTTTTCAATAACTTTTTTTTTCTGGTGCATATGAACCAGAAAAAAAAAATGGTTTCCTCAATTATATATGCGGAAAACATGAACAATATGTAAAATAACTTGAACTCTTTTTTTACAATAAATTGAACTTGAACTTTGTTTATAGGACATGCAAAATTATATTCTTTGATGATTTTTTTTTGTTTCGTTAAACTGAACTTTGTTTACAAGAAAACATACATGTTAAATTACTTCTTTTATATATCATGAGTATAAATATAAAATTATTTGTATTCAGACAATTTTATTTTTAAAAAACAAACAAGTTGGCAGTACATTCAGATGTGAGAGAGAAAAAAAACATGTCATTCAGGTTCAGATTTCAGTCGTTATTCAGTTTTCAAAAAAATTCAGACATGTTCAGTCTTCAGATAAAAAAACAAATGAACCCTAAGTATGTGAGAGTTAAATTAATAATTCTAAAAAATATATACATTAATGTGACAGGAGTAGAAAAAAAAAATATAAAAAGGGTGTTTGGTGAGCACCGTAGCTCCATTTTTTTTATGTGGATGGTATGTTAGTTGGAGATGATTTTTTAGTGTTTTTGGTGTGGATGGTGTGGAAGATGTGTTGGTTGGAATTGCTCTTAGTGTTTCGTATTTACCTTTCAAACCCGAAACGTGGAGAGATTTCTCCCTTACGGTGGATGTTAATTTTTGAGTCATATGCTTGTACTGTACTAGTGTCATATTTAAAATAAAACTAGTTAATAGACAATATATTTGTAGGGTCATTCATATTGACTTAAAAAATGGGGTTTTAATTTTGTCTAAT
Organism: Dipteronia dyeriana; assembly: GCA_032871835.1. Lineage (NCBI taxonomy): Eukaryota > Viridiplantae > Streptophyta > Magnoliopsida > Sapindales > Sapindaceae > Dipteronia > Dipteronia dyeriana. Next base: position 92,231,285 of record CM065299.1, on the reverse strand, counting down.
CAACTAAATTAGGATATATATCTATATTTATATAGAAATACATAAATATAGGTATATATCCTAATTTGGTTAGTCATATACAAATTAGAACAATATTTTTGGATCATTGATTTAAGTCATATATATATATAATAGGTGGACATGATCCGGAAAATGGGTTTTTTACAAAGATGGGTACATAGCTTAATGGACCATGACCCATTTTTAAGAAATTCTTGTTAATTGTACATTTGCTTATATGCCAAAGCATTTGTATACATTCACAACATCTCAACATCTAATGCTCACGTAAAATATGGTCTATGACACACGATATATATTAATTTTTTTTCTTATGACGCAGCGATAAATATACATTAATATCTTATATGTATACTATTAGATATAATTATTTACACTATTATTTTACACTTTGAATGAAGAGAAAATTTATATATAATTATATATATGACTTGCGATTATTATTATTATTATTATTATTATTATTATTATTATTATTATTATTATTATTATAAAAAAGAGAAATCACAACTCAAATGGATTTCTTCATGAGATCTATTAAGGATCGGAGATGAGCTTCCTCAACACTCCAAGTCATCAAACGGATGCCTTTCTTTGGCAATGGAACTGACCCCACAATGCCAACTGGTATGATGCTAGACACTTGGATCGGAACCACGTGGACAGGCGGGTCCCATCCGTAGTCAATCTGGTTGAATCCAAGTCGACCCCACTCTGTTATAAACAATGTGGTATAGCTTAGAGGTGGTGCAAATGGGTCCTCATCACCATTTCTCATATAGTCACCCTCCATAAATTTACCAAACTCAACAGCTAGCTTTGTCTTTGCTTCTTGGATCAACTTTAACACATCAACATCCGATGCTGTCTCAACCCAATCACTTGAACTTGTAATAGTTACAGGGAAGAAACAGTTTCCATAGAAACCTTTCGGTAGAGGAGGGTCCAACATTTGACGACAATTTGCAAAGAAAACAAGCTTCACTTCTGTGTTTCTCTCAAAATTTACAGCTTTTGTTCTACGGCTCCAAAAACTGGCAGCTACAATTTCAAAAGCAGAGCAATTTAGGCCTGTTGATTCTTTAAATTGTCGCTTGTGCTGGTTGATGCAATCCATGGAAATGTCTATGTTGGCATGCTCTAGCTTGTAGCTTGGCATTGGTTGTGACAACATTGGCAATGGTGTGACAGATTCTAGTTGATGATCAGGTGGCGGTGGAAAAAAGTCCCTGTGCCACACCGGCGCTACACTGAGTTGCTCTAGACCTCTACCCAGCTCCCCAACAGCATTTAGAAACTGTGCAGCTCCTAAGCCATCACATATACTGTGACAAAATGTGAGCCCAATTACAAAACCGCCACATTCAAATTGTGTCACCTGTATTATTTATACAAAAACAATTTTTTTAAGTCTTCAAGACATGCATAATTGCATATATAATTAGAATCAATCAAATTTACCAAATTCTTTACCTGCATTTGTACAAGGGGTTCCATGCCTTTGGTTTGTGGAACAGAATCAGGAAGAAGTTGATCAGAGGGAATGCAAGTAACATCATCAAAGTAATTGACAGAATCAAGAGTACAATTCATCAATGCCTCGACAAACCAAGCGCCTTCTCCGGAGCATTCGATTTGAAGAAGGCCATGGCTAGACTCCTTTAGCCTCCCTGCAAGTGGATAGTAAGGAACCAATGCCCTGGACAATGATCCTCTTATGACTTGTGCTGCTTCAGGGCCATGTCTAAACACATGTAGCGTTTGAACATTGCATCTCAGGACTGGTTTCTATCGATGCCCGATAGTTCCAGTGTTCCGGATGGTGTTGGCTCCGCTGGCCTCACCAGGCTTTGATTCGATCTAATTACAAACAGAGACATGGGAAGAAAATAAACAGGTTACAGAAGAAATTCTAGCAGGTACATTGTTGTAGCATGACTTGCATGTCTTTAATTTATAGGGAACTTAGGTTAGGATAGACTATAGGAGGAAGTTCATTTTAATAGTTTTGAAATGTTGAGCTGACTTTTACGTGCTGAGAGAGAGCATAACTTTGCTTGGTAGGTACTAGGTAGCATACTTCATATTATATTTGTTAGGTACGTGCTTGGATTGGGATAATATGTATATCTTGTTATTGAAACTTTTGGTTGATAACATTTCCAACGAACATGGGTGAACGTGACTGAGGGTTGACCCATGATCACCGGGTCAGCAGTTTAAAAAAAAAAACGTTTTGAATTAGTATTATTATTATTTTAATTTTCAAACATCACATGTGAGAAGGTAGAGAGAGAGGATGTGATCTTTTGCCAATTTGAGTTTTGAGGTGTCTTTGTCCTAGTCAATAGATAGGATGGATACCCAAATTTCTACGAGAGAGTCCCAAATCCGATTCAATCTCTCTCTCTCTCTCTCTCCCTTCCAAGTTTCAACTTCCAATTCCATCTTAGATATTTTTCTTAATTAAAATTTATTTTTTAATTATTAATAAGTTAGAGTTTTGGGTTTATCATTCATAATTTTTAGTTAATGTTTTTTTTTAAAAAAATTTTTTTACTGTAATTTATTATTTCTAGAATTATATATTTTCTAATAAAGTATTAATTGAACCAAGTTGTTTGATAATTTTATATTACAATATCAAATAACTATACATTAAAGACAATAAAAACCGTGTTTTTATAATTTGAGAAAAATAAATGAGCAATCATCAAGTGGGAGTGGATTAAGTCCTCCGAATAATGCCAGGGATGGAGGATCAAGTTTATTTTCTTCACCTCAATGATTTGTTATATATCCAAACAAAAATTCATGGGTACATTCTGTGAACAAAAATATAATATGCATAGAAAAACATATGGCATTCCCACAGTGGATCAGTGTTGGATAATAATATATACATGTGTGACAACTAAATCCACATAGGTACTGTAGTATTAAAAATTGAAAACCACTTTTTAGTTGATTTTACCGTGAAAATAGTTTCCAAAAATCTAAATAATTTCTAAATTTAACCTTAAATAGTTTTCATATTTTTGTACTATCATACCCGTATGGGTATAATAGTTAATCACCATCGTAAACTCTTCAAAATCAATGTTTTCTTATTTTTATTAATTTGATTAAAAAAAGGGTAGGGTAGGGTAGTCAATCCCCATCATATACCCGTAAAAATCATTGTTTTCTTACTTTTGTTAATTTGATTTAAAAAAAGGTATAGTAGCCAATCCCCATCATATACTCGTCAACATCATTGTTTTTGTTGTAAATAAATAAATATTAAATAAAATGAAATATGAGAGAGAGGTGAGAGAATCAGATAAATAAATAGAGAGGAAGAAGTAAATAGAAAGAGAGTATTTGCGTATTGAATTTGATTTCTTATTTTTGTTAATTTGATTAAAAAAAGTATGGTAGCCAATCCCCATCATATACTTGTCAAAATCATTATTTTTGTTATAAATAAATAAATATAAAATAAAATAAAATATGAGAGATGAGAGAATTAAATAAATAAATAGAGATGAAGAAGACAACAGAAAGAGAGTATTAATTGTGTATTGAAATTGAGGGGGAGCTTCTACTAAAGCCCTGTTTGATTTTTGGATTTAATACTGAATGACACTTAATGTATTTCATTTAGCTGTTTTGTTTGATGTTATAAGTAGCCATTAAAACCATTTTTTTTATAAGTGATTTTTTTCCACTTTTCACCTAACAAAAATCCAGTATAAATAATTACAAACTTTTACATCCAAAACTATCCTCACTATTTTTGTTTATTTCCAATTCTGTTTTTGTTAAAGCTCTAATCATATTAATACTTTTTTTTTCTTCTCACTGTAAAGAACTTTAACATCAGAAAATCTAACTTCTTCAAAACAAAAACAATTGGTGACTGATTTTCCTAGCATATTCCGGTAAGAACTATTTCTTGTTTCCATAATTTGATAATTAGTTTTATTAATTTTATATTACAGTTTGAGTACATCTTTTTCACTTGTTCTAAAAATTGATTGAATAATGGTTTTCATGATGATTTTGTTTTGAGTTTTTTTTTTTTTTTTTTTGGTTTTGAGATATTAATTTTGGGAAGAAAAAAAAAAAATATATACATGGATGAGATGCACCGGTCTATTTATGCTATTTGGGTCAAAGTCAAGTAGTAGTTGATTTTTTGTTTTTATTAATATTTCTTGAGAATTTTAGAATGTATCATCATCAAATATTATGTTCATTTTTAATGTAATTCAACAAATGGAATAATGTATGAAATATTTTTAATAACTAAATAAATTTATTTTAGAATTAATTTACATGTTAGAGTTGTCCTTAATATATTAAAATGTAAATATATAACAAATAATAGTTAGAAGGGTATAAATGTAAAAATATTTATTTTCAGATATTTATGACTTAAAAAAACAAACAGCATATAACTTATATTCAGTTTTCAGTGAAAAAAAATATACATGTTTTTCAATTTTCAGTTTTCAGTCACTATTCAATCTTCAGTAACATTCAGCACTGTTCAGTCTTCAGACAAAAAATCAAACGGCGCCTTACTCTTTTACAAATTGAGATATATATATATAGTTCTGTGCAAGTGGATAGACGATTGTGATCTAAGTGGATATGGCGATAAGAACATATTGTGTTTATACAATCTATGAAAACCACCTTTTGTAACACTTCCCCTTAGATTTCTACGATTTATATTGGATTTTTCTAGGAAAAATCCAATAGGATAAAACCTAAGCAAAATATATACAATGATCTTTTGGATCCAAAGGGGTTGGACATTCTTAAAATTGTCTCGTTAAAAACCTTATCAAGAAAACAAAATGGGACAAAGATTGATCGAAAGGAAAAAGAGTTTGGTACACATATGTCCAGAATTATAGTTTTCTTCAAAATATTTCTCACATTTATACTTTGCTAGGAAAAACCCAATGGAATAAAAGTCTCAGTAAAGATATCTATTGATCTGTCGGATTAAAATAATATTTATAATGATCTTCTGGATCAAGGTAACATACATACGATGATTAACAAGATCATAGTAATATTTACAATAATCTTCTTGTTCAAGACAACATATATACGATGATGTATTGGATCAATATAATATTTATGATGATCTTTATGGATTAAAAGATTTTTGAGTGTGCTTAGAGAATTGACTTAATAAAAACCTTATCAGAAAAACCCTATAGGACAAAAACCTGATCGAAAGAAAAAAAAAGGTACAATGCACATATGCCCCAAATTAATATACTTTATTTGATATGCTCTCTGATGGAACGCTCCCCTTGAAAAAATTCTTTTGAAGCAATCTTCTAGATTACTAAACTGATGCAAATAGACGTTTATTTCATGAAATGAAATAACATCATAAATGATGGGAGGGAGTACAAACAAAGACTTGTTTTATGGATTAATATCCATATGGAATATTTTCAGAATCTTTTCAACATATTCTGATTGATTGACAATCATTTCATTTGATTTATGCTCAATCTTCAAGTCGAGAAAATATTGTCATCAACATATGATATGAATATAACAAATATGAATTTTGATTTCTTTATGAAGACACATGGGTGAATAATATAATTATTATACCCTTATTTTATTAGATATTCACTGATATGGTTATACCGCATCTGTCGAGATTGTTTTTAAACCATACAAGGATTTTGTAAGTTCATCAAATACAGATTACGAGATCTCGATTTATATGCTTCTAGCATTTTAAATCTTCATAGATTATAAATATCTACATTGAGTGAACTATATAGATAAATGATCAATACATCTAGATGATGTATTTCGAGTCTTTTAAAGGCAACCAAATTTATCAAAAATTCGAAACGTAATCATATTCATTACTAGTGAGTACCAAGTTTTTATGAGAAACCTTTTACTGTGAGTTGTGACTCATATCTCACGATCTCATTTTTCTCATTACTTTTTTGTATAAAGACCCATTAGTATCCAACTAGTTTGACATCTCCAGGTGTCTGGATTACTATTGATTTAAATACTTTATGTTTGGAATATGAAGTCAATTCTTCTTGAATTGTTTCTTTTCATTTAGGTCAACCATATCTTTTGTCTACAATAATTGATATTATGAATATCATAATTATTATTTATAATATCAGTAGATACTGTGTATAAAAATACATCATCAATTATTGTTTCCTTATTGTTATAAGGATTTTTCAGTAGCATGATATGTCAACAAAGATAGCGGATAATCCGAAACACATGGCAGACCATGTCATCAGAGAAGAAAAACAGTCTCTAGTGATTAACGAGCGATCGGATGAACCGATCAGGTAAAATAAGCACGGTTTCAAAAGTTAACTAGTCAGCATTTGACCGATGCACATATGATGTTACTAGACGAGGAGGTTAGACTGAACCGATTGGCCAAGATAGGTTTAAACCAGATCGGGTAGTAAAACCGATCGAGAAAGAGACCTAGTCAAGATGAGAAATGGTTGACCAAGACATGCTCAATCAAGACAGTAATATAAGTTCAACTACAACTCAAATACAAAGAAGAATGATCTTACTTAAACAAGGAATCTAGAACCACATTCCAATAAGGAAATATTAATATTTTCTCCTACATATCAGAGAGTCCAGATCAAGCAATAATTCAGCTCTTCTAGAAGATTGCACACCAATCAGGAAACAAGTCCTAAATGGACTACTCAACTAAAATCCTACGAAGATTCTAATTCAATGCACAAGATCTCTGAAACAGGAAAGAAGACAAAGACAAAGACAACTTCAACAAATAACAAGTCTTGATTAAACACTACCACCTTTCCTTTTATGTATAACAAGGATTAGAGTTTTATACACATATAAATAGACCTATAATCTCATTGTAAAAGAGATAAAATAAAAACGATACGCAAATAGTCACAAAAAAGAGAGAGAGATAGAGATACACCGAAAAGGAAGGAGAGATTGAGTGTGTAATTATTCAATTCATAGTGGATTTATTCTCGTCGTCGCCAGTAACCGTGGATGTTTCCCCGTCTTAGAGTTTTACCACGTAAAATATGTGTTATGCTTGATTTATCTTTATTTTCTACTTTTTTACATTATCATTCACAAATACGAACAAATCGTACCATATCCACATGGAGAAAGATGCTTTGATTGTTCAACCCTAGACTTGTTAAAGCTTCGATATACCTATGTGTTAATGTTTGGCGGTTGACTTTTCAATGATTCAAAAATCACCTTCAACACTTATGATTCCACATTTCTCTCATATGATTTATAGAAATTTTTTCAATTATATATTCTTGTATCTCTATTGCGATTTCTCCAATTTCAATGGATTTAGTCGCTTCTTAGACTTGCATGATTTATAGAAATTTGCTCAATTTCTATAGTCTTGTATCTCTGTTGAGATCTCTTCTATTTCACTGGATTTAGTCACTTTATGGACTTGTGTCTCTTCAGATATAACAGACTCTTATAAAGTTCATTTAAAGAAAGTGGATTTATTCATAACTTGAGTTTTGTTTACATTAGGATCTTAATAACAGTACCTTTCAAAACAGATTCACAAGCTTATGATATACATCAGATGATTTATTTATTACCCTTTCCTCTAATCGTTCTTCAAGAACAACCACTCGGTCGGGGTTTATGAGATGACAACTTATAAAATCTTGTTACCTTTAATATATCAAGTAACAGATTAATAATCATTTGATAATCAATTACCTTTCGTATTTGAGTAATACGAAGATTGAAATGAGACACACACACACACACACACACATATAGTGAGAGAGAGAGAGAGAACTGAACTAGTATCTCTATTTTGTGTAAGAGTAACTTTTCATTTACTCTTATAGTTTGGAGAAACTTTCCATTTGGAAATTAATCAATATAATAATAAACAAATTGTGCGTAAAAATATAAATTGACAGAAGTTTAAATTATCTAATAGAAGATTAATCAAAATCAACATTAATCTCATAATGATATAGAATTCTGTTCTTAGATCATGCTAGAGATGCAATAAGGAGATATACAATATAATCAAATATCATAAAAAAAAGTGAGCAAGTCCCTTTATAGAAATCGGTAACTGCATTGAATAATAATGTCCTTGCAATTACCTGGAGACATTTGATAAGTGATTCCCTGGAACCACGTTGATTTTGAGTATATCTAAAAACTGGATGTTGAACATCAATTCTAACTGCTTTGCAATACTCATCAAATATCTTGTAAGTTAAATCAAGTTTATATGCCTGAAAAACTAATAATTCGTACAATTAATGTGGAGATGTTTGATAATAAACAAACATGTGATAATCCCGTAGACGCATCAATAGAACCATAAAAAAATGAAAGGGTTCATTTAGTGGATGAATATGTCTACATATATCTCCTTGAATGATGATGATTCAAAACCAACTTTATTAAGAGACGGTTTTATTACTAATCTCCACTGTGAACTTAAAGTGCATATATTATTATGGAATTAAAAAATCTTCTAGCTCTTTAATTGATGTCCATAATAATTTTTGATGATCTTACCCATCATCGTAGATCCTTGATGACCAAAACTATCATGTCAAAACATAAACATTTTTGGATTTGAGAACTTCAAGCTCATATCTGTATAAAATTTTACACCTTTTATAACTGTGTAATATAATCTATATGAGAAAGCATGCAACTTCTCAATAATGAGCTTCTGGCCCAAATCATGCACAGATATTCAACACTCATATTATTCATAGTCTCAATATGACATTAATAATGGTATACGCTTTTGATCTAAGCAGATTTCTTTATGTTATGCTTGAATGATAAAAAGTATCATTGATACACAAATTAATATTGTTTGATAACAATATCGTGACTCTTCCAAAGCCTACTATTTGATCTGTTGGACCTGATACATTATTAACATTTACTGTTGAGCAAAATCAAATTCATAAAATATTTGACTCTATAGAATTGTATGAGTCGTTGCACTGTCGGCAGGACATGTTGTTTTCTTTATGGGAATTTTATGGACATTATTTGTAATGTCATTTTATATCCCATATGAAATGATAGTAATCTCTCTCCTATTTTTTAATAGGTTTTGTTAATCAAAAATTCACTTGGGGTGAGGACATTCAGTTAGCACCCTTGAGACCACTACCTCGGAGGTCACGGTCGGGGTTGGTACCTTCTGTACTGAGTTTATACGTGTGATAGTGGATATGAATGTGAACAATAACACGATGTACTAAAGATACATATTTGCTTTATTGTTGTTAAATCAATCACACGTCGTGTATAAAGATCACTCGAATACTCTCAGTTACTTTTGGGTACAATGGGTGTGGCGATTTCATGCCTGTCGAGAAGTAGATAACAACGGTGGCCGTGTTCTGTCAACAGAATTTAGGTCGAGGTAAGATTCTTCTCTATATGTCTCTTGTTCTATGTGTTGTTGAACCCTTCTCGTGCACGCTCGGGCGTATTTATACACAACCCAACTAGGTTAAACTCATGATTCTCCAGCCATTATTTTCTTAATCGAATCCCTCATTATCAGGTGGGATATGCTGTTTTAATGTCATTGGCTTTTGTTTATTAACGGATTCAAGAATATCTTAGATGGAGATGAGTTTGTTGCCTCTTTGATCTCAATCACTTACCCCGCACATATGTAACGTTTCAACGCAAGTTAGAGAATGGAGGCGATCTTGTGCACTACTCTGGTAAGATGCATCATGGAGGTCGCCGAATATGGCGTTCACTATCTCGAAGGGTGAGGTACATCTATGTTCTTGTCTTGGTGTTAGGAGCTTGGTCCGATCTTTCCAGGACCCTTTTGGAGCTTGAAATGACCATGTCGTCACTCTTTAGTGATAACGGAGGTTCTGTGAGCTTCCTCCTACCTGCTTTGATAGATTCAATTCTTCCCTCGGTGAAACGGAGTAATACTGTAGTACAAACTCGTTGCCCTCGTGGTTTTCTTTTTGCAACTAGAAAAGTAGCGGGCTTCCGGGGAGGTCACGAGGTATTTAGATCCTGGGGAGCCTAGGTCTTCCCTTATCGACCTTGCTTCGAGCTCTTATGTCGACTTAAAGAGCTTGATCTGTTCACGTCGGGCTTCACTTGAAATGTGTCTAGTGTGTGGGCGACCTCACCTTGCTTCGACATGTTGTACAGTAGCCCGACCCTAAGAACCCAGGTATCCTACCGAATACGAATCCCTGCTTGGGGAGTGAAAATTTTACCTTTGATCCTTAGCCAAATTTGGCTATTAACAGAAGTCCCCTCTGACTTAAACACCAGTGATTGAGTTAGGGTTGGAGTCAGATTTCTCGTTTCAATTAGAAAATTTTCCCTCTTCTTTCTGTTACCAGAATCTATGAGGGAATCCTCTAGTTAAATGCAATTGAAATGTGGCAAGCAATGGACGACATACTTTCAAAATAATCCGGCTACTTTACGTTAGTTCTCTAGAATGGAGGCAATCGTCGAAGATCTCACCTTCTTATTTGCTTCCATCATCGGCGTTATCGGTTACTATGTGATTCACCCCTATTCAAACCTGGTCACGTCGTCTTCCTCCTCACGCTTCTCACTACTTCAAATTTTAAACTCTCAAAAAATCTTCTCTTTCTTTTCCTTCTCGGTCAATATCTCTATCTCTCTTTCATCAAAATCGAAATTTTACACCATCATGTTGAAATCCAGCCATGCCACAGTAGACCTCATGGTGGAGGTGAAGAAGTCTACTGTCTCACTCACGGGAAGGGAGCACGAAAGGATTTTGCTAGCGAGGATTCCCCTCCCAACCCACAATGTCGTAGCTCAAATAGGAACATGTCTATCGGGATCGGATTCTAGAGCAAACTTGACGAACCTCTGAATTTAGTCGATAAGGATTCAGATAAAGAATATGGGATGCTGTGGCGGGGTGGAATCAAGTTGTGATCGTTGGTATCCTTCCGAAGGAAGTTCTTCCGTACAATTTCAAGGTTATCCCAGATTCTACCATTGATTCGAGGTCAATTAATTATTTGACGGCCAAGTACAACATTCCAGACAGCGTCACCATCTCTGTTCCTCTAAATAACTATAACATCTTTTCCCCTCCTAAAGGTGAGCTTCTGATCCATATCGTGACTCTCGAGAATAGGGTCAGGCTTCCTCTTCACCCCCCCACCCTTTGACACGCTCTCCACACCCTACAACTAGCTCTTTTCCAGTTAACCCTTGGCTTTTGGAGATATCTAATCGGCTTCCTCGTGTTGTGGAGGGAACAGTACGAGTTGAGCAAGGTCGTCAAGGAGCCCGGAGCGAAGGAACTGACCTATATCTTTCTGATTGACAGCTTGTCTGGCGGCTCAAGAGGTCAGTTCTACGTGAAGGCCAAGAACAAACTTAACTTCATCGTTCCCGATGCTTCCAAGAAAGATTCTGCATGGAAGGATGAATGAATTCTAATAGGAGGTTATTGGGGAAGCTCGATCTACATTGGAGGGCACGAGTTCGAAGTCCCTACTGCTTTCAACGGTAATCCCTCGTGGGATAGGGATTATTTACCTGCTGAGTCTGAGAAAATCTTGAAGACCATCATCTCCCGTAATTATTTAAACCTGAAGTTTCCCACCGCTGATTCTACTAATCTCCGCAGGGTGAACCTATACCTGCGAATCTCTGATGCTTCTCCCCGTAAGTAAAAAAAAATTGAACCATCTTGCTCTCTTTACGCTAGCTAGCTTGGTTTTGACAGCTTTTTCTTTAACAGTTCCTGATATTGCTCCAGCTTCTCATGAAGTCCAGCAAGCTCGTATCCCTTCCTCTTCTGTCAGGCTAGCCCGGGGTGCCTCTTTGGCCGTCTCGGAGAAAGAGGGCCAACTGTTCCTGTTGTAATTTTTCCAGCTCCTGTTCCATCTCCTTCCTAGCTTAGGTCTAAGATGGCACTCCTCGCATCACGGGCTTCTAAGGCCCGAGGTAAGGGGGTCTCTACTCCTACTGTAGCTGTTGCGGTCGTTGTTGCTTCTATCTCGGTTGCTCCTCCTACTGTCACTACTACTTCTGCCACTCTCGTGATCAGCCTCCCTGATGTTTCTGCTCCTCAGTCCGTGTTCCTAACCCCTCGAGCTTTCGGTGGCCTTGAGGCTGGTGTTTCAAAGGTTTGTCCTGCTCGCTTTCAACATCAGCCGAGCTCTACCAGGCAAGACGAGATCTTTGAGCAGTTTGTTGCATCTTACCCAGGCAGTGGTCTCTCTCGGGTGGCTTCGATACCCGTCGACATTCTGCTTACCAAAGGATCCGTTCTCTTGGCTGAGGTAATTATCTTATTTCACCTTTACTTGTGGTTACCAGCTAGATCGGTTTCTAACTTAAACTTCGCATCCTACAGGCTTTCGAATTCAACGTGGCTATGGGCCACTAAGTGGCTTCTCTCCATGACCATGCAGTAAAGGCTGAAGCTGAAGCTGAAAGGATTATGGGATTACTTGCTCGGGCTCAGACTCTGGTGCAGAAGATGACCTCCAGCCAAAAGAAAATGGAGAAAGAGATATTCGAGTTTCAGTGCGACTATAAGAGGCTGAAGCGGTCTTTCGACCAAGAGATCTTCTAATCTAAAGGTCGGGCTAAGTAGAGGGATTCCCGAAGAGTTGATGCCAAGATGTTGGATATCAAGAAGCAAAATCTGCATGCTCAGGTAGCCAAGCTACAAGCCGAGGTGGATGCCTCCCTTAGTGATGAGTACTTTTACGCCTTCTACCAAGTAGTAGAAGCTATTCCTCTTCCTTTTGATCTGTCAGCCATTGCCAATTGGGATAGAGAGGAGATTATGGCAAAGGTCGCAGAGATGTCCCATTCTGCCGGTGATGGAACGGGTCTTTCAAGTGCGGTTCGGGCCTAAAAACAACCAATCGTAGCAGATCTTCCTCTTCATTCCCAAGTCTTTTCAGCTTCTGGTCCCGGGGAGTCTTCAAGTGAGGTCTAACCTATGCAACCTGAAGGGGATCATCCCGAAGCCCAGGAGAAAGTCGGGGTTTGCTCTGAAGAGCTCGGTGGAGTAGAGTCAGGGGTTGATCAGATGGTAACGAAGGCGGTTGTTACCACTCAGGATGCGATCATCCCCCTGAAGTTATGGTTGTGGTAAATGAGGTTCTAGAGGAGGACCAGGGCGGACAAACAAGAGGGCGATCAGCCTCAAGTGGATGGAGCAGCTGAAGGGAACAACCAGGTTAACCAACTGCCAGACGAGGTGGAGGTAGGTAAAGATCAGCCGGAGGAATGAGCGGGGGGGTGGGTTGGAAGAACTGGGAGGAAACTGAAGTTTGATACAAACTCTTAACTATCTACCTCGACTGCCAGGAAAATGGGGTGGGCACCCTGCTTTATTCATGACCAACTTTCTTAATTTTCTTTATTATTATTTATATTTCTCTGTAGACGCTGCCCAAAACCAGAGGTTGGTCTCCCTACTTGATATATGCAGCCTTTTGAGAGGAGAGGCTTTGTTAATAGTAAAATTAAAGAGAAATTTTCCACTCTCCTAGCCCGAATCAAGATCCAAAATCGACATTCATGAGACCCCGGGCAGACCGTGAAACTACCCCGTAGAAGCATGGAAGGATCGCCGGGCTTCGGGACTATTAGGGACGAAGCTAGTCACGACCTGGTCGAGTCCTTATAAGAACACTGGAATCCGGGCTTCTCGAGGCCACTTATCCAGGAACCTCAATTCCTAGGATCGAACTCCAAAACCACCTTGTGAAAGCTATGAAGGATCGCCGAGCACAAGAAACACTCGAAGTGAAACCCAACAAGCAAAGCAAGCACCCACCAGGTTAAGGCCCCCGGAGGTAGAGCGTAACTTGTAGCCTAAAAGCCGGAAACCCAACAACCTCTTTAGGAGCCCGTTGTCCCCTCCACGATACGAGGAGAAAAAAGAACCTATAAGTGAATCAGACCCGAGTTACCTCCCTGGAATGTCTACAGGGGTGTCCATCCCAAGCTCCTGAAGACAAAACCAAAGCATAGATCCACCTCGCTCTACAAAACAACTAGCAGCTAACGCGATGACCTCCATGAACAGGATCATATCTACGTTATAACGAACATTAAATTCTGCATACGTGTAAGACAAGAGTTTGTTTCTAAAGAGGAAACAAACTTATCTCCACCAACGATAATCTTGAGTCCGTTATTTACTCGAAGTCAACGACTTTCAAATAGAGGATCCCTCCCGATAAGGAGGGAACAAGTTCAGAGAATCAAGGCGGGAGATACACCCGTTCAAATTAATTCGGCCTTGTATAAATATGTCTAAGCATTTCCAAGAACAGGACACGACAAAAAAAAAAGAGAAGGAAGATAGAATAGCATCGAGCCTAAATTCTGTGATCAGAACAAGGCCATCATGGTATCCACTATTCGACAAGCACGAAATTGCCACCTTCCTATGTACTAGAGAGATTGTACGTAGCCAGTCTCTATCGACACAATCGTAGCTAGTCTTATATATTTCGTATAAATAAATATGAATATTTAAAGAGCATAATAATTAAATCCATAACTATATATATAGATTCTATCGACATGGTCGTAACCAGTCTTATATATTGCGTATAAATAAATACGAATATTTAAAGACCATAATAATTAAATCCATAACTATATATATATATATATATATATATATGTTATATAGATACTCCACAGCAAGTCATATATATTGCGTATAAATAATTGTGAATATTTAAAAAGCACAATAGATAAAATCCAGAGTTATAGATTCAGGTGACACGGCATAAGTCAGTCTTATTATAATTACGAATATTTAAAGAGCATAATAAATAAATCCATAACTATAGGCTCTAGGGACACAACATAAGTTGGTCTCATATATTGCGTATAAATATATAAATACGAATAATGAAATGTAAGTAAATCACTCCATTAGAGATCGCTTTTACTTACATACACGAATATCGAGCTGTAAGTAAATCTCTCACATATAGATACTTTTTACTTACATACGATCGTGTTGATAACGCATTGTAAATAAATAAATAATAAATTAAATTAAATATGAGATAGAGGAGAGAATCGGATAAAGAAATAGAAATGAGGAAGATAATAGAGAGAGAGAGTATTAACTGTATATTGAATTTGAGAGAGAGCTTCGACTAACTCCTTTACAAATTAAGAACTCGATGTGTGTGTGTGTGTATGTGTGTGTGTGTGTGTGTGTGTGTGTGTGTGTGTGTGTGTGCAAGTGGATAGGAAGTTGTGAATTGTGATCAAGTGGCGCTATCAAGTGGATATGGTGGTGGGAATATATTGCGTTAATACAATTGGTGAAAATTGTAGATGGTCAACTACGGTTGATGTGGATTGAGTTAGATCCGAGTTAGGCCCAATAAACTTGGTCTAACCTTGGTCAAATTGAGTGTGTCGTCTTCACTAAATACCTATAAAAAAATGAAAACAAAAAGAAATAACAAGAAACGGGTTAAAGAAAATGGGGTGGTGACCGATTTTTGGCCTCAGGTACGCTTGGGTTAATCGTTAAAAGAGTTATAATTGTAAATGGACTGGAAACTAATATTCTGGTGGCTGGAGTTAGAATTTTGATAGCGTTTTGGCTAGCAAGAGCGTTGAGAAACGGAATTGAATTCAGATTCCTTTCTCATTGGGAGAGAGGTTCAATTTATATATCCCTTCATGAGCTGATCGTGGAAGTTGGTAGAATAACATCCTAAAGATTTCGATCGGATTTCATGGGATTACATATCGTTTGACTGGTTCAAATTTGTTTAGCTGATAAGTGTTATTAGTTAACTTAAACTTAGCCAAATAGAGCTCAAATACTTGACCCATATTAAACATATCCTATCTTAATCTAACTCGGTCAATCATGGGCTTAATCGAAAAGCCTATGGATCATTTTTCACTAGCACAGTTTATTCCCCACTCTCTAAATAGAAGATCAATGAATTAGAGAGTGAGTTTTGCCAAGTCGAACACAGGTTCGACAATCGTGTCAAAGTCAGACCAGGAATCAAGGTCAATAAGTAGATTAACTTTCTCACTAGGCTTCATTTTTCAGGACAACAAGACGTCAAGTAGGATGATAATAGCTTTTGTTTCGACAAAAAGTCGACTATTTCTTGAGCCCTTAGAATGAAAAGTTTATTTGATAGGACTGAAGCAATTTGGTTCCCTAGGGCTGATGTGGCCTCGTTTTTGGTACGATTTTGATAAATTTGAATTTCAAATTGATTGTAGTGGTTCCCTTGGTTAGCCAATAACCGTAGCAGTAACGACACATGGCATTATGATTAAAACCATGGTTAAAGTCCTAGTTTATAAACCAAACTTCTCCACAAAGCCTCCCCCGTCTTTTTGTATTTGCCCGAAGCAAAAACCGTTCAAAAAAAATTAGATCTTCCGTAAATTGCTTCTAGTGCCTTTTTCCAGTGTAATCGACGAATTCATCATTAAGGTATGCAAGATTTTCTCTTGTTCGTTGTTTTTGTCATTACAAGACTTACATTTATGCATGTGTAGGAAATTATCGAAGTGATACCTAGGGTCTTTCTCTTATTCAACGTTTGTGTTCTTCGTTATTCTTCATGTTGGATATCAAGAAATTGATTTAGTGATGGATTAGATCCACCTAGGTAACATTTTACGTGAGTTACTTCGATCATAGCTCGTTGAGTCATTGTAATGCTCTAGATCTGTAGTCGGTCAACTCGGATTAGCCGTGGTTTTAGTAGACCCCTCTTAAGCTTTGACAGCTTGTATAAACCCTAGGTCTTGATTCTAAACCTTGGGTTTTTCTTTTAGATTTTGGTTTGTGCTTGACTTTTGCACTTTTTTGCTCTATCAACTTTTGGATATAACATGTTGAGCAAGGCTACGACTTCAGACCCAGCTCATCCTTTGTCTCCTAGTGTTTTGGGAGACAATGTCGATAAGGATGTTCAGTCCTACATTAGTAATGTTAATCTGAAGTATTCAATATCAATAGATCAGACATATTAGAGATCAGGGTTGTACGCGTTATTGCATAACTGGTCGAGTTCCTAGAGTATGTAGATGTCGAGGAGCCATCTTGCTCAGGTAGATCTTTGTGTATTCTTGCTGGAGAAAACCCAAGAAGCGTGCTCACCGACGGTGACATGAATAGCCTAAAGACGCTGTACAAAATCCCAAATCATGTCAAGCTACGTGTCGCGAAGAAGCACGAACGAGCTGTCTGGGATATCCCAGGATGGATATGTTTTTATGAATACAATTTTCGACAAGGGTTTAGATTCACGGTTTCTTCTTTAGCTCATAGGTTCTTAGTATACTACTACATTGTCCCTAACCAGTTGACGCCAAATAGCTGGAGGATTTTGTTAGGACTGACTGTCCTTCGTGAGAATAAGGAGTTAAAAGTCAAGTTAAGATCTCCTTACATAACTACTTTTTGAAGCAACATACATATGAGAAGGGTCCTTTCACGTTATGTTTGAGGTATAGTGTGACACACCTAATTACTGACCTCACGAAAAATGACCAGAGATGGAAGGATACTTTCTTCTTTGTCAATGGCCCTCGAATATATGAGCCATTTTGAAAGGAAAATTGTGTCTACCCAAGTAAATTGAGTCGACTTAGTGAGTGTTAATTTAAAGTGTCGTTTGGAATAGTTTAAGTCTTAGTTTTGATAAGACTGTCTATCTTTGTAGCTTTAGTGAACGAGGAGAGTAAGATAGACTGTCCAGAAGCTGTCGAGCGTACCCAAAACATTAAAGTTATACCTCCTGAAGAGAGAAGTTAGAAAGTGTCGTTGCGTGAAGGTAATCCTAGGCCTAGTACCCTGTGGCTTCATTTGATATGGAATTAGCCACGGACACTATATTCTCTCTTAGAAGATATGGTGTCGTATAACTGGATAAGAAGTGGATTTGAAATACTCTGAGGCACAAGATTTTTAATTCCTGTATCTAACGTTAAACGTCGTTTCATAGCTAAGACAATATCAAATGTGAAGTTCAACATTCCTGGTTCTGAAGAAGCTTTGAAGCTTCAGAGGGAAGCTACGAACAAGTGGAGAACAACAGTGTTGGCCTAGAAGAAAGCAGAGAAGGAAACGTCGAAGGAGAAGGCAATTGTCTAGTTTGACGAGATAGCTTTTGACTTTTCCCCATATACAAGCTCTCCTAAACGGTTGAAGAAGAAGAAGAAAACTAGTGAGGTTGATCCTATAGGGAAAGCCATCGAGGCGAACTATAAAGGGAAAACATAGTGGGGATGATTCGGCTCTGGTGGTGTTCCTGTTGGGGTTTATACCTTAAAGCTTGTAAATTATAAATGGAATGTTAACATAAATAAAAGAATAGTTTAATTCATTCTTCTTACGTCATATATTATGTATAACTTGTGCATTTAACATCCAAGATTGTTGGATGTAATCTCCAACTGTGTATATGAATGTCATATACAGATGGATACAGTAAGAGACGTGCAATTTAAAGAGTCCGTAGATAGAAAATGGTGCTGGGTACTTTATTTCTGGTTAATCTACAACCGCGGTCCATTCCGTAGTGTACAGTGATCCTATCCTGGATCATTCATATGGATATATGATAATAGAGACATCTTGTATGATGTGATCATATAGGACTGAGTCATGATCTATACGAATCTATCACTAAGATCCGTTTAACGATGAGATTCATATATATCAACTAATGATGGCTGTATGTGGGTGATCGTAATCATGAGTGTCTTATCGACTTATTCAGGTTAGATTGTAATCTTTGATGTACCATGGGTGAGATTGGAGTTGCATTCTCGATCAATATGCTCCGTATGTTGGGATTGTGGTTTGGCTTATGGCTGGAAAGGTTTGTACACAATAGTGGAATCTGCTCCATCTTGTGAGCAGTAGATAGTAGTTCCCTTAAGGGTTGATTTGAAGCTTGAACAATGTGAGTGCTCTCCTAATACCGTAAGAAATGTATGATTTATTGTTCATTAGAGAATCAATGGTACTTAATGGAAAGATATAATTTGAGGGGTATAATAGACATTATGATCCAACTCTAATTATGAACTACAAGTGGAGGATTATACCATATGTAATAGCTATATTGATGGATACCGAAAGTTATTAGTTTGTGTCAAACCATCTACAGTTGAGAAAGTGCAGCTTCGGGATTTTAATGGAATAACACCGGAGTTAATAATCATGAAATATTAATTAAAGAGTTTAATTAATTATTTCTAAGGATTATTAGAGCTCGAAATATTATGGGTCCACTAGGTCCCCTTGCTAGCCCGATTTATTAAGATAACAAGGGTGGGGTCACGATTAATTAATTGGATTATCCAATTAATTGTGTTATGGAAGCGACACATATTTATTCAGGAATTAATTGAATAATGAAATTATTTAATTAATCAATAATTGTGATTAAATAAATTAAATAATAAGATTATTTAATTCTGTTAATCACTAAATGGAGGGTGTTAGTTGATATTTGATTTTGAATAAAATAAGATAATATGATTATTTTATTTTATTAAATTAAATATTTGAAATTGAATTTAAAATATTTAAATTCAAAATATATATTTAATTATCATTTAAAAGGATATGCGATATCTTTAAAAAGTTTTAAAATCAATTTGATTCGATTGCAAAAAAAAAAAAGTTTTATCAATATATATATATATATTGAAAAACGGATCTATAAATATAAGACAGAAGTCAAGTAAAACAAAAACACAGATTTTGGTTTGGTTTTGCAAGTCATGCACAGTGAGACTAAAAACAATATTAATATTTTTTTTCTTATAAACGTTGTAAGTGATTTTGTTTGGAAGAAAACGTTTCTTCAATCTTCTCTATATTCTCCATTCAAAGTTCCCGAGTACGTGTTGCGTCCACACGTCGTTACTAGTCTCGGGAGATAGCAAGGAAGATCAAGTGGTTCAAAGCAGGAAGTAGAACGTAAAGAGAAGGAGCCGCCAACGATGGCATGAAGAAATAGTTTCTTCTCATCTCTTTTACATTTAGATTTCAATTTCTTATTTTATTGTTCCGAACAAAAAATCCTAGGGTTTACTGATCCTAGTATTTCTTTGAAATAATTTTTTAAAAGGTCTTTCCGCTGCACGATTGGTAAACCGAGGGCCCAACAGTTCCCTCTTAAGGTATCAATTTTCTAGGAGTCAAGTAACTTTCTGAAGAAGTCGAACGACCTCCTATTTCTGGCCGTCGAAGAATACCTCAAATTAAAGAAGACTGAGAAGGTTGTCGACGTAGGGCTGCTCTCCACTTTTCAAGTGAGTTGTACATAAATATTTTTGTTTTTAGAATTTTCAAATTATATTTGGTGACGGTTCATTGTGTTGTCTTTTGTTTTGCAGGCTCTTCAAACGCAAATATACTTGATGGAAAGATATAAAGCTAGTCGAGAGAGGTGTTTGAAACTTTAAAGTGTCAAGACTCTCGCAAGAGTGGCCACGACAAGCTTGACAGGCCAACAAGGAAGCAGAAAAGAAAATCTCGATCCTGTTGAGGAGCTATAAAAATTGAAGGTGGAGAAGGATCTATAGGGTGAAGAGTTGGAGAAAAGTAAGCGAGATATTATAGAAAAGAAAAGTCTGTGTGCCAAATATCGAGCGCCTTACAATCGTTTCAGTCGATGCCATGTGCACTGCAATAGTGAATCTCTTCAAACAATATTCTTCTGGTGAGCATTTGCAACGGGATTCTCATGTGATGTAGGCAGAGATTGATGAGTTTGAGGAGGAAGAGTGCTCCAGGAATGAAGGCTCATCAATTGCGGATTTTGCAAATGTCCAAGATGCAATAAAGATGGACAAGGGTCCTGATGAAATTTTCGAGCCAAAATCACAAGCTTGAATCAACTATATTTATTTTTACTTTTATAAATATTTATTTGTCGAACGGGGGTACTGTAAAGATTTCCCATATCGACACTATCTATAATTAACTCGATACTGATATCTTTTTTTTTTTTACATTTTTGAATGGATGGAGGTCGACCTGACCTTTTATTTCTTTTTGATTGCATACATTTTGAAGTGGAAGCGGTCGACAGCCCGCTACTTGTTGTTAGATATAATTGATTAGAAGTTGATAGACCTTGAATGGATAAAGTAGTAATATTAACTTGAATAGACAACTAATCTGGATGGTAAATAAATTTATCGAATATGACTTTATTAAAAGTGCAGAGGTCGTTCGACCAAGTTGTATAGAATACACAAATGTATTTTTGTACGTGAGGTCAATTTGGCCATTCTACTTAAAGTATCAACCACGTGCTTACGTAATCTAATTACAACATGGGATCAACACGACTGTTTTGGTACATTCAAAGTTGCGTACTTGCATACATTGAGAGGTCGATACGACCATTTTATTTACAAAGGTAATCGCATACATGCATTATAAAATTGTTGATTGGTTGTTTTTCCCTAGTTTCTCTCCTCTAATTCCCAATGTGTGAAGTCAAATGAGGATATTAGGAGTTGCACTTGATCATGTGCGTAATTTGTGCTTGAAAATCTTTGAATGCAGGATGTCGTGTCATTGTGGACCCTTGAAAGCAGAGCTTGAATCTGTCACTGGTTAATTCATTAAGTTCCTGCAAGAACTTGTTTTATGGATTGTCAAAGTCACCAACTCTGGATTTGTGAGTAGCTTTGAGCTTTGGAAAATATGTTTTTGTGAGCTCAATTTTACACGTAGATGCAACTAAAGCGTCATCATAGCTCTTGTCAAACGACTTGTTAGTATCAAACTTGCAGAATATGAAAACGATAATGTAGAAGCGAGAAATAAATTAGATAAAGGATTATAAGTGATATTGTTTTAACTGTAGAGTGTTCCAGCTGTTGTGTATCTCTCGACCGTTGAGGTCTCATATTTTGTATGCTCATCATCCTTTAACGTCAGTTATTTGATAAGGTATTTCCCATGTCAGATCCAGTTTTTCGGGATCTTCTTCCCTAGTATTCTGTGGTACCTAGTCGACGATTTCAAAAGTTTTAATCTTTACATTTTTATTGTAATGTCAAACTAATTGTTTTTGATATGCATGTATTCTTAGGGTTGTTCGCTCCTATCACTCGTCGAGGTGATCTAGTTCAAATGCAAAAACCAGATTATTTTGTTCCTCACATGGGTTTTCACTTCGAGCAGTTATGAATCGTGTTTCGATTGGAACCACCGCTTCTGATCCATAGTCGAGTGAAAAGGGGGTTTCCCCTGTTGATCGACGAGAGGCAGTCCTACACGACCAGAGGATCTCAAAGAGTTTATAGGTCCATTCGCCCTTTTCGGCTTCTAGGCGTTTATTTAATGCATTAAAAATGGTTTTGTTAGTCTAATCTGCTTGTCTATTTGCTTGAGGGTATCAAGGAGTTGAGAAGCTCAATTTAATCTGGTACTTGTCGAAGAAATTTTAAAAGTCAAACGAAAAAAATTGAGCACCATTGTCGGTCAAATCTCTTTTGGTATTATGTTTTTCCAAATAAAATTTTGTACCTCTATATCGCGTACATATTGAAAGGCACCCGTTTCGACCCATTTACTGAACTAGTTTGTCAAGACAAGCATGTATACTACCCCTCCAGGGGCTGGTGGGAGCTTAAATACAATATCCACTCCTCATTTCACAACAAGCCATGGCGCCGAAATAGAATTTATCGTACCTGATTGTAAGTGAGACACTTGTGTAAATCGTTGGCACTTGTCGCAAGTTTAGACATATTTTTGGGAGTCGGACCGTATTGTTTACCAGTAGTATCCAGCTATAATTGCTCGATTCAACAAACTTCTTACTTCAGAGTGATTCCCGTATTCTTTGTAATGTAAGCTTTTGAGGACGTCGTACTCCTCACGAGGGGTGAGACATCACAAGTATGGATATGTAAATGATTTTTTTGTAAAGCTTACCGTAGAGGATACAAAATTTAGATGCTTTGACTTTGAGTTTTCTTGTTTCGGCTCTATCGTTAGGTAGGATGTCGACCTGTAAATAATTCATTATTGGATCTACTAGGTCAAACTATAGTCGTCAACCTGTGTGACTTTTTCTTCATCATCTATTATGGGTGACAAAAGGTGGACAATTGGGATCGACCTGGGACTAGTAGTCTGAGTTTTTGACCTCAGGTTCGCTAATGTACATTCTCGGGCATTGTCAGATATTGGTACCTATAAAATGAAAAATTCAACGAAAGTCAACTACAGTTGTTTGGCTTTAGATAAATATGCGGCCATCCTCTTGTCTTTTGCTTCATATGTTCCATTCATTGGTCAATAGACTAGCTGGGAGTCACTTTGCACCTGTATGTTTTTATTCCCAAACTTTTTGTTAGGTCAAGCCCAGCTATAAGGGCTTCATACTCGTCTTTGTTGTTTATCGCATAGAAATTACAGTGAACTGAATGTTCTAAAATTTCTCCTTGTGGATACTTAAGCATAAGTACAAGTCCACTTCCTTTGATGTTGCTAGAGTCGTCGACCAACAGAATCCACATTTCATCTGTTGTACCCTTAGAGAGAGCCATTAATTCTTGTTCGGTCTGCAAATTTTATTGTAGAGAAAATCTTCATTGAAGTCAGCAAATACCTAGGATTTCATTACCTTTCGGGCCTGGAAATTTTGGTTTATGCAATATGTTCTTAAGTAGGAAAAAGGTGAATACCTTGACTGGGTGGCATTATAAATATTGTCTTTGCTTACGTGGGGGTACGATAAGTGCAAAAGCTAATTTCTCAAGCTTGCTATACCTGATCTCAGCATCGAGCAATGCTTTGCTCACATAGTATACCAGATGTTGTAAGTCTTCTTCCTCACAGACTAGTACAACGCTTACTACAGTATCGGACATTGTTAAGTACGGGTATATTACTTCTTTGTCTTTTGGCCTGGATAGCAAATGGGGCAATGCTAGATATTATTTCAAGTCTTGTAATGCTTTTTCGAACTCTTCGTCCATTCGAGCGCCTTGTTTTTTCTTAATGTGTTGAAGAAAGGTTGATATCATTTCGACGACTTAAGATGAACCTGTTCAACGTTGTTGCTCGACATATGAGCTTTTGCACGTCTATGATGCATTTTGGAGATTCAATTCCTCTAATTGACCGGATCTGGTTGGGGTTGCTTCGACTCCTCTTTGGGTCGCCAGGTAACCTAAAACTTTTCCAGAGGATACACCAAAAGAGCATTTAGTAGGGTTTAGTTTCATACCATATTTAACGAGCACGTCAAACGACTACATTAGATGTTCAATATGTTGTCAAGTGATGAGGGATTTGACCAAAACACCGTCGATTTAGACCTCCGTGATTGATCTGAGCATAACATCGAACATTTTGTTTACCAATCGTTGGTACGTTACACATGCATTTTTCATACCAAAAGCTAAACTTATAACAAACAATACCCCTTTCGGTTACAAAAGCCATCTTTTCCTGGTGTTTGGGTGTATGAGGATTTGGTTGTATCCAGAATACGCGTCCATGAAACTGAGTAGCTCATGTTCTGTTGTGGCATCGACAAGTATGTCTATGTGAGGAAGTGGAAATAGGTTATAGGGCATGTCTTGTTGAGATCTGTGAAGTCGGTGCAAACACACCACTTTCCATTTTTCTTTTTCACAACCAAGACATTTGCCAGCAAGTCCCTCAGGCCGAATATTTCACCTCCCTAACTGAACCGATGTCGATCATTTTTTAGACTTCCTTGTTGATTATTTTATTCCTCTCTAGCATGAACTTCCTCCTCTTTTGTTTTATTAATGGGTGATCAGGATTTACCCGCAAACGATGAATAATTACCTCTGGGTCGATACCGACCATATCTGAACTACCAAGCAAAACCGTTGTGGTGCTCTTTTCGGAAGCCAACCAGCTGCTTTCGAATCTCCTCGAGTAGCTTAGACTCGATTAGAACTTTATGTTCAGGTTGTTCTGGATTGATCGACACCTCATCAAGTTCTTCTAATTTAGGTTTGTTTTTAGTCGACTCAACCTTGGTTTCCTGTAGTTTCTATAATTGCTCATTTTGCTTCTTCATAGGGTTCCGGTAGAATTCTCTAGCTGCTTTCTGCTTGCCTTTGATCTCTCGTACCCTCTATTCGGTAGGGAAATTGATCATCTAGTGGTAGGTCGAGGGATCACCTTCATCCCGTGAATCCAAGACCTGTCTAGAATCACATTGTAGAGAGATTGACAGTCAAACGCCAAGAAATTAATATATCGGCGTAGACTGGTAGCACAACCTAGCCTAACGTGCTCTTCTATTGACCGTGATATCCGGTTAGCACTATCGTTCGAAGAGTGTTTTTTGACTCCTTGACCTGCATCTCTCTGAGCATACAGTTAAACAAAGATATTGCAAGAGGTAATATTATCAATTAAAATTCTTTTGATCAAGTAATTAGCAATATATAAAGAAATGACTAAAGTGTCGTGGTGAGTAGAAAACAAATATGATTATTCGAATTGCTTGAATAAGACAGTCTCGTCGATCTTCGACCTGTGTTCTCTATCTGGCTGGATTTTTAGATTCAACACTTGTTGAGTGTGCCTCTTTACGACAGGGTAGCTCACACACCTAACCCATGATCTGTCTACGATATAGTTGATGACCCTTTCTTGTAGAGACGATACTGATAGACTGTCGTCTGAATCAACTAGTTATCTTTTTCGTCGCATCAAGCCAAGGTTTCATTCCATTTATCGATTAGGAAAGTGTCCATGCTTTAAGAGTTCTGTTACTTCTAGTTTAAGAGCGATGCAATCTTTTATGCGATGGTTTTGATCCCCACAGAACTCGCATCAAAATATAACATCCCAATATTCTGGTAGAGCGTTCATCTTTCTTGGCCACATAACCGACATCCCCATATCTTTCATGGCTACAACGAGATCGACAGGTTCAACGCTGACGTTGTACTTGGGTTGGTCATTCGTGATCGACCTGTTCTTTATGGACCAAATGCGTTCGATTGCACTTGGGTTGATCCTTTGTAGCGTGATTGATCATTGAGTTGGTCTCTCATCGGGTATGGTTCGACTCTCCTATCAGATGACCTTTGATCATCACGGTCGTTACGTCTGCTGGTAGTATAGTGGTTTGCTCTTTCGACAACGCTCGATTCATCCCAATTAATCTAGGCTCATGATATCGCTAGAACATCCTCTATTATTTTGCATGGATATTTGGTGAGCTCTCTGTATAAATCGGAGTCGTAGCTGAGTCCTTTTCTGAAGATGTAGATAATGTTCGCTTAGTTACAAAGAGAGATCTGCACATTTTCTCAATTGAAGTGTCTAACATAGGATCTCAGGTTCTTGCCACATCTATAGGATATGGTATAGAGGTCGTCCGACAGCTTCTCGAGCTTTCAGTTGCTTACGAATTGCTCCACGAATGTGTTTGTGAGCTGCATAAATGAAGAAATATAATTATTACATAAATTGGTATACCATTGTATGACGGGGCCGTCGAGGCTGGACCCAAACACTTTACATGTGCTCGCTTTTATGAGGTCGCGTGGGACCACTACAGTGAACATGTGATGTTTGTATTGCGCTATGTGGTCGTTTGGATCTCTCGTGCTTTCAAACTGCTTCATTTTTTGGAAGCTAAACTTCACGGGTATCTCAGCCAGAGCAATTGTGTCGATAAAGGGGGAATCAGTAAAGTTGTTCGCCATGCTTTTCTTGAACAGGCTGGGACTCCTGGAATCCTTTGTATAAGAACCTCAAATTTTGTAAACTTACGAGAAAGTTCCAGGTTAGCAATGACATGCAAACCTGAATTAGCTTTTACCAACTCAGGTATTGACTAGAGCGAGATTGGGGTCCTGAAAGCGTTCTCCTTCTACGAGCTATTGTCATGATTGAGTTATTGTCGTGCTGGTTGTGGAGTGGACACAATTGGTGGGTTCACTTCACTAGGAATCAACTCTGGTGTTTGGGAATCCATCGTTGGTGCGACTAGGGTTATCCTGTCTACATCTTGCAAAGGGTCGTTCGCTTTAACCGAGGGTGTCAATGACAGGTTACTAGGCGTGCCATCGATTATCGCTCGTAATTCATCATCCTTTGTTTGACCGACTGATTTTCTATTTTGAGTTCTCGTATTTTTTCAGCAATGGCAGTCATCTGGACAGTTGATGCAGCGAGTTGCTTTTCGACAGTTGGTGTGTTTCCATCTCCTAACATTTTGAGTGGTTCACTTAATTCGACAGGTTTGCTTGTGAAGTTGCAATAGGCCCTACGGTGGGCGCCAAACTGTAGATGGTCGATCTACGGTTGATGTGGATCAGGTCGGATTCGAGTTAGGCCCAAGCAACTTGGTCTAACCTTGGTCGAACCGAGTGTGTTGTCTTCTCCAAATACCTATAAAAAAAGATGAAAACAAAAAGGAAATAACAAGAAGCGAGTTAAAGAAAATGATGTGGTAACATATTTTTGGCCTTAGGTGTGCTTATGCTAAGCGTTAAAAGAGCTATAGTTGCAAATGGACTGGAAACTAATATTCCGGTGGCTGGAGTTAGAATTTTGACAGAGTTTTAGCTAGCAAAAGCATTGAGAAATTAGAGAGAATTCTGAATCCTTTCTCTTTGGGAGAGGTTCTATGTATAGATCCCTTCATGAGTTGATCGTGGATGTTGGTAAAATAGCATCCCTGAGATTTCGACCAAATTTCGTGGGATTGCATATTGTTTGACTAGTTCAGATTTGTTTAGCAGATAAGTGTTATCAGTTAACTTATACTTAGTTAAATGGAGCTCAAATACTTGACCCATATTAAATAGATCTTACCCGAATCATCGGCTTAATCATTGGGCCTATGGGCCGTTTTTACGTAATACAAAAACCACATTTTGTAAAAAGAAATTAAAAAAGTATGGTAGCCAATCCCCATCATATACTCATCAAAATCATTGTTTTGTCATTTTTGTTAATTTGATTATAAAAAAAATGATATGTTGCAGAGGAAGTTCATTTTAATAGTTTTGTCTACATTTGGTTTGGTTCCGCGTTGAGAGAGGATAAATTTGCTTGGTAGCATACTTCATATTATATTTGTTAGCTGTTTTTATCGGATATATGTATATCATATTAGGATTGATACCCATAAAACTTATTAGTACATCTATTATTATAAGAGCATCTTTAACCTTTACTCTAATCTCCAAATTGGAGCCAAAAAACACTCCAACCCAGCTCAAATCCTTATGCCACTTTACCTCTCTTGAATTCCTTGCATCAGAAGTAGCGAAATCTAGAGATTACGCTACTTTACTGGTTTTGTTTGTTTTTTTTAACCCTCCTATTTTTATAATTTCCAATTTAAACAACAATGTTTCATTCTTTTGTGATTTGATCACTCATTTTATAAGGTTAGTTAATTACATTTTTACCCTATTAAATATAGTTTATTACAATTGTATCCTTAAAATTATCTGATGCTTTTGGTTTATATATATATATATGTATGTATGTATGTATGTATGTATGTATGTATGTTTTAATTGATTTTTTTTTTATATTAATATTGATAATAAACTGAAATAAATTATATAATGCAATAAATACTAAATGTCATTAATAAGATAAAGTAGGAAATATAAAACAAAACAATTCAAGCAACATTAATATTAATAAAAACATTAAAAACATTAATGACAAATACAATAAAAATGATAATAACAATTTAGTAATCTGGAATGTAATGTTTGTAATTTATTTTATGGAATGTAATGTTTTTAATTAATTAAATTTAATTACGGAAATTATTAAATGCAATAATAAATACAATATTTTAGTTAATTTGAAAAATACTAAATGCAATATTTTAGTTAATTCGACAAATACTAATGAATTTATGAACTTATCGTAATATTATGTTAACTGATGGGTGGAATTTTAATTGTTGATAATCAATAAAAAAGAGAACATATAGGGAATATTCTTTTTAAAGTAAAATTTGCTATAATGGATTGGAGATGGTGGAGTGGAAGTTGCTATATTTTGCTGCAAAGTTGCAACAAAATAGTGTCAAATGTTGGAGATGGCCTAAGTACACTCATGTCTAAAATTTAAAAAATAAATATAACTATAAATATTCATCTTAATATCAATAGTACCCTCATTGAAATAAATATATTCATTTTAATATATATTATTTATAAACAATCTTAAATTATTATCACAACCAATTTATATACAAAATATATATACTATCTTTTGAATTAAATCTTTTTTTTTAACGATGATCCAATTTACTTTTGGAAATATCTCGAATGCATGAGCTTTATAAAAGAGAATATATGGAACTATTTATGGAGTCAATAGATTTTCAATCTGGAATTCTCTTATTTATACAACTATCTTAAAAGAAAAACTTACTGATATCTACGCCTTTCTTAAAAAAAACTTGTTGATATCTATAGTTATCGTTAATATATATATATATATATATTGTTTATTGATAGAGTTCATAACTATTCATAAAAGAAAAACAAAAACAATATAATAATCATGTGATAATGAGAAAATTTGAAACTTGAAATAAAATTAGAGTTTAATTAGGATTTATCATAAAAATTCGGGTTTATCATAAGTTTTTATTAAAAAGTAAGTTTTTTTCAATAAAGAAATATAGTTGAAGATATAATATAATTAATGAGTGTATATAGTGTTTGATTTATTTTTAATTAAAATAATATATCCTTATTGGTAAATTTCTATTGAGATAATTTTATAATTAAAATTTTTAATAAAATATGGATGTCCTCATAAATTTTATAGGTGTCAATATCAGCGCCCATTTTATTATTGAAAATTATGGTTGATAACATTTCGAATCAAAATATAATATGTGCATACATAATTCTCACATTGGATTAGTGTTAGATATAATATCATATTTGGATTATATCCGGGCATGCGTGGATCCACTTTAGGCCTAGACAGTGGGGGTTATTTTTTTTTTGAGGAATTTGTAAAAGTAGTCAAATTAAGAAATAGATTATTGTTTTAATAAAAAAAATATTGTTTTTAACCGAATGTAAGTTGTAAAGTCTAAAATACCCTTTTTTAAAATTAAAAGACCAATTTTGTACATGAAATATTCCATGTATGTCATGTTGGACATGAAATATCCTATGTATGTCATATAGGGTATGAAATATCCTATTTATGCAGTATTTCATATAAGACATGAAATATCTCATATATGTCATGTTGGGCATGAAATATCCTATGTATGTCATGTTGGGTATGAAATATCCTATTTATGCAATATTTCATATAAGGCATGAAATATCTCATTTATATCATATTGTTCATGAAATATCTCATATATGTCATGTTGGGCATGAAATATCACATGTATGTCATGTTGAATATGAAATATCCTATTTATACGGTATTTCATATAAGGCATGAAATATCTCATGTATATCATATTGTGCATGAAATATCTCATGTATGTCATATTGAGTACGAAATATCCTATGTATGTCATGTTATGTATGAAACATCATATTTATGCAGTATTTTATATAAAGGATGAAATATCTCATATATATCATGTTGTGCATGAAATATCCCTTGTATATCATATTGAGTATGAAATATCCTATGTATGTCATGTTGGGCATGAAACATCCTCTTTATGCAGTATTTCATGCAAGATATGAAATATCTCATGTATATCATGTTGTGTATGAAATATCCTATATATGTCATGTTGGGTATGAAATATCCTATTTATACAGTATTTCATATAAGACATGAAATATCCTATATATATCATTATATATATCATTATATATATATATATATATATATATATATATATATATATATCATGTTGGATATGAAATATCTCATGTATATCATGTAGAGCATGAAATATCTCATGTACCTAAAAAATACATGACTGTAAAATATTAAGTGATGTGTCACGTTAAACATAAAATAACCAACTTATATCATTTTTACCATGACACATTGCTTGAAATATAATTTAAAACCGAAATCGAAATTTTTTCCATTGTCACTAAAAAAACTTCAAAATTGAAACAAAATAACAAAGACCCATCAACAACATCATCTAAGAAACACAACAATACCATTGAAATTAAAGATTTATAAACTTTGAAGTTTTGAGGAGAGATTCAACCACAACCTCAAAATTTTCAAAAAACTCTTCCCAAATCTTGGTTTCTTTGCGATTTCCCTTCAAAATAACTTTAATTTCTTGAAAAAATTTCTTTGACAATTAAGATTTGATAAAGATACGAGTGATAAAAAGATGGGTGATAAAGATGAGTGATAGAGAGAGATGAGTAATGGAGAGAAAAAAGTAAAGGAAAAAAGAGAATAAAAGGGTAGTTTTGTAATTTATTGACTAAAAACAATAATGTATTATGATGATTGGTTACAAACAATAAAAAATTAGAATTTGGTTAAAAACACTAATCTATTCTATGGTTTGATTATTTTTTACAATTTTCACTTTTAAAAAAAAATTGTAATTTATTGGACCTAAACACTAAGGTGACATTTGGTAACCGTGGTGGAATGTTAATTTGAATGGAAATTAAAATGGAAAGGAATGAAAAGTTGATTTCTTTGTTTGGTTAGAACTTTATAATCAATATCTGAATCGGTATTACTTTGTTTGGTTAACAACTGAACGGAATGGAATTAACTGTATTTTGACCAAAATACCCTAATTATAAAACATTTAAAATAACATGATATATTATGGATAATAATAATAATAATATATGAAAGTATATATAATATTATAATAATATAATTTATGTTATATCTTATAATAATATATTATCTATTTTTATATAATAGATTATATATTATATATTATATGATAACCTGGATTTGAGGGCGCAGGTTATTTTCACTTGCTACCTGGTAGGCTTCTGAGAGGAGGTTTGGTCCTGGATAGTCTGAGATTTCTGATGATGAACTGGAGTCGTCTGAATCTTGGATCATGAAAGTAGTAAGTTGGTTGACATCTTCTTGTTATGAGAAGATGGATTCTATGTCAGCATCAGAAGGAACTTCATCGGCAATCTGCCTGAGCTGTTGAATGAGCTTGGCTGATTTCGTTCTCTTGTTAGGGCACCGCTTGGCGTAGTGTCCCTTTTGTCCGCAAGCAAAACACTTGTCTGATTTGTTCCAGAATCTCTTAGCCTTCTTTCAAAAATATTTATATTTCCTATTTCTCTTGTTACTAGAGAAATTCTTCTCTTTCTATGGCTGTCTTCTGGGAGGCTGCCTCATGGAAAGGCAGTAGGTTCTGCAATTACAGTGATCTGTAGTTTTGTATTTGAGGTGGTATGAATCAGGTAATTTACAGTACCTATCATACTTTTTGCCTTCCTTGATCATTTTTGTGAAAACTCTCTGTGTGGCACAGAGCTTGTCTAGGGCAGTGTGAGTGAACATGTGTATTTCCCCTAGGGAAATATCTCAGAGGGTCCGATTCGAGAGTTCAATTAAATGTTAAGATCGCCCTGAAGTTCTGTAAGGAGGGAGTTCAAATAGACTTGTCTTAGGCTTTCATCGTTGATTCTGCCAAGAGCATGGTATCTGAAAGACATGCGTCTGTAATGATAATCTATATCCCTTTTGTCAAGGGAACAACATCGCTTTTCAAAGAACTCTTGTCTGGTCTGTTTGTAGAACTGAGAAGCATCTCCGAAAAATTCTCAAAAAATAATTCCCATAGCTTGCGATACAGAACCACATCGGACTAACTGTAGTTGTCTGTATTCTCCGAGAGCTTTATACCAATCCCTAAGAGATCCAGTGAATCTGGAAACGAATTCTCTTAAGATGGTTTCTGTGTTATTTTCTCGCTTTGTTGTCTGGAGATCGAGTCATGCACTCATTTCTGACATCATTCTCCTCCATTGACGGGGAGCGGAATCGTCCAAATTTAACCATGGGCCATTTGTGGGTCTTTGAATGGGAATAAGGCCTGGGGGCCTGTGGTCTAGAGGTTCTTCCACAACGGGACTTGGCTCTTCAGATGTCCCCTCTGAAGTATTAGAAGTGTCCACTGTCTAGGTGGACGGTTGGGAGTCTGTTCTGGATGCCATACAGATCTGATAAAAATCTGGCAGAGTATCTGGGTCTGTTTGATACGACTGGTCAGTTGATGTAAGGGAATATGTTTCCCATAAAGAATATGACTCATAGGAGGATTCTGAGGGAGCAGTAGAGGTTTCCACGGAGAAGGTATGTTTAGAGAAGGAGGTAGAGTGTTGAGAAGTATAGAAGGTGTGTTTGTGATGGCCGGAGGTTTTCTTTCTCCGGGTAGATGATTTTTTAGGAGGTCGAGTAGTTATGCTGGAAGATGGCTTGTCTGGTTGCCTTGGTGGAGATAAAGGCAGATATTTCCTAAAAAGGTTTCCAGTTGATTTGAAAAACTAGGAGTGGTCAGGAGATCTAGAGGTATGAGGCGGGGATTGGGTTGGAAATATCAAGGATGAAGTGTAAGGATGTGGTCTCGGAACATAGGGTGCACTGTTGAAATGGTCACGACTTATTTGGTCTAATTGATCCTTAAGATGTCTGATTTCCCTTTCTTTGTTGTCGAAGTCAGGACCAAAGTAACCTTGGTTTATGTAGTTTTGGAGGTTGGCATCCAGTCTGGCTACTCTAGATTGCAAGTCTGTATACATATTGCATAAAGAGAAGTCCAAATGTTGGAGGTGAAGATCATGTTGAGAGACATGATGTGAGACTTTGTCAATCTATTGATCAATAGAGTGTAAAACTCTATTTTGAACTCTGACGTTACGGGAATGCCAGTTAAGGACTTGCTCAGCCTGGGAAGGCTGCTTGAGAGATCCATCCTGAAGAACTTCAATAGTCTGGACGAGAGGTCTAGAAAATAGGTTCCTTTCGAGGTTCGAGGAAGGTTCTAGAGGAGGAAAATCCTTGTCATAACTAGAATCCATGAAGCAAGGAATGGGAGCTGGAGCTGGAGCTGAAGGTAGGAATCCTTTTGGTTCCTCTGGCTTCTTTGGCACCAAACCTTCGGATTTAAGGATTTGAAGGGCTCAATCGTAGATAGAGAGAGGTTTGTTTTTGACCGGAAGTAAGCCTTTTCAGCGACTGTTGGGATCATCTGGTTTTTGGTAGGAATGACTTGGTTTACAGGACGACTTTATGGCCTTGGAACAAACTCTACATTCGCAGTCTGCATCACACATTTCTGGATCAACGTCCCATATGAAGTGTCCGTTAACTTTATCCGCATAGATAGGGGTTTCGTCAGCTTCGAAACAATGAATTGGAATTTCCTTTTCGGAAGTGACAGGTCAGATCATGAGGACTTGAAAATAGGAGGTGCACTAGGCTTAGGTGCACTGGTGGATACTTCAGTTGTTGAAGTACTGATCGGTTCATAAGTGGTCTGTATGGAGCCATCAGACATTTTGGTGAATTTTATGTCTGAAGCAACGACGGGAGTGGTATTCTGGAAAGCTTTCTAATAATTGGTGATCCATTTTAGAGGCATAATTTCTGTAAGCTTATCCCTGGGAAGTTGCTTGGGGATTTGAATAATGGTG
The DNA here is from genome assembly GCA_032871835.1 of Dipteronia dyeriana. Lineage (NCBI taxonomy): Eukaryota > Viridiplantae > Streptophyta > Magnoliopsida > Sapindales > Sapindaceae > Dipteronia > Dipteronia dyeriana. The sequence goes on along the minus strand of CM065299.1, from coordinate 92,196,563 downwards.
GGAACTTCATCTTCTCTTTCTGCTTTTATGAAGATGATATCTCCAGTATGTCCAGGAACAGGGAGATCAAGGGCTTGATCTTGAAGCCTATAGGCGATCTGATGATGCAACGTTGCCATGTAAGAATTAGGCATCATGGGTGCTCCTACCACTTGGAGTTGAATTTTGAGGCAATTGTGAAGATTTTGATCCCTATGAGGGATGTTGAAATTGGGGTAGTAAGTGAGAGAGATACTTCCTGTATGGAGTGTTGACAGGCAAGTTCCGATGATTGCATGCTCATACTCTTTATAGATAGTATTGAGGAGAGCAATCCTGGCAGTGACGGGTAGTCCTTTTCTTCCATGAAGGGTGATGACTATTCTTATAGCTCTAACATATAGGTGAGAGTAGCCTTCTTTGATCCATTAGTCAATCAGCGGCTGACCTATCTCCAGATCAACATATTGTTTAGTTGTGGATGCTGAGACTAGACAGTTGTCCAGGGCAGTGGATTGAACGTACTCTTTTATTGGAGGAGAACAGTGTTGGACTAAAGCCGTGAACCTCCTAGAGAGCGATTTACTGCGTTTGTAAACAGTATAAGGATTTAGTAGGGGTAGAGAAGTCTCATTGATTTGAGCAGATTCTGGGATATGAGTATATTCAACAAGGTTTTGTATTTTATTTGTCTGAGTTTGACAGACAGAGTTAGCAGAAGACAGTCTAACCGGTATATGGGTATATTCAACAAGGTTTTTATCTCCATATAGATAACGGGTCGCGGTTCGATTTTGTTCTTGTTTACAAACTTGAAATTAGAAAACGATCATTCGTTACCATATATTGGTTCCGGGTCTCACTGTTCTTGGTGAGGTTCATATCAGTAAATTGTACTTTGTTTTTTTTTGGAATTTTTTTTTTAATAAAAAAGTTGATCAAACTTTTTTTTTAACAGATCTGATTTTTTTTTAGATCAAACAGAAAAAAATTGACGAAGAAGAGAAAAGATATTTTTAACCGGATTTTAGAACCTGACTCTGATACCAACTGATATAAACCTCACCGAGTGTAGTGAGACCCTGAACTAATTTATGGTAGCAAAGATCGTTTTCTAATTCAAGTTTATAAACAAAGAAAAAAATAAAATAAAAAAGGAACGCGACCCGTTATCTATATGGAGATAAGAACCAACGGTATCAAGAAAATTGTAGACGCCACACTCAAGAATAAGAAAGAAGGTGAGTGATAAGTCAAGGTTTGAATGCCACAAGGTAGAACATTGATAAGTTCACAAGTTCTTTGAAGAACCAAAGAGAAAATTCTCTCAAATTTATTTCAATTCCTAAATCTTTTTTTCTCATCAACCTCTTTTTCTTTTTCACCTTTTATTTCATTTTTTACTATTTCAGACTCTCTTTCCTTTATCTCTCTTTCTTTTACATCTCTCTCCTTTTTTTTACATCTCTCTCCTTTTTTTAACCTCACTTGATCTTCATATACTTGTCTTGGGGTTAAAGGTTTTTTACATATCTCTCCTTTTTTTAACCTCACTTGATCTTCATATACTTGTCTTGGGGTTAAAGGTACAAGAGTGATTGATTTTTTATTTAGTACAAATTAGTATATATTGGTATACCCATCATGCGTCACATGCCTATCAAACTGTCATGGTCTCCCTAAAAGGATATGGCTCGCATTCATTGGTACGACGTCACAAAGGACTTCATCTTTATATTTTCCAATTGAAACGACACCAACACCTGTTTAGTTACCTTGATTTCCCCACTATCATATTGTAGCTTATAAGGTTTTGGGTGCTTCAAAGTGGCCAAATTCAGTTTCTCCACAAAACTAGTGCTAGCCACATTAGTAAAACTCTCCTCGTCAATGATCATGCTACATACCTTATCATTAACATGGCAGCGAGTGTGAAAAATATTCTCACGTTGTACCTCATCATCTTCCTTGGCTTGATCAATATGAGCTCTTCTTGCCACCAAAAGCTCTCCATAGCTATTTTTTTCTGAATATCAATGCACGAAATTAAGAAAAGGAGTAAAAATTATTGATATATATCAACTAAAAGACCTAAAAAAAAATTGTACTTTCTTTTTTTGGGGGGGATTTTTTTTTTTTTATACATAAAAAAGTTGATCAAACCTTTTTTTTTGTACCAGATCTGATTTGTTTTTTAGATCAAACAGAAAAAAAATAGACGAAGAAGAAAAAAGATAGATTAAACCTGATTTTAGAAGTTAAGCTCTGATACCAACTGATATGAACATCACAAAGAACAGTGAGATCCGGAACCAATATATGGTAACGAATGATCGTTTTCTAATTTCAAGTTTGTAAACAAGAACAAAATCAGACTGCGACCCGTTATAAACAAGTGAGTTTTTATGCAAGAGAGAGTGAGATAAAAAAGGCTTTGTTTTCAAATCAGCCAATGATTGTACTTTTGTACAAAGAGGCATGTTTTAGTACTAATGGAATTAACTCTTCCTTGCCTAGTGTTGTTGTTTCTCATTTGCAAGGCTTTGATGAAGTGTCTTAGGCTATCAACAACATTATGGTGAAGATTCGAGGACGAATCCTTTTGAAGAGAGGGGGAATGATGAGAATTAAGAAACATCACCAAAGGAACCATTGCATATTCCAATTGGGCCAATTAAGAGGAGGCAAGAGGATCAAAGAAGCATTAAATGATGGGGTGATTCCGAGTTGCCAAAGTCCAAATTCGGCACATGAAGACCAAATCCAGGCTGAACTTCATGGACCTCTACAAAGAGCATCTGAAGTCGGATCGTCTATTATAATATGTTTCCGGAAATCTCAACACAAACTCTACAGATGCTATGAAGACCTCATCTTCTGAAACAGATCACAACAAGTCAAAATTCGGTCATCTATCTTATTGCACGAAGACTTAAGCTGAGCATTCCGAATTTCAGCATATTTCCTACTTTTTGGACGACGTATGGTTGGAAGAGAATCTAATTTCAGCATATTTCCTACTTTAGCATATTCCCTATTTTATTTATTTATTCGAAATAAAGAGTTGATTTGTTTCCCGAATTCAACTTTCCAAATAAGGAACAAATCAACTAGTTGCTAGTTTTTAGTCTTTAGTTATTTCCTAAATTTGTTTACATTTATTTTCCTGATTGTAAGGCATTAATTGCCAAATATTTATTCCCTTTTTAGGACTTAGATATTTTTGTGTAAAATGGATCAATTGATGTAATTTTAAGACAAGACTGGAATTGAAATAAAATTGAGAGAATTTTTCTCTTTGGTTCTTCATAGAACTATGAACTTATCAAGGTTCTACCTTGTGGCGTTCAAACCTTGACTTATCACTCACCTTCTTTCTTGTTCTTGAGTGTGGTATCTACAACTTTCTTGATACCATTGGTTCTTATCTCCATATAGATAACGGGTCGCGGTTCGATTTTGTTCTTATTTACAAACTTGAAATTAGAAAACGATCATTCGTTACCATATATTGGTTCCAGGTCTCACTGTTCTTGGTGAGGTTCATATCACCCGTGCATTTTCAAGCTGTAATGTATGAACTATCAATAATTACAACTACAGAATAATGATTTAAACTCGATAGTTTGACGTTATTGATTCATATGTCACGGCGGACATATATTGGTCGATATAGACATCATGACTCTTATAATCAAATAAGACTATATATCAACTTAAAGGTCTTACGATACTTGGATAAATCGAGAAACAAATTGCAATTCATTTTCCCTAGATTGTTTCGAGCACTTAATCTATAAAATTCCTCAGCATATTCATCTACACCATGGTTTCACTGCTTACAATTCTGATATTGTTTAAAGAGTACATGTTCATAATTGATTTTCTAGATACCTGACTCGTAAAAGCTATTTGATTCGGTGCCATGTATGAACTCTTCCCCTGCCTTCTCGGCGATGCAGAATCTGAGAGCAGAAGCACCACTCCTTAATTTGCATTAAACATGAGTAACTTGCTTGTCTTCAGGTACATCCATATACTCAAAGAAATAGTCAGCAGTTTGCATCCAGTCAAGAAATTCTTCAAGAATCAGTTGGCCGTGAAAATACAGAATATCAATCCTGATACGATATTCTTGAGAACCACGATTCCCACACCGATCTTCATACGAATTGTGACCTTGATGATAAGCAGCTTGGGGTTCCCCCATTACCAACTTCTCAACATCATTATCATTATGTGAATCTTCATCGTAACACCTCTGATTTGGGATGCCTCCTTCATCGGACTCAAAAAACTCAGGAGGAGCTGGTTGCACATGCCGTCGAGCTCTCCTCTGACCACGCGCCCTCATCAAAGAAACATGAGCATGGTGAACATGTGGTGCTCTGTTTCCCCGAATTATGAGATTCAACCTTTCACTCTAAGATTATATAAGAAGTTCGTAATTCCTCGAAGCTATGATTTCCACCATTGACCGGGAGTCCGCCATCGTCATCATACGTTGTCGCTACTAGACATGACCACGGTTAGGTTCGAACCGTGGAACCGAACTGTAACCATATAAAATGAACCGTAACCGGAACCAAAACCGGGGGCGGCAGTTCGGTTCGGTTCGGTTCGGTTCGGTTCAGGTTCTTCCTCTGAAAAAACCGGCCAGGAACCGGCGGTTCGGTTTCAATTCAGGAATCGCCGGTTCCTAGCCTTTAATTTATTTTTATTTTTATTTTTTTAATTTGAATTTTAAAAAAAATTAATAAAATAGTCGTTGGGCTCCAACGGCTCAAAAAAAAAATTCTTTTCCCCTTAATTCATTTTTTTTCACACAATTGCTCTCTCAACTCTCTCTCAAATTTCAATTATCTCCCAATTAGTCAATTATTTATTTGTTTATATTTAGTGTATTGCAGTTATTATTTTTTAAAATAATTTAAAAATTCTTGTCAACAATTTTTTAAATTATATTTCGAAAAAAAAAAATCATCCATTTATCTTAATTTTTTTTAAAGAGTTTTTTTATATAAAAAAAAATTCGATGGCAAGTGGAAGTGGAAGTGGAAGTGAAAGTGGAAGAGAAGTGGAGTAAGAGACATTCCACCAAGGCATTCCGTTTTCAGAACCGGTAGAGGTCGTATGTTGGAGCCGGATCCGGTCCAGTCAGATAATATCGGTTTTGATGACATCGCTTACCATGAGTTCCTATAAAGGCAAGCCTATCTTGAATCTCTAAACTATCTAGTCAATCCAAATCCACCTTTAATAATTTCTGAACCCAATTCTAGCCAGCCTGGCGACCCTAGCCCTAGCCCCGGTAATATTACAAGCCAATCAGAAAATATACCTGATTTTACTGCAGATCCAAATTTTGAAGAAACGGTAGAGAAGGATAAGAAGTAGCTCAAATCTGAACTATTCGTTCTCCACATGAAGAAAGTTACGAAACCAAATGGAACATGTCGGGCGGTGTACAATTACTGCTCTAAAGAATACAAGTGGACTAAATCTGGAGGATACGGCACATATAGGAAGCATATTACTACCCGTCATCCAGCAGAACTTGCCAAGAGGAATGCACAATCTCAAATTTCCAGGTTTTTTACCCCTGACACTCAATTATTTAAATATAGTGACCAAGCTAATAGAGAAGAATTAGCTAGGATGGTAGCTATAGAACATTTACCTTTTAGTTTTTGTGAAAAAGTTGGTTTTATTAAATATTGTCATAAAGCATTAAATCATGCTGCATGTCGTGTCCCTAGGACCACTCTCACGCGTACAATGTATGATATTTATAAAAAGGAAAAAAGGATTTTGAAAAAATATTTTACGAACTATATAGGTCGTGTTTCCGTATGTGCTGACATATGGACTGACCATTGGCGAATGCATTCATACTTTGGTGTAACTTGTCATTATATGGACAAAGCATGGACAATACAAAAAAGAATTCTTGTATTTAGAGTTTTTGATGATGCACATACCGCTGATAATATTTATAAAAATATGAAAATCATTTTTGAAGAGTATAAAATTGAAAACAAAATTTTTTCAATTGGTTTTGATAATGCTTCTAATAATACGGCAGCTATTCCTGCTTTAATTGAATCCACTCATAGTTTCGTCCAGTGCCCGACAGCTCAAGCTATCACCTCGAGTCTCTCTACCCAGCCAGCTTATTTTAATAGTAAATTTTTTCATCAAAGATGTGCTTGCCATGTTTTAAATTTATGCGTTCAAAAAGGTTTGGAAATTCTTCAAGCTTTTATTAAACCCATTAAAGAGACCCTCTTATATTTGTGAAAACATCCTAATGTTATGAAAGCATAGGTAAGATTTTGTAAACAGGCAGGTATGCATCCCATTAGATTTTCTCATGATGTTCCAACACGTTGGAACTCTACTTATAAATTGCTTTGTGAAAGTTATGAATATAAGGATTTATTAGTTTCTTTTATGCAATATAATGTTAGTTAAATCAATCTTTATGCACACCATTGGGATGTTTGTACAAAAATTTGTAATTCGTTAAAAGTTTTTAATAGTACTACTAACAATTTGTCAGGTATTTATTATCCTACTACTCAATTATTTATTATTGAGGATTGTAATATTGCTGGTGCATTTGCTGACTGTTCATCTGATATACAATTACAAACATGCATTGAAGTTATGAAAAAAAATGGTTAGACTATTATAGGGAGTTTCCAATTATTTACCTGCTTGCGCTGTGTTTTGACCCACGTTGTAAACTAGATGTATTGACAGATTATTTAACTCTTTATTATAAATGTTTAGGTATACAATTAGAAATTAATACTTATTGTGTTGCAATTAAGACATTATTTTATCAGTTATATGATAAATATCGTAGAATTTATGGTCTATCATTGAACATTAGTGTTCCACAAAATGAAAATGTCTCCCAAACTCGATCTTCTGGAGTGTTGGGAGCAGGGTCTGCACTTTTATCCCAAAAGATCAAAAGATTACGAGGTTCTTCTTCTTCTTCATCAAGTTCGGTCTCTTATGATGAGATCAAAACTTATCACGGTACCAATTTTAAGTTTATAGGAGACGATGATGTGAATAAATTTGATATTCTACATTGGTGGAGAGAACATCAAAAGCACTTCCCAATCTTGTCTATAATAGTTAAACAGATTCTTGCAACACTGGTTTCTACAGTGGCTGTGGAACAAGAGTTTAGCGCGGGTGGAAATATTTTGGATGAAAACGGTCGTTTTTTAGTTCAGAATCAATTCAAGTCCAAGTCTGTGTTGATGGTTGGACAAAGGCTGAATATAGACAACAAGAAATTGAGCCAGAAGTGATTTATGATTTCTTCGATGATGATCACACCACCGCCACCGGAACGGAAGGCATCGATTAGTTATAGACTTACAGAATTACATATGTAAAAGACAATAAAATGTAAAAGAACTACGTGGTCTTTGATTCCTCTAAACCTCGAGAGGATACGTAGGCAACTTAATTTTGGTACAAATTAAGTGCAAGACCAATTTTTTTTCATTTTTAGGTTTATACATTTATTTCAATTTATGTATTTAGTATTTTTTTTTAATTTTAATTTCGTCTTACGGCCTTACACAATAAAATTCATTTACAATTTCATATTATTATATGTCTTATGTTTTCGTATTTTTTTTTAATGTGTATAAATGTATAATAAGAAGAAAAAAAACGAACCGGTGGAACCGGACCGAAACCGGACCGGAACCGATCGGAACCGTGGCCATGTCTAATCACTACCCAAAGCCACCGAGTGCTTTGATACCAATTTTGACGTAGTAATAATGGAGAACAGGAAAACTCAACCAAAATGGGGTGTTATTTCATTTCAATATAATCCAAACATTATCTCAACAGAAAGTTAGCTTTTGGATATATTCCCTAGCTGAAAAGAAAAACAAAATGACATGTATAAAAATAAATTAAAATGGCAAAACTATCCAAATGACAACACACCAGGCCAAAAGCCAATCCACTACAATATCATATTATAATTAACCAGCTACATCATTGACGAGGATCGAGTGGACTATGTTGTTTGGCAGTATTGTAACGTAAAAGACTGAAAATGCATCAAACAGATCTCTATCATATTTAAGTATGAAGAGATGGGTTCATAGTTGAGAACAATGTTATAATAAACTTTAGGTGCTACCGTGCTGGTCAACACTTAGATGGTGTTTAGAGGATTAAGAATTTATTTATTTTTAATTATTATTAATACATACAAAACTAATATTCAATCTCTTAAAAAAAATAATATTTAAATTTTAAATGGTTCAATTAGTATATAAAAACGGCTTTAATTTCATCTAGGCCAATTAATCTGTAAAATTAGTTGATAATTGGTCAAATCGTACGTTTTTTTTTACACGTCGGTTAATACGGTCGTTTTTATCCTAATCGAGACGGTCGGTGATCTGAACGATGCCTAGACAGCTGTCTAAACATATACTTTCGAATACCGATCGATTGTGAGAACAGACTATACTTACGTTAGTTATTGGGCTATTTGAAATAATGAATGTTCACATATCACAACCACCAGAGGCAATAATATAATGCTTGTCATAAACTTCTCAAATGCATTATGTATCTATCTTTATTGTAGTTGAATTGTTGTTTTCAAAGAGATGTTATGACGAAGAAAACAGCAAAGTACAACAGATTTTATAAAATAAACTCAAAATGACAAAACTAACTATTATGGGAATCTCATAACCCCCAAACGTGGCTCAGCTCAGTGGTAAGATAACTCGTTTCGGTCCAGACTTGAATCAAGTCATTGTTAAAAAAAAATTGATAAAGAAATAAACTATTAAAGGAATCTCATGTTTTTGCCGATGACATAAAATCCATAATCTTTTCTCTGGATTTTCAAAGGCTTGTTAATCTGTGCGATCACTTCTAAAAAAATGGTTGGGTACTTCACTTCTGTAACAGATTCAAGTCTCACATCCACAAGGTCCCATAGGCCGGGACTTGATTGGTGCAAGATTTCAAAAAAAATAAAAATCTAATTAATTTGCATTTGTTTTTACTTTTAGGGGTATGGTCTCAAAAAAATAAAAATCTAATTAATTTGCATTGTTTTTATTTTTAGGGCAAAGTCGTACCATAGAGTCATGCTCTAGAAAATGGGCTTTTGGAAAGAAGGGTACATAGCTTAATGGTCCATGGCCCATTCTTAAGAAATTCTTGTTAATTGTAAATTTACTTTTATGCCAAAGACTTGTTATACATTCTTGACATCCCAACATCCAATGCTCATGTACTATATGACTCTATGTCATATTCACATACATGACTTGTCATTCTTATAATTCATAATTAATCACAACTCATTGATTTCTTCTTCATGAGATCAAGGAAGGATCGGAGATGATCCTCTTCAACAATCCAAGTCATCAAACGGATGCCTTTCTTTGGCAATGGAACTGACCCCCACAACAGGGATGGACATTTGGGGAATAGAGATGGATATAAGTCCCTTCATTCCCATCCCAATTTCATATACCCTCCCCCCCCCCCCCTCCAAATTTCCCATTTTGGGAAAATGGGGATGGGGAATTTTGGGGGGAGGTATATCCATCCCCATCCTCATTTTCCTATTTTTTCCGTTTTTTTTTCGTATTTCTCCATTTTTCCATTTTTTCCGTTTTTTCATTCAACTAAAAAGTACAAATTAAACTAAAAAAAAAAAAAAATTCCATTAGAAAAACAAAATAAAACCCATTAATATATTACAAATACAAATATATATTATAATTAATAATATATATTAAAATTATATTTATATATGTTTGGGGGAAATGGGAAAATGGGGAAATGGGGGTGGGGGATCTCATCCCCATCCCCATCTTCCCCACCCCCCACCCCCCTTATTTCCCCATTTTTTCCCTAAAAAAAATCCCCAAATGGGAATGGAGACACGGGGAATTGGGATCCCGGGAAAAAATGTGCATCTCTACCCTACAATGCTAACCGGTCGGTATGATGCTAGACCCTTGGATCGGAACCACGTGGACAGGCGGGCCCCATCCGTAGTCAATCTGGTTGAATCCAAGTCGACCCCACTCAGATATAAACAATGTGGTATAGCTTAGAGGTGCAAATGGGTCCTCACCATTTCTCATATGGTCACCCTCCATAAATTTACCAAACTCAACAGCCAGCTTTGTCTTTGCTTCTTGAACCAACTTTAACACATCAACATCTGATGCTGTCTCAACCCAATCACTTGAACTTGTAATAGTTACAGGGAAGAAACAGTTTCCGTAGAAACCTTTAGGTAGAGGAGGGTCCAACATTTGACGACAATTTGCAAAGAAAACAAGCTTCACTTCTGTATTTTTCTCGAAATTTATAGCCTTTGTTCTATGGCTCCAAAAACTGGCAGCTACAATTTCAAAAGCAGAAGAATTTAGGCCCGTTGATTCATTAAATTGTTGCTTGAGCTGGTTGATTTGATCCATGGAAATGTCTATGTTGGCATGCTCTAGCTTGTAGCCGGGCATTGGTGGGGGCAACATTGGCAATGGTGTGACAGATTCTAGTTGATGATCAGATGGTGGAAAAAAGTCCCTGTGCCACACCGGTGCTACACCGGGTTGCTTTAGTCCTCTACCCAGCTCCCCAACAGCATTTAGAAACTGTGCAGCACCTAAGCCATCACATATACTGTGACAGAATGTGAGCCCAATTACAAAACCACCACATTCAAATTGTGTCACCTGTATTATACAAAAACAATTTTTTTAGTCTTTGAGAACATACATATAATTACAATCAATTAAATGTACAAAATTATTTACCTGCATTTGTACAAGGGGTTCCATGCCTTTGGTTTGTGGAACAGAATCAGGAAGGAGTTGATCACAGCAGATGGAGGTAACGTCATCAAAGTAATTAACTGAATCAAGAGTACAATTTGCCGATGCCTCGACAAACCAGGCGCCCTATCCGGAACATTCGATTTGAAGCAGGCCTTGGCTAGACTCCTTTAGCCTCCCTGCAAGTGGGTAGTAAGGAACCAATGCCCTGGACAATGCTCCTCTTATGACTTGTGCTGCTTCAGGGCCGTGTCTAAACACATGTAGCGTTCGAGCATTGCATCTCAGGACCGGTATTATATCAATGCCTGATAATTCCAGAGTTCCAGATGGTGTTGGCTCTGCTGGCCTCACTAGGCTTCGATCCGATCAGATCACCGAGAGAGCCATATTGGGAAGAAAATTAAACAGGTCATAGAATAATTTCTAGCAAGTACATTGTTGTAGCATGACTTGCATATTTTATATGGAACTTAAGTTAGGATAGACTATAGATGAAGTTCATTTTAATAGTTTTGAAATGTTGAACTGACTTTGAAGTCTAAATTTGGTTCCGTGCTGAGAGAGGATAACTTAGCTTGGTGGCATTCTTCATATTATATTTGCTAAGGTGCTTGGATTGGATATATGTATATCTTGTTATTGAAAATGATGGTCCATAACATTCCATAATAAAAATATAATATGTACAAAAAAAAACATGCGAAATTTCCGATACTAAATTAGTTTTGGAAATTTAGAACTGATCTTCGGTTTTAACCTAAATAAATATATTGACATAAGGAAAATATAATAGATAAAAAAAAATACATACGGAATTCTTAACATTCGATTAATTTTGAAAATCTTGAACTGATTTTTGTGCTGACATATAATAATAACATAATTTATTTCAATTTCATCAATTTTAAATGTAAGTCTTATTCTTAAATCCTATAAATCAGGAAAAAAAAATCAATACATTACAGGATGTGAATCCTTTGTTTTGGATAACATCAAAATCAATGTTTTCTTATTTTTGGTAATTTGATTTTTTTTTTTTAAAGTTTATAAATTTAAAGCCAGTCAAAAGCATGAAAACGTAAGTGGCTGCTAGGTGCTAATCTATAATAAAGACAAATGTTGATCATGAATCGTAGTTGTACTCCACTCCACCTCATAGATTCTGATTCTCTGTTTTTTCACTTTTCCAAACACTTTCTGTTGGCCTTTACATATAGTTCCAACTTCCAACTTCCAACTTCCAACTTCCAAATGTTTCTCCAAAACTGGCGTCCAAATCACTGCTTTAATCAAATTAATTACTGTCAATCTGGATCTCATGTTTTAATTATATTTTTACGAACAAATATCGCATCCGACACGTGTTTTAACGTCGAATTCGATTAAGAAATGCAAATCGAAGATATAAAAATGAGGGTAATCTTGACCATGAATTTGGATCATCACTATTTTTTATGAAATATGTTACACTAATAATTATTTCATTCAATTTCCCTTAATAAGTAATATTTTAGTATATAAGGGGATGCCATTAATTTATTTTATATGTTTTTTAGAAATCATTTATTTTTTTAAATACAACTACTGTCGGAACCTGATAAGATTTATTAGACTCTACAAGCACGATCCAGAATACTATTTCTACTACTATTATCGAGAAGATGTTACATATGGACTACAACTATGTTTGATATTGCTTTGTTTCTAAAATAATCTGTTTTTAGCTTTAATTTAAAGGAATAATCAACTTACCATATAAGTTTATAGGTGTTTGGTAAATTGACTCTTTAAATAATCAACTTATGAAAAAACAGTGAAAAAGTGTTTGGTAAACTTTAATTGATTATGGAAATAACTAAAATAGATATAATTGTTAAAATGTAATATATTATTCAAATAGTTTTTTACTATTTTTTTTTGTTTAAATTGAAAATACAAACATAAAGTATAGAAATATAATATATTACATAAAAAGTTTTTATTCCTTTTTTTTGTTTAAATTGAAAATACAAAAATAAATAGAAATATATATATATTATTGAGTCAACTCTTTTACCTACTGATAAATTAACAAGACAACTCGTTCTTCTCAATTCTAAGTTGTTGTGCCAACTCGACTGAGTAAACTCAACAACTCAATCTCCATCAATGAATCTATGCAACTCAACTCAATCTTCATCTGAATCTACGCTCGCCGTCGACATCGAGACATCATCATCCTTCATCCTTCGTCGTCGTCGCCGTCGAAGTAGTCTCCATCGTCGAATCGAAAATATCGACAGATTTCAAGAGATTTCATTCCGGATCCATCGTGAAATTAAGCCTCCCCCTACACCGCCAAACCAACATCTCTAGTGCGACGGAATCACGTCGGAATTGCGACGGAATCAAGATGGAATCGCGACGCAAACGCAAACGAAAATCGACATCGCCGACAAGATTCACATTTCATTTGTCTCCTCTGCTGCCGGAGGAGGGCTGGCTTCCTTAGAAGATTTCGATGTCACCGGCTGTCCTCCAGCCTCCGTCGTTGGTGGTGGCCACCACCAACAAACAGTGACCACCGGTTCTTAACATTTTTTTTTATTTGTTGATTTTTCATTTTTTTTAAATGTTATTAATTTTTAAAAAATATATCACTATTAAATAGAAGGGTATTATTATCTTTATATTAAAATAGTAGGGATATTATAGAAATTTTAATGATAATAAGTCAGCTTCCCCAATAATCAGCTTTGAAAAGCAAACCTAATCAACTTCTCAAAAGATACTTATTGGAGAAGCAAATTGTTTTTAGGAAGTTTACCAAATACTCATTTGCTCAAAACTTGATTTCTCAAGGAGAAGCAATTCCAAACATAGCCTACAACTCTCACAATCGGAGAAAGGGTTGCTCTCATAAATCGGAGAGAAAACTCCCTACACATGTTTATAAAATGTACATTGTGGAACTCGAACCCCTAACCAATAGGTGTGGAAAGGAAGTGTAAAATAATCTCTACTAAGAGGTGATGTACTTGGAAATTAACTTTTTATTTTGTTTTTTTAAACAAAGAATTATATTTAGTGTGTGTGTGTATATATATATATATCTTCAACTTATCTCCATTATATTTTTTAGAATTTTTAGATTTTATATCCTTAATATTCTAATATATATATACAGTAAATATAATTATTTATTTAAAAATAATTGATTTTAAAAAAATACATCTAAATTACTATCATCCATTTATTTATTACAATATCATTTATCAGATAAAATTGAATGAAAATTGATAAAATTAAATAAAATGATCATTGACTTAATAGGATTTTACTAAAAAAGATCATTTTAAAATTAATTCTCCATCGGATATCATTTTGACAGTGATAATTGTTAAAAGTGTATTTAAAATCAATAAAATTTGATTTTAAAATTTTGCATAATTGTACAACATGATTATTGTTTTAAATGTGCAATAATTTTTAAAACGTTTTTTTTTTTAAATTGAATTTTCAATTTTTATTTCTTTTAATGGTCGGTGTTAATTTTATTTTTCAGTTTTTATTTTCTAATCCTATAAATAGAGGCTTTGTTCATTCACAAGAACACAACATTTTTTTAAGAAAAAAAGCTCTCTACAACTTTAAGAAATTCTTAAGTATTATTATGTTAGATTTCCAAGCAATTTTTGAAAGAGTTTGAGTATTCCGGTTCTTCTTCCTGCAAATAAGCTCCGAGACAGAGGTGATTCTGGACTGTTTTATCCTGAGGACGGCGTGACAACTTCGAAACTGCTTGCACAATCAGGGCAGAGCCGCGAAATGTCTTAAAGAGAGCGACATTGTCTGCGACTCAACCACTTTTTAAGTTTTTCCATTCTAATTATATTTAGTACTATTTGAAATATTTTTTTCAAAACAATTTTCAGCTATATATATATATATGAAAAACTTCCCAGCAACTGTTTGCATTAAAGAATTTAGAGAAGCAATTTTAAGACGTTTCTTAATCTTTTTTAAATCAAAAGTTTTTTTTTCAATGGATTCTAAGTCATCCGATCTAAACCGACCATTCCGCTTTGAGGGTGTTCAATTTAAACATTGGAAACAAAAATTGCTTTTTTACTTGACCACCAAAAAATTAGTCATTATTGTTAACACTGCAAAGCCGGTTCTTCCAGAAAACCCAACTGTTGAACAAACCTCAACTCTGGAGAAATGGACTGCAGATGATTTTATTTACAAAAATTACATTCTTAATGGTTTGTCTGATGATTTATATGACTACTATACTAGTTTTGATACTGCAAAAGATGTGTGGGAGGCACGTCAGAAAGAATATGATACTGAAGAAGCTGGTGCTAAAAAATTTGTTGTCAGCCGCTATTTGAAGTATCAAATGACATATGACAAGTCTGTAGAAGCTCAGTCACATGAGTTGCAGAAGATGGCCCACGAGATCACATCTGAAGGTATAAACCTGGATGATCAATTCCAAGTAATAGTGATCATCGACAAGTTACCCCCAAGTTGGAAAGACTTTAAGAACCAGCTGAGACACAAGACCAAGGAGTTTTCCTTGGAGAGTTTTATCACACACCTATGAATCGAGGAAGAGGCCAGAAAACAAGAGCTAAAGAAGGAAATTCTGGTTGTGATAAACAACAAGAATTTCAACATGAACAAGACCCATGTTGTTCTGAAACCGGGAGCTAAGAACATGAAGAACCAGAACGAAATCAGAACAAGAATCGCAACAATAAAACACATAGTAAGACTCCACAAAATCAGAATAAGCAACAACCTCCCTCATGGAACAGTGATTCGTCACAGTTTTCTTGCTATAATTGTGGCAAGCCAGGGCATCTTGCTCGGAATTACCAAAACAAACGAGTTGCACGTCCTGCTGCTCAGGGTAACTTGACCATAGACCAACCGGTTGCTATGATTTCAGAAGTCAACTTAGTTGATGGATCCAAGGGATGGTGGGTAGACACTGGTGCCTCTTGCCATGTCTGCAATGATCGAGCAATGTTTAAGTCTTATTCTAATGTTGTGGACAAAAAGGGGTTGTTGGGTGACTCACATTCCACCGTTGTTGTTGGTAGTGGGGAAGTTGAACTAAATTTTACTTCTGGGAAGACTGCCATTCTTAAAGATGTCTTGCATACCCCAGAAATAAGAAAGAATCTGGTATCTGGCTATCTTCTCAACAAGGCAGGATTCACTCAGACCATTGGACCAGATTTGTTTACTCTCACAAAAATTGGAATTTTTGTTAGCAAAGGCTATGCTACTAAGGGTATGTTCAAACTTAATGTTGATGTTAATAAAGTTAATATTTTTGCTTACATGATTTTTCCTTTTAATATCTGGCATTCTAGACTTTGTCACATAAACAAAAGACTAGTAAAAAATATGAGTAGCTTAGGATTAATTCCAGAATTATCTCTAAAAGATTTTGAAAAATGTGAATCTTGTAGTCAAGCAAAAATCACAAAAACTCCTTATAAATCAGTAATTAGGATTTCTGAACCTCTTGACCTAATTCACTCTGATATTTGTGAATTTGAAGGAATTTTGACTAGAAATGGTAAAAGGTATTTTATTACCTTCATAGATGTTTGTTCTAATTTTTCATATATCTATCTTTTGAAAAACAAAAGTGAAGTCATAGACATGTTCAAAATATTTTTAAATGAAATAGAAAATCAATTTAACAGGAAGGTTAAAAGATTTTGTAGTGATAGAGGGATGGGATATGACTCAACTGAATTTGTCAAATTGTATAATTCACATGGAATTATCAATGAGAAAACTGTCCCTTATTCCCCAAAGATGAATGGGAAAGCTGAAAGAAAAAATAGAACTTATTCTGAGTTAATAGTTGATGTTCTACTTAGTTCTGGTGTTGCCTCACATTGGTGGGAAGAAGTTCTATTAAATGTCCGTTATGTCTTGAATGAGTTCCCAACTCAAAATCTAAAATTTCACCTTATGAAATTTGGAAAGCTAAAAAACCAAATGTTTCTTATTTTAGAACATGGGGTTGTTTGGCTTATGTTCGGAAGCCTGATCCAAAAAGATCAAAGCTAGCAAGTCGAGCTTATGAATGTGTTTTCATAGATTATGCAGTTAACGGTAAAGCTTATAGATTTTACAACTTAAAAGATCATGTTATTATTGAGTCAAATGATGCTGATTTCTTTGAAGATAAATTTCCCTTTAAAATAAGATATAGTGGAGGGTCAGAGTCTAGTAGTGTACCTAAATCTATTATGCCTGATGAAGTTGAGTTAGAACCAATAAGGAGTAAAAGGGCCCGAACGTCCAAAGATTTTGGGCCTGATTTTTATGCCTACACCTTAGAAGATGATCCGAATTCTTTCTAAGAAGCCTTGACTTCCTTGGATGATAACCTATGGCAAGAAGCCATAAATGATGAAATGGACTCTCTAGAGTCTAATGGAACATGGCACTTAGTAGACCTTCCGCCTGGTTGTAAAACTATAGGTTGTAAGTGGATTCTTAAGAAGAAATTAAAACCCGATGGATCAGTTGAGAAATACAAGGCCCGACTTGTGGCCAAGGGTTACAGACAAAGAGAAAATGTAGATTTCTTTGATACTTATTCACTCATAACTAGAATAACATCCATTAGAATACTTATAGCTTTAGCAGCTTTGCATGATTTAGTTATACATCAAATGGATGTTAAAACCGCTTTCTTGAATGGTGAATTAGAATAAGAGATTTACATGGACCAAGCTGAAGGATTTATAATTCCTGGTCAAGAGAACAAAGTTTGTAAGTTAGTCAAGTCTTTGTGTGGACTTAAACAAGCACCTAAACAATGGCATGAGAAGTTTGATAATCTAGTCATCTTTAACAGTTTTAGAATAAATAAAAGTGATAAGTGCATTTATTATAAATCTGAAAATAATGTTTGCACTGTTATTTGTTTATATGTGGATGACTTGCTTATTTTTGGCTCAAATATTCATGTTGTGGATGTTGTTAAATGTTTATTGACTGCTAACTTTGCAATGAAAGATTTAAGTGAAACTAGTGTAATCCTGGGTATAAAAATAACTAGGTCAAACAGGGGAATTACTTTAGATCAATCTCATTATATTGAGAAAATTCTAAAGAAATATAATTACTTTGACTGTAAACCTACATGTACTCCATATGATCCTAATGTAAAGTTGTTCAAGAACACCGGTAACAGTGTAGACAAAATGAGTATGCGAGCATCATTGGTAGTCTTCATTATGCTATTGATTGCACTAGACTCGATATAGCTTATGTTGTAGGAGTACTTTGTAGGTTTACTAGTAGACCTGGTAATGAGCATTGGCATGCTCTTGAGAGAGTAATGCGTTATCTCAAGAGAACAATGAACCTCGAATTACATTATGAAAAGTTTCCCAATGTACTTGAAGGTTACAGCGATGCTGATTGGAATACTCTTTCTGATGATTCCAACGCTACTAGTGGATACATTTTTAGTATCGCTGGAGGTGCAATATCATGGAAGTCTAAGAAACAGACTATTTTGGCTCAATCCACAATGGAGTCAGAAATGATAGCACTAGCTACCGCTAGTGAGGAAGCAGATTGGTTGAGAAATTTGTTATTAGATACCCCATTATGGGAGAAACCGATACCAGCCGTGCTTATTCACTACGATAGGACTGCGGCTATTGCAAAAGTCCAGAACCGTTATTATAACGGTAAGAGGCGACAAATACGTCGCAAGCACAGTACAATTAGAGATTTTCTCTCAACTGGAACTGTAAGAGTGGATCATATACGGTCTGAGGAGAACTTAGCTGATTCTTTGACGAAAGGATTAGCACGAGAAAAGGTTTGGAAAACCTCGAAAGGGATGAGACTAAAGCCCATTGATAGTTGAGTCAGTTGTGATGGAAACCCAACCTACAGACTGGAGATCCCAAGAAATGGTTCAAAGGGTAATAACAAATCATGAAGTGATATGTGAAATCATGCTATTGTGATACGGGGTTAACACTCGAAATCCATCCCTATAGAGCATGACATCCTGAAGCGATTGAAGGAAGAGTATGATATAACTCTTAATGAGCTCTATACTTTATGTGGAGTTGGGTAGCTAGCTACAGGAGTATCTGTGATGGGCTCACCTATGTGAATGTGGAATATAGGTCACTTCCTATGAAATTCTGGGTAAAATTTCTAGAGCGTTCACTATACCGGGATATAAGCACATGACCGTAAAGTGTTGGTTTTAGAACTTAACTCTGGTATGGTTGTGTGTGTGGTATTGTCTGTAATAGAGTTCAAAACTACGAGTTACTCTAGTATATACAGAAGCATCGTCACTATATAAAGGTTCAAGTCACACGACACATTTACTTATGCACAATCATATAAAATATTGCTCATTGAACTTATTAATTTTAAATACAAGTGGAGGATTGTTAAAAGTGTATTTAAAATCAATAAAATTTGATTTTAAAATTTTGCATAACTGTACAACATGATTATTGTTTTAAATGTGTAATAATTTTTAAAACGTTTTTTTTTAAATTGAATTTTCAGCTTTTATTTCTTTTAATGGTTGGTGTTAATTTTATTTTTCAGTTTTTATTTTATAATCCTATAAATAAAGGCTTTGTTCATTCACAAGAACACAACAATTTTTTAAAGAAAAAAAAAACTCTCTACAACTTTAAGAAATTTTTAAGTATTATTCTTTTAGATTTCCGAGCAATTTTTGAAAGAGTTTGAGTATTCCGGTTCTTCTTTGTGCAAAGAAGCTCCGAGACAGAGGTGATTCTGTGATATTTTATCCTGGGGACGACTTGGTAACTTCGGAACTGCTTATACAATCATGGTAGAGCCGTGAAACGTCTTAAAGAGAGCAACATTGTCCGCGACTCAACCAATTTATAGGTTTTTCCATTCTAATTATATTTAGTACTATTTAAAATAATTTTTAAAAATTATTATTATTAAAATATATATATGAAAAATGTCTCAGACTATTTGTAATAAAAATTTGCAGGAACAATAATCATCGGTGACATAAATATTCCAGTAAAAACGTGCAAGGTTAGTTGAGTCACGAGGGTAACCTGACTCAAAGATCGTTGAAGTGGGGTCAGAGGCTGCCATTTCCAAAAGAAAGAAATAATTTTGGTTTAAACTTTAAAGTATCAATCTCTGGGTTGAAGTGGGGTCCTCTGCTTACATAAGAGAGGCTTTGAAAAGAAGCAAACAAAACAGCCAATCAATCTATACTCCGACGACCACCACCCACCAAAGAAGCTATCTCCTTTCGACAAAGTACAAACACATTTTCTTTTCCTTTTCCTTTTCTCTTTTTCTCAGATGGAATATGAGCCTTTTCTCGGCTCCCAAACGCGGTCCCAACAAGAACTTGATTCTGATCCTGTCCTCCCACTACACCAGTCTCTCTCCACTCCACATTTTTTCCACGAAATCGAACACTTAGACCACCTCCCACCACATCAACCACAATCCTCCACCTCAACCACCCGAAATCAGCCGAAACAGGGCTCTCTTCACCGTTGTAAAACGGCACCAGCCATGGTCGTTTTACATGATCTCAAACAACACAAAACAACAACCACCCAAGTCTCCAAACCAAACTCAGATTCCAGTTCCATAATCAGACAAGCCATCTTCTTGCTTTCAATCTACCTCTCACTTGGTGTTCTCATTTACTCTTTTAACACCGATCATTTCTCCGGTGTAGAAACCCACCCGGTTGTCGATGCTCTCTACTTCTGTATTGTCACCATGTGCACTATTGGTTATGGAGACATAGCTCCTTCAACTCCAGCAACAAAAATCTTTGCATGCGTTTTTGTCTTGGTGGGGTTTGGATTTATCGATATTTTGTTAAGTGGGGTTGTTAATTATGTTCTTGATCTTCAAGAAAACATGATATTAACTGGAATTAAAATGGGAAAAGCTTCAAAAGAGAAAGAGAGTGGATTCTCCGCAAAAAATTATATATTCGACATGGCAAAAGGAAGGATGAGGATAAGATTGAAAGTGGGTCTTGCTCTTGGTGTGGTGGTGTTGTCTATCGGTTTAGGAGCTTTGATTTTGTTCTTCGTGGAGGATCTTGATTGGCTTGATTCGATTTATTTGTCAGTTATGTCAGTTACTACAGTTGGGTATGGCGATAAAGCATTTAAGACCTTGCCTGGAAGATTGTTTGCGGCGATTTGGCTTCTGTTCTCTACTCTAATGGTGGCTCGAGCTTTTCTATATTTAGCTGAAGCTAGAATCGATAAGAGACATAGGAGGATTGCTAATTGGGTGTTGCATAGAGACATCACTGTCGAAGATTTGCTTGCTGCTGATATCAACAACCATGGCTTCATCAGGTAGTGAGGATTCATGATTATCTGTTTTTTGCTTCAATGGCTGTGCATTGTTTTTTTATTTTTTTTATTTTTAAATTTTTAAATTTCAGCAAATCGGAGTATGTAATCTTCAAGCTTAAAGAGATGGGAAAAATTGGGGAAAAAGATATACTGCAGATCTGCAATCAGTTTAGCAAGCTTGATCCTAACAATTCTGGGAAAATTACACTGCCTGATCTGATGGAGAATCGTTTTTGACATCATTACAAGTCAACAGAAGAAGAAACAGACAGGGCTCTTCTTCTTGTTACCCAACAACACAAAGAAATTGAATTCTAAATGTACAGATTGTTATTGGTTGATTATATGACCAATTTGCTCGGATTTATCATTTAGGTAGTACATAACAGATATCTTAAAATGTACTATTATTATGATGTATATACTTTTGGACTCGATCCGGGTCCTGTGGAAGGAAACTGCACACGCAACCCCATTTAAAGAAATGTAAAAAAAAAAAAATTAAAAAATCAATATTATGCTTCAAAGTTAGCGACAATCGAAAACATTTGATTGATGGTGTCTTCTGCTTCTTTTTTTTCTTTTTTTTTTCCTTGATTGTGTGTGGTATAAGATATGATAAGGTCAATTTATGGATATTTAATGATCATTACTATGCCAAGTAAAATGAGTAAAAGGTAAAATGTCTGCGTATAGAAATCGATTGTTGCAACTTGCAAGCTTGGATGAAAAAAAAAAAAAGATTGAAAGGAGAAAAATAGAAGATAGAGACCTTTCAATGCTTGATCTTCTATTAGTCTATTAAGGATTTAATTCTAAAATATAGTGTTTTATTTTGTTTTGTTGTCCACTAGTTCAAAATCAATTGATTCATCCAACACCTAGTTGAGGATATTCTTAAAAAATAAATAAAAATTGACATCAGACGGGGTGTCACGGCCCACAGGTCGATGGGCTGCTAGAACCCCGAATGTCTACATTTTTATAATCAGAAAAGTGAAGAATGATAAGACATTTGTCGAGGCTTAAAACTTGGTGTATCGATGGAGACATGATTGTTTAATGAATTGATTCATTTTTCAATAAAATCGATAAATATCGGTTTTTTGAAAATATAAATCGATCGAATAAAATTTATAAATGTCAATCGATAAAAAACAACAGAATTGGATTGGTTAGGGTTTTTTCAGTTTTAATGTGGTCCTATTAGACCATATTGATGGGCTTTAATTAATACACATATTTTAATATTTTAATATTTTTGAACCTTCGACCTAATTAAATATGGGTTTGAAAAAATTAAAAATGCTAGTTTAAATTAATATTCAATAAAAAAAACAAAGGAAAAAAAATCATGTAGCACACTTTTATAGTTTTATAGTTTCATGGACCGTTGAACATTAAACTATGGTTTATATATATAAGTTGAATCTCGGTTCAGTTATCCGGTTTGGAATAGCGAACCAGGAAAAAAATTGACCCAATCAGTTTTTTTTTTTTAAATGAACTGAACTAAATCGACCAACATAATAAAACTGAAAAAAAAAAAACTGATTGGATCGGTTCGATTCACTGGTACGGTTCGGTTTATTGGTTTTTTATCCACCCCTAAATGGAGATTGTAAAGTCTCTGATATTACATATCGAAGGTTTTCTCACTATCTAATTTGTGATGAAAAAGTTAGTTTATTGTTATATTATTTTTTAAAGAGAGAAAATGTATATGACATAGTCATAATAAACAAAGTTAAAATCAATTTTCTTACTAGAATTTTATTGATATAAGGCGCATATAAAAAAGATCAAATGAATTCAATGAATTAATTAGGTTGAGAAATTCAAAATTTACATTACTGGCAATCGAAACCAGGAGTTTTATCGTTTATCATTATAAATCTATTAACAAAGCACAAAACAAGGATTCAACTTGTTTATTTTACTTATATCGATAAAATAAATCAATGTCAACCCGAGATTTCAGAGTCCAAACTCCAAAGCGTTGTGTAGATGGAATGAGAATTGAGAACATAAGACAAGCGAATGTAAATAGGCCCATTTCAGACTCTAGTCATGGGCCCAAATTGAGAGTTGCATCAGAGACAAGACAGGTCTGTTTCGTGAACGTGGTAGTAGTATATCCACTAAATCCAACAACAGCAATATCATCATAAATTCATATCTCGTAAGATTAAACACTTTGCGTACAAACAAACAAAACACTGGACTACTTTGTTGAGTGAAGTTGAAGCTTTGTCTTGCCATAACATTAAGCAATATATATATTTCTAACAGAAATAACTACTTTATTCTACATACAAGGCTACACGCCTCAACAATACCTACATAAATGTTTCTATAATTAACAAAATTAAAGATCATATGATTTTTTGAAAAAATGTGACAAACCAGAACATATTCACTTTGAAATGTGACACTGGCTAAAGGACAAATAACATGTATGTTATGAAATGTGACATTTTCTGGTTGAATTTAATTTGTTAGTTGAAGTTTCTTTGTCAATTGTTTAACTAACTAATTAACAAACGTTGAGAGGATACGAGTTTTATAACAATTTAATTATTAGGTTCAAGATCCAAATCATTAAAGGTATTCAATTCAATTATCTTACGTTTGTATTGCATGTGCATGCTTATATTCTTACTCATTTTTTTACGTGTTCGTAAATAATTGATACGTATTAACTCTAAATCCAATAACCAATGTTGAGGTTCTAATTAAGTTTTAGCAGGCTTGAACACAATTACTGAGAAGTTATTGCTATCTGACACAACCTTTGATTTTGGATATATATTTTTCTGCCTACCTACCTAGCTATATGTTATATTAGTTATATATCTAGCAAACACCTCACTAGTTCCATTATCAATAATTGATCATAATACTTATTCCCCAATATAAATTCATGCATGTCCTATGGACTCGGTGAAAGTTCGTTGAGGAAGTCCATCAATAGCATGTGTATATATATACTCTTTGAAAACGAATAATATTAATTGAATGTTTTTGTAAAAATTAAAAGTCAATCAATGAGATATGATACATGATGAGCAATTAATTAAACAAATTAACACTTGGTGGAGTTTATATATAAGCATGCAATAAGCATATTTGTTTCACTAGATAACACCAAGATAAGATAATCACACCACCATATTAGTGTACCCCTGACTGTGTTTAGGTTTCAAGCCCAGATGTACCTGAAAATACATATTAAATGTATGTATCTGCCAATTCAATATATGGAAAATTGCAATACAGTACCCCCCCAACATTTAATTTACATGCAATCGCCAATTGGATCTCACTTGTACTAAAATTAAAAGGAAAAATTCTAATGCAGAACCAACTCCTCCTCCATTTTAGCAAGTAAAGATTGCAATCCTCCAACCTTATCTTGAAAGTTTCTGATGAAGAGACTGTTTCTCGTCAACCAGAAAAATAGGAAATTAATTTTAAACTAGTTAGGTAGCCTATTATTATCTTTTCTCCATAGCAATTATTATCATTGATGTATAACAAAGTCTGTAAAATAACTTCTATATTTCCACTCATATCTGAGCTGTTGCATACTGTTCATTAGCATTTGTGTTAGGTCTTAACTCGATTGGTTGTGTATTTTCCATTGATAATAGGATTAGGGATTCCAATTTCATATTTATTTATAAAATTATAAAGTACATAAAGAAACTTTTCCTATAATAGTAGTTTCCCAACCCGCCCTTAGAAGATAACCGATTATGTTTAACAATTATTGTTGTGTTTAAGATTAGAAAAAGGAAGCATATCATATAAATTATGTAATCATCGTGAATTAGTTGTTGAATACATTCATTTAATTTAAAAGAGTTTATGCTCTTCAGTCTGATTTAATAGTTTACAAAAATAAAATCTAAAACATTAAAAAGCCCTACTCCACATTGAGTAAGTGGGACCCAAAAAAGCAACCTGATATTGGAAATTTGGAATAGTCGAATAGCTTATAAATGGTAGCTTCCTTCGAACACAAGTCAAACAATCGAACAAAATTACTTTCCAAACCAAAATCGTTTATTGCTTTTTTTTTTTCATCTGTTTGGACTTTAGAATCACTAGGAAAAATTGAGAACTACATATTCTAAATTGGGTTAAGACTTAAAACTAAACCTGAGAAAATACCATTTTTATAATAACATATAAAATTTATGGGCACCTTGATGTAGCAGAAACTTTTATAAGAAAAATTAACATTCTAATATTATTATGTTGATCTGTATCTAAATATCAAGATAATAAGCTTTAAATTTGTTAACTAGATATTGAAAATATAGAGATAGAGAACGATCACTAATTTTTTTTATTCAATAATAAACTAAATACCTCTAAAGTCTACGATAACTTTTATTTATAATTAAAAAGAACCTATCTAATAAAGAAATTAAATTTATTTAAACAATCAAATTATAAAATATTAAAAAGATACTTATCTAATAAAGAAATTAGACTTGATTTAAAAAATCAAATTATAAAATAAATAAAAAGATACCTATTTAATTAGAAAATTAGATTTGATTTAATAAAATCAAATCATAAAAAAAAATTACTACCAAATTAGATACATAATAAATGAAAAATAAAATAATATGTATTAATCACATAAATATTTTTAAAATATAAAATCTTCAAAAATATTTTCAATAACATCTCATACATTATTCTCTTTGAGTCGAAAAAAATTTATCCTCAAATTTCGATATCTTTATTTCCGTTATCATGCAGTGCCAATACACAGGATTGTCAACAACGAACCGTAAATTTTCTAATTTTCGTCACAATATTCATTCAATCGTTCCAACAACTCAAAACAAAAGCTTCAATCATTAATGTTTTGAGAAACAAATAAATGAGAGATGACGTGGAATGACGAAGCAAGTGATCATCATAAAAACAATTCACAAAATTGGAGTTTCTCTCATGCTCTTTCTAAAACATTTCCTCATCGAAAATTGATGGCTTATGGAAATCGATGAAATTGCTTACAACATATACGTTTCATCGTAAAAACAATCTACAAAATCTGAGTTGTATTCTTGCTTTTTCTTGAAAACCTTTGTCAGTTTCACCTAGTGGTGTAAATATGGACCGGTCCAAGATGGGCCGGCCCGTTCGGCCTGTCAAGGAGGGTGTGCCGTGCCAGGCACGGCCCACAATTACATGTCGTGCCGGACCTCCAACCGAGGCCCGGCTCGGCACGCATGGTCGGTGTGCCAGGGCCAACCGCCAGTACGGCTGGGCGGCACAGTAGGGCCCAGTTATATATATATATATATAAAATAAATATATTATTAATATTTAAAAAAAAAAAAAAAAAGTAGGTCGGCCTGTTTGGCCCGCCTAGCCAGGCAAACGGGCCAGCACGGACCTGCCATGGCCATGTCGGGCCCTGTTTTCCAAAATAGGTCGGGCCTGGCACGGCACGCCCAATGGGCATGGCGTGCCAGGCCCGGCCTGTTTTGGAACACAGGCCCGGTAGGCCGTGCCCAAACAGGTCGGGCCGTCCCAAACTTACAACTCTAGTTTCACCATAACTATCTGAACAACGGTTTAGATTTTGGATCGGGTTTTGGTTAGCCAGTACTGTAGCAATTTGTTTCGTTAATTGCACAACATGTTGCTCCAATTGTGTGATGCGGTCATATTTATAGGCTTCTTCCACATGGATCTGATTTGGTGGACATCTCTTTGCCAGCATGTCGATGTCATTCCAAACGAACCAGGCTCTAACACCAAACTAATGTAAAGGAAAAGCCACACAAATAAAATTTGATAAACAGAATATGATAATCAATTCGAATACGTTGATTCGCACGCGAATACCAGAACAAATCCTTATATTTATCCGTTTATCCATTCATGGATACTAGAATAACAAGCATCAAAATTCGTTGATCTTTACAAAGATACAGAAATTTGGATTAAAAAAAAAGATACTCTCACTAAAAAACAAAGTTTATTCATTCATGTCTGATACCAAACTAATGTAGCAGAGAAAAACTCACACAAACAATTAGAAAAGCAACTTATTATTTTGTTGCTCCATACATATACCAGGATAATAGGCTTCATATTCGTTGACCCTCGTAAATGTGCCGAAAAGTTTGAGTTGATTGTGTATCAAATCTACCTTTATGTCATATATGGCATGCCAACAGTTTTAGAGATGCTCCGAGGTCTACAATTAGGGGTGGACATGGTTCGGTTCGGTTCGTTTGGTTTGGTTTGGTTTTGACCAAAACCGTATTGAACTGACATATTCGGTTTTTGAAAATGTGAATCGGTTTGAACTGTTTTGAACTTGAAAACTGAATTGAACTAAACACTTTTATATCGGTTCGGTTCGGTTCAAAAAGGTTTTGGGCTTAATGGGCTTTGAAGGTTTTTTTTATATGTTTTTTTAGGCCTTCAAGTTGCATTTTTGACATTTAGACTTAAACTTTTTTTAAGAAAACATAATATGTAAAAAATAATTTAAACAAAATATAACCCAATTTTCAATTTCAATACAAAATTTCATTCATATTCATTCTACATACTCAATCAAAATATAAAATCTTTATAACTTCTACAAAATATAAGTAAAAAAATGTAGTCCAAAAATAAAATACCATCAACAAACAGTCTATAATAAAACTGAACCTTATAAAATAATTAATTAAGATAATTTGGTTTATTCAGTTCAATTCGGTTTTGTATGTCCAAAACTGAAACCGAACCGAATTCATTTCGGTTTTCAAATTTCAAATCGGTTTAAACCGAATACAAGCTATGAAGCAAACTAAATACCCATTTTTTATTTGGTTCAATTCGGTTTCGGTTTTTGTACTCACCCCTAGCTACAATAACTCTTATCAATAATGCTACATTGTCCAAATTTGATATCCAAATGGTGTGACATCACTATAATCCATTTATTTAAATTTTATTAGATTTGTATGAATTTTAGTTATGCCATATCATTTTAGCACCAGATTTAGACATCAAATTTGGACAAAGTATCATTACTCCTATTTTTAAGAGTAACGCTACACAATCCAAAAAATTTACCCAAATTTCAATCCAAATAATGTGGTAATTGAGTTGTTATCATCACACAAAATATAGGATGAGGTGGTTAATGAAAAAATCAGTTGCCACATCATTTGGGATGAAATTTGGGCTAAATTTTGGGGTTGTCTAGTATTAGTGTATTTTTAAGTATAAATAAGAGCTATAATAATGCTATTTTGTCCAAATTTGGTGTCCAAATGATGTGTCAACACTACAATCCATTTATTTAATTCATACAAATATAATACAATAATTACAGTATTGTAACATCAGTTGGACACCAAATTTGGACAAAGTAGCATTATCGTTAAAATAACAAGATGAATTTGATGCTTAAATGATGTGGCACTGTAATCCATTCATTTAATTCATGTAAATCTAATACAATTTAAATGGATAGATTACAATATTGTCAGATCATTTGCACACCACTATTATGGTTAAAATAACAAGATGAATTTGGTGTCCAAATAATATGACACTGTAATCTATTCATTTAATTCATGTAAATACAATTTAAATGAATAAAATACAATGTTATCATATCATTTAGATACCAGTATTATTTTTAATCCAATTTAAATAAATGAGTTACAGCACCCATCATCTGCCTCTAGATTTAAAGACAAAACATTATTATTCTAAAAATAAATCTATCTAATAAGAAAATTAGATTAGATTTAAATCATAAAATAATTAAAAGATATTTATATAATAAGAAAATTAAATTTGATTTTATTAATCATAAAATAATTATAAGATACTTATATAATAAGAAAATTAGATTTAACTTAATAAAATCAAATTATAAAATAATTTACTATCTAAGTAGTTACATAAAAAATAGAAATAAAATAAAATATATTAATTACAGAAATATTTTTAAAAATATCTTCGATAATATCTACTGCACGTACAGTATATATAAATAGCACCGCTCCTCTGCTTTTAGAACAGAGCACGAGAAAAAAAAAGATGGAGGGACTCGTACATGTGATGTTTGTCTTGATAAATGTGCTTGGAATGTTGTTGGGTGTGAGAGGTAAAGATTATATCACGGCGGTGGGTGACCCGGGAATGAGAAGAGACGGGTTGAGAGTCGGGTTCGAAGCTTGGAACTTTTGCAATGAAGTTGGTCAAGAGGCTCCTGAAATGGGCAGCCCAAGAGCTGCTGATTGTTTTGATCTTTCAAGTAAGCACAACTATCATACAAATAGAACAAACAACACTTTCAAAATCAGTACTTGCTCTCTCCTATATTTATTTTTGTTTCCATTATTTTGTCTCTTGAATTGGTACATGAATCTTTGAAAAATGATTAGAATATATATATATATATATCATTGAAATGGGTGTGTTTTTATTGATGTATTGTGTACGGATTTCTAACTTTACTAATTTTGTCTCACCCATTACTAATAATTCTTTGTTACGGTGGAGGCAGATTCTTCTCTTGTACACAAAGTACCAGAAGCTGATAACAAGCTTGGAGTAGGCATGCCATTTCCTGGTATAAGCCCAGTAGCTTTGAAAAACCCTGACCTTTATGCAGCAGAGAAGGAAAAATATCTGGGTTCTTTGTGTCAAGTCGAAGACAAGCCACAACCATGGCAATTTTGGATGATTATGCTGAAAAATGGAAACTATGACACCAATTCTGGTCTGTGTCCTGAGAATGGGAAAAAGGTACCACCTTTTAAACCAGGAAGGTTTCCTTGTTTTGGAGATGGTTGTATGAATCAACCCATTTTGTTTCACCAACCAACTCAGCTTTTGGAAGATGGTATTACAATGAGAGGAAGCTTTAATGGCACTTTTGAATTGGATGCTGCGGTTGGTGGGGATTTGAATTCTTTCTATGAAGTGGTTTGGGAGAAGAAATTAGGTGTTGGCAGTTGGGTTTTTAAACATAAACTCAAGACTTCAAAAAAGTATCCATGGCTTATGCTCTATCTTAGAGCTGATGCCACCAAAGGATTCTCTGGAGGCTACCACTATGACACTAGAGGAATGCTCAAAATTGTAAGTAGATTCACTTTTTTTTGAATCTGTTTGTTTTTTAATTCTTGTTTAGATAATCTGATATGGAAGTTTTGTTTGTTCTCTTTTCACATTTTGTGTATCTGAATATAAGAGGGAGATTAGTCGTATTACTTGTCTTTACTGGTTTTGATGTCATTTTCTTGGTTGTTATGACAATCAATCATTTGCTAGATAATTGAAAGAAACATGAATCAGACGATTTCATAACTGTTGATTACAACTTATATCAATTTTGAGGTAACTTTGAAGTTGGGGCAATGCATAAATAGTTAATCTGTAATTGTCGTTTTCTCCGGTTTAGACTAATATCTGTTCTGATGAATTGGAAGTTCCTATCTATTGTTGGTAAGATATCTCATAATTTATGAACAAAATTGGTTCAACCGGTACTTAAGACTATAGACCTCGAAACTGATTCAGGATAGGTTACAACTTACAAGGTTATTTTATTTTTCTTTGTCGGTCACAATATTCGTATGGAGATGGTTTTAGAGTGCCTGCAAACGTCACGTTTTAGTTCACTAGTACCACAAGCTTGAGATCTTATTGTATAATACAGCCAATTTGACATCAGAAAGAATTAATATAAGATCAAAGGACCCATCACCTGATCACCATTCACGATTTAAGAATTAATATAGAACATGTCAAAGAATTATTTGTTTTAAGCCTTAAAACATGTCAAACTAGTTTAGAATCTATATGCAGTTAAAGAAGGTACTATCTTTATGGTCTTCACTTCTATCATTAATTCCAGATCAAGTTTATTATTAAACTACATTTCCATATATCAAATTGTGATGGTATTCATATTTTTTTGTTTCCGTGGGTGAACGTTACTTAGTCCAGTTCTGTTTGATCTAATGTGCATGTCGTTCTTGATTATTTGGCAAGGAAATTTGGACCTATTCATTGTCATCTCTGTTGCATTATCTACAAATATACAAAATTTAACAAATGAGTTTTCTTTTCAGCTTCCAGAGTCACCTAATTTCAAGGTCAGAGTGACTTTGGATATCAAGCAAGGGGGAGGACCAAAGAGCCAGTTCTACCTGGTAGATATCGGCAGCTGCTGGAAGAACGATGGTCGTCAATGTGATGGAGATGTGCTTTCAGATGTAACCAGGTACAGCGAAATGATTATTAACCCCAAAACTGCAGCTTGGTGTGGCCCAACATCTCAGAAGAATTGCCCACCATATCACATTACTCCAAAAAATGTCAAGATTTACCGTAATGATACTGCCAATTTCCCATACGGAGCTTATCACTACTACTGTGCTCCCGGGAATGCTCAGCATTTGGAGGTACTGGTCGACACTTGTGATCCCTATAGCAATCCTCAGGCACAAGAGATTGTTCAGTTGTTGCCTCACCCTATATGGGCTGACTATGGCTATCCCACCAAACAAGGCGATGGTTGGGAAGGCGATGGAAGAACTTGGGAGCTTGATGTTGGTGGCCTATCAAGTAGACTATATTTCTATCAGGTTAGTACTATCGAAAAGAAAAGAATATATCCGGTGTCTAGTAATGTGTCGAAATACTATCTAATTGGTAGTTTTTATAACTTTATATTGCTTTCTTTTGTATTAGGATCCAGGTACCACTCCTGCTAGAAGAATATGGAGATCAATTGACATGGGTACCGAAATTTTTGTTAGCGACAAAGATGAAGTAGCAGAGTGGAGTGTTAGCGACTTTGATGTTCTTCTCATAATCAAGAATAAGTTTAGTTCTTAACAAATGAAAATCTGTAGCAGGCAAGAGAAGTGAAAAAAATAATAATAAAAGGAAATGTCAAATTGTCGATTATAAGAGAGTGACAGGATTGAGAAGCTAAACAAGCGTACAAGGGCAGGGCTTCCTCATCCTGGAGATTTACGGTGATTGTATTATTTCGCGATGTCATAAGCAGACCGAAGATTGTAGAAATGAATTCTCATTTTTAATATCAAAAACCTCAAGTAACAATAAGTATTGATGATATATATACTTGATGAAATGAAATGAAATCAAAGCCAGGAAATGATACCTATCAAAGATTGATTTGAGGCAACTTGCAATGTTATAGAAGGATTATTGAGTGTAAATCTTTGACTAATTGCTCAATCAGTCTCTACATGTAAATGAAAGAATTACCCACTTGACAATGCATAATTCTTGCCTTAAATCATAAGCATCTCGACAAAGTTGATGATGTGGTTATGGGACCATCAGAGTTAACAGAGTTGAGTGGTCCTACCATGTGGTCGAGCACCTACCATGTACCAGACTATATAATGTCAAATGACTCAAAACAGAGGAGACAGAGACCTTCACGGACGGTATCCGCCAAATTGATTCAAATAAATTGTTGGTTAACACATCCCATAAAGAATATTAACATGTCATGCTTTTCCAACCAATCCCTTTTGTTCTACTACAAATGGGAAACAACTTTCTTCACAGGCCCATCTTTATTTAATAATACTATAGCCAGGTTAATTCTAAAAAAAAAAAACTAGGAACGAAGTTATTTAATGCTGTGGAATCGATTTTACAAAGTTATATAACTAAATGTCTAATTTTGTAACGTTCGATCATCAGAGAATAAGCATATCTTTATAGATAGATTTTGCTTACTCTCACATACGGTCACTACAAAAGAAGAACAAAAAAGCATTTTTTTTCTATTTCAAGGCATGGCTTTCAGAAGTGCTTTAGGCAGCAAAGAAAGTGGAAAAAGAAAAAAGCAAAGTGCTTTTAGATTTTGCTTATTCTCACATACGGTGTGATGTGAACAAAAAGCGTTTTTTCTTTTTGAAGTAAAGTGCTTTTAGCTGAGATGGAAAAAATCAAGGTTATTGAAGGTGGACTCAGAACCATTAAAAGCAAGGATAATTCAAAACAGATTCTACGGTTGTTTGTTGAACTTTTTTGAAGCCCAAGTTTGGGTCCAAGATACCATTTTCGAAATTTGAGCCTTTTGAGAATTAATATTTCAGCCCAACAACATACAATT
This sequence comes from Dipteronia dyeriana, assembly GCA_032871835.1. Classification (NCBI taxonomy): domain Eukaryota; kingdom Viridiplantae; phylum Streptophyta; class Magnoliopsida; order Sapindales; family Sapindaceae; genus Dipteronia; species Dipteronia dyeriana. The sequence continues at coordinate 92,163,180 of CM065299.1, read as the reverse complement.
CTTAACACACGTGATCCGCGTCCATGTCCCTACTACTTGTCACGTGTAACACTAACAATATAATATGATAAACAATGGACCCAACGCCCAACGGACTATAATATTTATTTATTTCAAATAGTGAAAATTACCAAAAACGATCGATTTAAATTATTCATTATTGTTTTTAGAGGTGGATATAAAAATCGAAACCAAATTGAACCGAATCGAAAAAGGGTGTTTGGTTCGGTGTATAACTTCTATTCGGTTCAAACCGATTTAAATTTAAAAACCGAATTGAATTCGGTTCGTTTTTGGTGTTGGACATACAAAACCGAACTGAACCGAATAAACCGAATTATCTTAATTAATTATTTTATAAGATTCAATTTTATTATGGATTATTTAATATTTATTGATGGTGTTTATTTTTGGACTACATTATACACTACATTTTTTTTTACTTCTATTTTATAAAAGTTACGAAGATTTATATTCTGATTGAGTATATAGACTGAATATGATTGAAATTTTATATTTATATTGAAAATAGTGTTGTATTTTGTTTAAATTGTTTTTTAAATTAATTAAGCCAAAATACCAAATATGCAATTTAAAGACCCAAAAAATTAAAAAAACATATAAACAAAACCTTCAAAACCTAATAGATCCAAAATCGAATTGAACCGAACTGAGATAAAGGTGTTCGATTTAATTCGGTTTTAAGATTCAAAATGGTTCAAACCGATTCACATTTTCAAAAATCGAATATATATGTCGGTTCAATAAGGTTTGGACCAAAACCAAACCGAACCGAACCATGTTCACCTCTACTTGCTTTTAACTTTCTCCCATAAAATTATTGTTTCTAATCATTAGTATTAATTTCTTTCACCAAATACCCATTTAATTACATTATTAATCTTCTTAAACTTTTCTTCGACCTCTCCATTCTCTCTCCCTTCATTTTTCCTTTACAATAAAAGCCTACTACACAAAAACGTCGAATTGTTGTCAAACAACAATTTGGTATTGAAAATTTACGGAAAAATTTGCTGGAAGAAATGTGATAGTTGATTTTGTACTTGAAATATTTCCAATCTAGTTCAAGAGATGCAAATTTTATGTTTTTAATTGAATTTTTTTACTTGTTTTTATGTACATGTTGATGAGTTTATTTCCAATTATAAAAAAAATAAAGTTTTTGGTTGAGAAATTGTTGATTTTTTTTTTCGAGCTTTTTTTTCTTCATAAATCTGCAGTGTCACGTTGGAAAATGAAACACACCATGTGTTTCACATGTGGGAATGTTGGTTGTTTCACTTTTAAAAGAAACATACATCCTATGTTTCATATAAATGAAATATAACTTAAAATATGTCACTTAAAGTGAAATATAAAGTGAAACATATTTATTAACTGAGGTGTTTCACTTTAAGTGAAAAACATATTTTATTATCTAAAGTGAAACATCCATGTCAAAAGTGAAATAATTTTAAGATTGTTTCACTTATAGTGAAATATAGAAAATTCGAAATATTGTTTCACTTAATCTTCTAATAAAAAAAACCATATGTTATTTCACGTTGAATTGCAAAACTTTATATTGTTTCACTTTTGAAAATGAAACATCATTTTTTTTCATTTCTTAATTAAAAAATGTTACGTTTATATTATTCATTCTCGTGTTTCACTCTTGACTTGTTTCAAAATAAAGTGTTCTAGCCATGATATGTTTTAATCTCAATAGTAAAACACTTTATCTATTTTATTTTTAAGAGTGAGAGATCTCATCCGTTTTAAATACGAAGGTATACCTTTAACAATACTAAAATAATAATTGAAAAAAAAAATGGTGAAAAACAATGCTTCACATAATCAAATGGTTAATTTTAAAAATTCCTCTTTCAGATACTATATCAAACATTCTGTATTTACGTTACATGCATTGTCTGTATATTTACTAAATGCGTTTTATAGAACTCAAAACTTCATTACTAATGTAACGGGGAAGTGCATCTGAATTTCTTTATTTTCTTAAAATTAACTATAAATAATTGTAATTATGAATTATATGCAACAGTCTGGATTGGTTACTAACTTCTTATTTGTTCTTTATTTATATTTCAACCATTCATTTATTTAGGCTAAGGGTGAATTGCAATAACCCCCTAAGGTTTACTTTTTTTTTCTAAGTAAATTACTAGTTTTGAATTTGAGTAACGACTCCTTTATTATATGCTAGAAATATCAAATAGTTTCCAAATTATTATTATTATTATAAATAACTTTTAAAAAGGGTTCTCATTATATATAAAGGTTTTCATCTAAATTCAAAATTATAAAAAGAAAATTATTAACAAAGATAAAAAAAAAAAAAAAAACTCACAAGATTTTTTTTTAGGATCTCCCTTTGTGAAAATATAAAATAGTTGTCATGGTGTATAATAGTTTAGAAAAGTTATATAATTATTATTGTGTATGAAATGACAATGAAAACATTGTTAGGATGTGAAACAAAAACAAAAAACAATATTAGGATGAAAAAATATATAAATCATAAAATTTTAACAATAAAAATTAAACCTTCGCGGTTTGCACGCATCTCATTATTCCATTTTTTTATACTTCACAAACTAATTCTTAATATATTATTATTATTATTATTATTATTATTATTATAGGATATTGTGGATTTTACCACCACATCACCGGTTGCATATGGTACTATTACACATGGAAAGAAGTCATGTTTTGGCTCATATTTGTGATGACTAATGGCAAATATGTTGTCCTTTTCTTATTGGTTACTAAAGCTTTTATATATATAGGTTCTTTGTCTTGAGCTTAAAAACAATCTGAAAAACTCAACTTTGAATTTGCTATAAGAATCAATCAAAGTAAACAAAGGCAATTCACTAGAGTTAATGTGGTGTTTGGATTTGTTTTTAAAATGTTTTTTGTTTTTTAAAACAAAAAACAATTTAAATTTTGTTTGGTTACACATTTTTCAAGACTATTTTTAAAAACAAAAAAACAACTTTTTAAAATGTATAACTAAAAATTTAAAAACAACTTTTTATTATTTTTTAAATTTTCAAAACAATATTACAAAACTAACCACAACTTTTCCCTCCAAACAACTACTTTAGCAATTTTAAAAATAATAACAAACACATTTATATTATTTTCCAATTTTAAAAACTACTTTTAAAAAACCATTACCAAACATATTACATTTTTAAAGACATCATTTTTAAAAATATGATTTTCATTTTTAAAAATAGTTTTAAAAAATGATCGATTTTCATTTTTAAAAATAGTTTTTAAAATATCATTTTAAAAACGATACCAAAAGATGCTCTCTATACTTTTATCTCATTTTTATTCTATTATTAATACTTATTATTTTATTTGTTATTTCAATTTTATTATAACACGTTATCAGTACGATGCTGTTATTTCTAGAACTTGAAGCTTCTAAATTTATTACCACTAGAACCTGAAGTTCCTAGATTTATTTCCAAAACCTGAAGCTTCTAAATTTATTATTACTAGAACCTGAGGCTTCTAGATTTTTATTTCTTTATCAATACTAGAACTTATAGTCCTGGATTTAGTTTCTCACATTTTATTTACTTTTACGTAATTTTTATTTAAACAGTTTGGTCACCCATCCAAAACCTGAAGTTTATGGATTTATTTATCATTACTGGAACCTGAAACTTTTGGATATATTTACTTACAAATATTCCTTTATATATCTGAAGATTTAAATTCCTCCATTTTTATTAGACCAGAAGTTCTAACTCCGATTGTGATTTCCAGATAACCAGAAACTGTACTAATGTCAAATCTTGTGATGCAGGAGATAAACATGAAGATATTTTTGAAGATTTTTTATTTTAAAAATATTATTATTATTAATAAATATTATTATGTTCTCTTTAATTACTGTTAAAAAAAATATTCTTTTTAATTAGGTAGTTAATTATGTAAAGATTTGATTTTATTTTTAATTACAATAATATTTTTAAAATAAAAAATATTCAAGAAAATATTCACGTTTATCTCCTACATGACAGAGCCACCGAGTCTACCGTTGTGCTAGGCTCATCGACCCACAAACCATAACCATTTACCTTTCTGACGGCTATCTCTTTAACTTCCATATTTCCCCATACAATAAAAAAAATAAAAAAATATGAAACCTTGAACACAATTAGTCTCCTATCATCCAGTTTTTTTCGACGATACATATGTATCGGAAGTGGTTTTTATTGATTTTGATAAATCATCGATTTTTGATGAAGATGTGTTTGAGAAAATGCAATATGAGGGCAATTCATATTTAATGGATAGTTTTTACGAGTCACACGTTCCTCAACATAACATTATCTCAGTTTACCTTTTGTTGTAGGATTTGATGATTCATGAATTTACTTCCATCTATTTGGGTGATTGGATAGACGTCATGACGAAGATTGAGAAATATACAGTTCGTTGATGACGATCTTGTGTGTTGATACTACATATCCATGCAACTCTAGCTAACAAAATTCAAGGATGAATTTTCTCCACACCGGAGAGAATGATGCAGAAGATAAACGTGGAGATTTTTTATTTTAAAAATATTATTATGTTTTCTTTAATTACTATTAAAAAAATGTTCTCTTCAATAAGGTAGTTAATTATATAAAGATTTGATTTTATTAAATCAAATATGTTAGATTTGGTTTAGTAGTTTTAGAACTCTTTTCTTGTTTAGGAATTTTAGATGATATTGAATCATAGATATTCGGTTATTTTATTTTGTTTAGGATTTTATGGGATATTGAATCCTAATAGTTTTAGGTTGCTTTTCCATATTTAATAACTTCTATTAGGTTTGAAAAATCAGAAGTTGTTGAATTAATAAAAATTAAAGAGTTTTCATTTTTATCGTTCAATTTCGGTGCCCTGCGCGGGTCAACGAATATGAAGCCTATTGTCTGGTACCCGTGCGTGGATCAACAGATTAAAAGTATGGTTCGTTTTCGATATTCGTACGCGAATCAACGGATCCGAATCATTTATCCCTTTCTTTTATCCATTGGTGTTTTGTGTGATTTTCTCCGATGTATCACTTTGATACCAACTGATGTAGTGAACAAAATCACACAAACAACAATTGATAAAAGATTTGGTAACCGATTTGGATCTGTTGATTCGCGTACGAATATTGAAAACGAATCCTATTATTAATCTGTTGATCTGCGCACGAATATCAGAAAAAAATAGGCATCAAATTCGTTGACCCGCGCAGGGTATCGAACATAGCCGATAATAGAGAAAACTCTTTAGTTTTTATTAATCTAATGATCGATTCTCAAAAACAAATACAAACTACTTAAATAGTAAAAGTAAACCCGAATCTTTTAGGATTTGATATCTCCTAAAATTCCTAAATAAGAAAAGAATTCTAAAACTTCTAAATCTAATCTAAAAAAAAAAAAGAGCTAGAAAAGGAGATCTAAACTGAAAAGGAAAAAACACCTAAGAAAACAGAAAGGATATAAAATCCTAAGTTGCATAGGAAACTAAAAGTCTTCACGCAATAAGCTAGATGGACAAATTTGGGCCTGGTGTGATCTGTTACGGAGGACGGAGTCTTCACAACATTTGTAGGGCTCGTCTTGGGCTTTCTGAAAATATATTATAATAGACGATCCGACATTGTATGCCGTCTGTAGTACTCCATAAAGTTCAGCTCGGATTTGATTGGCCCATGTGACCCAAATATGAATTCGACATCCGTACGAACTAGTCTCATGCTCAGCATCATCCAAGTCTTTGTTCGCCGCATCATTCTCTCCAGGTTGGAGTAAATTCATCCTCGAATTTTGGTTGCTAGAGTTTCATGAATATGTAGTGTCAATACATAAAATCGTCTACAACGAACTATATATTTCCCGATCGTCGTCATGATATCCATCCAATCATTCCAATAGATGGACGCAAATTTTTGAATCATCAAATCTTGCAATAAAAGGTAAACTGAGAAAATGTTACGGTGAGGAATATGTGGCTCTTAAAAACAACCCATTAAATATGAATTGTTCTCATATGGTACTTTCTTAAACACATCTTCATCATATATCGGTAGATTATCAAAATCGACAAAAACCTTTGTTGATACATATGTATCATAAAAAAACATTAGATGATAGAAGGCTAATTGTGTTTGGGGTTTCATGGATTTTTTTTTTTGGTATGGTAAAATATGGAAGGTGAAGAGATAGAAGTCAGGATGACAAATGGTTATGGTTTGTGGAATGATGAGCCTAGCACAACGGTATACCAACTGATACAGCGAACAAAATCACACAAAACACCAATGGATAAAAGAAAGGGATAAACGATTCAGATCCATTAATTCACGCACAAATACTGAAAACGAATCCTACTATTAATATGTTTATCCGTGCACTGAAACCAGAAAAATAGGCTTTAAATTCGTTGACCCGTGCAGGGTACCGAAATTGGACAATAAAAGAGAAAACTCTTTAATTTTTATTAATTCAACAACTTCTGGTTTTTCAAACTTAATACAAGCTACTAAATAAGGAAAAACAACCTAAAACTATTAGGATTCCATATCCCATAAAATCCTAAACAAAATAAAATAATCGAATCTCTAGGTGTCAATATCATCTAAAATTCCTAAACCAGAAAAGAATTCTAAAACTCATAAACCAAATCTAATAGATTTGATTTAATAAAATCAAATATTTACATAATTAACTACCTAACTAAAGAGAACATTTTTTTAACAGTAATTTGAGAGAACCTAATAATATTGATTAATTACAATGATATTTTTAAAATAAAAAATCTTCAAGAAAATTTTCACGTTTATCTCTTGCATCAGCTTGCAAGTTTGAAATTTTCTGCACTAGAAGTGTCTGGGGACAACTACATGTCCTGAGTTATTGACGCCAGATTACTTTTAAAATCAGAAGTTCTGTATTACACCATTGAAGATGGGCCCGAGGAAAATGAACAAGACAAATTTATTGCCATGGTTATTATTCGTCGCCATCTGCATGAGGATCTAAAAGCTCAATACCTAACTATCACATAACCAGAAGTTCTATGACAAGAGCTAAAAGACCAATTTGATAACCAACCCGATGTTGCATTACCAAATGCCAGGTATCAGTGGCAATATTTACGCTTTCAAGACTATAGATCAGTCTCTAAGTACAATTACACTTTATTCAAAACCACTACACAGTTGAAATTGTGTGGTCAGGATGTAACAAAAAACAATATGTTGGAAAAAACGTTTACAATCTTTCATGCTTCGAACATGATATTACAATAGCAATATCGAGAACGTCGATTCTCAAAACATTCAAAGCTAATATCATGTCTCTTGGTTACAGAGACGAGCTCTTAATAAAAATTAATGAATCACGCCCGACCGGCTCTACAACATTCCCAGAAGTGAATGCTAATACTATTGGAGGGTAGAATCGCGGTGATCGTGGTCGCTGTAATTACCGTGGTAAAATCATGGCCGTAGTCGGGGTCATGATAGAGCATATGGTTATTTTGGTCCGGGTGGTTATAATCAAAATAATGAAAACACTCTCTAGAAATGGAATGTTAATAAGGCTAGACCAGATAAAGGGAAAAGTATCCAAAATGGGCCTAAGAAAGATGATGACATTTGTTTCAGGTGTGGCTATCATAATCATTGATCACGTACATGCCCACACCGAAACATTTGGTTGAGCTTTATCAAGCATCTATCAAAGGAACTGAAAAGGGGAAGAATCTTGAAACCAACTTCATGGATGATTCAAATTTTATGGATATCATCCAATTTAATGTTTCTGATTTCCTAGATGATCCAAATGATAAAGTGACCACTTCAATTGATGATGGAAATGTCCATACCAATTAGGTACTGCTTGTAATGTTTATTATTATTATTATAATGTGAAATACTTATGTAAAATATTCCTTTTGTAATATATATTTTTGATCACTCTATCTAATATGCACTTTATTTTTTCTTTGTGAAGACAACAAATATGTCTTTAAACGATAAATTGGGTGATATTGAAAAGCAAAATACAGGAGATATATGTCTAGTTGATAGTTTAACGACACATACAATTTTACATAATTAGAAATACTTTCTAAATTTAACCTTGCTAAAAGCAAATGTTAATACAATATTAGGTCCAACAGATCTGATGGAAGGCTTTGGTAGAACCATGATATTGTTACCAAACAATACTAATATATGTATCAATGATGCTTTATATTCAGGCATATACAGAAGAAATTAGTTTCACAGATATACGGTGTAATGGATGCCACATAGAAACAATAAATGATGAGAATATTGAGTATATGTGCATTACTTCCCATGATTTAAGATAGAAACTCATTATGGAAAAGTTATTTGCTTTATCATCTGGATTATATTACACTCATATAAGAGGTGTAGAAGTTTATGCTGTTATGAACCAGAAGTTCTCAAACCCAAAATTATGTATCCTTTAGCTTGACCGTCTTAGTTACCCGGGACCTACAATGATAAGTAGAATCATTGAAAATTCTCATGGACATCCATTAAAAAACCAAAAGATTATTTTATCCCATTAAAAATTATGTACTGCATGTTCACAAGGGAAATTAGTAATAAAATCATCCCAATCTAAGGTTGGATTTGATTCCCCGTCATTCGTACAAAGGATTCAAGGGGACATATATGGACATATTCATCCACCAAGTGGACCGTTCCGTTATTTTATGGTCCTAGTTGATGCATCCATCAGATGGTCACACGTTTGCTTATTATCAACATGTAATGTTGCTTTTGCAAGATTTCTTGCACAAATTTTCATTCTTCGAGCACATTTTTCAGATCATCCGATTAAGTCAATACGCCTTGATAGTGTTGGTGAATTTACTTCCAAGACATTTGATGAATATTACAGATCAGTTAGGATTGATGTTGAACATCCAGTTCTATATGTTCATACTCAAAATGGATTAGTAGAGTCACTTATCAAGCGTTTCTAGGTAATTGAAGAACTTTATTATTGTGAACACAATTACCAATTTCTATTTTGTGACATGTTATTTTACATGTTGCTATTTTACATGTTGCTACTTTAATTCGTCTTAGTCCCAATGCTTATCATCCATATTCACCAGTGCAACTTGTATTTGACCATCAACTATACATTTATCAGATGTGTACTTTTGGTTGTGCAGTATATGTCCCAATTGCACCTACATATAGAACTAAAATGGGACCCCAACGGCGTTTGAAGATATATGTTGGTCTAGATTCACCATCAATTATTAGATATCTGGAACCTTTAACTAGTGATCTTTTTACTGCACGATTTGTTGATTGCCATTTTGCTGGGAGAAATTTCCCATCATTAGGAAAATGAAAAACTTCTCCTGAAGAGAAGCGTGGACTTTCTTGGAAAGTTCGTAGTCTAATTCATCTTGACCCATACATATCTCAATGTGAAAATGAAGTACGCAAGATTGTTCATCTTTAAACAATAACACATCAGTCACTAGATGCATTTACCGATGCTACAAGGGTAGCAAAATCTTACATCCCAATTGTTAATGTACCAGAGCGGGTGATTGTTCCAGAAAAATGATCTAAACAAATAATAGAAAAAGAATCATCCATTGCACGCCAAAAACGTGGTTAGCCACTCGGTTCAAAAGATATTGTTCCTCGAAAGAGGAAAAGAACTAGGATCATGTTCATGAAATTATAAATAAATCTACTTTCTCAAAATCAACTCCACAAGAGTTTGATGTCCTTGAAAGAACACAAGTCACTAAAGTGACAGAAACCCATGTAGGGGAATGAATCCATGAAGAGATTAAAGAACATAGAAATGAGGAAATTTCAATAAATTATACAAGATAAATGTAGAATCGTGAATAAACAATCATCAATGATATATTTTTGTACACAGTGGCTACTGAAATTATAAATGGAAAAAGGAAAATCAGCTGGACTAGCTGGCAAAACTTATGTAAACCGAAATGCCTTGGGGGTTTAGGGTTCAAAGATCTTTCTCTGTTCAACCAAGCCCTCCTAGCCAAGCAGGCTTGGCACGTTCTATCCTTCCCCAACTCCCTGCGGCTAGGGTCCTTAAAGCCAAGTACTTTAGTAGGATTGATTTCCTCGAAGCCCTTATAAAAGCAGGTTGCTCTCATGTCTGGAGGAGTATGATCTGAGGTAGGGAGCTGCTCTCGAAAGGTCTAAGATGGTCAGTTGGTGATGGCAGTGGTATCCGGGTTTTCAAACGCAGATGGATTCCCCGTCCTAGCTCTTTCATGCCAGTCACCTTTGATCCGAGAACTAATGTTTTAGTTTCTAATCTTATTGACAGGTCCAGACGGAATTGAAACTTGGAGAAATTAAATCAGGTTTTGCTTCCGGTAGATAGAGAGGTTGTCATTTCTATCCCTATTAGTAGGAGAGGTGGGCAAGACTCTCTTAGATGGCAATATGAAAAAATAGATGTGTATACCATAAGCAATGGGTACCAGTTGGCTCTGTTAGAGAGGTGTCAGACTTACACCTCCAACCCTTCAGCGATTTGTAAATGGTGGAAAACTCTATGGAGGCTCAAAATCTCGCCAAAGGTTAAATTTTATTTGGCGTGCTTAAATGCTCTCCTCTCTCAGGATAATCTGTGGAAAAAGATGATTGTTAAAACTCCTAGTTGCAGCAGATGTGCTGCTCATGTAGAATCCACCGGCCATGCTCTTGTTGGGTGTAAATCGGCTAGGTCAATTTGGCTGGGCACTCGTTATGGCAACCTCCTCTCAAAGTTGAAAAATCTTCAGGTCAGGGATGTGTTTTTTATTATGGCTGTTAAATTTGGATTTGTTGATATTAACTCTCTGTGTATGTTGTCATGAGAGATTTGGGAGAGTCACAATTCTCTCTTGAACTGTGGTACTGCCAAGGATCCTGAGTCTGTGGTTATTTGGGCGGCTAACTTGTTTGAGAAGTTTACGAATTCTCAGCTTGTTTTCTCCTCTCGCACTGCGGCAACCAATTACAACTCCTCTATGGCTTGGATTGCCCCTCCTATAGGCCTTCTCAAGCTTAATACGAGTGTAGCAATTCGGAATCACTCATTGTCTATTGAAACAGGGGCTGTTATCAGAGATGACAAGGGCATGGTGATTGTGGCACGATCCATCCAACTTTTCGACCGTTTTTCGGGGGAGGTTGACCATTTTCTGGCTTTACGGGAGGGTCTCATGCTTGTTAAGGTCTATAATCTCCATGTTTCCTTTGTTGAGATGTCGTCCTCGACAGTAATCTCCTCTATGTTCTCCCATGTTCCTTCTTTTGATGATGTTAAATTTATTTTAATTGACATTAAGGCCTTATTAGTGGAAATTGGTGTCTGTAAGTGCCAAACCATCCCTTTTTCGGGGAACTCCTTAGCACATAACCTAGCTTCTACTGTCTTTTCCTCTGTTCAAGAGATTTTATGGTTGGATCCCAACCCTTCGTCTTTGCTTCCTGTTGTGTAGTGGTTCTTTTCTTCAATAAAAAAAGAGAGAATCTCTAAAAAAGGGTTCTCTTTTGATCATAAAATTTTATAAAATTGTAAAACAAGTAAACAGTTAGGAGCGCTAGTTGGTGATCAACATTTAAACTCTATGGGTCAAGTCAACAAGTAGTTTCCCAAGAGAGAGAGGGAATCTAGGGTAACCGTAAAGTTAACCAGTAATTTTCTAAGAGATAGAAAGAGAATCTAAGGTAGTTTTGGTAGATTACTAAAATAAATAGTATGAATTAAAGGTGTAAATCTAAACAGGCCCAACCCAAGTGATCCGGTCTGTCCAAGCCAGTTTTTGAAAATGGACCGTGCTAGGTCTGAGCCACGGTTTCATCCGGATAGAGCCTGGTCCGTCACGTTTTCTGGAATGGGGGCCCGACATGGCATGTGTGCCTGTCGTCGTCGTGCCCTACATACCAGACCTTATATTTTTTTTCTTGGGTTTTGAGTTTAGACTTTGGGGTTTAGGGAAAATACATAATTAAAATACATAATATCAAATTAGCAATACAATTATGTCAATATAATTTTCATTGCAATTTGTATATCCTTTTAATTGATTATTATGAAAAATAAAGTGTTTATTTTTCATTCCAATTTTATTAGTTAGATAGATTTATATATCTTTTTTATAGTAAAATACTAAAATAATGAAAAAATTGAATAAAGATAAAGTATTACAAAATATATAAATAGATAAAGTTACGATAATATGAAAAAAAGAATTATTTACTTATTTCTGAATTATGATATTCATTATTACATATTTACATGACCGTCTCATTAAAAACATTACCAAGAAAAACTCGGTGGGATAAAAACTTGGTAAGGAAAAAAGAGTACAATTGTATTACAATTTACAAATACATATACATGTAAAAGTATAACCTAGTTCTGGCCCTGGCCACTACTGGAAGGCTCATCGACATATAGATTGTTGAAATTTAGAATAAGTTCATTATCTACAGTTTGATTTTGTAACATTTTTTTAGCGTACTCCCAATCCTAAAGGCATGTTAATACCTCCACCATCTCCGGAGACAAACAACTCTTCTTGGTTCAATTATGTGTCCACTGGTGCTGAATGCTTGTTCTGAAGACACCGTGGACATAGGGATAACCAGTACGTCGCGTGCTAGGTGTGATAGAATCGGATAGTTGTATGTATAGGTCTTTCACCATAATAACAAATCAAACTCTTCATTGTCTTCAACATCATTGAATTATGCTTCAAGGTACCTATTCAGTTCTGCACAAGAAGATAGACCGGATCTTTGCCTTGAATAAGTACTTGATGATTTGTCCTTTTTTCGCCGTTTGAGAAGGTTCCAACTTGTTTGCTTCGGCTCTGTCTCTGGTTTTGCTGATTGGGGGTGTCAATGTTACAAACCTGCGCTTATAAATATGAAAAACTTCAAACAACTTGTTTCGAATGTCATTAACCTGTTCTGAATAATGTATTGTCAAATTAGTTCCGATAAACTCAAGCAAAACTTCTAAACCATATAATTTAACCCTAGAATCTACTATAACAAAGGTAAAGCAGAAGAATGTTAGCCCAATATTCTTTCAACTTTGTCTCCACGGCAACAACTGCAAGGCCTAGATGTTCATCTTCTCTATAACTGTTTAACACTTCAGATATTTACACTATCTGATGGATTACTCAGGAAAATGTGGGGTAATAGACCTTGGAAAGATTTACAGTGACATTGTAAAAAAATCTTTAAAAATTGAACAAAAACCCTTGCCACATACCAATCGTCTGAAGTAAGTGCTTTTGCTCCAGGACAATCGGTTTCAGCTAATTTCATGTTATAAAAATATGTAATGGTTGTATCATAATCCAAACAATTATCCAACATTAAGTAAGTAGAGTTCCACCTTACCGGCATATCAGTTTGGAATTGTCGGGGTTTGAGACCGTTTAATGTATAGTGTCTCTTGAATTCTTGGAATCTAGGATTATAATTGTCAATCCAAGAAATGACATCTCTGATACGATCTATTTGGTCGCTTACCTGTTTTAAAGCAACATGTACAACTAAATTTATGATATGACATGCACACCGTTGATGGAAGAAATAACCTCCATCTTGCGGGATATTTCTTGCAACAAATAATACAATAGAGCTAGTATTTACAAATGCATTATCTAATGTGATAGAAATGATGTGATACTTAATTTCATAAGTTACTAAAACATAAAGAATGAGATTAAAAATATTTTCAGTAGTATGTGCAAAATCTATAGGACGAAAACCCAGAATTCTTTTTGTTATCCTCTATTTAGAATCTAAATAGTGTCATGTGACACATAAATAATCATGTTTGGACCATGCGTTCCAAAAATCAGAAGTTAATGCAACAGAGACACTTAGATGCTGTATATCAACAATTAAGTCATCTCTTTGGATTTCAAACAATCTTATTAAATTATTTCTAGTGGTGGTTCTAGAAACAATTTTAAATTGGGGGTTGAATTCAAATGTGATTAATTCTTGAAAAAAAACATTGTCACCAATATTGATCGGTTGATCAATTTGTACAATATTTCGTGCCAAGCAGTCTCTAGCGTGGCCTTCGTCATACCGCCACGTCGTAACAGACCCGTCTGGGTGCCGTTGTAGTTATCTTTGGGTTGTAGTGTCTACATGTCCATGTGCATGCATACATTTGAGCATATGTCTTCTTAAATGACCAGTTCCCTTGCTATTTATGGCATAGTCTTTACGACAAAACTTGTATTTAGCTTTGGGTTCGGTCATCCCGTCTGGGAGTGTCATTTAGACTACGTCGAAACACTGTCAGACATATGATGTTAATCTTTTGGGACGTGATGTTATTGTAATGGTGGAACTAGAAGGTCCTGCTTGGGTATGGGTTGACTCGAAAAAACCAAATTCATCGTTCAATATTTTCAAACCATCCGGAAAATAAAGTTGCTGGTGATCCATTTCCTGAAATACAAATATTAAAATTAATACTACACTTAAAATTCATAATATATTAACAACAAATATTAAAATTAACTACTACACCTAAAATTAATATTTTACTAACAAAAATTATTAAAAATCACTAATACAAATTAAATTGATAAATTTACTAACAAAAAATATTAAAATTCACTGATACAAATTAAATTAATAAATTTACTAAAAACAAATATTAAAATTAATATTACACTTAAAAATCATAATTTACTAACAAAACATGTTAAAATTAACCACTACACTTAAAATTCATAATATACTAACAACAAATATTAAAATTAACTACTACACTTAAAATTAATAATTTACTAACAAAAAATATTAAAAATCTCTAATACAAATTAAATTGATAAATTTACTAACAAAAAATATTAAAAATCACTAATACAAATTAAATTGATAAATTTACTGACAAAAAATATTAAAATTCACTAATACAAATTAAATTGATAAATTTACTAACAACAAATATGGAAAATTAATACTACACTTAAAAATCATAATTTACAAACAAAACATATTAAAATTAACCACTACACTTAAAATTCAAAATATACTAACACCAAATATTAAAATTAACTACTACGCTTAAAATTAATAATTTACTAATAAAAAATATTAAAAATCACTAATAAAATTAAATTGATAAATTTACTAACAAAAATATTAAAATTCACTAATACAAATTAAATTGATAAATTTACTAACAACAAATATTAAAATTAATGCATGAGAAATTCCTGCTAACACCCTCGAGACCACTACCACGGAGGTGGTGGCCAGGGTCGGTACCTTTGATACCTAACCTTCTTAGATTGGAATGAAGATTTGTATAATAATGATAACCGAGAGCTTTTATTATCGATCACTTTGATATACATAATTCTCTCTCATATGCTATCTGGGACGTAGGAATGTGGTCACTTTATACTTGTCGAATAGTGGAAACAACGGCGCCCGTGTTCTGATTATAGAATTTAGGCCCTCCTCTCCTCCTTTTCTTATCGTCTATATGTAATTTTCTCTCTCTCTCTCTCTCTATATATATATATATATGCATATCCTTACCATGCTTGGCCTTATTTATATTTGGTCCAAGTAGGTTTTAATTTCATAAAATATCCTGTCACGATCCCATGAATCCGTTCCCTTCTTATAGGACGGGATTTTTCATTTGAATTTGAATTTGAATTGTTACTGGATTCGATGATATCGTTCACGGTGATAAGTTTGTTTCCTTTTTGGAATCAAACTCTTGACTTACGCGTACGTGGGATTAATGTTGTTTGTTACGTAGATTTAATCCTGTGTGTACTCACGACAATTTCTTCATGGAGGTCGCTGAATTACCTAGTCCTTATCTTATAGAGCAAGGTAGATCCATGCTTTGGCTCTATTCAGAGAAGCTTGGGATAGACTCGTGGGCACTTACTAAAGGTAGTGTAGACTAGGCGAGATTCTTCTTTCATGCCCAACGGGAATGGCAGGGCTTCTGGAGAGGTTGGTGGCTTCTATCTTAGGCTACAAATCAAACATGACTTCGGGAAATGCACACGAGCAGAAGGAGCTTACTTTTGTTCGCGTCAGGCTTTGCTTCGAGTGCTTCCTGAGTTCAGCGATCTTTTCTTGCTTTCGCGGGGTGGTTTTGGAGCCCGATCTCAGGAGTCGAAGTTCCTGGATAGGTGGCCTCGAGAAGCCCGGATTCCCATGTTCGCGCTTAGGCTCGACCTGGTCGTGCCCAGCTTCATCCCTAATAGTTTCGAAGCCCGACGAGCCTTCCCTGCTCTTGTGGGGTAGCTTTATGGTCTGCCCGGGGTCTCATGAATGTCGAATTTGGATTTTGATTCGAGCTAGGAAAATGAAAATTTTATATTTGACCCCTAGCCATATTTTACTATTAACAAATACTACACTTAAATCATAATTCACTAACAAAACATATTAAAATTAACCATTACACTTAAAAATCATAATATACTAACAACAAATATTAAAATTTAATACTACACTTAAAATTAATAATTTACTAAAAAAAATATTAAAAATCACTAATACAAATTAAATTGATAAATTTACTAACAAAAAATATTAAAATTCACTAATACAAATTAAATTGATAAATTTACTAACAATAAATATTAAAATTAATACTAAACTTAAAAATCTTATTTTTCTAAACCATAATATTAAACTTAAATACTAAGTATGCACAAAAAATTATAAACTTACTAACTAAATAAAAATAATAACAATTAATAACTAAAGTCTATACATACAATTATAAATTTACAAACAAAAAATGTTTCAACAAAAATAATAAGAAAAATGTACCTTTAAACTTTGGTGTGTTTGTGGAAAATTTAGAGAATAAGATAGGAAATTTGTATTACAAATTTGGTAGAGAGAGAGTAATATTGAAATTGAATGAAAATGTGTAGAGAAATGAGAATTGGAGAATGCGGATATTGAGATTTGAGAGAATAAGCGAGAGTGAATGAAAAATGAAATAGATGGAAATATTTATAGAAAAATTTGAAATGTGGGGCAAAATAAAAATTAGAAGACTTTATGAGGGGTTTTGTAATTTTCATGTAGCTCCAACGGCTGAAATTCAAAATTCAACCGTTTGAGGGATTTTAAAAAAAAAAAACAATTCAAACGGTCGAAACCGGCAGGCTGGCGTGCCAGTCCCGCATCCCGTCCGTTGGGCTCAGCACGTCGGCTACGTGTGCCGTGGCGGCCGGTCCGTCGGACCTGGCCCTATGGCACGACATGCGGCCCACCTATGTGACGGGCTTGGTCCGGCCTGCCACCTTCACAGACGGGCCATGCTTGGCACGGCCCACCCCACCTCTCTTCGTGTGCCGGACGAACCGTCCTGTTTTGACCAGATCAATATTTACACCACTGGTATGAATGTTTGAAACGTTTATAGGAAAAGGATGATTGAAATTAATACCTCGATAATTATTGGTCAATCTGCAATAGTTCTCGATAAATGGTTTCCTTTTGATCGTAAAACTTTATAAAATTGTAAAATAAGTATTTAGGATCATCAGTCGGTAATCAGCATTTAAACTCCAACTGTCAGGCCAACAAGCAGTTAACTACTAGTTTTCTAAAAGCGAGAAAAAGAATCTAAGGTGATTTTTATCGATTGCTAAGTAAAGAGGATGAATGTTGGAGATGTTTATAGAAAAAAAGGTGATTGAGCACTCATAACCCCCACATTAATATCTCGACAATTATTGATTAATGAAAGATACTGATTTTTTTCTCTTGACGGATTTGATCATAACTCGTCTCTCGAGTCTTGACATTAGATCTATACGACCGTAGTTTATATTGAACCGAAAAATGAGCCGACATGCCAGCAGAGAACTTATAACAAATATAATTTTACTCTAGTAGTACTAACCACTAATAATTGTTTGCTTAATATTTATCTCCAAAATGATATGTATAATAAAAATATTTAAAATTTTAATTTTATCATCACCGATCTAAGTATCTAACTAATTTTCAATTTTATTTCCTGTCAAATTGCTATTCATAATAATATTATTTTTTTCCTTCTCCACTATAAACAACTCCAGCATCACAAAACCTAATTGTTTCGAAACTCAAATAATTAGAGACTGATTTTCCTACCATATTCCGGTTTTCGGTAAGGAGTCATTTTTTTTTCTTCTCATAATTTGATAATTAGTTTTATTAGTTTTATTTAAGAGTTTGATTGCATCTAAATAATATTATTAAAATAAATTTAAAATATTATTAATAACTGAATAATTTTTTTTACAATTATTAAATTATTTATTATAGATATCTTTAATATATTAAAATGTAAATATATAACAATTAGTTAGAAGGGCATAAATGTAAAAGTATTAATTTTCAGATAATTATAACTTAAAAGAAAAAACAAATTGTTTATAAATTATATTCGGTTTTCATTGAAAAACAAACAAACATGTTTTTCAGTTTCCGGTCTTCAGTCATTGTTCAGTTTTCAGTAGCATTCAACATTGTTCAGTTTTCAGTAGCATTCAACATTGTTCAGTCTTCAGACAAAAAATCAAACGAGGCCTTAGTCAAAATAAACTTAGACCCTGTTTGATTTTTCAACTTAAAACTTAATAGTACTTAATGTGTTTCATTACGTTATTTTGTTTGTTTTTTTAAGTGATAAAATCACTTAAACAACCCTTAAAACCACTTGTTTAGAAATGTGAAAAAATTTCACTTTTCATTTTTTACTTAACAAAAGTCCACCAGAATTTAATGCAACTTTTAACTTCCAAAACTAACCTCATCAATCTAATTAATTTTCAATTTTGTATCTATCAAAATGCTATTTATATTAATTATTTATTTTCTTCTCACCATAAACAATTACAATATCACAAAACTTAACTGCTTCCAAAACTCAAACTATCAGAGACAGGTTTTCCTACCATATTCCGACTTCCGGTAAAGACTCATTCTTTTTTTTTTCTTCTCATAATTTGATAATTAGTTTTATTTTAGAGTTTGGTTGCATCTCTTTTACTTGTTCTGAAAATTACATGGGTTTATTTTAGACCCAAGTAAATTAATATCTGGAGAATGGTTTTCATGGTGATTTTGTTATGATTTTTTTTTGGGTGGGTTTTGAGATGTTAATTTTAATAAGCAAAAAACAAGGTTATGTATATAGTAGACGATTTATTACTTTAAATTTGAATTGACCTTAAAGCGAGAGAATTTCAATTCATTTATATGTGTGTATCTACTGTATATTTGAATTGGGTTTGTTTTAATACACTTGTTGTTTATACCGATTTGTTCATACTTTAGTGGTTCCATTGTAATCAAAAACTAATATTCACCTAGTGATTATCGGTTCACATTGACTAATAGAAAAAAAAAATAGAAAACCACTTCTCATACAAACTAACATTTGAGAAACATAAATACAAAATCATTCAAAAAAAAAAAAACACTAGGCCCCGTTCTGCAACTGTTTTTCATTCCGTTTTCGTTTTTATTCTTTAAAAACGCGTTCGTTAACCGTTTTTCATTTTATTTTCGAAAAACAAAAAAATGAAAAACAAAATCAGTGTTAAAAGTGAAAAATTTGAAAAACACAAAATACTTGTTTTTCGTTTTTCGTTTTTCGTTTTTTTTTTTCATTTTGTTTTTTATTTTATTTTTTTTATTAAAAAAATCCTTAAACTATTAATTGTACTGTTATGCGTTTGATATGATTAGAACAATACGGAACAAGATTTTTAAATTACCAAAGTGCCCCTCTAATATTATATTTTATGTATATTATAATATTATATATAATATTATATATATAATATCAAATAAAAATATAATAATATTTCATATATTAAAAATATAATAATTTTTAATATATAAAATAATATATGTATTATTATAAAATAATATATTATATATTAATATAGTATATACAATTATATTTTTATTATATAATAATATTTATAAATTATAATTATTTATTTATAATTTAAAAGTTTATTTTTGATTAATTCTTTTTTTTTTGATATGTTATTTTGAATTAATTTTTGATGTGTTACTTTTGTTTAATTTAAAAATTACAATACAAAAATTATATTGGTTAATTATTTAATCAATTTGTTTATAGTTGTAATAATATTAAACAAAATACTAAAATTAATATTTCATTTTTTGATAGTTTTCAGTTAACCTAGCAGACCCATTTTTTCCGTTTTCATTTTTAAAATACAGCTTTCAGTATTTGCTACCAGACGCGTTTTCAGAATTCGAAAATGAAACTAAAAATACTATTTTCATTTTCATTTTCATTTTATTTTCAAAAAACAACAACCGAAAAACGCTTGCAGGACGGGCCATTAACTTCTCGTATATAAGAAAATCATGCATACAAATATACAATCAACCAACATTATGAGACTACAATACTTATTACGCGTGTAAATGAGATTTCACTAAAACAAAAAATAAAAATTCATATAATTTTTTTAATTATTTATATAAAATTAAAAAATTATTAATAACTAAAAAATTTTATTTTATAATTATTAAATTACTTGTTATAGTTATCCTTAATATATTAAAATGTAAATATATATAACAAATAATGGTTAAAAAGGTATAAATATAAAAATATTAATTTTTAAATATTTATAACTTAAAAAAATAAATAACTTATAATTATATTTAGTTTTCAATGAAATTAAATTCCAATATTTAATAATATTTATCACTATTTAATTTTAGATAAAAATCGAAACGAGAGCTATTAAACTTAAAAGTTGAGTTCGGTTGGAGGAGAAAAAGTTAATATATTCATTGAGTTTATATATTTCAGACATTCTCGCAAATCGATAAAAAGTCGGAGCGTTTTGTAAAAGCGTAGGGTTTTGTTTGAAACTTTTTCGTAGATATAAATTAGCACAACTACAGAAAGCCACAATAAAACAAAACGAAAATTACAATTTGGATCCCTCTGTAAACACTCTCGATGACTCTTCTTCCTCCAATTTGGTTTCTTTGAAATCGCAAAACCTCCAATTTCCAAAAGCCCTAACATCAAATCTCTTCGCCTTTCACCTCCGTTCTTCAATCTCGCGATTTCCGCCGCCGGAGATCTGAAAATTCCGAAATCTCAATCTAATTAGGGTTTCTGGGATAGGTTTGTTATTCTCCATTTATATTTTCTTTCAATTATTCGTTTTTATTTTGTGTACTTTGATGCGATACGTTGACCAAGTTGTTTAAAAAATGTAAATTGTAGAAGAAATACTTGTAGTTAAAGAAAACTATTTTGATATGCATGTACATTATTGGTTTTGTCTTTAAAATTGTTGGTTGATGTTTGATTATCTTTATTTTGTGAAGTTGAGTGTTAACATTTTGGATATTAAACCCAATTCATCAAAATTGAAATGCTTAGATAGTTATGGTTTCACTCCACTCCTGAGTTAAATTAAATCATATTGTATATTCACTCCAGAAATTTCTAAGGTTTGTGAATGAAGAAAATTAAACTTGGGGAGTTTTAATTTATTTTTGTTGCTAGAATTAAGCTTTTCTTGAATCTTATTATGTTAAATTGCTTGCACAGTTGTGATTGTGTGATATTGTGTCGATCCTTAAAAGCCAAAGTATGTGGAGAAACAAAATTCATACTAGAGAACTAGAACTCTGTAAATTTAGTTATGCTGTCAAGAGAAGAACTAAAAACTTTGTGTGGGATTAGGCATGTATATGTATGTAGATAAAGATTACACGATTTGTTCAATGCTTTTAAAATAAGCCGAACCGACTTGAGGTGGTGCCATATCAATTTGGTTTTGGGCAGTGAAGCGATGAGTTTTTGTCGCCATATCAATTTGGTTTTGGCGGTGAAGCGGTGAAACGGTGACTTTTGAATCAAGGTTTTTTTTTATATAATCAAAACTCACCTTTTTGAGGTTATCTAAGTTCGAATAATATTTTAAACCCTAACAGCGCACTCACACCCATCAAACGACAACACCTCTGCTTCCGAAAAAATTGAAAAACACCCCGTTCAAATCTCACACATTCAGAATTATTATTATTATTATTATTTTTGCATTATTTAATATTTCTAAATTGAAGTGGCCGTCTTGTCTGCCTCGAGGCAGCCCTCTCCTCACTAGTACAAAACGCCTCGAACCGTCTCATACTTTTTAAAGCATTCATGTGTATAACTTTTGTAGAGCACACATATCAAACATACATAGACTCGTAGTAGGATTTACTTTTTATATGATCCAATCATTGTGTAGCTAAATGATCAATTAACTCACGTTACTTTCATTTTTTAGCTTGATTTTGATTGGATACCTATAGATTTTGAGAAACTTAAAACATGTTAGGTGCAATTAGTATGTAGACAGCAGAAATCCACAGTTTCTTTTACAAATCCTCCTATAATAAAATATTGAGTTGTGTGTAATGTGTATATATGTGAGCTTGGTAGATATGATTTTGATGTTTGATGGGAATTTCCTCATATTATCATAATGATTTGAATTTATTGAGTCATGTGTACATGTATGGCAGTATGAGCTTGCTGTGAGCCTGTGAGAGATATTTTTGCTATTTGCTGGGCTTTGTCTGGTATTAGTGTACTCATTTGATTTTATTACAGCAGTTATTGGCTCTCACATTGAAGCCATGGCTAAGGGAAGCATTATCGCTATATGTCAGTCGGGTGGGAAGTTTACTACAGGTAGTGACGGCTCATTGTCATACACAGGTGGGGATGCCCATGCTATTGGTGTCAGCCATGAAACTAAATACAATGAATTGAAATCAGAGATGGCTGAGATGTGGAAATATGCTCCAAATGCCATGGCCATCAAATATTTCCTCCCAAACAACAAGAAGACGCTCATCACAATATCTAGCAACAAAGACATAAAACGCATGATTGACTTCCATAAAGACTCTGGAACTGTAGATGTTTTTGTCACAATTGACAAGAATCCAACTAATATTGTCTCACCCGTGCCTTGCAGTAGGTAAGTATGCATTGATTTAAAGTTTGCTTAAGGAAGAATTACGTGTTTGTTATGTTGAATGAAACTGTTCTTGTGTTTATAGTCTGGTTTAACCTATATGCCACTTGTCCAACCTTGAATATTGATGGCAACTTGAAAAGGATACTATTGACCCATCAGTGTATGTAGGCTTTTCGGTTAGAGCTTAGAAGATTTTATATTAATGTCACTGTTCCTTGTTATCTCATGGACACTTGGTCTTGCAGGTCCAGCAGGACTACAGTGGCTGAGTCTGTCACTCCTCTCTTTAATCTCTTTCCCGTTTCTTCAGTTTCTGGGGACTCTGGACAACTCAACACCTCAACTCCGGTAACTTTTGGTGACGGGAATGGGAACACTGAGCAACCTACTTTACTAGGTGACGGGAACACTGGGCAACCTAATTTCTTAGATGACGGGAACGCTGGGCAACCAAATTTCTTAGTTGATGGGAACACTGGGCAACCTAATTTCTTAGCTCCGGTAGGTTCTGATGTCGGGGATGCTGCGCAGCAGAAACTTTATAAATCGTGGAAGAATTCCATCACTGGAGTGCACCAGAAGTTTAAAAATGTTCATGAATTCCGTGATGCTTTACGTAAGTATGCTACTTCTCATGGCTTCACGTACATATTTAAGAAAAATGAATGTACACGTGTAACTGCTAAATGCAAAGGCGAAGGTTGCCCCTGGAGGGTTCATGCATCGAGGGTGCCTACCACACAGTTGTTTCAAATTAAAACAATGAATGCAACACATACTTGTAGAACTGGCACTGAGTTAGCTAATCCTCGCTCAGCCTCTAGAAAATTGGTGGCGTGCATTGTAAAGGAGAAGTTGCTAGAAACCCCAAATTCCAAACCAAGAGATATCGCTGAACAAATCCATAGGAATTTTGGAATTGAACTGAAATATTCTCAAGCTTGGCGTGGAATAGAGACAGCCAGGCAGGAGCTTCAAGGATCATGCAAGGCATCATACAACCGGTTACCCTGGTTATGTCAGAAAATAGTGGAGACAAATCCAGGTAGTGTAGTCACTCTTATTACTAGGGAGGACTTAAGCTTTCATCGCTTGTTTGTTGCTTTCCATGCCTCTTTATGTGGTTTTCAGAATGGTTGCCGCCCCCTTATTTTCCTTGATACTTTGACTCTAAAATCAAAGTATCAGTCAGAGCTACTAACTGCTACAGCATTGGATGGGGATGATGGAATTTTTCCAGTTGCTTTTGCTGTGATTGATGTTTTGAATGATGATAATTGGCATTGGTTTTTGCTCCAATTAAAATCTGCACTTTCAGCATGCCAACCAATTACATTTGTGGCGGACAGAGATAAGGGATTGAGACAGTCTATTTTCACGGTATTTGAGACTTCATACCATGGTTATTGCCTCCATCGTCTGATAGAGGAGTTTAAAAAGGATCTCCAGGGCTCTTGTACAGAGGAAGATGTCAATGTGATTATTACTCATTTGTATGATGCTGCCCATGCAGGCACGATTGATGGATTTAGAAGAAGCATTGGGAACATTAGACAGATTTCAACTCACGCTTGTGAATGGATTTTGTTAAGTGAACCTGAACACTGGGCAAATGCACTTTTTGAAGGTTCACGATACAACCACACCTCATCAGCCATTGCTGAGTCATTTTATAGTTGGGTCACTGAGCTTCCTGTATTACCAGTAGTACAGATTATTGATACTGTGCGCCGAAAAATTATGGAGCTAATTTACAATCGCAGGATGGACTCAAATCGGTGGTTGACAAGATTAACTCCATCTTTGGAAGAGAGACTGCAGAAAGAGATTCTCAAAGCACAATCTCTTCAAGTTCAATTAGGACTTAATAGTGCTTTTGAGGTTTGCGATGGTCTGGGTGTAGTTAATGTTGTGAACATTGATCTGGGGAAGTGTAGTTGTGGAGATTGGCAGCTGAATGGCTATCCATGTTTCCATGCTGTGGCTGTGCTTCAACGTATGGGTGAGGATTTGTATAATTATTGCTCCAAGTATTATACGACTGAAACTTTCCAGTCAACATATACAGAATCTATCAATCCACTTCCCCCAGTTGATAAGCAGCCTGTGGATATTGAATCTGGACAAATACTCCCTCCTCCTCTTCGCCGTGCATCTGGCCCACCTAAGAAGAGAAGAATTCGATCAAAAGGGCCTAAAAGACCACTTCGTTGTAGCAAGTGCAAGGGAGTAGGGCATAACAGAGCAACATGTCATGTATATGCATAGGTGCAATCTCGTAGATTAATTGCACATTACCTGTCCTTGGTCAAAATATTAAGCTGTGTTCCTGTGGCCAAGGACTGGGATAGATGTAGAACTGTGTCTAACTCTGATGCAAATATTGGGAGAATTTATTTTCAGGTGGGATGTGTATGCTCTGTTTCGGCACCACAAGCCTTTGTATTGCCCAGTGTTGATGATTGCGATCCACAGGCATCAACGGCGCGCCCTTCTTGCTGTAGGCTTGTTTTTTTTTTTTTTATGTACACAGTTAGCTGTAGCTCTTAACTTTATGTTACTTTTATGTTTTTCTTAACTCAGTTTGTGGTGGCTGGCTGGCAAAACTATTACTCTATTAGTTGTTTTATAATGAATCTTGTCAATCTCATCTCCCCCTCGCTTGAAAGTTTGAATAATAATAGGGGATTTATTTATACTTATTTTTGTTGGTTTTGTTCATAGGATGTAAGGCTATAGATTAAACAGTATAAAGTTATCAGCTTTTAGACTTTTGTTGTGTGTTTCCTTCTAATCCAATGAAATGTCAAAGTAATAACACATCTTGTTTTCTTTGTTGCATTGTTGGTTTAGTGGTCCAAGTTGATCATGATTGATGGTAGAAGGTGAGCCAACTGCACATGAAATCGGTGTTGTCATGGACCCATGAACAAAGCACTTTGGTTCATCACCATCTTCTCGTGTTTGACAAATTTTATTCTTGAAGAAGCCAATGCAACTCACCAAATAGTTGTTGCTTCTTCTTGTAAATAACATCAGGGATATTTCCGTCCCTGAAAGATACTATATATATTTTATTTGATAATCCTTTTTGGGTTCAAGAAATCCACAACGTGATTTCTGATTACACTGATATTGTATATGGAAAGATACCAAAACATGCTTTGTTAAGAAAGTTCGTTAGTACTTAGTACCATAATTGACTAGTAGTACAAGAAAGTGTGTAGTACATAGAGAAGAAAATGATCAAACTTTTATTTGTATTTTTAGAAAAAAAATTGGTAAACAAAGAAGGTAGTACATGGTGAGCTAGAATTTGATAGTACATATGTGTACTATAACTCTTTACCATTTTTTCTGGCATATAAATGTTGAATGGACAAAGTAGTCACAACCCAGAAGGCACTCTGATTTTTGGCCACTAAAATGATGTTTGCAAGTTGAAGAAGAAGAAGAAGAAGAGGAAGAAGAGGAAGAGACAAGGTAAGAAAAATGGAAGAGTGAGTGAGTGAAAGCGCAGGAAGAGACAAAGACGGGGAACAGACAGAGCATGGATGCAACTATTAACAGTCTTTTACTGTTTTGGTTCCACCCATGCACTGCCTCTTCCCTGGCTCTGCCTCCTTTTTCTCCTCCCTTTTTATATATCCTCTGCATTCTTTAAATCTTAAGTCACTTTACAGATTTTATTAATCAGATTCTTTTTCATTTTTTTTTTAAATATCAAATCTCAAACGTGGTTTATTATAATTTTACTGCTGAATGTCTAGCAAGCGATTACAGGGTGGGTGAAAAAATGACCATGAAGAGAATGCGGTTATGGCTGTTTTCTACAAGGAGATCATCAAAGGAAGATTATTGTTTGATTCATTTATACTGTAAAATTGTGTATACAAAGAAATGCAGATTCATTTTGATGTAATTTGTTTGGCTCAATTGCCTCAGTTGTCAAAGGGTTGTAAATATATCAGCTGTAGCGATAAAACTTATTAAACCAACGCAGAAAGAATCTCTCACTGGATCTTCATTGTTTATTGGCTATTATACTACCAATTTGGTCACCAGCTCTGTAAAATAGTGAAACCAGAAGAAGAAGAAAATAATTATGAACTTGATTATTTCATTTTTCATTCAATTGAGTAGTTATAGATAAATTTACACAATATCGTAACCATGATCTTTTAAGAAGAAAGATTGAGCAAGAAAATGTTTGAGGTCAGAGATGACATCATAATTGTTTCTAGCCTTGATAATATTGTCGATAGTGACGAGAACAAAAACAGAAGTCCGACCACGGATATAAGTCAATAGACTATAGTCCGAAATAGATTATAAAAACCTCATTGAATGAGAGTGGTAGAAAATTTTAAGAACCACTGTTGAATGAGAGTGGTAGAAAATTTTGAGAATCACTGACGAGAAACCCGTTTAAAGCCATATATAGATTTATTTAATTTGCATACATGAGTCTCCCCTTTATTTAATTTATCTAAGGATCAGTTTTTAACGGCATCAATGGAGAGAATGAGACAAACAAACTAGTTTGTCCACGGGTGTAAAGTTATCGTGATAATCGATACCTTCAATTTGAGTGTAACCCTTGATAATTAAAAGAGCTTTATATCGTTCAGTAAAACTATTTGAACGATATTTAATTTTATAGATCCATTTACATCTAATAGGTGGCTTACCATCAGAAAGCAAGCTTAATAACCAAGCGTTGTTGAATTTCTTTTAATGGCATCACACCATCTGACGGATTTCATGGCTTGAGAGTAAGAAGGTGGTTCTTGATTATCCATGATTTTTGTTAAAAAGTTACGGTGAGAACGACTTAAAAGAGATAAAGAAAAATGATTTGCAATTGGAAAATCAGTTGAGAGCGATGTATGATTGCAACATAATCTGTTAGACAACTCGGAGGATTACGAATTCTCTATGGTCGATTATTAGTGATAGGAGTAAGCATCATTGGAGGAGAAGCAGTGGAAAGAGTGTCCACATAATGAGGTGGGAATTAGCTGGACCATCAAACTGAGAATTGAAGTAGTTGGAGTTGTAACTAAAGTATTAGAGGTAGAATCACCAAGAGAATTAATAGTGGGATCATCTGGTGGTGTAATTGAATAATCACACGTGTTGTCATCATTGGTTTGAGTAATGGAAATTGTATTATCTAACAATGGAGAGAGAATATCATGATATGGAAAAGTTGATTCATAAAAGATGACATCACGAGAGACATAAATATAGTGTGTTTTGAAATTATATATATATATAGAGTACCCCTTTTGACCATTAGGATAGCCACAAAGATACCGGATTTAGCTCGATCATCCAATTTTTGTTGAATATTCATTATAGCGAAACATAAACACCCGAATACTCTAAGGGACGAGTATGATGGGATAGTATCAAGTAAAACTTGATGAGGTGATTTATGTTGGAGGATCGGAGTTGGAAGTTTGTTGATAATGAAAGCAACTGTGAGAATACATTCATCCCACAATGAAAGTGGCAAGTTGGAATGGAATCGTATTGCTCTAGCAACATCAAGTAGATGTCAATGCTTACGCTCTATGACCCATTTTGTTGTGGTGTCGCAAAACAATTATGTTAGTGAATAATGTTGTTGTCACTGAACCATGTTTGGATTGGTTTAGAAAGAAATTTAGAATCATTGTCTGAATGAATGACTTGGAGTTGAGGGAGAAAAATGTCCCCACTTCCAGAATTGATATGAGTGATTTTCATGTTAAATTGACGATTGATTTGATTAAAAAAAATTTAACATGTTAAATCCATGTACACCTCAAATAATTATCAACTATAGTTTTTTTTTTAAAAGATGGTCCATTTTTAAAGAGTACAAAGAAAGGACCCTAAATGTCGATTTGAATCAATTCAAAACAATGAAAAGAGCAAGATGTTCTTGGAGGGAAAAAAAGGCGTGGTTGTTTAACGTGCAGACATACAACACAAACAAAATCTTTATTTGCGATAATATTTTGAGAATTTTTAACAATGAAATCAAAACGAGTCTGAGAATGATGACCAATGTGAGAATGTCATAGATCGAACTTATTACAATGCTTGAAAGAAAAAGCAGAATTAAAATCTAAGTCTAAATCCAAATAAAAAAGACCGTTTTGAGCACTACCCCAACCAATCTTATTCCTCGTTGAATGGTCCTAAAACACACATTCAGTAGATAAAAATGTAACATCACAATTAGATGACTTTGTTAATTGTGAGATAGATAACAAATTAAATTTGAATGATGGAATGTGGAAAATATTTGTGAGACTGAATGAAGGGGAATAGTGAATCTTGTCTACGTGTGTCACAGGTGCCTGAGAACCATTAGGTAATTGAATAGATATGATCTTATGAAAGGTAGAAAATGAACTAAAATGTGAAATGGATGTACATGTATGACTAGAAGCGTCTGAATCAATACTCACGTAGACGATAAACAAGTAAGGGTCGTACCTACCAGATAAACGACGATCCACTTGATTCCTCTTTGGCCAAAATTGTGAGGAGCTTGGTATACTGAGCAAGTGTTAGTTGAGTAGCGGAAGCAACAATAGGAAAAAATGGTGATGTAGCTGATGTAAGACCCAAATTTTATTCCTTCTTTATTAGTGTTAATAATAATATTAATATAAACAGGAACACATTCATTCGGTTTCTTTTTGTTAAGACAACTAAATCATCCGGTATTAAAGTAGAGTATTTTGAGAGTAGACTATTAATTCTCTAGCATTATTACAAATCAATTTCATGGGATTTAAATAGGTCAATTTCCACCTTTAGAGTGATTTGAAATAAATCAATTTCCACATTTAGAGTGATTGAAATAAATCAATTTCCACATTTAGAGTGATTTGAAATAAGTCAATTCCACATTTAAAGGGATTTGAATATTTTAGTAAAATCAGTGGAATTGTATGTAAGACCCAAATTCTGATTTTTTTTTGTATATTTGTTTCCCTAAACATTTAGATTTTAAAAACACATTTTGTTTTCATAGTTTATATAGTTTTATGAGGGTTAAAGTTTTAAAATAAAAATTAGAGTTGAATAAGTGTTTTATTCCTTATATAACTCTTTCTTTTAAATGATATTAATAATAAAATAATTATGGGGATTCTGATTTTGATTAAGAATCCTACCTTTGTTTTAAAACTCGTATACTTAAGGCTCTTGTTTTCTCTTTTACTATCATTGACAAAAAAAACGTAACCCTAAAATGTTTTTAAACGGCCAATGAGAGGAAAGAATAAGAGAAAAAAAGACTCTCATACTTTTAATAAAAACTTGTTTCAAGCAAGAAGAAGAAAATGTGTTTTCAAGGCGTGTTTCTTTTCGCTTTATATGTTTTTCTATATTACTTAAACGTTTAGAGCTATCGATATTAGTGTTTTGATTGTGTAGTAGCCCTAAAAGCTTATTATAGTGATTTTTGAGTTCCTATCTTCCGATATCATTGTATTTAGAGCTGACCAGTGATTATTATGAAATTTATAGTTAATTTATATATGATATTTTTGTGATTTTAATTTTGAGATTTTTAACTAGAATACCAAGGGTTCTAAAGAAATTTGTTTTGTTTCAAAATAATGAGTATTGTATTTTTTACGAATTTTTGAGTTCGAAACAGTATTTCTGAAAATATCAGTTTGTGTAGCTTGATCTGGATTCGAAAATATGTTTTGCTATGTTATACATGTTTAAAAAATTTAAAATTTGGTACAGATGTTTAATACATGTTAAATATTCCTGAATTTATTTCAATATTTTTAGGCTTTTATTAAATTAGTTATGAATTTTAAAAAACGGGGTTCTACAATCTGTCTAGTATTAGACAGATTATAATAACCAAAAGTATAAATATTTTTAAAGTATTTATTTGAATGATTTCACTTTGAATCTTTTATTTTCAAACCTAATATGTGTTATTTATGTTTTGGTAAAGATTTAATGTCAATTTAATATATTTACAATTTTTAAAAATTTAAATTGCGAGTATTATTCGAGACTGTCTATTATCAGACAACCATGAATACTACGAAATTTAAAATATTTTAAGGTACTTACTGATTTTATTAAATTCTGAAATTTTCTATGTCAATAGATATGCTTATTTAAGATGTGTTTACAAAGTTTTAGAATTTTCCTATACGTGTAATAAATTAAAAATCCTACATCAGACACTATTCGGTTTTTGAAAAACGACACTGGTTAGTTCTAGCATTAGGATTTCGATTGTGAAGTGATATGTCAGACCTTATTCCAGTCCTAGATATAAATTTGACTTTAATATTCGTATAAATATTTGATTTTAGGGTAATGATTGGATTGTTAGCTTCGTGAGCGATTGCTTTTATGAGGTTTGCTAAGAGATAAGTAGATTTTCCTTTTTGCATAGTTTGTAATTGCACAAATGTTTTCTTAGAAACCAAATTTATTTATCATATTTTTATGATCCAAAATATTTTATTATATACGTTTATATATGTTTATAAACTCATTTTCCTACTTAGTCTTTACCTACATATTTGTTACCTAATTCTTTTTAAATGAGTTTTACCTTTACTGAAACTATTTATTTAAATGCTTAAATGTTTGGTTCTTTTGCGCTTTAGCAATGCAAATGTATTATGATATTTTAAAAGTAATGTTTTAGCTAAATGTCAGAAGTAAATGAAATGTGAAATGAAATGTTGATCACCGGTGATAATGTAAATGCAGCGCGCGCGACAAAAGAAATGTTATGATTTTGGTCTTGTACCAATTTTTGAAATGTAATGATTTTGGTCTTATGTCAATCTCTGAAATGTAAATGGCCGGGTCACCGGGGGTATTGGTGACACTACTTGACTTGAGCTTATTTTTGTGAAATGTTATTAATCGTTATCGTATATTGAAAATGATAATTTTGCAAGTATGCTTGTATTTGAAAATATTACTTTTACAAGTTTAATTATTTATTGAAAATGTTACTTTTGTAATTTTAATTGTATCTGAATATTTGAAAAGTTATGTACGTAGTAAATGTTATTATAAATTTCATAAATGTTTTCGATTACGTATTATGCAATACTTACTGAGTTGACAGCTCACCCCTTGTCATTTAAAATTTTGTAGACTAAGTATCTTAGAAGCTGACCGCTAGAGCAATAGACTTTCAGGAGGGTGAAGTTATTGAGATTATATGTAATGTTCTGCTTTATTTTGTTACTTAGAATTTGAGTTTAGGTGCTCGGTATTGTTTTAATTTCCTTTAGAGTGTTTTGAACCTTATTGTTATAATTATTTGGAGATATATTTACATTTTAGAATGGTTTATTTGGAGTTATTCGATGATTATTAGTTTCTTTGGGTGAAGTAATTGATGGTTTATGATATAACATTCCGAATCAAAGTGTTTAATTACTCTTTGGATTTTGGGGTGTTACAGTTGATGTCTTCACCTGCTTACCTGGGAACTCGTTGATCTGGAAGCACGTGGCAAGCGTATGGCCATGCTTAGTGTAATGTTCGTAAAATGGGTATTGGCGTTTGCTGAAGGGCTTAATGGTGGTTTGGATGCCTGAAGAGCCCCTGATTCGATGGTAGGAATTGATCGGACGTGAATCTCCTGTTGTTTCTCTTCTTGACACGCTAAGTTATAAATGCGCTGGATCGAAGGAACAACTCCATCAAGAGGATTTGGTCGCGAATGGTTAAAAAACGATCATGAAGTCCTTGAAGAAACTCCATGGCACGATCCGGATGTTGTTGATCCGTGATGCTCTTAGCATTACCACAAATACATGGAGTGACCATAACAATGGAATTGAGTTCATCTCATAGTGATTTGAGTTGCGTAAAATTTAGTGAAACAGATAAACCTTCCTGTTTGAGGGCATAAATTGATTGTTTTAATTGATAGATTTTCATAGCGTTGGACTGCGGAAAATGATCCTTTAGATCCATCCAAATTTATGCTACCGTTTCAATGCACAAATACTTTGACAGATCTCAAACGAAACTGAGTTTAGGATCCAAATTCTAACTAAATCATTACACCGTTCCCAATTGGAGATATCTTCCTTCTCTGTTGTGATTGGGAGTGAGCCACCAACGAAACCCAACTTGCTTTTTGCATGAAGTTCCATTGTTACGGCACGGCTCTATGATCCATAGTTGTCTCCTGACAGTAGTGGAGTAACAAGAATGGTGGAGGGGTTGTCTGAGTAATGAGTGGTGTAAGCATTGGCTTTGACTATAGTTGATGGAGTGGTGATGTTGGCTTAGGTTGAATTTTATGGTGAAGTGGTGATGGCATGAGTTTCATCTGACATGGTGAATGTTAGTTGTGAATAGAAAGATTGAGATTTTTGGTTTGCTCTGATACCTTGTAAAATGGTGAAATCATAAGAAGAAAATAATTGTGAACTTGATTATATCATTCTCATTCACTTGAGTAGTTATAAATAAATTTATAAGATATCGTAATTCAAATTTACAAAATAGTAGGAAACTACAATTTAAAATAGTTTAAAAATAAAACAACTTTCATACACTAACAAAAGCCTATGATGTTGGAAACTATAATTCAAATTCAAAAGTACAACAACTCTGGTGGACTTATGCGTTGAATTTGTTCAACAAACTCACCATTAAAATTGTGGCAACCGTTAAACTAAACCACTTTATGTGGGTTGAACAAGCTTGCAAACTCTTGCTAGCGCCAATCAGATGTTGAGATTTCCACAACATAGGTTTCAAAAGCACCGATACTCATCCAAATCTTTTCAACTATCTCATAAAAAAGAGAGAAATACTTCAATATACCCATCCAACTCACTTATATTGTGTCACGTGACATGCATCTCCTATGTAATCGATTATTTAAGTTTACATAACCTAATTTGATATGATTAATTATATGGAAATGGAAGAAAATGTCATTTTGTCGAAGAAGACTTTTTATCTGTCGATTGAGAGAAGAAGAAGTCCAGAAGAAAAGAAGAAGAAGAAGAGTCATTGTCTGTCGATTGAGAAAAGAAGAAGCCCAGAAGAAGAACGAGAAGAAAAATAAGAAGAGTCGTTGTCTGTCGATTGAGAAAAGAAGAAGCCCAGAAGAAGAACGAGAAGAAAAAGAAGAAAAAGAATAAGAATAAGAACAGAGACGACTCGACGATGCAACAACGCCAATTAAGAGAACAACGAAAAATGAAGAACAGAGGCAGGGATTTTTCTTTTCTTTTTGTTTTTATTTTTTATTTTTATTTTATTTGCATGTTATGTTGTATTTGTTTGGCTCTGTTTCTGGGTTTGCTTGTTTTTATTTCCACTAAGCTTTTTTATTGCAATTTTAAGGATTCAGAGCTTTTGGGTTTGTTGTATGTTGTTTCTCTATGTTTTTGTTTTTTTATGTTTAATGATAGTGATATTGATTTTGTTTATTATGATAGTTGTGGTTCTAGTTTGGATTTTCTTCATGTTTGTTGTAGTTATGGCTCTTCTGGGTTGTATGTTGGGAGCGTTTATGTTGCTATGATTCTTGTTTTCTTTGTGTTTGTTTTTCTAAGGCTAGGGAATTAGAGGTGTGGCATGGGCATCATATGAATGTCCATGGCTTATATGAATTTCTCTTGCTTTTATTTCACACTTGAGATTCTCCGGCCTTACATGAATTTCTCTGGCTTCTTACGCATTTTGTTATATTTTTCTCTACTTAATCTTTGTTTAAGTTTGTTTGTTTTTTCTGTTTTGCAATGACTTGAGTATTATTTTTGTTTCGTGTTTAAGCAGATGTCTACAAATCCAAATGATATATATATATATATATATATAACACCATTAGCCTTGTGTCTTATGTGTGTCAGCCACTCCACGAATTTATATGGCACCAACCACAATAATTCAAACAATGATTTATAACTTTATAAAATTCCACAAACAAAAATATATGTCACATCCAATTTTAGAGACAATTTTACACATATTGAAATTCAAAACTCATCATCCAATTCACAAGTGAACTACAATCGAGCGTATACACGCACACGAACACCTAGATGCATAGATAACAAAAGAGAAAGAAAGATATAACAAAAATCATCATTTCCATAAAATTTTATCATTCAATCTTCCATAGCATTTTGTAGACAAGAATACCAAAAAAAAAAATTGTGTATAGAAACTAGAAAGGAAGAGATATAACTATAACCATCAAATACATTCAGAATCAAAAGTACGTTGTTTTTCATTTCTAGACTTATAAAGATCTATCTAACAAGCCATTTCCAATATAAGAATTTTTAAGGCCAAGTTATGTAACTCTTATTTAACCAAAGAATAGTGTATATGGCACCAACTGCATTTCCTATTTGTACAATTTCAATTCAATAAAATAATCTCGTGTCTCATACAAGATTCCTATAAAAGAGAAAATCAAGGAGGATCTCCCATAAATCAAAGAAAGCAATGGGTAAATGAGAAAGCATGAAAAATACACCAATAGAATACAATCAATCTACTTTACAAACCAAGATATTTTAAATCTCTTAAAATCCTTTCAAATTTGCTCTGCCTTCAAAAAACGTTTGAAATAGTGTTATGAACACATTAAATTCAATATGTTATTACAGGTTAGAACAAAATAACAAAGGGTCTTCTTAAAGGATTTACTAGGCACAAGTCATGATCTAGAAATTTAGTAAAAAAAATATGAATAATACATTAATGAGATTGTCACAGTTCATATCAACTAAATAAGCAAACTAAATAATCACCTTTGCATTCCATTTATTGCTAGAAATAAACGGAGAAACAAAATGTGGAATTGCTCGTCGAAGACCCACAGACGGACAAACCTCGCAAACCCAGGCTTCAGAGAGAAATCGGGATTGGGTGCGTGTGTTGATGTTGTCAGCTGTGGAAGATGGAGGTGGTAATGAAGACGAAAGGGGTAATGAAATCGGGTTGTCGATGAATAGATGAATCTGGTTCTGGAAATCAAGAATGGATAAATTGAGGAAGGAAGGGGAGATGTGCGGATTTCAGGGTTGGAAGTGTCAACATTGAGTCTAAGAGAAATCGGGAGGTGGTAATGAAGATGAAGGGGATAATGATTTCAGGTTGTCAATGAATGGATGAATCGGGTTCTGAAAATCAAGAAGAATGGACAGATGATTGAGGCTGGAGTTCTGGAAAATCAAGAACGGAGGGACAGATGATTCAAGCTGGAAGTGTCAACATTGAGGGTGGGGAGATGGAAATTGGTGCCCAACTGGCCAACTTAAAGAGCGGATAGTTTGGTCCATTACTATATGGAAGGGGCTGTTGGGTCATTTTACTCCATTTAAGTGGAAAGGGTATGTTCGTCCCCAAGTGGACATTTTAGGAGAACAAAACATCAAGAATGTAATTTTTTTTAGAAGTGGACATTTACTCTTTGAAACATGGAGATGGCCATAAAAGGAAAGACCTCATTAATTATTCATGTCACATTGCCTAATTTGATTGGGTTTGGTGTATGATCCAAGCGCACTTGAAGCATTTCTCCACAGAGATATCTATGCATTTAAGTCTAGCACTCATTGTCTGGGCATCCCTCGCCTGAAGCATTTCTCCATGAAGGGATATCTATGCATTTAAGTCTAGCTCTCGTTGTCTGGGCATCACCCGAGGGCTTCTGGTGATTGCTAGAACATGAATTAACAATAGATCTTGGTTTTTAGTACAGCCTCTTAATTGAAAGTCCTCATAATTGTGTGCTTAAACGCAACAAAGTAATTATAATTTAATTCAGTTGCTCTTGTATATGTGCATTCTATACAATTCCCATTTTGTGAAATGTAGATTTGATGATTTAGACAACATTACTGAGTGAACTTATATGTAGAATTCTTCTGGCAACCACATGTCGGCTATTTGGAATCGGAAATGATTCAAGACCAGCCATGAAATTCTGATAAGCAAAAGTGGGAAATCAAGAGACTACTAGCTTATATTACCACTTAAAAGTTCAATAACAAAGGTTATTTACAGTTTGGAAGGTCAATCTTTCTAACATTTCATGACAACTTCCAGTTTGCAATCACTAACAAAGGATTGATAGAGATCTAGAATCGATACAGTTAACCAAAACTATCAGCTTCTTCTCCGCCTGCATTCTAATAGGCATGAGCTTTTGGAAAAACAATTTGCTTCGATAAATTACTGTTCACCCAGGACATCAATTTATGTTCAATTGAACCAGCAAGCTGTAAGCAGAAATACCATAAAAATCAGAATTTATACTGGCAGAATATCAATCAATCTCAGTGTCTTGCTAATGCAACCGCCTAGACAACAGAAATCTTTATCGATGATTGCACTGCCTATTATACAGATGATGTAAATAACGTTCAAGTTTCTTGTTCTTGCGGTAGTAATTAAGATGGAGGTGGTGGAGAAACAATTTTCGTTTCACACAACGAAATTGCACACATAGACATACACACATTTGAGGCCTAGTCTACTTGAGCATATATACCGAGTGAGAAACATCTATATGATCGTAGAAAAGTATTCGATTTATCTTTTCTCCAGTAACCAACAACATTCATGACAACAATTCTCAGTTGTTATCAAATATCAACTAGTACAGAATCCTTCAAGCACACTCATCACTATGAGCCTATCTACATTTCATCTCTAGAGATAGTTCTAAGAAACTGAATTTATAAAAATTGTATTGCTTTTTCTATAGAATGAGTCTCTCAATCAGAATTTCGCACCCAGAAAAGCCTACTGTGTTAGCTATCCAGACTTGTTTTAAATTTCTCAAAGGACGAAAGAAAGGCCAGATGGAGCAACTATTTTCCACTTAATTGAGCAGGATCACAAAACCAAGATTCATAGAATTGGCATCTAAAATGGGAATTCTCAAGTATCAAGTGGAGATTTCTAACAACTATTTGTCCAATATCCCTGCAGCTAAGTGCATGTAAATCAAAGTGAAGTTTCGTAAATTCGTAATCTAATATGACTCTCTTAATGTTGTTGATGCATCTATGAACACCAGAAACACAAATGTTTCATGAGACATGAATATAGATAAGTAAAAAAAGAAGCATAAAGCAATGAAACCAGAGCTATTAAATTGCATAAATAAAGAAAGATTTGCATACTTGTTATCTTCATCCGTCCAACACAGAGATTGAAGCTGAGCATCTTCAATTTTATGATCAAATAAACCAGACTCAATAAACTGGACATCCTGTAAAAGGATCACATAATGTTTCTGCACATCCTCTGCACTCTTTTGTCCTCCAACCATTGCTGCAACCACTTCCCATCGATCCGGGTCTTGTTCATCAACCACTGCTAAAGCCAGCTCAAACAACTTGTTCTCCTCCCAACTCCAACCACACAACACCTTTTGAAACTCATCCATGTCACCACCACCAACACACACACACACTTGGGTTTGGTTCTTTGAGGAAAATCAGAATGACCCTTTGTTTCAATTACATTCTAGAATTCATCATCAAAGAAGAAAAAATCAATGGTGGGTGAGAATCCTTTTGATTTTCTTGACAAGATCCTTCAACACCCCTCAGTTTGAGGAGGTGGTGTCAGACATATGTGACTTTGGAGCTGCAAATCTTCTCTTTTTGTCTGTTAGTTTTTAAGGTTGGTTTGTGTCAATAGACAGTTTTCTCCGATCCCAACCACTGTTAAAAGGAAAAATATATTATTATGAATGATCATAACCCCTGCAATAGAAGAATACAAATTTAATCTTCTTGGTCTAAAACAGGAAACCAATGATCAAAAAAGGACAAAACCAAATACTTCAATAACCATTTTCTTGCAATACCAAGAATCTCTTTTCAGTTTTTATTTCTAATTCAAGCATTGGATTCCAATTGTTATTAGATCCGATAATACAGTATGAAATGTAAAATTTACTATAAATTAAAGATTGCTAGGATGATGGAAAACAACTTATAATTACTTTTTTAAGGTGTTTTAAGGAGGTGACGACACCGTGATATTGATGTTCCGTTGGAACCTACTAGATCATGTAAAATAAGTGCGGTCCAAACAATTACTCTCATA
The DNA here is from genome assembly GCA_032871835.1 of Dipteronia dyeriana. Lineage (NCBI taxonomy): Eukaryota > Viridiplantae > Streptophyta > Magnoliopsida > Sapindales > Sapindaceae > Dipteronia > Dipteronia dyeriana. Next base: position 92,123,931 of record CM065299.1, on the reverse strand, counting down.
ATCGAAACATCATCGTTACATCATGTAAAATAAGCACGGTTCAAACCATTACTCTAATAATCGGAATAGACATTCCCATATTTGTATTTATAGGGGGAGGATTGCATACAATTTCATCTAATAAGACAGATTTCACGTTAAACTAATCAAAACATGTCACATTATATTATAAATATTTATCTTGCAATAAAAGAAAGAGACTTTTGTGGGCAATATTACACTTGAGCTGATTTTTTATTCATATCTAGAAGCAATCACACAATACAGTAATGGGTCATTTTCAAGGACTTTTTAATAGGTAGAAGAAAGACTTTGGGTGTGAGAAAGTTGATTGGGAAGAATCACGAGATAAATGGAGTTGATGTTGGTGAATTATCTATGAATTTCCTTGATGAGATTTCTTTTGCAAGTGAAAATCACCCGGAACCCACTTTTTTTCTCTCTCCTCATATCAAGTTTTCTTAGGGTAATGTTGCTTTTTGTTAGATATGTTAACGTGTCCCCTTCAATCCGGACAGTTTGGGACCCATAGGATCCGCACCATATCTTTGGCCTTCTCTTGTAAGCCATACATTTTTCATCATACATCAGTCTTCTTGACTAAGCTGTTATATAAATAAAAGAGGTTAAGCTGCCGCTTGTTTTCTTTAAGGGATATAATCAATTTCCCCCCACTTAAGTTTAGTACGTTAGACATTTTATCCATTTAGTTTCGGTAATAGTCATTCTTCCCCTCCTTAAAAAGTAAATTAATAGATAATTTGTCTCTTCTGATTTCAGTAATAACCATTCTTCGTCTTGAAAATAAAAATATTAGACATGTTACACTCTAACCGTTAGAAATTCCTTTAGTCAAGTACTTTGACCGTCAAAAAATCAATTAAATAACCTTATTACCCTTGACACACGACTTATGTCCCCTAATAAAACCATTAATTTTTTTTAAATAAAAAAAAATCAGAAATAAAAAAGAAAAAAGAAAAAAAGTATTTTAACAAAACATAATTGAAATTAAAAAAGTAAAACAATTATTTAAACAAAAATTAATATAAAGAATTAAATGTAAAAATAAAAAATTTATTTAAAAAACATTACTTTAAAGAATGAAATGTAAAAACAAAAAATTCATTTAATGAATAATAAAGTAACAAAATAATATAATTGTAAAAAAAAACTAAAACAATTTTAACATTTATTTTGTAATATTGAATTGTTTTTTATTTTTTGAAATACTAGATTTTTTTGTTGCCATTTTTTTAATTTTTTATTTTCAATTCTATTTTTGAAAATACTTTTATTAGTTTTTATTTCTGATTTTTTTTTTTGAAAACAATTAGTTATATCATTGGAGGACATAACTCATTTGTTCAAAGGTAATAAAGTTATTTAATTGATTTTTTTAAAGGTCAAAGTACTTGACTAACGAAATTTCTAACGGTCAAAGGGTAAAATGTCTAAAATTTTGGTTTTCAGAGGGAATAATGGTCATTACTGAAATTAGAAAGAGTAAAATGTGTCATATTTTGCTTTTCAGGGTAGAGAATGACCATTAATGAAACTAAATGGGGTAAAAAGTCTAATATGACAAACTACAGGGGGGAAATGATTATATCATTTTCTTTAATTTGCAATAAATTTCTCTACTTTAGCTTCTTTTTTTTAAAAAAAAAATCTCGTAAGCTAATTTATTTGTAATTAAAGAAAATAAATAATTTAAAATCTCCATTCTAGGTTGAGTTTTTCCTTCTTCTTTTTTATTTTAATTATTACAATTAATTCAAAATTTAAGAAAGGAAATTACGCTCAAACCGCAATAGAGGCGAGAGAGACATTCTCCTTCAACCACTTTTTCATTTTCCTTTAATTATTACCTGGATACATGTAAAGGTAAGAACAAGTTTTTTGCAACATATTTTAGGTCAACTTCGTAACCCACACAACACTTAAAAGGCCAAGAAAGAAACGCACCAGCCCCCACAATTGGAATTCTTTCTCTATCTCTCAAGCTTTTTAGCTTTATTCATTTGAAGATTATACATCTAATCATAACTCTTATCATGTTTATTATAGACAGCTAATCATGATTTTTTATCTTGAATGCTTTCTGAAGAGTCTAAGGATAACACAACACAATCAGCATTATATCAAGCACCCCACTTGTTTTGGCCTTGGCTTGTGTGGCACTGCTTCTCTTGATGACGCCTCCATAACAGCTCCAGGCCTCCATCAGTTTGTGGGTCAATAAACAGATTGCCTAAATAATACCTAATTGGATGTTTCCACTTCAATCACTAGCAACCTTTAAACCATCATCTGTTAACCTAATCTGGTTTTATTACAATAAATATTATAACATCAATATGCATATTATAAGGCTAATGAATGACAGATATTATAAATCTACCAAATATATATATATCAAAAAAAACCGTAAAGAAATACAATCAAAATCGTGACTACCATCAGTGAGTGGAGCTGAAAGATGCAATGGCATCCAATTCCTGCTGTAAAAGAAGAGCATCGATGAAGATATCCAGATTTTCTCCCTGCATCATATCATCTATTGCATGATGGGTGATGCCAACCCGATGATCTGTCACACGCCCTTGGGGGAAGTTGTATGTACGGATACGCTCTGATCTGTCCCCACTGCCAATCTGTTTAAGGGTAACATGAACTATTCATCATTCAGGAAAATAAGAAACAAAATAAAATAATAGTGGACTTGCTTATCTTCATTCAACTTCACTTTTACCTGCTCTGATCGAAGTTTTGATCGACTCAAGTGAATTCTAGACCTTTCAATTTCATACAGCTTTGCACACAGCACCTTAAGTGCTTTGGCTTTGTTCTGAGAGAAAAGATCCAAAAAGAGAAGAACCAAAGTGAGAAGAAAAAGCCAAAACGGATAAAACATAAAACACCTGCAGATTATCATACATTGCTGCTTTAAACAGATGTTTAGCTATACTACATATATAATATTATGAAGTTGCAGATGAATGGAGAGAGTAAGAATCTAAGAACCATAGCAATATAAAACTTATTCTCACAAAGTTCGGATACATGTACACGAAACAAACTTTCATTTTAATAGGAAACAAATATATATATATAAAACATACACAAAACGGACTTAACACCTCATGCACAATTTTTAACCTTGTATATTGCAAGTATGACTCCATTAATGCAACATGGACACAATTTCTGAAATAACCGAGTAATTTACACAAGTTAATCTCACTAGAGTTTGATGTTTCAATATTTATAACAAGAAGGTCATCTACAAAGAAATTTAGTGATGTGGCACAAAGGAGAGAAAAACCCAACACTAGAATGTAGCCTTTACTAATGTTGACTGTATAAAATAACAATATTGTAATCCAGAGTGTAGGTCAAGAATATGACTCAACAAATGGAGTTTAACCAAAAGATCATTTAGTCACAAATGAAACTAGAGAGAATACAAACGCAACATATCTAAATTTTTCCCTGAAATGAAAATTCCTATCTAATGAAGGAAAGCCAAATCAGTTACAAACTTAAAGTTCTAAGATTCCAAGAATGCAGAACAGAGAATCTTTTACCATATGTTGAGATCGTTCATCTTGAATGGACACAGTCATCCCGGAAGGAATATGAGTTATTCTAACTGCACTATTGGTGGTATTTGCATGCTGGCCACCTGAACCACCAGACCTGTAGGTATCGATTCTCAAATCTTCATTCTTCAATTGCATGTCTACCTACAAAGTCTCAAAAATGCAATGAGATCAAGCATCATAAAAGATGTAACATATCCAATTGTAAACTAGTAAATTGAACAGAAAATAAGCATAAGAACATGACATTGCATCAAATGTCATAATTTCAACAAGCTTCAGTTTGAACACTGAAGTACTGAACACAGATCTTTAACATTTTAGATCTAAAAATCTAAAAAATGGCATATCATATAATATCAAATGACATGGTATAGCACCTGATCAGCCTGAGGAAGGATAGCAACAGACACCGCACTAGTGTGAATTCGTCCAGACTTCTCCGTCACAGGAACACGCTGCAAAAGAAAATATGTTAGTAGTTTCTGATAAAAACCATATATAGTAAGTCAAAAGTGTTGATAATGAGACCTGAACTCTGTGAATCCCACTCTCAAATTTAAGTTTCCCATAAATATCAGTACCCGAGATTGCTGCACTAGCTTCCTGACAAGGAGAAGTACAAATCAAGATTTGTAAAATGGGGACAAGATAATTCATTGTGGTAAGGAAAATATTACTGGTGGAGATCCCCACATACCTAACAACTGGACAGTGTTATATAAGATGGGGTACATTGGAAGAGAATGTTAGACAACCAGAAAGGGTGGTGTGGAAGACAGACCTTGTATCCTCTCAGATCAGACTCTGTCACATCTACAACTTCAAACTTCCACCCCTTTGTCTGTGAATATCTCTCATACCTGTTGAAATTCAAATGAGGTCATGACGCTGAAAAGGGAACCTGATATTCAATGACTGAAGATGCTTACCAGGTTGTAGAAACTTACATTTTAAATATGTCCATTGCAAACAAAGAGGCTTCTTCTCCTCCAGTTCCTGATTAAAACTTTGTTAAAAGAAAATGAGGGAGAAATGCCTGAAAAACTGAGCACATATTGGCAGCAAACATACAAAGCAGTAAAAATTGCATTCAGATGCCCATCTCTATCACTTACCAGCTCTCACCTCCAAAATACAGCCTCTCTCATCAGCATCATCCTTAGGAAGTAATGACTTGAGCAGCAAACTCTGCAATCTTTTCTCTTCATCTATGGCTTGACCCAATTCATCGTTAGCCATATCAAGCATATCTTTATATCCAGAACATTCAGCCATCAGTGACTTCAACCCTTCAATCTCCTACACAGTTTCAAACTGACCAAAATAAGATATCAACCAAAGAATGAGAAAGTTTTATCTTGCAGACAGATGACCTATATGACTTATTACCCAATAATTACATAAAATAGTTAGTCGGTAAATCATATCTCCCTAATCATTTCCGTGTTGCAGTATGGTCACATTAGCATCAAGGCTTTGCTAGCAATATCACCTTCTGTTTGGTCCTTAGCTCATTTATAAGTTCCATCGATCCCCTGAGTTTCCGAAGTTCTTTATTAGCCCTGGAATACTCTGTTGGTGAGGCTTCCGGCTGTCTTCAGTCAACATCACAAGTGGAACAGAAAAGGATGCACTCATTAAGCATGTATAACTCCGAAAAGAAACAATAAACAAACGAAATACAGTGCATAATTATCATTGCTCAGAGACCCAAATACATGTAAGAACAGTTGAATATTTGGAAAAGTAAGGAACCACATTACCTGGTTTATGATATTTTCAAGACAAACATTCCTGTGCTCAATAGCCAATAACCTTTGTTCCATTACTTTGATAAGGTCAGTAGATAATTGAGGTTGCGTCTCTGTCATCATTGTCACCATCCAAATAGTATGACTACTCCAAAATACGATTTTGAATGTAATACACAAAATATTTTCACTTTTAACTTCGACAACTTAGGGACTATCTATTCTAGATTATACAATTGTTGATAATGAGAAATTAAACTTTTAGCGGACAATACTGAAAATGTATCTATTAGTGCTAAAACTATAAAACTTAATGGCAGATTTACTTCCAGTGATAAAAGTTAGGGTTTATGAAAAACATTGAAGCAATATAGTATTCAATAATAATAAAAAATCGGGATAACTCACCGGCTGAAAAAGAACGAAAAATGGAGAGTGAAGCGGTGGCGATTGCTGATTGGATGGACGATCTGTGATATAAATGATCTATACGTGAAATTGCAGAGATAGACTGCAGCTTCTTCAACGCCCAAAACAGATTACTTCGCATTCTCATTTTCTCTTTCGTTTATTTTTCTTCGCTCTTTCGAGTTTCGACAATCAGACACAAGCTGCTCATGGAAGTTACAGGATTTGGTTGTCCTATGAAACGCTGCGTTTTATTTCAAACGCCATTAAAACGCAGTTTCTATGTTCGCATTCTCATTTTCTCCTTCGTTTAGGGTCCGTCCGGTAAAGTTATCGTTTTTCGAAAATGAAAATGAAAATGAAAATGAAAATGAAAATGAAACTGAAAAAAAATTTGAAAACAGTGTTTTTGGTTTCAGTTTTGAATTTCGAAAACGCGTTTGGTAACATATACTGAAAGCTGTATTTTGAAAATAAAAACGGAAAAAACGCGTTTGGTAGGTTAACTGGAAACTATCAAAAATCGATTACATAATTAACCAATATAATTTTTGTATTTAATTTTAAAATTAAACAAAAGTAACACATCAAAAATTAATTCAAAAAAACATATCAAAAAATGAATTAATCAAAACTAAACTCTTAAATTATAAATATATATATATATATATATATATATATAATATAAAATATTTATTAAATATTATTACATATTATTTATGATTTTATATATTAAATATTTATATTACATTATATACTATAGTATTAATATATATATATATATATAATAATAATAATTATTATAATATGTGTATATATATATATATATTATTGAATGAATGTTTTTAGTTCTAGTTGTAAATAAATTATTCTGGAATATATATATAGGGGCCCTTTGGTCATTTAAAAATCTTATCTCGTCTTATCCTAACCATATGAAACACATAATAGAACTAAATGAAACAAAATGAAACAAAAAAAAATTATATGAAAAAAAATGAATTTTTTTATATAAAAAAAGTGAAAAACGAAAACGAAAAACGAAAAACGAAAAACGAAAAACAAGTATTTTGTGTTTTTCAAATCTTTCACTTTTAACACTGGTTTTGTTTTTCATTTTTTTTTTCGTTTTTTGAAAATAAAATGAAAAATGGTTAACGAACGCGTTTTCAAAATCTTTTTTTAAAAATAAAAACGAAAACGGACTGAAAAACAGCTGCAGGACGGGGCCTTATTTTTCTTCGCTCTTCGAGTTTCGACAATCAGACACAAGCTGCTCATGGAAGTTACAGGATTTGGTTGTCCTATGAAACGCTGCGTTTTATTTCAAACGCCATTTAAACGCAGTTTCTATGACCGTTTTGCTTTCCAGGCATTTCAAAATAAGTTGACACCTCACTTATCACAATAGGGATGTCAATTTGACATGCATCCGTGGGTACTCGTCCGAACCTGACCATGTAGGGTCGAGTGTGGATAGTGAATTTACGACCCACGAACCCATTTAAGGAAAAATCTGATGGATTTACGGGCAGGTGCAAGTTGAAAAAACGAATCCGCGGGTTCGACCCACGAACCCGTATAATAAAATACTTGCATATAAACATACATAGATATTTGAAATATTTTTTATCGTTTTATTTTTATGGTTATTGTTGTTTTGTAATGTATCAAATAGAGAATTAGAATTTGAAATTTAATTCAATTAAGTATCAAATAGGTGATTACATGTGGAAATTTACAAATGACAAATCGCGGGTTGCGGGTTTGTGGGTATCCCGCGGGTGAAACATTCGCCCGTGAATCCGTATTGTTTCACGGGTGAGGGTTTGGATTTTACAAAACTCACCTGAACCCAGCTCGCTGCCATTCCTAGTCAACAAAACACTATTTTTAAAGGATTTTAGACAAAAAATTGAAAAGCCTAAGAGGCCGTTCTGTAAGCCTTTTTCAGTTGTTGTTTTTTGAAAATAAAAATGAAAATGAAAACAGTGTTTTTGGTTTCAGTTTCGTATTCTGAAAACGCATTTAGTAACAAATATTGAAAGCAGTATTTTAAAAATGAAAACGGAAAAAACGTGTCTGGTAATTTTTTTTTAGCATTTTTAACCGAAAACTATCAAAAATTGAAATATCAATTTTAACCTTTTGTTTAATATTATTACAACTATAAACAAATTGATTACATAATTAACCAATATAATTTTTGTATTGTAATTTTTAAATTAAATAAAAGTAACACATCAAAAATTAATTCAAAAAACATATCAAAAAATGAATTAATCAAAACTAAACTCTTAAATTATAAATAAATAATTACAAAATATAATATATGTAATAATAATAATACTATATATATTTATAATGTTATTATTGTAAATATATATTATTTATATATAATATTATATATTAATATATATTATAATATATATATATATATATATATATATATTATTGTATTAATGTTTTTAGTTCTAATTGGAAATAAATTATTCTTATATATATAAAAAGGGGTACTTTGATCATTTGAAAATCATGTCCCGTCTTGTCCTAGCCATATCAAACGTATAACAACTCAATTAATAGTTTAAAAAATGTTTTTTTTTATATATAAAAAAAGTGAAAAACAAATTAAAAATAAAAATAAAAACAAAAACAAAAAACAAATATTTTATGTTTTTCAAATCTTTCACTTTTAATATTGTTTTTGTTTTTCATTTTTTTTTCGAAAATAAAAATAAAAAACCATTAAAATACACGTTTTCAAAATCATTTTTAAAAAATAAAAACGAAAAATAGACTAAAAAACAGCCATGTAATGGGACCTAACGTTACTCATATAATTAAATATAATACAAATCCGTAACATCAATTTTCAAAAACATCCGACCATCCAATAGATCACGTTTAGTCATTTGATTTTGTTTCTACGTACATTGTACACGAGTCAAAAACACATTTAGTCACCTTTTTCTATAATTTTAACTAATATAATTTGTTTATCAATGGTTAATTAACATCGGTTCATCCATTTTCCATACATTCCCTTTTTGGGCATAGACATTTGTGTGACCTTGTGTATGCTCTAGAGTAATAAATTTCAAGGCATGATATGTAGTACTAGGATTTTGATAAATAAAAAGGCATTCGGAAAATTGGAGAAATATAAGATTTTTTTAAAAATAAAAATAGGTCTAGTATTTTAAAAATTCTCAAATTTTATTTATCGATAGATTTTAATGAACTTATCATCCATAAAAAAAAATCAAAATACAATTCAAAATAATAGATATAGTTTCATCAAGGTACTTACCGAAATTAAGGTAAGTGATCTCTCACTTAATAATTACTCTCCCACTAAGTGTTGAACAATCATATTTAATGCTGATATTTCTTATTTTCACATAAAAACTAATGATATAAAAACTAAAAACTAAATATAAATTTTTTACTGATCGGTATGGTGGTAACTGAAGTATTGGTGGCCACCAACTATCATCGAGGTCGGAGGTGGACCGGCTCTCTTCGACGACGATGTCGCCGGAGAAAGCCAGCTCCCCCACATGCAATGGTTGAGTTTTGGATGAGGCGAGATTTCTACATAAAATCTGGACATGGATGAGGCATCTCACGTCTCCAGAGTCGGAGGAGGTCAATCCACCTCCATCACAAGAATAGATGAATGAGGGGTCACCTGCTCTAGTGCCGGAGAAGGATCGACCTTTTTCGACGACGCTGAATCTGGATTCGGCATCGCCAAAGGAGGTCAATCCTTCTCTAATACAGAAGGAGGTGAAACTTGTCCTCTATCGCCAGAACGGTGAAGGCGAGCCTCTTCCATAAAATATATGTTGGGATTATACTCAATAGTAAGAGTATAATAATGTATTTGACAACTTTTTCATATTAATAAAGTGATTTCTTTTGTATTTGATGGTTTCTGGTCTTTTTGGCCTTCAATAAATGTTAAGCTGTTAAAAAAATGAAGTGATTTCTAGTTTAACAAATCTTATAGAATTTATACTTTAATTATTATAATTGTCCAATGTAAATAATTATAAGGTTAAAAGACTATGAGAAAAGAAGAATTGTTTGTACATCTGGATATGTATGAGGTAGACACAATTCTTTAGTTAGTCTTGAACAATATTCACAACTTAAGATAAAGGTTGAGCGCCTTTATCTTGTTAAAGTTGTAGATTCTTTTGCTAGTATTTGAGTGGGTTCAAATGTGTTATGATGATTTATCAAAGTGTAATGTCTTTGGACAAAAGAATCTAGTGCACTAGATGCATTGAATAGAATCATAGTAAAATACTTTATCCAGAACCGTCAATGGATAAAAATTTTCACTTGAAGACAATTAGAGAGTCTATCTCAATCCTAAGATAAATGATGGACTTATGGTTACAAGTGTTATCATTTGAGCTATCAATCAGTACGATTATATAGCATATTCTATCCTCGATAGTTTAGTGGTATTCATTTGTTAATCGATAGAGAACTTCATTTATGAATATGGATATCGTGGCTCTATTTATTAAATATGAGTAGAATATCATCATATGGATATTTTTAGATATTGGATGTTAAATCTTAACGTTAAGTTTTCAATATTGTCTATTGAAATATGGATTCTGGACAAATCAAAATATCCAAGTTCAAAATGTGGTCATGTGAGTAAATATGGTAACTAGGAGAGCTATAGGCGGTTTATGAACTTTTGGCGATTACTGGTATTCTTCACAAGGATATACTATCTCCATTAAGACTGTATATGGTACGAATGAGAAACATTAACTTATTATATCTTTATTTAAGAGTTCAATTTTAGTTATTTAGTGGAATAAACTAAAATTAATAGATCGGACCTAAGTGAATCATTTGTTGTTTGTGATTTGGTTATGTATATTGGAACTTAAATTTAGATAGTCTGCCAAGATCCCCAATTCACATGAATTTGCATAAATCACTTGATATATTTGTAAAAATCTCAATTTATGATTGGCTTATTTCATGACAAATCACATTAGGAATTCAATGTGTAATGGATAGCTTAGGCTTTAGATGGCAAACATCCAAGATCCCGGTGAGCTTCAAGAGGTAGTTCACTTGTGCTTGTTTCTTATTGAAGAGATTTAGTTGCATACACTCACATTTCATATATATGCATTTACATTGACATGCATTTATTATTGTACACACACACTTACATGTATTTGAGTTGTTGCATGTGTCATCATGCATTTCATTCTTAGTTTTAAGTGTGGTTGTTATGTGTTTAATTCGTATTCAGTTGTTTGATCGGATATGTCCGTGCTTACACGATGGTATGCTTGTTTTAGCATGTTGAGTGACCATTTGAGAAGGTCTCACTCTTCTCATAGTTTGGTATTTGGTCACATGGTTTTATTCCATGAGTTTGGGCATTCTTGTTAAAGTCCAAATCTGACCTTTGGTCACTCATTTGACCATAACTCTTTCTACAGACATTTAAATCTTCTTTTGTAAATTTAAATAGAAAGTAGACTTCCATACCTTTCCAACGGTATATTATACAAAAGGGTTGAATGTCGTTTGGTCATATTTTGGGTAGCTCGAATCTGGAGTTGTTGTGCTGTCACGTTTTTCTCGAGAGCAAAGCGACCTCAGGGCGACCTCACTTTCAAGTCATTTTTTCAAGCGTATTTTGGCACCCAAACCCGAGAGCATAGCGACCTATCATCTAGGTCACCCTAAGGTCGCTTCTGACGCCCGAAAATCATTTTTCTCTCTCTAAAAACAACGTAGTTTGATTTGGACTCTATTTATACATCATCTTCTTCCCCATTCAGACCTATAACTCCAAATTTTCAGATCTTAGTGAGAGAAAGAGTTCCCTAGTGAGATAAAGCATCAATATTGCTTATTTAACTCTCAAAACCCAAACACACATCATTCTTGCATGAAACAAACATCATCTAGCTTCATCTAGGATGTTTCTAAGTATGAGTCTTCATCAACATATGTAACTTGGTAAATATAACATCATTTTCATCATTCTTGTGTTCTATCTTAACAAGATATCTCTTTTATGACTTTTATGCCTCTAGATTAGGATTTCTATTACAAGTAGAGATTGTTGTTGATGTTTGGGTTGTTGTACTGTGATAACTAGCATATAGGTCATATTAATTGCATTTTGATGATTGTATTAATGACCATGCCATGCTTAATGAAAACATATGTTGAAATGACTTTGTTTGATAACTAGGATATAATGTTGCATACCTATATCTAGTTAAGTCTTAATGACCATTCATTTAGACATTGATATCTAGGAATTGTACTTAGTAACATACTTAAATTACTAGATAAGCATTTAGTGTTTTGCCTAACATTATTTGCATTTAGAATATTTTTATATATTCACATAGGTTGTTGATCTCTTCATTGAGAATTAAGTCTTGTGGCTATCGGTGTGTAGCGCACAAGCAATTCAAGTCTTGCAACCAAGGGTAGATTGGCAAGCAATTGGTCGGGTGCCACTGTAAAAGGCCCGAGAGGTAGAGTAGGAGGTGCTCACGCCAAGAGTAGTGGATCAGGGGATATCACTAGGGACTGAACCATGAGTGGTGAGTGGTAGTGGCCATAGCCTGAGGTTGTCGAGAGTGATAGTTCGAGTATCACTTGAGGGTGTAACATTTTACTCATATAGTGGATTTCTACGATCGTGTGTGGCTAGCACAATAGCCAATGGTTTTTCCAGTTTGGAGGGTTTCCATATAAAAATCAAGTGTTATTTATATTTCCGTATCTTTACACTTGATGTTGCATGTTTGTTTATTGGGTGAATATTGAATATTGACTAATCAAGAAAAAATGGTAATTGACTTGATTAAAGCCTATTCACCCCCCACCCGAAACGTCCACAGTTGTCGAAAATCGGTAAAGAAAGAATTTCACTATGAATAATCGATTACACATTTTTATCTCTTATCTGTTCTCTATTTTCTAAACCTTCGTGGGTATTATTAGGGTCTATTTATACATGCATAGAACCCTAATTCGTGCTATACAAGTAAATAAAGTTGACGTGTTTGAGTCGTTTTATTCTTCTTTCTTATTTTATGTTTTTATACGTTAGGTCTCTTACCCAATTTGGATTCTGGCATTGATAGAAAAATTCGCATCCTTATCAAGGTGTGTTTCAAGACATCTTACTGGAGCAGGATTCATTCTGCATGTGCTTGATAGAATCCACGTGTTGATCCGCCGATCACCTATCAAAACCCAACCAAGCTTTATTCACCCCGATTGGTTATTCAATCTCACCCGGGGTTTTGCCCCGACCATCTCATCAGCCTCGACCAGATGTCATGAGACCATTTTGGTTAGCTTAGGTAGGTTTGGGAAAGATGACTTTTTATGAGATGACATCTTTATCTCCCGTATCTTTGGGTAGTTATGATGACTCATCGTTCTTTAGATTTTACCAATAACAGGGTTATTTTTAATATTCTACCAAACCAATTTCTGAGTCCATCTAGAATTGGTTTTGGATTTCGAAATCTAAAAGTTTTGAAGAGATGCGGTCATGTGTGGTCAAGACATGCGGGAACTCTTCAAAATACCTGGAATGGGCGGCCAAGGATGTGGGATTCCTTGGGTGGCCTTAATGGGGTGTGATTAGAATTCCATTAATACATTAAATATATAATTTGCACATTCTGATTAAATGGGCTATTTAAATTATATTAATGTATTAATTGAAGGCATGTGAACTTGTTTCTTTTTTAGTAATAATGGGTCTAGTTCACATGTGAACTTTTTATTAAAGTCCAATGGATTTAATATAATGGAAAAAATAATATTTGGCCCATGTATATGGCTTGGGCAGCAAGACTATGGATATTAGCATAATATATTGTTTTTATTTTATTATTTAATTAAATAGAAATTAATTAATTGTTTAATTAAAATATAAAATCTTTTTTCTAGTATGAGAATGTCTCCTAGTGTCATACTATTGTTGGTAGTATGATAAGTATCAAATACTTTATTTGATAAGTAGATAAATAAAAGGAATTTATTTATTTAGTCAAATTAGAAAGTATTTGATATCTATCAAAACTCTAATTGACTATTGGTCAAATTGTGAAGTTTTTGATAATGTCACTATTTAATTTTTATTCAATAATTAGTTATTGGAATAAGAGTCTTAGTGTGAAAAAGAAATATTCTTTGAATGATGATTCTTGGACACCAAGTAAATCCTCATTAGGAGAGGATTTGACCACACACACACACACACACACACACACATATATATATATATGGCCTTGAAGATTTCAGCCAAGGCTAATAGAAATCATAGAGAGATTTCGGCCAAGGCTTGGTGGAGACTTGTGAGAAGTTTTTTTTTATTTGTTTATTATAGTTAAAAAAAACTTCATTTAACTCATTGTGTATAGAATTAGGCCAAACATAGAGAAAAGAGGGAACATTTTTGTTTTCGATAATGCACTAGTGTCATTTACATCAAAAGGGTTTTGTGTACAAAAATCGAATCGGGTCATGCGAGTTTCAATCAAATAGATTGATATTTCACAAGTGACCAAACGTTCTTGGGTTTTCTCTAGGAGAATTATTGTGGCTAAGAAAAGAAAAGATTTTGTTTGTTTCAATCCTCATGTATACAATTCAAAGAAACGGAGTCCACACTCCTAAGTGATTCAAGTTCGTGATTGAATCGGAAGATCTTACATATTCAATTCGGTGCAACTTCACTCGTCACAAGAAAAATGTATGATGCTTTATTATATGTTAATTAATCAAGGGTTAAGGTTCTTTCTTTTAAATGATTTTTTTTAAAATATGCTAAACTTATTTTCCGCTTCCGTCGAGCGATATTTCCTATAATTGGTATTAGAGCCAGGTCGTAATCTTGATTAATTGATGTATATATACGTGAATCTATTTCTTTTTATTGTAAATATACGTGTTTTAGAAAAAGATAACACTCTAGGTATTCACATACATATTTACATTGGAATGTATATATATATTTATTATGTGATTGATTATTGCTCAATTTTGGTCCTAGAATTTCAATATATTTTTGTTTTGGAATTGTAACAAGAAGGGTGGTATGCCATCGTCATAATTTCCTTCTTAGAAGTTACTAAGTTTTTTTTATTTAATTGTTGTAATAATAAAAAAATTCTATTATAATATATTCAATTTTCGAAGAATTGAAGAATTGAAGAATTTGAAGCAAAAAAAGTAGTGAGTAACCCGGAGTAGCCACATAAGGGATCAAACGCGCAAGTGCCCGAACACGAGACCTTTGGACGATGGCCGCTTGATGTCTTGTTCGCCAAGTTAGGTTTAGGGTTTTGTATTTCAAACAAATGTAATGTACTTGTTTTCTACGATGGACCAAAATTGTGGCTATTTACTTTTTCGTAAATATTGTAATGTTTGTCATTGTTTGATAACATGTCATATAGAATATAAGTGCCACTCATATATCTCTTTTTGTATGAACATGCATTGAATGGTTTAGTTATCTATTTGGCATATAGATAACTTGGTAAATCATTCTATGGAATTCGATCACATGCCTTAAACAATTGAATGGGAGAAGGTGTTTTGGAACGCCTATAACCTCTAAGTTTAGTTGAGCTTTATGTTTCATGTAATAACCCCCCCCCCCCCCCCCCCCCCCCCCCCCCCAAGGGGTATTCATGAATGAAATTTAGCAAGATACTTTCTTACAATAATAGACTAGACAATTGGCTCAAACAACATCTACTCTCAAATGAGGGATATTCATGAGATAATATATTGAAGGTCGATAACTTGGTAACATACTCAATGTGATTTTATTAATATCCTCCCAAGAGTTCTTGTAAATAAAATCGCAAGACTAAAATTTAAAACGTTGGTTGTTATGTTAACAATTAGGTGGGACCTAGTCTAACCAGTAGATTGTGTGAACTCCCAAAGGAGATGTTACATTTATGGGTGTTGGATTACCATTGAATTTTACGATCGAATTATTTTATTTAATTCAAGATAAATATTTGAAAGTGCTATGTCATGATTGTTTACTTATATAATTTTTGTTATTATAAAGAAATCATGACTCCATCCCTAATCAACATCCTAAAAGATAATATGTTAATTGATGATAACTATGTCACATGGAAAAGGAAAATTGGGTTGTTGTTGCAAGTAGAAAAGCATAAGTTTGTTTTGTGTACCCCCAAACCACCAACTCCTACTAATGAATCTAATGAGGAGCAAAGAGACGAGTATCAGCAGTGGAAGACTTCAGATAAGATAGCCACCATCTCTGACGTGTTGCAACAACAATTCTAAAGGAGATGTTTGCTATGCAGTCCAGGATGACTAAAAGAGAAGCAGTGACTGCTTTCATGAATCTTAGGATGAAACCTAGACAAATTGTGAAAGATCACTTGATGAAAGTCATAGCACATCTTAACATTGCTGAACTCAATGGTGTTGAGATAGATGATGAGACGAAAATTGACATGATTGTCAACTCACTGTCGAATTCTGTTGATCAGTTCAAGTTAGACTACAGCCTGAACAATAAGTAATACACATTGCAGAGCCTAATGCAGGATGTTCAAAGCGTCGAGAAAATCCTTGTGAAAAGCAAGGGTCATGAGATTCATACAGTAGGTAAAGTTGCTATTGTTAAGACTTGTAAGAATGTCAATAAACAACAAAGGAAAAAGCAACTTGGGCCTACCAAGAAGGAAGAAGGGGTTCCAGGAAAGAATTAACTTGACGAGAATGAATTAACTTGCGTTTAGGCAACTGAGTGTTGGTTTCTGCCAGTGTAGTGGGAGATATTATAATTAATTTAGATTCTTATAGGCATTTAGATTTAATAAACGTTTATTATGTATTTCAATTCAAGAGGAATTTAATTTTAGTTTCTTGTTTAAATAAATTTGGATATTCAGTTACTTTTAATAAAGGTTTTATTATTAGTAGGAATAACAAATTTGTTTGTAAGGGTACTGTAAGTTTCTCGGTTTTTGATTGGCTTATTTCGTTGACAACCACATTTTAGGATCAATATGTAAGGGTAGTTTAGGGCTTCATTGTTCGTAACCAAGCTCAAGCATCAAAGGTAAAATCACTTGCTTAACTTCATAGAAGAGATTTAGTGCACACACTCACACTCATGCATTTTATTTTAATTATCTTGCTTGCATGCTTATTTTCCATTTTGTGTGTCTTGTGTGTCCTATTTTTATTTGAATGTTGAATGTATGTTTGTGCCTTAAAGAGAGGATTTTTTCCTCTATACCGTTTGTCTAGACTGCTCTCTGTGCAGTGCCCTCGCCGTGGCCTGCACATCGGTGTTTGGCAGAGGATGCACGCTGTGTCTACAGCGGTCTGTGCTTGTTGCCTTCGTCGCGGTCTCATAAGCGGAGTTTCATAGAGGATGCATGCTGTCCAGACCGCGGTCTGTGCACACTACATGCACAGTGGCCTACAGAGCGGCGTTGTCCAGACGATACACCGCTCTCTGTGCCGCGGTCTGGACACTTACCTGGACCGCGGTACAGCCAGCGGTCCTGACGAGTTTTTTGTTGCCTTTCGCCCAAAACGACGCAGTTTCACTTTAGGCTTCATATATATGAACCATCTTCTTTCCAACTCATTTTTAGAGCTTCATAACCTATTTTTAAGAGAGAGATATTGTTCTTTAGAGAGAGAAGCTTCAAGAAGCCATTTTTACTCAACCATCCTTAAAATCCAAATCAGCAAGCATCTTTCAAGCATGGATTTCTTGTGTGTTCATGACTATGTATTCTCTACATGTTCTAAACTTTATGTTTTTATTACTAAGACATATATACCTAGGGTTTTAGTATTTATTGCATATTAATTGCTTGCTTGGTTGTTTAATTGATTTTATGACATGCTTGTGTGTTGATTGTTGGTTGAGATGCATTAATTTGTGATAGCTAGCATTTATGATGATTTTACCCTTCTAGTTAATTCTTCTTGCCTTTGCATTTAGAACATTGATATCTAGGATTTGCTTTAATTGTCATTATTAATCCTGGATAAGGATGAATGTCTTGGCCTATCATTTTTGCATATTGAATATTGTTGCATATTCACTTAGGTTGCCATTATCTCTTCATTGTTGATTTAGCTTGTGGCTAAGTGGTTAGTGCATAAGGCTAGTGATCCAAAATCACTATTAATGCCCGTTGGGTAGAGTGAAAGGGTTAGTAACTGGAGGGTTAGACGGGAGGTCAACTTAGGTTGTAAACATTTACTCAATAGTGGATTTTGAAGATCAAGGGTGGCGCTCTAAACAGCCCGTGGTTTTTTCCATTTGGAGGGTTTCCACGTATATATTGCGTGTTGTTATTGTTTTATGTTTGGTGTCTTTTTTTTAATCATTAGGGTAGAATTGTTAATATTGATTAATTCGTAAAATTTGTAATCTATCGAATTAAAACCTATTCACCCCCCGTTAGGTTATAGATACACTTTCTAGGGAATTTCAATTGGTATCATAGTCGGTGCCTAGATATACTTAGGTGGTCCGTGCATTGTGTGTGTCTTACCTTGTGCATTTTGGTTGTTTGCATTTTATGTGTTGCATTACATTTGCATCTTCATATCATTTATTACCCTCAAACACTATGAGTGGAAACGGAAATAGTCATGAGGGAGCCTCAAGCACAAGACCCCCTTTGCTCAATAGGGTGAATTATGCTACTTGGAAGGGCAAGATGAAAGCCTATCTTTGCCAAATAAATGACCGTGCTTGGATAGCTATTGAAGACGGCTATACTCCTCCAACAATGAACACCGACGATGGTGTAGAAGCTCCTAAGCCCAAGTCTAGTTGGAGCACTCAAGAGTTTGAAGCATCCAAGTGGAACAACAAGGCTATGCATGCCATTCTTTATGTCGTGGATGACAATCAATACAAGTTGGTCCAAAACACTAGGATTGCAAAGGAGGCTTGAGACATTCTTCAAACGGCACATGAGGGAACCGAGGTAGTGAAGGACTCAAAGCTCCAAGTCCTCCAAATGCAATTTGAGATGATTAGGATGGAGGAGCATGAATGCTTCAATGACTTTCAAGTGAAGTTGATGGATATTGTCAACTAAAGCCATCAACTTGGTGACCTATATTCAGACCGGAGAGTCAAGCAAAAAATTATGAGGTCACTTCCGTCAAGGTTTGAATCAAAGGTGATGGCACTTGAAGAGAATAGTGAGTACAAGAATATAAAGCCAAGTGAAGTTATTGGAAGACTTCTAGCTTATGAGTCAAGATGGAACACCTCACCCACTCCTCTAAAGAAGCAAAAGAGCATTGCCTTGAAGACCACTAAGGTTGAAGAAGAGGAGGAGGACTCAGATGAAGAAATGGCCCTCATGGTTAAAAGATTCAAGAAATTCATGAAGTTTGAGAGGAAAGGTTTCGGGTCAAAGGGAAAGGAAGTGAAAAAGAAAACTTCCTTCAAGAAGATTGAAAAGTTTCAAGAAAGTGACTCCAAGAAGGGCATTCAATGCTATGAACACAGTGGCTTTGGTCACATTGCTCCAGAATCTGCAAATTTGAAGAAAAAGAAAAAGGGAAAGGCAATGACAGCTACTTGGAGTGACAGTGAAGACTTAGAAGAGGAAGAAAAGTCTTCGGATGATGAAGATAGAGTTGCAAACTTCATTGCCTTCACAACATCCCATAATGGCAAGGAAGTTATGAGTGACAAGAAAGAAGTAGATGACTCTAGTGATGAGAATACCTCTTATAACTCTAGATTTGAGATTGATGAGGAAATGGACTATGTAGACTTCATGAAGTTCTTTGAAAAGTCTAGATTGAAAAAGAAGAAGGGGGTTCAAGAGTTGAAAAAGAAGAATCTAGAGTTGAATTTCAAGATTACTAACTTGAATGAGAAGGTAAAGAGTGGAAAAGAGTTAAAAGAGAGTTTAAAATTGGAGCTTGTGATCACTAAGAAGAGTGAAGAAAACTTGAAGATTGAGCTTAAGGAAGCAAAAGAATTGGTTGCCAAGATGACATCCGGAACCGAGAGACTTGACAAAATGCTATCATGTGGGAAGAGTCCTAGTGATAAAACGGACCTAGGGTATGTGGAAGGCAAGGATGCCACTTCTTTGAAGAAGGCCATCTTTGTTAAGAGTCTAAAGGACAAAGAGGTTCAAGAGTCACACCAACAAATGAGATCAAATGAGGTTGGTGAATCATCAAAGCAAGCACAAACAAAGTCTCAAGCTAAAACACATTCACCAAAAGCTAGAGCTCATCAAACAAGACCACAACCTCCAAGGAGCTCTCAAAATCAACAAAGGACCTTTCATCCACAACCAAAAGGGAGAATTAATTTGGCTCAATCACAAAGGTTCTTTCAAGGAAGAGATTCGGCTCAACATCAAAGGACAACTCAAATGAGAGGGAAGTCTTCCATGCTTTCACAATGATATGGTATGAATTCTTACTTTACTCCCATTTGTCATTATTGTGGTGTTGAAGGCCACATAAGGCCGAATTGTTTTAAATTTATTAAGTTGTGACATTTTGAAAGCATGATTGAGAATAATATGTTTAGAAGAGCCAAAATGCATACACCTAGGAATTTTGGAGCCAATGAAACCAAGGCTCCTAGAAATGAAAATGTTACTACTATGTGGATTAGAACAAATGAGTATGTTTGCCATATGGCCCAAGTGGCTTTGAAAGAAAAAGACTCTAACACTTGGTACCTTGATAGTGGTTGTTCTAGGCATATGACCGGAAACAAGAGTTTCTTTGAAACTCTCGTGATGGAGGATGGTGGATTTGTCACCTTTGGTGATGGTTCACGTTAGAAGGTTCTAGGAAAATGAAACATTTCCATCCCTTGTTTGCCCTCCTTGCATAATGCTCTCTATATAGATGGCTTGCAAGCCAATCTCATTAGCATATCTCATTTAAGTGATGAAGGGCTTTCGGTTTTGTTTGGAAAAGTTGATTGCTCTATTCTAAGAGAAGATGAACATGTTCTATTGAAAGGCAAGAAATCAAGTGACAATTGTTATTGTCTTGATTCTAATGGCATCTCTTGCAATTTGTTTAGTTGTGATCAAGTTGAATTATGACATCAAAGGTTAGGTCATATGAATTTCAAAGACTTGAGAGTTCTTGAGAGGTTGAAAGTTGTGAGAGGCCTTCCTACGTTTGGAAATAGGATTGAGAGAGTTTGTGGACCTTGTCAACAAGGAAAGCAAACTAAGTGTGTACATAAGAAGGGTAAGTATCTTGCCACTAAGGAGCCATTAGAGCTTTTTCATATGGACCTTATTGGTCCCATGCAAACCGAGAGTCTCGGTGGCAAGAGGTACATTTTTGTGTGTGTGGATGATTTTTCTAGATTTACTTGGACTTACTTTCTTAGAAAAAAATTTGAAACGTTTGAAACGTTTGAAACTTTTAAAATGCTTTGCACTAAAATTCTAAATGAGAAGGTTTCTCATATAAAATGCATTAAGAGAATTAGAAGTGATCATGGGAGAGAATTTGAGAATGTTAGCTTTGAAAACTTTTGTGATAGTCTTGTCATTTCCCATGAGTTCTCAGCTCCTCGAACTCCTCAACAAAATGGGGTAGTAGAGAGGAAGAATAGAGTCCTCCAAGAGATGGCCCGTGTGATATTGCATAGCAACAATGTGCCTAGGAATCTTTGGGCTGAAGCTGTCAATACGGCTTGTTATATAGGCATAGGGTTTTTTTTAGGCCCGGGACTAGGCAAACCTCCTATGAATTGTGAAAGGGTAGGAAGCCAAATGTTAGCTACTTCCACTCATTTGGAAGCAAGTACTACATTCTAAATGACCGTGATCAACTTGGCAAGTTTGATGTTAAGAGTCATGAGGGGATTTTCATTGGCTATGCTCTAAATAGTAAGGCGAAAAGAGTTTTTAATTTGAAGACATGAAGTGTTATGGGATCATCTAATGTGGTCATAGATGATTGTAGGCCTAAGATTAGTAACCATGATGAGGAGATTAGTGTGGTTGATGATACTCCCTTAGTGAAGATTGATGAGATGTCCAGTGATGAAAAATCAAAGCTTGAAAAAGAGGTCACTCAATCTCTTGATAGAGATCCTACTTTGGACTCTAAGGAACCCGCTCCTTGGGTTAGGCATCTCCACAACAAGAGTGACATTCTTGGAAATGTGAATGAGGGTGTGAGGACTAGACATCAATTAGCAAATCAAATTAGTTACACTTGCTACACCTCTCAAATTGAACCCAAAAAGGTAGACGAAGCTTTAAGTGATGAGTTTTTGGTTCTTGCTATGCAAGAAGAGCTAAACCAATTTGAAAGAAATGAGGTTTGGACTCTAGTTCCTAAGCCTAAGAACACTAATGTAATAGGCACCAAGTGGGTCTATAGGAACAAATCAGATGAGGATGGCAACATTGTGGGGAACAAAGCTAGACTTGTTGCACAAGGATACTCTCAAATTGAGGGTCTTGACTTTGAGGAGACTTTTGCTCCCCGTTACCCGTTTAGAGTCTATTAGGCTTCTCTTATCCATATCGTGTGTTCACAAATTTAAATTGTATCAAATGGATGTTAAGAGTGCCTTCCTCAATGGCTTCTTGCAAGAGAAAGTGTTTTTGAGCAACCTAAGGATTTGTGGATCCACACCACCCCAATCATGTTTATCGCCTCAAGAATGCGCTATATGGGTTGAAACAAGCACTGAGGGCTTGGTATGGGCGCCTCACTCTTTATCTTGTTGACAATGACTACTCTAGAGGTAGTGTTGACAAGACTTTGTTTATCAAGTGCACTAAAGATGAGATATTCATAGCAAAAATTTATGCTGATGACATCGTTTTTGGTTTCACCAACAACTTAAAAGTTCAACAATTTATTGATGTCATGACTCATGAGTTTGAAATGAGCATGGTTGGTGAACTCAATTACTTCCTATGTTTGCAAATCAAGCAAATGCATGATGGGATCTTCATATCCCAAGCTAAATATGCCAAGAACCTAGTGAAGAAGTTTGGCCTTAAGAATGCCAAGCATTGTGACACACCAATGAGCACCACTTTGAAAATTAGCAAGGATGCTAGTGGAAAAGGTGTGCATCAAAGTCTATATCGTGGCATGATAGGGAGCTTGCTATACTTGACTGCTAGTAGGTCCGATATAGCTTTTAGTGTTGGTGTGTGTGCTAAGTACCAAGCCAATCCCAAGGAATCCATCTCTCATCTATGAAGAGAATCATTCGATATGTGAATGGGACATCCAACTATGGGATATGGTACTCTTTTGACACTAATGCTAGTTTAGTTGGCTATAGTGATGCAGATTGGGCAAGTAATTGTGATGATAGGAAGAGTTCATCGGGCGGTTGCTTTTTCCTATGGATCAATCTTGTGTCTTGGTTTTGCAAGAAGCAAAATTCCATCTCATTATCCACAGCCGAGGCCGAGTATATAGCAGCTGGGAGTGCTTGCACACAAATCATTTGGATGAAGCAAATGCTTGTGGATTATGGCTTTGAGCAAGGTACTCTAACCCTTTATTGTGATAACATGAGTGCCATCAATATTTCAAAAAATCCTGTCCAACATTCTAGAACTAAGCATATTGACATTATACATCATTTCATAAGGGAGATAGTTGGGAGCAAATGCATTGCACTTGAACATGTAGGCACAAATGATCAACTAGTGGATTTGGTTACAAAACCATTAGATTCAACTAAGTTTAACTCTCTTAGTAGGTCTATTGGGATTTGTCATATGCATTGATGAGTTTTGGTGGTTGACCCCATATGGGGAGCTCAAGTAAAGAGAGCGAACATTTTAATAAGCAAATAATTATTCAATTTTATGCTCTTTAATTAATTGCTTGAGTATCTTGGATGCATATATTATTATTATATGTCTTTTTATTCAATAAGTGTGTTTTTGCCTTATTTGAAATGCATGTCTCATTTGTGTTCAAACATGTATTTTTGGACTAGAAAATTTGATTGGGAAGTACATTTGATTGACCCAAAGTTTATCTCCATATTTGTGAAAACTTGATCTTGACATGCTTAAAGTGATATGCATGATGAATTTATTGAATGCTTACAAAATGATTGCAAATATGTGTGCAAGTGACTTTTGAGACTTCATTCAATAAGGATATTGTATCCATTTCAAGGATTTCACAATCCAATAGTCTCTCTCTTTACTTATTGAACAAGGCTACTATCATACGGGCATCTTGCTCGAAAAAATCTAATAGGACGCAATAGTTGCTCATGTCTTGTTCAACTTGTAAAGTTTGATAGTTGCTCTTATGTTTTTAGTTGAAATATATCTTGTTTTCCATTGTCAATTTGGTGAAAATTGGTTTGACTTCTCTTGGAACCGCATGTGTTATTTTCCTTTGCCAAATACCATGCTTTTGAAAATTGATGTTGTATGCATTTCACTCAAGGCAATCTTTTGCACATTTTCCAATAAATAAAACTTCCATGAATTTCTCTCTTTTTTAATTAACATGTATAAAGTTGTTGTATATGGTTATGCATTTACATTGCAACTATCTCTTTTTGCTAAAGTGTCCCGGTTGGGGAATACTTCTTTGCCTATCTTGTGACAAAAAAAGGGAAGTAGTATTGGATTTAGGAGGAGTTGATATTGGCATGATTTAAGGGGAGATTGACCTATTGAGAGGGAGTGGATCTATTTAGGGGGAGCGTTTGCTATATGTTTTGTTAATTGCATGTTACTTGTTTCTAATTCATGCAAATTGCGTTTGTTTTTATTTATCTTGATTCCTCTCATACACTTGTCTTGGAAAGTGTAGTTCCTTATTTTTACAGGGATGATCATTCTACAAGAGATAAAAGATTTGAAGATTTAGTTAGGTATTTCTTGTAATATAGAATGCTTTTCGTTGACCTCTTGTTGTTTGTTGTGAGGTTGAATTGTGAGTGGTGGTTTTGTCACGAAATAACCAAATGGGGAGATTGTAAGTTCCTCGGTTTTGATTGGCTTATTTCGTTGTCAACCACATTTTGGGATCAATATGTAAGGGTAGTTTAGGGCTTTATTATTCATAATCAAGCTCAAGCATCAAAGGTAAAATCACTTGCTTAACTTCATTGAAGAGATTTAGTGCACACACTCACACTCATGCATTTTATTTGAATTAACTTGTTGCATGCTTATTTGTCATTTTGTGTGCCTTGTGTGTCCTATTTTTATTTGAATGTTGAATGTATGTTTGTGCCTTAAAGAGAGGATTTTTTCCTCTATACCGCGGTCTAGACCCCTCTCTGTGCAGTTCCCTCGCCGCGGCCTGCACATCGGTGTTTGGCAGAGGATGCACGTTGTGTCTACCGCGGTCTGTGCTTGTTGCCTTCTCCGCAGTCTCCCAATCGGAGTTTCATCGAAGATGCATGCTGTCCAGACCGCAGTCTGTGCACACTGCATACACAGCGGCCTACAGAGCGGCGTTGTCCAGACGATACACCACTCTCTTTGCCGCGGTCTGGACACTTACCTGGACCGCGGTACAGCCAGCGGTCCTGATAAGTTTTTTGTTGCCTTTCACCCAAAACGATGCAGTTTTACTCTAGGCTTCATATATATGAACCATCTTCTTCCCAACTCGGTTTTAGAGCTTCCTAACCTATTTTTGAGAGAGAGATATTGTTCTTTAGAGCGAGAAGCTCCAATAAGCCATTTTTACTCAACCTTCCTTAAAATCCAAATCAGCAAGCATCTTTCAAGCATGGATTTCTTGTGTGTTCATGACTAGGTATTCTCTACATGTTCTAAACTTTATGTTTTCATTACTAAGACATGTATACCTATGGTTTTAGTATTTATTGCATATTAATTGCTTGCTTGGTTGTTTAATTGCTTTTATGACATGCTTGTGTGTTGATTGTTGGTTGAGATGCATTAATTTGTGATAGCTAGCATTTAGGATGATTTTACCCTTCTAGCTAATTCTTCTTGCCTTTGCATTTAGAACATTGATATCTAGGATTTGCTTTAATTGTCATTATTAATCCTGGATAAGCATGAATGTCTTGACCTAGCATTTTTACATATTGAATATTGTTGCATATTCACATAGGTTGCCATTATCTCTTCATTGTTGATTTAGCTTGTGGCTAAGTGGTTAGTGCACAAGGCTAGTGATCCAAAATCACTATTAAGGCCCGTTGGGTAGAGTGAAAGGGTTAGTAACTGGAGGGTTAGACGGGAGGTCAACCTAGGTTGTAAACTTTTACTCAATAGTGGATTTTGAGGATCAAGGGTGTCGCTCTAAACAGCCCGTGGTTTTTCCCATTTGGAGGGTTTCCACGTATATATTGCTTGTTGTTATTGTTTTATGTTTGGTGTCTTTAATTTGATCATTGGGGTAGAATTGTTAATATTGATTAATTCACAAAATTGGTAATCTATCGAATTAAAACCTATTCACCCCCCGTTAGGTTATAGATACACTTTCTAGGGAATTTCAGGTACATTGGAAAACTGTTTATTCTATTTGCATAGCAATATCTCTCACTTGTTAGACACGGAATCAACGGAACCTAAACATAAAAGAGTAAAATTATAAAAAGAGGAAACCTACCTATGGCATTTGCACCTAGGTCATATTAACCTTGATAGAATCAGAAGATTGGTTAGTGATAGATTTTTAAGTGACTTAAATGTTGATGATCTACCAACTTGTGAATCTTGTTAGAAAGGTAAGATGACCAAAAGGTCGTTCACGACTAAAGGCACAACATCCACTGAATGTTTAGGATTAATAAACACTGATGTATATGGTCATATGAGCATTCAAGACAGAGGTGGATATGAGTACTACATCACATTCACAGATGATTACTCGAGATACGGCTATATGTAACTCATGAGATATAAATCGGATGCTTTTGACATATTTAAAGTATTTAAAGCTGAAGTAGAAAATCATTTTGAGAAACACATAAAAATCTTAAGGTCTGATAGTGGTGGAGAATATCTACATTGTGAGTTTCAACAATATCTTATTAATAATGGGATAATTTCTCAGTTTTCTGCGCCAGATACACCTCAACAAAATGGGGTGGTAGAAAGAAGAAATAGAACTCTTTTGGACATGATTATGTTTATATTGAGTTATTCAATGCTTCCTAATTATTTTTAGGGATAGGCTTTACAAATTGCTATGTACATTCTAAATGATGTACCATCTAACTCGGTTTCTAAAACACCGTATGAGTTGTGGCATGGGCGAAAGCCTAGTCTACAACACTAAATGATATTTTGATGTCCTGCACACGTGTAAAAGGAAAGATAGAAAAGATGGAATACCATTCAGAAACATGCATATTTGTAGGGTATCCAAAAGGATCCAAAGTATTTGTTTCGATAAATGCCAAATTTCTGGAAGAGGACTATATGAATAATTTTGTGTCTAAAAGCAGATTTTTCCTGAATGAGCTTTTAGAAGATAAAATTCCACAAGAGGTTTCACAGCTCAACCCAATTGTAAGTTCTACACCAATACAAGATCAACACCATACCATTCCTCATCATATTGGGAGGGTTAGTAGACAACCCGAGAGATACATCGGTCTAGGAGAATCAATAGAGAATCTCTTGGATGATGATGATCCCTACACGTATAAGGAAACCACGAAAGATGTTGATTGTCGCCATTGGAAAAAGGAAATGCAATCTGAAATTGAATCTATGTTTAAAAACAAAGTCTGGTCTCTTATGGACTTGCCTAAAACCCATTGGGTGCAAATGGGTATACAATATGAAGAGAGGAATGGATGAAAATGTGGAAACCTTTAAAGCTAGATTGGGTAGCTAAAGGTTACACACAGAAGGAAGAAATCAATTATGAGGGAACATTTTCTCCTATGGCTATGCTTAAATCCATTAGGATACTCTTATCCATTGCGGCATCTCTAGACCTAGAGATTTAGCAAATGAACATCAAGACAGCTTTCCTTAATGGAAGTCTTGACGAAAGCATCTATATGATGCAACCAGAAGGATTCATTGAAAAAGAGCTAAGAGGAAAAGGTTTGCAAGTTGCAAAGATCCATATATGGATTGAAGCAAGAATCTATATCTTGGAACATAAGGTTCGATCAAGCTGTGAAAAGTTTTAGATCTATTCAAAACCTTGACGAACCATGTGTATACAAACAGATCAAAGACAACAAGTTGGTTTTCCTAGTTCTTTACGTTGATGTTATACTACTTATCGGAAATGATGTAGGTGTATTGATATCACTAAAAGAATGGTTAGCAAAATAATTTGATATGAAGGACTAAGGAGAAGCAAGTTATACTCTTGGTATCTAAGTAATAAGGGATAGAAAGAATAGAACGATTGCATTATCCCAAGCTTCATACATATATAAAATCTTGTCTAGGTTTTCTATGCAAGATTCCAAGAAAGGTATGTTACCTTTCAGACATGGAATCAAACTTTCTAAGGAACAAGCTCCTAAGAATGAGCAGGAAGAGCAATTCATGAGTAGGGTTCCATATGCCTCGATAGTTGGAAGTCTCATGTATGTAATGCTCTGCACTATACCGGATATTTGTTTTGTTGTTAGCATAGTTAGTAGGTTTCAATTGAAACCTGCTCCTGATCACTGGACGACAGTTAAGCATATTTTCTAGTATCTAAGGAGAACAAGAGATTATATGCTTGTAAACTTTGAAAAGGATTTAATTCATGTTGGGTATACAGATTCTGATTTCCAATCGGATTCTGACTCCAGGATATCAACATCAGGATCTGTGTTTACTCTTAGAGGAGGCGCAGTCATATAGAGGAGTATTAAGCAATCTTGTATTGGTGATTCCACCATGGAAGCTGAGTATGTTGGCGCATGTAAAGTTGGTAAAGAGGCTTTCTGGCTCCGCTAATTCTTGATTGACTTGGAAGTTATTCCTGATACGAATAGATATATCACTATCTATTGTGACAATAGTGGATCAGTGGCTAATTTGAGATAACCAAGAAGTCATAAGAGAGGGAAACACATTGAAAGAAAGTATCATCTTCTGAGAGAAATTGTACATAGGGGAGAAGCGACGATTACCAAGATCGCGTCAACATAAAATTTAGCGGATCTCTTCACAAAGGCTCTACCACAAAAGAGTTATGATGGGCTCCTAGAGAATATGGGGATAAGATATATGACACATTTGTCATAGAGTAAGTGGGAGATTGTTAGGATTATGCTCAATAGCAATAGTGTAATAATGTATTTGACAATCTTTTCATATTAATAAAGTGATTTCTAGTTTAACAAATCTTATAAAATTTATAGTTTAGTTATTATAATCGTCAAAAGTAAATAATCATAAGGTCAAAAAACTATGAGAAAAGAAGAATTGTTCGTACATCTAGATATGTATGAGGTAGACACAATTCTTTAGTTAGTCTTGAACAATAATATCATATCCTATTAATAATTGCAATCAAAATGTTAACCATATTATTAATAATTGTTATAAATTAAAGCATAGAAAAATAATAATACAAATCAAGAGAGGAGAATGAGAGGAAATCAATTATATGACTATATTTATCTGTATATATTTTGAATACTTACACAATAAGCCTATATATATAGGTATAGAGAGAATTGAATCTACAATGAAATAGGGAATAAGATCAAGAGAGGTAATTGCCCTATATTGAAATAGGGAATGAGATCAAGAGAATTGATTGTACATTATTCTCTAGGTGGTGAAAGTCCATTATTTCACAACACTTCCCCTTGGATGTACGCCACAAAGATAATAATTTATGAGATTCTTCTAAATAAATATTGGACGTGCTTAAATACTGCCTCATTAAAAATCTTGTCAGGAAAACCCAGTGGGACAAAACCTGATCAAGGGAAAAAGAGTGCAGTGCACAATTGTCCAAAATGAAGAATTTTCTCCCCCTAAAAAGTGTTTCGTTCTCAATCTTGTAGTTTGGTAAGGTCTTTGTAAGTAAATCTGCAAGGTTATTTATAGACCTTATCTGATTGACATCAATTTGTCGGCTTTCTTGAAGTTCATGAGTGTAAAATAACTTTGGTGATATGTGTTTGGTTGTCTCCCTTGATGTACCCTCCTCTGACTTGTATAATACAAGTAGCATTATCTTTACATATTGAGATATAGAACACCTGCATTGTGATAATTATGATAAAATACTAATAGGATACGGTACTTCTAGACCAAGTATTATTTCATCATTATCTTTAGATCGAAATAGATTTTTCTAAAGATCTAAAGATCAGACAACCATAGGAATGATCAAAGAATAAGATGCATTCATATTGAGACAGAAATAAGTAATCCATTTAAAATATGCTCGATCTTTAGACCGAAACAATATTTTATTTTCCCCAAAACTTTCATCACAAATTCTTGTTTCAAATACTCAATAGTTTTAGAAGCTCTTCAGACGCTCCAATTTAAACTCATGTCATCGACACATACTGTTTTAATTGCAAATTCGGATTTCAATGTGTTTATGAATACACATAAGGCATACAAGAACTTTAATTCATATGCCCATTTTATGATGTGTTGACGTCGATTTCTGGATTATGCCAGAAAAGCCAACAAGGACTGGATTTTGGCTATTGATTCAAAGAGAAAGAGATGCAGAGAGAGTAACAAAGACAAGTTTTACGTGGTAAAACTCTGATGGTCGGAGAAACATCCACGGGTGGTTGAAAGATCAACCAAGCCAAAATCCACTAAGAGAATAAGATGTTTTTACAAGCTCTCGATCTCATTTTTTCTCTCTGTATTATTTGTGATTACTGTATGCTATATTGCCTATCTCTTTTCGAACCAGATTATGGGTCTATTTATATGCTTATAGAACCCTAATCTTCTTTGTACAAGTAATACAAGATATTTGTATTTAATTGTGATTTGGTTACTTGCTTAAAGTTGATTTGTCTTCTTTCCTGTTTCGGAGTCTCTTATGGAAATTGAGTGGGATTCTAGTAGTGTAGTTCAATTTGACTTGTTTCCTTATAAGAATGTAGTCTTCGAAAAGAAATCAAGTTGTTTCCTGATTGGGGGACTCTTCTAACTTAAATGTCTATTATTTGGGATTTCTTTATGACGGATATCTTCGCGTATTTAAAGACTTAACCCGTATGATAAGTTCTTATTCGAGTTGTATTTACTCCCGAGTAAGAATAATACCTGATGGTCCCGAGTAGTGCCGTTTGAGCTCGAGTGGAAGAGTTGTTTTAACCAGTCCCGAGTGTTGTTAACTGATCTCGAGTAGGTCTTTATTCAGTATATGCTTACTCGGGCTTTCTCCTCTTTAATGATGCCTTGTAGGATATTTCCCGGATGCCCATTTAAGCATCCACCTGGCTATTTTTTCCTTCCTGTCAATGACGTGTATGCTTGGTAAAATTTACATACAACAATACCCCCTTAAAATATTTTTGCCGAGAAGATTTTATTTCGAGCAAGAATATTTTAATCATTTTGATTTTCTTTCGTCAGAAAAACCGTCTTGCCATAATGAAGTATTTTAATGGTGACTCTGTAATTTCGATTCGCTTTGTCACGTAAGATCTTAAATGATAGCGACGTTTCAAAGTTTTGACGGTTGAGGGCTACTTCTTGTCTTGACACGTGTCCCTTGTCTCTTCGTTTTTCAATATTATTTATGAGAAATGATTTTTGCATTTCCCCAAACGCCGTCTACGCCATCTGGTTTCGTCATAAAACTTTTTCCCGCTTTGAAATCCTAGGGTTTCGTGCCGTCTCGCCTTTAAATTCTTCGTTGAGAGACTGTTGGTTTATTCTCAAAAATCCAGCAGAAATCTCTTTAAACTCAAATTTTTTCATCCAGAAGTTCGCGATTCTCCGCTTTGAAGATCTTGCATCAGTCTCAATTCAAGGCTAGTTTTAATGGGGCCATCTTCCCGTCATCGTCTCTTTAAAATTGTTTTTGATGCATTAGAGCGTGGGGATTTCCAGTTAGTATCTTGCATTAAACGATTACTGGGGGATATCTCAATAGATGAACCTCCATTTTTAGAGGTTGATGTTTCTGGGATTCACCCTGCATCACTTTCAGCCCCGTATCGAGTTCTCCATCTAGTTCTGATTCTGATATTTCGGATCATAGGGTATCTTCTTGAAGGATGAGTAAACATCAAAGCACAAGCAAGGTATACAAGCACGGCTCGAGCAGCGTTCAGACTAGGGAACAAACTGTTAATGAGGGCGACGCTGATGTACACAGGGCGTCTCGCCTTTCGTTTTCTAACACTCTCCATAGTGGCTTTGATATTGAACCGAACGTGGTCGGGCCAGCTGAGATAGAAAAATACCGCTCCCGGTTCGATTTTCCCGACTCAGTCACTTTGGTTCCTGCGGGGAATAGAGCCGTATGGAATCCTCCTGAGGGGATGATCGCGATTTATGGATCGATGCTTTGCTGCGGCGTCACACTTCCCCTTCAGCCTTTTATTGCCCGGTTTTTAGCTGAAGCAGGGATAGCCCCAACTCAGTTGACCCCGAATAGTTACAAAGTCTTGATGTGCATGTGGCACATGTTCAGCCGAATGAACCTTTCGCCGCCTTCCCCGATTGAAATCAGACATTTCTTTACGCTGAGGCAGGTTAGTAAAACGGGGACCTATTTTCTTACGTCTACTCCTTCGGACGGTTGGGTCCCTAAAGAAGTGATGGTGAGTCGGGGGGTCGAGGCTTCTGATGACCCGAAAAAGAAGGTCTTTATATGGGGATTCCCCACATCCAACAAGTTCTGGAAGAACATTTAGTTTTTTGCTGGCGAAGCTCTCGGGCTCGACGTCACTGTTCGATCTGGGGATTCCCGAATGGTGTTGAATGTTCCCAGCTTTTTCTGTTCCCCCGAAGCGTGGAACAAGAAAACAATTGATTATAACGATTCAGAGCTGAAGAGGCTGACCCGGGCAGCTATCCGTACTCTGGAAAAGAGAAGCAAGAGCTATCTTTTCAAAGAGGACTACTTGATCAAGCTCGGCTTCTTTAGATAGGTTTCAGGCCATCACAGGCATTGTAAGTAACCCAACGCCCTTGCTGCTGTGTTTCTCCGTTTTTCCATTTCCTTTTCTAACTTTTTTTTTCTTAGTGTTCGATACGGACGTTGTCTGCGATCTTCAGGCTCGTCAGGTGAAGGCGATTCTTCAAGCGAGTAGGAATGAGGCTTCCCGTCATGGCGATGAGGGTATTGCTCCACCCGAGCCTGATGAGGAAATTGATACTGCTGAGCAAATTCCCGAGTGCGTTGATCGGGGTGCTCAGCGTTCTGCTCAGGATCTCGTTGGTTCAAGTGGCCAAGGTGAGCCGACTGTGACACAACTGCCTAAAAATAGGGAGAGGCAGTGTGAGAGTCTAAGTGAAGAGCCTGTTGGACTATCTGAAGTTGGCGATGGTGGTAACGTCTTGACGGATCAAATGCCTGTCATTGTCGAGCTTTTTGAGTCTTTTGGGGATGATTTGCTGGAAGATCCTGCTGCTGATCTCTTCCACCATTCTCGGGGTGAGAAGCGAAAGGCAGTTAGTTCGCCTCCTCGTCCTCTCAAAGTTCCTCGGGTAGTCACATTCATTGACTCCAGCGACGAAGATGTTGCGGATGAGATTGCCCCGAGTGTAGATGCTGGAGTATCGACAGATGCAGTCACTTCAGGTCCAAGTAGGGCCTCTTTTACCCCCGAGGTTGGAGATATGGGGGCTGAACCTTCGGGGGTTCCCTCTCAATCCCTAGAGCCAAATAGAGCTTCTCATGTCCCCAAATTTGGAAATCTGGGAACTCAACCCTCGGGGATTCCCTTATCCCTTTCTCCAAAAGATATGCTACAGGAGATGTCCTCTGGTCGGGCTTATATCGGGGAAGACCGCTGGAGCGGTTTTAGAGATGGTTCACTGCCCGAACGTCTCCAAAACGTTTTCAACTGCGCATCTTATATAAGTTCAGCTAATTCTGACTCCTTTACTATTTTGCCTTTGTTGGATTTCTAAGTATATTCTTTTACAGATGGTGGCCGAATTTGCTGAGCTTGTTCAGACTCAGCTATGTCAGGCTAATCGGATAAAGCGTCTGGAGGCTCAGCTGAAGAGGAGTGAGGAGGGTCATACTTGAGCTGAGCAGGCTTACCAGCAGGAGGTCGGTTATGTGCAGATATTTGCCGACAATTGCCTGGCAAAGCAGGTTGAAGCTGAAGACAAGGCATCTTTGGCAGAGGAGAAGGTTGCATCGCTTCAAAACCTTCTTTCTTCTACTGATGAGTCTATGCTCAAGGCCGAGCAGGAGACGGAGCAGGCAAAGTAGGCGTATGTCCAAAAAATCGAAGATTTGGAGCGCCAAGTGCTGACAGTTGAATCCCTTTCCTGAGAGGCTAGGTTGGAGCTGGAAGTCCAAGGGGTGGATCATTTTAAAAGATGCCCTACTTACGATGCCCTACTTCTTCGGGAATTTCAACGTGGACTAGTTTCGGCCAACGAATTCTTCAGAGTAAAGAGTTGGGCAACCGAGAAGGCCCGTGCTAACTGGGAGCTGTCAATCAAACACCATGTGGACCGGTCCTTGGAATCTCTTCGGATTCAGATGAATGAATGGAGAGCCTACTGCTGTAGTCAAGGCAAGGAGCCCCATCCTATGCATTTAGAGATTCCGTCCGAGCACTCTCTCTCGACCTTTTACGCAAGTCGAGAGTCTGTCGAGGGTGTAGTCCCGGATGTCGGGCCAACCCCGGGTAAAGATTACAGCCAGTGGATGGATGATATTGTTGATGATTTCACTTGGCCGTCTAATGAGAGCCTGATTCGTGAATACGAGATGGTGCCAGACCCGAGTATTGGCAAATGCTCGAAATCCTCGCAACCTTAATTTTGTAGATTTGTAGAAGATTCTAATTCTGATTCTTTATTTTTTACTTGTGTAAAGAATCATTTCTTTGAACTGTAACCATCCTTTTTAAGAGTAATAGAATTCAATTTTCTGAGTTGAATGGTTTTAGTCTTTATTTTTGTTGCCAAAGGTTGTATTAAACTGGCTGATGGTCGGATAACTTAACCGAGTATCTTATTAAACCGGTTGTTATCCGAATAACTTCAATTGCCAAGTATCTTATTAAACTGGCTGGTGGTCGGGTAACTTAACCGAGTATCTTATTAAACCGGTTGTTACCCGAATAACTTCAATTGCCAAGTATCTTATTAAACTGACTGGTGGTCGGGTAACTTAACCGAGTATCTTATTAAACCGGTTGTTACCCGAATAACTTCAATTGCCAAGTATCTTATTAAACTGGCTGGTGGTCGGGTAACTTAACCGTGTATATTATTAAACCGGTTGTTACCCGAATAACTTCAATTGCCAAGTATCTTATTAAACTGGCTGGTGGTCGGGTAACTTAACCGAGTATCTTATTAAACCGGTTGTTACCCGAATAACTTCAATTGCCAAGTATCTTATTAAACTGGCTTCTTTATTATTAACCGAGTCATCTTGAAACAGGAAAGTTTGCACCTATGTTTCATACCCAGTTGCTACCCGAACGTTATATCAAGGTTCACCATGATTATACATTCGAGTCCTTACGCAATACCAAGGACGTCTCCCTAGTTTTTATGCGCAAGGGTTTGCCGAATCGTTGAGCTCTTTTTTTTTAAAAGTTGCTTCAACACAACTACGCATTTCACCGGAATTTCTCCCGATAGCGTCCCGAGCATTTTTCCAGTCTGGTGCATCGGGTTTGCCTTTTTGCGAAGGTCATTTTGACCCTGCTCGGCTGGCATGCTCCTACGAGCTTCTCAGCCCTTTCGGGATTTGATGGTCCCGAGAATTCTATTTGCATGTTCTTATTATCATGCTCTTCTTCCATTTGTTCTTATTATCATATGCTTTTTGGAAATCTCGAGCTAGGTGCTTTCCTTTTGGAAATTCCTAGTTTTATTTATTACTGCGAAAAATCAACAAAGATTAATATTACAGTTTTAATATTTATTCTGACTAATACTGTCCTGACTAGAAAAAGAATAAAATATTTAATATAAATATATATTTTAAGGATAGAAAATCTTCAGATATTGGGCATTGCACGGTCGGGGTAACACCCCTCCATTGGGTCGAGCAATCCAATAAGCTCCATGGCCAGCTATCTCTCGATCTTGTATGGACCTTCCCATTTGTCAGCCAGGGATCCCGCGGCTTTATTCTTTGTGTTCAGTGACACCTTCCTGAGCACCAAGGTCTCCTAACTGAAATTTCCTGATACGAACACGAGAGTTGTTGTGGCGAGCCACTCTTTGTTGATAAGCTGTATTTCTTATTCAGGACTTTTCCCTTTTTTCTTCTAGCTCATCCAAACTTTGTAGCAGTGTATCAATATTTTGTTCTTCATCGTATAGTCTGACCCGGGGGGACGCATATGATGTTTCTATGGGGATGACAGCTTCTGTTCCGAATGCTAGGCTGAACGGAGTTTCTCCTGTTGAAGTCCTTGTTGTCGTCCGATATGCCCACAATACTTCAGGAAGCTTTTCAACCCAGCTTCTTTTTTTGTCATCTAATTTTACTTTGATAGTGTGCTTGATAATTTTATTTACTGCTTCTACTTGCCCGTTTGTTTGTGGATGAGCTGGTGTTGCATAGTAGTTAGCAATATTATACTTCTCGCACAATTGTCTGAACCTTTGGTTATCAAACTGAGTGTCATTGTCGGTGATTATAGTGTCCGGAATTCCAAACCTGTAAAGTATGTTTTTCTTTACAAAATTTATGGTGTTGGCTTCCGTGATATGCACCAACGCTTCAGCTTCGGCCCATTTTATGAAATAATCGACAGCTACTATGGCGTGCTTCGCTCCACCCCCTGTTCCAGCTGGCATTGGCCCGATCAGGTCTAGGCCCCACATGGCGAATGGCCACGGGGCAGTGAGATTTCTGAGCTTTTCTGGGGGTTGTCGGATATCGTTGGCAATTCTTTGACAGGTATTGCAACTTTTCGACCATTGTTGTGCATCTGAGAAAAGTGTAGGCCAATAATAGCCTTGCCTGAGTACCTTATGCGCCAGACTCCTACCCCCAGTGTAGTTCCCGTAAACTCCTCCGTGGATCTCTTGAAGTACTCGATGTGCATCTTCTTCCGGTATACATCTCTGGAGAGCTCGAGAAAACCCCCTTCTGTATAATTCTCCTCCGATCATGGTATACCTAGTCGATCGATACCTGATGTGCTTTGCTAATACCGGATCTTCAGGGAGTATGCCTTCTTCCAGGAACCTTCTCAGCTGGACCATCCAATCGTCTTGCAGTGTTCAGATTTCTGAAATTTCTAAATGCTTAAGTTCAGCCGTACTCGGTTTAAGGAGGTGTGCAACTGGAATGGTTTTTGGTCTGATTGAGGTTGTTGCTGATGCTAATTTAGATAAAGTGTCTGCCTTTTCATTTTCTTCTCTGGAGATCTGAGCGATCTTGTATTCTTTAAATTTTTGGAGGAGCTGTTTTGCGATGTCACGGTAGGCAACCATTCCTTCATCTTTAGCCTGGTATTCATCCATAACCTGGTTGACAACTACCTGTGAATCGCTGAATATCTCCACTTCATCTGCCCCAAGAGCTATGCAGACTCTGAGTCCAGCTAACAATGCCTCGTATTCGGCCTGATTATAGGTTGCTTTGAAATCAAATCTCATGGCACATTCAACATCATCTTCTTCTAGGGTGCGAACTACGATCCCTGCCCAGCTGCCATGAGTGTTTGAAGAACCATCAACATATAATTTCCATGGGAAACTTTTATCCAACAGTCTTTTTGCTTCCAGGTTTGGTTCTGTGAACTCGGCTATGAAGTCTGCCACCGCTTGTCCTTTGAGGGAAGTTCTGGGGACATAATGAATATCGAATTCACTCAACTCGATTGCCCATTTAGTAAGTCTTCCTGATATCTCTGGTTTTTGTAAGATTTGTCTTAATGGGCAATTGGTGAGAACCTGGATCGTATGAGCCTGAAAGTATGGTCTCAGCTTTTTTGCTGCTGAAACCAATGCTAAGGCTATCTTCTCTGCTTGTGAGTATCTGGTCTCGGCCGGTAGGAGTGCCTTGCTTGTATAATACACAGGTTTCTGCACTCCATCTTCTGTCCTGACTAGACCTGAACTTGCTGCAAGCTCGGTTATTGACAGATACAGCTGAAGTATTTCCCCTTTTTGTGGTTTTGAGAGGATGAGAGCTTGCCCCCAAGTATTCTTTTATTTTTAAGAATGCATGCTCGCACTCTTTATTCCACTCCAGGTCTTTCCCTTTTTTGATTACTTTGAAGAAAGACGCGCACCTGTCTGTAGCCTTTGAGATGAATCTTCCCAAGGAGGCTAAACACCCTGTTAAGCGTTGTACCTCTTTCAATGTTTTAGGTGAAGTCATTTGTTGCAAAGCCTGGATCTTCTCTGGATTAACTTCGATTCCTCTTTAATGGACTTGAAAACCCAAGAATCTTCCCTAGTGGACTCCGAATAAACATTTGTTTGGGTTTAATTTCATCTGATATCTTCTTAATACATCAAATATCTCTCGGAGGTCGCGGGCATGGTCATCTGCTGAGACACTTTTAGTCAACATGTCATCAATGTACACTTCCATGTTCCTTCCTATTTGCCGAGTGAAGATCTTGTTGACCAACCTTTGGTACGTGGCTCCTGCATTTTTTAAACCGAAGGGCATTACTGTGTAGCAATATAAACCCTGATCCGTTGTGAAAGCTGTTTTTTCTTTATCAGCTTTGTTCGTCCGGATCTGATTGTATCCCGAGTAAGCATCCATGAAGCTGAGCAGTTCATGACCTGCTGTGGCATCCACCAGCTGATCTATTCTTGGGAGTGGGAAGCTATCCTTTGGACATGCCTTGTTTAGATCCGTGAAATCTACTCACATCCTCCATTGTCCATTTTTCTTCTGGACGAGGACTACGTTGGTGACCCACTGGGGGTAGCTGACTTCTCTGATTGATCCCGTCGCTAGTAGCTTTTCCACCTCTTTTTTGATTGCTTGACTTCTTTCAGGATTGAACGATCTTCTCTTTTGTACTACCGGTTTGGCATTCGGGCTAACTGCGAGGTGGTGGATATTATTCGGGCATCTATTCCGATCATATCTTCGTGACTCCAGGCGAATACATCTTTGTATTCTCTGAGCAAATTGGTCAATTCTCGCTTGATTTTTTCTTCCAAGTTGGCCCCGATCTTGATTTTCCTGTCCGGTTTGTCTTCTTCGAGTAGTATTTTAACCACTTCTGTCTTGTATTCATTCGAGCCCTCCTTTGGATCTAGTTCGAATGCCAAGGATTCTTCACACTCATTTGGCTGCATTATGGTGCACACTTGTTTGGCATCATGCTTATCTTTGTATACCAACGGGTTTGCTCTTCGGGCCATCTCCTAGGATCCCTTGACTATCTCAACCCCTTGTTCAGTTGGGAACTTGATCATTAATGCGTAAGTGGTCGTCACGGCTCTTGTTTTATTCAGGAATGGCCGACCCAATAACGCATTATACGGCCAATTATCCAAATCAACTACCACGAAGTCGAGCAGGACAGTTCTCTGGCATGGTGCCGTTCCGATCTTCACAGGTAATTTGACCGTCCCGAGTGACCTGACCTTTATTCCCCCAAATCCTCTTAATGGAGTATGGAAAGGCTGTAAATATTTTTGGTCCAATCTTAGCTGGTCGTATACGGTCACGCTTAAGATGTCTGCTGAACTTCCATTATCTATTAAAATTCTCCAGACTTCCCTATGGCCAATTCGGGCACTTATAACCAAAGCGTCATTAGGTCGAACATCGACGCCATGGGAATCTGCCTCTGTGAAGACTATCGGGTCCCATCCTTCCTTTACCCTCTTCAGGTCTGGTTCAACCGAATTCACGTCAAAGTTATTCCTGGCTTCTACTGTTTCTCGGACTTCCTGAGTCCGTTCTCGGTTGCTCCTCTCAGTAAAAGGTCCTCCGAAGATTGTATGTATTACTTGATTGGCTTCGGGGTTGACTCTTCGGTTTTGACCAGGGTTGTGATTAGCCTTGGCTTTCTTGACTTCTGATCTCTCATCTTTTTTTAAGATTACATCCTGCAGGTGCCCTTCCCGAATAAGGGTTTTTATGTAATCTTCGAGCTTAAAACACTTCGAAGTTTCATGTCCGGTCTCTTTATGAAACCTGCAATACTTGGTTGTATCTCTCCGTGCGAACTGTGATTATCGCCGCGGTTCTTGCACCATATTCTTTTCTTCCAGATGGCTAGAATTTCTTCTTGTTTCTTCCGAAGAGGGGTGTAATTGGTATATCTGCTGCGGTATTTCTCTGTGGACCGTTCTGCATTGAGCCCATTACCCCCATCCTTATTTTTCTCCTTGTTGTTCCCTTTCCATTTTTCTTTTTGATTCTGCCCCTTGGATTCGGTATTCCTCTGTTCGGGCTTTCCTCCATGCATATAGCTTCCTCCTGTAGCTAACTCTTCTTCCTCGGCCAGAGCGTATCCTCCCGCCATATCCATCATGTCGGCATACCTTGTCAGCCGTGCTCTTCTCAAATCGAAGGATAATCGTCCATTCTGCAAGTTATTGGTGAAGGCAGCAATAATGGCTTCATCATTAGCTCTGCCAATCTCTGATACTGCTTGGCCAACCGGCCCAAGTATTTTTTTAATGACTCGTCCTTCCCCTGTTTTATTTGAGAGAGGTAGGCCACAGACTTCTTTATGTGAACGTTGCTCAGGAATTACCTTGAGAAGCTCCTGCTCAACTCGCTGAAATTTCCGATGCTTGCCGGGGGTAGTCTTCAGAACCATCTTGAGCCTGTGTCCCCCAGTGTTTGTGGAAAGTTGAGACACAATAGGGGGTCACTGCGGGCATATTGAGCCATGGCACTTTTATAGCGTCTAACGTGCTCCTTTGGATTTGTATCTTTTTTGAATTGCTCCACATGCGGCATCCTGAATCTTTCTGGGAAAGGGGTCCGTAAAATTTCCCTAGTAAATGGACTGTCGGAGTCATCGTCAGATAGATCGTTGCAACCGTAACGTCTGACAAGTGCCTCCATCTGTTGCCTATTATTCTCTACTTCTCGAGTTAGGCTCTGGATTGTAATATCTCTGTCCCCTACCGGGCTTCCTTGACGGTTAAACCGTTGGGTGATTGTCATTCTTTCCTCAGATTATTCACTCTGATGCCGGAACCCTCGTGTGACTCCATGATGACGTTTAAACCGTTGGGTGACTGTCTTCTGATGATGACCGTCCTCTGCGCCTATCGTATTTACGATGTCTGGCACGTACTGTTTGATTACGATCCAGCTTTTGGTGATTCTCCTCCTCTAGTGTTTTCTGTCCAACTGGTTGGCATAGTTATTCTGGTCCTACCACCATTGAACGAAGCCTCGAGGGTGGAGGATTTGGAGTATGCGCTTCTACGGCCAATTGGTCAATCCCTTCCTTTGCTGCGTCTGTCAACAATTGCTGTAGGGCCTCTTGGAAATGCAGCGTAAGATCTCTGCTGGTTGGAGGAACTTGCTAGATCCCTGCCAGGTGCGCAGGTTGGTTTTCTGTGTTTGTTGCGGGATTTTATGACGTATTGCCAATATGGAAATCACCTGGTGATCTTTGGCCATTCGCTGAACTGCTTCTGCTTCCAGCCATTGCTTTCTAACAAGTTCAGAGGTTCAACCCCTCCTTCTAGCGCTAATTGTTGACGTCGATTTCTGGATTATACCAGAAAAGCCAACAAGGACTGGATTTTGGCTATTGATTCAAGGAGAAAGAGATGCAGAGAGAGTAATAAAGACAAGTTTTACGTGGTAAAACTCCGATGGTCGGAGAAACATCCACGGGTGGTTGAAAGATCAACCAAGCCAAAATCCACTAAGAGAATAAGATGTTTTTACAAGCTCTCGATCTCACTTTTTCTCTCTGTATTATTTGTGATTACTGTATGCTATATTGCCTATCTCTTTTTGAACCAGATTATTGGTCTATTTATATGCTTATAGAACCCTAATCTGCTTTGTACAAGTAATACAAGATATTTGTATTTAATTGTGATTTGGTTACTTGCTTGAGGTTGATTTGTCTTCTTTCATGTTTCGGAGTCTCTTATGGAAATTGAGTGGGATTCTAGTAGTGTAGTTCAATTTGACTTGTTTCCTTATAAGAATGTAGTCTTTGAAAAGAAATCAAGTTGTTTCCTGATTGGGGGACTCTTCTAACTTAAAAGTCCATTATTTGGGATTCCTTCATGACGGATATCTTCGCGTATTTAATGACTTAACCCGTATGATAAGTTCTTATTCGAGTTGTATATACTCCCGAGTAAGAATAATACATGATGGTCCCGAGTAGTGCCGTTTGAACCCGAGTGGAAGCGTTGTTTTAACCAGTCCCGAGTGTTGTTAACTGATCCCGAGTATGTCTTTATTCAGTATATGCTTACTCGGGCTTTCTCCTCTTTAATGATGCCTTGTAGGATATTTCCCGGATGCCCATTTAAGCATCCACTTGGCTATTTTTTCCTTCCTGTCAATTACGTGTATGCTTTGTAAAATTTACATACAACATGATGTTTTCTCTAAAATAATCATATCAAACTCTTTCGAATTGCTTCAAAACATATAAAAATCGTTGTAACTTTATTGAATATGAGTTACGAGAATTTGAATTATATGTTTCTAGCATTTTGAATCCTTCATGGATTATTCTGATCATAGAAATATTAATTATGCAACAAAATATTTACATATGATTAAATACTTGGTTTCTACAGTAAACCCTTCATTAAGAGATAAAGGTTAAATCTCTCTATCTTAATTTTCGTACGAATAATCATTTTAACAAAATCGTTTGACGTCTTCAAGATCATACACTATATGTCCATGAATATAGCTCTGTCTTTTGGAAAATAGTATTATGTCGACATTCACCCACAATTTTTGGTTCAAGATCCTCATTCGTTCATAATATGCAGAGCAACACTATAGAAGATCTCAATCTTTATTTACAATACATATGCATATTCAATGGCTACTGTAAGATTTTTATAGTGTGGAACTGTAATATTTGTATACTTCCAGTATACATGTCTTTGTATAGGCAATTGAGATCCCTTTAATTTATGAATCTCAGAGGGGGAGATCACATTTAAGTACCTCTTTAAAAAAGTTTTTGTCTCTTCAAAGACATTTAACTCTTCGGGAGTCATGATAAGAATTACATATAGCTCGAGCATTATTCTTAATTAACATGATCATGATATTTCATATT
Source organism: Dipteronia dyeriana (assembly GCA_032871835.1). Taxonomy (NCBI): domain Eukaryota; kingdom Viridiplantae; phylum Streptophyta; class Magnoliopsida; order Sapindales; family Sapindaceae; genus Dipteronia; species Dipteronia dyeriana. The sequence continues at coordinate 92,080,777 of CM065299.1, read as the reverse complement.
CGCTTCAGGGAATAATAACTTTTAAATAAAAGTCGCATTTCACACTTCTAGTATGCTACGAATAATTTATTTATTGCCATTTGCATCAATCGTTTTTCATGAACAATCACCCGGGTTAATATATTGGCAATTGATAAATTCATTCGAATATGCAATTTCCAAGTAAATGATCATTTGAACTTCAAACAAGGATCAAACAAGGATCAAGATAAGATAAAGATGATGCATGTCTACTACAATTTCACTTCGTTAATTTTTCTAGTCGTATCTTTCTTCCCCTGACGACCTGAATTTATTTGTTTGCATCATCAAAATGTCATTTTTTGACATATTTATACTGTCATATCATTCTTCAAGGATATATTGTACTATCATATTGTCATTCAGGGACTTTCATTAAAGAATCTATAGATTCTATATGATAGACTCAATTGTAAGAATAAAATTGCATGCTTCGGGCATGAGACAGTATAAAATAATACAACATTTATTTATGATGTATATTTTTATAACTAAATAGATTCTTCAGGATCTATAATAACAAAGTATCACATATATGTCATTTCGTTTTTCACTTTGTAATATACAGTTAGCTCTCCTAGAGCATTTATATACACTTGGAAAAATATCAACATGATATTTATGTATACTTCAGGTACACCACTATTTTCATCACCAATAATAAACATTTTATTACTTTGTTTTGGTGTGATTCCACTTCTGGTGGCTAAATTTGCTTATTATGATCATCAATGTCATAATAATTTCAATTGACCAAAATTTCCATCATGACGCTTAGATGACTTAACATTCACTTCAAGAAATGATATGAATCAATCTAATCAGACAGGACAAATGATTTTGTTCAAGCACAAATGAAAAAATATAGTTTCCCCACATAATCATTTTAAGTGCAAAAGGCATAGCAAGTTTAAAAACCTCATGTAAAAAATGAATATTTATGATAATTAACCAATGTGATATGTATAATGTATAAAAACAAAGTGTTTTTTGGATTACATACCGTTCACCTAGAATTCAAATTTTATGGCTGAAGCAGAATCATCTACTGATCGTAGCATCAGTCATAAGGTGATCATGAATTTGGAAACATTTCACAAATACAAATCCCCACAGTATGTATTTCTTTGATTTTTTTTCACTGTGTTTCTTGCACTTGTACACAAAACACATATTCAGTATGTGTTTATGTTAGCATTAAACATATTGTCATCGACACAACCAAAAGCACTGTTCTTTGTATGGTTTTGATTGGATAATCCCGAAAATGTGCTCGAAGTCTAACAATCTGCATCAACAATCTAGAAAAGACAGTATAACGTGTAGAAAATGAGCAAATATGTGACCATTGTGCAGAGGTGTCAATCAATACCATAAAGTATCTAAATGGTCCACTCGCTGGGGGGGATGAACCCACATGTCTCCTTGTATTTGCTATAAGAAATATGGGGATTCAAAATCAACCTTTGTAATTGATGATCTAATTACTAACTTTCCTTGTGAACAAACGATACACATATTTTTATTGGACAATAGAAACTTCTGGTTCTTTAATGGATGTCCATAAGAATTCTTAATTATCTTACGCATCATAGTAGATCCTGGATGATCAAGTTGATCATGCCAAAGTAAAAATATTTTTGGATTTGTGAACTTCTGGTTCATAATCGCGTAGGTTTCAACTGGTTTTATATTTATATAATATAAGCCAAATGAATAAGCATTGTGCTTCTCTAAAATGAGCTTCTGACTCAATACATGTGATGTAATATAGAGGTACTCTCTATTATTCTCACTTATAGTCTCAATATGATATCCATTGTTACGGATATCTTTGAAACTAAGCAAATTTCTTTTGGATCTGCTAGAATATAATGCAACATTTATGCTTATTTTTGGACAGTTTGTTAATAAAATTTGGCTCTTCCAGAGCCTTCTATTAGGTCTACAGGACCGGACCATTAATAGTATTTACCTTGGCTTTGCTCAAGGTTAAATTCAAGAAGTATTTCCTATCTCGAAGAATAGCATGCATTGTTCCACCGTCAACCAAACATATACCCCTAATTTCTTTTTTGAAACTAGATTGTTCATCCATACTCCCAAAAAAAAAAATTCTAATTTAGAACTTCAGGTTCTAAATAATTTCCAAGATTTTTAACTTCAAGTTCTAAATAATTTCAAGGATTTAGAACTGTAGGTTCAAAATAATTTTCAAGATTTAGAACTTCAAGTTCTAATTAATTTCAAGGATTTAGAACTTAAGGTTCTAAATAAATTCCAAGATTTAGAACATCAGATTCTAATCAATTTCAAGGATTTAGAACTTCAGGTTCTAAATAATTTCAAGGATATTGAACTTCAGATTCTATATAATTTCAAAGGTTTAGAACTTTAGGTTCTAAATAATTTATAAGATTTAGAACTTCAGGTTCTAAATAATTTTCAAGATTTAGAACTTCGGGTTCTAAATAATTCTTAGGATTTAGAACTTCAAGTTCTAAATAATTTACAAGATTTAGAACTCCAGGTTTTAAATAATTTCAAGGATTTAGAACTTCAGGTCTAAATAATTTTTAGGATTTAGAACTTTGGGTTCTAAATAATGTTTAGAATTTAGAAGTTCAGGTTCAAGATTTAAACTGAAATCCAGAACTTCGGGTTTTGATTAATTAAATTGGAATATAGAACTTCGGGTTCTGAACGATTAATTTAGAATCTAGAACTTCAGACTTTAACTGATTAAATTGAAATACAAAACTTCAAGTTCTTATTCAATTAATTTTCCAAACATTGGATCAATAACTATGCTTACAGTTATTTGAGTTTTCACTAAAATTAGTATCCATATGTATCTAGAACTTTATGTTCTAATTGAATTGGAATATAGATCTTTTTTGTGTTTTGTCTTTCAATCAAGAATTTCTGGTTCTGATGATCTTTTTTTTTTAATCAAGAACTTCTAATTCTGATTTTTTTTTCGAATCAAGAACTTCTGGTTCTAATTTTTTTTCAAATCAAGAACTTTTGGTTCTGATTTTTTTTTCAAAACAAGCCTTTTTGTTTTGATTTTTTTTCGAATCAAGAACTCATGTATTAAAAAACTTCTGGTTATTTTTTTTTCTCTTCAAGAATTTCTGATTCTTTTTTTTTCGATTTTCCTATTCAAGAACTTCTGGTTCTTTTTTTTCGGTTCAAGAAATTTTAGTTTTTATTTTTTTAATCAAGAACCTCTTGTTTTGATTTTTGAATCAAGAACTTCTGTTTTTTTTCTAAAACTTTTGGTTCTTCTTTTCGAATCAATAACTTCTGGTATTGTACTGATTTTCGAATCAAGAACTTCTAGTTTTTTTTTCTTTTTTTCAATTCAAGAACTTCTTATTCTTATTTTTGAATCAAGAACTTCTGGTTCTTATTTTTGAATGCAATCTTCTTATTGCAAACCTTTATTAATAAGAAAGGAAGAAGAAGAGATCAAATAAATAATAAAAGCATTCATACTGATAACGTGTTATAAATTAAAACATAAAAGCATAATAAACAATAATACAAACCAGGAGAGGAGAATAAGAGGAAATCAATTATATGATTATATTTATCTGTATATATTTTGAATGCTTACACAATAAGCCTATATATAGGCATAGAGAGAATTGAATCTACAGTGAAATAAGAAATAAGGTCAAGAGAGGTAATTGCCCTATATTGAAATAGGGAATGAGATCATGAGAATTGATTGCAAATTATTCTTTAGGTCGTGAAAGTCAATTATTTCAAAAACAATAATTGATTTTTAACCAATCAAATCATATTATTAATTGCAATTAAAATGTAAATTCACCTGTTTTATTGATATATACATAAATGAATATATTTAAATCCAAAACTCCATCAAATTTAGATTTTTCAATATCTATAGATATTTTAATTTGTTTTTAAAATATTGATTTATTACCATTTATATAAAAAAATATATTTTTCGAGTAAATTGGGGTGTATTTAGAGGTTTAAATTATTTTTATTTTTATTATTACAAAAACGCTTACTCTAGAAATACTTGTATAAGTATTCAATTGTCTTTTTAACTCTAAGAAGGTTATTGTCAATCCTAGTGATAAATTGATTAATTTATCAACACTTATTTTATAAAGACATTCTCTATTTTTTTAATAAACTAATTTCAATTTTTTTTTCATGTGTCAATCTTAAATATAATCAGCAAAAAAAAAGGTGAATACTTTTATGGGAAATCAAATAGTAGTGAATTTATTTTTATCATCATACAAAAAAAAAATTATTACCATTTATAAAAAAAATATTATGAGTGAATTTCATATATTTAAAAAAATCAATTGAATTAAATGCAACAATTAATATTTTTAATGTGTTATCATTAATATTTTATTAAAAAAATTTATTTAAAAATATTTATTTTTTAAAATAGTCATATTGTATTTAATGCACATTGAATACATTATAAAAAACCAAAAAGAAAAGAAAACAACGATGTTACAAATAGAATGAAAAAAAACTATTAAAAATATATATATATATGTTTCCTTACAAAAAACAATCCGGGTATTTATACCGAAACCGAGTAGATACAATGTTTTGTTTTTAGAGAGAGACAATACATTCTAATCTTAGAACCAAATACTGCAACCCCTAATATTTATCTTTAGTAGTTTGTCTCTCAAATTCATCATCTATAATACAAAATACACGTAGAATGTTAACATTATTGCAGAATTGGATAGCGAACAACATGTATAGTTGAAAATCCAAGTCTGTCAAAGTTTAAAAAAATTCAAGTTTTGTTAACCAAAACAAACAGATAAAAATATCAAAATACGCAATAAAAATAATTCATCCCAAATTGTGTTTCAAAAAAACAATAAACAAAACGAAAAGAAATCAACATAGCATAAAAAAAATATATTCTACCAAATATTAAAAAAAATATGTGAAAATTACTTTTACCTCCCAACACCATCAATTCCCTACCGTTTGATAAAAGAAACCAATTTCATAAAAGATTGATTGAAAGCCTTAACCACCTAGACCAAATTATTTCTTTCTTTGTTTGGTATATAAATAGAATTTTTTTTGAAAATAATTGTCCTGTAATTAGCCGACAAAATCTTAGAACCTATAAAACTAAAAAAGGAGATGAAAAACAATTACACCCTCCTCCTAGGGATTTCGAAATTAATATGCCTAATGATGACATTCCATCAGGAGTAAATACAACAAAATGCACTCCTTTTATTCTATTTGATGAACCTATGTCCCAGACCACACCTTCATCATCACACCAAATTGGATTAGTAATGAGGCAAGGTAACTATACTAATTTTTTCCTTAATTCCATTGGAGAACAATTAGAAAAAATTGATCTAAACTAATCCCAGACCAGTATCTCACCTACTAGAGAGGCCATATCACCACAAGTCTTTGTTCCCTATGAAACTCCTGCCTCTTGCAGTAAAGGGAAAGAGAAAATCATAAAATCTGAACCTATATTATTCTCTGACCATACTGGTATTGAAAAATGTTTTGATACACTTATCGATGAAACAGAACTCCTTAAAGCCCTTGAAGAAAGATTAGGAAGATTACCAAATATTAATATTCAGACTATTGACAAAACTATTTTACCTTCTGAATCTTCTGATAACGACAGCGAAACTCCCGATTTTCAAGATTATATTCAGATGATTACAACCAATGAAAAGACTGACAGTTATAACAAAACAAAATATTTTCATAATACTAAACCTTATTATCCAAAACCTACTCCTCCAGATTTGCAATATGAGGAAACTGTCCCTTATAGAACTTATACTGGAAATGCATGTTACCAATTTAATATTGATGGTTTATCTGAATATCAAATCATTATTGTTTTAAGACAAATGCACAATATTGGATATATTTATATTAAAAAGCAAAACATGACCCATTCCGATGCAGTAACATCATTAACTACGGGTTTTGAGGGACAGCTTTTTGGTTGGTGGACTCATACCCTAAGTAGCCTTGCTAAGAGATCTATTATAGGACATACCAAAACTATAACAACTTCCACTCCTGTCCAGACAACTGACCCAACTGCTTTTGAATCATCTTCCACCTAGACACAAACCACTACTACTACCTCTGAACCAGATGGCATAGATGTATTATGTTATACCAGTTTAATGCACTTTGTTGGAAATCCCAATATTAATCAAGGAAAAGAGTTTTCAAAAATTCAAAATTTAAAATGTAAAAAATTAAGCGATTTCAAGTGGTATAAAGACATTTTCCTAACTAGAATTTTTCAAAGACCTGACAATGCCAATTCTTATTGGAAGGAAAAGTTTATTTCTGGCCTTCCAAAACTATTTTCTAATAAGGTTAGAGACGAGATGGTTAGACAAATGGGGTGGTCTGATTGGTCTCAAATTGACTTAAATACTTGGACTTATGGAGAAATTATTGCTTCCATTAATACTGTTGCTCTTCAGTTATGTAATGACCTCGGACTTAAAAGCCAACTCAAACAACAAAAATTAACCACTAGAAAAGAACTAGGATCCTGGTGTGAACAATTTGGTTTTGACAAATTACCTTCTCGTAAATCAAAAACTAAAAAATGACCTAACTGGGTTAAAAAATACCCTTACAGGATTAACAAGGATCACAAAGATAATAAAAAAGGAAAAACTATACGGTCCCCTGAAAAATCCAAAAAAATTCTCATCTAAAAAGAAAACTTATTATAAAAAGACAAACAAATGTTTTAAATGTGGGAGAGAAAGACACTATGCCAATAAATGTCCTGAACAAAAGAAAAAGATTAATAGTCTAGACTTAGATGACCAAACCAAATAAGAAATCTTACAAGTTTTATATGTAGCTTCTGATCAATCTGACAATTCTACTTCTACTTCATCCTCTAATAATGAAATTTTAATTATCAATGAATCATCATCATCGGAATCAGAAACATCTTCCTCTGATTCTGAACCAGGAGCACAACCTTGCTTCTGCAAAGAAATAAATGTTCTTGACAAACAAGATTATTCATTAATCATTAGCATGATTGATAGTATTGAAGATCCAATTCAAAAAGCCCAGTACATCAGGCAATTACAACAAAAAATTACTTCTGAACCAACCACCTTTAGTAATATTAACTCCTTTAATGGAACCACAAAACCTTTTAAAAACGCCCCTTTCGAAACTCCTGACTTTGAACAAAATGTTTTAGGAAAATTCCAAACCAAATATAGAAAAGTTACAATTCCAGATTTACAAAAGGAGATTATTGATATTAAAGGAGAGATAAAGATATTAAAAACCCAAATACAAGAATTGCAAATAAAAACCAGTTTAGAAAAAAATGTTTTTGAAAAACCTCTTAAAAAACAAGCGAGTTTCAATAGTTCAGATGAATCGAAAAAATAGCCTGAAGATGACCAGAACCTTTTAAGTATAGGACAAATTAATACCATCCAAGAAGTAAGGATACAAAAATGGTTTGTTAAAATTGACATTAGGGTTGCCTCTAATTATAACATTAGGGCTACTGCCCTAATTGACACAGGAGCCTACTTAAATTGCATTGTAGAATCTCTTGTCCCTACTAAATACCTACAGTCTACCACAGAGATTTTATACGGGGCTAATAAAATAAAATTAGATATCAATTACAAACTTACTAATGCCAAAGTTTGCAACAGTGGAGTTTGCTATAACAATGATTTTATTGTTGTTAAAACCCTTTATCAAAATGTAATTTTAGGATTACCTTTTTTATACCTGATTTCTCTATTTAAGGTTATTGCTGAAGGAATCGTTACATAATATTTAGGAAAGGAAATTTTGATCCCTTTTATCTTCCTTGTTCTAGTAAGAGACTTAAACGTTTTAAGAAGTAATAATATTTTCTCAGAAAACTCTAAAACTGCTGACAATTATATTGCCACACTGACTAGAAAACAAAATCAATTAAATTTTTTAAAGGAAGATTTGGTTTTTCAAAGACAAGAAGACAAACTGAAAGATCCATCTCTCCAAGAGAAAATAAAAGCTTTTAAAGAAAAATTAGAAAAAGAAGTATGTTCTTCTTTGCCAAATGCTTTTTGGGATAGGGAAAAACATGTTGTTACCCTTCCTTATACCAAAGACTTTAATGAAAAGGGAATCCCTACTAAAGCTAGACCTATACAAATGTCCTCTAATTTAATAGATTATTGCAAAAAGGAAATACAAGATTTACTTGATAAAAAATTAATCAGGCCCTCTAAATCACCTTGGAGTTGTCATGCTTTCTATGTTCAAAAAAATACAGAAATAGAAAGAGGTGTCCCAACATTAGTCATCAATTATAAGTCTTTAAATGATGCATTGCAATGGATTAGATACCCCATTCCAAACAAATCAGACTTATTAAAAAGACTTTATGATTCTATTATCTTCTCAAAGTTTGATATGAAATCAGGTTTCTGGCAAATCCAGATTGCTGAAAAAGACCGTTATATAACAGCTTTCATTGTCCCTTTTGGACAATATGAATGGAATGTTATGCATTTTGGCCTTAAAAATGCCCCTAGTGAATTTCAATGTATTATAAATAATATATTCAATCCTTATTCTGAATTTTCAATTGTTTATATAGATGATGTTCTGATATTTTCAAAAAACATTGACCAGCACTGAAATATTTAGAAACATTTTTTAAAACTGTTAACATCATGGGTTAGTAGTTTCAGCCCCAAAAATTGCCTTTTTTCAGACTGATATCATATTTTTAGGACATAATATCAAAAGAGGAACTATTATCCCTATTCAAAGGAGTTTAGATTTTGCTGACAAATTTCCTGATGAAATAAAAGACAAAAAACAATTGCAAAGGTTTTTAGGATGTCTAAATTACATTTCCAATTTTTTCAAAGAACTCAGTATTATTTGTAAACCTCTTTTCCAGAGACTAAAAACAAATCCTCTTTCTTGGGCCAGTGAACACACTAAGGCCGTTCAACAAGTAAAAAATTATGTTAAAAAACTACCATGTATGACAATTTGCCACCCTACTGCCCCAAAAACTGTTGAAACTGATGCTTCAGATATTGGATATGGTGGTATTTTAAAACAAAATATTAATGACAAAGAATGTCTTGTTAGGTATGTTTCAGGATCCTGGAACGATACCCAAAAGAAATATTGGACTGTAAAAAGCGAAATATTAGCAATTGTTTTGACAATTCAAAAATTTCAAGATGATTTGATTAATCAAAAATTTGTTTTAAGAGTAGATTGCCAATCGGCAAAATTCATTTTGAAAAAAGATGTAAAAAACCTTGTCTCTAAACAAATATTTGCTAGATGGCAAGCCCTTTTATCTGCTTTTGATTTTGATATTGAATATATTAAAGGGTCAGACAACAGTCTCCCAGATTTTCTGACCAGAGAGTTTTTACAGGGTGACAAATGACAAGTTTAAACAGAGGGCGTGGTGGCCGAAGCCCTGGTGGCAGAGGCTCCATTAGACCTGAATCATCTGACAAAAGCATCGACTTATCAATATCGACTTATCATTCCTCCCCAAGAGGGAGCCATAAAGACAAATATGCAATCTCCCTAATATCTCAGCCCAGATCACCCCATCAACTACCTATCCAATTCCCTCACTTACCTCATGATGGGCCTTCCTCTAGTAGAAGCCCAAGTCAAAGCCCTATTCATACAACAAATACTTTTTCTCCTTTGACAAGTGATAGCAGCTCTTTTAGAACCATTACTTCATCCAAAATCAGCCCTCATTATATTAAACAAGAAAAATTATTAGCCCATACACAGAGCTCCCAATCAGCCTTACCAATCATAAATTACCCGACTTATTCTTACATCAACAAACCTTTCTTTGATCGGTTTTGTGCTATAGAAGAATGTTTTCTTCTTGACCAATATTTTAAGGAGCCTAAAAAACTTACGGATGTTACTATTAACCCGCTGTTTGACAGGATTCCTGAAGACTTATCTAAGAGACATATATTTTATGAATTCATTTTGGTTGACACTGATTCAATTTTTATATCAGACGTTTTTGACAAAATAGACAAAGAAAAACTCATTTTCGGAAAAATAAAGATTTGTAAAATCATTTCCCTTGAACAATAGGGTGGTGACCCCAATTCTACTAGAAATTTCAGTAGAATTTTCCATATATCTGATTTTTCCTACTGGGATTATATTGATGTATGGACTAAATTTCTTTACGGACAAAACCTAGGAAATTCCCTTTCCTGGTTTATCTATTTTGATAAAAACTTTAAAAGCGCCCTACCAATTTGGTTTCTTGAATGGTGGGATAAATTTGGACCTATCATTGAATTTTTACCGGCTCAGGTTAAGGAAGGCTATTCCTTTTGGGTTGCTAACCTTAACAAGCCTTATGATGGGAAATTTGCCCAGACTTATTCTTATTTTTTGTAAATTTTAATTTAACATGGATCCTTATGCTGGAATATGCGATCCAAGATAAAATTATTGGAAATGCCAAGGTTCCATATTTTGGAAGACAAATAAAGATCAAATAGTGGAGTGGGATGAATCTCACCAACCTTGGAAAAGAAAGAGTGACCAAATGGTTCAGTGGCAATCCTTCTCTCCACAACAAAATTCCAGACCAATCAGGCTTCTTAATGGCCAAATCTCAGAATCAGGCCAGGATTGCTGCTGCATCCACACCTGAGGAATTAATGAAGATAGCAGAAGAAATGAAGAATTCTATGTCCAACATTTCTCAGGATGGCACCAATTCTAAAAAAAGTGACAGAGACAATGATGATGACAATGATGATGACAATTATGCTTTTGACAGCTAGGATCCAACTACTTTCTTTGGTCACGATCCATAATCTATGCTTTACTTATTAACCATGGTTTGCCGACAAAAGTAACCAGAGTTAGACAAAAGTAACCAGAGTTGCCGACATAAGTAACCAGAGTTAGACAAAAGAAACCAGGGTTATTTGACCACAGTTTATCTGTCGACAAAAGTAACCAGAGTTATCTGACCACAGTTTGCCGACAACCACTAAAGCAACTAGAGTTTATTGACCATAGTTTGCCGACAATATAACCAGGGTTACTTTGCCCTTTATAAATATGTTTTATTTGCTCTGATCAAGGCATACTCAGTTTTTTTCCAAATTTAAGTTCAATTTTTTTTAGAATATTAGTCTCTTAAAAGAAAGATCTGTGAAGCTTCCCTATTTCCCTTCTTCTCTTTTGTAAATTTCTTGAATCATAAATAAATTGTGACTTATTTCTGTAAGATCATCCTTGTTGTCAGACATATTTTTTATCACTATAAGCAACTATTCATTCATCTCTTTCATGATTCATTGTTATTATCTGGTCTGAGTATATAGGCTGGAAACCCAGACTTATCCGTACACGGTTGTATTATACCGAATAGGATACACTTAGGTGTAACAACGCCACGTATTCGATAGGACCATTGTAATATACTTATATTCATACTGTATTGTTAAACAGTTAATTGCTTGGTTATTTTTTCTTTGGTTCTCTTTATGTTTCTTGAATTGCTATATCTTGTACTGTGTTTTCTGTTTTATATTATCTTGCTTATTTGTCTTCCAAAATATGGAACCTTGGCATTTCCAATAATTTTGTCTTGGATCGCATATTTCAGCATAAGGAACCATGTTAAATTAAAATTTACAAAAAATAAGAATAAGTCTAGGCAAATTTCCCAATCATAAGGCTTGTTAAGGTTAGCAACCCAAAAGGAATAGCCTTCCTTAACCTGAGCCGGTAAAAATTCAATGATAGGTCCAAATTTATCCCACCATTCAAGAAACCAAATTGGTAGGGCGCTTTTAAAGTTTTTGTCAAAATAGATAAACCAGGAAAGGGAATTTCCTAGGTTTTGTCCGTAAAGAAATTTAGTCCATGCATCAATATAATCCCAGTAGGAAAAATCAGATACATGGAAAATTCTACTGAAATTTCTAGTAGAATTGGGGTCACCACCCCATTGTTCAAGGGAAATGATTTTACAAATCTTTATTTTTCTGAAAATGAGTTTTTCTTTATCTATTTTGTCAAAAACGTCTGATATAAAAATTGAATCAGTGTCAACCAAAATGAATTCATAAAATATATGTCTCTTAGATAAGTCTTCAGGAATCCTGCCAAACAACGGGTTAATAATAACATCCGTAAGTTTTTTAGGCTCTTTAAAATATTGGTCAAGAAGAAAACATTCTTCTATAGCACAAAACCGATCAAAGAAAGGTTTGTTGATGTAAGAATAAGTCGGGTAATTTATGATTGGTAAGGCTGATTGGGAGCTCTGTGTATGGGCTAATAATTTTTCTTGTTTAATATAATGAGGGCTGATTTTGGATGAAGTAATGGTTCTAAAAGAGCTGCTATCACTTGTCAAAGGAGAAAAAGTATTTGTTGTATGAATAGGGCTTTGACTTGGGCTTCTACTAGAGGAAGGCCCAGCAGGAGGCAAATGAGGGAATTGGATAGGTAGTTGATGGGGTGATCTGGGCTGAGATATTAGGGAGATTGCATATTTGTCTTTATGGCTCCCTCTTGGGGAGGAATGATAAGTCGATATTGATAAGTCGATGCTTTTGTCAGATGATTCAAGTCTAATGGAGCCTCTGCCACCAGGGCTTCGGCCACCACGCTCTCTGTTTAAACTTGTCATTTGTCACCCTGTAAAAACTCTCTGGTCAGAAAATCTGGGAGACTGTTGTCTGACCCTTTAATATATTCAATATCAAAATCAAAAGCAGATAAAAGGGCTTGCCATCTAGCAAATATTTGTTTAGATGCAAGGTTTTTTACATCTTTTTTCAAAATGAATTTTGTCGATTGGCAATCTACTCTTAAAACAAATTTTGATTAATCAAATCATCTTGGAATTTTTGAATTGTCAAAACAATTGCTAATATTTCTTTTTTGACAGTCGAATATTTCTTTTGGGTATCATTCCAAGATCCTGAAACATACCTAACAAGGCATTCTTTGTCATTAATATTTTGTATTAAAATACCACCATATCCAATATCTAAAGCATCAGTTTCAACAGTTTTTGGGGCAGTAGGGTGACAAATTGTCATACATGGTAGTTTTTTTACATAATATTTTACTTGTTGAACGGCCTTAGTGTGTTCACTGGTCCCAGAAAGAGGATTTGTTTTTAATCTCTGGAAAAGAGGTTTAGAAATAATACTGAGTTCTTTGAAAAAATTGGAAATGTAATTTAGACATCCTAAAAACCTTTGCAATTGTTTTTTGTCTTTTATTTCAAATTTATCAGCAAAATCTAAACTCCTTTGAATAGGGATAATAGTTTCTCTTTTGATATTATGTCCTAAAAATCTGATATCAGTTTGAAAAAGAGCAATTTTTGGGGCTGAAACTACTAACCCATGATGTTTAACAGTTTAAAAAAATGTTTCTAAATGTTTACAGTGCTGGTCAATGTTTTTTGAAAATATCAGAACATCATCTATATATATGTGTGTGTGTAAAAATTACTCTTACATCTCAACACCATCCAATTCCCTACCGTGTGAGTATTTTTGAGTTTATCTATAAGGGGGAGCCATAGGAAGGGAATGGAATATATATTTTGAACTGTTTTAATAGCAAAAATTGAGGAAGAGGAAGCGACTTTTGAGTTATTGTTAATATATTATGATAGCTCATTTTTCAATAAGAGGAATGTCTAAACATAAATAATTATTAATAATATTATAAAGCAATAAATATAATGAATGGAATAAAAATAATGTCAAATAAAAATAATTATTAATAGCATAAATATGAGTAAATAAATCAATTATTAGATAGATGGTAAATTGTAATTTAAAGCTGAAGCTCTCTCACGGCAACACGTGCTACCGTGAGGGACAACTTTTGTATTATGTATATATGAGTAATGATACTTATTACAACTAAAATCACAACACATGTGATAGTTGAGGTGTCAATTTATGAGTGGATACACATTAATAATGATTTATCTCACTTATCGTTGTATTCATTCACAAATTAATACATCAGCTACCAAATGTATTGTGATGAAAAAATTGTGATATGTAGCATTACTCTCTCTCTCTATATATATATATATGTGTGTGTGTGTGTGAGAGAGAGAGAGAGAGAGATATATGATTATTACTATATTATATTTAAAAAAAAATTAATAACATTTATGATTACCACGTGTCCCAACTACATGAAAAGTAGAAAAAGATATTATTATATTATATATGATATATGATATATGATACAAATATCAAGTGTCGCAATCACATAAAAAAAAGTTTGTTCCTATTATATCATATATGATAAAAAATAAAAATAATGATAACATTCAATGAAGGACACGTATCGCAACTACATCAAATGTAGAAGAGCTTAAGACATCAATGCATATATACAAAAAAATTACAATAAAATCCCCCTTGTTCACTTACCTATAAAATGGTCATTTCTATTGTAATTGTTGGTTACTCTTGAAATCAACATAGAAGCATATATATTATCTCATATGTTCATGTTTTATCTCTCATTTCTCTCGTATTCTTTTCTTTATTTGTTTATTATTTCAATTGATTCACAACACGTTATGTAAGCAAAAATGATCTCTTGATGGATGATTTACTTAAATCTCAATATTTTGGATCTATATTTAATTCCGTATACCAAGATGGCTTATACTGTCAACAGAATTTATATATATGGATCTATTTACTTGAAATCATTTATTCTTATGCACATATCAGGTGAACTCATGCCCTGAAATCATTTATTTTTACGCACATGATATCAGGTGAACTCATGCCCTGAAATCATTTATTTTTACGCACATGCTATCAGGTGAACTCATGCCCTGAAATCATTTATTTTTATGCACATGATATCATGTGAACTCATGTCCATGAAATAAATTATTTTTATTCACACTAAATTAAATTTACAATTTGATTTACAGAAAAAAAAAAGCCATGTGCATATCTAAACTTGCGAATTTGGAGTTTGATGCACTCAAAGTATCGTAAAAATGATTTAAGATCCTAATGTATAATGAAATTGGAAACAATATTTTATCCATTTCATACGCATCCAACAATATGCTCTGAGTATCATAAAAAAGATTTAAGATCGTAAAGTATCATAAAAAAGATTTAAGATCCTAACGTATCATAAAGGGGATTTAAGATCAAAACTTGTCATTCATTTGAGAAAAAAGATCTACACATCCAGCATGATTCTGTGAGTATCATAAAAAAGATTTAAAATTCTAACGAATAATGAAATTGGAAATAATATTTTATCTATTTCATACACATCCAATAGGATGTTGTGAATATCATAAAAGGATTTAAGATCCTATCTAATTTAATGTATTAATGAAATTGGAAATAATTTATCCATTTCATACATACTAGAAAAGAGAGAAGAAAAAGAGGCATGTGTGCAAAAATTGTGTGAAGGACACCACTACGCAATCTTGATCAAACGTGGATATCTCATTCGTCTGAGATCAGTTTTGGCTGAAATTTAGTCAGCACGTTTTACTCTTGTAGTTCTTAAATTAGTACTGTGAGATTGTCAATCAGAATTCCCTATGGTGAATTCTGCAGTTTTGAACAGGGTTGGATAGAAAACAGGGGAGGAAATTTAAGTATTGCGCATGTTTCATCAACGAGTGATATCTCTTTAATTTATGGTCTGGTCGGGTTGAAATTTGGTCATCACGTTCTTCACTCATGGTTCTATAATCTGATTAGTTGGATTGTTGATTGGAAGTTTTTACAGAGAGATATACACCTCGAACAGAGTATCCCAATTTGTACTATTCTCTCTCTTGTTTCACTTATTGATATTCCATATATTTATTGTAAAATTAAAAAAGAAAAGGTTTATAGAATAAACCTATTAAAATGAGGAATTATTATCATTTCAGATGAGATATAAAATGGTATCACACATAATGTCCATAAAATACCCAGAAGGAAAGTATATTTCTTGATGAGAGTGCAACAACTCATGCAATTCTACGGAGTCAGATATATGTTATGAATTTGACTTTGCTCTGAGCAAATGTCAATACTATTTTCAGGTCCAACGGATCTAATAGAAAACTATGGAAGAGCCACGATATTGTTGTGAAATAATACTAAATTATGTATCAGGTCCAACGGATCTGATAGAAAGCTCTGAAAGAGCCACAATACTGTTATCAAACAATACTAAATTATGTATCATTGATACTCAATATTATTCAAGCAGAACATAAAGAAATATGCTTAGTTCAAGGGCATATAAGGTTAAGACAAGATCAGATCCAACGGATCTGATTAAAAGCTCTAGAAGAGCCACAATCTTATTACCAGATGGTATTAAATTGTATATCAATGATACTTTATATCATTCAAATAGAATATAAAGGAATCTGATTAGTTTTAAAGATATACGGAGAAATGGATATCATATTGAAACTATGAGTAATGATAATATTTAATATATGTGCATTACTTCTCATAATTCAGGTCATAAACTCATTATAGAAAAGTTGCGTGCTTTATCATCTAAATTATATTACACTATTATAATACGTGTAGATGTTTATACAATTATGAATCAAAAGTTCTCAGATCCAAAAATGTTTGTACTTTGACGTGACCATATCGGTCACCCAGGGTCTACAATGATATATAAAATCATTGAAAATTTTCATGAATATCCATTAAAGAACCAGAAGATTCTTTATCTAATGAGGACTTCTGTATAGCATGTTCACAGAGGAAACTAGCAGTAAAACCATCTTATTTTAAAATTTGATTTTGAATCCTCATCATTCTTACAAAGAATTCAAGTGGATATATATGGACATATTCATCCACCAAATGATCCATTTCATTATTATATGGTTCTAATTTATGCATCTACGAAATGATCATATGTTTGTTTATTATCAAACATCTCCATATTACCTGCACTGATTATTAGTTTTTCAGATATACTTATAATCAACATGGATCAGGGAAATCACTTATCAAACGTCTCCATGTAATTGTTAGAACTTCATTATTTCGATACAGTTACTAAATTCTATATAGAGACTTACTCATTTTTATAGATATTTGATTGTGTTGTATATCTCCTTATTACATTTATAGCATGATCTAAGATAAGACTTCTATATCATTATGAGATTAATGTTGATTTTGATTAACCTTCTATTAGATCATTTAAACTTCTGATAGTTTATATTTTTATGCACAATCTGCATATTATCATATTGATTAATTTTCAAATGGAAAGTTTCTCCATAAGAGAAGAGTAAATGAAAAGCTACTCTTATACAAAATAGAGATACCAGATCGGTTATATATATATATATATATATATATATATATGTGTGTGTGTGTGTGTGTGTGTGTGTGTGTGTGTGTGTGTCTCATTTCAATCTTCGTATCACTCAATTATGAAAGACAATTGATAATAAGATGAATATTATTCTGTTAACTGGTATATTAAAAGTTAACAAGATTTTATAAGTTGTTATCTCATAAACCCCGACCGGGTGATTGTCCTTGAATAACAATCAGAGCAAAACATAATAAATAAATCATCTAATGCACATCATAAGCTTATGAACATTTTGAAAGGTATTGTTATCAGGATCCTAATGTAAATAAAACTCGAGTTATGAATAAATCCACTTTCTCTAAATCAACTCTTTAAGAGTTTGACATATATAAAGAGACATAAGTCTATTAAATGACTAAATCGATTGAAATGGAAGAAATCTCAATAGAAATTGAGAGAAATTCTCTAAATCATACAAGTCTACGAAATAACTAAATTGATTAAAATGGAAGTAATCTCAATAGTGATACAAGAGTATAGAAATTAAGAAGATTTCTATAAATCATATGAGAGAAATGTGGAATTATAAGGAAACAATAATTGATGATGTATTTTTATACACAGTAACGCTACTGAAATTATAAATGAGAATTATGATTTTCATAATATAAATTATTGTAGACAACGACATGATTGGCCTAAATGAAAAGAAGAAATTTATGAAGAATTGATTTCATAAGCCAAAACATTAAAATAAAATAAAAAATTAGACCAATAGTATTCCAGACACCTGGAGATGTCAAACTAATTGGATACTAATGGGTCTTTATACAGAAACGTAATTAGAAAAACGAGATCGTGAGATATGAGACACGACTCATAGTGCAAGGTTTATCACAGAAACTTGGTATTCACTAGTGATGAATACGATTACGTTCTGATTTTTTGATAAATTTAGTTGCCTTTGAATGGCTTGAAATAGACGTAGTAATCATTTATCTATATATTTTACTCAATGCAGAGATTTTATAATCTATGGAGGATTTAAAAATACGGATCTCGTAATATGTATTTGATGAACATACAAAAATCCTTATATAAATTAAAAACGATATGAACGGATTTGGTATAACCGTCCCAATTAATATCCGATAAGATAAGGATATAATAAATAATAATATAACTCATGTGTCTTCATAAAGAAATGAGAAAGAAAATATTATCTCGACTTGAAGATCAAGCATAGATAAAATGAAATGTGTGTCTATCAATCATAATATGTTGAAAAGATTCTAAAAAGATTTCATATGGATATTACTCCATAAAGCAAGTCTTTGCTTATACTTCCCCTAATAATTTATGATGTTATTTCATAAAATAAACATCTATATGCGTCGGCTTAGCAATTAAGAAGAATGCTTCAAAAGAATTTTTATCAGGGGGAGTGTCCCATCAGGGGGAACATATCAAATGAAGTATATTAATTATATTGGGGCATATGTACA
This sequence comes from Dipteronia dyeriana, assembly GCA_032871835.1. Classification (NCBI taxonomy): domain Eukaryota; kingdom Viridiplantae; phylum Streptophyta; class Magnoliopsida; order Sapindales; family Sapindaceae; genus Dipteronia; species Dipteronia dyeriana. The sequence continues at coordinate 92,061,830 of CM065299.1, read as the reverse complement.
ATGTACTCATTCTCCTTCCAATCATGTTTTTATCCCATTGGGTTTTCCTTATAAGGTTTTAATGATGCAATTCTTTAAGCATACCCAAAAATCATTTGATCCATAAAGATCATCATAATATTACATTAATCCAGTTGATCATCGTATATATGTTGTCTTGATCAAGAAAATCATTTTAAATATTACTTTGATCTTATTAATCATCGTATATATGTTACATTAACCTAGAAGATCATTATAATATTACTTTGATTCGACAGATCAATGGATATCATCACTATGGTTTTTATCCCACAGGGTTTTTTATAGTAAAGTATAAATGTGAGAAATGTTTTGAAGAAAACATTAACTATATATGGACACATTTGCATTGTACTCTTTTTCCCTTCAATTAGGTTTTATCCCACTGGATTTTCCTGACAAGGTTTTTAATGAGATATTTATGAGAACGTTCAACACTAAAAGATCCAGAAGATCATTGTATATGTTGTTGCCAAGGTTTTTTGTCCCACTAGGTTTTTTCCTAGCAAATTAAAATACAAGTGGTGGAAATCCAAGGAGGAGTGTTGTAATTTGATGGCTTTCTACATTCTTCTCTTCTTAGCATCTTGGGTACACCAACCCACGTTAAAGCTTGGTCTTCAATTACTTCATCCTTAAGTTAATATAGGTGGCAATTTGTAAGTGAGGCGGCAATGTTGTGTGGGAGAGCTTGAGAAAACAATGCATATATAAGAAAGGGATATTAAGATTTTAGTCCCTCTAGTTAGAGTTAATCTGGGTTTGGTCCACTAGTTTTTTTAATTATTAACTTTAATACCTATGAAAAAACCCTTATACCCTGCATGAAGTGGGTTGTTGGGCTTGTTAAACGCACCCTAACCCAGACCCAATTACACTTAGAAACAAGTCAACTTGGGCCACTGACGCACCCCAAATGTTGTTGAGTATACCTCATTGCATCAGTGTGACATCATGTCGTCTTCTTTAGCCAATGACCCGTTGACCTGCGTGTGCCCGACCCGGACCCGGTGGTTGACTCAATATAAAATCCGCCTATTCTACACCATTTATGGCATCGTTTCTGATGCTTTTTTAACCAGAACGACGGCCGAACCTTCTCCGGTCCGTTTTCCACCAATTCTAGTCTCTCACGTGCACATTTCCATGGAATCACCAAACCCTCCCACCACCAAAATCCAACCCAAAAACCCATCCTGCCACTAAAATCAACCATCCACCACACCCAGTGAATCGCAAATCACTCAACCACCATCACCAAACCAAGAACCCATTGAATCGGCACCGTAAAAAAATATCAAAAACTCATTGAATCCGTGAAGAGATCGGGATCGAGAAAAAGAGAGAAATGAGTTTGATCGATAAAGAAAGTGAGAAAGAGAGAGATGAGATCTCGAGAGAGGGTTTGGTGGCGATGGTTCAGATCGTTTTGTTTCTAGTGGTGGTGGTGGTGGTGGTGGTGGTTGTGGTGTTAAACGAGTGAGAGGGACTGAGAGAGATGAAGGAATCTGGAGAGATTTGGTGTGTTGGGGTCAATTTCTTATTTTGTAAAGTTTTGTGGTTATTGTTTAATTACTATTTGGGTTGATATATAATTATATAAATTTATCAAGGGCATTTACGTCTTTTTAATTTTTTTATTTCTGTTTTTAATGTTTAATATTAATGATTTTAATAAATTTTTTAATTTTTAAAATTTTTACATTATGAAATACCATTTTTACCCTTGTTTATGAAAAGCTTCTAGAAGCTTTCTTTAAATTTCTCATAATAATCGTGCTAACCTAATGGAAGTCAACGAAAAAATAACGGAATTGAACGGTAAGGACTTGAATAGGTATTGTCAGAGAACTAGTGGACCAAACCCAGATTAATACTAACAAGAGGGATTAAAATCTTAATATCCCTATAAGAAAATTACAATAAAATCCCCTTGTTCACTTGCCTATAAAAAGGCCATTTCTATTGTAATTGTTGGTTACTCTTGAAATTAATATATAAGCATACATAAGCATATATAAGCATATTGTCTCACATTGTCCTGTCATGTCCCGCGTAACAAACGCACCCTTAATGTTATATTTCTCATCTCTCTCATCTTCTTTTCTTTACTTATTTATTATTTCAATTGATTCACAACAATAATAAAAAATTTAAAAATCAATTACATTTTTTTTATAGAAATTCTTAAATAATAATACTACACCACCTAAAAATATAGCCTAAAAATCAACCATAAACGATGTGGTAAGTGGTACATGATTGATTATTACTATATTATTTATCACAAGTCCACGCCATCTCATAACAACTCATTTGACCCATAATTTGAGTTGTATTTTCTAAATAAATATATATATATATATATATATATATATATATATTAAATTTTTCTAATTTTTTAATTTTTTAATTTTTATTTTAAATTTTAATTTGTAGCGTTTCAAACCCTCCAAATTTGATAAAGCTAGCTTCTTCTCTAGTTATATGGTATTACTCTTTTCCAATTTGACTGTCTAAAAAATCCTACATTTTCTCCAAGCACCTTATTGATCTTGCATCGATGATCATGATAGTATTATACATTGTTCATATGGAAAAACATATATATATATATATAAATACTCATTTTATTATGCAACATATATAAATGAAAATAAAAGAATTAGCATCGAATTAAGAAAACAAAGCCAACCGAATACAAAGCTAGATCCTTAGTGCAAGTCGGCAATTAAAATGTGATTTTTGAATTTTGAGAGAGCCCTAAAGAGAGTAGTGATAGAGAATAAAAATAATAAACAAACATTTTTCTCTACAGATTATACATATATGTACTTGTTTTGACAAACTGTTTTTTTTTTTTTTTCATTTAAAAATGTTCTTCTCTGCCTCCTCCTCGTCTCTAGAGTCTCTCATCTCCAGGCTTGAAAACTAATTTTTTTACCTATTGTACACGAGCCAAGAAGTGAAAGGAATTCTGCTGTGTCGCAAGTATTTATCAAAGCCCTTCAATAACACAGCAACAGTGTATTTTTGAGCCTCTCTTTTGCTGATGACCTTTACATTAGGCCACTTGACTCTCTTTCTGGTCGCTGCACCAGGGCCACGATTGTTGTACTCATAGTACTTGCAAGTGGCCATGTTGTTGGTTCCAGCCCAAGGCATGTATCCATCTCGTTGGATGAAATCGCCTAAGGTGCTTTCCATGAAAACGGTCAAAGCCTGAGCTCTCCATGGTCTACCTAGATATGTTTTGATTTTGAATCTGTCGTACCAAAGAGCCTTGTCTGGGACTATGGTGCAGTTTTGGATGATCAGCCCACTGAACTCACGATCCAAGTCTTTTCCTTGAGCGGTAATCGTGTTTTGTTGATTATTGTTAGGCCTCCTCACGATGATAGTGGAGCTTTGAATAATGGCGGTACCATCACCGAAGATGAAATCTACCGTTCCTGAAATTATACAATTACGGTAGAATTGTCGGAAGGCTTGAGTGTACAACGTGTCTTGGTACCCATCGATCCTGCAGTTGAAGACTGCTGCCATGTCTCCTTGGATGCGAAGTGCCACTGCTTGGTGACCATCGGGACCGGCCGTGTTGGCAAATCCCATGTTCTTGGCAATGAACCCGGTTCCAACAACCGCTGCATGCACCATTTTTATATAAACTAAAGTCAGCATTGCTAAAGAACTAAAGAAGGAGCGATTATTTAAATAGTGGCGGAGTCGGAAATTAAAAATAATAATAATAATAATAAAAAAAATTGAAGGGCTAAAATGAAAATTTTGTAAATATAAAGCTAATTTCATAATTTGGTTTATAAAAATTTTAAAACTTTTTTGATGCCCATTCCCTCCGCTCCTGTATTTAAATATGTTTATTAATCATGATTCATGAATGAAATGAAAGTAACTCAATTCCTTGTTCGTATATAGGGTCCATATAATTTGATTCTCTTATTAGTATTCCGATTAATAGATATGCCCCCAGTGAATTTGATAGAATTTGAGAACTTACAGAAGGAGGCAGTCTTCCAGGTGTTGTAACCTTTGGTGTTGCTCTTGCTACCAGTGACAATGGTCTTGGTCATTCCATCACCATATATGAACACATTGACTTGCTTTTTGGTCACGGTAATATACTCATCATAGACTCCAGCCTTGACGTATATAACGTACCGACCTTGTAATTTCTCTGGGTAGGCGTCGAGGGCTGCCTGAATGGTCTTGAATTGTCCACTTCCGTCCTTAGCCACAACAGCGTTTGGTCTGAGATGTCCCCCCTTCTTACGAGCAGCAGCCAAAAGCTTACGATCCGAAGCCGAGAACCACGTAGGCAACCCGTCCTCGTCAACTTGAAGAAGACGGCGACTGTTGGTTGGTGCTGGCGCGTTGATCTGGAGACCCAACGACTTGAGAATGTTCGAAAGCTCTGATAAAACAGCCAAAACATTGCTGGTGAGTTGTCTCGAATCGATCATACCATCTTGTATGGCAGTTTTGAAAGTATTGTTTTCTCCTTTGAAGTTTTCCATGCACGTCGATTGGAACGAGATCACCGCGCTCACCCAACTCGATAGCTCGTTGACGCGATCGTGCAAGGTGAGCAAATTGCTGTCGCCTACAGCAGACAACGTCGTTTGAAGCGCATCCACTGCGTAATCCAACAACTCCTTGCATTCCTCCAATGCCACCTTCGAACTGTTGTCGTTGGATTTGTTTGCTTCGACTATCAATGAATCGGACAAGTTTAATAGCTTCTTGATGGAATCTTGAGGGGCCAAGATTACGGACTTCAACAGCTCCTTGGGATCGGTTGATTTTGTTGAGTTGAGACTCTTGATACAAGCGTCCTTGAAATCAGTTGGTGTGCAGAATTGGGACACGGCCTTCATGCTAGCAGAAACTGTCTCTGTACTTTCTTTGTTTCCACTGCTGTTGTTGACGGCGGCAATGACGCCGACAACAACTCCGACTACCAGGAGGAGGGAAAACCCCGTTACAACTACTTTGCCTAACAATACCATTTTTTTTTTATTCTTTTTTGTTTTATTCTTTTTTGGAGATGTCCCTCTCCGTGACAGGTCCTGGGACTCAAATCGACGGAGAGAAAGAAGGCTTATTGTTGCTCTTTCGAGCTTTTTGGCTGTGGATGATGTGCTTTGCATGGCAACTCTTATAAGATTGGACTTGTCTAAATTTAGATGGATTTTTTTTTTGGGTAACTAATTGGACATTGTGCATGGCTGAGGATTCAAGCTGTCATATGAGTGGTTACAAAACAAAACACTAATTTTAGTTTTAATTTTCTAATTTTCTCAAACATGGATATAATTGAGAAGAAATACTCATTTTTAATCTAAAATTAAGTAGGTATATTTTGATTTGATATTATTGTTTGTAGTACTCTTGATTTCTGTTCTTACGTTTTTTTTTTTTGTATTAGAATAGAATAGTGTTGGTTAGTTTGTATCGATCGATTTAACCAACAATATATATATATATATTGAAAAGAAAAATATTATTTGATAATTACTGATATTAATTACCATAAATTATTATTTTTTTACTTCAAAAAAATGGTGGCGTTAGTCATTTCATTATAACAGTAGTACAATCAAATGAATGGCATAATTGATGGTAACGTCGAAACTAGTTAAAAATATATTTCTAAGTAAAAACTATATATTTATCGTTAAAAATGTTGTTAATATTTACGTATTTGTGGTGAGCTTAACTTTTTTAAGGGCGGATATTCGATACATATACTTCAGATATACAAATATCAATAAATTTCGACAGATTCAGACTTCAGATATAACTAAAAAAACGTTGATAATATTTTACTCATTTTATAATACAATCGGTGCATGTGTGCGCTGGGTTTGAATTTGACTGCCGTTTTTTTAACATGAGTCACTAACGATGAAGTCAAGTTCTTGAAAAAATCTTGTGTTGGACAATTTCGCCGTTAGATAGGGAGATCATCCAATTATTTAATTTAATTTTTTATAATTTTAATATTTTAAAAATAATGCTAGACGCTATAATTTTATTTAATGATATAACTTATAAAGTGTCAAAATCGTGATTATATTTTAAATTTTATTTTTATATTTTCAATACAAAATATACAACAAATATAATTGAATGGTTTCACTATATGAGAGGGTGAGACCACCCCACACAATATTTTCTCCAAGTTCTTGCGTAGAATTCCTAATTCCATAAGATGATGTAATCGTTTTCGATTGTCCAATAACAAAGGAACACGTTTTTTTGGCGTCCGGACCAAAAACTTTCCCAAATATAATTTTTGAATAAAATAAAAAAAAAACTTTAAAAGATGGGCCTTTACACAACCCAAAGAAGAAATTACAGCAATGCAGGGAGATGAAGCCAGGATCCTGCTAGGCTTCCCTCCCGATTCTCGCCCCTCTCCTTCTCAGGTGCTTTTTCTCTCTTACTCTCGCTTTACAAGCTTTATTATATGCGATAACAGATGAATTTAGGGTTTACAGATTCTTAAATGTGGATCAATCGTTGCGCTCCTGGGATCATTTGTTGTGGAATAGTTTGATTACTGTCTCTGAGTCGAATTGTTTGGCTTTTAGTCAATTTGGAGGTTGATTTGATGCAAATTTGATTTGATTGATTGAAGTGATATTATTATTATATTTTGTAAGAACAATTTTCTTCGGTTGTGTTGTGTGGTAGGTTAAAGCAGCTTATAAGAAGAAGGTATGGGAGTCTCATCCTGACCTCTTTCCGATTGATAAAAAGCCTCATGCTGAGTCTCACTTTAAATTGGTAAGTGATGGAGCAGCTTTTAGTTTTTATATGTTTTCAGCTTTATGTGGACTTGATGGAAATGAATTTTAGTGATTGTTTTTTAAAGTTTTAAGACATGATCTGGATTCATTTATAGTTTAAACCAGAACTTTCGATCGTTCTTAATGTGTTTGTTGAACTAATTTCTTCTAAAAGAATTACTTGAAGATATAAGTTAAGAACTAAATTCATCTAAAAGAATAAATTGCACTTTTAAGTGCTTGATCACTAAGATGAAACCATAATTACATCGTGGCAAAGTTTTTTATTCTAGTATCTAGACGGGGAATACTGGAATAGTCAGTTCTTGATTGGGTTAGTGGAACTGTGGAAGGTCCGGTTGCCAAAGAAGACTTCCAGATTAACATTACTGCTGACTGCTGAAATGTCTTTTTATTTGACAGCCAAGTGTGATTTTAAGGATGTGCAATTTTCTTCTTCGAATAGTGCGAAAAATGTTGGCTCTGCCTATTTTTTTTTGTTTTTCTAAAAAAAAATAAAAAAATCAATTGTCAAGTTTAATATTGTTATGAGCATAGTGTTGAGACGAGTCTGACCTTGATTTGTGCATTTTCTGCAGATTTCAGAAGCTCACAGTTACCTGCTGTCTGGTAACTACCCTGTCTTTGTATATTGTTAAAATGTTCAAAATTGTATTCCAAAGAATCATGGTTTGTAAACTCCCAAATGGACTTAGAAAGTTATTGGACAAATGTGTCACGTTGGACTGACAGTCTGCTGTCTGCTGATATAGCATGACTTAGTCAAGAGATTATTAAAACTACTGTCTGTGAGTTTAGTACTAGTGACTTTGTGCTGTTTTGTCTTTTAGATATGGAAATGACCTTGATTTTATGAATCTGTAGTTTATTTTTCATTTCTATAGTTGTTTGTTTCTTGTCAAATTACCTTTTTTTTTTTGTAAGTTCTTGACTGACTTGTTGCTGTTGTGTTGGTAGTTAGTTCAGGCTTCATTTGATGCTTTTGAGGAAGATATATAAGCCATCTCATACTGTGGGGCATGCAACTGGTGATTTGTGCTTGGCAAAGGATATCTGACATGTCAATTAGGCAAATTCACTGTATGAATTATAGTTCTTTGTTCCCATATACCTGGTGTGTTGTTTTAACCATGCATCTGAGTGCTGTAGCAAGAAAAGCTTTGAAATTTTTCAATATCGTCTGCCTGTTAACTTAATTTCATTTTTTAAATCATATAACAGCAGAATAAAGTGAAAAAAATACAGTAGTGAAACACTAGTCATATGGTAGAAGAGATGGCTCCACTTCGGTCCACATATGTTGATCCTGGATGGGAGCATGGCATTGCTCAAGATGAAAGGAAAAAGAAAGTTAAATGTAACTATTGTGGGAAAGTAGTTAGTGGTGGAATATTTAGATTGAAGCAGCATCTAGCTAGATTGTCTGGTGAAGTTACTCACTGTGAAAAGGTTTCAGATGACGTATGCTTGAATATGAGAAAAAACCTGGAAGGATGTCGTTCTGGTCGGAAAAGAAGGAAATCTGAATATGAACAGGTGTCTTTGAGTTGCCATTCTAGTGAGTATAATGACGCAGAAGAGGGACTTTCAGGTTATAAACATAAAGGCAAGAGAGTGATAGGTGACAAGAACTTAGTTATACGGTTTGCGCCTCTTCGATCTTTAGGATATGTGGATCCTGGATGGGAACATTGTGTTGCGCAAGATGAAAAAAAGAAAAGGGTAAAATGCAATTATTGTGAAAAAACAATTAGTGGAGGTATAAATCGGTTTAAACAACATCTTGCTAGGATCCCTGGAGAAGTTGCATTTTGTGAGAAGGCACCTGAAGATGTGTATCTTAAAATTAAGGAGAACATGAAATGGCATCGTACTGGCAGAAGGCATCGAAAACCAGATTCTAAGGAGATATCTGCTTTCTACATGCATTCAGATAACGAGGATGAAGAGGAAGAACAGGATGGTAGGTATCTACAATGTGCAAGTAAAGACATGGTGGCTATTGATGATAAAGTTTCAGACAGTGACATTAGGTATAATGTCAAGGGTAGGTCTCCAAGTAGCAGTGGCAATGGTGCTGAACCACTAATGAGAAGATCAAGATTGGATTCTGTGTTTCTGAAGACACTTAAAAGTCAGACATCACCACACCACAGGCAAGTGAAAGCAAAGATGAGTAATGAGAGAAAAAATCGCAAGGAAGTGTTATCTGCTATTTGCAAGTTTTTTTATCATTCTGGAATTCCTTCAAATGCAGCAAACTCCCCATACTTCCACAAAATGCTGGAGCTAGTTGGTCAATATGGGCAAGGTTTGCAAGGCCCTTCAAGTCGACAGTTATCTGGGCGATTTCTTCAGGACGAGATCAGTACAATTAAAGAGAACTTAGCAGAGCTTAAGGCATCTTGGTCAATCACTGGTTGTTCAGTTATGGCTGATAGTTGGAATGATGTGCAGGGTAGGACATTAATAAACTTTTTGGTCTCTTGCCCTCGTGGTCTATATTTTGTGTCTACTATTGAAGCCACTGATATAATGCAAGATGCTGCAAACATTTTCAAGTTGTTGGATAAAGTGGTGGAAGAGATTGGTGAGGAAAATGTTGTTCAGGTAGTGGAACATTTCATTTTAGTCTCTCCACAATGCATCCTTTTATCTCTACTTGATTAGTCACTTACTAAGCTGTTTCGACTCTCATGACAGGTAATTACGAAGAACACCGCTAGTTTCAAAGCCGCTGGGAAAATGCTTGAAGAGAAAAGGAGAAATTTATTTTGGACACCATGTGCTGTCTATTGCATTGATCAAATGCTTGAGGATATTCTGAATATCAAATGGGTGGGAGAATGTGTAGATAAAGCAAAGAAAATCACAAGATTCATTTATAACAGTACATGGTTGTTGAGTTTTATGAAGAAAGAATGTACAAAAGGACAGGAAATTCTAAGACCTGCCACTACAAAGTTTGCCACCAGTTTTTACACATTACATAGTTTGTTGGATCAAAGGATTGGCCTTAAGAAACTGTTCCAATCTAACAAATGGTTTTCTTCCCGAATTTCCAAATCAGATGAAGGTAAAGAAATAGAGAAAATTATCTTAAATGTCACGTTCTGGAGAAAGTTGCAGTATGCCAGGAAATCTTTAGAACCGATTGCACAAGTCCTCCAAAAAATAGAGAGTGATGAAAGTCGGTCAGTTTCGTTTATATATAATGACATGTGCCGAACCAAGCTGGCTATAAAAGCCATTCATGGTGATGATGTACGAAAATACGAACCATTCTGGAACGTGATTGACAGCCAATGGAACTCATTATTCCACCACCCTCTTCATGTGGCTGCTTACTTTCTCAATCCATCATATCGTTATCGTCCTGATTTTATATTGGTATGAAAAATAGCAAATTGAACTTGAATTTATTCTTCTTTTTCTTATATATATATATATATATATATATATATATATATATATATTTACTAGATTTAATCATGTACTATTTCTTTGTAATTGTAGCATCCTGAGGTAATACGTGGTCTGAATGAATGCATTGTTCGATTAGAAGCTGATAATGGGAAAAGGATTTCTGCATCAATGCAGGTAATGGTTTCTTATGTGGTTTGTGTTTTATTTATGACAGAGGTTGAAGGTCTAATTCTTGAGCAATTCTGTTACTTGGTTTCTTAAGGTCAAAATGCTCTTCAGATCACTAGGTAGCCATAAAAGCAGCCAAAAGGGCTCTGTTAGTCTCTGTTACTGTTGATGTTTCTTTATTTACTGGAATTGTTGTTGATGTTCTGTCATTCTGTGTTATCAGATACCTGATTTTGTTTCTGCTAGAGCTGATTTTGGAACTGATTTGGCCATAAGTACTAGAACCGAGCTTGATCCAGGTGATTCAGCAGGAATGCCTTGCAATTTTTTCAATGAAATTTTTTGTATCCAGTCATGCAATGTTTATAATGGTGCACCAAATACGTGATGATATTAATTTCTGATCGTTATTGTCTTACTAGCGGCATGGTGGCAACAACATGGGATAAGTTGCTTGGAGCTACAACGAATTGCCATACGCATTCTAAGCCAGACGTGCTCATCTCTTGGATGTGAACATACTTGGAGTCCTTATGATCAAGTTCACAGCAAAAGACGTAACTGTCTGTCTCGGAAGAGATGGAATGATTTTACCTATGTTCACTACAATGTGAGACTTAGGGAACGCCAACTGGGAAGAAAGTTTGATGATATGATCTCTTTTGACTGTGCCATACTGGAAAGCATACTGGACGACTGGATAGTGGAGTCAGAGAAACAGTCCATACAAGAAGATGAGGTATCTTTCATTTTTACGTTCTTCTTTTGGAACAAGTTTCTCTATCTTTAAATTTGCTTGGGCTTTACTCTGGATTCTGGAGTTTCTTGAGTGGAATTTCTAATATCTGTCCTGTTACAGGAGATCCTTTATAACGAAATGGAACAATTTTGTGGAGACGAAACAGATGAGAGTGAGAATGAAGAAAGGAGAGCTGCAGAAATGGTCTCATTGGCTTGTTTAGTTGAACCTTTGGAAGTTAATCCTGCTGTTGGAGGTGCTGCGACTGATGATGATGGTCTCGACTTTTTTGATGATGATTTGACAGATTAGTTGATTAATGTGGCCCATCAGACTTGGAGTAAGCAGTGAGATCCCCATTTACAGTAACTGATTATTAATAGGGAGTAATTTGATGTGACTGGAGATCAATTCTTATCTTGTAATCTGTTGTGTGAAATGTCATTTAGGTATTTATATATTGCCCGTTGACTCCAAGCTACATGTTATGAATTTCTCTTTTCCTGTGTTGATAACTATCATTTGATAGGTAAGATATTCTACCGACTGAATTGAATCATCCTATCTTGGCCATATATAGTTATAAAGAAAAAAACATATTTGCCTATAATTCCTGAATTCCCTTCTGCATTTCTGAGTGGAGTTATTTGTTTGTTCGATGTGTTAGTTTGTTGCTCAGATTGAGCTTAAGAACATCTTTTTAGATAAATGAAATACAGTCTTCTTGGTTGTCCAAACTTGACTGAGATTCAGTGGGAGAGAAAGAAATAACGACAGTCAGAAATAGGTTGTCCAATAATCCTGGGTTGATTTGGGTTTTAGTTTGCAAACCATGATTGAAATGCTGATCATATACTCTGATGAAGCATAAGAATTTTAAAATGTTAACAATGAGTTGACATGTTCCATGTGTCCATCATCACAGGTGCAAGGGGAGAAGGTCTGGCCTCAGGTAACTTGTTAATAAATTTTGTGCAGCGGTTCTTTCATCTTTTCTATATTTCTTTTTTCTTTACTTTTTTCTTTTTGCCATTCTCTCTGGTTAGCTACAACTGTGCGAGTTTACAGAACTGGAGTTCGAAGGGCAAATGGGGGAAGGAATCGTGCTCTGATTGGGATTCCCTTCCTTCTTATTATCATGGGAACTTTTGGACTAGGGGGGTTAAATGCTGCCAGGTGAATAGCAGTATCGATATGGACTATGGTCATTTTATCATGTTAGAACAATGATTTTTAGAGATTCTAAACGGCCGTATTATTTCATCTCAGGGCTTATAAAAAGGAAAAGGAGGCACATCCTTCGCACAATCCATTCCTTCCTTGATCAAAATTCCAGGTGGAAACAATGCTCGATAGAGGTATAAGTTAATAATATCAGCATCACATCTCTACTAATAATTCAACATACCATTCCGGTATGGCACAGTGCATCATGCTCCCATTCAGTTCTTCAACTGTTGAAACATATTTGTAAATTCTCTTATTTCCTGAGGGGAATCTCACTTAATTTGTTATTAAGACTACTGGTTCTATCGTACATTCTGTTGCGGGAAAATTCAAAGTAAATGGGTTGGTAGCTTGGTATAAACCGCTTCTACTCCCATTGTGTCAAAATCAGTTCTGAGCCATTAAATTTCTGTTTGAAAATGGCTTGAGAAGTCCAATATTAGCTTGATATCACAGAGATGGTACTGTGATAAAAGGATTTGAGCTTCCTTCTAAAATATAGTGGGCAAATAATTTCATGAAGCTTATTATTAAAGGTTAATTGGAAAATTTAGTGGAAAGGAAATGCTGCAGTTGAGTAAATTAGTAGCTGTAAAACAACCAACCATTACAAATTATCAGAGATACCATAGGTGCTCAAGCGCTGCAACAAATTCACGAAATTGTCGAAGCAGTGAACCAATCATTTCAAGGTTTAAATTGATTGATGTTTGGGTTGAAGTTCAAATGATGGATATGTAGACCTGGGTTCTCACACCGGCCACCTACTGCATTGCTGGCGGTCTTATTACATAATACGTATGATATCATGTACTTAATGGGTGAATGTTTTGAAATTGACCCAATAAAATGGTTTTTATCTGACATAAGGTTTTGTTGTCCACTTCATATTTTCAAAAAAGTCATCCTAGCTTATTTAGCAAACCGCGAATTTCCGGGTAGAAACAGCATCTAATCATTTATGACTCAGCAATAGAACAATTTTTCTTGTATAACTCTGAAGGTTGGCATTGGATATATATAATAACACATCTACTTTGATCTCATAAAGCATCAACCAAAGTTCCTAATTTCACTCTTACCTTCTGAACTCTTTCACAGCCACCACAACTGCCGTAATCACTGCTGCTAACCTCATCCTCACCTCACCACTGCCCCCATCATATTTTATCATTATTACTATTATAATTACAAGTATATCATGAATAGAGACAAACATGGCAGAAAGGACAACAAAATAATGCATTTATGCCCATTCAGATTTTAAACAAATGAAAAGATGCAACCTAACCTATTCCTGAGTGCAAATCAAGCATACATTACACAATTTATGATATCAATGCTCCAGAAATTTATGATCCAACAATTTCAAATTTGAAATGACAAGCAGTTTTAGCAAGAAATCAAATTCCACCATCTAAGTACAGATTATGACATTGTCCTCCAAAATCTACAAACAGCACGTGTATTCACATGTATGGCCATATGGATATCCATCCCTCGTCGTATTACCTCAACCTGTATCACCAAGAGATTAGTTGATTCTGAGAATACCCTTCCCGCAAGAACATACTTCACAAGCTTCTTTAACATAAAATAGTCGCTTCAATCTTTTTCATCCGTACAACAGTAATCTATTGAGTAACATGTTGAACCACTGAAAGAATAAGTCCAATGGACCATTAAGTCTCGGTCTGAACCCATCTTGATAAGAACCGGTCCCGTGAGAGCAGTGTAGCATAATAAGCTGGCCACCCTACAGATGGTATATTGAAAAATAACAACGGGTACTGCCGCTACACAGTTTGCTTACACGTATAAGAGTTGAAATTAAAGATCTCTACATCCTGGCAGTGCCACTCTTGACACAATCTACTGTGTGCCAATAGACTAGCTTAATTCTAATTAAGCAATTTCCACAGATGTCCAATTGATGGCTGCATTAGATGAAATCCTCTTAACGCAAATATCAACAGCCTTTAAACTAGGCTTAGGTCCAGAGCAAGTTACTACTGTAACTCTTGCCTCTACAAACCTCAATACTGAGAATATTTCTTGACCATACCTGAAAGTCCTGTCCTACTTTCCGCATAACTCCATCAAAGGTTCCCCCAAATATGAGAATAAAAGAAAGGAAAAGAAAAGGAAAAAAAACCTACTTGATTCACGGTTTATCTATCCAGCTCACCGTACTTTTTAGACGCGATGATTGTTGTTCTAAGTGACCCATGTCTGGGCCCAAATTCCAATATGTTGACATTATACTTAAGCAGCTATGACCATTTAGGGCCATTTCTTGATACCAAAACTGATTTTAATAAAATCAGGCTTCGGTTCCAGTAGTGGTTTCACTTTTAGTCTCTGCAAGGGTAATAGTAATCGGTTGCCATCCTGAATGGTGATGAACAATCCATTTCTTCATGCCGATTACCATATTCAAAATCTGGAGTACTTCACCAAGAGCAAGCTCTTCCAAGCAATCTTTTTTAAGAGACATAGCTGCTTCATATCTGTAAAGTACATGAAAACCCATTGCAAAGGTTCCTCCATTAGTGTATTCAATTCCAGGAAGCTAGCAACAACAAAAAAATCAATATACATTTACCTGCATTGTGAAGCCATTATGACCGATCGTCCAGACAAGGAAGATAAAAACTTCTGTATTCCATCCCACATTTCTTTTGGGTACTGATTAGGATTACCACCAATAGGGTTTATGCACTTCCATAGTTTGTCATTTTTTCGAACATAAAACTGCATTGCACCAAGGTTTTGCTCGACCACCATATGTTGCTCAATTGCACAATTCAAAGCCTTTTTTACATCAGTATTGCTGTGTTTTGAATCTCCATAACGGATGCAATCAGTTATATTTGCTTCTGTGGGCATAACCTTTTCATTTTTCAGGGTGTTTAAGGCAAGCAAGATAACTCCAATAAGGCCTTGTACATATTCAGAAGGTTGTGAGAGTCCTTGAGTTCCCCAAATACCATTACTTGAAGCAGGGGTAGAAAACATTGGAGATGATGATGGAGGCGGAAATTCCGGACCACGGGGTGGCCTATTGTTTATAGTATCGCGATTATTTGCTTGCCCACTATACATGATGTGGCCTTTTTGAGGTACATTTAGACTACCTGTATTTGGAGACTCAACAGATCTTATTCTAAATTCTTCTCCACTTTGAGGAATGAAATGAGGACGACTTGGAGCATAATTTGGGTATTCAGACATACTTAGCTTACCAATATCAGGCACATTTGTGACTGGGGCTGGAGGGAATCTAGGGCCATTGGAGTTGGACGGCATTGGGCGAAAACCATAATTATGAGAATTTGGAGGTCGGAAATTATCTTGCGCAAAAGTATGAGGCATTGGGAAGTTATTCGGCCTCAAAGGCTGAGGATAATGATTCTGAAAATTTCCTACAAAATTATTTCCATTACTCCCTAAATGGTCAGGATTGTTAGGGAAGAAATTGGGACTAGACCTACTTGCAGAAAGAGCAGGCTCACCATTGCCACCAAAGAACTCATGTGGGGCTTTCTTAAACTGCTTTGTTTGAGTGTGTTCGGTCTTAAAAGAGTAATCACTGTTCTTATTATCTTGAATGTTGACAGGCACACTTGAGGCTCTTGATATGTTAGGCTGATTTGGGGTCTTTCGGACCGACTTCCCTTTAGATTTAGGATCACCAACCCTTCCAGCATTTGAGCTGAAAGACATTGGTTGGCTAACTTGCCCAGGTTCAGGCACTGGAAAATTCGGTATTTCAGGGTTATAGGTAGTAAAACCATTAGCAAGTAGTGAAGATTCACCATTTGAAAGAGGGGGTCCTCCTGCCAAAAGGCTGGTCCAAAGCCATACACTCTTCGCTGCTGCAATGAGAGCTGCTGATGCCTTTTGTGGTTGTGCCAAAAGAATATTATACCTTCTCATGCGCAACTGATGAAGAGCGTTTGAAAAATCCCTATCACCCGAAATCAGTAAATAATTCGCGGGAGCGGGATTGTCCACGGCCCAAAACAGCATGTCAACTAAAATCTTCTTGTCACTCGCATCTTTAACACCTGTTTATTCATAACTTAACATGTCAATTATTGTCAAGTAACACAATCCACAATCCACAGCCACATCATTCAAGTTAAACAAACAGACGTATAATTCTATCACATAAAAATCGTATAACACCAAGTATGGTAATTCCATTAAAATCTCTTAGTAACTAATTACAGCTCACAGATACTGGATTAGGAATTTGTCACCCTAGTGGTTAATTAACAAATTTCCCCTTATAATTACTTTGTACTAACAATATAAATTAAATTAGACTTCTAACGTAAAAAAAAAAAAAAAAAAAAAAACCTAGAGGACACTTCCACCGTCTCCTCCTCCATTGATGCAAGGGAAGGACAAACCGTCCTCTACACAGGAGGAAGTGGCCTCCTCATGCATCTACAGTGTACTGGATGAATCTATATCATCTTAGAATGATATATGTTAATTGTTGTGTTTACATTAATTAAAAAATAATAATCGTTTTAATAAAAAGAATCATAAAATAATATCAATATCAAATTAACACAACAAAAATAAATTCCTTTTTTTAAAAAAATTAATAGTTCAAGAACACAGCACAGCATGTAAGCAACAAAGAAAGTCAACAATTAGGTCAAAAAGAACAATCAATCAATCAATAATCCATAAGAATTTAAAAAAAAAAAATCAACAGAACAAAGAGAGAAAAAATAAAAGAAATTGTACCGGCAGGGACGTGATTTAGAGCGATGCCGGTGCTTGATAGGGCTTGCTGGATGGTGGAGGGAATGCGATTGGTGTCACCGTAGGCGGAGATAGAAACGGGCCCACAGTAGTTCATCTTCACCAAAGCCGAACTTATATTCTGGGCGATCGCGTGCGGATCGCAGCCCTTAGAGACATGGCAGTTCTCTATGTCCCACCACACCGACGTCTTCGCCGTCACGTACTGCGGCTCCGCGTAAGCAGACGCCGGCGGCGGTAAGGCGTTGCTCGCGCTTCCATTCACATCTCCTCCCATCTGTGTGGTGCACGATAGCGTCGATTAAGCGCAGTTTAGCATCAATTTCGGTTTTTGACTCTTTGTTTACTTGAGACGATTTGGTGGTGGTTTTGTAATGTGTGATGTGATGTTGCTACGAGCCTACGAGTATTTAGAGAGCAGGTTTACCTCTGTCGGAGGACCCTTTAATTGGGAAAGTTTTTAGATTGATTTACCATTTTAACCCTGCCGAACTAGTATGCCTGACTGCCTGTTTGTCTAAGATGAGGGGTAGTCTTGGAACACTAAAATGGTTCAAAACGACGATTCATCGAATATCGAGTAGACCAAATCGTCAAACGTGGGGTGAAGGGCAGGGGCAAAGGCAAAGACTCAAGAGAGACTCGACGCGCAAATACTACCGATCAACGTAAGCGTGTAATTAATAAAAAAATTATTTCCAAAAATAATAATGATGAGAAATTGAAATACAAAGATTTAATTACTATACTGAAAATTAATAAGAAATTAGTATTATGGATTTTTTTATAAACCAATCTTGTATAGTAGTATGCCCCCTATTATAAAAGTTAAAAAGTTAAAAGATTTAAAAAATAAAAACAAACGAATATGACTTTTTAATAAAAAGTACTTTGTTAAAAAACAATTATATATAGTAATGTGTTTATTAATCGGAAATAAAATATAAAGAAATCAAGTTCTATCGAAAATAAAATCAAGTAATGAAATTTAATTCTTGGGTGGAATGGGAAATTAAGTTTCTTTTCTGCTATTAGAAATCCCAATTAGTAAATAAACAAATGTTTGAAATATTTAAAGTGAGAGAATTAGATTCTGTAAGTAGATTTATTACTCTCTTTTTTTACTTAAAATGTGTATTAATATCTTTCAATTTTTTTTTTAAATTAGATTAAAATGCAATGACTTGTAACTAATTTTACAAGTCAATATCTTTCCGCACAAATCGTGTATAATACTATAAGTCTGTAATAGTAAAATATTTGAGATACTTCTAGTGGTTTGTATGATTTGGTTTTCTAATTCAATTAAAATTAAGGAAGAAATTGGATTCTGTAAATAAACTTATCATAACTTTTTTTTTCTCTAAAATATTGTAATAATATCTTTCCTTTTTCATCATAATTATCAATTTAGGAAATGATTAGGTGGAGAACGAGATATGGTTTGGTAATAAGCATTCTTTTGAGTTTTGATTGACCTACCTAAATTATACTTGTAATGGACTAATGGTCATGCCACTCATGCCCTCTTCTGTTTTTTTTTTTTTTTCGAAGTCAATTTTATGTTAGATTGAAATATTGAATTAGTCTCTTCGTTTTGGTAATTGAATCCAACTCTTTGCTTCAGATCATAACTAGCCTAAGTTATATGATTTGAATTCTTGACTGCCCTCGTTATTTGAGGGATGAAAAATCATATCATCATAGGTAAGAAAGTAAATATTGATATTATTATTCATGTTTTTCGTATTTCAAAGTACGTACGTAAAATTATCGTCGAATATCTCATAGATATTCTTATAAATTTTGACCCTCTTACTTTCACTTAAATTAATATTTACTTTTTTAATGACATGTCAAAACTTTGTGAAATGTTGCGGTACATTTGATGTATACGTCCAAACTTATTTTCAAATCAAGTCCCGTGACATGAATAACCAATCACATAAAGATATATATATATATACATATATATATATCATCTGTTATAATTTGGATGGGTTTGAACATGTATGCCAAACTTATGGAAGCATCTCTCCAAAAGTTATAGTTGTAAGAGCATCTCCAAGGTAACTCCCTAAACCAACTCCTTACCTAAAATAGCTAGTGGAGATGGTTTTAGAACACTCAAAGAGACTCTATTTTAGAAAACCACCAAATAACTCTCCAAATGTAAGGAGTCATTTCAAGCTCTCTATCTTCTCTTTCTTAAATTTTTATTATTTTTAAACTAATTTTTTATTGAAAAAAAATGATATCAATTTTGTATTATTATTTGTTTACTAATTATATCATTTTATTTGTTAAATAAAAAATATTAAAATATTAATGATTAGCTATAATAAAGAGAATGATCCGATGAAATATTGCTAGTCAAAATAGCTTTTTAGCTTATTTTAGCTATATTTGAAAAGGAATGGTTGGAAATACTCTAAGGCCATAAGGTTATTTAATTAATCAATTATATAATATCTTTTTAAGAACATACAATATCATAACATATGAGTGTCTATTCAACCTAACGATATCTAGGTTCGAGTCACCGTAAATATAGTATATCGAAAAATAAAAATAAAATATGGAATTGCTTAATCATCTATCGCAAATGAAGACAGATTTCTTGCTTAGGAGGTAAGTGCTACTCTCCAACATCTGCTTTAATAATTGATAATTAAAGTAGTGGTATAACGAATGACCCCAAAAGATAGAAAAGTAAAAACATAAACCTAACCATTTGTATAACCTGACACTTCAAGCACTTGCAACTTTCTTTGTTCACATTTGTTTGTTTGCCCATCTGTAAAGTTACCTTGATTAGCATTTTAAACAATTGAGAATCACTTGAGAATCAAGAAAAACCAAAACAAAACAAAGAAGAATAGAATCCACTATGTCTTTGCTGGTACATCTCAAAGTGTTTCTCATGACAACCATTTCATTTTAAAAAGTCCAACACTAGAAATTTCAGCCAAAAATTCCTTTTACTGATATGATATCTGATTGTCATTTACAAGTTTGCATGCTCATCAAACTAAAGCTTTGTCAATGAAAATCCCTCTGAAACTTCTAATACAAATATGCTTAGCTGAATATTTAAATGTATGCTAACAGATATTTATTTGTATAGAATCCGGGTGTATACTTTATCCGGGTTCTTTGCCGATCAGTTTCTTCTCTAAGCTGAATAGCTACCATACTAGCTTCAACTAAGGTGAGACATCCTTGAAGAAGGAATTAGTTCTACTTTTTCATCTGCATATGAATTTCGAGAAGAACCATCCCATTCATTTCTTCCCGCATTGCTGTTGATATCAATAATATCAGGTAAGTGCATGCTAGATGACTTTTTCTCCATGAACTCCTGCGATTAGAGAAAGCAGGGAAAATATAAAACTCATGAACCTCTGATTATTCTTAAAAATAGTCACATATACCAACAAGAAACAAAAAATTAAAGCAGCCACGTTCAACTATATATAATTGCACATTAACTACTTTGCCTTCGCAATAAGTAGGGGGGATTCACATTTTTTATTTATTGTCAAACGAATTTGCCGGAGCTGATGTTGAATGGCTAATCAACAACTCCAGTGAATGTTGAATACTACAGATGACAACAAATCATATAGGCCACAGGTAAGACTCATACAATGGTTTGAGTTGGTTTGACTTTCAATTACATTTAAAATTGACTTGTATAGTAACAAACAGAATAAACGCTGAATGTAAAAGTTTAAAAGAATAAGAGAGAAGATTGACCTTTGCTGATCTTTCGGTGAAACTTTTAGAAGGAAGTAGAGGTGCATGAACATCCCTTACTTTCAAGTAGTTATAGATAATAACGCCACATAAAGCTGAAAAGAAGAAATCAATTTAGCTTACACAAGAAATATAAAATTAAACAATTTGAAGATAGTTTGAAGAACCAAATGTACCTATTGTGTAGCCAATTATATTGAGTCCAGTAATAATCGACTCAGGAAATAGAACAGTTGAAAGGGAAATCAGTATCCAGTCTTTCAAAACAGCAGCAACTCGAATGGTCACTGCTCCTGTTCGACCAATTGCTAATAAAGCTGACAAATTCAAGGCTAGAGCACAGAGAGAATTTGAAAAGAATATCCAGATATTAAACAAAATCGCTTCAACTTCAATTTGAGATATCTCCAGAAAACACCAAGGGACACACAAGAACATAAAGCTGCACACGACAATGGAAAAATAATAAGCAATCATAGTATAATTTTACTATGAGCAATCATAAAATAATACACAGTAGGTACTTTTTTGGTTAGCGCCAATCCTGCCTTTGTTTTCCACTAGTTTAATTTGAAAGAGTTAGCTGCTTAAGCTGTGGTGCCCAAGAAGCATAAAATGCAGGTGTGTAGAAAGAGAAGGTGACTCATTTTCAGGGTGATGTAAGGTCATAGATCAAAACCATGCAGAGGAGAATAAGATAATCAACAACAAAAGGTCAAGGCCACCTGATAATAGACATTTCAGCATAACAATTACTTCGAACCAGATATGTAATGTTCATGACACAGAATAATTTTATTATAAAATGTTGGATCAGAAATTGCTACCTGCAGGGTGCTAGGTAATATATGCTGGTAATAGGATTTAACGCTAAGCCCTTCTGCTGGAGAAGAATTTGTGTTAATACCAGCTTGAGAGCTTCGGCTAATATTCCTGAAACTTGATAAACTGTTCCCAGGACATTAAAATGAATTTCCCCGTATGAGGAAATGATGACTCCGATACTGATCAGCAACACGTTCAACAACACATCACACTTTAGTTTGTCAGTGCCACAAACAACAGCTGTGAAGAATGTTGCCACCGGCACTGTACAATGTAAAATGAAGTATATGTTTAAACATTTGATAATTTTCCTGAGCATCAACAAATATGTAGGGAAGAATACACGATATATTATTGACCTACTCAGAGCTTTGAGCATCTGAATGAAGGCCACAGAGATATGCAAATAAGCAGTATTCCCAAACCTGTATAAACACATATAATGCTTAGAGAAGTTGAAATCGACATTAAGTATGACAAAATCATCAATCTTCCAGTAAGAACATGTGGAACCATCAATTACTCATGACGAAATTCGGTGGATATTTAAACTCAAAGTCATGCAAAATACAACAGTAACCAGTAATTAGGCTAGTATACAATGATGTAACGGTTTACAGACTTAAAATTACATATGTGACAACAAAATATGAATGAAAGCAGGTACGTTATGTACTTCTGTTAACCTGAAGATCCCAACCTGAAATTGTACAGGGCATGAATATCATAAACAACAGCCAATCTGAAATTTTGTTGCACAAGTCAAATCCATAAACTTTAGAACACAAAATTGCTCACCATAGACTCAATGCAGAGAATGCACTTATAGGAACCACACATGTCAAGTATCTGCAAAGCCAAGAATTCATTCAATGGAACAAAAATTTTGATGCAACAAAAAAAAAAAGAGAGAAAAGAAAAAGAGTGTCAGTAACAATCATACAGTTTGCATGTCATCTTGATTGGAGGTACAACCTGCATGAATTAAAAGAAGAAGAAAAGATAAGATGAAACAAATGCATGATTGCAAACTTAAAAAGTGGATAAATGGACCGAAAACAGGAAAACAAAGACGAAGAAACAACATAAGTACAGAAAAGATAGATAAACAATGAATAAAGGGTAACAAGGGCATCCTGCACATCACACTCTTTCTTTATTCCATGTTCTACAAACTACACAAATTTCTCATGTCTACATGCAGCCTTACCATGACTGAAATCTAAAGCTTGATTACAAATACACAAAATAGCAAGAGTTGCCAATGTTTTATACATTAAGAATCCAGAAGTTGTAGATGTTGAAAATTTGAAATGCTAAAATCAATCAGAGTAAAAAGAAATCACAAATATACAATCTTCTCAGCACTCATTAAAATAATGCATATACCATTGAAGACTACAAAAAAAGTGAAGGCATCGTAAAAGCTTCAGCAGGGACACACCTTACAAACATGAATGAGAAAGAATGCCACCACAGCAGAGAAACCCATATGAATCATAGTGAGGGTTATTGGATATGGAAAATTTAAGTGGCTTGATGAAAGGATCCACTGCAAATGAAAAAGCATAAAAATTATAAAATAAAATTATACATATATACCATGGCAATGTTCATTAGGAAAGTAACAATGTCCATTGAAATTCATGACTGGTAACAATGGTTCATCTTGTAGAAATCAAAAGAAGTCTCGCCTTGTTGTACAAAATAACACCAGACGAAAGTAATATGTATACTAGAAGGTAAAAGTAGGTCAACAGATGCTGCTTGTGTTTGCTGATCATCTTGGCTGCTAAATCATTCCTATAACATAATCACATAAAATCAAATTTTCATTAGCATGACAAGCTTCCAAAACAATCAGCTCTCTACTTCTAAACCAATTATATTATAGCAAATTCCAGACAAAAACAAATGTTGGTTACAGTCATTGGAACCAATGTAGGTGCAAATAAGTATAAACATGAATTTAGGCATATTATTTAAGCATTACAAAAAGACAATCATGAGTAACAAAATCCTTAAAAAAAAAAAACAAAATGGATAAAATGATCATGATTTCAAATCCTCAACACATTGAATGAAATAATAATAATAATAATACTGCCGGGAATGTGGAAAGCAAAATAAGAGGATGGTGTGATGGCGATGTGTGACCTGAGTTTTTTTTATGTAAAGCGAATTTGGTAGAGACAGAGAGCGAGTGAAAAAAAAAACCTAGAAAGACAGATTCAGAAATTTTATAGGTATTTAATGGTGTGGTATGAGTGGAAAGTGGAGGTTTACATGATTTTATTATTATTTTTATTATTTTGTATTACATGCTCTCTTGCCATAACGGGAAATATTTTGCCCGGGCAATTTCTTAATTCTTCATCTTCCATTCTTTCTGTTAATCGACAATCCCCCTCCGATACGACGTCGTTTCTTTTATGTCATAACTCATTACTCATTATTGACCAAGACTTTCTTCTTCTTCATTTATTTATTTATTGTCTATAAAATAAATAATATTTTTGTAATTGTTATTTTAAGAAAGAGAATTATACATTCATAAATTGAAACTATTTTTTTTTATTACTATAGAAATAATCAAGTAAAAACACGTCATCTCTTAATACACGTGGTCGTACATATTCTTTTCTACGTTAACAGTGGAAGTTCGAGTCTCACCATACACATTTTATAACTATGTATGAAGGAGTTTTCTCTTCGATTATTTGGGAGTACATATCTATACTCCCCGTATATGTATGGTTGATCTCAACAGATCCCGACAAACCCCTCACCTTTTAATCTTTTGACGGATGTCCGAAAACAAGTTACATTAGATAATGTACTAACAAGGTATAATTTTTTATAAATTTGAATGGATGTCTTGATGCAAGTTGAGCATAAATAAGGCTCCTCAACATTGACTGAGCATAAAAAAGATTTGTGAATCACATGACTTGGAAAATAATTGTGACCTCCATCATACTCCACGGTCCACACGGTAAGCTCTCTTCATTTGGAACCTGAATTCTGACATCTATATAGAGTGAAAAAGTACAATATATATATTGTACTTTTTTGAAATCAGATAAACTAATAAATGCTTCTCTTTGAGACTTGGACTGGATTCTTGAACAGCAGCAGATTAGGTAGAATATCCAGTCAACACTCAAATACTAAGCAACAATATCGAATTATCGACCAATTTTACATTTCAGTATCGCCCCCAAGGCCAAGGTCAGGTACCGAAGGCCTAGAGGCTCTCTCTATAGCTGGCCAAGTCTCCCACTTTAAAGCCTTGAGCCTCACAGTCAATGCTGCTGTCAAGAAATCACTCACTGCCTTTCGCAACATAAAAAAGGAGATCAAATCCACCTCATATGAAAGTGATAGCTTTTCAATTATTTTGTTTGCACTTGAACTTGGTTCACAATAATGGGAACTTGATGCTTTCCCTTTCATACCAACAATTCAAACATAAGGTCAGACACTTTACAAAAGTTTCTTGGTTGGTTTCAATTTGATTTCTCCAACGAAGATTGTTTAGGTCCAAATCCAATGGAGTAATAACATTATGTTTTGAGAGTGCTTGTGAGTTGTAAGTTGTAACATAACCAAAATTTCTATATTTATAATATAATGTTTTAACTGAAATAAACACAAATGGTTATAGAATTGGAACCTTTTTCTGATTTTTTTTCTTTTGAACATAAAACATGAATATCGAATTGAGTTCAGAAAACAACCATCGATAAGAATCAAGGAACTGATGAAAACGAAAAGCCAGAAAATAACTGAGAAAAATTATAGGGAGCCAGAGAAACAATTTCACACATTACAAACAAATCAAATACATAGCAATAATGGAAACATATTGAACCTCGGAATAAATAAACAAAATACTACCGCCTCCTAAAACAATCATTCTGTTATATTTTGCAAGTTTGTATGTGCTGACACTTCCTCACACGGGCACAGAGTAAGGGGGGAGAGAGGGAGATCTTCAGCAGCAGGTTCAGGCGGGGCATTTAACAGGGGCTGGAGGGCCCTAACGACAAGACTCATATTTGGCCGGAAAAGAGCCTCGTATTGCACGCACAAGGCAGCTATGGCAGCCACCTGTAAGCAAAACAATAAAAGCGTTATATTATTAGATGCTTTTCAGGGCAATTTGTCTTAGGAACAACACTATATGCGTCTTTTTGAAGCAGGACAGGTAGAGTTTTAAAAGTTTATGACAAAACTCACATCTTATCACCTACATTAATTTTTAATTTTATACAACTAAGAGAAATTTAATCACACATGCATTCTAGGATCTAAATAATGAAACAAGGCAAACATAGATCCCGTAATTCTAAGCATATAAACATCCCATACAAGCATTACATAACCTAAATGAACACGGCGTGTGCCAAAATCTAGTTCTTTTCCAGTAAAGAAGTCCAATCACATTTGCTTTCTAGACAACTAATTTCAAAAGCATGGAAAACAGAACTGTCCATAAGGCAAAATGAAAGAAAGAAGCAGAATACATACCTTTGCAACAGCTACGGGAGGATATTCCCCTCCTAATAGTGCATCAACACACTGACTAACCTTGTCTTCACTAAGTTTTGGTGTAGCCTAACACATAAACCAAAACTTCCATAAATAATCAAAGTGCTGTCTCTCAGAAGCTTGAGAACAGAGCACATGCATTAGAAATAAGACTAGAAAATGCACGAGTTTAGTACCCATGTCACTAGACTCTGCTGTCCACGAGGTAATGTATGATCAACAGCTTTTCGTCCTGTCAGGAGCTCAAGCAAGACAACACCAAAACTGTACACGTCACTCTTAGCATTCAGCTGTCCAGTCATTGCATATCTGCCAAACACAGGAACGGGATGATGATTGTACATTGTTCAAGCCTTTAGTTATGCATTCTCAAATAAAGTTTTTTGATTTGGAACAGTTTAGTCATTTCTACTTATCCTCGGTTTGATTAGCAATATTAATATTAACAAAAAAAATATTATAAAAAAAATAACCTGAGCCTTATGATGTATTTTGATTGGGCAGGCTATGGTAAGATTCAAGCATTCTATTTCTTCTCTAAATATATGAGCACTTAAATGGAACATTACTCTATTTTTCCAAGTGCATGTCATAACATAGTTGCTGAACAAAAGCTTAGAGTCTCAGGGAGAGAAAGCTTCCATCGTAGTCATAATTTAAACAATAATCAAAAGGGCATTTGAAAAAACATAGACATTATATGACTGCCAAAAAAAGAATTGATAAATGGCTTACTCAGGAGCATGATAACCCATTGAATGAAGGCGTGCAGCCGTATCAGGAGCTTGATTAGATAAATCAAAGTCAGCAATCTTTGCTACATCATCATCAAAAATTAGTACATTGCTGGACTTAATATCGCGATGGATAATGTGAGGTTTCTCATCAAAAACAGAGTCAATATCGCAATGGATAATGTGAGGATCTGCCTTTTCATGCAAGTATTCAAGCCCCTTAGCAGCCCCTACAGCAATTTTTACTCGTTGTTGCCATGACAAAACAGGACCAGGCTGTGCTCCTTTAACACCTGTTCTCCCTACATTATAAAATACAAAGCAATATTAATAATTATATTAAGTTTTCCCGTTAAGGACTGGACGGTTAAGGAAGGATTTATCATTGACATTCAAGCATTATGAATTATCTTTGCACAGCAATAAGTCTCCTAGATCGAACAAACAACAAAGGTTGGCCATAAACAATAAGCAAATAGTCAATAAATTAGCAGCGATCGAGTTATTTCAGAAAGTCATGCTTTAACATAGCTAACAAACTTCAGGATAACCATAAGCCACTGGGTTCCATTGGATCTGCTTGCTCACATTAGACAAACTCTGAACAATACAATACAATCCAAATAAGAAATATCGGAGATATATAAACAGAAATTGTGGACATGGCAGCTACCAATCTTTCCAGACCACAGTCATCATAACCGAGAGCTAATCAGATCTGAATTGTAAAAAACTACTGCAAAAATTTCCTCATTTCAAGCATATCATTTTATATTCTATGAATAAAAAACCAATACTGATTTTCCAAAACTCAGACAAAATCGTTCAGCTAGAAACATCAAATGCAGTATAACATTTCAACTTGGAATAACTGAAGCATCTTCGCACATACCATGAAGAATATCATGAAGAGATCCATTAGATGCAAACTCATAGGAAAGTATTTGGGAGTTTCCATCAACACAGTAACCAAGCAGTTGCACAAAGTTTTCATGCTTCAACCTCGATACGATGGAAACCTGTGGATTTGGACATCAATCAACAATTGTCATGTGAATCAGAATATATGAAAATATAATAAGATGTAATTAGCAAAGCATAAAAAGTTACAGTTCCCAACTAAACCTGGGCTAGAAACTCTTCATCAGGTTGCTTGCTGGCATCTAATTTTTTTATTGCTGCAGCCTGCCCACTTTTCAGAACCCCATAATATACTCTTCCATATGGTCCTTCTCCAATCAAAGCATTTGTCCCAAAGTTCTCTGTAACTTCCTTCAGTTCATCTACTGAAATAGCAGGGGCTTCAATAGGCTGGACTTCCACAGTTTGAGCACCCTCAGGTGCTGCTTCTGATGCATGATAATCTCCATCATTTCCTGTGTATTGAAATTCAACTTCAATTATACCAATTAAGAAGGGGAGATAGTAAACTCAATTAAGAGCAAAGTAAAACACACAAAAGGTTAATAAATATAAAACCACAGAAGGAAAAGAAATGACAACTGAAAAATGATCACATAAAATCCACATATAATAGTCTTGTCAATAATTAACCCTGCTACCAAAAAAAGGGAAAAATTCTGATACAATAATGGGTTAATTGAATTATATATCATCCTTCAAATTGTTAAAACAAAAGGTTTACCTGCTGAAATTTCAACTAGGTATGGGTTTCCATTGTCAGCAGCTTTATGCATTTCATCTTCTTCACAATGGCTAAAGTAGCTCATGATTCAATCCGCCAAGAATATTCCTCTCTGATTAAAAAAAAAAATCAATTTAATTTAGTTAAATCTTCTAATCTAACTTTATATGATATGAGTATGGGAAAAAGAAAACTCAAGACAAATCATATTGATTCATGTCTGCAAATCGAAAGAAGCATGAAATTCCATACAATCGTCTTAAAAGCTATCCGCATATCATCTCAAATTTGAAATTTTATTAGGCCCATTTACTTATCCAACGTGTTCATTGAAATTAGAAGTCCATTTGGAGTTATGATAATTTCTATCAATCATCTACAGTAAAACATTGAAACAAATTGGAGCTGTCATTTCAAGTTTCTACCGCCATGCGGTTACCAGACCACATTCTGTCATACATAAAAATCAAACTGATTGTATCCAGCAGAATAATCAATCTGCATCGATTTATAGCCAAAAGTCATCAAACTTATAACACAGCAAGCCAGTAATTGTACAATCTTAGCACCAACTATTGAGAATGCAAAAATTGCACATATTTGTAGCACTATCATGCGAGGAATAACGGCATATGATAGTTCTAAAAACTGCATCTTAGAGCACTGTACGTCTGTACATGCTATTAAGCTCCAGTTTAATTACACTCCAATTCAGCCACTGAAATTCTAGATCGAACCAGTAAGCCACATACAAAGCACATTAAAAACAAAATTCAGTACATGGAAAAACAGTAAAAACATATAATTCAGTTACAGCTTCGCGTCAATAAAACAACATTACATTTCTTGACAATTAAAAATAAATAATTCTATACCGAACAATCCAAGAGCAATCGCTTACTCCTCAATTTCAAGATTGATCACATCGACATTTTTTTTTTTCTTATCAAAACATAGCATAAAAGTAAGGTAGCTTTTTTTTTTTTCTGAGATCTGAATAAGTTTCAACTTGTCTAAAGTCCGGATGAAATTTGAAATATGACAAATATGTTTGTTTTTTTAATCTATGATGTCTGAATATCAATATTTGAAATAATTCTGTCCTTACAAATATTAATAGTTTTATGTAATCGTATTTAATATTATTATATTGTTCATATAATTTTAATATTTTTATTTTATTAAAATGTAGAGTTCTTTAAAAAAAATACAAAGTAAATTAAATTGTACAGAAACAAATAATATTTTCCAAAAACTAAAAACAAGATAAGTATTTGTTTAAAAATTATTTAAAAAAAAAAGGAGAAGTAGAGTAAAACTAAAAACAGAGTACTTTAAAAGGAAAAAAAATTAACAAGAGCCGTACAAAGATAAAACAAAACAAGAGAAGTATAGTATAATAAATGTGTGATTTGTTGAGTTTTTCAAAGGCATATTCGGAAGTAATGATGTTAGTGCAAAATACTTCGAACAAAAGCTTAATTTTTTCAGAATTTTTTTGCTCCATTCAGATTTCAGAGGATCTTGAAAAACAATCAAGAAATCTGAATGTGCTATTTTCAGACTACTTCAGATATTAGACCAAAAAACAAACAGCCTCTAAGAAGCAAAAGAAATGAAAGAGCTCACGAGCTGGATCCGTACATGAAAGCAAAAGCTGAGCACTTGAACGGAACAGTACAGAGAAAGAAAGTATTGGCGAGTGTGCGGCGGGAGATCTACGAAGCCGACGAGAGGTTCGCAGGATGAAGAAACGTATTGAGATTCTCGATTTGTTTGTCTCGGAATTAATAAATGGAACTTACGTTACTATTTAGTATTTAAAATTTATTTCCTTTTACTTTTTCTTTTCATTTCTTGTTCGCGGAGCTAGCCAGACTTGACTGACAACGCCGATCAGCTGAGGTTGATTTTATTATTATCTATTATTATTTAATATTGAGAATTACGAACTTAGTCAATAAACCCGTCCGTATGTTCTCCCCCAATCGGTATGATTCGCAGTGACCTGGTTGTTGATCGTTGTAAAGCAAGATAGAAAAGAAACCTCGGTCCACATTTCTGGTGGGTAAATCAGAACTCACTATTGTTTAGGAAGAATTTAAACCGCTGACTTGAATTCCATCTAAGTTTTAAATCCGTCCTTCCACCAACTTATCTAATGCCTTGAGGACTAACCCAAGAATTTGACACAATGGGGAATCAAACATATGACTGTATGTCTAACCACACATCATATGTGCATCCTAACCCTTACGAGTTGTTGAAGTTGATTTTTCAAGAGATGATCAATTGGACGGTTTAGAGCCCACAGGGGTCAACTATGTGTCGCTTCTTCTTTGGTTTTAAAATTATAAATGTAATTTAAAGTTTCTAAAAATACTATATTAACGTCTCTATTCATTATGGG
The DNA here is from genome assembly GCA_032871835.1 of Dipteronia dyeriana. NCBI lineage: Eukaryota > Viridiplantae > Streptophyta > Magnoliopsida > Sapindales > Sapindaceae > Dipteronia > Dipteronia dyeriana. The sequence continues at coordinate 92,030,707 of CM065299.1, read as the reverse complement.
TCCACTTTTAAAACATATTTTTTTAGAGAAATACATATTCACATCTTCAATACAATTATCTAAAATCAAATACATATCAGTTTTATGATCAATTAAAACAATTATTTCACCATCTCTCCTATTTTATTCTACAATTAAATGAGTTTTAATATTATTTGTAGAAAGAGTTAAAAATCCTAATCAACATTTCTATGAGGGTTTCTAGAATTAAAGTATCTACAATGGTAATGTGGCTTGCATTTTAAAAAAAAAATTGTAATATATCAACATTATCAAGCCAATTGCTTTATATATGGTATGTAACTAAACTTGATAGACATCTGAATAAAAAAGAGGTTTTCAATGCTTCACTTGTAAAATACATGTTTTAATAACATGTCAATTTATTATTGGTTTCTTTTAATATACTTTAGAATTGTTGAATAAAATAAAATAGAAGACAAGAGCGGTTGCTGACTGGGTCAACAAAATGGTTGTCCAACAGACCCTCTACAATCCGAGAGTCATGATGACAACTTCTACAAGATAGTTGTCACTTCAGCATGAAGTTGTATTAGAGAGATTGTATTGGAAATGAATTTTTTAATAAAGTGGATGTTCATCCTACTTGTCACCTAATTTTTTCATGATCCATAGTAACATTGGAGTTGCTCTTAAAAACTTAACTATATATTCTTTAACTTTTTTGTTGTCATATCATATCTATATTAAAATTAGATAAATATATTGAAGATTTTTTTTTTTTCTTTTTAACTATTTATACTACGTTGTAGTTAACTTTATTCAAAATTTATATTTAAATTAAAAATACTCTTATATAGAGAGAGACCTAGTAGGTCCATGTCGACTCACGTAGTCACGTCTGGTTGAATTCGTCTTATTTGTACAATTTTGTCTGTGCGTTACTCGGTAAACCTTTCTTTTCTAGGCAAATTCAAAAATATCTTTATTTATTTATTTATTTTAAATATATATATATATAAAGATTAATAATTGCAGCTAAGGTTTGTTTTATGCGTCATGTACAGAAGAATCATATTGTCTAGACAAGAGATTATTTTAAAGTATTTTTGTTTTTGCATAATGTTCTGTGATATGATTGATTTTTTTTTAAAAAAAAATATTGAGTTTGTAAAGAGAAAGTTGTCAAGTTGGACGGTTGGAGGGATCTGAACTAGAGATGATCGTGGTTAGGGTTTTGGTTTCAAACCGACCGTTTCGATTTTAAAAAGAATCAGAATTGGAACCGAACCATCTAGAGGAAGGTTTTGGTTTCGATTCATCCAGTTCACCGGTTCCGAAGTTAGTTTTTTTTTTTTTATATTATATACTAACAAAAAAAATGTTAAAAATGTAACTACAGTTTATTGAGTAACCCGAAATTAAAATAAAATAAATATATGAAAAACTAAAAAAACAAATTGAAATAAAACTAAATATTTTAAATTGATCTTACACTTAATTTTTATCTCAATTAATTTGTTTACGTGTCCTCCTGAGGTTTAGAGGAATAATCGATGCTATCTGTTCCATTGGTATAGTCGTCATCGAAGAAATCATAGAGTGTTTTTTGATCATGGATTGTTGAGCCTTCAATGGCTACAACAATTATTTAAAAAAAATGTTAAAAATATAAATAAAAATAGGATGAAATTCATTTTAGCCCCTCTAGTTTGATCTAATACACAAACTGGTTTCCGGTTTTGAGAATTACCTTGTTTAATCCTTCTATTAAATTTTCCGTTGAAAATGTGATGCCCCTGAATTTTGTTTTAATCAAAAGAAAAAAAATAATGAAATAAACATAATTGTAATTTAAAAAAAAAACAATCATCTTTAAACCCAGTTCAAGGTTCATCAAACATCATCCATCTTCAGCCAAACCATAAACCTAAATTTAATCAACCCTAGAACCATCCAATCAACCAAACCTATTTTCAATCACAAACAAAACCACTAACACCAATCAAGTTTCTTATCTAATCAAAATAAAATCGAACCAAACCCGAACCAAACCCAAACCAAACACATTCTCTCTTTACACCCATTTATTCTTCTTTTTCATCTGCCATCAGACACCACCAAACATAGATCTCATCTCTCTCTCCATCTCTCTCGATTAACCACCACCATCATCATAAACCACTGCCACCACTGCCACCACTGCCACCACCACCACCAAATCCTGATCTCATCTCCCACTCACTGCCGAAGCCAAACACCCATAGCCACCACCCACCACAAAACCCACTTCTCACCACACCACCACAAATCACACCCCAAAGCCTAATCTCTTCTCTTCTATCTCAACCCAACACACAACATCAAAACTAACCACAAAATAATTAGAAAAAATAAATTATTTCTCAACACCACCCAAATCAAAATCAACGCCCACTGTTAACCTAAACAAAATCAAACCCATCCATGCCCACTGTCAACTACCCAAATCACCACCACCCACACCGATTCTTTCTCAACAATACACAAATCTCTTCCCAATCTTCTTTCTCGATCTACGCCCCAATCAATCGAACGAACAAACATCGATTTGTCCCGATTTGAGATCAGATGCTCGATTTGCACCAGATCGTGGGTCAGGAGTGAACCCGTGAAGAGGTGAAGAAGATCGATAAGGAAGAGGTGAAGAAGATCGATGAAGAATAGGTGAAGAAGAGGTGAAGAAGATCTGGTGTTCAATAAATCTGATGGTGATGGTGATGGTGATGATGATGGTGATGGAGAGAGATCTGGTGTTCAACAAGATCTAATGATGATGGTGATGGGAAAGAGAGAGAGAGAGATTCAATGTTTTTCCCAAATGATGGTGGTGATGGTTATTTGTTAAAGATTTTTTATTTAATTTTTTAATGTTTATTTTAAATTTAATTAATTAATAATTACTTTTTAATCAGATTTTTATATTTGTTACGTAAGTTATCATTTTACCCTCGCAACACTAACGGAATCTTTGAAAACCCTAACAGAATTGGACGGTAGGGACCAAAATACAGATTTTTGGTAACTAGAGGAACCTGTCAAGATAAAGCTCAAAACCAGGGGACCGGTTTGTATTTTAGATCAAACTACAGGGACTAAAATAGAATTCACCCATAAAAATATGGTGAAACCGTCGATTCCAAAACCAGGTAGGAACCATCATTTCTTATTCACCAGGTTAGCCAGACTTGACTGATACTACTGACGCTGAAGTTGGATTTTCAAGAGAGGATCAATCGGACGGTTTCGAGTCTAGTTGGGTCGACTACATGTCGTTTTCTCATTGGCTTTTAAATTATAAAGTCAAAGAAAGGGAAACGTATTTTATTTTGAAGAGAGACCTGATAGTTCCATGTCGGCTCACATGTGGTTGAACTCGTCTTCTTTGTACAATTTTTTAAAAAGAAAAATGCTACTCTTTCCAAAAAATTATCTTAAAAATATATAAAATCTAATGTAACAGTCCAATTAATTTAATGAATTGTCATATTTTTATTCTCATTATCTCTTTTACTGGACTACTGTATTGGATTGTACATAACAATTTATTAGGAAGTGTAACATTACCCTTTTAAAAATTTACTTATTGCTTTACTTTGATCATTTCCAACCCATTATACAAATTTAGTGCAACTTTACAATAAATTACACCAACTTCCACAGTAATTATTTTTTGATCTCTAACCCATTACACCGGATGTTACTCTAAATAGAATATTTCCTAAATATTCTCTTTTTTATTATTTATCAACGATTATTATTTCACCACTTACTTAACATAATATTACGATAAGTTAAGAAATTAATAAATTAGTAAATTAATAAATTAGTAAATTAATAAATTAGCAAATTAATAAATTTAATTTAATTAACTAAAATATTACATTTATTATTAATTGAACTTCATCATTACATTTCATAAAAAAGATAAAAAAAACCTACTGAATTTTTTTCGAAATGAACAATAAAAATATGGCAAAAAAAGCTCAACAAGGCCAAGGATCTCAAAATATCTCTGGTTCTTTTGGCCAATATTTCAACGATCTTGGAGGATCCGCAAATGATCTCTCGGACTACTAAATTGTTGTTATAATTTCTATTGTATTTTTCATTAATGTTTTTAATGTTTTTATTGATGTTGTGTATTGCTTTATTTGTTTTTTTTTTCAATTTAGTGTTTTTTATTAACATTTAATAATTTTTATATTATATAATTAATTTTAGTTTATTATAAATATTAATATAAATAATAATTAAAATTAAACAATAGCATTAAATAATTAAAATGATTCAATTGGAATAAATGTAATCGATTATGGGTAAAACTATGATTAAACAAAACTTTTAAATAATGGATACAATCAGAATATATTTTATTAAATAATGCTCAATCTGTGAATAAGTACAAATTTAGGAACTAAAAAAAATAAAGAAGTGCAATGATGCACTATTTCTTCAACCCGCGCTTGATCAGTGTTTGCCCTGCTTCAAAATAGTGTTGCTCTTTGCCGACTGGTTGGAGAGGAAACTTTGCAACGAATTGGATATTGATGATTGGGTTGAAGATGCTATAAACCTTTCTTTTCTGTGTAAATTCTAAATATCTTTATTTATTTATTTATTTATTTATATAACATGATACAATTTTTTTTTTAAATAAACAAATCTTAACAATATCAGTTAAGGTTTATTTTATACGGCATGTTCTGAAGAATCATATTGTCTATAGTTACAAAAAAAAAATTTTGAAACAAAACAGGACAACAAAAGGAAAGAAACAAAAGCCCAACAAGCCAAAGGGCAACAGAGCATAGAGACACATTAGGGGAGTACGTCCGCTTCCACCAACTCCCTAATACTAACAGGGACTTCTTCCATCCAGAATATGTTATCCATGTTGTTCACACCAAATCTTGCCAAAAAATGAGCGACCCGATTTACAAAAACAGGGATAGCCATAAATTCCATCCAAAAGTATTTCATTTTCAGATCAACTATCTCCTTCAAAATGTGACCAAAATTTTCCCCCAGGAACCTGACACTTGCAATAATCTTCAATGCCCTCTCCTTATCTGATTCAAAAACAAAGGGCTTTAAACCATAGTCCAAGCTAAACAATAATCCTTTGTACAGAGCCATAATGCCAGCAACTGTACTATCAAAATGAGCATCCATGAATTGGGCATAGGAAGCCATAACAACACCAACACTATTACAAATAATAATCCCTATACAAATTCTCCTTCCTCATCTGCCAATTACAACACTACAATTAACCTTATAACAACCCAAAATAGGGGCCTTCCATCTCATATCACTCATATGATCAGCCTCATTCCTCTTCAATTGCAGTGGATTATGAATCTTACACATTTTAGCATAATTGCTACTCCAATAGAACACCTCCGAGTAAGGTTGCCTTCCTCCATTATGGACAGAATTATTACGTAAACTCCACAATCTCCGGCTGATGAAACAGAATAATTTTAAGTCATTGGCACTAACCTGAAATGCCTGGTTAGAAATAAGATCGAAAAAGTTGCCATTCCTTTTGATTCTCACAAAAACAGTCTCTACGAACCACTTTTAACATGTGACACAACCATAGTTCATGCACAACAGATTCATTTTCATGTTTGCAAACATGGCATATACAATTAACCTTGATCCCCCTCTTCCCAAGATTTTCCAAAGTAGGAATCCATTCGTAGAAAGCTTCCCAAAATGAAGATTTTGATCTTCACCGACATATCCAGTTCCCATAACGACTGCCACCATTGCGAAACACTCAAGGGATTAAAGGGACCAACCTTCGAAACCAGATTTATACCTAACCTATACCCAATTTTGACCGAATAATTACCCTTTCCTTCAAAATGCCAGGTGATATTATCTTTGTTATTTTTTGCACCAATTGGAATCTCCAGAATTGCTTCAACTTCACTAGGCATGAAGTTATTGTTTAGCTTCTGTATATCCCAACCATAGGGAGGCAAAAGTAGGTCTTTAAACACAACATTTTCATCCAAAGCAGGGATAGAAATGATTTTGAAATACCATGGTTTGGTGAAAAGTAAATTGTCGTCAGTAAAAAATATGTGGGAGATGACCGACCCCCTTCTACTACATTTAAAACTAGAGAGATCCCCACGATTCTATACCTCTCTTATAAGACACGATAAACTTTCGGCACATATTAAAAACAAGTAGGGGGAAAGGGAATCTTCTGACGCAGGCCCCTAAAGGGGTTATGTTGCCCACAATCTCACCATTAAGTTTAAAGGAGTAGGTGACCATCGAAATGCAATCAGAAATTAATAGAACCCACTTGTCCGGAAACCCCATCTTGATCATCATTTGCTCAATAAAGCACCATTCGACTCAGTCATAAGCCTTGGACATGTACAGTTTCAGGGCCATGAAACTTTTTTTCTTTTTTTCTCATTTTTAGCTTGTGTAAGCATTTGAAACCCATAATTATATTATCCAAAATAATTCCACTTGGAATGAAGGCATATTGAGTCTAAGATATAATATGTCCTAGCACCCCTCTTAGCCGATTGGAAATGGCTTTTGCTATAATTTTGTATAAGACCTTACAAAGGCTTATTGGGCAAAAGTCTGTTATCGAAGAGGGCGACTAAACCTTCAGAATCAAGGTAATAACATCCCTATTAAGCTCCATGACTGAAGCTCCCTCGTTCAACACCTGCAAACAAACATCAGTCACACTCTGACTAATAGTCTCCCAAAAGTTTTAGAAAAAGATGGTAGGAAGGCCATCTATACCAAGGGCTTTAAGAGGGTTCATGTCAAATACCACTTTCGAAATTCCATCCCTGGAGAATTTAGAATCAAGAAATCTAATAGCATGATTTGGCAAGGTATGTTGGAGCCTCCCAACCACTTCGTTGATATCTTGCCTAGAAGACCTGCTAGTCGCAAATATCTTGTCAAAATAATGCTCAATGGTATTGATCATATCATTTTTTGAATCTCTCCATATTCCACAGTCATAAACAAGCCTTTTGATACAGTTTCTATCTTGTTGACACTTTTGCATGAAAACAATATGGAGTTCTTGTCCCCTTTTTGGATCCAATTCGTTTTTACCCTTTGACGCCAATATCTTTCTTTAATTTCCAGCTTCTATTCAAAAATCTCAATCTGTTTCCAGCATATACCACTGCTAGACCTGTTAGCTAAACTCAAGGCCAACTTTTTACTTTTAATGTCCTTGTGCATCTCTTCAAGCTTTTTGCAATTCCAAACATTCAGTCTTTTGCAACACTCATTAATTTTACCCAGCACATCATCTAAGCTGATTCTCCTTCCCATATTAGTATTCCAAGTCTCCTCCACGATCCATTTACAGTCCTTTTCGTCCCTCTAACATTCTTTGAAAAAGAAACTTCTACCATAATTCCTACTCTCCCATCTACGCCTCACACACTGGTGTGAGAACTCAAGAATCATCGAAAGATGGTCAGACTTCCAAAAATCTAAATGATGGATAACGAAACTCGGGAAAAGATCTTTCCAGTCCTTCGAACCAAAATATCTGTCCAAACGTTCCATTATAGCCGCATTCCTCTCTCTTTTATTACACCAGGTGAATTTGTCGTCAACAAACCTAAGTCTTCTAAGTTACTATATTCCGTAGCTTTCCTAAAGTCTGAAATGTCCCTCCAATTCTTCTGTCTGCCACCCTTTTTCTCGCCATCATTCATAATTTCATTGAAGTCACCGAGACAAGCTCAAGGCAGCCCAGAAACCTTTGGCCATTTATGGGGGATCCAATAATTCTTTCTGTGCGACGTATCTAGATGACCATAAGAGAATGACATGAGAACCACATCGATACTACCATCCCAAAATAAACAAACGCCTCCTGATTTCGCCACACTATCAACAACTATTTTCTCAGCGTAACCCAATTTTACTCATAACAATCCCATTTCGTTTTATTGCATCTAGTCTCCAATAAAAACATCACTTGTGCCTTCGCTTCCTGCTTGTGAACAAACAGTGTATTGAATGCCCGAGAGCTGTCGAGCCCCCAAGCATTCTATCCGAAGATTTTTTGGTGAAAAAGTATTTTGTTTTAATGTAATGTTCGGTGATATGTTTGATTTTTGAATTTTGATTTCTTTAAATTATTTTTATAAGTTTTGAGTTTGTAAAGAGAAAGTTTTCTAGTTGGAGGGGGATTAGAACAAAACCTAGTGCTTCTTGTGATGAGTTTTTTTTGTAGCATGAAAGATTGTGTTAACAAAAGAAACAAATATTGTTGTTGTATTATTTGAATGGAGAGTATATATATGAATTGGTTTTGATTTGATTTGAGAGGCTTGTGGCATGTGGGTAGATCTCTTGGTTAGATTCGTGGGATCATGTGCCCACTACATATCCATAAGCCATTATAGTGGTAAAAAAAACAAGCCTACGGCCCAATAGTCGAGCCCACCATTGAATAAGGGATAAAACATGTCACAAGCTCATTTGTGCATCATAAAAAGAGGGGCTAAATAAGGACCAAAATAACTACACCAACATAGGTCCGTTATAGAACAGGCTAAGAGCCCAATCTGGCCCACCAAGGGATCAAATTGTGGTGAACACATGGTCAAAAACACTTTAATCAGTCAAAATCATGATAAACGTTACAAAAATCCCAAAGTCTGAACAAAACCCTAATTGCTAAATTTTAAAGAATCAAAACAGGTAATTAAGAGCCCGAGATCTACGCCATCGCTTAAGAGAATGAGTGGTGAATGTTCCAAGACTTCACTATAAATACTAGACCTTTTCTCAAAGAAAAAGGTCCCGATTTTTTTCATTTTGACATATGAAAGTTCTCTCAACTTAGCTCCGTAAATCTCTTATTGCATTAATTGCTTTCTCACGATCTCATAAAGATCGACCCAATTATTCTCAAGGCTGGTCAACCCAACTCTTGATCGATCCATGATAACCTAAAGAACACCCTCAGGATATCGATGCATCAATATCATCGATACCTAGTGTCGACCAAACCATATCGACCAATAGCTCAATTCGATACATCTAGCAACACAGTTTGAAACCCTATAAATCACTTTATTTCACTTTGCTTATCGAATAAACTTCTGACTTGAGCGTCGGAGAAATCCCCCAAAAGGAACACTATCCTTATGTGGTTCGACCACCGATCTACTTTTTTCTCTTACTTTTCAGGTTGTCAATGCCCAACTCGAGGATACAATTAATTATAGATCCAATCGACTACAATTTGAAATCCACCGTGGGGCCTTGGAAATTTTCCTAATCAAATCCATATCCTAATTCCGATCGAAGACGATGACTGTCTCTAGAGATATCGAGGCATGATTGGCAGCTCTCGTAGTTAAGATGACAGGAAATGTAACCCGATTGTAGAGCCTTGAAAAGGAGAACGAAGAAGTTCGATCCAAGAACCTGGAGCTACAGGGAAATCTTGACCTACTATCCAACGGTGTGTCGTCTGTTGCAGAACATGTGCTAGTCGACAACAATCAATCACATGAACAACTTTGGCCAAAGATTCAGGGTTTAGCGTGCGGTAGCAGGCAAATCGACCAACAAGAGTGCAGATAGATCCTCTTCTTATTGATCTTAACGAACCAATACTGGTGACAGATACAAATGCCACTACAACGAATATGTCGACCCCATTTGGAACATAAAGGGATTCGAACCAACAATACCACCCTAACAATGAAACGGTAAAATCAAATCCCATTTTCCTGATCTTGATGCCTCGCACAAGTTTACAGAAATGGAGGCTATAATCCAAAGGACTCTAGGAATGCCCGCTTCTATCAAGCAAAGTGCGGCAAACAACTTCACAAACTCTCCATTCGTAGTTGAGATCGTGTTGATGGAGATGCTAAAGAAGTTCAATTTTTCGAACATGAAACAATGTGATGGAACGATCGATCTAAACGACCATATAACCTAATATAGACAACAGATGTTCACAGCAGTCATTCCTAGAGATCAAAGAGAGGCGTACATGTGCAGGGGGTTCCGTTCAAGTCTCACGAAACTAGTACTCTAGTGGTAAACCAATTTGCACAACGTCTCGATCAGTTCGTTCGCTCAGCTGATCGACACATTTGTTAAGCAATTCGCTAGCAGCAGGAATCAGAAAAGCAATTAAATGACCTATTCACCGTCACCTTATGTATATGAGAACAACTACATGACTGTTGGAAAAAATGCCCTAGGAACAAATGTTGTTAATCTTTTGCTGAAATAATAATTGGATTGACATTCCATTTTATATTTGTGTACAATACAAAATTCCATGATTATTAAATGTAATATTAAACATAGTATATAAGTTGTTATATACATGAGGATTATGTTTAATATAATAATCTTCATTTTCTGTGATTGGTAATTAAAGTTTGAATATTTAATTAATTAAAATTACTAGTACGGTTCATTCCCATTAAAAATGGAATAGTTTTATCCGAACTGTTGATGTGGTGACATTATAATGAAGGTACTTTGTATAATAAGATTATACAAGACATGGACACGATAAATTGGAATCTTTAATAATCTCCGCCTCAAAACAAAGTATTCCAATTTATCAAATAGATGGTCATATGTGGAACGATCTGAATCCTGAGTTTTTAACAAACTCCTACTTATTGACTTGTGTCTTTTGACTTACTCGGTCTGGTTTGTTCAAGATACCAAACCTAAAACCTTGTATCTTGGAGACATGCTGATATACTTAGCTGAGAATGATAATATACAAGATGGAATCCATTCATTCTCAATTAAAGTAGACAAATGATTCTCTTGAGTAAATGATTCGGGTATTGAACAATAGAGCGCTCAATTTATGATAAGATCATAAATAATTGTTCATTAGAGAATCACGGGCACTCAAGGATAAAGATGTAATTGAGAGGTCAACGGAATTGAACCTAGCTCATATTATGAACTGTTTTTGAGGATTGATTTGTATGTGATGATTATATCATTGGATTGTTCGATTCCTATTAGAGTAATTAATTCTATAATAACAAGAGTATAGTTCCAGTTTTTTAGTGGAATAAATCTGGAATTAATAAATCTAATATTTAATTAAAGAGTTTGATTAAATATTAAAGATTTATTGGAACTTGCAATTATAGGTCCATGTGTCCCTATGCCATCTCCATAACATTGTATTGAATATTAAGGTATAATGACTAATGAAGCTCGGTGATTAATTTAGAATTAATCATCTATACATAAATGAGTTTATGTATTGTTTTATTGATTAAATAATATTTGATTATTTAATTTTATATATAATATAATAATTAGATTTATTATATAATAATTAGATTTATTATATAATAATAATAATAATAATAATAATAATAATAATAATAATAATTCAATTATTTAATATATATTTTTTCTTTGTTTTAGGTGGGTGGTCACCACTACCCACCACAAATGTTTTTTTTTTTGTTATATAAAGAGCTTGGCTCTTGTCAAATGTAGGTGAAGAAAAAATACTGAGAGTAAAAAGCAAAGGCATAAATACTCTCATGAATTCTTCATGCTTTGACAATGTAAACAATTTTTGTGTTTTTTTTTCATTACACACATTAAAACCAATGTTGAATCAAGACTCCTACTCTATGCCTCTTTATGCTACCCACATCAGCTCTCTCATTTTATAAAAACCACAAAGAAGAAAGAACAAAAAGAAGAGAAAGTGTTCTTGTTTTTTTGTGTGAGAAAGATCTGTAGAGAGATATATATATATAAAGAAAGAAAATAAAGTTTATTTTATACTAGCCTCTAAAAAATATTGTGAGATGGTCTATCAATATTTTTCTTGTTGTCTCAAGAGTTGAGTACACAACTTAAAAAGAAATTCGAGAGTCGAAATTTCTATTGAATACCGAGACGTCCACCGGTCGGTCCTTTTGTATTGGAGATTCGGTGTGAAAGAACTTGGTTCAAGGGAATCACTAAGATCCAAGAATGGAAGAACTCGGATCAAGGGAATCACGAAAGTCTACAAGGGAAACTATTTCTTTCCTTACTATTTCCAGTTTAATATTAGAATCAATATAATCACAACGATCCGGGTAAATCTGTTTTGGTTATATGAAAATTTTGAAACCAGGCCCACAGCCCTTTGGCTGCCCAGATGTCGATTTCCAGTTTTCGGAACCAACAGTGACTGCATCGGTCGATTCAATAAAGTAAAGGTATCGATCCCTAACTGTAACCCTTCAAATGTTATTTATGCTTTCACGAAAAGGCTGCAGTACGACTCGGACTTGTACAAGTAATTGATCAAGTACCTATATTGAACAATAAATGATGTGTTGGCTAAATCATGGTCCTATATTAAGTGGGAGGAGGATGAGGCCAACTATCACCCTTCAACTCAGTTACGGATATACTACAGGTGTAACCAATGTGTGGACAGGAGGTCGAAGGAGATACAAAATGATTCGAGTGAACAAAACAAAGCAAAAGAAAGAAGGCAACAATATGATGGGTTGTCACAACCGACACCAGTCAAAGAGCTCGAGTCCTAGAATTTTCTCTTAGCATCGAACCAACGGAGGTAATCAACGTACTAAAAGAAATGGGAACATCAGTAAGGTAGCCTCCCAAATTGACATCACCACCAGAACATAGAAACCCGAATAGATAATGCGAGTTCCATTGCGATCATTGCCATCGAACAAACGAGTGTATCACTCTAAGACCTGACGTTGTGGAACTGTTGAATCAAGGAAAGCTTAAAGAATTTCTGACCAAAAAGGGGAAGATACATTAGCACAACGTGACGAGCGACAGATGGGTAAAGGAAAGGATTATCCTCCAAAAGCACCTCAACCAAAATGAACTTTCAACTTTTTCTCATGTAGATTTGAGGTAAGTGGAATATCACATTCTGTAGCCAAAAGACACACTCGACAGGTATCAAACACAAAGGTAAGACCTTTCCATAGTCATGCCACTTTGATCGACATGTTCATAAGCTTTAGCATAATCTATAGTTCAGATATTTTCCCCCTCACCATGATGCATTAGTAATTTCATTATTTATAGCATATTATATGATCAAACATTGCTTGGTCAACAATAGCAGTTCTACTAATATATTATTCTTGAGTGTATTAAGAGAAATGCATATCGATGAGTCAAGAATCACTCACTGCTTGACCACACTGGTAGGATTCAGTAAAGAAACAAAGAGCATAGGAGAAATCATCCTCCATGTATATGTAAAAGAAGTGAACATCCAAACGAAGTTCCTGGTGTTCAACTGTCTATCAGCTTACAACGTAATCATAGGTCGACCGTGGATTCATGAGATGTGAGATGTTACATTGACCATTCATCAAACTATTCGCTTCCTAACCAAATGAGGAGTACAAGAGATAAGATGAGAACATAAGACTTTTAGAGAGTGTTATCTGACCACTCTAAAGGAAAAGATGAAGCTCAAGTTTTAACAAGTATGAAAACTTACTTATGAGCTCGATCCCAACCAATACAGATAGAAGAACTCGATGAGGTACAAATCCACCCTGATATCTCAAAACACACAGTTCAGATAGGCTTGAGGCTCACCCTTACGATCAAAAAGAAGCTGATTGAATTTCTTAAACAACACCATGACTGTTTTACTTGGTCATATTCTGACATGGTGGGAATCAATCCAGTGGTCATGGTATATCGACTCCAAGTCGATCTTGACCATCGACTAGTGAAGCAGAAAATGAGGAAGTTAGCACCAGAGTGAAACAAGGTGATCAATAACGAAGTCCAGAGCTAATCGAATCGAATCAGTGAAGGAAGTGAATTATCCAGATTGGTTACTAACGAGATTGTGATCAGGAAGAAGAATGGGAAGTGGGGACTGAGGAGTATGCATCGACTTCACAGACCTGAATAAAGCCTGCTTAGAGGACTCCTTCCCTCTACCACATATCGACATGTTGGTTGACGCCGCCATATGACATGTGAAATTCCTACAAGGTTATGAAATAAACAATCTAGAAAAGGGGGTGAATATGTTGACACTCTATTTTTAAAACTTTTTCGATGCTCTTATTAAACACTTGGTAAGCATACAATTGAACTCTTAAAAAGATTGTTATTATAAAACAATTATCACATGTATGCCCAATACGCCACCCTTATTCTACAAACATAAATTGACAAGAATAAAGATATAATCAATAAAAGTTCTAGCAAGAAATTTAGAGCATATATTCACAAAGTATTCAATACAAACGTATTAAACTCTATATATACAAGTAATTATGTTAATCCTAGATATAATCAATTAATGAGATCTAGTACAAGTAGAGACTATTACTTATCAAAATCAATCAATTAAAGCACAAATAGTCCTAGATAGAAAGCTAGCACAAAACAACTCACAAACATGTGAAAACATGTATTTTAAGAAAACATAATTCAACATGTAAGGTTCTAATCAAGTTCAATCTAGCTTTAATAGAGTCTAAAACTCTAATCAAACTTTATACTTCATACATACATGTATTGAAGAATAAAATCCAAGGTAATTGAACACTTTTAAGAACAAAACTCAAGAGAAGATTCAATACCTCAAGAAAACTTTGAAGTCACGGTTTTTGGTGTAAAGCCACCTAAAAAATTGATAAAATGACCTCAAACCATCTTAGAGATGATATAGAATTGATAGACAAACAATCTCCAATTTGAATCACTTGAATTGGAGTTCAAATGAGAAAGTTATGGTGTTTGAAAGATGAGAAAGTTTTAGAGAAAAATTTCTACACATAAGGTTTTTCAAAATTTCCTTCTTAGAATGGAATGAGAGGGAAAATGAGATATTTAAAGGAAAAGGAAAGAGGAAAAATACAATCCAATAGGAGGGTGCCACCTCTTCTTTCCCGTGGAAGCGCGTGGCCTCCATGGGGCAGAGGGTGTAAGTTCCTCGGTGTTTGATTGACTTATTTCGTTGACAACCACATTTGGGGATCAATATATAAGGGTAGTTTAGGGCTTCATTATTCATAACCAAGCTCAAGCATCAAAGGTAAAATCATTTGTATAACTTTCATTGAAGAGGTATTAGTGCACACACACTCATGTATTTTCTTTAATTATCTTATATGCATGCTTATTTGTCATCTTGTATGTCTTGTGTGTCTTAATTTTTGTTTGAGTGTTGAATGAATTTTTGTACCTTAAAAAGAGGAGTTTTTTCCTCTGTTCCGAGGCTCAGACCTCTCTCTGTGCAGTGCCTACGCCGCGGTCTGCACAGCGGTGTTTACCAGAGGCTGCACGTTGTGGCTACCACGGCCTGTGCTTATTGCATGCACCGCGGTCTCCCAAGCGAAGTTTCACAGGCGTTGCATGCGGTCTGTGCACTTGCATGCATAGCAGCCTACAGAGCGGTGTTATCCAGGCGATGCACTGCTCTTTGTGCCACGGTCTGAACACTTGTCTGTACCGCGGTACAGCCAGCGGTCCTGACGGAATTTTGTTACCTTTCTTTTAAAACGACGTCACTTTGTGTAGGGCACTATATATATATATATGTTCTCTTCTCTTCTCTTTGGTTCTTAAGAGTCCAAGAAGCCATTTTTGTGTGTTTTAGCTTTTCTAGAGATAGGGGAACTCCAAAACACTCATCTTTACTCAACCCAACATCATCACATGATCATCTAGCTTCATTCTAGGATTATTCAAGCATGGAGCATCATCTTCTTCTTGATTAGGTAACTTCTACATACTCTACTTCATAGTTTCATTATAAAAACATGTATACCTAGGGTTTTAGTCTGTATTGCATATTAAATGCTTGTTTGTATGTTTAATTGCTTTTATGACATGCTTGTGTATTGATTGTTGGTTTAGATGCATTAATTTGTGATAGCTAGAATTTAGGACGGTTTTACCCTTCTAGCTAATTTTTCTTGATTTTGCATTTAGAACATTGATATGTAGGATTTGTTTTAATTATCATTATTAATCCTAGATAAGCATGAATGTCTTGACCTAGCATTTTTGCATATAGAATATTTTGCATATTCATTTAGGTTGCCATTATCTCTTCATTGTTGGTTAAGCTTGTGACTATGTGATTAGTGCACAAGGTTGGTGATCCAAAATCACTATTAAGGCCCGTTGGGTAGAGTGAAAAGGTTAGTAACTGGAGGGTTAGACGAGAGGTCAACCTAGGTTGTAAACTTTCTCTCAATAGTGGATTTTGAGGATCGAGTATAGCGCACTGAACATCCCATAATTTTTCCCATTTAGAGGGTTTCCACATATATATTGCGTGTTGTTACTGTTTTATGTTTGTTGTCTCTTGCTTGAACACTTAGTAGAATGGGGTTGAATCAATAATATTGATTAATTCGTAAAATTGGTAATCTATCGAATTAAAACCTATTCACCCCCCCCCCCCCCCCTCTCTAGGTTATAGACATACACTTTCTAAGGAATTTCAGAGAGCATCATTTCCTGTGAGGCCTACGTGCCTCAACGGGAAATAGTGCTTGGCCCTTCCTTCCTTCCTTTGAGTCCAACTTATGTTCTTCGACTGTTTTCCGATCTCCGAACCCTGATTTCAATTCCGCTTTTGGATTACAAATTGGGACTCCCTGACGCACAAGAATTTCAAAAAACTTTCATATATAATATGAAATTCAACTTGAAAAACAAGGATGAAACCAAGTACGTTAAAGACACGGAAAGTTTCGTAACTTCCTAATTGGAACTTGAAACTTAATGAATAAGTAACCCAAACATCCATAACTCAATGAGGAATAAAATAAGCACAAATTTAATTCCATTACCATAAAATTACAAACAAATAATTACAAGAACATACAAGTATGTCATTTCCAACATATAGTCCTAGAACATGCAATTTTCTCAAAAATTGTCAACTTAAATCTAATGCACGTGCATACTTTAATAAGTGTGTGTATGTGTAATATAAATTTGGCATAATAATGCAGGGTCACATATGGATGCATTGTGTGTGTGTGTGTATGCACCTAAGTCTTGTAAGAGGAATAAGGTCTTGTTATCCCTTTATTTAGCAATGGAGTTCGTTCCTCTTAAAGACTTCAACTTTGATCGATTTGTTGTCCAATCTTTCTTAAAGTTTGATAAATCTTGACAACTAATCAATACAAATGAAATGTTTTTTGATATGGAATTATGCCAACAAAAGAATCAAGAACCTAACAACATGAGTTGTTGAATTTTATGTACGTGTTCTCAAGCTACAATCAGTTTTTAATGTACCCAGGCAACCAAGAAAATACAACCTTCATAGTGGAGCGAGGTATATTTTGTTATAAAGTAATATCGTTTGGTCTTAAAGATGCAGGTGCAACTTAAAAAAGACAGGCGCACAAAATATTCATTAACATGCTTGCAGATACAATGGAAGTCTACATCGACGATACGCTGGTAAGTCACTCGTGGCAGAGCAACATCTCGACCGTCTTAAGCAATCCTTCAAGGTGCTTGATAGGTATCATATGAAACTTAATCCCACTAAATGCTCATTTAGCGTTTCTTCAGGGAAAGTTTTAGGTTCTTTAGTTACCCACCGAGGAATCAAAGCAATCTCACAGCAAATCCAGTCGATAATGGGAACTTAATCCCAGAGATGCATCATGCATGTACAAAAGTTAACAGGTCGAATATCAGCATTATGACGGATCATCTCTCTATCTTCCAAGAGGTGCCAAAGTTTCTTCAAGACCTTGAAAAAATAAAAAAAGAGTTCGTATGGACTGAAGAATACGAGAAAGCCTTACAAGAGTTAAAAACGTATCTTACTACTCCCTCATTCTATAGAAACCTATTGATAGAGAGACCCTTTATGTCTACTTGGTCATATCAGAAACAGTTGTCAGTGCAGTGCTGATAAGAGAAGACAATGTCAAGCAGTTGTCGGTTTATTATGTGAACAGGTCACTGGTCGATATTGCAACTCGATACAGTCAACTGGAAAAGCTAACACTTGCACTCGTTGTGGCAGTTAGGAAGTTTCGGCCTTACTTCCAATGCCATCCCATTGTCGTGATCACAACATATCCATTGAAGATCATACTCCATAAACCAAAGTTATCTGGTCGATTGACGAAATGGGTAGTGGAGCTCAATGAGGATAATATCACTTATCGACCCCGGACTGTAATCAAGTCTCAAGTATTAGCTTTTTTAGTTGATTTTTCTCATAGTACTCAAGTGCGGGAAGATAAGGAAATGATGAATACGGTCGTCAATTCAGCCTCAGGAATTTTGACTTTATCCGTTGATGGCTCGAGTAACGTCAAAGGGGGCGGACTTGGACTTGTCCTACGATCTCCATAAGGATATGTTTGGTTTAGGGACAGGACATGACAGAGAGAGACGGGACAGGACAGTAAAGTTATTCCGTATTGGAATGTCTAGGACAGAACCATTAATTGTAAATGTTATACGTTTGGTATGATTCTGACAAGATGGGACAAGAGATTCAAATGATCAGAATGCCCTTATATATATATATATATATTCCAAAATAATTTACTTTCAATTCGAACTTAAAGCATTCATACAATAATATATGTATATATATAATATTATAATTTATATATATATATATATATATATATAATATTTTTATAATAATTATAGTATAATTATTATTATATATAATGATATATTATATAAAATAAATTTATATATATATATAATATATATGTAATAATATATATCATATATAATATTTATATATTTATATATAATATTATAATATATATATATATATATTAAAATATATATAAATACATAAATATATATAATATAATATATATATATACACATAAATATTGTTACTGTATATAATAATATATAATATAGTATTTTTATTTATATATATATATATATATCGGATATATTAAATATTACATATAATACTAAAATATATATTATTATATAATAATAATATATATATTTTTTATTTTATATATTATTATAATATATATATATATATTATAATAATCTCTATAATAGTATATATTATTATTAAACATGTTTGTAATTTTTTTAAAATTTAAAGGGTAAATTAGTATTTTTGTACTTGTCTCGTGTCATGGGACAACCTTGACCTAAGGTCTTGTTTGGGACAAAATTTGATGTTTTTTGTCCCATATTGGACCATCAAAACCCATATTTTTCCACCGTTGTCACATCTTGTCCCGCGTACCAAACACACCCTGAGAGGTTGTGGTCAAACAGACAGTCAGTTGCAGTTTCAAAGTAACCAACAACGAAGCTGAATACGAGACCCTCATTGCAAGCCTCACACTGGAAAAAGCCTTGTGATAAAAAGGATCAAAGTTATTAGTGACTCCAAACTAATTGTACGACAATTGTAGGGATCATACGAAGCAAAAGATCCTAATATGCCTGAGAGTTAATGTCAAATTTCAAGGAGTTCAAAATCGAATAGATTCCTCGATAAGAGAATGCTCGAGCAGATTCCTTAGCTAACCTTGGGTCGACAATGCAGGCAATAAAAAGCATGGTGACCCTCGTAATCTACCTGTAACGGCCAATAATTCGGAAAGACAAACTGAAAATGGAAGTGTCATCGATCAATCCTGATCCAAATTGGATGACCCAATCATCAACTATCTCGAACACGATAAGCTTCCAGTGGATTGGAACGAAGCCAAAAGACTACAAGCTAAATAAAAAAATCAGCATGATAAAAGGTAAACTTTATAAATGATCTTTTATATGTCATTACCTCTTGTGTGCAAAACCTTTAGAGACTATAACAATACTAGTCGAGCTACATGCTAGTAAATGCGGAAATCACTCTGGATCGAGAAGCTTAGCTCACCTAGCCATCACAGCAAGCAATTGTTGGCCTACAATGCGCTTTGATGCTTACGAGTTCATGAAAAGGTGCGACAATTGTCAACGACATACATATGAATCTCATTTACCTTCAGAAAAACTCAACTTGATATTGTCTCCATGGACCTCCATGAATGTGGGGTGTATATAGTTGGGAAACTCTTAGCTTCGAACATGAGGAAAGGCATATATACTAGCATTCTAACAATGACAGATTACTTCACAAAATGGCCCAAGGTAGAGTCATACTAAAGCATCAAGCATACTGAGTTAAAAATCTTTATGTGGAAAAATACTATTTGCAGGTTTGGAATTCTGAAGCAAATCGTGACCGACAATGATTCCCAATTCATCTCGTTTGACATTCAAGAATTCTGTGAAGAATGGGAAATTAAGATTCATTCTTTAACCCTTCGATATCCACAGTTTAACGATCAAGCAGAGTCAACCAACAAAACTATAATAGAGATTTTGATGAAGAAATTGGAAGCAATAAAGAACTATATGTGCATAAACTACCAGAGGTTTTATGGTTCTATCGAAGAACAACACGAATTGTACCAGTCGAGCTAAACATAGCATCGGCAAGAGTTGAACATTTGAATGAAGAATAGAATCAACAACTACTGCCTCAAGAGCTCGATTTGCTCAATGAGAAGATGGATATGGCTATATTACTAGTAAAATACCAACAACGAGTAACTCGTCACTGCAACAATGATGTATGAGCATAAACTTTAAAAAATGAGACTGGATTCTACGACAAGTATTTCAGACTACAAAGTAGCATGGGACAAGAAAATTTAGATCGACCTGAGAAGGGCCCCAATCAGATAAGTAAAATAATCAGGCACATAGCATACAAGATTCGAGCTCAAAATGGTTGCGAGATCAACAATATCTGGAACGCAATCCATCTAAAACAGTATTACTTCTAAAAACCCTTTGCTTGGTTTCGATACTAACATTACAATCAAGAGCAATGATGATAACTTAAGTGCAATTGAGTGCAATCTGAGCTCATTATATTAAAAGAAATTCCACACTAACAAGGTTATCAATTACAATTGGTCACAAGCTTTATAGACACCATTCAGTACTAGAAACATATTGTGACATTCATTTCTAGTACTGGACGAATCCAAACAATGATCTGGCATTCTAAGATCACGTGATTCGAAGATTCAAGTTCAAGACTCCTAAACGCATCGAACAAACTTGCACTGGGGGAAGTTGATGTGCATAGTTTAAAAGAAATTATCCAAGTTTGATCACTATATCGATATAAGAGAACATACCGATTGAGAAAGAAAGATATAGCTCGATTCAATATGCAAAACGCTATGAATTGTTCGGCCCAATGAAAACTTTGGAGCACGATTCAAGTTCGTCATGACCTATAGATTCGATTATTACATACTCAAAATGATCTATGTCAAGCTATAAACATTGTACGGATCAATGATAGATCAATACATCATTCAATAGAAATTTTTGAAGTAACAGTCAATATATTGTTCGAAAGAACTTATCGATCAACAAAAATAATCGTTGATTCTCAAGCTTTTTATATTTTGTTTATCCAGCTAAGTCTGGTTCAAATTATGTGAAATATCTTGTCAATACACACCAATCGACCAAAGGAATAAAATTTAAAGAAACAACAAAAATTCTAGATATTATCTGAACGACACTATTGATCGATCAAACATCAAAAGTACCTTAAAGAGAATTAAGGAATATTACAATAAATAAATAAAAATCAAAGAGGGCTATATTTTGTCCACCCCTTTAATCAATCACGATCTGAAAGGATCTAATACATACAACAACAACAAAAGTTGTTCGAAACTTTTTTAACTGTCTTGACCGGAATTGTCTTGATTAGGGTTGTCTAGATTGTAACTTGATAAAAACCTGCCTTAACGATCATAGATCTTATCATGATCCGGGCAAACACCCTCAAGGTTGTCTACACTGATATGACTTCCAATAGCCTCATTCTCCTTCTCTAACTCAAATGTTGCCTCCTAATCCTTTCCCTCATCTTCCTCTTCCTCATCGTCAGCTTCGAGTGCCTTCAACTCTATCCACTGGTCCTAGATCTTGATTTCCTTGTATGCTTCATAGGAGTCGATGAGACCAAGAAAATACTCTTGCATAAGTTTACCTCGGGTTTCAATCATGGCCTTATCAGCTGCCTTGTCGAGCCTCTCTACTGCATCAGTATGTCTGCCATCTATATGACAACTTATCTTCACTCTATTTGAAATAAGCCTTCAATCGATAATCCTCATCTTCAAGGCCAACAAGCTTGTCAATTGCTACCTTCGATGCCCTCTTTGCCTCAGTCATAGTTGACTTAGCCTCCTTGAGCTCCCTCTTTAGTTTTGAATTGGAGGAGATTAAAATACTGACTTTCTTTGAAAGATTTTTAACATATTTCTTCAAGAATAGCTGAGACAGAAAGGCCTGCAAAAAAGAATTGGTCGATCTCAAGCAATGCTAAAGAAAATGGTAGGTGAAATTCTAAAGTAAGTAATTTTTTAACATGAAAAGCGCAAGCCAATCCCCAACCAACCACTCGAGAAGTTCCCATCTTGGGGAGGCGAGCTTTAGCCTAAGAGAACAGCAGTTGATCAGCTTGCTTCAGCATTGAGCTAGGATCCGAGTAAACCAACACCTCAGGTGAGAACTTGATCACTATCGAACCTTTTTCTTCAAGCCGATGATGCATCTTTAACTTTTTAGCAAAAGCGACTTCAGTTAGTTCGAGGGAGTCAACAACAACGTTATCAGTTGGCTTCATGGCTTGAGTAACCTGGGACATTGGCAGCTCTTTAACCCTTTATCATACTTATCCTCTCCATTTATCGCTTCAAAGCCTCTTCAGAGAATAGAAGCTTAATATTCGACATCGTCGTTGCAGCTCGCTCAAAATAGTAACAGGCTCAAGAAATTGAGTGTCGCACAAGATCTCTAACCCATGCCTTATCTGTTGGAGCCCCGTTCACCGGTCATGCAACGGAAGTAGGTTTTAAATTTTTTAATACAGATCGTAAACGATATGGGACTAGTGAACTTTGGATCATAATTAATAACATAATTAAATAATCATTTAATTTATTTAATCACCATTATTTATTAATTAAAAAATCTCATTATTCAATTAATTTCTTGAATAAATAAGTGTAACTTTCGTAACACAATTAATTGGACAATACAATTAATTAACCGTGACCCTTGTTACCTAAATCGATTGGGCTAGCAAGGGGACCTAAAGGACCCACAGTATTTTCGGAATCATTAATTAAACTCTTTGATTAATATTCCTTGATTATTAATTCCAGTGTTATTTTACTAAGAACCCAAAGTTGCACTCTCAACTGCAGACGCTTTAACATAGATCGATACAACTCGGTTTCTATCGATATAGCTAATACATATGGTGTTGTCCTCTACATTATTTCATAATTAGAGTTGGGTCATAATGTCCGTTATACCTCTCTAATTACATATATCATTTAAGTACCGTTGATTCTCTAGTAGACAATAAATCATATTTCCTCATGGAATTAGGGGAGCGCTCATACTGTCCAAGCCCCGAATCAACCCTTAAGGGAACTACCATACACTTCTCACAAGAAGTAGTGGATTCCACTTTTATGTACAAACCTTCTCAGCCACAAGCCAAACCGCAATCCCAACATACGGAGTATATTGATCAGGAAATACATCTGACCTCATCCATGGTTTATCAAATACCACGATCTAACATAAAGGAGTCGATAAGACACTCAAGATTAATATCACTCACATATAGCCATTATTAGTTGATATATATGAACCTCATCGGTAAACGGATCTAAGTGAGAGATTGATATAGATCATTGCCAAGTCCTATATTATCACATCATACAAGGTGTCTCCATTCCTATATCTCATATGAATGATTAAGGATAGAATCATCGTACATTACGGAATGGACCACAACTATAGATTAAACACAAATAAAGTACCTATCTTTATGTGCTATCTATGGACTCTTTAGATTGCACGTCTCTTACTGTATCCATCTGTATATGACACTCATATACACAGTTCGAGATTACATTTGGCAATCCAGGATGTTAATATGCACAAGTTATAAAATAAACAACACAACAAGAAAGAATTGAACTTTTTCTTTTATTTATTTCATAAATCCATTTACAAATTACATTTTTAGGGCATAAACACCAACAATCTCCCACTTGCACTAAAGCATGTGAGGCATGTCTCGTAACCCTAGACAATCTAGGTGACCCGAAAACACTTTAGCTGGTAAGGTCTTCGTAAATGGATCAGCATGATTGTCTTGTGAAATTATCTTGGTGACGATCACATCCCATCTCTGCTTTATCTTTTTAACGGGATGATACTCTCTCTCTGGTGAGATGATTTTTTCTCTCTATATGTTTTCCTCTTTTGTGGCTTCTTGGTTCTTTGGAATTAGCCACAGCACCACTGTTATCACAATAAGGTGTGATAGGCTTATCCAAACTGCCTCTTTAGTAGCTTCACAAGCAGCTATATATTGGGCTTCTATGGTGGAGTCAACAATGCAAGATTGTTTAATACTTCCCCACACGATGGCTCCACCACCCAGGGTGAATACTGATCCAGCCGTGGATTTCCTATAATCCTAGTTTGACTGAAAAATAGAATCCATGTATCCTAACGGGATCAAACCCTGCCCGGAATACACTAGCATATAGTCTCTCATTCCCCGAAGATACTTGAGAATTGTCTTGACAGCCACCCAGTGATCCAATCATGGGTTGGACTGGTATCTACTGACTACTCCCACTGCATAGCAGATGTCTGGTCTTGTGCATAAAATAGCATACATGAGACTACCTACTGTCGATGCATAGGGTACACGTCTCATATCTTCAACTTCTTGAGGTGTCTTAGAACACTGTTCCTTAGACAAGTGAACTCCATGCCTGGAAAGTAAATTACCTTTCTTGGAAATCTGTATCAAAAATCACATAAGAATCTTGTCGATATATGATGACTGAGACAATGTTATGAGTTTGTTCTTACGATCCCTTAGAAGTTGGATCCCTAGAACATAACTCGCATCTTCCAAATTTTCATTTGGAAATGGCTAGCCAGTCAGCCCTTTACATCAGACAACACTCCCACATCATTCCCAACGAGTAAGATATCATATACGTATAGGACCAAGAAAACTACTTTCTTGTCAATGATGCACCTGTAGACACAAGGCTCATCGACGATTTGCTCGAAGCCATAGGCTTTGATCACATCATCAAACCTAATGTTCCAAGATCTAGATGCTTGCTTAAGTCCATAGATAGACCTTTGCATCTTGCAAACCTTTTGCTCTTGATCTAGAGACACAAATCCCTCTGACTACATCATATAGATGCTCTCGTCAAGATTGTCATTCAAGAATACAGTCTTGACGTCCACTTACCAAAATTCACAATCGAAATATGCAGCAATGGATAAGAGAATCCTAATAGACTTAAACATGGCTAATGGCGAGAAGGTCTCTTCATAATCGACCCCCTCTTTTTGCGTATAACCCTTAGCCACTAGTCTTGCTTTGAAGGTCTCTACCTTTCCATCTACTCCTCTCTTTCTCTTGTAGATCCACTTACACCCTATGAGTCTTACCCCATCCGGTAAGTCTACAAGATCCCAGACTGAGTTAGAGTATATGGACTCCATCTCGAGATTCATGGCTTTAAGTCATTACTCTTTATCAAGATCTTCCATTGCATTCTTTAATGTCAATGGATCATCCACACTATCAGTAGAGACAACACCTTATCGCTCACCACATTCAGGCTGTCTCACAACCCTCTCACTACGTCTAGGTGGTAGTGTATCCTGATTAGGAACCATCAGACTCTCAAATATTTATGGATCAACAACTCTTGATGATGAAACACTAGATTTACCAGACTCCAACTCATTTAATACAATGTTCACTAATATAATTATCCTCAAGAAACTTTGCATTTGTCGATACAAATACTTTGTTATCTTCGGGATGATAGAAGTGTCCACCTCTGGTCTCCTTGGAGTATCCTACAAACAGACAGACAACAGACTTGGAGTCTAGCTTTCCACTTCTGTTCTGCTGGACACCTTCATATGTGAAAATGTCGTAAACTAGCTTTACGGGCATTCCACAACTCTATGAGAGTCTTAGGAGCAGATTTGGATGGCATTACATTCAAAATGTATGCTGCTGTTTGTAACGCATATCCCCAGAAGGAATTTGGTAATGATGAGAAACTAATCATAGATCTCACCATTTCCATCAGGGTTCTATTTCTCCTTTCCGCAACACCATTTTGCTAAGGTGTACCGGGAGCTGTAAGTTGGGAAACTATCCATGCTCGACCATGAAGTCTTCAAACTCTTGATCAATGTACTCACCTCCAAGATCCGATCGTAGTGACTTGATAGTCCTACCCAATTGATTCTCAACTTCAGCTCGAAATTCTTTAAACTTTTCAAAATTTTCCTACTTTCGTTGCATTGGGTAGACATATTCGTATCTTGAGTAGTCATGTATAAAGGTGACACAATACTCATAACCACCCATAACTTTTACTTTCATCGGTCTACAGACATCTGTATGTATAAGCTCTAGAGGTTATTTAGCTCTAAACCCTTTTCCAGTAAAAGGTCTCTCAGTCATCTTACCTTCCAAACAAGATTCGTAGACAGGTAAGGTGCCAACCTTTAACTCACTTAAAGGTCCGCTTTTTACTACTATGTCTATCCGGTCAAGGTTGATATGACCAAGTCTTAGATGCTAGAGATACGTGTTGTTGTTTAGTTTTTGTTTTTTCAACCTTAAACATTTCGGTGTTTAGCAGTGTTGTATGTATTAAACAGTCTTAACACATACAAATTGTTTTCATTAATTCCTGAACAAATATTCAGATCATTCTTTCCAATAATAATAGACTTATTATTAAAATAAATAGATTATTTTTGCTCTAACAACCTAGAAACGGAAATCAAATTCCGTGTAAATTCAGGAATAAAAAATACATTGTCCAACAATATATAATGATTACAAAAATGTAATCAAATTACGCCCACTGTTGGTGCCGACACGACATCCCCTGACCCCATACGTATAGAGAAGGCTCCCTCATCTAGCTGTGTCTAAGAATCAATCCATTGCAAAGAAGAACAAACATGGTTAGTGCCCCTCGAATCCACTATTCAGGGTGAAGAATCATCTTCCACTAAACATGACTCAAGAACAAGTAAATCATATTTACCTTTCTTGGACTTCTTCTTGTTTTGGGCTTTCTTGGGTTTGAGCTTACCGTTCGCCTCCCCAACAGACCTTTTTCACTTCTTATTATTGGAGGAAGATAGTTCGACAACACTTGACTAAGGACTGCATTGAGCAATTGTGTGAGACTGAACTTTAACTTGTTCATCTCATAGTTACTCTTAAACTGATCGAAACTCTTCGAAAGAGTCATCAGTATAATGCTAACTTTATTGCGTTCGTCAATGGCTCCGCTATTGACTTCTATCGAGTTGAAGTAGGACATCATGCTCAAGACATGTTCTCGAATTGACGTACCTTCCTTCATGTGAGCGAGTATAGTGGAACGAACAACTTCGTGTCGCTTTTGCTCGGAGGGCTACCCGAACATAGCTTGTAATGACTCCATGATTTCGAATTCTTAAGTCATTGCTTTGTGCTTTGTGACAAGAACGTCTGTTATAGAAGTCAACAGATATGTTCGGGTCTTCTCATCAGATGAGACCCATCGCTCGTATGCCTCACGAACAGTTCATGTGGCATTGGCAACAGGAACTGGAGGACATTCCTCCATAAGCATAAACTTGAGGTCTTTGATGACCAATATTGCGTTAATGTTAAGTTTCCACTTAGTGTAGTTATCACTAGTTAATTTGTCATTTGCGAGAATTTGAAGTAGTGCAGAAGACATGATTGCTGAAATAAATAAAACATTCGTTCAGTCATTTATTTAAAACAAGTGCGAGTGCTTTGGGATAAATTTAAACATGATGCATGAACATGTTTAACGAACTAGAACTACCCTAAAACTAGTTATTATACCACGACAATCCAACATACCACAAAGAAGTGCCGCCTTAGGGTCGGTCAAGTCTTTACATGTTGGACCGAGACATTCTCAATCAAATGATATTCTAGAATAACTCATATTTCATATCATTCAATCATCGTTTATTCAGTCAGATATTTAATTAACAAACTTAATCAAAACCTTCGTGAGTGTAACCCACAATTTCAGATATCACGAGCTTAACTCGAGAATTGCCGTCTTAGGGTCGGACAATCCCGAAATACCCTCAGAAATCCTATCTGTTAGGAAGTCAACCTCGGTATTGACCTTTGTGGAAACCCTCCTTAGGGGGGATGAAAACAAAGCCGTCATGAGGCCCTACTCGGATCTCACGATGTTTAACTAATGATGTAGACCGCGGTCTCTCCCACTCACTATTTTAAAATTAGGGTTTTCTATTATCCATTAATGCACCTAGACTCTACAGGATCAAACGACTAACTTTAATCAAGTTATCTAGCGCATTAACTAGTTCATTATGAGAAACAGATTCTAATAAACTAATAAATTATTTATGATTTTTAACTATTAAAAATCTAATATATTAGTGAATAATCTAAGCCTTTGTAAACTATTTACTAAGGTCATATTATTCTGTTAGTGTTTACCAAGTTTTAACTAATAAAACTCTAACACTTTATTCAGTTCATTTATTATTAGAAAATTAATTATATTAATCCTAACTATAAAAAATGACCCAATTAATCTAACTTATTAAACTCTTTAATAACTGGATTAATATTAATGAAAATTACCAAGTTTTTTTAACCATTAAAAAACTAATATCATTTGCATAGCCAATTTATGTATATAAACGTTTTAATCACATTAAAAAAATACATAAAAAATTGGACTATGATACATGTATGACATATCAAATATTTTTGTGTAGGCACATCTAATCTAAATGATATACGTATGCATGACAATACTTTTATCATCACATAATATAAAGCATACATGATTTGACAGAGTATTGTGGATTATTTCACCTGAAAATTGGAATATAAAATTACGAAAATACCTACAAGGTATTCCTTGGTCATCTTGCAATTTTCGGGGATTCATCTCATGAATCCATCTTCGCGTTTTTTCCTGGTCTTCAATATAGGTTATAATTTTTTTACAATACAATAACAGTAAAAATAATAATAATAATAATAATAATAATAATAATAATAATAATAATGTAACTCATAAACCCTAAATCCACAGTACCATATAATTAACGATCAATCATGTTTTTGTAAATTAAAAAAACAACTTAATATACATACAAAAACATCATACAGTCAATTTAAACTGTGCCTACACAATCATATATACAGGAGCATCGAAAACAATTTCCTGTTTCAGAAAAAAAAAAGTGGCTCTGATACCAATTGTTGGAGCCCCGTTCACCGATCATGCAGCGGAAGTAGGTTTTAAAATTTTTAATACAGATCATAAACGATCTGGGACCAGTGAACTTTGAATCATAATTCTTTTTCGGAACTTATACATATAAAAATTAATACAATAATAAAATATATGTATATACAGGAAATTGAAATCAATATAAAGAGAAGAAAACTCATACCAACGTTTAGTGATTAATAACATAATTAAATAATCTCATTATTTAATTTATTTAATCATCATTATTTATAAATTAAATAATCTCATTATTCAATTAATTTCCCGAATAAATACGTGTCACTTTCGTAACACAATTAATTGGACAATCCAATTAATTAACCGTGACCCTTGTTACCTAAATCGATCGGGCTAGTAAGGAGACCCTGTAACACCCCCAAATCCGGGACCCAACGGATCGAAATGCTACATGATCCGAACCATACAAAAACCTTAATTTACAATAGTCACAGCTTATATCATCAATAATGTATCCACAAATTACAACATGTATATCTGATACCATTCATTTCACTAAAATCTCTAGAGTCTAACTTAATTACAATATTAACTAATACCGGACACTTACAATACATACACACAAAGAATCTAATTCTTTCGGGCGATACATATCTCCAATATGATAATGTAATCTCCATCACTTCTATGACCAAAAACTCAATCTGTAAAATGGTGGTGATGAGGGGTGAGCCGTCAACTCGGCAAGTAAATTCATGAATAACACGTAAAAATAAAATAGTCTTTGTAAAACCTTTACCTTTAAAATCTTGATAATAAACATTCTAGGGAATTTAAACAATAAAACACATTATAAAACATAAATTAACATTTTAATACAATATATGTACTTAATGTCTTTAAAACAGTTGAAGCAATATTTCAAAACATCTTTAATGATATTCTTAAATCATAAATCATTTTATCAAATAGGATATACAATATTAAATCAAAATATCATATATTAATCCTTATTTAAAACACTAAAATTTTACGGAAGTAAACGGTGCAGATCATTCAATTTATAAAACGGTAAGTGAACTATATTATAGTATAAACAGTAAGCATTAATCAGTTTTGGAAAGCGGTAAACTCATGTGTCGTAGTGTCACAAGTACCGGTGTGACAAGGCAATAACAGTATGTCACAATTACCCATGTGACGCGGCAATAACAGTATGTCACAATTACCCGAGTGACGCGGCAACAGTATGTGTGCACACAATAACCCAGCTGAGCCAATAACAATAACGATAACTACGGAACAATGAGCCAAAACGGTTTTACAAATTCATATACATTTGAATCAATAGCATGTCGGTACTCGGTATAGATAACAATAAAATTCTCAGTAGAACCATTTCAGTATAAATAACAATAGTCAAATTGTATTCCAAATATGTAAGTAAGGAATTTAGTTCAAAGTCATTAATATCAAATACTTATAAAAGCAATCTTACTTAAAATCGGTGAAATCCTTAACAAAATACGATAGAGTATAAAATGGTAGTGATATCAGAAACAATAGTTCGATAATTTGAAACATAAATATGCCATATAAACACTTGAAACATGAAAGAGCTTGTTACATATTATAAACATTTTGGAAAAACATAATACATTATGGATGAGTTTACTTACCTCGAATACAAACGAATCGGCTCTAGTTCTAGAAGCTCAAGCATCACTCAAACCTATCAATTTACAAATTGATTTACTGTCATAACCTTATCACCGCAGAAAGGTAATCAACATAAGGTTCACATATATAGAACTATACTTAGAAATCAAGTTTCCAGTTAATACAACTGACCATCCTCTGATCTCCGATTTTTAATAATTTCTCTGCAGCTCCAAATATTAAGAAATTTAATATGGATTGTCTAGACATTATGAAAATATTGCAGTAAAAGTTTCAATTCAATCTAGAATCGATAGTATGTCCAAGAAATTAATTATATTCTTACTTATCCCAAATCTGTCCAGTAGAGACCTTAGTCAACCACAGTCCACTCCGAAATTTATGTAAATATTTATACTCATGTATAAATTATGAAACTTTGCAGATGTAATCTAGACATATAGGGTAATCTACAGTAAAATTTTCAGATCAATATGGAGTGATTATATCATACAACAATACCAATATTTTACGGTTCCCGAAACTATCCAGCAGAAAAGGAAATCCGACCTCTGTCTACTCTAGGAATTATAAAACTATTTCTACTCATCTAAAGATCACGAAATTTGGCAGCGTGATAATATACTCATATGCCTACGTATGTGTAAATTTTCATAATTTTCCCACATTAATAACCAACCCAAAACAGATTTACGAAATGTGGCTGGTCTAGTAAAACAGAGGATTTCAGCAACCTCTATGCCAATTCGAAAATTCTATAAAAAAATCATGATCTGGACCATGAACTATGGAATGAATATAAATCATTCCTATACATGTCTATTATTATAAATGATTCATAAAAATCAGTCTAACATATCTAAGAAATCATTGACATGGGAAGGATAGAACAACTTAGCACCAATATCTTCAAACTATTGTTCGTCTTATGTTTCTGCCCAGCTTTGTTCGGAGCCTTAGATCTCTTTATAGGGAACTCCAATTTACATCTCCACTGACCAAAATCAAGAACTATCAGAGTAGAACATGCTGACAAAATTCGAGCTCAATCGGACCACAAATTGACCTCCGAAATATCACCAAAAGAAAACTGGACAGTGACTCAAAAATCCCAACACAACTCTCTCTCTCTCTCTCTCTCCATTCGGTTGTTCGTTCCATCTTCTTCTTTTTTTTTTCTTTTCCCCCTTTCAACTCATCCAATGCATAGGACATTATAAACTTACCTTTTGAGTTACCCTAAATTAAGTTTAGGTCAACTAGCAACTTAAACAAGCTTAGACCTTAGCATTTAAAATAAGGACAAACCCAAATACTAATCGATTTGGGTCCAGCCCAAATCATTATTTCTCTTGACACAATTATAATCTCACCAACACTGTCATTTTGGACCTCAAACCTCATAGAAACTAAGTTGAGCCCAAATTCATAATAATTGGAACTAACTACTTGAGGACGGTTTGACCCATTTTTTTAGGATATTACAGACCTAATGGATCCACGGTATTTTGAGCTCCAATAATCCTCGGAATCATTAATTAAACTTATTAATTAATATTCATTGATTATTAACTCCGGTGTTATTCCACTAAAAACCTGAAGCTGTATTCTCTCAACTGCAGACGCTTTTACACAGACTGATACAACTCGATGTCTATCAATATAACTATTACATATGGTGTGATCCTCCACAGTAATTCATAATTAGAGCTGGGTCATAATGTCCGTTATACCCCTCTAATGGATAATAAATCATATTTCCTCACGGAATTGGAGAGCGCTCATACTGTTCAAGCCTCGAATTAACCTTTAAGGGAACTACCATCTACTTCTCACAATAAGTAGTGGATTCCACTTTTGTGTACAAACATTCTCAGCCACAAGCCAAACTGCAATCCCAACATACGGAGTATATTGATCAGGAAATACATTTGACCTCATCCATGGTATATCAAAGACCACGATCTAACCTAAAGAAGTCGATAAGACACTCAAGATTAAGATCACCCACATATAGCCATCATTAGTTGATATATATGAATCTCATCGGTAAACGGATCTTGGTAAGAGATTCATATAGATCATGGCCCGGTCCTAAATAATTAGATCATACAAGGTTCCTCCATTCTTATATCTCATATAAATGATTAAGGATATAATCACCATACATTACGGAACGGACAGCAGCTATAGATTCACCACAAATAAAGTATCCAGCTTTATTTGTTATCTATGGACTCTTTAGATTGCTTGTCTTTTACTGTATCCATCCGTATATGACACTCATATACACAGTTTGAGATTACATCTAGCAATCCAGGATGTTAATATGCACAAGTTATAAAATAAACAACACAACAAGAAAGAATTGAACTTTTTCTGTTATTTATTTCATAAATCCATTTACAAATTACATCTTTAGGACATAAACCCTAACATTATCCAACTGTACTTAACCAAATCTTCAAGGCGAGGATAGGGGTTACCTGATTGAGCAAAGGTAGTGTGGTTCCATAAGGAGCTTTTCCTTAGGCTATACTCGTATAGCAATTTCTGTCATCTCCTCTTATTTGGATCTATGGAAAGGATTTTTTGAGTCCTCTTCACCTTATCTACTCCCTGGATTGACTTTGCCTTCCTGTCCAAGCCCGTTGAAGGCTAAGAAAATTGTGTAAGTTAATTTTTTTCAAAAAAAAAGGTCCACATGATCAAACACCTACCAGCGTTATTCCAAATCGATCTAACCTCTTCAACTAGATCCCTTAAGCAAAGAAAAACCTGGGTTTACAATTAGGATGTCTAGTAGTTAGCTCAAAAATTAGATGGCCTCAACTTTGTCGAGCATCGATCAAGTTCCTCCCATAGTCGGTATCGTGCTCTTTCAAGTGATAGGTGTACATGTGATTTTCAAATGAGAAAATCATCTTCTCTTTCTCGATCAAGACTTTGAAGGATAAAATAATTCTCAAATTGCTTGACATCAACTTACTTGGAGCAATTTCAAAGAAATTTGACGACTGGCAAGCCAGCGAAGGGATAGGAAACATAAGTCCTAACTTGAAAGGCAATAGGTAGAAATAAGTCCACCATGATATCGACTAGTTTTCCAGTTGAATGGCATCACCGCCCGTAGCTTGACCGAAGCTGAAACTAATAGCTCGAATTCCAATTTCTTGACATCTAGGTATCACAATTTTGATACAGGATAGTCATGTAGAAACCCATATGTTTCATCCTTATAGGTCGATGGTGGCTCCATATTTAACTGTTCCGGTGTTGCCACGCGACCCACTACCAAAGTTTTTCTAAGGTGAACTCTAACTTTACATACCTTTGAGTTAGCAAGAGGGCCATCGAGAGTCACGATCTGAGCTAGGGCCCGTACTTACATTGTAAGGTCGATGTCACTCGGGTCGCCATGATAGTCGTCGATCATCTTCTCCAGCGATGGGCTCAACGATTCTCTAATTTGACTCGACATAGCATCAAACACTGTCTAACAAGAAAAACCACTTTAGCACGAGAGATCAAACTATCTTAGGCAGGGTGAACATATCAATTTGAGCCTTAGGTCGACATCTTCACAAAACCTAATAGTTTTACTCCCTAACTAGTGCTACACCCTACAAACACATTTGCCAAATTAAATTTGTGTGCAAAACAGAACAAACGCTAGAAAATCTACGTTGTTCATTGAAGATCGATCAAGAACATGAAGATCTCAAAACACTGAATACTCCATGCAGAGAGAAACGTAAAAAACCATGTTACAATTAGGGGTGGGCACGATTCGGTTCGGTTCGGTTCGGTTCGGTTTTGGATAAAACCGAACTGAACCGAAAATATTTTGGTTCATCCAAATTTAAACCGGTTTAAACCGAATGAGAAATGGGAACCAAACCGAACTGAACTGATTTTAAACGGTTCGGTTCGGTTCGGTTCGGTTCGGTTCAATTTGGTTTTGGGCCTAATGTGCCATATAACTTCTATTTTTAAAATTAATGGTTGTTGGATACTAATTTTGACAAGCCCAAAGCCATAAAACTCAAATCAAACCTAACTTAAAAACATATTAAAAAAAAATCATTTAAAAACATATTACATAATAATAAGTTAATAATAAATCCATTCTAAAATATAAAAAAAAAACATATTAATACATTCTAAACTCCAAAATAAAAATTCAAAAATCAGTTAATAATAGTACATTACATAATAATACCTCCCAAAAATAAGTAATCCAACTCCAAATCAAAATTACAACTAAAATAACTCCAAATCAAAATTACAACTAATCAAGTAGTCAACTAAAATAACATTTCAATTATAGTTTCCATACCACATTCCACAATCCACATACATAAAATTATAAAAAAAAATGCATTCCATTTTGTCACTCCTCCAGCTGCCTACAGATAAAAAAAATTGAAAAAATATATATGCATTTGTCACTCAATCTTTGTGCAATTATGCTCCATAGAAACAAAAAAATTATAGTGAACAATTATGCATATACCAATAATTAAAGGCTTACCTTCATGGCTACATCAATCAATCTACAATAGACAAATAGGTTACAGCAAGTCATAGAATGGATTAAAGGCATTGAAATGGATTTTCCTTAATCTTTAAAAATTAAAAATGAAAGTTGTTTATGTTATCGTAAAAGAGGTAACAATAGTATAATCTACAATAGACAAATATTTTCACAAATTGAGAGTTTGCAAGTCATAGAACATCTTTAAAGTAGAGAGACTCTCATTCTCTCAAAAACTAAACTTTATCCAACCCCACCATATATATGTCATGAAAAAACCTTAACAAAGCCACTCCCTCAATGAAACATGAAAAACGTAACCCAAAAACCTCCCAAATTATAATTACATAATACCTCCCAAGAATATGAAACAAATTACCGGTGGCTTTCAAAAGATTCACATTGGCAAAATGATTGGAAAGAAACCCAAAATAAGGTATATTAATATATTAACAAAGTTAAAATTACCTGTCTAATTTTCGCAATTCATGTTGCAGCAATGAAATCAGGAAGCTGGAATGGTTGCTTCTCAATTCCACGCTTCCCCTGAAAAAACAAAAATTCAAAACCTGATGAGATACAAATAATTTCGCACACAAAAAGAACTGCAACCAACTCAGATCACTTCAAATATATATATATATATATATATATATATATATATATATATATATAAATATAATCTTTAGGCGAATCTAGCCAGGGCTTTAGGCACAATGGAAATGCATCTTAAATTACAAAGCAGATTAATTAGCACCTCAACATTGAACAAATCACCTATATCTAGAATGCAAAGGTATGCCATTCTACTCCCAATTAAAGCATCAGATAAGTATCTTTATCCCAACCCACACTAGAAAACATATTTAAAACAAAAATCATTCAACGGTCCTCTTTGCAAAACACATACAAGTCCAGGTTCCATGGTTGTCACAGTCGCTACCGTGTAAGAACCACATATATACATATAAGGGAAATCTTATCGACATGATTTTCCTCACCCCTTCCCTAAATCCCTCAAGTTCACTAATCACTATTCCATCAGTATTGCATGCATATTTTAACCTAAATTAGTAAGTTTTTAGCAGGAACCACTGACCTGCAAAAATTTCCTCTTCTGACACCAATGTCTCAGCACAGGAACAGTATTTCGATATGCTTTCAAAAACACCAACAGCTTAGGGTCTGCAGCAATCGCATCCCACACCTAAATATCAAATATAAATTAGTCACCTTGAAAACAATATATATATATATATATATATCAAAATCTACAAGAGGATATCAAAAGTATATATAGAAACAAAAATCTTGCTAATGACTAGTAATCAGATTAACATCACAGAACTATAACCATATCTACACTTATGCTTGAAGTATATAAAAACAAAAAAATTGAAACTGTCATGTAATCAGATTGAAATCATATAAAACTCTTAAGACATATACACTTGTACTAGCGAAACCATCATTTACCTTGCTCTCGTTCAAGTAGATCGGACGAGGTGAAGACGAGCAAATCGAACGTTGAGGAAGTGAGACTTTGGCTTTTGGCTGAGCAAATCGGATCAGCAGATCAGATGTTGAGCAAATCGAAACACTGGAACAGAGTTGAGGCTTTGGCTGGCGTCTGGCGAAGAAGATGAGCAAACCAGAAGTGAAACAAAAAAAGTAGAAAAGAAGAAAATTAGAAGAAGAAGAAAAAGAAAATTAGGAAAAGAATAAGCAGATCGGTTGTTGTAGTTGTAGGAGAAGAAAATTAGGAAAAGAAGAAAACAGAGAAAGTGACAAACCTTGTAGTTGTAGGAGCAGATCGGAGGTTGATGCACGGAGTTGATGAGCAGATCGAAACACTGGAAGTCTGGAACGGAGTTGATGAACGTTGATGAGCAGAGTAAGAGATGCTGCGTGTGTGTGGTGAGAAGTCTGGAATGAAAGACAGAAAGAGAATTAGAAAATTTTAAGGTTTTTTTTTCTTTTATAACCGGTTTATTTGGTTAAATCTGGTTTTTAGAAAATTAAACCGGTTTAAAACGAATACAAATTCGGTTTTTAATTTTTAAACCGATTTAAACCGAATTAATTATACGAACCGAACCAAATTCGGTTCGGTTCAGTTTACAACTTAGTGTCCACCCCTAGTTACAATGCATTCAAAAGCAACAAAACAAGCATAAAATGAAGAAACAAGAAGAAAAAAAAACTTACCATAAACCAATGGATGAGTTGAAGAATCGTGTGAAAAACCACGAAAGTCTGTTCTTATTCTTTTTCAAAGCAAAAACTCGGAATAAAACCTTAAAACAAATTTTGAAGTGAAAGAAAATAGAACTTGAAATATAGAGACCCTAGGAGCCGCGTGTCACAATATGACGGGACACGTCGTTTCAACTGACGCTCTTTGAGAAGACCCTAATCGCCGCTGAAATTCAAAGGCATCAGTTCCAAGGAGTTCTCATCGTTTCGGTAAATGCACCCATATGGTGACCCTGCCACGTCATCCCTAGAAAACTCCAAATCGAAATAAGGGCTAGTTTTAGCCTCATGAACCCACAACGTAAAGAGCCTAAATCATATAGAACCAGTTATGCTAAATTGTTCAATACCTTTGTTTGATGTGCGGCTTCGACTTTTCAGTGATAATTGACTCGAGAAATACAACAGTTGAAAAGGAAATTAGTATCTATTCTTTCAAAACAGCAGCAACTCGAATGGTCACTGCTCATGTTCGACCAATTGCAAATAAAGCTGACAAATTCAAGGCTAGAGCACAAAGAGAATTTGAAAATAATATCCATATATTAAACAAAATTGGTTCAAATTCAATTTGAGATATCTCCATAAAAAACACCAAGGGATACAAAGAACATAAAGTTGTACACGGGAATGGAAAAATAATTAGCAATCATAGTATAAATTTACCATGAGAAATCATAAAATAATACACAGTAGGTACTTTTTTGGTTAGCACCAGTCGGGCCTTTATTTTTCCACTAGTTTAATTTGAAAGACTTAGATGCTTAAGTTGTGGTGCCCAAGAAGCATAAAATGCAGATGTGTGGAAAGAGAGAGGGTGACTCATTTTCATGGTGATGTAAGATTATAGATCAAAACCATACATAGGAGAGTAAAGAATGCTAGGTAATATAAGCCAGTAATGGAAGGTCGTAGTAGTTCTGTAATTATGGGCCGGTCCGAGACAGGTCGATCCACGAAGTCAACGGGCCGTGCTTGGCACAACCCGTGAAGGAAGCCAGCTCGGCTGCGGCCCGGCCCGTGACAGGCAGAGTGCCGGGCCGCTTGTAAGAGGCCCGGCAGGCCAGCCCGCCACGGCACGCCAAGCCGGCGTGCCAGGGCCATGGACCGGCCTATCGGACCTGTCAACCGGTCTGTCCAATCAACCAAGTTTTTTTATAAAAAAAAAACCGTCCAACGGTTGGAATTCAAATTCCAACCGTTGGAGCCTAAAAAATTACAAAACCCCCCTGAAATCTTTTAAATTATATTTTGACCCACAAATCAATTTTTTCTATAAATACTTCCATCAATTTCATTTTCCATTCACTCTCTCCATCATTCTTTCAATCTCTCATTCTTTCAAATCTCAATCTCTAATATATTCTCCAATTCTCAAAACTTTTTCATTCAATTTGATTATTACTCTCTCTACAAAATTCTCTACATTTTCCACCAACACACCAAAGTTTAAAGGTACAATTTTGTTATTATTTTTGCTCAAACATATTCTCATAGTAAATTTATATGTTTAGGTTTAGATTTTAGCTACTAAATGAAATCATTTTTATTTAGTTAGTTAGTTTATCAATTTTGGGCTTTAATGTTAATATTATTTGTTTAGTATATTAAGATTTTTATGTTTAGTAATAATTTTAATATTTGTTATTAGTAAATTCAGAAAGTTAATTTGTATTACTGAATTTAATTTTTGTAATAAGTAAATGATGAATGTAGTTACGTTTGATATTATTTTTTTATAAATTATTATTTTTTAGAGTAATTGTTTATTTTAATATTTTTAGTGAGTATATTATGAATTTTAAGTGTAGTAGTGAATTTAAAAATTTTTGTTAGTAGATTATAAATTATTTGTGTAGTTGTTTATTATAATATTTTTTTTCAGTATATTATGAATTTAAGAGTAGTGGTTAAATTCATCAATTTTATGTTAGTATATTATGTTAGTAAATTTATCAATTTTATTTATAGTAGTGAATTTAATATTTTTTGTTAGTAGTTTATAATTTTTTTGTTTATTTAATTTTTTTTTGAAGTAAAATAATTATTGTAAGTGTCGTATTATTTATATTAATTATTGTTAGTAAATTAAGATTATTGTTAGTAAATATTGATTTTTAATTTGACTATTAAGTACTATAGTGCTCATATTTTTACTTCAGATAATGGATCCTAACCAGCA
The DNA here is from genome assembly GCA_032871835.1 of Dipteronia dyeriana. NCBI lineage: Eukaryota > Viridiplantae > Streptophyta > Magnoliopsida > Sapindales > Sapindaceae > Dipteronia > Dipteronia dyeriana. The sequence continues at coordinate 91,990,584 of CM065299.1, read as the reverse complement.
GCCTTATTTTCCGGACGGTTTGAATATGTTCAACGATGAATTTGATATTTTAGAGCCGACCCATACTCAAGCGAGACCTTCTGGTTCCACCGTTACATCAACATCACGTCCCAGAAAATTAACATCAGATGTGTGACAATGTTTCAGCATAATCCAAATGACACTCTCAAGCGGGACGTCTGGCCCTAGAGCTAAATGTAAGTTTTGTCATAAGGATTATGCTACAAGTACGAGGCGAACCGGTCATTTGAGACGGCATATGTACAAATGTATGTATGCACATGGACAGATAGACACTACAACCCATACACAACTTCAACGGCACCCAAACGGGTTCGTTACGACGTGGCAGTTCGACGCCATGCACGCTAAAGAGTGCTTGGCACGATACATTGCACAAACTGATCAACCGATCAGTATTGGTGAGAGTCCATTTTATAAAGAATTAATCACATCTGCATATAACCCCCAATTTGAGCCTGTTTCTAGAACCACCACTAGAAATGATTTAATACGATTGTTTGAAACCCAAAGGGATGACTTAGTTGCTGAAATACAACATTTAAGTGTCTCTGTTGTATTAACTTCTGATATTTGGAATGCATGTTCCAAACATGACTATTTATGTGTCACGAGACACTATTTAGATTCTAACTGGAGGATAACAAAAAGAATTATTGGTTTTCGTCTTATGGATTTTGCACATACCACAGAAAACATTTTTAATGTCATAATTGAAGTTTTAGAAACTTATGAAATCACGCATCGCATCCTTTCGATCACATTAGATAATGCATCTGCAAATACTAGCTCTATTGCATTGTTTGTTGCAAGAAATATCCCGCAAGATGGAGGTCATTTCTTCCATCAACGGTGTGTATGTCATATTATAAATTTAGTTGTACAGCCTGGTTTAAAGCAAGTAAGCGACCAAATAGATCGCATTAGAGATGTCATTTATTGGATTTACAGTTCTAATCCTAGATTCAGTGAATTCAAGAGATATTGTAAATTAAACGGTCTCAAACCCCGACGATTCCAAACTGATATGCCGGTAAGGTGGAACTATACTTATTTAATGTTGGAAAATTGTTTGGAATATGATACAACCATTACATGTTTTTATAACATGAAATTGGCCGAAACAGGTCAACATAGTCCAAAAATACTTACCACAGACGATTGGTATGTGGTAAAGCTTTTTGTTCAATTTTTAAAGATTTTTTACAATGCCACTGTAACTCTTTACGGGGTATATTACCCCACATCTTCCCAGGCAATCCATCAGATAGTGGAAATGTCTGAACCGTTAAACAGTTATAGAGAAGATGAACATCTATGCGCTGCAGTTGTTGCCATGGAGACAAAGTTGAAAAAATATTGGGCTAACATTCCTCTACTTTATGCCTTAAGTGCTATAGTAGATCCTAAGGTTAAATTAGCTGGTTTAGAAGTTTTTTTTGAGTTTATTGGTATTAATTTGTCAATAGATTATTCAGAATAAATTACTGACATTCGAACCAAGTTGTTCGAGATTTTTCGTATTTATGAGAGCATGTTTGACAACATTGACACCCCCAATCAACACAACCGGAGACAGAGCCGAAGCAAACAAGTTGGAGCCTTCTGAAACGGCGAAAAAATGACAAATCAGCAAGTACTTCTTCAGGGCAAAGATCTAGCCCATCTTCTTGTACCGAACTTATTAGGTACCTTGAAGCACAGTTCGATGTTGTTGAAGACAAGGAAGAGTTTGATTTGTTGTTATAGTGGAAGACCTATACGTACAGGTATCCAGTTCTGTCACACTTAGCACTTGACGTACTGGTTATTCCAGTGTCAACGGTGTCTTCAGAACAAGCTTTCAACACCAGTGAACACATAATTGAACCAAGAAGAAACTGTTTGTCTCCGTAGATGGTGGAGGTACTAACATACCTTCGGGATTGGGAGCATGCTAAAAAAAGGTTGTAAAATCTAATTGTAGATAAAAAGCTTATTCTAAATTTCGACAATCTATATATTGATGACCCAGCAGGTAGTGGCCAGAGCCAGAACTAGGTTATACTTTTACATATGTATTTATTATTTACTTGTAAGTTGTAAAACGGTTGCACTCTTTTTCACTTACCAAGTTTTTATCCCACTGGATTTTTCTTTGTAAGGTTTTTAATGAGGCAATCATGTAAATATGTAATACTGAATTCCATAAGTGAAAAATAAATAAATAAATAAACAATTGTTTGTTTACTTTATTCATTTCAAATCCTAATAATTGTTCGTTCTCTTTATTCATTTCAAATCCTAAACCCTAAACCAGAAACCCTAAACCCTAAATCCAAACAACCGTAATTTAAAAAATTATTTTGGACCAGACCCGACAAGCCCGCCGGACCAGGCCTATAAGAAGGGGCTCGCGGCCCGTAGGCACGGTCAGCCTAAGGCAGGCCGGCATGCCGTGCCGGGCCTGCGGTTTCTGAAACAGGCCAGGCCGAGCCGAGCCGAGCCAGCGTGGCGTGCTGGGCCCGACCAGGCCTGTTTCCACAAATGGACTGGCCATGCCGTGTCTAATGGGCCAGACCAGTCCATTTTTACAGCATTAGGTCGTAGATCAAAACCATGTAGAAGAGAATTAAGCTTATTTTTAGGGTGCTAGGTAGGGGTGAGCATGGGTTGGTTTGGGCGGTTTGACAATACCCAAACCAAACCATTATTTAATCTGGTTTTTGTTTTTACATCCCAAATCAAACCAAACCAATTATAAGGTAACACCAAACTAAACCAAACCAATAAAAATTGGTTTGGTTCGGTTTGGTTAGGCAGTTTAAGAAAATAATTACTTAATTTTTTTGTTTGAACAAATATAATAATATAATTATAAGTAGTTAAACTCGTAATCAATAAGATAAGTAATAATACTAAATTTAGCTAAAGTGCATAACAATAATAGTTATGAAAAACACTCAAGTATAGAACGCATAAAACTTGTAAAAAAAAAACTAACTGTATTGCTTAATTTGTTTTGTTAAAAACAATAAAAAAAAATAGTTACTTATCCTCAATAAATTTGGTTAGTGTCAACAACTTCGGATGAGATGAAATAGCTTTAAATATAAATAGAGGATGTTAGAACTTAGAACTAGAAAAACGGTAACCATGAAAATAAATAGAATTTAAAATTAGGTTAACTGAAATTTTTTTATATGATAATTTAGTTTATATATATAGTTGTGCAGGTTGATAAAACACAAATCAAAAGCCAACCCAAACCAATCATATCAGATATCCATTGGTTAGTGAATCTCCAATGTTCTCTTTTGACTTTACGTCGTCCATTGAGATAACTCCAGTTGAGAGTAGTTGTCAAATGGTATTATGTCTTTGATGTATATGTCTAGACTTCCCCTTTTACATGTTGTTTTGTGCTCTTCCTATTGTTGATTGACTATTATAGCGGATGTAAATCGTCCACAAAAGCGTTGACCATCTTGGAATATCCTCTAAGAATTGGAGTAGCCATTTAGTCTCCTCCCTACATTTATCTTTAGCAATAAACTCATATTCTATTATGGATGTAACTATACATGTCTGTTTGGAGTATTTCCAATATACAACAACACATCCTAGTATGAATACATACCCACTAGTAGACTTTGAATAATTCATATCAGATATCCAATTTACATCAATGTGACATTTTAGAACAACATGATATATGGTATAATGCAGCCCATAATTACGAGTGAATCGTAAGTAACACAACACTTTTACTATTTCTTTCCAGTGATCGGTTCTTGAATTACTTGTGTATCTACTTAGTTTGCTAACAACATTAGTTATGTCTGGTCTTGTACAACTTGTTAGGTAATCGAAATTCCTATCACTCCAAAGTATTCTAGTTGAGAGACACTCTCAACTTTATTCTTTGATAGGTGTAGATTTGTATCTACTGGTGTTTTGGATACTCCAGAATCGTTTTTGTTGAATTTTTCAAGAATCATATCAACATAATGTGATTGACTTAGAATGAGTCGGTTTGATGTCTTTGAGATTTTTATTCCTAACATTGCATCAGCCAATTCCATATCTTTCAAGTCAAATCTTGATTTCAACATATCCTTGGTAGATTTGGTCATTTTATCATCACTACCAACAATAAATATGTCATCAACGTAAAGACACAAAATGACATAGTCATTTCATGCGTCCTTGATATAAACACATTTATCATATTCGTTGATTTTAAAACCATTTGACATCATAATATTGTCAAATTTCTCATGTCATTATTTTGGTGCTTGCTTTAGACAGTATAAGGACTTCACCAACTTATAAACTTTCTTTCCTTGCCCTGAAGCATAAAAACCCTCTGGTTGTTCCATGTAAATCTCTTCATCTGGATCTCCATTTAATAAGGTTGTTTTCACATTCATTTGATGTACTTTAAGATTTCGCAATGCTGCAATTACAAGTATCATCCTAATGGAGATTATTCTTGTCACAAAAGAATACATTTCAAAGCAATCTAGGCATTCTCGTTGTTTGTAACCGTTAATTATAAGTCTAGCCTTATACTTATCAATTGATCCATCAACTTTCATTTTCCTCTTGAAAATCCATTTGGACCCTAGCGGTTTACATCCCGGAAAAGGGTCCACTAATTTCCTAGTATGATTTTATAGAATGGAATCAATTTTTGCTCTTAATAGCCTATTTCCACATGAGTCCATATGAAGAGCTCACTGCTTCTTTGAAGTTTTGAGGTTCACCTTGTAACAAATATGTCAGAAAATCTGGATCAAAAGATGTTTTCATCCTAGCTCTTTTGCTACGTCTAAGCTCCTCATCAACTTCATTTTCTTGTTCTTGGTCCTCACTACTTTCAACATACGTTCGTTTCGATGAACTTACTTCATCATTGGATCTACATAGAAATACATGTTCAAAGAATGATGCAATTTTAGATTCTATTATCGTGTTTTTGTGTATATCTGGGATGTCAGATTTATACATAAAAAATCGATAAGCACTAATGTTATGTGTATATCCAATGAAGATACAATCAACAGTTTTCAGACCTATTTTCATCTACTTATGTGTAGATATAGCCACTTTGACAAGATACCCATACATTCGTAAAAATTTATGAGAATACTTCCTTCATTTTCATAAAAGCAAGTGTTGGTTACAATCATTGGAACCAATGCAGGTGCAAATAAGTATGAACATGAATTTAGGCATATTATTTAAGCATTACAAGAAGACAAATCATCATAAACAAAATCCTAAAAAATCAAAATGGATTAAACTTGATCATGATTTCAAATTCACAACACATTGATAATAGATGTTTGAAGATAAGCACGCAAAAGAACATAAAAAAAAATGACTTTGAAGCCATGTTTGTTATATGGGATGTGTTAGGATACAACTAATTTTAGTCCTATATCCTATGTTTGTTGCTTGCATGGGATATGATTATATGGAAATTGCTAAAAATAACCACAACTATTATAAAAATTTTGCTTTTAACCACATACGAAAAATTATTTGTTAATAGCCACTTTTTTGAGAAATTACTTGAATGCTCCCATATAAAAACCAACCCCAAACACTTTCTCTCTCTTTTCTCATTTTTTTCTCTCTCCTCCCTCTCTCTCCCCGATCTCTCTCTACCGCCGACGAACCGTCACAGGCTTCCTCTCTCTCTCACCCATCCTCTCTTCTCTTTCCGCAACTCTCTCTCTTCTTTCTCTCTCTCTCTCTCTTTCACTCACATCTCTTTCTCTCTCCTTTCCTTTCTCTCTCACATGTCATCGACGGCTTGCCGGAGTGCCGTCTCCTGGGCTTCACGACCTTCCAGCAAAGCCGTCGAGCTCCCCCTCCGCCGGCGATTAGATCTGCTGAAAAAAAGGAAAGAAAATAAAATACTAAAAACCCATAACATTTCAAGTTTGCACAGTTCAATTTAGTTAACATTTCAAGTTTCAACATTTCAATTTAGGCAACATTTCAAGTTTTAAAATTGAAAATGAAAAACTTAAAAACCCAGAACATTTCAAGTTTCAACTTTCAATTTAGTCAATATTTCAAGTTTCAGCATTTCAATTTAAGCACGATTTCAAGTTTCAAAATTTCAGTTTTTAAAACAAGATTTCAAGTTTCAAGTTCCTAGTCGTGATTTCAAGTTTGGTTCTAGATTTTAGTCATGATTTCAAGTTTGATGTCAGATTTAAAAAAAAAAAATCAAATTCAGGTGTATTTTTATAATTTACGGACATACATTGGATTTTTTTAAAAAAATGGCTATTAATAAATAAATTTTCGTATGTGATTAAAAACAAAATTTTCATAATAATTGTGGTTATTTTTTATTTTCTCTCTATGATTATTTAATCACAATCAAACAACTTGTTCCACCACAGATGGTGGGACTAAAATTAGTGCTCGTTTGGTTGATATTTCTACTGTCTCAAAAGGTCTACAAACGCCTATTTGAGTTTTGTAGAGTTGTTTGGTTATGCTTTTAAGACTGTCTATTTTAAATTGAGTAGAGACTAGTAAAGTTTAAACATCTACTAGACAAAAGCTCATGGGGAGGTGTTTCTCAAAATAGATTTAAAAAAAAATAAAGTCGACCAACCAAACAACTATAATTTTTTTTTAAAAAAACTCTATTTTTAATAGATCTAGTACAAGTATATATTTTTCCAATAGAGGTTTTTTAAAAGCTTAATCAAACAAGCTCTTAGTCTCACCACTTTATACCTTTTTGTTTCTCTTTTCAATTTATTTTATTTTTATGTGATTAAAATATAAATATAATATTTATTTTAATAAGTAATAAAAAAATATTTTAAAAGTATTAATTAATTTTAACAAATAAAAATAAATATTATTTTGTTTAAATTGGTTTTAAATATTTACTTTTTTCAAAATATTTAATTTTTTTCAAAATTTAATTTAAATAATTATTTTAACCAATTCAATTATATGCAACCATATTATCCAAACATGGTAGGGCTATTTGGTCCCATATTTTTTTTAAAATTCCTCCTCTTTTATTTTTTATTTAATTATAAAATTTTGTATTAAAATATTTTAAATTATTAAATTTTAATTATTAATGTTATTTTATTTAATTTTAATTTTAAATATTTTTATTTATTTTTAAAAATAATTAAATTATTTATTTATTTATTAAAAAATAATTTAATTTAATTTTATATTAATCAATTTCACACTAAATCAAATATATTATAAAATTATTATTTTTCTCTAATCTCATACCACACTAAACAAGAGATAAGATTATCTCATACAAGACCGAATATATCATAATACTATTTTAGTCCATTTATTTTCTATCCAATCTAATTTCACGAAAATAATTATATTCTATTTCAAACACCAAACGAGTCCCCAATAAAATAATAATAATGTCTGGAATGTGGAAAGCAAAATAAGAGTATGGTGTGATGATGATGTTTGACTAGAATATTATGATGAAAAGCGAATTTGGTAGAGATGCTTTTTCTTTCTTTTTTTTTTTCTTTTTTTTTTTTTTGTATTACATGCTCTCTCAGTCTCTTGTCATTACGGGAAATATTTTTGCCCAAGCAATTTTCATTTTCTTATCTCGGGATGCTAGAATTGCTCTCTCAACCTATTCTCCTTTCAAACGATGACAACCCATTCTCCTTTCATACGTTGACATGTATAACTTTTACTTTTCTGACATTAAATTGAGAACCGTATAAATGCACTGCTTTCATTTTTAATGTTACTTACGATTCAAATCTACATTCTAAAATTGCCATTTTTCTTATATGATATATAAAACCATAACTAATATGTTAAAAAAAATACCAAGAATTAATATTATATATATATATATATAAATATAGTTTAACCTCTCTAAATCAATACCTCAATAATTAATAACCTTTAACATTTAATAAAATTTCATGAAAATGACCACATTTTATAGGTATAATTTAATATTTTTACTATCTAATAATTAATATAAAACATATAATAAAAAAATTAACAGAATCATGTTCCTTAGAGAACCATCTATCTAAAGTAATATATTTCTTCTTGGTTGTCCTGGTCTCAAACTGTATACCTCACGGTACCTTATGACTTACAATATATGTGGGATTTGAAAGGTCTATAAAAGAAATACATGAGTGAAGGGCACCTAATGTATCGTTGAAAGACAGAGGGTGGTCATCATCCATATCTTCTTCAACTTCCTCTTCATGATGGTCTTGTGACAATGCAAATGATATGAGATCTTCATCCGGTATTTCCTCATGGGCAATTTGTTGCTCCTCCTTTTGATTTTTGAGGGCACTAATAGATATGGACTGATGAATTGGAAGTAGATCGGCAGTAGCAAGTTCTTGTTCTATTGTTTGTTCCTCTTGACCTCACTCCATTTTTCTCTTAAAACATACATGAAATAATTTTTTAAAAGTAGATGTTCTACAGATTAATAACCCTCGCTAATTAATAAATTACTGTACAACGGACTGTATTAATTTAGAGAGATCATAATATATATATATAAATTAACAGTACATTCAAAACCATAAAAAGAGGCTAAAAAGAGATGTTTTAAACCATTCTAAAACAACTATTTTATTCTACATGTAAAATAAATAGTTTAATTAATATTTAATATAATAAAATAAAATTACAGCGGTGAGAAATAGAGGTGTCCACGCTTTGGTTAAACCGACGGTTACAAAACCGGTTTTGAGCCGGTTCGGTTACGGTTACGGTTATGGATGCGCAAAAACCGCCTAAAACCAACCTGTTTTATTTATAATTAAAAAATAATAACATTAATAATAATCAACCAAACGATCAGACGATGACACGTGACAGTTAATTTAAATAATAAAAAAATCGGTCGGAATCGGAACCGGAACGAAACCGGAACCGATCATTTTCAAAAACAAATCCGTAACCGCAACCGCCAAACCAGTGGTTACAAACCGACTAGACCGATTACGGTTACGGTTTGGGCTTCCCTCGGAACTGAAACCGAAACCGAACCGTGGGTATCTCTAATGAGAAGACTAATTAATCTGCAATTATAATATACAATTTAATTAGTATAATATGCAGTTTAATTGCATACTATATACATTTATTTATTTATATATTGTTTTTTTAATATTATAATATTTATATAATGTTAAAGTTATTAATTCTGGTTTTTTTAAGCATATAATTCTGGGTTTTATTTATTGAAGAAGAAAAAATGTAATTTAGGAAGATGTTAGTTGGTTTGAGCGGTAAATAACATTAAAAAGCGGTGCATTTATATGGCTTCAAATTTAATGTTAAAAAAGTAGAATGTGTACACATATCATCCCATGAAGAGAGAGTTGGTTGAGAGAGTGATTTTAGTATCCCTCTCTTATCTTTCTGTTAAGTGTTAATCGACACTCCCCCTCAAATACGACGTCATTCATTTTATGTCATTACTCATTATTGACATAAATAATATTTGTGTAATTGTTATTTTAAGATGGAGAAATTATTCATTCATAAATAGAAAGTAATTTTTTTTATTACTATAGAAACAATAAAGGATAGACACGTCACCTCCTAGTGCAAGTGGTAGTACACAATTTCTTCCACGGTAATGGTGAGGGTTTGAGTCTCACCATATGTATTTTATAAGAATGTGTGGGGGAGTTTTTTTGTACGATATTGTAAGATTACATATCTATACTTCATGTACATGTACTATTTGATCTCAACATGTCCCGACAAACCCCTAACCTCTTAATCGTCCGATAGACGTCCGACAAGTTACATTAGATAATATCCTAACAAGGTATAGGTATTGAAATACTAACAATGTATATTTTTTTATAAATTTGAATAGATATCTTAATGCAAGTTAAGCCTAAATAAGGCTCTTCTGTTGGGAATTTGAACCGATGAATACAAGAACGACATGTCTAATATTCACTCATAACTCATAGCAATTAACGTCTATAGTAGACAAATAAGATGAGAGAAAAGTAAACAATCACACAACACAAGATATACATGGAAAAGCCTAAATCAGGGAAAAAATCACAGGTCGTCAGGATGACAGAGAAAGTTCCACTATATGATAAATTGTTACAACCATATACTTCAGGATTCTCTCTCTCACAACCTAAACCTTAAACTACCGAGCCTTACCAAGCCCCTAAGCTCATAACCAGGCTTTACATCATGGCTCTCAGTTCACAATGCTCACAAGGTCCTCCTCAGGGTACACCCTCTCTAGGAATATCCCATATGTCTCCCCTGAATATCACACATGGAACTCTTCTCTAGATCCCCAGATATTCATTAAATCCCTCCCCGATATTCTAAGGGGTCTCTCCCTCGGATTCACCAACTCTCTGATGTTATAGGTATTCTTTTGCTTCACACAGATAACCTAATTACAATGTTCTATTTATACTACTTACAGGGAAGTTAGACCAACAAGGAAATCCATCTCTTATATATACAAGACTTATGTGTTCCATATAAATACTATTTTCTTTTATGACAAGTCTTCTTGTAAAGAGAAATTTTTTCCTTCAAACACAAGAACTTCCAGAAGAATTATTTTCCTTTTCCGTTGAAGATTTCTCATTCCACGCATGTTTATGATTGACTACGATTTGAGTCACGGTTGCGCATCCGCTTTCTAAATCATTACAAGTCACCTGAATTTACATCGCTTAGAAAACACGATCCATACGCTACCGAAACCACGCTTAAACCAACAACGCTATCCATAACAATTATCTCTTCTTCAATTCTTCATGGTCTTCAAACCTACCTCAAACGCAACTCTAACTTCCAATTGTATCTCACGTCTCCAGAAAGTTTCATATTAGTTTAATCTCATTTGGTTCACATTATGTTCACTTGAGAATACGAATCAAAACCTAATATCTTCTGACCGAGCCTCAAAAAGATTTGTGAATCACATGACTCAGCAAATAATTGTGAACTCCATCATCCTCCACGGTCCACACGGTAAGTTGTCTTCGTTCGGAACCTGATTTCTGGCTTCTACATAGAGTGAAACAAGATAAACTAATAAATGCTTCTCTTTGAGACTTAGACTTGAACAGCAGCAGATTAGGTAGAATATCCAGTCAGCACTCAAATAGCAAGCAACAATATCGAATTATCGACCAATTTTACATTTCAGTATCGCCCCAAGGCCCGGGTCAGGTCCCAAGAGGCTCTCTTACAGCTGGCCAAGTCTCCCACTTTAAAGCCTTGAGCAACACAGTCAATGATGCCTTTGACAACATAAAAAGGAGATCAAATCCACCGCCCATGAAAGTGATAGCTCTTCAATTATTTTTACCAATTAATGTTGTTTGTTTGCACTTGAACTTGGTTCACAATAATGGAACTTGATGCTTTCCCTTTCACACCAACAAATCAAACATAAGGTCACACTTTACAAAAGTTTCATGATTGGATTCGATTTGATTTCTCCAACGAAGATCGTTTAGGTCCAAATCCAACGTAGTAGTAACATGATGTTTTGAGAGTGCTCGTCAGTTGTAACATAACCAAAAGTTCTATATTTATAATATAATGTTTTAACTGAATGTTTATAGGATTGGAACCGTTTTTTGTTTTCCTTTAGAAAATAAAACATGAAAAATGGAATTGAATTCAGATAGCAATGATCGATAAGAATCAAGGAACAGATGATGAAAACGGTGCGTCAGTATAATAACAATTGAGAAAAATTATAGGGAGTCTGAGAAACAATTTCACACATTATGAACAAATCAAATACATAGTAATAATAGAAACATATTGAACATTTGAACCTCATAATAAATAAACAATATACTACCGCCTCCTATAACAATCATTTTGATATATTTTGCAAGTTTGTATGTGCTGACACTTTCTCACACAGTCACAGAGTCGGGGGAGAGAGAGAGGGAGAGAGAGAGAGAGCGAGAGAGAGAGAGAGAGATCACTTGCTTGCTGTTTCAGCGGCAGGCCCAGGCCGGGCATTTAACAGGGGCTGGAGGGCTTTGACGACAATACTCATATTTGGCCGGAAATCAGCCTCATATTGCACGCACAAGGCAGCTACGGCAGCCATCTGTAATCAAAACAATAAAAGCGTTATATTATTATATGTTTTTCAACCCAATTTGTCTTGGGAACAATACTATATGCGTCTCTTTTAGGAGCAGGACAGGGAGAGTTTAAAAGTTTGACAAAACTCACATCTTATCACCTACATTAATTTTTAATTTTATACAACTAAGAGAAATTTAATCACATGCATTCTAGAATCTAAATAATTAAAACAAGACAAACATAGATCCCTTACTTGACATCCCATACAAGCATTACATAACCTAAATGAACACCACGTGTGCCAACATCTAGTTCTTTTCCGTAAAAGAAGTCCAATAACATTTGCTTTCTAGACACCTAATTTCAAAAACATGGAAAACAGAACTGTCCACAAGGCGAAATGAAGGAAAGAAGCAGAATGCATACCTTTGCAACAGCCTTGGGAGGATATTCTCCTCCTAATCTTGCATCAACACACTGCCTAACCTTGTCTTCACTAAGTTTAGGTGTAGCCTAACACATAAACCAAAACTTCCATAAATAATCAAAATGTAGAAGAAAAGGAAAATAGTTCTGTCTCTCAGAAGCCTGAGAACAGAGCACATGCACTAGAAACAAGAATAGAAAGGGCACGAGTTTAGTACCCATGTCACTAGACTCTGCTGTCCACGAGGTAATGTATGATCAACGGGTTTTCTTCCTGTCAGAAGCTCAAGCAAGACAACACCAAAACTGTACACGTCACTCTTAGCATTCAGCTGTCCAGTCATTGCATATCTGCCGACCACAGGAACGAGATGATGATTGTACATTGTTCAAGCCTTTAGTTATGCATTCTCAAATAAAGCTTTTTAAATTGGGAACAGTTTAGTCATTTCCACTTATCCTCGGTTTGATTAGCAACATTAATAGACAAAAAAAATAACATAAGCCTTATGACATATTTTGATTGGGCAGGCTATGGTAAGATTCGAGCATTCTATTTCTTCTCTGAAATATCTGAGCACTTAAATGGAACATCACTCTATTTTTTCAAAGTGCATTTCATAACATAGTTGCTGAACAAAAGCTCAGAGTCTCAATTAGAGAATCCCATAAGCTTCCATCGTAATCATAATTTAAACAATAATCAAAAGGATATTTGAAAAAACATAGACATTATATGACTGCCAAAAAAAGAATTGATAAATGGCTTACTCGGGAGCATGATAGCCAAAGGTTCCAAGAACACGTGTCGAATGAAGGCGTGCTGCCATATCAGGAGCTTGATTAGATAAATCAAAGTCAGCAATCTTTGCTACATCATCATCAAAAATTAGTACATTGCTGGACTTAATATCGCGATGAATAATGTGAGGATCTGCCTTTTCATGCAAGTATTCAAGCCCTTTAGCAGCTCCTACAGCAATTTTTACTCGTTGTTGCCATGACAAAACAGGACCAGGCTGTGCTCCTTTAACACCTTTTCTCCCTACATTAGAAAATACAGAGCAAAATTAATAATTTTATCATGTTTAAAAGACTTGGACGGTTGGGGAAGGATTTATCATTGTCATTCAAGCATTATCAATTATCTTTGCACAGCAGTAAGTCTCCTAGATCGAACACACAACAAAGGTTGGCCATAAACAAATTAGCAGAAATCAAATTATTTCAGAAAGTCATGCTTTAACATAGCTCACAAATTTTAGGGTAACCATAAGCCACAGAGTTCCACTGGATCTGCTTGCCCACATTATACAAACTCTGAACAATACAATACAATCCCAATAAGAAAAACGGAAATATATAAACAGAAATTGTGGATGGCAGCTACAATTTTTTCCAGACCACATGAATCCACATTCATCATAACTGAGAGCTAATCAGATCTGAATTGTAAAACACTACTGCAAAAATTTACTCATTTCAAGCATATCATTTTATATGCTATGAATAAAAAACCAATACTAATTTTCCAAAACTCGGACAAAATCATTCAGCTAGAAACATCAACTGCAGGATAACATTTCAACTTGGAATAACTGAAGCATTGTCGCACATACGGCATACCATGAAGAATATCATGAAGTGATCCATTAGATGCAAACTCATAGGAAAGTATTCGGGAGTTTCCATCAACGCAGTAACCAAGCAGTTGCACAAAGTTTTCATGCTTCAATCTCGATACCATGGAAACCTGTGGATTTGGACATCAATCGGCGTGCAAATCAGAATATATGAAAATATAATAAGATGTAGTTAATAAAGCATAAAAAGTTACAGTTCCCAACTAAACCTGGGCTAGAAACTCCTCATCTGGTTGCTTGCTGGCATCTAACTTTTTTATCGCTGCAGCCTGCCCACTTTTAAGAACCCCATAATATACTCTTCCATATGAACCTTCTCCAATCAAAGAATTTGTCCCAAAGTTTTCTGTAACTTCCTTCAGTTCATCTACTGAAATAGCAGGCACTTCAATAGGTTGGACTTTCACAGTTTGAGCACCCTTGGGTGCTGCTTCTGATGCATGATAACCTCCATCATTTCCTGTGTATTGAAATTCAACTTCAATTATACCAATCAAGAAGGGGAGATAGTAAACCCAATTAAGAGCAAAGTAAAACACCTAAAACGTTAATAAATATAAAACCACAGAAAGAAAAGAAATGACAGCTGAAAAATGAGCACATAAAATCCAGATATAAAAGTATTGCCAATAATAACCCCCGCCAAAAAAAGAAGGAAAAATTCTGATACAATAATGGGTTACTTGAAACATATCATCCTTCAAGTAATTATGACAAAAGGTTTACCGGCTGAACTTTTAACAAGGTAAGGGTTTCCACTGTCAGCAGCTTTATGCATTTCATCATCTTCACAACAGCTAAAGCAGCTCATGATTCAATTCGCCAAGAATACTCCTCTCTGATTCCAAAAAATTTCAATTAAATTTAGTTAAAGTTCCTACTCTAATTTGATATGATATGAGAGTAAGGGAAAAAGAAAACACAACACAAATCACATTGATTCATTTCTGCAAATCTAACGAACCATACAAACGTCTTAAAAGCTATCTGGATATCATCTCAAAATTTATTAAGTGCATTTACTTATCCAACTTGTTCAACTTGTTCATTGAAATTAGATGCAAATTTGGAGGTATGATTCGAATTTCTATCAAGCATCAAGTGTGAACCATTGAAACAAATTGTAGCTGTCATTTCAAGTTTCTATCGCCATGTGTGAGTACCATTACAAGACCACATTCTCATACATAAAAATCTTTTGAATTCTTTACAATCTATCCACCAGAATAATCAATCTGCATAGATTTAAACCCAAAATTCATCAAACTTATAACAGAACAAACCAGTAATTGTACAATCTTAGCACCAACTATTGAGAATACAAAAATTGCACATATTTGTAGCACTAATGCACTATGCCACTGTCAAGCGAGGAATAACAGAATCTGATAGTTCTAAAAACTGCATCTCAGAGCACTGTACAGGTTATTAAGCTCCAGTTTAATTACACTCCAGTTCAGCCACCGAAATTCTAGATCGAACCAGTAAACCGCATACAAAGCACATTAAAAACAACATTACATTTCTTAATCATTATTATAAATAAATAAATCTACACCTACCGATTCAAGTTAAATCTTCTCTGAAAAACAATCGCTTACTTCTGAATTTCAAGATTGATCACATTGACGTTTTTTTTTTCCCTATCAAAACATTGCATAAAAGTAAGAAGCAAAAGAAATGAAAGAGCTCAGGAGCTGGATCCGTACACGAAAGCAAAAGCTGAGCAGTTGAACGGAACAGCACAGAGAGAGAGAGAGAGTGTGTGTTGGCGATTGTACGGCGGGAGATCTATGAAGCCGTCGAGAGGTGCGCAGGATAAGGTTTGAGGAGTGGTGCGCAGGATGAAGAAACGTATCGAGACTCTTCACTTCTTTGTCTTGGAATTAAATGGAACTTATGTTACTATTTATTATTTAATATTTAAAATTTATATATATTTTCTTTATTCTTTTTCTTTTTCTCTATATTTCTTGTTCACTGAGCTAGCCAGATTTGACTGATACCGATGATGCTGAAATTGATTTTTCAAGTGAGGATCAATTAGACGGTTTAGAGTCCACATGGGTCGACTACGTGTCTTTTTCTCATTGGCCTTTAAATTATAAAGTCAAAGAAAGGGAAACATATTTTACTTTTAAGAGAGATCTGGCAGTTCCATGTCGGCTCACGTGGTCACCTGCGGTTTAATTCGCCTTCTTTGTAGTTCGTACAGTTTTTTACAATTTACTTTTTGCTTTACCTT
This sequence comes from Dipteronia dyeriana, assembly GCA_032871835.1. Classification (NCBI taxonomy): domain Eukaryota; kingdom Viridiplantae; phylum Streptophyta; class Magnoliopsida; order Sapindales; family Sapindaceae; genus Dipteronia; species Dipteronia dyeriana. Next base: position 91,974,141 of record CM065299.1, on the reverse strand, counting down.
TCTTTTCTGGATAAATTCCAAAATATCTTTATTTATTTATTTATTTATTTATTTATTTATTTATATAATCACTTTTTTAAATATAAAAAAATTAAAATAAGATTAACAATCGCCTGTTAAGGTTTATTTTATGCGGTATGTACAGAAGAATCATAATCGTACAGAGCTACAAAAAGCATTTTGTTTTTGTGTAATGTCTGGTGATATGTTTGATTTTTTGTTTTTTTATAAGTTTTGAGTTTGTTGTCTAGTTGGAGGGGGATTGGAACCAAAACCGAACCGAGTGCTTCTTGTGACGGAGGATTTTTCGTGGCATGAAACTGTTAAAGATTGTGTTAACAGAAGAAACAAAATCTCGTTATTTTTCAAGTAAAAAAAGAAAAAGAAAAAACCGAAATTATTTTTAGTGAGTTACCGAGTTAGAGAAGAGACTAGAGTCTAGAGTATATATGAATCGGTTTTTATTGGTTTTGAGGGGCTCATGGCATGTGGGTCGATCTCTTAGTTGGATTCGTGGGCTCAAGTGCACACTACCTACCCATAACCATGCAATAACAACTATAATTTAGTGATAAGAACAAAGCAAAATATAAGAGAAGGCTTTTTGTTAACTAACGTGTACCCTTGTTACACACATACATGATACGTGACGTAATATTAATTATTTAATGTTATATAATCATTTAACTTTTTATTTTTAAATTTCAGAATTTATGTATTATTTTTTTTATCTTTTAACATTATGTGATGTTACCTAGTGTTGTATGTAAATTTTACCGAGCATACACGTCATTGACAGGAAGGAAAAATAGCCAGGTGTATGCTTAGATGGGCATCCGGAAAATATCCTACAAGGCATCGTTAAAGAGGAGTAAGCTCGAGTAAGCATATACTGAATAAAGTCCTACTCGGGATCAGTTAACAACACTCGGGACTGGTTAAAACAACGCTGCCACTCGGGCTCATACGGCACTACTCGGGATCTTCTGGTATTATTCTTACTCGGGAGTAAATACAACTCAAATAAGAATTTATCATACGGGTTAAATCGTTGAATACGCAAAGATATCCGTCATGAAGGAATCCCAAATAATGGACCTTTAAGTTAAAAGAGTCCCCCAATCAGGAAACAACTTGATTTCTTTTCGAAGACTACATTCTTATAAGGAAACAAGTCAAATTGAACTATACTACTAGAATCCCACTCAATCTCCATAAGAGACTCCGAAAAAGGAAAGAAGACAAATCAACCTCAAGCAAGTAACCAAATCACAATTAAATACAAATATCTTGTATTACTTGTACAAAGCAGATTAGGGTTCTATAAGCATATAAATAGACCCATAATCTGGTTCAAAATGATATAGGCAATATAGCATACAGTAATAAAAAATAATCCAGAGAGAAAAAGGGAGATCGAGAGCTTGTAAGAACATCTTATTCTCTTAGTGGGTTTTGGCTTGGTTGATCTTTCAACCACCCGTGGATGTTTCTCCGACCATCGGAGTTTTACCAAGTAAAACTTGTCTTTGTTACTCTCTCTGCATCTTTTTCTCTTTGAATCAATAGCCAAGATCCAGTCCTTGTTGGCTTTTCTGGCATAAGCCAGAAAACGATGTCAACAATTGGCGCTAGAATGAGGGGTTGAACCTTCGAACTTGTTAGAAAGCAATGGCTGGAAGCAGAAGTAGTTATGGGAATGGCCAAAGATCACCAGACGATTTCCATACTGGCAATACGTCATAAAATCCTGCAGCAAACACAGAAAACCAACATGCGCACCTGGCAGGGATCCAGCAAGTTCCTACAACCAGCAGAGATCTTACGCTGCGTTTCCAAGAAGCCCTGCAACAATTGGTGACGGACGCAGCAAATGAAGGGATTGACCTACTGGCCGCAGGAGCGTATACTCCCAATCCTATACCCGCGAGGCTCCGTTTAATGGTGGTAGGACCAGGAATAACTATGCCAAAAACCAGAAGGAACTCTTCCCCAATCAATCCGGCTGGACAGAAAACACTAAAGGAGGAGAATCACCAAAAGCTAGATCGCAATCAAACAGTACGTGCCAGACATCGTAAATACGATCGGCGTAGAGGACGATCATCATCAGAAGGCAGTGATCAACACCATCGTAAATGTCCTCATGGAGTCACACGAGGGGACCGACATCAGAGTGAAGAATCTGAGGAAAGAATGACAGTCACCCAACGGTTCAACCGTCAAGGAAGCCCGGTAGGGGACAGAGATATTACAATCCAGAGCCTAACCCGAGAAGTAGAGAATAATAGGAGACAGATGGAGGCACTTGTCAGACGTTACGGTTACAACGATCTATCCGATGATGACTCCGACAATCCATTTACCAGGGAAATTTTGCGGACCCTTTTCCCAGAAAGATTCAGGATGCCGCATGTGGAACAATTCAAAAAAGATACAGATCCAAAGGAGCACGTCAGACGCTATAAAAGTGCCATGGCTCAATATGCCCGCAATGACCCCCTGTTGTGTCTCAACTTTCCACAAACACTGGGGACACAGGCTCAAGATGGTTCGGAAGACTACCTCCGGCAAGCAAATGAAATTTCAGCGAGTTAAGCAGGAGCTTCTCAAGGCAATTCCTGAGCAACATTCACAGAAAGAAGTCGGTGACCTACCTCTCTCAAATAAAACAGGGGAAGGACGAGTCATTAAAAAAATACTTTGGCCGGTTTGGCCAAGCGGTATCAGAGATTGGCAGCGCTAATTATGAAGCCATTATTGTTGCCTTCACCAATAACTTGCATAATGGACGATTATCCTTCGATTTGAGAAGAGCACGGCTGACAAGGTATGCCGACATGATGGATATGGCGGGAGGATACGCTTTGGCTGAGGAAGAAAGTTAGCTACAGGAGGAAGCTATATGCATGGAGGAAAGCCCGAACAGAGAAATACAGAATCCAAGGGGCAGAATCAAAAAGAAAAACAGAAAGGGAACAGTAAGGAGAAAAATAAGGATAGGGGTAACAGGCGCAACGCAGAACGGTCCACAGAGAAATACCGCGGCAGATATACCAATTAGACCCCTCTTCGGAAGAAACAAGAAGAAATTCTAGCCATCCTGGAAGAAAATAATATGGTACAGGAACCGAGGCGACAGTCACAGTTCGCACGGAGAGATACAACCAAGTATTGCATGTTTCATAAAGAGACCGGGCATGAAACTTCGAAGTGTTTTCAGCTTAGAGATTACATAGAAACCCTTATTCGGGAAGGGCACCTGCGGGATGTAGTCTTAAAAAAAGACGAGAGATCGGAAGTCAATAAAGCCAAGGCTGATCACAACCCTGGTCAAAATCGAAGAGCCAGCCCCGAAGCCAATCAAGTAATACATTCAATCTTTGGAGGACCTTCTACTGGGAGGAGCAACAGAGAACTGACTCAGGAAGTCCGAGAAGCAGTAGAAGCCAGGAATAACTTCGACGTGAATTCGGTTGAACCAAACCCGAAGAGGGTAAAGGAAGGATGGGACCCTATAGTCTTCACAGAGGCAGATTCCCACGGCGTCGATGTTCGACCTAATGACAATTTGGTTATAAGCGCCCGAATTGGCCATAAGGAAGTCCGGAGAATTTTAATAGATAATGAAAGTTCAGTAGACATCTTAAGCGTGGCCGTATACGACCAGCTAAGATTGGACCGAAAAGATTTACAGCCTTTCCATACTCCATTAAGAGGATTTGAGGGAATAGAAGTCAGGTCTCTCGGGACGTCCAAATTACCTGTGAAGATCGGAACGGCACCATGCCAAAGGACTGTCCTGCTCAACTTCGTGGTAGTTGATTTGGATAATTGGCCGTATAATGCGTTATTAGGACGGCCATTCCTGAATAAAACAAGAGTCGTGACTGCCACTAACACATTAATGATCAAGTTCCCAACAGAACAAGGGGTTGGAATAGTCAAGGGATCCCAAGAGATGGCCCGAAGAGCAAACCTGTCGGTATACAGAGACAAGCATGATGCCGAACAAGTGTGCACCCTAATGCAGCCAAATGAGAGTGAAGAATCCTTGTCATTCGAACTAGATCCAAGGGAGGGCTCGAATGAATACAAGACAGAAGTGGTCGAAATACTACTCGAAGAAGACAAACCGGACAGGAAAGTCAAGATCGGGGCCAACTTGGAAGAAAAATCAAGCGAGAGTTGACCGATTTGCTCAGAGAATACAAAGATGTATTCGCCTGGAGTCATGAAGATATGATCGGAATAGATGTCCGAATAATATCCCACCACCTAGCAGTTAGCCCGAATGCCAAACCGGTAGTACAAAAGAGAAGATTGTTCAATCCTGAAAGAAGTCAAGCAATCAAACAAGAGGTGGAAAAGCTACTAGCAACGGGATCAATCAGAGAAGTCAGCTACCCCCAGTGGGTCGCCAATGTAGTTCTCGTCCAGAAGAAAAATGGACAATGGAGGATGTGCGTAGATTTCACGGATCTAAACAAGGCATGTCCAAAGGACAGCTTCCCACTCCCAAGAATAGATCAGCTGGTGGATGCCACAGCAGGTCATGAATTACTCAGCTTCATGGATGCTTACTCGGGATACAATCAGATCCGGATGAACAAAGCTGATGAAGAAAAAACAGCTTTCACAACAGATCAGGGTTTATATTGCTACACAGTAATGCCCTTCGGTTTAAAAAATGCAGGGGCCACATACTAAAGGTTGGTCAACAAGATCTTCACTCGGCAATATAGGAAGGAACATGGAAGTGTACATTGATGACATGTTGACTAAAAGCGTCTCAGCAGATGACCATGCCCGCGACCTCAGAGAGACATTTGATGTATTAAGAAGATATCAGATGAAATTAAACCCAAGCAAATGTTTATTCGGAGTCCACTCGGGAAGATTCTTGGGTTTTCAAGTCTATCAAAGAGGAATCGAAGTTAATCCAGAGAAGATCCAGGCTTTGCAACAAATGACTTCACCTAAAACATTGAAAGAGGTACAGCGCTTAACAGGGTGATTAACATCCTTGGGAAGATTCATCTCAAAGGCTACAGACAGGTGCGCGCCTTTCTTCAAAGTAATCAAAAAAGGGAAAGGCCTGGAGTGGAATAAAGAGTGCGAGCAGGCATTCTTAAAAATAAAAGAATACTTGGGGCAAGCTCTCATCCTCTCAAAACCACAAAAAGGGGAAATACTTCAACTGTATCTATCAATAACCAAGCTCGCAGCAAGTTCAGTTCTAGTCATGACAGAAGATGGACTGCAGAAACCAGTGTATTATACAAGCAAGACACTCCTACCTGCCGAGACTAGATACTCACAGGCAGAGAAGATAGCCTTAGCATTGGTTTCAGTAGCAAAAAAGCTGAGACCATACTTTCAGGCTCATACGATCTAGGTTCTCACCAATTGCCCATTAAGACAAATCTTATAAAAACCAGAGATATCGGGAAGACTTACTAAATGGGCAATCGAATTGAGTGAATTCGATATTCACTATGTCCCCAGAACTTCCCTCAAAGGACAAGCGGTGGCAAACTTCATAGCCGAGTTCACATAACCGAACCTAGAAGCAAAAAGACTGTTGGATAAAAATTTCTCATGGAAATTATATGTTGATGGTTCTTCAAACACTCATGGCAGCGGGGCAGGGATCGTAGTTCGCACCCCAGAAGGAGATGATGTCGAATGTGCCATGAGATTTGATTTCAAAGCAACCAATAATCAGGCCGAATACGAGGCATTGTTAGCTGGACTCAGAGTCTGCATAGCTCTTGGGGCAGATGAAGTGGAGATATTCAGCGATTCACAGGTAGTTGTCAACCAGGTTATGGATGAATACCAGGCTAAAGATGAAGGAATGGTCGCCTACCGTGACATCGCAAAACAGCTCTTCCAAAAATTTAAGGAATATAAGATCGCTCAGATCCCCAGAGAAGAAAATGAAAAGGTAGACGTTTTATCTAAATTAGCATCAGCAACAACCTCAATAAGACCAAAAACCATTCCAGTTGCACACCTCCTTAAACCGAGTACGGCTGAACTTAAGCATTTGGAAATTCCAAAAATCCGAACACCGCAAGACGGTTGGATGGTCCAGCTGAGAAGGTTCCTGGAAGAAGGCATACTCCCAGAAGATCCGGTATTAGCAAAGCGCATCAGGTATCGATCGACTAGGTACACCATGATCGGAGGATAATTATACAGAAGGGGGTTTTCTCGAGCTCTCCAGGGATGTATACCGGAAAAATATGCACATCGAGTACTTCAAGAGATCCACGGAGGAGTTTACGGGAACCACACTGGGGGTAGGAGTCTGGCGCATAAGGTACTCAGGCAAGGCTATTATTGGCCTACACTTTTCTCAGATGCACAGCAATGGTCGGAAAGTTGCAATACCTGTCAAAGAATTGCCAACGATATCCGACAACCCCTAAAAAAGCTCAGAAATCTCACTGCCCCATGGTCATTCGCCATGTGGGGCCTAGACCTGATCGGGCCAATGCCAACTGGGACAGGGGGTGGAGCGAAGCACGCTATAGTAGCTGTAGATTATTTCATAAAATGGGCCGAAGCTGAAGCGTTGGTGCATATCACGGAAGCCAACATCATAAATTTTGTGAAGAAAAACATACTTTACAGGTTTGGAATTCTGGACACTATAATCACCTACAATGGCACTCAGTTCGATAACCAAAGGTTCAGACAATTGTGTGAGAAGTATCATATTGCTAACTACTATGCAACACCAGCTCATCCACAAACAAACGGGCAAGTAGAAGCAGTAAATAAAATTATCAAGCACACTATCAAAGCAAAATTAGATGACAAAAAAAGAAGCTGGGTTGAAAAGCTTCCTGAAGTATTGTGGGCATATCGGACGACAGCAAGGACTTCAACAGGAGAAACTCCGTTCAGCCTAGCATTCGGAACAGAAGTTGTCATCCCCATAAAAACATCGTATGTGTCCCCCCGGGTTAGGCTATACGATGAAGAACAAAACATTGATACACTGCTACAAAGTTTGGATGAGCTAGAAGAAAAAGGAGAAAAGTCCCGAATAAGAAATACAACTTATCAACAAAGAGTGGCACACCACTACAACTCTCATGTTCGGATCAGGAGATTTCAGTTAGGAGACCTGGTGCTCAGGAAGGTGTCACTGAACACAAAGAATAGAGTCGCGGGGTCCCTGGCTGACAAATGGGAAGGTCCATACAAGATCGAGGGGATAGCTGGCCATAGAGCTTATTGGATTACTCGACCCAATGGAGGGGTGTTGCCCCGACCGTGCAATGCCCAATATCTGAAGATTTTCTATCCCTAAAATATATATTTATATTAAATATTTTATTCTTTTTCTAGTCAGGACAGTATTAGTCAGAATAAATATTAAAACTGTAATATTAATCTTTGTTGATTTTTCGCAGCAATAAATAAAATTAGGAATTTCCAAAAGGAAAGCACCCAGCTCGAGATTTCCAAAAAGCATATGACAATAAGAAATGGAAGAAGAGTATGATAATAAGAACATGCAAATAGAATTCTCGGGACCATCAAATCCCGAAAGGGCGGAGAAGCTCGTAGGAGCATGCCAGCCAAGCAGGGTCAAAATGACCTTCACAAAAAGGCAAACCCGATGCACCAGACTGGAAAAATGCTCGGGACGCTATCGGGAGAAATTCTGGTGAAATGCGTAGCTATGTTGAAGCAATTTTTTTTAAAAAAAAAAAGCTCAACGATTCGACAAACCCTTGTGCATAAAAACTAAGGAGACGTCCTTGGTATTGTGTAAGGACTCAAACGCATAATCATGGTGAGCCTTGATATAACGTTCGGGTAGCAACCAGGTATGAAACATAAGTGCAAACTTTCCTGTTTCAAGATGACTCGGTTAATAATAAAGAAGCCAGTTTAATAAGATACTTGGAAATTGAAGTTTTTCGGGTAACAACAGGTTTAATAAGATACTCGGTTAAGTTACCCGACCACCAGCCAGTTTAATAAGATACTTGGCAATTGAAGTTATTCAGGTAACAACCGGTTTAATAAGATACTCGGTTAAGTTACCCGAACATTAGCCAATTTAATACCACTCGACAACAATCACCAATGAACAGATCAAGATCATTCAACACCGAAGAAGCCAGTTTAATAAGATACTTGGCAATTGAAGTCATTCGGGTAACAACCGGTTTAATAAGATACTCGATTAAGTTACTCGAACACCGAAGAAGCCAGATTAATAAGATACTTGGCAATTGGAGTCATTCGGGTAACAACCGGTTTAATAAGATACTCGGTTAAGTTACCCGACCACCAACCGGTTTAATAAGATACTCGGTTAAGTTACCCGACCACCAACCAGTTTAATAAGATACTTGGCAATTGAAGTTTTTTGGGTAACAACCGGTTTAATAAGATACTCGGTTAAGTTACCCGACCATCAGCCAATTTAATAAGATACTTGGCAATTGAAGTTATTCGGGTAACAACCGGTTTAATAAGATACTCGGTTAAGTTACCCGACCACCAGCCAGTTTAATAAGATACTTGGCAATTGACGTTATTCGGGTAATAATCGGTTTAATAAGATACTCGGTTAAGTTACCCGACCACCAGCCGGTTTAATAAGATACTTGGCAATTGAAGTTTTTCGGGTAACAACCGGTTTAATAAGATACTCGGTTAAGTTACCCGACCACCAGCCAGTTTAATAAGATACTTGGCAATCGAAGTTATTCGGATAATCGGTTTAATAAGATACTCGGTTAAGTTATCCGATCACCAGCCAGTTCAATACAACCTCCGGCAACAAAAATAAAGACTGAAACCATTCAACTCAGAAAATCGTATTCTATTGCTCTTAAAAAGGATGGTTACAGTTCAAAGAAATGATTCTTTACACAAGTAAAAATAAAGAATCTATCAGAATCTCCTACAAATCTATAAAATCAAGGTTGCGAGGATTTCGAGCCTTTGCCAATACTCGGGTCTGGCACCATCTCGTATTCACGAAGCAGGCTCTCATCAAACGGCCAAGTGAAATCATCAACAATATCATCCCTCCACTGGCTGTAATCAATACCCGGGGTTGGCCCGACATCGGGGATTACACCATCGACAGACTCTCGACTCACGTAAAAGGTCGAGAGAGAGTGCTCGAACGGAATCTCTAAATGCATAGGATGAGGCTCCTTGCCTTGACTACGGCAGTAGGCTCTCCATTCTTTCATCTGAATCTGAAGAGATTCCAAGGACCGGTCCACATGGTGTTTGATTGACAGCTCCCAGTTAGCACGGGCCTTCTCGGTTGCCCTACTCTTCACTTTGAAGAATTCGTTGGCCGAAACTAGCCCACGTTGAAATTCCAGAAAAAGTAGAGCATCGTAAGCAGGGGATCTTTTAAAACGATCCACCCCTTGGACTTCCAGCTCTAACCTGCCTCTCGGGAAAGGGATTCAACTGTCAGCACTTGGCGCTCCAAATCTTCGATTTTTTGGACATACGCCGACTTCACCTGCTCCGCCTCCTACTCGGCCTTGAGCATAGACTCTTCAGTAGAAGAAAGAAGGTTTTGAAGCGATGCAACCTTCTCATCTGCCCAAGATGCCTTGTCTTCAGCTTTAACCTGTTTAGCCAGGCAATTATCGGTAAATATCTGCACGGAACCGACCTCCTGCTGGTAAGCCTGCTCAGCTCGAGCACGACCCTCCTCACTCGCCTTCAGCTGAGCCTCCAGACGCTTTATCCGATCAGTCTGACATTGCTGCGTCTGAACAAGCTCAGCAAATTCGGCCACCATCTGTAAAAGAATATACTTAGAAATCCAACAAAGGCAAAACAGTAAAGGATTCAGAGTTAGCTAAACTTACATAAGATGCGCCGTTGAAAACGTTTTGGAGACGTTCGGGCAGTGAACCATCTCTAAAGCCGCTCCAGTGGTCTTCCCCTGATGAGGACCAACCAGTTGATCACAATTCGGCTAAGGTTGGAAAAGATCCAGATCCTTTAACCATTCATGGAGGACCAATGGCAAGAGCTAAAGCTAAAAGGATAAAAGAAGCCTTAACTTGTTTAATGGGAAGCATTTGGAAGGAGCAAGCTAGTCAAGATTTGGTCAATGTTCGGTCAAGGTTCTAAGGATGCAAGAAGAGTATAAAATGGTTAACATGTTTCAAACAAGTCCAAATCCCGAAGATAAGAGTCCAGCCTTGTTAGAATGAAGTATTCTAGCCTATCTTGAAGAATAAAAAGGCCATTCGGCCATGTTGGGTTTTGTGGGTCTATTTTATAATTAGTTTGGGTTTAACTATGTTGGGTTTTGTGAGCTTATTTTCTTATTAGTTTGGGTTTAATTGTGTTGGGTTTTGTGGGCTTATTTTATGAATAGTTTGGGTTTTTGTGTTGGGTGAGTTCTTGTGTTCTTTGATTAGGAATAAGATGTTACAAAAGCTGAATACTTTATGGCCATTATTCATGGTCTAAATGTCATTTAGTGGGAGGTTACACATTTAATGGGCAGTTATATTTGTGTTGTATTGTCCTTGGCCTTCGTTCTATATAAACAAGGCTGCTTTTTCTATGAAGGGCAGAGATTTGAGTAATATAAACTTATTTGAGCACTTTGTGAGTGTTTTGTTCTTAAGTTCTTGCATGAACTTTAGAACTTATCAAGCTTATTCGGCTTGTGGCGTTCAACAACCTCAAAATCTTTGTTTTGCCTTTAAACTTATCAAACTTCATAGTTTGTGGCGTTTTGGGGAAATCAAAGTGCTGTTCTAATTAGCTTTTATCACCATTTCATTGATAAAGTGATTAGAATAGTTTCTCTTACTTCAATCTTGAACGATCGGGTTTGTTTTCAATTAGTTGGAGGGTGTTAAATTGCATTCCATATGTATCATAGCTCTTTAGCTATTGGGGTGTATGGTTGCTAAGTTAATGATTTCCATCATTTTGGTATCAGAGCTTGGCTCAAGTTTGAGGTTTGCATATCCATTTATTTGTTGTTCTTTTAGTTTTTTTTTCTCACTTTCTTTTCTTCTTCATCTTATAGCACCGTATCTATAATTCATCTTAATTGTTGTGCTTTTTGAGGTTATTATCATTCTTCTTTGTTTTCCGCAGAAAAAAAAAACGGAAAAAATAGACAAAAAAAAAAGTATTGCGGATTCAAGGAATTCTTACAAAATTCAAAAAATCTTTCTTTGTTCATATCGTTCTTGTTTCGGTTTGGAAAATATTTAAATATTGTCTTCTTAACCAAAACAAACAGAATTCTATTTGGGAGAGAAATTGATATTTCAGTTCTAATCTTTGTTTACTTTAAGTGGCCTACCTTTTGTTTGTTTTTTTAGACCTACCCAATTTCACTCCGTTGAATTTGCCATAATCTGAATTGTTTGTTAAAAAGGACCTTAGTTAATCTAAGAACCCAAAGAACAAAACAAGAGAGGTAAAAGGCAAGAGTGGTGAGATTAGTATCGAGAAAAGCCAAATAATTGTGTGAAACACGAGTGGTGTGAATCAATTCTTTGAGAGAAACACGTGAGGGAGTGATTGTGAGGCTGTTCTAACTTTTTTTTTTCAGGTTTTAAACATGTCTAACAAAGATAAAGAAGTGAGTTCTTCCTCAAATGATCAAGTGATTCAAGCAATGCAGCAACAATTTGAACGTATGTTCAAAGTGATGGGAGATGTAGGAGATCGTCTAGAAAGACATGATGAAGCAATTACCAGATTGTAAAGAGAACAACGACGTGGAAGACAACCAGCCTTTGTCAATGATGTATATGATGGTGGAGAAGACACGGATGATGGCCAAGCTACCATCATTGGTCTAGACGTTAATCCTAGAAGACAAGCTAGGACAGGACGTTTTGATGGTGTGGACCGAAACATAGGCAACATCAAAATGAAAATTCCTCCTTTTCAAGGGAAGAACAATCCGGATGCTTATTTTGAATGGGAATGAAAAGTGGAGCTGATATTTGAATGTCATAATTACTCCAAAGAGAAAAAGGTAAAACTAGTTGCTGTTGAATTTTGTGACTATGCTATTGTTTGGTGGGATCAATTGTGTAAAGACAGGCGTAGAAATGGTGAAAGACCCGTAGAGACTTGGTTGGAGATGAAACAAATCATGAGGAGGAGATTTGTCCCTAGCCATTACTATAGGGATTTTCATCAACGGTTACAAACTTTGACACAAGGTTCCATGAGTGTAGAAGAATATCACAAAGAAATGGATATAGCCATGATAAGGGCTAATGTGGAGGAGGACCGTGAGGCCACCATGGCTCGGTTTTTGAGTGGGTTAAACAAGAACATTGCTGATCTTGTGGAGTTACAACATTATATGGAGATTGAGGACATGGTGGGTGTGGCCATGAAGATTGAAAGGCAACTCAAAAGAAAAGGCATCAGATATGATTCAAAACCTTATTCAGGTTCTTCTTCTTCTTGGAAACCAAATTGGGGTAAAAAGGATGATAAACCCATTGTTAAGCCTAAAATTGATGAAACTAAAAGCAAAAATGTAATAGGCAGCAAGGGTAGAGGTGAGAATCAACCTAATCAAACTAGAGGCATTAAGTGTTTTAAGTGCCTTGGACATGGTCATGTGGCACGTGAATGTCCTAATAAAAGGGTAATGATCATGAGGGATGGGACAGTTGAATCAGAAAGTGAGATAGAGGATGAAGATGACATGCCACATTTAGAAGATGCTAGTGATGTAGAGTATGCTAGTGGAGAAAATTTGGTTGTACAACGCACACTTAGTTTGCAAAGTAAAAATAATGAACACGGTGAGCAACGTGAAAATTTGTTTCATACTCATTGTTTGATTGCTAACAAGTTGTGTAATGTGATTGTGGATAGTGAAAGTTGTACAAATGTGGCAAGTACCTTGCTTGTGGAGAAAATGAAATTACCTACTATTAAACATCCAAAACCATACAAGTTACAATGGTTGAATGATAGTGGTGTTGTGAAGGTAAATCGGCAAGTGTTAATTTCTTTTTCAATTGGTAGATATAAGGATGATGTTTGGTGTGATGTGGTACCTATGTATGCTGGTCACATGTTATTGGGGAGACCATGGCAATATGATCGAAGAGTAATGCATAATGGGTTTAAGAACCGTTATTCTTTAATCATGGAGGGACAGAAATACCAACTTGGACCTTTGCCTCCAAAGACAATTTTTGAAGACCAAATGCGTATAAAACAACAATATGAAGAGCTTGAATCTTCATTAGCTGAAACTTTGGGAAGGGAGCAAGAAAGAGAGAGAAAAAAAGGTGAGTTGAGTGGTAAAAATGAGAGCAATGGGAAACACAAGGGGAGAGAAAACAAGGAAGGCTTGAGTGAAAGAAAAATGAGTGTTTATGCAAAAATGTGTGATGTGAAAAAAGCATTAACCATGAGGCAGCCCTTACTTGTACTTATGTACAAGGATGTTTTAATTGTTTCTAATGAAATTAACAAGAGTTTGCCTAGTGTTATTGTTGATATTTTACAGAAAAATGAGATCTCTTTCCTGAAGATGTTCCTATTGGTTTGCCACCAATTAGAGGAATTGAACATCAAATTGATTTCATTCTGGGTGCAAGCATACCAAATAGGCCAGCATATAGATGCAACCCCGAAGAGACCAAGGAAATCCAAAAGCAAGTAAGTGAGCTTATGGAAAAGGGATATGTACGTGAAATCATGAGTCCTTGTGCGGTTCCTGTTTTGTTGGTACCTAAAAAGGATGGTTCTTGGAGAATTTGTGTTGATTGTCGAGCCATCAACAAAATCACGGTAAAGTATAGACATCCTATCCCTAGGTTAGATGATATGTTGGATGAATTGCATGGTTCTTGTGTGTTTTCAAAGATGGATTTGAAATATGGATATCATCAAATAAGAATGCATGAGGGTGATGAATGGAAAACCGCTTTCAAAACTAAACATGGTCTATATGAATGGTTAGTAATTCCTTTTAACCTAACTAACGCACCTAGTACTTTTATGAGATTGATGAACCATGTTTTACGTGCTTACATTGGAAAGTTTGTAGTAGTTTATTTTGATGATATACTTGTGTATAGCAAAAATTTAGATGAGCATGTAACACATTTAAAGGCTGTTTTTGATGTGTTTAGGAAATAAAAGTTATATGCTAATCTAAATAAATACATTTTTTGCACTAATGAACTTACTTTTCTTGGTTATGTTGTTAATGATAAAGGAATACATGTTGATCAAGAAAAAGTGAAAGTAATTAGGGAGTGGCCGAAACCCACTTGTGTTAGTAATGTAAGGATTTTTCATGGTCTTGCTAGCTTTTATAGGAGATTCATTAAGGATTTTTCTACCATTGCTGCATCATTAACTGAATACATCAAAAAGAATGTGGGATTTAGGTGGGGTAAAGAGCAAGATGATGCTTTTAATTTGCTTAAACACAAACTTAGTTCAGTACCTTTGCTTGCTTTGCCTAACTTTGCTAAAACTTTTGATATTGAGTGTGATGCAAGTGGAATAGGTATTGGAGGAGTCTTAATGCAAGAAGGCAAACCCATTGCATTCTTTAGTGAGAAGCTAAGTGGAGCAAGTCTTAACTACCCGACGTATGATAAGGAGTTTTATGCTTTGGTGAGAGTGTTAGAGACATGGCAGCACTATCTTTGGTACAAGGAATTCATTATACACACCGATCATGAGTCCTTGAAATATCTCAAAGGACAAGGAAAGCTAAGCCGTAGGCATGCAAAATGGGTGGAGTTTATTGAATCCTTTCCATACATCATCAAGTACAAACAAGGTAAGGAGAATGTGGTTGCCGATGCTCTTTCTAGAAGGTATGCTTTAATTTCTAAACTTGATGCAAAATTATTGGGTTTTGAGTACATTAAAGACTTATACAATTCTGACTTTGATTTTGCTAATGTTTATGGGGCATGTGAGCAAGGGGGTTTTGACAAGTTCTTTAGGCATGATGGTTTTCTTTTCAAAGAAAACAAGCTGTGTGTTCCTAGATGTTCAATGAGAAAATTGCTTATGAGAGAGGCACATAGTGGCGGGGTTAATGGGGCATTTTGGAGTTAAAAAGACTTTGGGTGTGTTAAATGATCATTTCTTTTGGCCACACATGAAAAGAGACGTTGAGAGAATATGTGAGAGATCCATTACTTGCAAACGAGCTAAATCTAAAGTAATGCCTCATGGGCTGTATACTCCTCTTCCTATACCTAGTGAGCCTTGGGTTGATATATCAATGGACTTTGTCGTGGGATTACCTAGGTCAAAAGGGGGGAGAGATTCTATTTTTGTTGTTGTTGACAGGTTCAGCAAGATGGTGCATTTCATTCCTTGCCACAAAACAGATGATGCAACTTTTGTTGCAGGGCTGTTCTTAAGAGAAATTGTGAGGTTAGATGGAATTCCAAGGACAATTGTGAGTGATAGAGATATGAAGTTCCTTAGCCACTTTTAGAAAACGCTTTGGAGAAAGTTGGGTACAAAGCTGCTGTATTCAACCACTTGTCATCCACAAACAGATGGACAAACAGAGGTGGTAAACAGAACTTTATCAATGCTTTTGAGGGCCATAATTCAAAGGAATTTGAAGAATTGGGAGGAATGTTTGCCACATATGGAGTTTGCTTATAATCGAAGTGTGCATGCTACAACAAACCATTCACCATTTGAAGTTGTGTACGGGTTCAATCCATTATCTCCTATGGATTTACTACCTTTACCTTTGGAAAGAGCTAATTTGGATGGTAAGCAAAAAGTTGATTTTGTCAAAGCCTTGCATGAAAAGGTGCGCACACAAATTGAAAAGAAAACTCTACAATATGAGAAGCAACACAACAAGGGCCGAAAGCAAGTAGTATTTGAACCTGGTGATTGGGTCTGGGTACACTTGAGGAAGGAAAGATTTCCTAACCAACGAAAGTCTAAACTCATGCCAAGAGGGGATGGACCATTTCGAGTCCTTCAAAGAATCAATGATAATGCATACAAGCTGGAACTACCAAGTGAGTATGGCAATGTTAGTGCAACTTTCAATGTTTCTGATTTGTCTTTGTTTGATGTAGGTGATAAAGGTGCTGATTCGAGGACGAATCATTTCAAGGAAAGGGGGAATGATGAGGACCAACCAGTTGATCACAATTCGGCTAAGGTTGGAAAAGATCCAGATCCTTTAACCATTCATGGAGGACCAATGACAAGAGCTAAACCTAAAAAGATAAAAGAAGCCTTAACTTGTTTAGTGGGAAGCATTTGGAATGAGCAATCTAGTCAAGATTTGGTCAAGGTTCTAAGGATGCAAGAAGAGTATAAAATGGTTAACATGTTTCAAACAAGTCCAAATCCCGAAGACAAGAGTCCAGCCTTGTTAGAATGAAGTATTCTAGCCTATCTTGAAGAATAAAAGGCCATTCGGCCATGTTAGGTTTTGTGGGTCTATTTTATAATTAGTTTGGGTTTAATTATGTTGGGTTTTGTGAGCTTATTTTCTTATTAGTTTGGGTTTAATTGTGTTGGGTTTTGTGGGCTTATTTTATGAATAGTTTGGGTTTTTGTGTTGGGTGAGTTCATGTGTTCTTTGATTAGGAATAAGATGTTACAAAAGCTGAATACTTTATGGCCATTATTCATGGTCTAAATGTCATTTAGTGGGAGGTTACACATTTAATGGGCAGTTATATTTGTGTTGTATTGTCCTTGGCCTTTGTTCTATATAAACAAGGCTGCTTTTTCTATGAAGGGCAGAGATTTGAGTAATATAAACTTATTTGAGCACTTTGTGAGTGTTTTGTTCTTAAGTTCTTGCATGAACTTTGGACCTTAACAAGCTTATTCGGCTTGTGGCGTTCAACAACCTCAAAATCTTTGTTTTTCCTTTAAACTTATCAAACTTCATAGTTTGTGGCGTTTTGGGGAAATCAAAGTGCTGTTCTAATTAGCTTTTATCATCATTTCATTGATAAAGTGATTAGAATAGTTTTTTTTACTTCAATCTTGAACGATCGGGTTTGTTTTCAATTAGTTGGAGGGTGTTAAATTGCATTCCATATGTATCATAGCTCTTTAGCTATTGGGGTGTATGGTTGCTAAGTTAATGATTTCCATTATCCCCGATATAAGCCCGACCAGAGGACATCTTCTGGAGCATATCCTTTGGAGAAAGGGATAAGGGAACCCCCGAGGGTTGAGTTCCTAGATTTCTAGACTCGGGAACAGCAGAAGCTCTATTTAGCTCTAGGGATGGAGAAGGAACCCCCGAAGGTTCGGCCCCTATATCTCCAACCTCGGGGGTAAAAGAGGCCCTACTTGGACCTGAAGGGACTGCATCTGCCGATACTCCAACACCCACACTCGGGGCAATCTCATCCTCAACATCTTCGTCGCTGGAGTCAATAAATGTGACTACCCGAGGAACTTTGAGAGGACGAGGAGGCGAGCTAACTGCCTTTCGCTTCTCACCCCGAGAACGGTGGAAGAGATCAACAACAGGATCTTCCAGCAAATCATCCCGAAAAGACTCAAAAAGCTCGGCAATGACAGGCATTTGATCTGTCAAGACGTTACCATCATCGCCAGCCTCAGACAGTCCAACAGGCTCTTCACTTGGATTCTCACACTGCCTCTCCCTATTTTCAGGCAGTTGTGTCACAGTTGGCCCACCTTGGCCACTTGAACCGGCGTGATCCTGAGCAGAAAGCTGAGCACCCCGATCAACGCACTCGGGAATTTGCTCAGCAGTATCAATTTCCTCATCAGGCTCGGGTGGAGCAATACCCTCATCGCCCTGACGGGAAGCCTCCTTTCTACTCGCTTGAAGAATTGCCTTTACCTGATGAGCCTGAAGATCGCAGACAACGTCCGTATCGAACACTAAAAAAAAAAAAGTTAGAAAAGGAAACGGAAAAACGGAGAAACACAGCAGAAAGGGCGCTGGGTTACTCACAACGCCTGCGATGGCCCGAAACCTGTTTAAAGAAGTCAAGCTTGATCAAGTCGTCCTCTTTGAAAAGATGGCTCTTGCTTCACTTTTCCAGAGTGCGAATAGCAGCCCGAGCCAGCCTCTTCAGTTCTGAATCGTTATAATCAATTGTTTTCTTATTCCAAGCTTCAGGGGAACAAAAGAAGCGGGGAACATTCAGCACCATTCGGGAATCCCCAAATCGAACAGTGACATCGAGTCCGAGAACCCCTCCAGCAAAAATCCAACTGTTCTTCTAGAACATGTTGGATGTGGGGAATCCTCATATAAAGCCCTTCTTTTTCGGGTCATCAGAAGCCTTGACCCCCCGATTCGCCTCCACTTCTTTAGGGACCCAACTGTCCAAATGAGTAGACGCAAGAAAATAGGTCCCCGTTTTACTAACCTGCCTCATCGTAAAGAAATGTCTGATTTCATTCGGGGAAGGCGGCGAAAGGTTCATTCGGCTGAACATGTGCCACATGCACATCAAGACTTTATAAATATTCGGGGCCAACTGAGCTGGGGCTATCCCTGCTTCAGCTAAAAACCGGGCAATAAAAGGCTGAATGGGAAGTGTGACGCCGCAGCAAAGCATCGATCCGTAAATCGCGATCATCCCCTCAGGAGGATTCCATACGGCTCTACTCCCCGCAGGAACCAATGTGACTGAGTCGGGCAAATCAAATCGGGATCGGTATTTTTCTATCTCAGTTGGCCCGACCACATTCTGTTCGATATCAAAGCCACTCAGGTGAGTGTCAGAAAACGAAAGGCGAGATGCCCTGGGTACACCAGCGTCGCCTTAATTAACAGTTTGTTCCCCAGTCTGAACGCTGCTCGAGCCGTACCTGTATACCTTGTTAGTACTTTGATGTTTACCCATCCTTCGAAAAAATACCCTGTGATCAGAAATATCAAAATCAGAACTAGATGGAGAACTCGATACGGGGCTGAAAGTGACGTCAGGGTGAAGCCCAGAAACATCAACCTCTAAAAATGGAGGTTCATCTATTGGGATATCCCCCAATAATCGTCTAATGCAAGATACTAACTGGAAATCCCCACGCTCTAATGCATCAAAAGTAATTTTAAAGAGACGATGACGGGAAGATGGCCCCATTGAAACTAACCTTGAATTGAGACTGACGCAAGATCTTCAAAGCGGAGAATCGCGAACTTCTGGATGAAGAAATTTGAGTTTAAAGAGATTTCTGCTGGATTTTTTAGAATAAACCAACAGTCTCTCAACGAAGGATTTAAAGGCCAGACGGCACGAAACCCTAGGATTTCAGAGAGGAAAAAAGTTTTACGACAAAACCAGATGACGTTGGCGGTGTTTGGAGAAACGTAAAAGTCACTTCTCATAAACAATATTGAAAAACGAAGAGACAAGGGACACGTGTCAAGACAAGAAGTAACCCTCAACCATCAAAGCTTTGAAACGTCGCTATCATTTAAGATCTTGCGTGACAAAGCAAATCGAAATTACAGAGTCACCATTAAAATACATCATTATGGCAAGACGATTTTTCTGACAAAAGAAAATCATAATGATTGAAATATTCTTGCCCGAAATAAAGTCTTCTCGGTAAAAATATTTTAAAGGGGTATTGTTGTATGTAAATTTTACCGAGCATACACGTCATTGACAGGAAGGAAAAATAGCCAGGAAGGAAAAATAGCTAGGTGTATGCTTAGATAGGCATCCGAGGAAATATCCTACAAGGCATCGTTAAAGAGGATAAAGCCCGAGTAAGCATATACTGAATAAAGTCCTATTCAGAACAGTTAACAACACTCGGGACTGGTTAAAACAACGCTTCCACTCGGGCTCATACGGCACTACTCGGGATCTTCTGGTATTATTCTTACTCGGGAGTAAATACAACTCGAATAAGAATTTATCATATGGGTTAAGTCGTTGAATACGCAAAGATATCCGTCATGAAGGAATCCCAAATAATGGACCTTTAAGTTAAAAGAGTCCCCCAATCAAGAAACAACTTGATTTCTTTTCAAAGACTACATTCTTATAAGGAAACAAGTCAAATTGAACTACACTACTAGAATCCCACTTAATCTCCATAAGAGACTCCGAAACAGGAAAGAAGACAAATCAACCTCAAGCAAGTAACCAAATCACAATTAAATACAAATATCTTGTATTACTTGTACAAAGCAGATTAGGGTTCTATAAGCATATAAATAGACCCATAATCTGGTTCAAAAGGATATAGGCAATATAACATACAGTAATCAAAAATAATCCAGAGAGAAAAAGGGAGATCGAGAGCTTGTAAAAACATCTTATTCTCTTAGTGGATTTTGGCTTGGTTGATCTTTCAACCACCCGTGGATGTTTCTCCAACTATCGGAGTTTTACCACGTAAAACTTGTCTTTGTTACTCTATCTGCATCTCTTTCTCTTTGAATCAATAGCCAAGATCTAATCCTTGTTGGCTTTTCTGGCATAAGCCAGAAAACGACGTCAACACCTAGTATTTTGTTAGAACATACGGTTAACATAATTCATAAATGAATTATTTATAAAATATACAGAACCCGTATATGTTGTATTGTATTATTTGTATCTTTTACATTACTTGTTTGATACTACGGCTTTCCCAAAACTTCAGTTTGGGAAAACTATGGATATTGGGACAAAAAGCATATAACAAGTTAGCAGTATATCTTATACAAATTATGATTTTAAACAGATATTTATATTGATTAGCATAAAAAATTAAGATTTTTTTATATTTTTTCATGCGATGATTTTTGTACCGATCTTTAACTCTTTTTTAAAGTATTATATAAATTTAGATTTTTTTTTTGAAGGACAAATATAAATGTTATACCACCATATCAACCTCATCTCATCATTGTATATACTTTTAACTGTACGAAGTTAACATAAAGAGCCGCATACACGATATTTGAATCCATATTTTACATGTATCGTTAAACAAATTATACATTATTTCTATATCTATATAATATATAAAAGTTAACCCTTACAACGTCACATATTGCCGTGAGGTAGCTTTGAACTTAAATGTTATATATTCATTTCTATTTATATATCTATATATAAATCACTTATAATTGAGTCATTAATTAGTTTTATTAAAAAAATTAATCATTAATTAGTTGTTTTGTTATTATTATTACTAATATTTTAAGTCTTTCATTTATTTCCTTATCGGTTTCGTAATTTGAATTATAAATAATGATCAATAATAAAACACTAAAATCTCATCATATTCTCCTTTAAATAAGGCTTTAAGTTTTGTCACCACATAATTCATAATATGATTATCACAATCTTTACTCAAAAGCCTCATCCTCTTCCGGATCAATTTTCTCTATAAAAACCATTTAAAATCTCACATTTTTTGTTCTCATCCCATTCTATTGATTCTTTGTCACAGATAAACTCAAAACATCCAAATAGTGGGGAATTGGATGATATTGGATGGTGAGTGTAATTACTACATATTTTTATTTATATTTGATTGAATAATTTTAATCTTTTAGTTTTTGGCTCTTTTTTTTTTCAATTTGTGGTGATTGTCAAAGGTTTCTCTCAAACATCATTCCCACATATCATTTTCTTATCAAAACAAATCATCTATATGTGTTTTTTGATTTGAACGCTTTAGAAGTTTTTTTGTTTTTTGTTTATTTTTATGATATATTTATTAGTTTAAAGGTAATTTTGGATTGATTATGTTTGATGTATTTTTGAATCCTTAATAAGGTGTTCAATATATCATTCGTTATGCAACCCTTCGGTAAAGCTAGCATCCTGCTTATCGCCACAAAAGTAGAAAACAACGGAAACAGTTGAGAATTGTGAAGTGTAGTGTACTTATAAATGATGGATTTGATAAACGGATTACTACTACAAATAAATATTAGTTGTATAGTCTTTGGTTCATAGCATAACATTTTATGTTTGAATTGTCTCTTAAAATTACCGTTTTTGGATATCCAATACCCGAACTTATTTTTAAAGGAAATTTATGCCAATTTTTGTTACAGTTTTTTTTTTCTTACTGGTTTTAGCCCTTTTGTTTTCTTTTCTTTTTGACTTTTTATAATATATTAAATATGAATAAAATATACTATTATTGTTAACAAAATAAATGTTTTAAAATTTTAATTATTCTTATAAATGATAATAAATAAATATTTTTAAGCATAAATTAAAATATCAATTATAAAACCAAATTAATTGTAACCCGTGTTATTATGGAATTAATGGTAAATTTTTAAAACATGTCAATTGTACTATATTAATGACACCATAATAAAAAAATAAAAAAATAATTTTTATTCAAATATTAATGGTTTTACATTAAAACATTAATTCTTACATTCAATTCAATAGTTTTCAAAATATTTTTATTTATTAATGGTAATAAATATTTTTTTAAAGATAATAAAAAAAATATCTCCATTGCTATTTGCATCTCCATAAAAGTTTTCACCTTTATATTTTTTTATTGGATCAAATAAGAGACTAAGCTTTAAAAAAATCAATTGATAATATATGTATATAATCAAAAGTAGGAGCTTTGCCATTAAATTCATATTAATTATAATTTATAAAATAATATAATATATAGAATATTTCTATATAATCAATAGGTAATCAAGACGTAATCTCCTAATTAATAGGATAGTGAAAAAAATTCTCTTAACCAATCTCATAGCTGATTTTAATTATTAAGTATTATTATTAATTTTTTTAAAAGTATTACATTATTCGATAAGTTTAAAAGACAAACCATAAAAAAAAATTGCCCATTTTTTTCATAAATCACAAATTAATAGGTAATCAGAAAGTAATCCCGTAAATAAAGGGACAATGAATAAATTATGTTAAATCATGATAATTAATTTTTAATTATTATTATTACCATTATTTTTATTATTTTTGTTGTTGTTGTTGAATTATTACATTAATTGGTACGTTTAAAAGACAAGTCATACTTTTTTCCCCAAAGAAATTAAGTAGTTATTAATTATAATAATTTTTAATAATATATATTTTTATCCTAAATCAAAAAAACTATAGGTAATTAAGAGGCAATCACGTAACTAATGGGATAGTGACAATATTATTTTAATCAATCTCATAATTGATTTTTAATTATTAAGTTCTTTTTTTTTTAAGGATTACATTATCCGGTAAGTTTAAAAGATAAGCCATAATTTTTATTTTTTTTGCCGGCAATCAATAAATTCGTATTAATTAGTTTTTTTTTAAATATAATTAGTTTTCAAGTATTGGTAATTAGCTGTAATATATCAAAAAAAAGTATTATTAATTAGTTATCTATATAATATATATTATAATATTTGATATTGTAATATATTTTTTCCTAAATAAAAAATCTATAGGTAATCAAGAGTTAATCACATAATTAATGTGATTGATAATAAATTGTCTTAACCAATCTAATATTTTATTTTTAATTATTTTGTTTTTTTTAAAGTATTATATTACTTAGTAAGTTTACAAGACAATACATAATTTATTTTTTACTAATGAATCATAAATTTCATATTACAATTTTCTTTTAAGTATTGTTAATTAGTTTTAATATTTAAAATAAAAATAATGTTAATTAGTTATCTACATAATTTATATTATAATATTTAGTAAGTTATTAATTGTAATAGTTTTTGATAATATTTTTTTTCTAAATAAAAAATCTATAGATAATTAATGGTCAATCACGTAATTAATGGAATGGTGAATAAATTTCCTTAACTAATCTTATAACTGATTTTTAATTATTAATTTTTTTAATTGTTACATTATTTAGTAGGTTTAAAAGACAAGTCGTAATTTATTTTTTTTGCCAACAAACCATAAATTTGTATTAGTTAGTTTTTTTTAGTATTGTTAATTAGTTGTCATATTTCAAAAGAAAATATAGATATATAAATTATAACATATGGTAAGTTATGTTTTTTTTTTGGTTCATTATGATAATTTTTTTATTATCTTGTTTGTTATGGAATTGACTTTTCATTTTTATTCCTTATCTCATTAATTAATTAAAACTAAAAAAAATCACAAGCCTTTCATATACAATTTAATAAAAAATAAAACATTTATTATTCTGTTATCTCATTTTTATTACCTTTTGTATAATTTTAGTTTGGTTTGAAAAGCATGCTAATTCCTATCCAAAATAAAAAGTCGAAAACTCTCTTTCTCTGTTACTATATTTATTTCTTTGTTTATGTATCACTCAATAAACACTCTGACACCGATGATTATCCGTCATCTCAGGGTTCCTCCTCTTCTGGTCACTACCTGTCTAAACCCACACCATCCACCAAATCCACTTATGTTCATCATTTATGATTTCATGTTTTTCTATTTCATTTTTTAAAACACTTATATTTTGATGTGTTATATTTGATTGTATCATTTAAAATGCATATTTAGTATTAATGGATTCTATTCCAGGTTCTAAACGTAATTGTAAGACATTGTCACGTATCTTTGCACATAATCTCAAATTTATTTTATATTAAATCATATTCGTTTGACCTCATATTTAAAATTTCAGATTTAGGTCAGCCATATCAATCAAAGAAATGATTCCGGATAATCCTCACTGTAAAATCACCTTAGTATTTTTATTAATTTTTTATATAAGTATTTTTTTGTTGGTTTTAGTTAAAACTATAGTGTTGCTGTATGTATTCAAAAGGAAAGGAGATTGGTCAGTCAATCTCTAAGATTAACATGTGATTTTACGTGATTGGACAAAAAGAGGTAATAATAATGAACTGCTTTTTTTTATATAAAATTATCTTACAATTAAATCTTGAATTTTAATGTTTTTTTTTGTATCTAAATCTATACACTATACACTCGCTTGTCAAGGATTTGATTATGTTCAGAGCTCTACCTACCACTGTGTTTAGATATTTTTACAAATAAAATAGGTTTTAACGTATACAGCTATTATTATTATTATTATTATTATTACTATATATATAAATATATAAAAAGTGTTTTACCATTAGTAGGATTCAAATCATTAACTTAAAAGATATTTACTCAAACTCTAAATCAGTATATTTATCGGTTAAGCTCCGTAGTTGGACAACATACTATAACTGATGTGCATAAAAGCGTGGATTTTATGTGGTCCATGGAATTCTAGATTGGGCGGTCCATAAATAGCGTCCATGAGTCCATGTGACTTTGGGTTGTTTGGCTTTACTCGCTAATTGTTTATTTTGGTATTTTCTTTTCACGAGGTTTGGCGTAAGTAAGCACCGAAAATGTCAAAACAGTCCAAAAGTGCTTTGTTTGGTTCCTGGTTTGAAATTAAGTTTTCAAATAAAAAAAAAGGTCATGATTGAAATACATTTTTCTATTTAAAAAACACACTAGATTTTAAATTAGAAAACAGATAAAAAAAATTTAAGTAAGAAATTAAAAAAATTCGTAAAAGTACATGTAATATATTTTGTCTTTTAAACGTGAAAGCAAAATCATAGGATGTGTTTTTTTGAGTGTTTTTTTTTTATATAATAACAATGTTATATGAAAATTATTCTAAAATTTAACTAAAATGCTATGATGATAATGACGGTGAATGAATCATAAAATTAAATTGGATGGTAGTAATAATGACAATTTATTTACCATATATAAATTGATATTTTTATAAAAGACATTTTTTTTATCAAAATCTAAGATATTTTGAAAATCATATATCAAATATATTTTTAATATATATATATAATTTCAAATAAATACGTATCGATATAAATTCGTCAGTACGTTGGATGTGGACCATTAGATTTGTATACTTTGACTCAAAGTGTATGCACTTGTCAAAATTCTCCGTAATCAGTGGTCTATATGCAGTGCACTAAAATAAGTTATATCAGTACGCACTGACAGGAAAACTATATATATATATATATATATTCCAACTACTTTTTTTATTTATTTATCAAAGTGTAATTTTATCTGTAAAAAAAACCCATTGACTTAATAGTAAGGGTGTATAAAAACCCAACAAACCGATCCAAACCGACTAACCCAACCCATAATGGATAGGTTGGTTCAATTATTAAAATAAATTAAAGGTCAACCGGTTTTTTAAAAGGTAGTCCGACCAAAATTGGTTCGGTCTCGGGTTCTAGGAAATGCAACCCACGAAACCCGAACCAAACCATCAATTTAAGGTTTAAACTTTAAACTTAAAACTTTTATGATAAAAAAAGTGATGACCTGTCTTGTCTTTCAATCCTTCACGTTTTCACAAAACCTACCATATTTCACTTTAAAACTAAATAAAATCCTACTCTACTTTTTTTACATCTATTAAATCTAAAATCTCAAAAAATGCGTTGCTACTTTCATTCTTTCTCTTCGGTTCACATCATACATCAAGGTATTCACTATTCACCCACCGAACAACTCTCTTTATATATATATGATTACTGTTTTCTTAACTGTTTTTACATATTTATATATTTTTTTGTTGTGTTCTCTTTTTTATATATATATATAATTACTTGTTATTTTTCTTTATTTATAATATTTGTTGCTGTTAATTTGTTAATTATATAAAAAAAATTAATCGTCAAAATAATTGATTAACACTTGTATTTAATTATATTATTGTTGTCATTTATTTATAGGATTACGATGACTGAAAACTCAAATGCTACTATAGTTAAACCTTCTGAAACTCTAACAACAAATGAAGTATTGGTTGCCACCAATGTTGGAACGAAAAGAAAGCCAACGAAAATGCCATCAAAAGTGTGGATTCACTTCACCAAAAAGGAAGGAGGTAATAGGTGTACTGTAAATACTGCGGTAAAGAGTATGCTTGTTGTAAGTTCCTCGGTTTTTGATTGGTTTATTTCATTGACAACCACATTTTAGGATCAATATGTAAGGGTAGTTTTAGGTCTTCATTGCTCAAGTCCCTTCTCAAGCATCAAAGGTAAATTCACTTGCTTAATCTTCATTGAAGAGATTTAGTGCACACACTCACTCTCATGCATTTTATTTTAATCATCTTACTTACATGCTTATTTGTCATTTTGTGTGTTTCGTGTGTATTGTTTTTATTTGAGTGTTGATTGTGTGTTTGTGCCTCAAAATGAGGATTTTTCCTCTTTACCGCGGTCTAGACCGCTCTCTGTTCAGTGACCTCGCCGCGGTCTGCACAACGGTGTTTGGCAGAGGATGCACGCCGTGTCTACCGCGGTCTGTGCATGCTACCTACGCCGCTGTCTCCCAAGCGGAGTTTCACAGAGGATGCATGCTGTCCAGACCGCGGTCTGTGCACACTGCATGCACAACGGCCTACAGAGCGGCGTTGCCCAGACGATACACCGCTCTCTGTGCCGCGGTTTGGACACTTGCATGGACCGCGGTACAGCCAGCGGCCCTGACGCGTTTTTGATGCTTTTTGTCAAAAAATGACGCAGTTTCAATTGGGCTTCATATATATCCACCATCTTCTTCCCAATTCGTTTTTTGAGAGCTTCCAAACCTATTTTTAAGAGATAGATTTTGTTGTTTAGAGAGAGAAGCTTCAAGAAGGTATTTTTACTCAACCATCCCTCATATCCAAATCATCAAGCATCTTTCAAGCATGAGTTTCTTGTGTGTTCATACATAGGTATTCTCTACATGCTCTAAACTTTATGATTTCATCTCTAAGACATGTATGCCTAGGGTTTTATTCTTTATTGCATATTAATTGCTTGCTTGGTTGTTTAATTGTTTTTATGACATGCTTGTATATTGATTGATGGTTGAGATGCATTAATTTGTGATAGCTAGCATTTAGGACAATTTTACCCTTCTAGCTAATTCTTCTTGCCTTTGTAGTTAGAACATTGATATCTAGGATTTGTTTTAATTGTCATTATTAATCATAGATAAGCATGAATGTCTTAACCTAGCATTTTTGCATATTGAATATTCTTGCATATTCACTTAGGTTGCCATTATCTCTTCATTGTTGAGTTTGCTTATGGCTAAGTGATTAGTGCACAAGGCTAGGGATCCAAAATCACTATTAATGCCCATTGGGTAGAGTGAAAGGGTTAGTAACTGGAGGGTTAGACGGGAGGTCAACCTAGGTTGTAAACTTTTACTCAATAGTGGATTTTATGGATCAGCGCTCTAAACAGCCCGTGGTTTTTTTCCATTTGAAGGGTTTCAACGTATATATTGCGTGTTGTTATTGTTTAATGTTTATTGTCTCTTAATTGAACTTTTAAGTAAAATGAGGTAGAATTGTTAATATTGATTAATTCGCAAAATTGGTAATCTATCGAATTAACCCCCCCCCCCTTTAGGTTATAGACACACACGTTTCTAGGGAATTTCACTTGTGGTAGTAAAAAAATTGGTACTAGTACTTTATGGACTCATTTAAATAATCAATGCAAAAAATTATCATAATCATTTGGTGGATGAAAAACAAAAGGTACTAACTTTTGAAAAAAATAAATATATAGGTGATGGTACTGGTAATCTTGTAACTGTGGAATTTAGTAAAGATGCATGTAGGAAGACATTGAGTAAATGATAGTTCTTGATGAGTTGCCCTTTAGTTTTGTTGAAATAGGAGGATTTCGTCACTTTTGTTCCATAATATGTCCAAAATTTGATCCTGCTTCTCGAACCACAATTGCTAGAGATATAAATCAACTTTATTTAGATGAGAAAGTAATGTTGAAAAGCATGTTTTCTTTTAATCAGCAAAGGGTTTTCCTTACTACTGATTGTTGGACTTCAATCAAAATACTAATTATATGGTTATCACGGCTTATTTTATCGATAGTTGGTGAGAATTACATAAAAGAGTTTTTTCACGTACGTTTTTGTGCTCATATTTTGAATCTAATTGTTACTGAGGGTTTGAAAGAAATACATGAGGCAATAATTAGTATCTGTAATATTGTGTGATTTATAAGATCATCTCCTTCTAGGTTACAAAAATTTTAAAAATGTACTGAGCATGAAAAATAGAGTGTAAAATAAATGTGATATTGGATTTGTGTACTGGGTGGAATTCCACTTATTTGATGTTGGAAAGTGCTTTAAAATTTTAAAAAGCATTTGAGCAGTTAGAGGAAGAGGATGGAAATTATGTCAACTATTTCTTATATGATGAGGGTGGGCAAAGGAAGATGAGGCCACCAAGATTTGATGATTGGGAAACATCTAGAGTATTTGTTAAGTTTTTGAAGAAATTTTGTGATGCAACATTGAAATTTAGTGCTTCTTTGTCTGTTACATCTAATCAGTAATTTCGTGAATTTTTTTCAATTCAATCTGAGCTGATACAATTAATTGCAAATACAGATCCTTTTTTAGGCACTATGACAACTAATATGAAAATATGACAAGTATCGGGTTCCATTGAAAGTATAAACAAACTTTTGCTTATTTCAATTTTGCTTGACCCTTGATATAAGTTAGATTACGTGACATTTTGTCTTGGTCATTTGTATGGTAATGATAAGGGTGAAGAAATGAAAAAAGGTTTGAAAGAACTTTTATGTCGTCTTTATGAGTGTTAGAATGGGCAGAACTCTAATTCTATTGGTACCCAATCTTTTAATGACTTTCAATTGTTGAGTGGGATGGATGTAGACAAGGATAAGCATGATGATGATTTTCGTTTCGCAATGCTTCCGAAATTCAAAAAAATGCGAGAAACGAAAGGTTGTATTGATACAAAAAATGAGGTGGATATCTATTGAAGCCAAGTGAAGATCCCTACAATGAAAACTTTGATATTCTAATTTGGTGGAAATTAAATGCCATAGAGTATAAAGTTTTATCACATATTGCAAGGGACTTGTTTGCCATTTAGGTATCTACAGTGGCTTCCGAGTCTGCCTTCAGCACAGGAGGGTATTCTTGATTCATTTCGAAGTTCTTTGGGTGCTAAAACAGTGAAGACCTTAATATGTATACAACATTGGATGCGGTCTACTTCTCGGTCAATTAAATTTGAATCAATAGTTGAAGAGATGAAATTTCTAGAAGCAGTTGAATCAGGTAATATATTTTTCATTTTCTTTCTCTTTATATACTTTTTTTTTATGAGAATGCATCAATTGTTACAATTTTTGATTTATTTGGTGAGTTGTTTTTTTTTTCTTTTTTATAATAGAGTTTTTGGGAAAAGCAACGATGGAGCATGTGGCTATTGATTAATATTTTTCAATGCTTTTTTTCATGGTAAGATACTAAAATATATGAAGTCTTTAATTGCATAATGCTAATTTAAAATTTTTGGCAATGTTTTTCTTATGTGACTAATTAAATTGTTTTAATTTGGTTTATTACAGTTTTCCAGTATATTGGCTTTGAGGATTTTGAGCAAGCTTTAGGAAGGGATGAAAACTTTTTTTTTTTTAACTAATCATGTTTTATTTGATAGGATATCTGATATCTCTTTTAAATTTTTTTTGATATTTATGGATGAAAAATTTACCATACATTTTGAGATATTTTTTTTAATGGAGTCATGGATGATGAATTATATATATATATTTGAAATATTTAGATGTTTTATTGATGATTGATTATGAATACTTTGACTTTTTTTATTATATTAATTGGAATTAAGAATTAAATTTATTTCCTTGGACAGTATATTCATTTACTATTTGTTTATTTGTTGTTATGACTTTTGATATTTAATTATTTTTATCATAATGTAGAAAAAAAAAAGAATTTTTGAGTTCAAATATAATCCGACAAACCTACCCGACTTTTTTTTTTTTGTTTGAATCGGTTTGAAAAAATACATTGATTTGGTTTGGGTTGAAATATAACCGAACCGATTTATATTGGTTTGGTTTGACGTTGATCTTCAACCCAAACCAACCGAAAATACACACCCTTACTTAATAGTATGAGACTTTACAATCTCCATCAACCCACCAAGAAGTATATTGTCCTAACTCCTAATATTGTATATAAACCCTTAACTATAAACCCATAATAAATTTATAGAAGTCGACATCTTCTAGTTCTGAAAGTAGACATCAAATCGCACTTGTAGTGTGTGATCTCAGTAGGTTCCATAGATAATTTTACACACATATATAATTTATGGAGACCATTTACAATAGGTATTGAATACAATTGGTTAGTAATCAATTGTCACCTGAATGCATCATTTACTTTTAGTTTTTTTTAATATTAATTTGTCAAGTTAAATAAATCAAAATCTTCAAAATTATTTATCTCAAAGAAAAAAAAATCTATAAACACAGTTGAAAATACAATAATGCAAGTTAAAAATATGAGTTATTTATTTTATATATAATTAATGATACGAGTTAAGGTTCAATATCCGTAGTATTATTATATTGAGTATATTATCTATGTAAACCATTTTTTTTTTCAAATTAAATGGAAAAATATAAATTCAATTGGCCGGAAATGGATTAGAAATCCAATGATCAACCCTACCCCCAAATAAAACCAGGTGAAGTATCGGATCCGGCTAACGAAGTGCCCGAATGAATCCTTGACAAGATCGAGAATGGGCGACCACCTGCGGACTCATTACGCTGACCAATTGGCTCTCCTCCATGACTTGAAAACCTTGAAACTAGAAAGTCAACAAATAAGTTGCTTGTTTCATGATCCGACAGTTTTTCTTCTAATTGATTTTGTTCACTTTCGAAAGTAATTGTGGTGCATTGAATCAAACCCATCTTTATATATCTACTATATATATTTTCTGTTTTCTTGTTTAAAATGAAAACACATCGCTACAATTGAACATCAGTCTGAATGCAATTCTCCATACAAGGAGGATATTCTTGGAAGTAATAGATGTTAAGTAGGATTGTACTCATATATATATTATGATTTATGTTTACTTATCAAAGTAGGATTTCTGAGTACTTATCAGAGTAGGAATTATGTGGTTATAATTAATTTACATTCCTATTTTTTCTAGGTCTTTTAGCTTTACGTAAACACTTCCTGTAATGTTATATATATATATATATATATATATATATATATATATATATATATGTTCATTATCAATGAAAATGTGTGTGTGTGTGAATTCAACACCAAAACCAATCTCTATCTTATATGGTATCAGAGCGGAATCGATCCTTACTCTAGAAACAATTTTTCTCTTCTCTCCCATTCAGTCCAATGACAATAACCACACCTGCACTTGAAAGCGGCTCCCCCGCAACACCTCCCACGATCATCAACATCACACCTGCAATCTCCACAGCACTTCGCTCGAATGAATTTCACCTCATTACCATCAATATCTCTGCTCAGGCTCCTCTCAAACTCACTGCCAACAACTATATGTCCTGGAAAATTCAGTTTCAGACTCTTTTCATAGGATATGATCTTCTTGGTTATATCAGTGGCTTAAAACTATGTCCACCGACTACTCTAACTATCAATGATGAAGAATCTCCAAATCCGGCATACAATATATGGATTCGTCAGGACCAACTCATTCTGAACGCGATCATTGGCTCCTTGTCTCCAACTATTATATCATTTGTTGCAAGAGCTAAAACTTCAATGGAAGCATGGACCATACTTGCCAACACATACGCTAAGCCATCTCGTGGACGCATTCAACAAATCAAAGAACTTCTCAAGCACTCAAAAAAAGGTACACAAAATATCACCGATTTTTTTCACTCTGTTAAAGCCCGTGCGGATGAGCTTACATTACTTGGTGCTCCGGTGGATGATGAGGATCTCACTGATCGAATCTTAGATGAACTTGATGATGACTATAAGGAACTGGTTCGTGCGATTCAAGCTCGTGATAATCCCATCACTTTTGATGAGCTCCACGAAAAACTCCTGTCGTTTGAGGCTTCTCTTCAGAACAGCAAAAAGGAGACGACTACTTTCCCTGTCATAGCAAACTCAACCAACAGAACCTACCATAACAACTGGCGTCCATAGTCTTCCACCAACTCCAATTGGCATCCTCAATCCACCAATAGCTCGGGCTGGCGCCCGTCGCCCAACAATGCTGGCCGACCTTTACCTAATTCCAATTTCAGTGGACAGAACCGTGGCAATCAATTCTCCCCACGACCATACCTTGGTCGTTGCCAGATGTGTTACACTCAAGGTCACTCACCTAAAAGGTGCACCTCCTTTCAAATGGTCCCAATTCAGTCTCCTGGATCTAACCAACCACCGCCACACTCCTCCTCCCCAACTCCTTGGCAACCACGAGCTCACTTCGCTGCAACTAACTCCTCCAATAATCCGGCATGGCTTCTTGACAGTGGTGTTTCCCACCATGTCACTGCCGACTTGGGTAATCTCTCTCTGCATGCACCGTACAAAGGTTCAGATGATGTCATGATTGGAGATGGCACAGGTCTTTCCATCACACACACTGGTTCCACATCTCTATACACACATGCAAAAACTTTTACTTTAAATGATGTCCTCTGTGTTCCTGACATGAAAAAGAACTTAATCTCTATATCTCAATTTTACGGCGCTAATAATGTGTTCGTTGAGTTTTTATCTTCTTGTTTTCTTGTGAAGGATCTTCATACGGGGGCAATTCTTCTGAAGGGCACAACTAAGGATGGCCGACTGTTAAACCCGAATCTTCCCCAATTCTAGCCTTCTCCAGCATCAAAACAACTTCATCAAATTGGCACCATAGATTAGGTCATCAGGCTTTTCCAATTTTACAGCATATTATTTCTAATTTTAGTTTAGATTTGTCGTCGTCTATGTCAAAAGAGGTTTTCTCTCATGCTTGTCAATGCAATAAAAGTCACAAGCTTTTTTTCTTCTGAATCATCTCTTGTTTCCTCTCTACCCCTAGAAATCATATTTTCGGATGTATGGACCTCCCTAGTTATTTCTCATGATGGTTTTAAATACTATGTAATTTTTGTGGATCACTTCACTAAATATATATGGTTTTATCCATTGTGAAAGAAATCTGACGTTCATCAAACTTTTATTCGTTTTAAATCCATTGTCGAAAACTATTTCAAAATCAGAATCACCACTTTTTACTCAGACAATGGAGGGGAATGCATGTCACTCAAAAATTATTTTTCTGAAAATGGTATTTCTCATCTCACAACTCCACCACACATGCCTGAGCACAGTGGGTACTCGGAGAGACGTCACAGACACATCGTAGAGACTAGTCTTACATTACTAACCCATGCCTCTATTCCCCTTGAATTTTGGACCTCTGCCTTCGCCACATCTGTCTACCTAATCAATAGGATGCCAACCAAAACTCTATCCCTTGTGTTCCCTTATGAAAAACTTTTTGGTAACACGCCCAACTACTCTAAACTTAGGATTTTTGGTTGTTTGTGTTATCTGTGGCTTAGGCCATATTCTTCTCACAAACTTGATCCTCGCTCTAAGTCATATGTGTTTATTGGGTACTCATTATCCCAAAGTGCCTACTTGTGTCTTGATCCCTCCAGCGCCAAAGTGTATGCCTCTCGTCACGTTCAGTTCGTAGAGTCTATTTTTCCATTCAAAACACTACACACTGAGTCGCCCCGGCCAACCTCCACCTCAATCGAGTCTTGGGTTCCTCTACCTCTCACTATTAGGTCTTCATATCAGTCGGCTCCATCATCAGTCGTGCCCTCAGCAGAATCACAACCGTCCGCTGACCTCCTTCCTCTTCAACAAGTTGACTTGAGCAAGGTCCCAACGACACCAGCTTCTGTCTCCCCAGAATCTCAACATCCTGCAGCTGCTACACCAGTCGATTCTCCTACTGTTGTTATCCCAGCTGGTACACCCACCACTGCCTTTATAGAGCCAGAATCTGTCCCTCCGGTTACGATCATCTCATAACATTCACCATCTTCGGCCACAGCCCTTCCATCACCGAAAAGGCATCCTATGGTTACAAGAGCCAAGAACAATGTTCACAAGCCGATACGGAGGCTCAACTTTCACACACTCCTGCAGAACTCGGCAGACCGTGAACCTACAACAGTTGCACAAGCTTTAAAGGATCTGAAGTGGCGTACATCCATGTTAGATGAGTGTGATGCATTGATTATGAATGGCACCTGTGAGCTAGTCCAGCCGGATTCAAATATTAATGTTATTGGCTGCAAGTGGATTTTTCGAGTCAAACGAAAATCTGATGGCACAATTGACAGGTTCAAGGCACACTTAGTTGCAAAAGGTTTCAACCAACGACCAGAGGTTGACTATTTCGAAACATTCAGTCCAGTAATCAAACCCACAACAGTCAAACTCATCCTCAGCATTGCCATCAGTCAAGGTTGGTCTCTCCGTCAGTTGGATATCAACAATGCCTTCCTACATGACCGACTTACTGAAGAGGTTTACATGACTCAGGCTTCTGGCTTCATTGATTCTGATCACCCAACTCATGTCTGCAAACTTTGAAAAGCGATTTACGGTCTCAAGCAAGCACCGAGAGCGTGGTACCATGAGTTGCGCCAATTTCTGATTGCATTTGGGTTCAAGAACTCTCACGCAGAAACATCCTTTTTTGTTCTCAAATCTTGTGGTAATCTATATCTCATAATATATGTTGATGACATCATTCTCACAGGTAGTTGTTCAGCTCAGGTTGCGCGATTTGTTGGTATCCTTGCCAACAAATTTTCACTGAAAGATCTTGGTCCTATTTCTTACTTTCTTGGAGTTGAAGTAATTCCGCATAAGGATGGAATTTTAATGTCACAAAAGCGGTACATTATGGACCTTCTTGCCCGTAATAACATGTCAGGTGCCAATCCGGTCCAAACTCCACTGCCCACTAGCCCTCCGATCAGTCTTCACTCAGGCACGCCTTTAGAGGATCCCTCTTCTTATAGAACAGTGGTTGGTAGTCTTCAGTACCTATCGCTCACTCGCCTTGACATCTCTTATGCGGTCAACAAACTGTCTCAGTTCATGCACCAACCATCAACCGATCACTGAGAGCTAGTCAAACGTGTGCTCAGGTACTTACGGGACACCTTAGATAAAGGCATACTTATCTATCGTGATTCCTCTGTCTCTCTTTATGCATTCTCTGATGTTGACTGGGCTGGAAACAAGGATGATTACTCCTCCACCAGTGCCTACATTGTCTATCTTGGGCGTAATCCGATCTCTTGGAGTTCAAAGAAGCAACACACCATTGCACGCTCATCTACATAGGCAGAATATCGCACAGTTGCATCCACTGCAGCCGGACTCAACTGGGTATGTTTTCACTTAACAGATCTTGATCTTACACTATCCGTGGTTCCGACGATTTATTGTGATAATGTGGATGCCACTCAGCTATGTTCCAATCCAATTTTTCACTCTAGAAAGAAACATGTTGCAATATATTTTCATTTCATCCGTGACCAAGTTAAATCCGGTTCCCTACGAGTTGCACATGTGTCGTCCAAGGATCAGCTAGCGGATGATCTTACAAAGCCACTTCCACGGTCCGACTTTCAGAAGATTAAATGCAAGATTGGCCTCTCTAGCCGTGGCCCATCTTGAGGGGGCATGTTGGAAGTAATAGATGTTAAGTAGGATTGTACTCCTGTATATATTAGGATTTATGTTTACTTATCAAAGTAGGATTTCTGAGTACTTATCAGAGTAGGAATTATATGGTTGTAATTAATTTACCTTCCTATTTTTTCTAGGTCTTTTATCTTTGCGTAAACATTTCCTGTAATGTTATATATATGTTCATTATCAATGGAAATGTGTGTGTGTGAATTCAACATGAAAACCAATCTCTATCTTATAGATATAACCATTTAACCAAAAGCAATCCGAAAACATTAAAAGACTCATCTTAGCCAAGGAATGAGCAGCAAGGTTACCTTTCCTTGGAACCTGACGGGATAGACCAGCTAGGGAGCGCTCCAAGGACACCCAAGATCTCACTGATAACAGAGCCCACATCAGAAGAGGGAACCTTACCAATATTAAGAAAGTTGACAAGCTGGAGAGAGTCTTTTGGAAAGGTACTAAATCTGACTCCAAAGCCAAGAGGATATCGTGCTTAATAGCCATCACTTCCGCATTGAGAGGGGCCAACATAGCCTTAACACTTTTGACAGCAATAGTGTCATATATAAATTTTATCAGATGTACAAGTCATTGGCAAGATGGATAAGATTGTCAGGTAGACATCCGAATAGGCATTCAGAAAATATCCCGCAAGATATCACCAAAGAATAGAAACCTCGAGTAAGTATAAATGCAAGTATTAAGCAAGACCTACTCAGGATCAGCTGTCGTCATGTTCTACTTGGGATTGGCTGATATCATGTTCTACTCGGGACAAATATGAAGAAATCCGAATAAAGAAGTTTAGTACATAACTCGCATACGAACCAAGAGTCATTAAAATACGCAAAAATATCCATGTCGAAGAAGAATTCCAAAAATGATAGAATACCAAACTAAAAAAAGATTCCAAATCAGGCAACAACTTTATCACTTCAAGAAGACTACACATTCGTAAGGAAATAAGTCCTAAATGAACTATATTACTAGAGTCCCATTCGATCTCCATACAAATATCCGAAATAGAAAAGAAGATAAAGACTACTCCAACAAGTAACCAATTGTAATTAAATACAAAAATCTTTCATTACTTGTACAAAAAGGATTAGGGTTTAATATACATATAAATAAACTCATAATCTCGTCATAAGAATACATATAGAAGAGTATAGAGAGAAAAAGAGAGATCGAGAGTTGTAAATCTATGTTTCAATAGTGGATTTTAGCTCGGTTGTTTATTCAACCACCTGTGGACGTTTCTCCGACCGGAGTTTTTACCAAGTAAAAACTTGTGTCTAACTAGTTTCAAATTGCATTCTTCTTCTCCTCCTCTTTGAGGTCACGGCCAAAATCCAATCTTGTTGACTTTCTCACACATCGAGAAATTGACGTCAACAATTGGCGTTAGAAGAAGGGGGGTTAAACCTTCGATTTGATTAAAAGTAATGGCGGGAAGTGGAAGTAGAAACAATTATGGGGATATCCAAAAATCTCCAGATAATGTTCATATTGGCAGTAGTTCACGAGATCTCACCACGGCCACCGAAAACCGACCAACATCTCTGACGGGGATCCAACAAATCCCTCCGACTAGCAAAGACCTGACACGACGTTTCCGTGAGGCACTATAACAGCTGGTAGCGGACACGACCAAGGAAGAAGTTGATCTACTAGCTGCAGAAGAAATGCAACCTTCAAATCCCTCATTTTTAAGGCTTCGTTCGGTTATAGTTGGGCCAGAACCAGATGCACTAGAAACTGGTAGAAACTTTGTTCCAATTAATCAAACTGGAAGTGAAACACCCAAAGAGGAGCGACCACTCCAAAGGCAAAGCCATGGTCAGATAACCCATGATAGACACCGCAAGCATGACCGATACAGGGATCAGTCGTCATCATCAGAGGATAGTGATTGGCATTATCGCAAGCGTCGTAGTGGAACCATACGCCTACGAGGATCAACCCGAGAGACTTGACAACGGAGTGAAAAGGAGCTGGAAAAAGGCATGTGTAAAGTCCTCAATTGTTGATTGGCTTATGTCGTGAACAAATCACATTTTTGGGGTATTATGTTAGGGTAACTTAGGCTCTCAAGACCTTAAGAGGAGAAGCACCAAAGGTAAAATTCTTGTGCTTACTTACTTTGAAGAGATAGTTATAAACACTCACATATTCATGCATAACTCTTATTCATATATGTTGAGTGTTTATACTTGTGTGCATTTTGATTTAAATGACTCTTGTTGATTTATTTGCATCTTGGAATTAAATGTTTTATATCATGTTTGACATTAGAATAAGATGCATGTTTCATCACTCTTGAACTTATTGATTATTGTGTGTTTGAGTGTTGAAAATAGGTTTTGCGATGGTGGTGCGCTACTCGACCAGCTCACCTCACCAGCGCAACATTCCAGTGAGTTGTCGCATGTGTTGCACCACTGAGCTGCGCTGTTGCACTCGCGCACTGTTGAAAAATATGGGCGTGCGCTACTCGACTAGCGCAGCCTCACCAGCGCAACATTCCAGTGAGTTGTCGCATGTGTTACGCCACTGAGCTGCGCTGTTGCACTCGCGCACTGTTGAAAAATATGGGTATGCGTTGGTGGTGCACTACTCGACTAGCACAACCTCACCAGCGCAAACATTCCAGGGAATTTATGCTTCTGTTGCGCCACTGGGATGCGCCACTCGTCCAGCGCCTATTGTAAAAATAGGTTGTGCGCTGGTGGTGCGCAACTCGACCAGCGCACGTCACCAGTGCACACAGAGGAAGCTGGAACGTTTTTTCCAAAACGACCTCACTTTGTTTGGATCTCATATATATATATATATATAACTCATTGGTTTAAGGTCGTGTAAGAGTTGAATATATCACATATTTTCCTTAGAACACATTTCAAAAGAAAAACACTTCCAAGAACTCATTTTTAATCACTCAAAGCATTCCCATGTGCATCAAAACCTCATATTGCATCATCTAAGTTCATTTAGAGTGCATCTATGGATAGGGTTGCTTCATCACATCTTGTTTGGTAAGCTATTCACTATCTTCTTACAAGTTAAGTGTTTTTGCTTGCTAAACCATCTCTTTAATTAATTGTATTCTCTTAGAATATTTCTAGATACAAATTAGAGATTGTTGTGATGACATGATTAAGTGTTGTATTGTGATAGCTTCATAGGATTGATTGATCTCTGATTAGCTAAGCTATTTGAACATGTCATTTAGCACTTGATATCTAGGATTGCATTAATTGTCATCTCATTATCCTAGATAAGTATATAGGGTTTCCTAGCCTTGTTTGTTCATTGAATATCATCATATATTCACTTAGGACACTTTATCTCTTCATAGAGAAGTAAGACTTGTGTTGCTTCCGGAAGTAGGTAGCTTAAAGCACAAGCAAGATGAACTAGATTCACTTATATCAGGATTAGGTAGTGGTGGTGGATTAAACCGGGATTATGTTGTAATTCCTTGCAGTTAGTGGATTCGAGGTTCTAGTGTGGCGCACTCATCAACCCGTCGTTTTTCCCATTTGGAGGGTTTCCACGTATACTCAAGTGTTTTTATTATTTCTGCACTTATTACACTTGTGATATTATTGTGACTAGTTAGGGGCATTTTCATCAATTTGACTCTTAACGAAAATTGGGTAAAAGTTAATTAAAATCTATTCACCCCCCCTCTAGATTAATATTACACACCATAATATTTGTTTCAATTGGTTACAGAGCAGGTTCCTATACATACATAGGTGATCCTTGCTCATTTTTGGTGTGTGTTGCATTTTGTGTGTGTATTTATCATTCATACATTTGCATTCATATCATTCATTCATTAAACACAATGAGTGGAAACGGTGGCAATGACGATGTTTCTAGCACTAGACCTCCACTTCTCACCGGGTTGAATTATGCCTCTTGGAAAGGCAAGATGGAGTCGTACATTTGCCAAATTCATGACAGGGCATGGATGGCAGTTGAAGATGGCTACACTCCACCCATGATGACTCCCGTAGATGGAGGAGATGATGTGCTCAAACCAAAGACACAGTGGAATGCACAAGAGTTTGAGGCTTCAAAGTGGAATAGGAAGGCAATGCATGCCATCCTATGTGCAATGGATGATAACCAGTACAAATTGGTTCAAAATACTAGGATAGCAAAAGAAGCATGGGATATGCTAGAAGTTGCACATGAGGGAACCGATGTGGTTAAGGAGTCGAAGCTTCAAGTTCTCCAAACACAATTTGAGTTGCTCAAGATGGATGAGAATGAGTGATTCAATGACTTTGAAGTGAGGTTGATGGACATTATGAACCAAAGTCATCAACTTGGTGATCCTTATTCGGATAGGAAGATTAAGCAGAAGATTATGAGATCTCTACCCGATAGATTTGAGTCTAAGGTGACAGTCTTAGAAGAGAATAGTGGGTACAAGGATATGAAGCTAAGTGAAGTGATTGAGAGACTTCTAGCTTATGAATCTAGGAAATGTCCTAACCCCACACCATCGAAAAAGCAAAAAGATATTGCTTTAAAAGCCTCTAAAGTTGAGAAAGAGGAGAGTGATGACTCGGATGAAGAAATGACCTTGCTAATGAGGAAGTTCAAGAAATTCTACAAGTCCGAGAAGAAAGGTTTTGGATCCAAGGGTCAAGACTTAAAGAAATAGGCTCATTTTAAGAAGTTTGAGCCTAGGCAAGAAAAGACCGAGAAGAAAGGAGTCCAATGCTATGAATGTGGTGGAATAAGTCACTTTGCCCCGGAATGTGCAAATCACAAGGTTAAGAACAAGGGAAAAGTTATGGCTGCCACATGGAGTGAAAGTGATAACTCTAATGAAGGAGATGAGTCTTCGGATGATGAAGAACTCATGGCTAACTTCATAGCATTCACATCCTCTCTTAGGAGCAAAGATGCTAGTAAAGAAGAGAATGAAAGTGAAGAGGAAAATTACTCAAGTGATGATGGATCTTCATCACAATCCACAAATGGAAGTGTGGATATGATGGATCTCAAGAACTACATGGCTAAGTTTGATAGCTCAAGGTTAAAGAACAAGAATGAGATCAAGAGATTAAAAGAAGAAAACCTAGACCTCTCAACTCAAGTTGACCAACTAAATGAAGAGTTGGTGAGATCTAAGAGGAGTGAAGAAGGGTTGAAGAAGGAGCTTGAAGATGCTAGAGAGTTGTTGGCCAAGATGAACTCTAGCACCAAGAAACTTAACCATATGCTAGATGTTGGAAAGAGGCCAAGTGACAAGAAGGGGCTTGGGTTTGAAGATGACAAGGTGTCCTCCACTCCAAGCAAGACCATCTTTGTAAGAAGCATGAACTTCAGTGGGTCATCTTCTCATCAATCACCTAGGAAGAAACTTGACCTAGTAGAGTGTTCAAGTAGTGCTCAATTAAAGGTGGCACCAAGAAGCCCACCTCAAGCTCATTCTATAAGGGCTCCTCAAGTTAACTTCCCTCAACCAAAAGCTCACAAAGGGAAGACACCTATCATGCAAGCTCAACCAAGGAAGCAATCAAGTCTTCCTCAACAATAAAGAAGGAAAGCTCCTCAACAACAAGCAAGACAACAACAAAGACATGAGAAGGCTCCAATGCATCCACAAGGATATGGTATAATTCCTAACTTTTTACCTATATGTCATTTTTGTGGTATTGATGGTCACATTAGACCAAATTTCTTTAGATATATCAAATTGTGTAGAATTGAAAGCATGATAGAGAAGAAAAAGGCTAGAGCCATGATGCATGATCCTAGGACATCTAGAGCCATGATGCATGTCACTATGAAAAGTGGAACACTTTTGCATGATCCTAGGACATTTAGAGCCCATGTACCATTGACCACTAGGAAGGAAAATACTGCACCTAGGTGGATTAGAAAGGATGATCACCTTTGCCATGTTGCACAAATTGCTTTGAAAGCTCATTCTTATGATTTTTGGTATTTGGATAGTGGGTGCACTAGGCACATGACTGGAAATAAGAGTTTCTTTGAGACTCTTGTGATGGAAGAGGGAGGAAATGTCACCTTTGGTGATGGATCCAAAAAGAAGGTTAAAGGAAAGGGAACCATTTCCATTCCCAGATTACCCTCATTGTCCAATGCTTTGTATGTTGATGGTTTAAAAGCCAATTTGATAAGCATTTCACATCTTAGTGATGAAGGACTTTTCGTTTTGTTTAGGAAGGATGATTGTTCTATCCTATTGCCTAATGGACAAACCTTGTTAAAAGGTATGAGATGTAGTGACAATCGCTATTGTCTTGAGGCTAGAGGTATCTCTTGCAATGTGTCCAAGGATGAACAAATTGAGTTGTGGCACGAAAGACTTGGTCACATGAACTTTAGGGATTTAAGAATCTTAGATAAGTTCAATGTTGTGCGAGGCCTTCCCAAGCTTGGGAAAAAGGTTAATGGTGTTTGTGGACCTTGCCAACAAGGGAAGCAAACCAAAAGTATGCATAAAAAGGGCAAGTGTGTAACCATCAAGGAACCTCTAGAGCTTCTCCACATGGATATTATGAGTCCTATGCAAACCGAGAGTTTAGATGGAAAGAGATACATTTTTGTGTGTGTAGATGACTTCTCTAAGTACACATGGACTTATTTTCTTAGAGAAAAATATGAAACTTTTGATAAATTTAAAATGCTTTGTTCCAAAATTCAAAATGAAATGAACTTTAAGATTAAAAGCATTAAGAGAATTAGGAGTGACCATGAGAAGGAATTTGAGAATGCTCATTTTGTAAACTTTTGCAATAGTCTAGGCATCTCTCATGAATTTTCGGCTCCTAGGACACCTCAACAAAATGGAGTTGTTAAGAGAAAA
Organism: Dipteronia dyeriana; assembly: GCA_032871835.1. NCBI lineage: Eukaryota > Viridiplantae > Streptophyta > Magnoliopsida > Sapindales > Sapindaceae > Dipteronia > Dipteronia dyeriana. The sequence continues at coordinate 91,930,707 of CM065299.1, read as the reverse complement.
AATAGGGTTCTTCAAGAAATGGCCCGTGTGATGTTGCATAGCAACAATGTCCCTAAGAATCTTTGGGCTGAAACCGTCAATACAGCATGCTACATAGGAAATATAGTCTTTCTTAGGCCTCATACTAAGAAAACCTCCTATAAGTTATGGAAAGGTAGAAAGCCAAATGTTAGTTACTTCCACACCTTTGAAAGTAAATGATACATTTTGAATGACCGTGATCAATTTGGCAAATTTGATACTAAGAGTGATGAGGGTATCTTTATTGAAAATGCCTTGAATAGTAGAGCCTATATAGTTTTCAATATAATGACTAGGACCGTAATGGAATCATCTAATGTTGTCATTGATGATACTAGGCTCAAATCTAATGACCATGATGAGGAGGTAGATCTAGTTGATGACTCCCCTTTGGAGAAGGTTGTTGATGTTCCTAATGTTAAAAAGACCAATCTTGATGATGACATAACATAACCTATTAATAGGATTCCTCTCTTAAACTCAAAAGAACCCGCTTTATGGGTTAGAAACTCCATGATAAAGATGACATCATTGGAGAGGTTAGTGAGGGTGTAAGGACTAGGCATCAAATGGCTAATATAATTAGCTATACATGTTACACCTCTCAAATAGAACCTAAGAAAATTGATGAAGCTTTAAAAGATGCATTTTGGGTTCTTGCCATGCAAGAAGAGCTTAACAAATTTGAAAGGAATGAGGTTTGGACTCTAGTTCCTATGCCTAAGAACACCAATGTGATAGACACCAAATGGGTATATAGGAACAAATCCGATGAGGATGGCAACATTGTGCGAAACAAGGCTATGCTTGTAGCATAAGGGTACTCTCAAATTGAGGGTATTGACTTTGAGGAGACATTTGCTCCCGTTGCTAGGATTGAGTCCATTAGGCTTCTTTTATCCATTTCTTGTTTGCACAAGTTCAAATTATATCAAATGGATGTTAAGAGTGCCATCCTCGATGGTTTCTTGCAAGAAGAGGTGTTTGTTGAGCAACCCAAAGGGTTTGTGGATCCTCACCACCTTAATCATGTTTATAATCTCAAGAAAGCTTTATATGGGTTGAAACAAGCACCAAGGGCTTGGTATGAACGTCTCACCCAATATCTTGTAGACAATGGCTACACTAAGGGTAGTGTTGACAAGACTGTATTCATCAAGAAAGACAAAGATGAGCTCTTTATAGCTCAAATCTATATTGATAATATAGTCTTTGGCTCCACCAATGACACCAAAGTCCAACAATTTGTTGATGTCATGTCTCATGAATTTGAGATGAGCCTTGTTGGTGAGCTAAGTTACTTCATAGGTTTACAAATTAAGCGAATGAATGATGGGATTTTCATATCTCAAGCTAAGTATTCCAAAAACCTAGTGAAGAAATTTGGGCAGGAAATTGTGATGATAGGAAAAGTACATCGAGCGGTTGCTTTTTCCATTGAAACAACCTTGTCTCTTGGTTTTGCAAGAAGCAAAATTCGATTTCCTTATCCATGGCTGAGGCCGAATACATAGCTGCTGGGAGTGGATGCCCACAACTTCTTTGGATGAAGCAAATGCTAGTCGACTATGGATTCAATCAAGGTACTCTTACTCTCTTTTGTGATAACATGAGTGCAATTAATATTTCAACGAATCCGGTTCAGCATTCTAGGACTAAGCATATTGACACCCGTCATCATTTCATTAGAGAACTAGTTGAGAGCAAATGCATTGTACTTGAGCATGTAGGTACAAATGATCAACTAGCGGATCTATTAACTAAACCCTCAGATGCTACTCGATTCAAGACTCTTAGTAGATCTATTGGGATTTGTTTAATGGAGTGATGTGTTGTGGTCTTTGACCCCATAAGGGGAACTCAAGCAAAGAGAGCTATTGTATACTTGTTGCATCCATTTTTTTTTAAATGTTTATGCTCCTTTATTGATTGCTTGAGTAGCTTGGTTGCACTTATATATTATATTGTATTTTCTTCAATAAGTGTGAACTTTGCTTTGATTACAATCCATGTCATATTTATGTTCAAACATGCATTTTTAGACTAAGAGATCTACATAGGAAGTACATATTGAATGACTTATAATTATCTCCATAACATGATGATTCTTTGATGACATGCTAATGAAAAATGATAAAGCATGAATTGATGATTGCAATTGTTGAATGCAAAATATTGTGTGAAAAAACTAGTGAAACTTAAATGTTGCATCATTGTCTCTCTTTCTTTATTAGTTGAACATGGCTACTATCATACGGGTATCCTCCCGGAAAAATCAAATAGGGTGCAAAGCTGCTCATGCCATGTTTAGCTTATAAAGCTGGATATAGTGCCTTTAAAATTTGATATCTATAAAAACTCTATATCCTTGCTTCTCTCATGACAAATGGTGAAATTGGTCTGAATTTTATTGGAAACCTTTGACATTTGCTTTGCCAAATACCGTTGATTTTGGACTTGAATGCAACATGTCTTGTATGCAAAGCATTTTTGATTCACATATTTTCTTCAAATAAATCTCCTTGTTTCTCTCCTATTAATAGAGTTGCATAAATGTGGCTTATATAATTATGCAACAATCTTGTATGCTCTTTTCTTTCTTTGCCTTGAGTGACTTGATTGGGGACTTCTCCTTTGCCTATATCATGACAAAAAGGGAGAGTAGTATTGACCTAGCATTGTGGTGTTAGGGAAGTAGCATGGTGTTGGCTTTGATGGGGAGCATTGCATGAGTAGTACTTGTTTTAGGGGGAGATTACATTTAGGGGGAGTAACCCTTTGAGGGGGAGCATTGCATAGTGCATTACTCATTTTCTTATACGCAAATGCTTTTGTTTCATATTCACTTGATCATCTCACATGCACTTGGTTGGGAAGTGTATTTGTGCTTACTTTGTGTGTAGGGTTGATAGTTCTAAAAGAGATTGAAGATTTAAAGTTTTTTTTTATGTTTATCTCTTTGTAATGTAGAATATCTTTCCGGTGTTTTTATTTTGTTTTGTGAGGATCATTGTGAGTGGTGGTTTTATCATGAAATAGCCAAAGGGGGAGATTATAAAGTCCTCAATTGTTGATTGGCTTATTTCGTGAATAAATCACATTTTTGGGGTATTATGTAAGGGTAGCTTAGGCTATCAAGACCTCAAGAGGAGAAGCACCAAAGGTAAAATTCTTGTGCTTACTTACTTTGAAGAGATAGTTGCACACACTCACATATTCATGCATAACTCTTATTCATATATGTTGAGTGTTTATACTTGTAAGCATTTTGATTTAAATGACTCTTGTTGATTTATTTGCATCTTGGAATTAAATGTTTTATGTCATGTTTGACATTAGAATAAGATGCATGTTTCATCACTCTTGAACTTATTGATTATTGTGTGTTTGAGTGTTGAAAGTAGGTTTTGCGATGGTGGTGCACTACTTTACCAGCGCACCTCACCAGTGCAACATTCCAGTGAGTTGTCGCATGTGTTACGCCACTGAGCTGCGCTGTTGCACTCGCGCACTGTTGAAAAATATGGGTGTGCGCTGGTGGTGCACTACTCGACTAGCACAACCTCACCAGCGCAAACATTCCAGGGAATTTACGCTTCTGTTGCGCCACTGGGATGCGCCACTCGTCCAGCGCCTATTGTAAAAATAGGATGTGCGCTGGTGGTGCGCTACACGACCAGCGCACACAGAGGAAGCTGGAACGTTTTTTCCAAAACGACTTCACTTTGTTTGGATCTCATATATATATATATATATAACTCATTGGTTTAAGGCCGTGTAAGAGTTCAATATATCACATATTTTCCTCAGAACACATTTTAAAAGAAAAACACTTCCAAGAACTCATTTTTAATCACTCAAAGCATTCCCATGTGCATCAAAACCTCATCTTGCATCATCTAAGTTCATCTAGAGTGTATCTATGGATAAGGTTGCTTCATCACATCTTGTTTGGTAAGCTCTTCACCATCTTTTTACAAGTTAAGTGTTTTTGCTTGCTAAACCATCTCTTTAATTAATTGTATTCTCTTAGAATATTTCTAGTTACAAATTAGATATTGTTGTAATGACATGATTGAATGTTGTATTGTGATAGCTTCATAAGATTGATTGATCTATGTTTAGCTAAGCTATTTGAACATGTCATTTAGCACTTGATATCTAGGATTGCATTAATTGTCATCTCATTATCCTAGATAAGCATATAGGGTTTCCTAGCCTTGTTTATTCATTGAATATCATCATATATTCACTTAGGACACTTTATCTCTTCATAGAGAAGTAAGACTTGTGTTGCTTCCGGGAGTAGGTAGCTTAAAACACAAGCAAGATGAACTAGGTTCACTTATTCCGGCACTAGGTAGTGGTGGTGGATTAAACCGGGATTAAGTTGTAATTCCTTGCCATTAGTGGATTCTAGGTTCTAGTGTGGCGCACTCATCAACCCGTGGTTTTTCCCATTTGGAGGGTTTCCACATATATCTCAAGTATTTTTATTATTTCCGCACTTATTACACTTGTGATATTATTGTGACTAGTTAGGGGCATTTTCGTCAATTTGAATCTTAACAAAAATTGGGTAAAAGTTAATTAAAATCTATTCACCCCCCCTCTAGATTAATATTACACACCATAATATTTGTTTCAGCATGACAGTCACTCGACGATTTAACCATCATTGAGATCCGGCGGGAGATAGAGATGTTATAATTTAGAGCCTAACCCGAGAAGTTGAAAACAATATGCGTCAAATGGATGCACTGGTTAGATGATATAGGTACAACGACTTATACGACGATTATTCTGATTGTCCATTCACTAGGGACATTCTGCGAATCCCATTTCCAGAAAGATTTAGGATGCCACACGTGGAACAGTTCAAGAATGATACAGATCCTAAAGAACACGTCAGACGGTATAAAAGTGCTATGTCTCAGTATTCCCACAGGGACCCCTTACTATGTCTCAACTTTCCACAGACTCTAGGAGACACAGGCTCAAGATGATTCGGAAGATTTTCCCTAGCAAGCATTGGAAGTTTTGGTGAGTTAAGCAGAAGTTTCTCAAGACAATTTATAGGCAACGTACATAGGAAAAAATCAGTGGCTTACATTTCTCAACTGAAACAAGGGAAAGATGAGTCGTTAAAAAAATACCTGGGGAGATTCGGTCAGGCGTTGTCAAAAATCAGCAGTGCAAATGACGAAGCAATAATTGCTGCATTCATAAACAACTTACAGAATGGACGACTATCTTTTGACTTAAGAAAGGCACGTCTAACCAGATATGCAAATATGAAGATATGATGGACATGACGGAAGGATATGCACTAGCCGAAAAAGAAGAGTTAGCCACAGGAGGATGCTATATGCATGGAGGAAAACCTGAACAAAAAGATGCAGAGTTAAAGGTACAGAACCAAAAGGGAAAACAAAAAGGAAATGGTAAAGAAATAAGTAAGGACGGAGGAAACAGGCGTAATGTCGACCAGACTACGGAGAAATTTTGAGGAAAATACACAAATTACACCCCTCTCAGAAAAAAACAGGAAGAAATCCTGGCCATATTGGAAGAGAAGAATCTGGTAAAAGAGTCGCGCCGATAGTCTCAGTTTGCTCGACAAGATACAACAAAGTACTGCAGATTCTATAAGGAAACCGGTCATGAGACTTCCAAATGTTACCAGCTTAGAGACTACATAAAGACCCTCATTCGGGAAGGACACTTATGAGATATAATCTTCAAAAGAGAAGAGAGGCCAGAAACGAAGAAAGAGACTAGGGTCGATCATAGCTCCGGTCGAAACCAAAGGGCCATCCGCGAGGCCAATGAAGTAATATAAACAAACTTGGGAGGACCATCAACTATAAGAAGTATCCGAGAGCGAACTTAGGAAATTAGAGAAGCGGTGGAGGCAAGACAGAACTTTGATGTCGACTCTGTCGAACCAGACCCGAAAAGGGTAAAGGAAGGATGTGGCCCAATAATATTAACAGAAGCTGACTAACATGGGGTGAATGTTCGACCAAATGATGCCATGGTCATAAGTGCCCGAATTGGACACAGGGAAGTCAGAAGAATTTTAATAGACAATGGTAGTTCGACTGATATTCTCAACATAGCTGTTTACGATCAACACAGGTTGGACCGAAAGGATTTACAGTCTTTTCATACCCTACTCAAAGGATTCGGGGGAGTTGAGGTCAGGTCTCTCGGGACGGTAAAGTTACCCGTAAAAATTGGAGTAGCACCTTGTCAGAGAACAGTATTACTCGATTTCGTAGTGGTAGACTTGGATAATTGGCCTTATAATGCATTGTTAGGTCCGCCATTCTTGAATAAAACTAAGGCCGTAACAGCTACCTACGCCCTAATGATCAAATTCCCGACCGAACGGGGGGTCAGAGTGGTCAAGGGGTCCTAGGAGATGGCTCGAAGAGCTAATCTGTCAGTTTATAAAGATAGAGACAATGGTGGACAAGTATACACTATAACACAACTAAATCAGAACAAAGAGTCGCTATCATTCGAGTTTAACCCAAGGAAAGAACCGAATGAGTCTAAAAATGAACCGATTGAAGAATTAATCTTGAAAGAAGATGAACCAGACAAGAAGATCAAAATCGGGGCCAATTTGGAAGGAAAAGTTAAACAAAGCCTCACTGATCTACTCAAAGAATACAAGGATGTGTTCGCCTGGAGTCATGAAGACATGGTCGGGATAGATGCCCGAATAATATCACATCATCTCGTTGTAGACCCGAATGTAAAACCAATAATACAAAAGAGAAGGTCCTTCAATCTCGAAAGAAGTCAATCAATCAAGCAGGAAGTGGAGAAGTTACTCGTTGTAGGGTTAATTAGAGAGATCATCTACCCTCAATGGGTAGCTAATGTAGTCCTCGTCCAGAAGAAAAACGGTCAGTGGAGAATGTGCGTAGATTTCACAGATCTGAATAAGGCATGCTTAAAAGACAGTTTTCCACTACCAAGGATAGACCAACTGGTTGATGCCATATCAAGCCACGAATTACTCAGTTTTATGAACGTCTACTCAGGATATAACCAAATCCGGATGAATAAGGCTGATGAGGAAAAAACAGCGTTCATAACCGATCAGGACTTGTACTGTTACACAGTAATGCCCTTGGGGCTAAAAAATGCAGGGGTAACATACTAAAGGCTGGTCAACAGAATCTTCGCACGCCAAATAGGAAGAAACATGGAAGTTTATAAAGATGACATGTTAACCAAGAGCATCTCGACAGACAGGCACACCTCAGACATGCGAGAGACATTCGACGTCTTAAGAAGATATCAAATGAAGCTGAATCCGAACTAGTACCTATTTGGAGTTCCTTCAGGAAGGTTTCTGGGTTTCCAAGTTCACTAGAGGGGAATCGAAGTAAACCCTGAAAAGATCCAAGCCCTGAAAAGATCCAAGCCCTATAAAAAATGACCTCATCAATGACGCTAAAAGAAGTGCAGCGCTTAACATGATGCTTAGCTTCCTTGGGCAGATTTATCTCAAAGGCCACAGACAAATGTGCTCCATTTTTTAAAGTAATTAAAAAAGGAAAAAGACTCGAATGGAATGAAGAATGTGAGCAGGCGTTCTTAAAAATCAAAGAGTACCTAGGGCAAGCTCTCATCCTTTCGAAACTGAAAATGGGAGAGATACTCCACTTGTATTTAGCAATTACAGAATTAGCAGCAAGCTCAGTTTTAGTCAGAACAGAAGATGGAGTACAGAGACCGGTATACTATACCAGCAAAACACTTATTCCAGCTGAAACAAGGTATTCACAGGCAGAAACAATGGCCCTAGCATTGGTTTCGACGGTAAGAAAGCTAAGGCCATACTTTCAGGCTCATACAATCCATGTTCTCACTGACTGCCCACTAATGCAAATTTTACAGAAGTCAGAAATCTCAAGAAGACTAACCAAATGGGCAATCGAGCTATGTGAATTCGATATCCAGTACGTCTCCAGGACATCTCTCAAAGGCAAATCAGTGACAGATTTCATAGCAGAATTCACAGAACCAAACTTGGAAGCAAAAAAATATTGGGCAAGAGTTTCTCATGGAAATTATATGTCGATGGCTTTTCAAACACTCACGGCAGCTGGGCAGAGATCGTAGTATGCACCCCAGAAGGAGATGATGCCGAGTGTGCCATGAGATTCGACTTCAAAGCAACGAATAATCAAGCTGAGTACGAGGCACTACTAGCTGAACTCAGAGTCTGCATAGCCCTCGGAGCGGATGAGGTCGAGATATTTAGCGACTCATAGGTAGTTGTCAACCAAGTCCTGGATGAATACCAAGCCAGAGATGAATGTATGATAGCTTATCGTGACATAGCAAAACAACTCCTTCAGAAATTCAAAGAATATAAGATTGTCCAGATCCCCAGGGAGGAGAATTAAAAGGCAGATGCCTTTTCCAAGCTATCATCAGCAACGACCACAATCAGGTCAAAAAGTATTCCGGCCGTACATCTCCTGAAGTCGAGCACAACTGAGCCAGAAAACTTTAAAATCTCAAAAATCCGAACACAGTCAGACGATTGGATGACTTAGCTAAAATGGTTCCTGGAAAAAGGTGTACTCCCGGAAGATCCCTTACAAGCCAAACGTATCAGGTACCGGTCAACAAAATACACATTGATCGGAGGAGAACTGTACAGAAGAGGGTTTTCCCGAATACTCCAAAGATGTGTTTCAGAGGAAGATGTATATCAGAAACTATAGAAAATCCACGGTGGAGTATGCAGAAACCATACTGGGGGTAAAAGTTTAGCACACAAGGTACTCAGGCAAGGTTATTATTGGCCTACTTTATTCTCGAATGCATAGCAATGTTCGGAAAGCTGCAATGCATGCCAAAAGATTGCTAACGATATCCGACAACCCCCTAAACAACTTAGAAGCCTTACGTCCCCATGACCATTTGCCATGTGGGGCTTGGACTTAATTGGGCCAATGCCAGCAAGGACAGGGAGTGGAGCAAAGCATGCAGTAGTAGCCGTTGACTATTTCACGAAGTGGGCAGAGCTGAAGCATTAATGCATATCATAGAAGTAAATACCACAAATTTCATAAATAAAAATATACTCAACAGGTTTGGAGTCCCTGCATGCTTTGGCAGGAATATTGAACTCTTGGCACAAAGAAATGACATTAGCAAGTTCAACAAGATTTGGCAGGAATTGCGTTAGCCAGTTCAATAAGATACTTAGCTTAGAAGCAACTCTATATAATAAAACCAAATTAGATAAGATACTTGGTACTCGGTACTCGGTGAAATTTCATAAGCAATAAGTCGGCCGGATTAAACCACTTGGTTTTCTGAATTAAGCAGTTCACAAATATGAAACTTCATTGATAAAAATCTTTGCAAAGTGGAAAATCTTTACAAAAAATATTACTAAGGCTGGGAAGATGATTTGGGACCATTAAGAACATGCAAATAGAATGTTAGGGACTATTAATTTGGTAAAATTCTTGAATGGGCGGAGAAGCTCGAAGGAGCACGTCAGTCGAGCAAGGTCAGTGGACCTTACCAAAAAGGCAAAACCGATGCACCAGATTCCGAAAAACAGCTAGGGGCGCTGTCGGGAAAAATCCCGATGAAATGCGCAGCTGTGTTAAGCAGTTTAAAAGCTTAACGATTCGGTAAACCCTTACACAAACAAAACTAAGGAGACGTCATTAGTAAGTTATGCGAGGACTCAAACATATGATCATGGTGAGCCTTGATGTAATGTTTGGGTAACAACTGAGTATGAAATACAAATAAATCTACTAGCTTGTTTCATGATGGCTCGGTTAATATAAGCCAGTTTAATAAGATACTTGGCACAAACAAATGACATTAGCAAGTTCAACAAGATTTGGCAGGAATTGCGTTAGCCAGTTCAATAAGATACTTAGCTTAGAAGCAACTCTATATAATAAAACCAAATTAGATAAGATACTCGGTACTCAGTACTCGGTGAAATTTCATAAGCAATAAGTCGGCCGGATTAAACCACTTGGTTTTCTGATTCAGCAGTTCACAAATATGAAACTTCATTGCTAAAAATCTTTGCAAAGTGAAAAATCTTTACAAAAAATATTACTAATGCTGGGAAGATGATTTGGAACTCTTGCCAATGTTCGGGTCAGACACCATTTCATACACACGGAGGAGACTTTCATTTGAAAGCCAAACAATTGTGTCGACCGAATCATCCATCCATTCGCTGTAATCTACTCTAGGGCCCGGGCCAACATCAGGCCTCGAACCTTCTACGTCGGATTCTTGACTGGCATAGAAGGTCGAGAGAGAATGCTCTGATGGAATCTCCAAATGCATAGGATGTGGCTTTTTACCTTGGCTGCGGCAGTATGCTCTCCACTCTTTCATCTAAGTCTGAATAAATTACAGGGACCAGTCCACGTGGTTAATGATCGACAACTCCCAGATGGTTCGGGCATTATCAGTTGCCCGATTCTTGACTTTAAAAAATTTGCCAGTTGAAACTAACCCTCCCTGAAATTCCAGAAAGAGAAGGGCGTCATAAGTCGGGAACCTTTTGAAATGATTGACCCTCTAGACCTCAAGTTCCAGCCTGACCTCCTTTGATAGGGACTTGACCGTCAAAGCTTGGCGTTCAAAGTCTTCGATCTTCTGCTCATTGGACGACTTGGATTGCTCCGCTTCCTGTTCGGCTTTGAGCATCGATTCCTGTGCAAAAGACAATAAGTTTTGAAACGACATAGCCTTCTCTTCTGCCCAAAAAGCTCTTTCCTCGTCTTCCACTTGCTTAGCCAAACAGTGGTCGGTAAACATCTAGGCAGAGCTTACCTCTTTTTGATATGCCGACTCAACCCGAGCATGACTATCCTCACTCTCCTTCAACTGAGCTTCAAGATGCCTTATTCTATCGGCTTGATGTTGTTGCGTCTGTACCAACTCAGCAAACTCGGCCACCATCTACAAGGAAGTTAAATTAAAAATCTAGCAAGAAAAAGACCTAAAAAAAGTTGGGAGAATAGAACTTACATAAGATGCGCCGTTGAAAATATTCTGAAGATGGCTCGTTAAAGAAGAATCCCTGAAACAGCTCCAGTGGTCATCCCCAATGAAAGCCCGACCGAATGACATCACCCTCAACATATCCTGGGGAGAGGGATAGGAAGGGCCTCCCGAGGATTCATCCCTTACATCTTCAACCTCAGGAGGAAAAGAGCCCCTGTTCGGATCAGAAGTTTTCGCTCCAACTGATGCTTCAATGTGAATGCTCGGGGGAATCTTAGCCTTGGTATCTTCATCACTCGATTCAATGAATGAAACTACCCGAGGGACCTTATGAGGACGAGCAGGAGAGTCGACCGCTTTTCGTTTATTAGCCCGAGTACGATGGAAACTGAGATCAACCGAAGGGTGTCATTATCCCGGAAGGATCCAAAAAGGTCGGGATCGAGGTTTACTTGTCCATCAGAGGTTTTATGTCCATCCCCGGTATTCAACCGCTCGGTAGGAACCTCAACCGGGGAGCTCGACTCACCGGGCCCCTCACCAAGACCATCAATTTGCCTTCCCCCATCTTCAGGCAATTTTTGAGTGTGGTTAGCAGGGCCACTCCGACCACTAGATTTCCCTACGATCGATCGAATGACCTCTTCGGGGACGTACTCAAGAATCTGCTCGTCAGCCTCATCAGATTCCTTATCCGATTCAGGCGGGGCAATGCCTTTTTTACTTTGACGAGAACCTTCTTTTTGACTCACCTGAAGGATCGGTTTTACCTGGCAAGCTTGAACGTCACAGACGATGTCCGAGTCATACACTTAATGATAAAAAAAACCAAGTCAGAATATAAAAGGCGGAATTAAAAAAAAGGGGTGGGAAAACCACTTACGTCGCTTGCGATAGCCTGAAATCTGGCTAAAGAAGCCAAGCTCTATCATCTTATTCTCGCTGAAAAGATAAGATATGCTCATTTTTTCCAAAGTACACACTGCAGCCCAAGCAAGTATGGTCAGTTCAGCATCGAAGAATTCAAGTTTTTTCTTGTTCCATACGTTAGGGGAATAGAAAAAATAGGGAACCTTTAGCACCGTCTGATTCCCCCCGATCGAAAGAGTAACTTGAAAGTCTTAAGTTCCCTTCGATAAAAAACCAACTGTTCTTCCAGTGCTTGTTCGACGAAGGGAACCCCCACACGAAGCCTCTTTTTTTGGCATCATCAGAGGTGTTAACTCCCCGGTTCACATTGTCCCCTCAGTGACCCAGCAATCTGGCAGATTGGACATGAGAAAATAAGTCTCTGTCCGACAAGATTGTCTTAGTGTATAGAAGTGCCTGATTTCACTCGGGGAAGGTGGAGACAGGTTTGTCCGGCTCCACATATGCCACATGCACATCAAGATCTTGTAGCTATTCTAGGCCAGTTGGGCTGGAGCGATCCTTGCTTCAGCCAGTTGGGCTGAGCGATCCTTGCTTCAGCCAGAAACTAGGCAATAAACGGTTGAAAGGGAAGAGTGGTGTCGTAACAAAGCATGGACCCATAAATCACCATCATACCCGGGGAGGGTTACATACGGCTCTATCACCAGCAGGAGACATTGTAACCGAGTCATCCAAATCGAATCGAGCACGATACTTCTCTATCTCATCTTCCCCGACCACATTCGGCTCAGCGTCATACCTACTCGGGCGATCAACAGAAAAAAAGATACGAGATGTTCTAAACTCCTCTTCAACGTCCTTCTCGTTAACAGTTTGCTCCTTGATTCGAACGCTGCCCGAGTTGTGCTTATGGACCTCTCTTTTGCTTTGATGTTTTCCCATCCTGGATCGAAGATGTACCCTGTGATCAGAAACGATAGATTCAGAACTAGATGATTCATAACTAAAACGGACGTCAGGGTAAAGCCTAAAAAAGTCAACATCTAAAAAAGGAGGTTCATAAGAAGGGATCTCCCCCAATAGTCTAAGAACGTAAGAAATCAGTTGAAAATCTCCACGTTCAAGCGCTTCGAAGGCTATAGAAAAAAGACGATGACGGGAAAATGGATCTATTAAAACTAACCTTTGAAATAAAGAAACCTGCTGTAAAAACTGTAGGGAAAAATGGTTTAGAAACGCAACGGAAGTGTGAGAAAAAATGAGATTAGGGTTTGCGTATAAATAAAAAATTTCCCTTTTATGCAACAAAAACCTTAACCCTAGATTAATTGATGTATATAAAAGTATCGTACCTTTTTCGCTTGACGATTGAACAAGCACCGAATTAATTCCGCAAGATCTTCCAATCCAATCACGAACGTGAATCACCTAGAAGTATGAGCTCCTTTTCTTTAAATTGTATTCCTGAGGATGGAGACAAAACAAATATCTTTTCTTTGTTAGTTACAAATATCCTCCAAGAGAAAAAATCCAAGAATGTTCGGTCACTTGTGAATTATCAATCAATTTGATTGTAACTCGCGTGAACCTTGATTCGATGTTGTACATAAAACCTTTTTGATGTAAAGGATATTAGTATACTATCGAATAAAAAAACGTTCTTTTTTTTTCTCTACTTGGCCGAATTCACACACTATTGCTTAGAGAAGATTGAATTTTGTCTAGAGTAAAATCAGATTTTTCTCCCTCAAAATTCTATAATAGCCGAATTCTTCACTAAGAAAAATATGGCTTGGCCGAAATTCCTCTCTAATGCCTTAGGGGCTGGCCAAATTCATCATCCACATATATATATATATATATAGGTTCATAAATCTTTTCCTAAGAAGGATTCACTTGGTTGGCAAGAATCCTTTCCTCAGGTGGATTTATTTGGTAGTTAGAATCCTTATCTTAGAAGAAAACTAACTACTCCTTTATTATACATGTGCTAAACGAAATTCCCATCTTTGAAGTAGATTATGAGTGTTTAATCTTTCCTAAGAAAGATTACTTGATGGACAAGAATACTATCCTTAGGTAGATTAACTTAGTGGTTATGAATCCTTTTCAAATAAGAATTCTACCACTAAGTAGTTTCACTTGGTGACCAAGAATCCTTTTCCAAAAAGAATTATTTCCTATCTACTTATCAAATATAGTCTTTAACATTAACTATACTACCAACAATAGTATAGTTTTAGGAGACCATCTCCTAATAGGAAAAGATTTTGACTTATAATTAATTAATTAATTAATCAACAAATTAATTAATTTCCATTAATTAAATAATAATAAAATAAAAATAATATATTAAAGCCATTATCCATAGCCATTTTCGCCCATACCTAGTATAAGGGCCATATATTATTTTTCTCATTTTATTAAATCCATTAGATCTTAATAAAAAGTCCACACGTGAACTAGACATATTCTTACAAAAAGAAACTCAAGTTCGCATGCCTTATAACAATTCTAGATGGACCCCTAAATTGGTCCGGTAGAATATATCAAGTGATCCATGCAAGTTCGTATGGATTGGGGATCTTGGCGGGCTATCTAAATTTAACCTCCAATAGACACAACCTAATCACAATCAACAAATGATTCACTTAGGTCCGATCTATTTAATTTTAGTTCATTCCACTAAAGAACTAAAATTGAACTCTTAAATAAAGATAGAATAAGTTGATGTTACTCATTCGTACCCTAGACAACCTTATTGGAGAAAGTGTATCCTCGTGAAGAATACCAGTAATCGCCAAGAGCTCATAGACCGCCTATAGCTCTCCAAGTTACCATATTTACTCATTTGACCACATTTTGAACTTGGATATTTTGACTTGTCCAGAAGCCATGTTTCAATAGACACTATTGAAAACTTAATGTTTAGATTTAATATCCAATACCTCAAAACATCCATATGATGGTATTCTACTCTCATTCAATAAATGGAGACACGATGTCCATATCTATAAATGAAGTCCTCTATCGATTAACAAATGAATACCACCAAACTATCGAGGATAGACTATGCCATATAATCGTACTCATTGATAGTTCAAATGATAACACTTGCAACCATAAGTCCATTATTTATCTCAGGATTGAGATAGACTCTCCGATTGTCTTCAAATGAAAACTTTTATCCATTGACATTTTAGACTCATCATAACACATTTGATCCCACTCAAATGCTAGCAAAAGAATCTACAGCTTTAACAAGATAAAGGCGCCCAACCTTCTATCTTAAGTTGTGAATATTATTCAAGACTAACTAAAGAATTGTGTCTACCTCATACATATCTAGATGTATGAACAATTCTTCTTTTCTCATAGTCTTTTGACCTTATGATTATTTACTTTTGACAATTATAATAATGAAACTATAAATGCTATAAGATTTGTTAAACTAGATATCACTTTATCCATATGGAAAAAATTGTTAATTACACTATTACACTCTTGCTATCGAGCATAATCCTAACAAAAACTTCAACGGAGAATAGAGGTGACGCAAGGAAATCTGGGTTGGAAATTTCTGGTTTGAGTTTGTGAGAATAAACCAGAACAACCCTATTTAGTGGAGCATTTAAAGGGACAATGGCAAGAATCTTTATGATCTCAAGAAGCTGGAAAAAATCAAAGACATATTTGATGACGTAGGCGGCGCACTAGGAGGCGTGTAGGTCGTTTCTCATAAATGGTATCGAAAAATGAAGTTGTGGAAGACACATGTTAAGAGAAGAACTGACCAAGACCGTCAGGACTCCAAAACGTCGCAATCATTGAGATTTCGCGTGAGCGGGCAAATTGAATTTACATGGTCACCATTGAGACACATCATTATGAAAAGACATTTCCTCTGGCATAAATGAGGCTTAAAAGATTAAAGGGTTGATTAAAATACTTTCGAATGGAACAATTTCCTATTCGGCAAAAAATATTTTAAGGAGGTATTGTTATATGTAAATTTTATCAGATGTACATGTCATTGACAAGATGGATAAGATTGTCAGGTAGACATCCGATTCAGAAAATATCCCACAAGATATCACCAAAGAATAGGAACCCGAGTAAGTATAAATGCAAGTATTAAGCAAGACCTATTCGGGGATCAGTTGACTTCATGTTCTACTCGGGATCAGCTGATATCATGTTCTACTCGGGACAAATATGAAGAAATCCGAATAAAGAAGTCCAGTACATAACTCGCATACGAACCAAGAGTCATTAAAATATGCAAAAATATCCACGTCGAAGAAGAATTCCAAGAAGGATAGAATACCAAACTGGAAAAATATTCCAAATCAGGCAACAACTTTATCACTTCAAGAAGACTACGCATTCGTAAGGAAATAAGTCCTAAATGGACTATATTACTAGAGTCCCATTCGATCTCCATACAAATCTCCGAAATAGGAAAGAAGATAAAGACTACTCCAACAATAACCAATTGTAATTAAATACAAAAATCTTTTATTACTTATACAAAAAGGATTAGGGTTCTATATACATATAAATAAACCCATAATCTCGTCATAAGAATACATATAGAAGAGTACAGAGAGAAAAAAAGAGACCGAGAGTTGTATGTTTCAATAGTGGATTTTGGCTCGGTTGTTTGTTCAACCACCTGTGGACGTTTCTCCGATCAACGGAGTTTTTACCAAGTAAAAACTTGTGTCTAACTAGTTTCAAACTGCATTCTCCTTCTCTTTCTCTTTGAGGTCACAGCTAAAATCCAATCTTGTTGACTTTCTCACACATCGAGAAATTGACGTAAACAAATAGCTTTCACCAAACCACTACTATCCCTAATAATAATACCATACCCAATCTTTCGATTCCTATAATCAGTTGCCGCATCCGTATTGATCTTGTAAACCCCCTCCTTCAGAATCAATACACATCACCGTAGAACAGAAATTTGTTACATAATGAGCGAAATGCCAATCTTCAAGGAAATCATAAGCCAGCTAACCACCATCCCACAACCATGCTCATATAAATTATGCACCAGCTGATTGTGACAAAACCAGACTCTCCAAAAAACTATACTTAACAATTCCAGGTTCTCAACTTGCAGACTTCACATGCAACCAAGCATAAAATCAATGAAATGCATATTCTCTGCCAATTTTAACTCTTTTGCAAAAAGACACTTGTTTCTTACTTGACGGAGATCACTACAGCCATATAAAGTATGAATAATTGACTCAGGTGCCTGCCGACAGCGTAGATAAAAAATCTTAGTGAGCACACCACGTTTCGCTAAAGCAATAAGGACTGGAGGTTTGTGGTGGCAAGCCCGCCACATAAAGAGCTTTACTTTAGAAGGGATCTTAAGTTGCCATAAAATTTTCCACCAAGAAGCCAAAGCTTCCAGACCAGATGCACCAGGATTATCAACCAAGGCCATATCTTTCGCCACTCGATAGCCACTTCGAACCAAATACTCGCCACTGTTATCAAAATGCCACAAAAGAGAATCATCCATGGAATGGTTTGAGGGCAGAATGGAAAGAATTTGACCAACATCATCCGCAATAAAATTATTTTGTAGCAAGTCAATATTTTAGTCACCGGATACCATCTTCAGAGAATTAACCGTCAAATTTTTATCCAACAACATAGGTGAAATAATTTTGAAAGTCGATGGCCGAGGGATCCACTGATCCCCATACACCCACACATAATCACCCAACCAATTCTCCACCTGGATCTCATAGAAATTATGCTGCAACCCCGCACCAATCCTTGCCAAATTAAGGATCCTTTATATTTTGGATTAGCTTCCATAAAATTGGAATCAGGGAAATAACAAGTTTTCAAAACTTTTCCCATAACGAATTCGGATTCCTAATAATCCTCCAGTATTGTTTCAAAATAAGAGCTCTGTTAAAAAGTTCTAAG
This sequence comes from Dipteronia dyeriana, assembly GCA_032871835.1. Taxonomy (NCBI): domain Eukaryota; kingdom Viridiplantae; phylum Streptophyta; class Magnoliopsida; order Sapindales; family Sapindaceae; genus Dipteronia; species Dipteronia dyeriana. Next base: position 91,912,830 of record CM065299.1, on the reverse strand, counting down.
TCCCTAAACCCCAAACCGCCCTCATCCTTACTAAAACACATATTCCACCAAGCAAACCAATGTAATTTAAACCGTTCCTCTGTTGCACATCCTATGCAAATCATGAATAAGATTTTTCGAAAGACGAACAAGGCCCATGGTATACGTTGGAATAGCTTGAATAACTGTTTTTAGAAGAACTTCTTTACCACCTATAGAAAGACATTTACCTTTCTAACCCTTGATTTTCGACCACACCCGATCTTTGATCTCATCAAAAAGATTTCACTTATTTCTACAATTAAAACTTAGAAGCCCCCGATAACATTCGTGGCATTTAACATGTCTAACACCTACCAAGCTTGCCAGCTGATCCCCTTCATTCCAATTGATAGACTTACTAAAGCACACTGCCAACTTCTTATAATTTATAATTTGGCCTGAGGCAACTGCATACAAATCAAGAAGATGTCGAGTAACATAACATTCTCTATCTGTGGCTTTGGAAAAAAAGATGGCTATCATCCATGAAAAATAAATGAGAAATGTTTGGTCCAGATCGCTTGCACTAAAAACCTGATAAAACAGAATCATCAATCACCGAATTGGTAATACTAGAGAGAACTTTAGCACACAAAAGGAAAAGATATGGAGACAAAGGGTCTCTCTGGCGAAGCCCTCTCGACGGCTTAACAATACCACAAATCTCCCCAATAACGGCAAAAGTAAACGACATTGTCGATATACAATTCATAACTTTAGACACCCATCTTTCCGAAAATCCGAGTTATATCATCATCTTTTCCAAGAACACCCATTCAACTCGGTCGTAGGCCTTTGACATGTCAAGTTTCAATGCAAAGGAACCAACTTGCATTTTCTATTACGTATTGCATGAAGGCACTTGAAACCAATTACAGCCTTATCCACTATCATTCTGCGGGGGATAAAAGCGTTTTGGGAATTAGAAATCACCTCATCCAGAACTAATCGGAGCTGATTCGCAATCGCTTTTACCATTATCTTATAAATTACGTTACATAAACTGATCGGACGAAACTTCATGGGGCTTTTAACTTTTATGATGAGGAGCACAAGTGTTTTATTTACCGCTTCCACCGAACCTCCTTCGTTTAGACATCGCAGACACTCAGCTGTAACAGAAGGCCCTACCAAATCCCAATTTTTTTTAATAAAACATTCCTAGAAGACCATCCAGCCCAAAGGCCTTAAAAGGCTCAATTGCAAAAGCTGCACTTGAATATCCTCAGCTGTAAACAATCTATCAAGGAGAGAAGAACTTCTAGGAGAAAGCTGAGGCTTGACCTTGTCCAAAACCTGCTTTAACTGATGATCTGTTGCCTGGTTAGAGTGAAAAAGCTAAGAAAAATAATCAACCACCATATGTGTCATATTTCTAGAATTAGTTTGCCAAATCCCATTTCTATCAAACAAACCACTGATTTTGTTACGAGCCCTCCTCTCCGATGGAAATATCTCGAATTTCGATCACCTTCTTTCAACCACTCGATACGTGCACGCTGCTTCTAGTAGACCTCATCACAGTACAAAAGCTCATCCAACTGCAGCTCAATCCTTCTAATGTGATGCCATGAACCATTCCCAATCAAATTCGACACAGCTTGTAACTCTTTCGTTTGTTACAAATCTCTCTATTTAACTCCCTCCGATTAGCCCGATTCCAATTACTAAGATTTCTGGTACAATTGTTGATCCTAGAGAAAATGCCCTGTAATCCATCTTTACTTCTAGGCGTGACCCAACATTTCTCAATCAGGCTTCTACACTCCTCCTTCTCCGTCCAACATTTCTCAAAGTGGAATCTACGATGGCATCCACTATTTCACGAAAACCTAACCCGACCAATAATATCAATCCAAATCACACGATGATCAGAGTGCCAGTATTCAAGATGATGAACACTCGCTCGCGGAAATAACTGGTACTAACCTGAATTGCATACTCCTCTATCCAGTCTTTGCTAGATTAAATCGCTCCTATCTCGCTTATTGCTCCAAGTGTACCTCGACCCCTGAAACCCTAAATCATCTAAGACACAACAGTCCAAGGTGTCACGAAAATTTTTCATCATCGATCTACTATGAGACAGACCATCTAATTCTCATCATCAAATAGGATTTCGTTGGAATTACCGGAACAAAGCCAAGGAAATTTTACCATTCCATTAAGGCGCTTCAAAAGAGTCCATCCATGCTTTCATTGATCCGCTTCCGGATGACCATAAAAGCCAGTAAATCGCCAATATATTTCTTTTTGTTAAAAAAATAAATAAATTTATTTCTTTGTTCTCATGGTTTAGTTGTGGCAATCCACCTAGACATGACCACGGTTCGGTTCGAACCGTGAAACCGAACCATAACCTTATAAAATGAATCGGAATCATAATTGATACCGAAATCGTAACCGTGGGGTTTAAGGTTTGGTTCCGATTCTTCTAAAAAAACTGGCCTGAAACCGACGGTTCGGTTTCGATTTTGGAACTGCCGGTTCCAATCAATTTTTTTTTTTTTTCTCTTTTCATGTTGACTCTTTAACCTTATCTCTCATTCTCTCTCCTTCTTTCTTCATATTCATTTCTCAGACTCAGACAATCTCACATCTCTCTTTTTCTCGTTCTTGATTTCTTTGATCTCTCATCTCTCATTCTCTATTTCGTCTTTTTTTTCTCTCTTTCTCTCCACAACTCCACCTTCAATCTCAAATCAAGTGACAAAAGATGAGTAATGACGATCTCTCACCGACAATCTCTTCTTCCCGGCTGTCACCAGTGAATCGATGATATCTTTTTCATCCATATCGATCTCTCTCTCTTTCATAGATCCACATCGATTACATCCATGATAGATCCACATAAGAAGAAATTGAGAGAAGAAGAAGAAGAACAAAGAAGAAAGAAAAAGGCGATGGCTAGATGAAGAAGACGGTGGTAATGGACCAGTGGTGGGTGATCTGTGAATTGAGATTGATTTGTGTGTGTGTGTGTGTGTGTGTGACTATGTGTGTCAGTGTATGCATGTGTGTCAGAGCGAGAGAGATCTGAATGTGATTTGAGAAAATATAGGTTGGAGAAAATCTAGATTTGGGAGATTTAGGGTTGAAGATACTGGATTCTGGGTGAACATAGGAAAACCTGGGTTGGGGAGATTGGGAAATTTGGTTAATCGATGATCTGAAATTACATTAAAATAAAAATAACTGAACCGTACGAACCGTTGAAATCGAAACCGAAATCGAAACCGAAACCGAAACTGGAACCGTCTGAAACCATCTTTCAAACGGTTCTGGTTTCGGCTCCGGCTCATTTCGGAATCGGAACCTGAATCGACGGTTCAGAATCGAAACCGAAACCAAATCGTAACCTGGACATGTCTAGAATATGTAGATCCACTGTATTTAATTTGTTTATTTAAATTTTAATATGGGTGAAATTCATCTTAGTCCCTCTAATTTGACCAAATACACAAACTAGTCCCCCAGTTTTGAGAATTACCTCATTTAGTTCTTCTGTTAATTTTTTTGTTAAAAAAATGAAATCTAACAAGGATAGAGGGTCAATGACCCTGTTGCCCATGATTTTTAAAGAACAACATATCTTCTTCTTCTCCACCAACTTCATCATCATCATCTTCTTCTTTTCCATCTTCTTAAATTTACCAAACCAACCTATAAATTCCAGACACTAACCCAACCCATAAATTCATAAACCTATCAGATTTAACCACTCAACCCATAATTTTTCTAGAATTCTTCCAAATCAAATCAAATCCAGACATTAAACAAATCAAACGCTAATCGAATCAAACAAAATTTTTCCAGAATTCTTCATACAAAATAAAAAAACATCCCCACCAAAAATCATCCATAATTCTTCAAAAAAAAATTCACAAATCATCTGATTCATCTCAAAACCAGACAACCCCACCAGACCCAAACCCAAACAAAATCAAACCTATCCATGCCCATTGTCTACCACCTAAATTACCATCACCAAATTCATCTATTTTTTTTATTGAAAGAAAGTCATTTGAAACAAACCCAAACCTACACACAAACCAGCATTGGCGGCCGAATCAAACCAATACGTTCTCCATCTTATTCTCCCTTTCTCTCCGACTTTCTCTCATATTCCCTCTTCTCTTTCTTATTCACCGGTGAGCTCTGCGGTGTTGATGTTCGATTTTGTTAGATCCGGATTGATTTTAAGAGATCTAGTAGTTGGGTTTGATAGATGATGAGAGAGATAGAGTAAAGAGTGAGAGAGAGAAAGACGTTTCCATCTTCGACGCCATCGATCTTCAACTCAAACCAAACTTAGATCTTCGACGATAGGGTTGGTTGGTTGACAATAGGTGTTTGGAGGCGGTTGACAGTGGTTGTGTGTTTGTGGGTGGCTAGGGTTTGGGAGATGTGAGAGATGATGAAAAAAAAAGCTGGGTTGGGATTCATGTTAATGTTGAAGTGGTGTAATGAATCCAAGGTTTGAATTTTTTTTTTTTTTTTTTATGAAATGGTGTTCAATCAGAGAGGGGCGGTGGTGTATTTGAAGTGAAGTGGTGTGATAAGATTTTTTTTTAACGTTTATTTTTTAATTAAATTAATTAATAATTAATTTTTAATCAATATTTATTTATTTATTTATTACGTAAGTTACCATTTTACCCTTACCACTTAGACAAAATCTTTGTAAATCCTAACGAAATTGGATGACAGGAACTGAAATTAAGATTTTTTGAAACTGTAGGGACCTATCTAGATACTGCTGAATACTGAATGACCAATTTATGTAATAGGTCAAATTAGAGGGATTAAAATGAAATTTACCTTTTTAATATTAAACTTGTTATGGATCGGTCGTTACCATACCAATTGAGGAAGGGGCATAACTCTTAACCCGTAAATTATTAGACATAGGTGTGATTGATATATCACTGAATGTCTGAATCAACATTAACTTGTCATACTAAATCTAATTTAAAACAATAATAATTATCAACTTAATAATTTACATTCTAAACTTATTCTGATCGCCAAGTCACATGACCAAGGATAAAAAAAAGGGTTACCTCAGTCTTATTAAATGTAAACTTCTTAAAATAATCGACATTTTTATCTGGGTCCCTATGTTATGTTGAAAGATCAATTATTTAAACGAGTTTGCTTTTTTTTGTAAAGTTTTCCCTGACTTTTAAAAAGTATATCATAGGTTCATCTGTCCATCAAATGTTAGTCCACGTTAACGAATTGAGGGTCATTTATGGTATTTCATATTATCTCTAACATTAATATATAAATACAAATTTAAAAAAATCCATAAAATTATTATTTTCTTTTAAAATATCACATTTAAAAATAAAATTAACACAAAAACAAATTCACAAATTTCTATCAATCCATCACAAATTCACCGATCGATGGAGATTTCTCACAAATCTTCTTCGACGTGAACCGGCTCCATCACCGGAGATGTAGACCAAACCCCAACCGTTGCCTTAACCCGTCGAAATCCACCAAGCACCACCCTTCCAAGCACCGAGAAGATCCCAATCGTCATGTCTTCTTCCCATTTCTCTCTTTCGTTCCATCTCGTTTTCCCCCTCTCTCTTCGACGCTGGTGATAGTCTTTTTCTGGTGAGATGGTGGTGTGCTCGACATATTTTGGTTTGTGTTCAATTTTTTTTTTTCAAATTTGATTTTTTTCGTATTTATTGGTGATGGTGGTCTTTAGATTTTGGATAATTGATTTCTAGTTATGTTAGGATGGTGGTGGTGTTTGTGAGTTTGGTTTGTGTGTCCCTTTTAGAGAGAAAAGAGAAGGGATGGTTGAATTCGAGTTAGTGGTGGGTGGTGGGTGGTGGGTGGTGGGTGGTGGTTGGGTTTATGGTGGCCGCCAGCGAGGAGACCTACGCTGGTGTGGTGGGTGTGGGTTTTTTGTGGGGTTGAGTGTGGTTTTCTAGTGTTGATCCAAAACACTATATGGTTAATTCTCGATTTGGAGTTACAAAGTTGCAATCCATGGAGATTTACAAATCTCATTGATGGTTCATCTTTATCCCTGAAGATTTACTAATCTCAAGTGGCAGTGGACTCGCCTATCATAAATTTTGATTTGTGTTTTGCCTTCCCAAATCCCAATCGCCTCACCTATCGCAATTTTTTTTAGATTTGTTTATCTTTTCCGTTCAACATCATTTGCTATGTTTCTTTTGTATTAGAAAAAAAGAAAAAGATTGACTGTAATGAAATAGATTTAGTACAGCTCCTGGGTCTTCGCTTGTTTGAAGTGAATCGAAAACGCAAACATTCTTTTTTCATGTTGATAATTGTTTGTAATTGAAGTGTTTGCGGTAGTCTAAGTGTGGGAAATGAAATTATAATATGGAGAAAGAGAGATGACTGATGAAACCGCAAGTATGGTTGATGTGTTGAGATATTGTAGTAATGTTAGAATGGATCGATGGATCTCCATCATATCTGGGAAGGTGCAAATATGGGTAGTTGTTTGATTTTGTGAACAATATAAGGATATTTTATTATTAATATTATTAAGTTTTTAAAGTTGTGTATTATCTTTATTTTATTTTAAATTTCTATATAAGGATATTTTTGGAACAATTTTATGTATTTATATTTATTTTTTCAACATTTGGTGACATGTGTTACATGCTTATTGGATTAAAATTTAAAGTGAAAGTATTAAATTTTAAATGTTAAAGGGTAAAATAGTCATTTCAGCCATTAATATGGCATTCAGGGGCAAAAGAGACAATATACATTTTCCATCACATTTGATCGTTAAAAAAAAAGTCAGAGGAATCTATTTGATATACTTTTCAAAGGTTATAGAAAACTTTACTAAAAATATAAACTTGTTTAAATAATTGATCTTTCAACGTAACATAAGGACCTAAATGATATTAATCATTTTAATATTTATAAGTAATTACACATTTCTTAAGAAATATTATTCTAGTGGTTGTTAGGCAGTTAAAATGGTTTATTAATTTATTTTAACCGATTCTAAAACGGTATAATATATATTTTAACCGGTTCTAAAAAGGTATAATATATATTTTAACCGGCACCGAACAAGATCTTGCTTACCAATTGTATCAATACCTATCGGGTTTATATTTTGAAATGCAGCTCCCACATGTACCTACCAAGAGCACAGTTCAAAATGCAACATTTGTCCGTCAGGATTTAACAAAATCAACCGTTATAAATACGATATAAAAATCTCCTCAAACTTTACAATTTAAAAAGAAAATGTGACTCGTACCTACTTTAAATACGTAAAAGGGGAAATGCATTGCAGCATAGTTAATAAGCTAACATTTCACTGTTTGAAAGTAACTAATTAGCTAATTAGCTAACTAGCTAAATAAATTAATGCTATGTTTGGTTAGATGGAATGAAATGAAATAGAATAGAAAGAAAATCATTCATAATGTTTGAGTTGTTAAAATGGAATGGAATGAGGATTCCATTGGAATGTTGATTCCACCATTTTGATGGAATGAACATTCCATCCAAAAACTAATGGAATACCCATTCCAATTCCAAACTAAAATCGGTATTCCATGAATGCCCTCCTATATCCGAACTCTAATCCAAAAATACATTCCTTTCCAAAAATAATATATCGTTATATATATATATATATATATATATATATATTATATTATTAAAAAATATATATAATGATATATAAATATATATAAGTATTACAAATTATATAATATATATATATGTATTATATATTTTATATATTACATATACTATATGTGATATATGTAATAATATATTATATATTACATATATTATTACTTATATATATATATTATATTATATGCAGTATTTCTATTTTCAATTTGAACCGATATAAAATATATCAGTTCCTTACATATAGACCATTGAGTTTAAAAGATGTTTTGACAAATATATACAACTAAGTCAAAGCATTTAAATCCAATGACCTATATGTAGGGAACTGATATATCTTATATCATCTTATATCAGTTCGAACCGATAATATAATTTCTGATATTATATGTATTATATATATGATTATATTATATAATTTATACTTTTATATTTTATTATTATTATATATAACAATATATAAATATATTAATATTACGAATATATAATATAATACATATATTAATATATAAATATATATTAATATTTATACTATACATATTATTATGTAATATATGTATATTATATATATTATATAATATACAATTGTATTAAAATATATAATACTATTTATATTATATATATTATTACGTAATATATAATAATATCAATATTACTATCATCTGGTATACATTATATATAAATATATATTAAAAAATATATATTTTCATATATTATTATTATTATCTATAATATATCATGTTATTATAAATGTTTCGTAATTAAGGTTATTTTGGTCAAAATACAGTTAATTATATTTCTTTCAGTTGTTAACCAAATAAAATAATACTCATTCATATATTTACTCTAAAGTCCCAACCAAACAAAGAAATCATATTTCCATTTATTTTCATTCAAATTCTTATTCCCATTATCATTCTATTATGGTAACGAAACACTACCTAAGTGTTTAATGTGTTTTTTGTCCGATGGAGCATATTTGTATTAATTAATCCAAAAAATAACGTATGCATTTTTATTTTTAACCACAAGTCAGAGAAAATTTGTACAAATTAATACTTTTTTTTTTTTTTAAGGAGAGTATAAATTAATACAAAAAAAAAGATTATTTGGACAAAATCTAGTGTAAAATCTAGAAGGTAAACATTAAAAAAGCAAAAATACAGTGATCCTAGCAAACCGGAGAAGAAAGGAGTCATAATAGGATCTCTTACACTTAATCATCTATCACACGTTGGATTTACCTGATCCAATTATAAATAATCACACCCAAAGTTATTATTATTAAAAAAAAAAAACAGTTTCGGTTCCCTGTGTCCCACTGCACAGTCACACTTCACCAAAAAATCTAGTCATTCATGAAGTCAACTGTTCAAAGTCCAGGATCAATAATTATTGTTTATTCCGTTTAATGACATCCCCACTGATGCAAGTGACACTGACTCCTCATCAATTGCGCGAAGCACAGGAAAATTACTCTCCCCAAGGAGTAGTACAACAACACCAACAACATGTATAGATACAGAGCCAAAAGCTTTTTTATCGTGTGTGCGAGAGGGACACGCAGTGTGGCAAAGTGGACCCACCATTTAGTGTTGGTTGTAGTACTGTGTCGATTAAAATCCAATCTCTTATGTGCACCATACCATACCATATCATATACCACTCGCTCACGAAAACTAAACACGTTCACATCACCATCATTGCCATAATCACCGTTTCTACTTGTTTCGACCTCCGTGCCAATTTCCGGCTCCTTTTCTGTTCACTTCCCGGCAAGTATTAACTGCTGTTGAATTTTCGTTTTTTTTTTATTTGGTTAATTGTAAGTTTCTTGTTTTTACTGAGGTTTTGTTTGAATCTAAATGTTGGATGTGGAATGCTCAGTGGCTGAATTTGGAATTCAAAGATTAGGGAGCTTTTGTAGCTGATTTTGGAGGGTTTGGTGGTTTATTTGAATTTACTGTTATGTGGGTTGCTCTTAATTGGAACCATGGATGTGTTGGTGTACTGTTTTTGGACGTTTGGGGAAGAAGTGAAGCTGATTAGATACAATTAGGGGTTTAATTTTTGTGTGTGTGTGTGTGGTTTTTTTTTTTTTTTTTTTTTTTCCAGTTCTGATCTGTTGCTTAAATCAGCTTTAATTTTCTGGGTTTTGTACTGATTTTGTTTAATATCAAGCTCAATTACTGGATTTCGATCTTTAAATTATATCTTTTGGGGTTTGATCAATGGAGACTAGATTAAGAGGTGAAGCTCATCATTTCTATGGTATGAATTCCATGGATTTGCGGGCTGTTGGTAAAAGAACTCTAGAGTGGGACCTAAATGATTGGAAATGGGATGGTGATCTTTTCTTGGCCAACCCATTGAATCCGGTGCCCAGCAATAACACGGACCAGCAGTTTTTTCCAGTTGCGGCAGGAAACTCATCAAATAGTTCGTCATCGTGTTCTGATGAAGTGAATCTGGGAATCGAGAAGGAGAAGAGGGAATTGGAGAAGAAAAGGAGGGTTATTGTAGTTGAAGATCATAATTCATATGAGGAGGCAGGTGGACTAACTTTGAAGCTCGGTGGGAATGGTTTTCCGGTCAGTGAAAGGGAGGTGGGAAAATGGGAGGGTAACAGTGGGAAGAAGACCAAGTTTGGTGGAGGTACTTCAAATCGTGCAATTTGTCAGGTGGAGGACTGTGGGTCTGATTTGAGCAACGCCAAGGATTATCACAGGCGGCATAAGGTGTGTGAGATGCATTCCAAGGCCAGTAGGGCGCTTGTGGGAAATGTTATGCAGAGGTTTTGTCAGCAATGTAGCAGGTGAGTTATTGTTTGTTGGTTTAGTTGAACAGTCATTGATTTTGTATTAGTTACTTAGCATCTTGTAATGAAATAAGTGTTTTGGTAATTTTGTTATGAGAAGATAGCATATATGGTTTGATATCCTATATTAAATAGCTGCTCATTTAGAGCATACAAAATGTAAATACTTATACTTTTCCTTAAACAGTTCTAGATGATATATTGAAATTGGCGGCAGGTTTCATGTACTTCAAGAGTTTGATGAGGGGAAGAGAAGTTGTCGCAGACGTTTGGCAGGCCATAATAAACGCAGGAGGAAGACGAATCCCGATGCTGCTGGCAATGGGAATTCACTAAATGATGATCAGACTAGTGGTTATCTGCTGATAAGTCTGTTAAGGATACTTTCCAATATGCATTGTAAGTACCTTACCTTTTCTCAAGATAATCATGAAACTTATTCTTATGTAATATTTTCACTTGTCTTCATTATATTAACTTGCTCTGCATCTTAATGTCCTGGGATTTCATGACTTGTGATTTTCGTGCTTGAGCATCCTTTTCTTCATCCCCGGCTCAAAAAGGATAGGAGAATTTGTTATATCCATCTCGATAATAAAAAATTGTTTAATTAATTGGACCATCGGATCAGATTGAGATGAAAATATGTTGTCACGCAAGTAATGATAGAAACACTGTTATAAAAGAGATGTTTCCCGAACTCAAGTGTCTGTGAAGTGAAGCAAAGTGGTCTCTTTTGCTCTTCTATGAGCTAAAATAGAGCATGTCTGTAGCATATATTCGATGGGAAGATATATGGTACTTTTTTTTATATCAGATTTGTGATTGTGCCTGTAATGAATTTTGCAATATTGTTAGCCCATTATGATGGGAAGATTCTGAACTAGCATCTTAGTCTTTGTAAAGATATGTGAATTAGGGAATGAAATTCCTGGTTCATCCAAATCCAATCTGTGTCAATACTGTTATCTGATTTGAAAGCTTTCGCTTCATTAATTTTGTTTCCTTGGGGGGTGGGGTGGGCTGTTGGGAGTATTTTAACAATAATGTTTCTGCCTGGATTTTTTTTTGGCCCAATTGCTACATTGTTTAGGGTGAGTAATCTTGCCTTCAATTGCAGCCAATAGATCAGACCAGAAAACGGATCAGGATTTGCTATCTCATCTTCTAAGGAGCCTTGCAAGCCCTGCTGGTGAACATGTGGGAAAAAGCATCTCTGGGCTTTTGCAGGAACGTCACGATATGTTTAATGATGGTACTTCTGCTGGAAATTCTGAAGTAGTCTCAGCTTTGCTTTCAAATGGTCAAGGTCCTCCTAGGCCATTTAGACAACATCTCTCTGTACCTGTATCTGAGATGCCGCAGCAAGGGACACGTGCCCATGATGCTAGGGGTACAGAAGTCCAAGATGGTATTGCAGGGCGGGTCAAAATGAATAATTTTGATTTGAATGATATATATATAGACTTAGATGATGGCACGGATGATGTAGAGAGATCTCCCATACCTGTGAATTTGGGAACCAGCTCCCTTGATTGCCCTTCATGGGTGCAACAAGACTCTCAACAGTCAAGTCCACCTCAGACAAGTGGGAACTCAGATTCAGCATCAGCCCAGTCACCTTCTAGTTCCAGTGGAGATGCTCAGGTAAATGTTACAGAATGTACTTGTTATATGCCTGATTGAAATCATCGATATTCTACCTAGATAAAACTCATTTTTGATATAGCTGACGGAAGCATAGTCCTTCCTTCAGTCACACATTAATGTTTGTCAATAAAGCATCTTCTTAGAATATGCAAATCACAAAGTTGCTTGAAGTTTAACAAATAACGCTTTGTTGCTTTGACCATTTCAGAGCCGTACTGATCGAATTGTATTTAAGCTATTTGGGAAAGAACCAAATGATTTTCCTCTTGTTCTACGAGCACAGGTACTTTTAACTTTAAAATCAATTGAGTGTATATCTTCTGAGTTTCTTGTATGAGGAAGAATATTTACGCTAAATCTTTGAACCTCCAGATTCTTGACTGGTTATCACACAGTCCTACTGACATGGAGAGCTATATTAGGCCCGGCTGTGTCATTCTGACAATTTATCTTCGCCAGGCTGAAGCTATTTGGGAGGAAGTAAGCTTTGCCTCCACGAAATTCTATTCATGGATCGTTTTCTTTCTGCTTTTGTTTTTCTTCTTCTTAACATTTTATTCCTAGAAAAAGTTTTCTGGACTTACTTCTCTTGCTTGCCTTTTGCAGCTATGCAGTGATCTGACTTTCAGTTTGAGTAGGCTTTTGGATCTTTCGGATGACTCTTTCTGGACAACTGGATGGGTTTATGTCAGAGTGCAGAATCAAATAGCATTCATTTATAATGGTTCGCTTGCCTTTTATTTTTTATATTTGTATTTCCTTATTTTATATTATTTATTTGACTAATAATTGAAGATGTAGCAATGCTACTGTGTGGAAATTTAAGATTTTTTGTCAATTGTTTGCATGCTGCAGGTCAGGTTGTTGCTGACACAACCTTACATCTTAGATGTAACAACTACAGTAGAATTTTAAGTGTCAAACCAATTGCAATATCTGCATCAGAGAGGGCTCAATTTTTAGTTAAAGGCATCAACTTGGCTCTGCCAGCCTCCAGGTCTGTTGTCCATTCCAGAATGAATGTTTCTTGCATCATTTTGACACTTTAATTCAATGTAGAACTGCATATAAAATAAGATTTGGTTTCATTGTATTTTTTTTTTTTTGGTTTTATGCTACTATACAGTCTCTTCTGTTTCTGAAACCACCTCCTTTTACAGTTTACTCTGCGCAGTAGAAGGAAAGTATATGGCTCAGGAAGTTTCTCATGAGTTAACAGATAATGTTGATAGCTTCAAGAACAAGGAGCATGATGAGCTTCAGTGTGTCAACTATTCTTGCTCAATTTCTCCAGTGATTGGAAGAGGATTTATTGAGGTGGATTTTTTATTTATGTATTATTGCATAATTCCATTTTTCCCTCCCTTTTCCCCTTTTTGTTTTCACTTTTCATAAGTGATTGTGCAATAGGTCAACATCAAATCTATTAGTTTTAATCTTTTGATGCAAACATGGGATTTACTGTGGTAATTTGGATATGTGGTTCTCAGTGGTTGTTTATGCAGTGTAACTGGTGCAACTTGGAAACAACTTTCCTACTTTTGAATAATTGACAGTATCTCTCTTATTAGATTTTTTTTCTTGTTATATGTTATCCAAGCAATGTTCCACGAGTGTGGATGATCCTGTTTTCTTGCCATTCTGCCATGCAGTGGTTAGTATGTAGCTGTTTGCCAGACTACATTTTCTTTTTGCAGATGAGGATACTAACTTTGGCACTGTGTATGTGAGATAGGCTGTGAAACCATCAATCTGAATTTTTGGTTGATAAGTTTTTATGCAAGTGTGTTATTTGATTAAGAAATCTAGAAAAGGAGTACATTAGAAGTTCCCTGACTTTGTTTTTGTTTTTGTTTTTCAAATTGGCCATAGTAATTTGTAATGGAAGAGGTATAAGAAAAAGATGAAAGATCAGTGCTTTTGCTATTCCTGCATACTTTGATTCTTAATCTTTATACTCATTCCATTTACTGCTTAATGTAGATAAAACACTATGATATCTGTCTTACTCCAATCTTTGTCTCGTTTGCTAAATATTCACCTGTTCGTCCGTTGTTGTACAATCTTATGCATGCTCTGTTTAATTAATTCCGGCAATATGCTAAATTCTACTTGTATTTCTGAAGAATGCTAATTCTTGAGTTAGCTCATTTCATTTTGTTATCTATGCATATATTTTGACATTCATAACCATGTTGTCTGTGGAAGATGTATACCTTCTTTAGTTTTTCTTTCTGTAAGCCAAGTCTAATTTTTGCTTCACTTTGTCAGATTGAAGATCATGATTTCAGCAGCAGTTTCTTTCCTTTTATAGTAGCAGAGGAGAATGTCTGTTCAGAGATCCGTATGCTTGAAAATGCTCTGGAGGTTACTGAGACTGATGTAGATATTGAGCAAACTGTCAAAACAGAAGCCAAAAATCAGGCCATGGACTTTATTCATGAAATTGGTTGGCTCTTTCACAGAAGTCAATTAAGGTCTAGACTGGGCCACTTGGATCCTAATGCAGACCTCTTTCCTTTAAGACGGTTCCAGTGGCTAGTGGAATTCTCGATGGATCGTGAATGGTGTGCTGTAGTAAAGAAGCTCTTAAATATTCTGCTTGATGGAACTGTGGGTTCAGGAGAGCACCACTCTCTGGACCTTATGTTGTCAGAGCTGGGACTCCTTCACAGAGCTGTGAGGAAAAACTGTCGGCCTCTGGTGGATCTCCTTTTGAGATATGTTCCTGAAAAAGTTTCAGACACAGGATCTGATAATAATGCTCAGGCTGATTACGGCCATGAAGGCTTATTGTTTAGACCTGATGTCATAGGCCCTGCTGGTTTGACACCTCTTCACATTGCAGCTGGTAAAGATGGCTCTGAGGATGTATTGGATGCATTAACAGAGGATCCTGGAATGGTAAGTTACCCTCTAATTCTTCTGAACCTAATGGGAAAAAAATATTGTCAAATTAGCATTTGAATTTCTATCTTATAGAATGAATTTGGAGCTTTATGCTCCATATATATGTCTAAGCCATGTTTAGTGATTTGAATTCATATTTGCTTGGTTCAAATGGGTCATTTGCAAACCTAAAGTTATGAAGAAGATGATGTGGACATGAACCGGTTAACCTCTAGAAACGTTGGATCGGCCTTATGTTTTACGCTTCCATATTTATAATATTGTTTGCGTTTTGTCTTGGGATAGGTAATAGGTTGGTGTGGGGGTGGGGTGATGGGTGGTCTTGATAGATTTCAAAGTGAGCACAGCGAATTTCCTACACTTATCCTGTCTGATCTGTTTGTGAATCTTATATTCTTACTGTGCTAGTGACAACTGCAACGTGTTGGGTTTATCATATTGGTTGTCCGGCATGTATCTCACTATTATAAAATAAGTGGTTGCTGCTGTTCCTGTAGAGCATAAATTCCTTGTTTTCTCTTAGTGTTGTAGATTTTGGAATCGAAAGCATTTTTTCATGCTGAGTTGAGAATATGGTGAATTGTGGTGATAGGATAAGAACTGTTTTAAAATATCCTTATTGATCTGTTTTAGGTGGGAATTGAAGCATGGAAGAGTGCTCGTGACAGCACAGGTTCCACACCTGAGGATTATGCTCGCTTGCGTGGCCACTATTCATACATTCACCTTGTACAGAGGAAGATTTTTAAGAAACCAGGTGCTGGGCATGTGGTACTAAACATGCCTAACATTATTGCAGAATCCAACATTAAGCAGAAGCAAAATGATGAGTTGACAACCAGCTTTGAGATCAGACAGACAGCAATAATGCCCATCAAGCGCCCCTGCAAGCTTTGCCATCGGAAGTTGGCTTATGGAACGTCGAGCAGGTCCATGGTTTACAGACCTGCAATGCTGTCAATGGTGGCCATTGCTGCAGTCTGTGTTTGCGTGGCTCTTCTATTTAAGAGCAGCCCAGAAGTTCTGTATGTGTTCCGACCGTTTAGGTGGGAAATGTTAGATTTTGGAACAAGTTAAAAATCCATTAAACTTCCTCGCAGATAATAACAGCATATAGGCGTTATGTCATTGTATTGCCCTTAAATAGATTGTAAAGTTGAGAATTGCTGTATAACCTCTGGTTTGGAATTGAGTTTCGGATTCAGTAATATTATTGACATAATTATTTATGTTAACTTGTAACTTGTAAGCATCACATAAGTGCACAATTCTCTCTTTGGGGTTTTTTTACTTAAAATTTATGGAGGAAAGTAGAAAAAACCACTGTGTGATTACATTGACCAAGATTGATCATAGACGGTATAATTATCGTTGCAGCATATTGTATGTTTTTTCGTGTGAGATCATATGATAGATAACCTGTTATTGTTGAACAATGATACTATACTATATAAAAACACGTGGAACATTTTGTTGTATAATATCAGTGATAATAAGTAATAAATAGTTAAAAACACGAAGACAGAGAAAAAATGGCTGTTTAGAGAGAGAAACAGTGTATGTGTTTCTCTTCCAAATCGGCAAGTCGCCTTTCTCATGTATGAGATGTTGTTACTTGTTAATATATTAATATTCGCGTGTTACTGTTAAGGCGGCTCATGTGATATGTGCAAGAACGATCTTTGATTCTCTATTTATTTATTATTCTCGTCTGTTTTATCTAGAAGAATCTGTCAATCAATTCTTAACCTAATCAATCATCTGGAATTTTTTTTTTTCCTTAAAGGATAAGCCGTAAGCGTGTCAATGTATGGTAAAAAAGATAGACGGTGCTTTGTTTTTTTGTGATTCAAAGAATCAATTGCTGGGCCCTTAAATTGTTTGTCAAATTGCCCGGCAAGGAAGGCATGGTAATCAAGTCATGGTACCAAAAGATCTGAGATCGAATCTTGTCTCTTTAATAAGATTGCAAGTGTATATTGCCAAAAAAGAATTTGACCTGTCAACTTATTTTAACATCTTATATATATATATATATATATATATATATATATTGTAATGCATGATTACATTAAAAGCATGTCCTGGATATGTAAAGAATAGACTTTTGAAGGTGGTGACTGGTGAGCATAATTTTGAAAGTCAAGAACTGGGGTTTGGTTTCTTCAGTTCATCATGAACAATGTTAGCGAAAGCAAGGCATGAATGTTCTTTTATATGAAAAAGTGGACTTAGAATGACGTTAGATAATACTGTAGTATCTTGTTACGTAGAGACCGGGGTTTCGAATGGGATGTCCATATATAATTTGTTAAAAGTTTGGAACTGGGCTTTGGATTCATCATGTCATTGTAACGGCTATGATTTGAATGGGAACTAGTAAAATCAAGACATTAGATTAGGCTTGCTAGTAGATTTGATGTTAATCGGCAAATATCCCAAAAAAATGGGTCAAACCGTCATCAAGTAGTTGGTTCCAATTATTATGAATTTGGGTTCAATTTAGTTTCTATAAGGTTTGAGGTCCAAAATGACAATGTTGGTGAGATTATAATTGTGACAAGAGAAATAATGATTTAGACTGGACCCAAATCGATCAGTATTTAGGCTTGTTCTTATTTTAAATGCTAAGGCCTAAGCTTGCTTAAGTTGCTAGTTGACCTAAACTTAATTTAGGGTAACTCAAAAGGTAAGTTTATAATGTCTTATGCATTTGATGAGTTGAAAGGGGGAAAAGAAATATAAAAAAAATGGAACAAACAAACGAATGAAGAGAGAGAGAGAGTTGTATTGAGATTTTTGAGTCACTGTCCAGTTTTATTTTGGTAACAATTCGGAGGTCAATTTGTGGTCCGATTGAACTCGAATTTTGTCAGCATGTTCTACTCCGATAGTTCTTGATTTTGGACGGTGCAGACGTAAATTGGAGTTCCCTATGAAGAGATCTAAGGCTCTGAATAGAGCTGGATGGAAACATAAGACGAACAATAATTTGAAGATATTGGTGCTAAGTAAGTTGTTCTATCATTCCCATATCAATTATTTCTTAGATATGTTAGACTGATTTTTATGAATCATTTATGATAATAGACATGTATATGATTGATTTATATTGATTCCATAGTTCATGGTCCAGGTCATGATTTTTTATAGAATTTTCGAATTGGTATAGAGGTTGCTGAAATCCTCTGTTTTACTAGATCAGCCATATTTCGTAAATCTGTTTTGGGTTCGTTATTAATGTGGGAAAACTATGAAAATTTACACAGATGTAGACATATGAGTATATTATCACTCTGCCAAATTTTGTGATCTTTAGATGTGTAGAAATAGTTTTATAATTCCTAGAGTAGATAGAGATCGGATTTCCTTTTCTGCTTGATAGTTTTGGGAACCATAAAATATTGGTATTGTTGTATGATCTAATCACTCCGTATTGATCTGAAAATTTTACTGTAAATTACCCTATATGTCTAGATTACATCTGTAAAGTTTCATAATTTATACATAAGTAGAAATATTTATATAAATTTCGGAGTGGACTGTGGTTGACTAAGGTCTCTACTGGACAGATTTGGTATAAGTAAGAATATAATTAATTTTTTGGACATACTATCGATCCTAGATTGAATTGAAACTTTTACTGCAGTATTTTCATAATGTCTAGACAATCCATGTTAAATTTCGTAATATTTGGAGCTGCAGATAAATTATTAAAAATCGGAGATCAGAGGATGGTCAGTTGTATTAGCTGGAAACTTGATTTCTAATTATAGTTCTATATATGTGAAGATTATGTTGATTTATCTTACTGCGGTGATAATGTTATGACAGTAAATCAATTTGTAAATTTATAGGTTTGAGTGATGCTTGAGCTTCTAGAACTAGAGCCGATTCGTTCGTATTCAAGGTAAGTAAACTCATCCATGATATATTATGTTTTCCAAAATGTATATAATATTTAGCAAACTCTTTCATGTTTTCAAATGTTAATATGACAAATTTATGTTTCAAATTATCGAACTATTGTTTCTAATCTCTCTACCATTTTATATTATATCGTATTTTGTTAAGGATTTCACCGATTTTAAGTAAGGTTGCTTTTATAAGTATTTGGTATTAATGATTTTGAACTAAATTCCTTATTTACATATTTTGAATATAATTTGACTATTGTTATTTTTACTGAAGTGGTTCTATTGAGAATTATGTTGTTATCTATACCGAGTACCGACATGATTTCAAATGTATATGAATTTGTAAAACCATTTTGGCTCATTGTTTCGTAGTTACCGTTATTGTTATTGGTCCAGCTGAGATATTGTGTACACACATACTGTTGCCGCGTCACACGGGTAATTGTGACATATTGTTATTACCGCGTCACACGGGTAATTGTGATATACTGTTATTGCAGTGTCACACGGGTATCTGTGACACTACGAGACATGAGCTTACCGCTTTCCAAAACTGATTAATGCATACTGTTTATACTATAATATAGTTAATTTACCGTTTTATAAAGTGAATGATCTATACCGTTTACTTCCGTAAAATTTTAGTGTTTTAAATAAGGATTAATATATGATATTTTGATTTAATATTGTATATCCTCTTTGATGAAATGATTTATGATTTAAGAATATCATTGAAGATGTTTTGAAATATTGCTTCAACTGTTTTAAAGACATTAAATACATATATTGTATTAAAATGTTAATTTATGTTTTATAATGCGTTTTATTGTTTAAATTCCCTGGAATGTTTATTATCAAGATTTTAAAGGTAAAGGTTTTACAAAGACCATTTTATTTTTACGTGTTATACATGAATTTACTTACCGAGTTAACGACTCACCCCTCGTCACCATCATTTTACAGATTGAGTTTTTGGTCATAGAAGTGATGGAGATTACATTATCATATTGGAGATATGTATCGTCCGGAAGAATTAGATTCTGTGTGTATATATTGTAAGCGTCCGGTATTAGTTAACATTGTAATTAAGTTAGATTTTAGAGATTTTATTGAAATAAATGGAACCAAATATACATGTTGTAATTTGTGGATAAATTATTGATGATATAAGTTATGACTATTGTAAATTAAGGTTTTTGTAAGGTCCGGATCACATAGCATTCCGATCCGTTGGGTCCCGGATTTGAGGGTGTTACATGGCATCATCAATAGTTCTTAATTTTTGTTTCGCTTGTTGAATTAATACTTTGATTAGGGAATGTGATCACAATGGGGTTGCTTTTTTCGATTCAAAGATGAAGTTGACAGTATAATTAGCATATTTGTGGCAAAGCTTCCTCTGAGCTAGTTTACCAAAGTTTAAATTGACGGATTTTTGGTTTTAAGGACTAAATTAAATTGAGACAGACAAGAATACTAGAATCTGGACAATCTGGCTATGCCAAAAGCAGATTAGGTAACCGCTGAAAGGCAGTGTCAGTATAGTAGCTATTGTCAGATAGGGTCATAGGGCTTAAATACTTTGTTAGTTCAATAATAAAGATTAAAGTTTTGTGTAAAATTAAAGGAGCAATTCTTAAGAATATATTCAATGAACTTGTATAGAGAAGCTTACATGTTGTTTGAATGGGGTTGCAGAAAGTTACAGAAGACTTGATGGATGCATGCAGCATGTCTCTACCTCTTTTGGAAGTTCAGTTTTGATGTTGCACAAGCGAAAGCAAAAGCAAAAAATAATGGAAATGCAAGAAGTACTATTGCTACAACAGGTAAATCAGTATATCTATAACCATAATGACTCTCTAAGAAGACATTGATTGCTTGGCGCTCTCCGTATACTATAGTTTCCTCCTTTATATCTCCATATTGCGAAGTAAGTAGACCTTTTAGGGACCATGCTGTCGGGCAAATCCAATAAACCCATATCCACCATTTAGGTATTTTCTGCAATCAAAATATATAGCATTTGAATCAGCTGATTTGAACTTTTTCCCAGCATGATAATATCTGATGTGATTTCTGTTATGTTCAATATAGTTCCAAATTAAATAGCCTCTGTAAGATTAACAATTGATTGTGAGGAATGCATGTTTTTTCATATATTCATGTAGTATTTGCCAAAATGAATCGCTTGGACTAAAAGTGATCATATTGCAATTTCTAACTTAATAGATATGCTTTGTGTGACCTGAAGTGCTGGGTTAGTAATTTTGATCAAAAACTTTACTGGGGCAAGAAAAGATAGGGTCCACTTACTGGTCCAGGTATGAGAAACCCTGCGAATAAATTAAACATGGTGTAGCCAAAATTGGAACATACTGAAGCCACTTGGTAAGTTGGGGTCAGTGAAGCAAGCAGCATGCCGAAGTAATTGAAGAAGAGCACGGTACAAAACATGGTGTAGAAATACATAAATATTTTGTAAGCTGACCAGTAGAAATTTATTGCTGTGTATGTGATAGCTGAAAACAAAGCTGCTTGAACGAATGAGTATGGTATTTCAATCATCACCTACAACATACAACAGAAAATATGTATCGTAAAAACTGTATGCTTAAAAATTATATATGGTTATCTAGTAGTCTAATAGATGCTTTGTGAGCTTTTTTCTACCTGCGCAAATGAATATGCCCATGAGGAATACATTCCTGCGAACCTTTCTCTGTAGACAATATAGCGCTCTTTAGCAATAAATGGAATAACTGTTGCACAATTGCTAATTCCTATCGTTTGCTGGAAAATGTACATAGCTCCCAGTACATTGAGAAAATCCTGCTCATAATCTCTTTAGAAGAAGAATCATGACATATTATTAGATAGTATATAATTATATATAAAAACTTTCTAGTGGAGGATCCCGCACGGTTTATCATGATCCTGCACTAGAAAGTTACTAATTATATATATATATATATATATATATATATATATATATAATTAGAGCAGTTATTTGGTGGGGGATCCTGCCCGAATTTTTCGTGATGTCTTGGCTCGTATGGATATGCTTAATTTATGTGCAACAAGCTTGATATCTGTGATAGATTGGCTGGCAAAGATACAATTAGGTCTATAATTGTTTCTATGAATGATACATATACTGATATACAACAGTTAATAGCTTCTTGAATTTTCTTTTGTTATCTTGTACAACTGCTAACTGTGTTTAATTTAAGTTTGGAAGAATATACATAGTATCTTGGGACCTTCAAGAAAATTTCCCTTTTTAATTGTGTTGGTTGTTTCTATCCCAGACAAGGAGTGACTATGCTTTCAAAAGCAACTGAAGCAAACTTCTCCAAAGTCCTCTTGTATGATCTTTATAGCATAAATTATTCTGATAAATTATGCCATTATTTTGATAAATTATGCCAATATTTTTCTAGAAGCTATGTCTTTTATGGAATTCTAGTAATTGGATTTTATAAAAATGTAACTTAAATATGGTATAGTGGCTTACATCTTTTGTCCTTTATGCCATAGAAGTGCTCCTAATAACAATGAAGATATGGTAATATTTGTCAACCGCACCAGGTTATACTTGGGACTTCTCCAGTATGTGAGCTGTTGTTTCCAAAGGCATGCTTTAAATTGCTCCCATCCATTTTGCTCAAAGTGCGTTGAAAAATGTAGTTCCTTTGAACCTTGTGCTGGAAGGCTCAATTCTTTGACTAGTTCTTTGATTTTCCTACATAAAAGAGAACACATTATCATTTTGTTTCATGGATTTATGCAGCTGAAGCGTTGTTTGCTAAGGCTTTGTCTTTAGTCATTAAGGCTCAGAACAGATTATTAGAATTAAATTGGGAAAAATCTTGGTATCTTGATGGTGCCTTTGACTCATTTATCAAGGAAAACTTACTGGCATAATGAAGACTTTTTATAGTGATGAGCAAAATCCAAACCAAGTTGAGCTTCTGCTGAAGGACTAGTGACCTCCAACATCCATGTTGCTGGATTGTAATTTTCTTTTACTTTTGTCACCCCGGGAATTCCCTGCAAGAGAGTAATTTAAGTGTTGGATGATCATAAGCAGTTTTCAGGTCTGGGATCCCGCACGAAAATTCTTGCGGGATAATTAATTATCACATGTGATAATAAAGGTAATTTTTTTTTTACTAGGCTATAGATGATATATTGATAGACATATTATCTTTTGTTTTCTTTGCTTGCCTATTGATATCTTCCATCTTTTCTATATAATTGAACTCACATGATTAAAAGTCTCATACTTTTAAACTTACTTCAAAATATTCAATAAGCTTGCTTGAATGCTGACCCAACTCTCCAGAATATATCATTAGCCCTCCCCTTTTCATTAAAATCAGCTGCAAAATCAAGTGATAAATTAAGCACAAAAAGCAATACACTCCATGCTAATTGCTTCCTGCTTCAAATTTCATAATCTGAGTCTTTGCAGTAATTAAACAATTTATAAGAGGAAATGAAAGCAAAAGTACTTCAATATATTAGATCTGAAATATGTCATGATAAAATTCTGAATTTATATAAAATTTGGCCTATTGAGTGGATTTTTCACAAGTAATAGCTTTCTTCATGTGATCGAACATTTTAGCATTTACCACTGTCACTACATTTGAATTTCTATTATAAGAAACTGACAGATTTTCTCATGTACAAAGGATTAGACTACTTCATTACCTCATCGAATGCCTCAAATATGTCAATACTTGGCTGGTGAATGGTGCATACCACAGTCCTCTTTGTATGAACAATATTTTTTACAACTCGCATGACAATTGCAGCTGCTCTAGCATCTAGACCTGAGGTGGGTTCATCCATGAATATGATGGATGGATTTGAAACAAGCTCTACAGCTATAGTCAGCCGTTTACGCTGCTCATTTGATATACCGCTTATACCAGGTACACCGACTAAGGCATTGCTGATTTCATCAAGCTCAATTAATTGAAGAACTTCTTGTACAAATGCCTGTTGGATGGATCAATTGGAACATTCAAAAGCAGCTTAGCTTTGTAAAGTATAGGACATATTTTTGTCAGTTATTAAGTCTTAATTCTTAATGGTTGTATGATTTCTGTTTGCTATATCATATGACTATATGAGAATTAGCACTTTTATAGTCAAGGAAACCACATTAAATTATCAAATATTTGGTGAAATAGAAGAGAAAGGAGAAATAGAATAGGAGTAAAATAGAAGAAATGAAGGGATTTCAGTTTTTGCCAGCTTTGTAGGACAAGAAAAGAGAAATAGAAGAGAGAAGTGAAGGAACAGATTTAGCAGAGAAAGATCAAGAATTAGGAGAAAGAACATTTAGAAGAAATGGGAGAAAATAGAATAAATAGAGAGAGGGTTTTCAACTCAATTCATGTTCAAGAGAATCTTGAGAAAATTAAACTGATCAAACCTAGTCTATTTTAATTAAGTAAATTCATAATTAAATTTAAATATGAAAATAAAGCCCATCTTAAATTAACTATTTTTAAAGCAAATCCAAGAAATTCAAATTCCTTAATTTTTTTTGAATATAGTTCGCTAAAGTCCGCCTAAGTCCCGGACTAAAATTAAGGTTCCAAAACAATTTTACAAATATATATATTTTAAAATATTATTTAAATACTCGACCCAACACGTTAAACGAAGTGGGACATGTTTTGACACGACCCAACAATTATCGGGTCGTGTCGTACCGTACCGTACCATGCCGTACTTGTGTAGAATTAGGGATGACAGCGGGTAGGGTTTGGGTGGGTTATGTAAAATCCAAACCCTCACCCGCGAATTTTTTTCTCACCCACGTCCGCCCTCAAACCCGTGTAGGTAAACGGGTTCGTGGGCGGGTTTTAACCCGCGGATTATGGCTGCACCCATACCCTCACCCTCGGACCCGTGAAATAATGCAGGTTCACAGGTGGATACTTCATCCGCGGGATACCCACAAACATGCAATCCATGAACCCGTGATTAGTTATTTGTAAATTTCCACATGTAATCACCTATTTGATACTTAATTGAATTAAATTTCCATTTTAATTCTCTACTTGATACATTACAAAACAATAATAACCATAAAAATAAAACGACAAAAAATAATTGAAATGTCTTTATATGTTTATATACAAGTATTTTATTTATACGGGTTCGTGGGTCCAACCTGCGGGTTCGTTTTTCCAACCCGCACCTGCCCGCGAACCCACTAGGTTTTTCATTAAACGAGTTCGCGGGTTCGCGGGTAATAAATTCACCATCCACACCCGACCCTGTAACAGGGTCGGGTTAGGGCAGGAGCCCGCGGTTGCGGGTCAAATTGCCATCCCTATATAGAATTGTGCTTTGTCGGACCATGTCTAGACCGGCTCGACCTAGTTTACATGTTTAATTAAAATAAATATGAATAAGAATAACAAAAAATCCAACTAAAAAAAATACAAAAACTATAAGAATAAATTCTAAATAAATTATTTTAAGTATTAATTTAATATTTTTTACATTAAATCTGTAAAGAAGCAAATTCCTAATAAAAATTGAAATAAGAAAATAAATATGAATTCAAATAAGTATTTTAAAGCAAATCCAAGAAATTCAAATTCTTTAATTTTATACTGATTTTTTTAGCATCACATGCATTGTCCAATTGGACCTTAAAAATTCTTAAAAGATTCTATATACGCCAAACTTCTATCAATGGGTGGGGTAGGTAAGTAGAAGACTGAGGACATCTGAAATTTGAATCTTTTCCAAGGAGAAGGGTAATACATTCATTTTTAATCAGTGCATGCGTTATATTAAGTTTGAAGATATCTTACAGATTTGGAGTGTCTATCAATGTGAGCTGGCAAGCGTAACCAAGCTGAGAATGTCACTGATTCTTCGATAGTAATTTGTGGAGAATGTATGTCAGTTTGCTCACAGTATCCTGATACTCTTGCATATGTCTCTTGGACCTTAGGGTACCCTCCAACTCTTATCTCCCCTTCAATTGTACCACCAGTTTTTCTTCCAGAAAGAACATCCATCAATGTTGTTTTCCCGGCTCCACTAACACCCATCAAAGCTGTAAGAATTCCAGGCCTAAATGCACCAGTAATATCTTGGAGAAGTTGTAATCTTTTTTCTGGAAAACCCTGATCTCTCAATTTCTAGGGAATGCATGGAGGAACTTGGTTAACTAATAATTATAACACCATTCTAGGAAAATAATACAGTGATAAATAATGTAATTACCTTCGGAGTGTCAACAAAGTACTGTACGTTCTCAAATGTTAACGTTATAGACTCAAAAGGTAAAAGCATTCCTGTAGTTATACGTATAAATTAAATCACTATTGATAATGCATATCAATAAACACCGGAAGCCGATCAACCATATTATTGAAGTGTATAATTACTTGATATCTAGAATGTAATTTAGAAATCTTATTAGATGACCATAACTGTAGCTTCTCACCTGTTGTTTTTGTTTCTACAGAACTCTCTAGAATATCAATAGAGCACAATTCTCTTCCCACAGTTACATTGCTCAAATTATCTCTTCGTTTGAAATAGGATAGCTGTTCATATGAAATGTCAGTTCGGGAACTTCCTGGTGCTGCAAAGATTTCATTTTTTGGCAGATAAAGGTTATTACAAGAAGAATAGATTCTTTACTTAATTATCATTTTTTTATGATTTCTTACATCTAAGATAAGCGAGTGCTAAGGTGAATCCAACGTTAAAAATTAACCAGAATCCAAGTAGTGCTCCAATTGATACCCAATAGAAGTTGTCACTGAAGTTCAATCCACGATTTTTGAGAACTTGATGTCCTAGGGTGGTATTTGAAGATAAAATCTACAAGGACAATTTCCATGACCATTGGGTTAATATAGATATAACTATCTGTGTCATTTATTTCATCATCTATGTTAGTGGTTGAGGTTTCACCTGTTGCCACCTTGGAGATAGGAATTCATTGACCGAAACACCTATTTCTACATATGCCAGTGGCGAAATCCAAAAGCCCCACTGCAACCAAGCAGGTAGAGAAGCTGTGGAAAGTAAGATTAATTACATTTCTGTTGAAAAGCTTATATCAGTACGATTTCTTGTTTCAAGTGATGAATAGCCTTACTATATGGAATTAGGAAGCCACCAAATAGAAACATGACCAAAATGCTCAAAAGGCCACAGCTTGCTGCAAGAGGTGGATCTCGAACTAGTGATGCAATTAATCGGAAGAGTGATGTTGACACTTGATGTAAGAAGAAAAGAAGAAGAAATTGACGAAAAAACCTGACAATCATTGATAACAATTGGACTTATAAATAGATAGAACATGATATATACTGTATACATGAACGAAAGTCGTTTCTGTCTTGTAGAACTCACCTTTCTGGTTCAGGACTATAACCAATGGCATAATAGGTAATAGCTGTCCATAGGAAAGCGTCTAGCATTGAAAACGGAACTTTCAAAATGATAGATGGAAGGGAACAAGCCCATGCAGGATAAAAGTAGAAATCACTTTGCTTGTAGAAAATTGGGAGTCTAGAAACTATCATTGGCAGTTCTGCAAACCCATTTGTCAAAAGTCTAACGAGAGCATAAAACAAAGAACCCATGTAGAAATTTGCGTGGATCACATCAATTTTCATCTGAGTACGGATGAACATTGTCACTGTTATTAGTGCAATGACCACAAGCTGCAAAGTAAACACATGGAGGTGTGACTAAAAAATATTATTTCTAGATTGTTGATTTAAGTCCAAATGGCTTGTCATAATTGATTATTACCTGTGCAGATTTAAACACATGAACAAATGAGTTACGTTTCATAAGAAGCCATTCCCTAGCCAAGCATGCTTTTAATAATTCACACTTTCTTAATGAGTAGATGCTAAATGACAGAGAATTTTTGTGGCTCTCGGATTTGTTGAACGTCATTGATAACTCATCGCCTAGTTTCTGCCCAACATGAAATTCCTGGAACTTATACACAAATTTGTCCACGGAAACATAGGAATAAGGAAGGTGCTTATGATACCAATATTGTGCTTGATCCTTTTTAGAAACCACCTAAAGAAAAACCCACAGCACAAGATCAGTTCAAGACAATTACTCATAACTTGCTACATATATTAAGCAGGACACATACTTCTTGGAGGAAGTCAGCTACGCCTTTCCGAGGTGGGCACTTAAAACCGCAATGTTCAAAGAACTCTAAAACATAACTGCGAGGTCCATGGTATGCAATCATTCCTTCTGCCATTAAGATAATGTCATCAAACAGATCAAAAGTCTCAGGTGCTGGCTGAAGAAGTGATACCAAAATGGTCGAATCTGTTATGTGTGTCAATTGCTGCAGGCAGGTAACAATCTGAAAGGTAGTGGAGCTGTCTAAACCATTTGATATCTCATCCATAAAGAGAGCTCTTGTTGGTCCAACAATCATTTCCCCTGGTAGAACATGTCATCAAATAAAGTTTATAATCACATGATTTTTGTTCAGGCCTGCAACCTAGACTAAGACAATTGTTCGTGCTACCTAGATAACTACTCTTTCTACCCAAACAACTAGATCTGCCACCTAATTTCACATGGTTTCGAATTAAGAATTTTTTATTAGAGAATGATTGTATATATAGATTGAAACTTTATGCACAAAATTGTTAGCAAGATGGCAAAAGTAAATTTTACTGTACAACCTGTAGTCAATCTTTTCTTTTCCCCGCCTGAAATTCCTCTGTTCATTGCATCTCCAACAATCGTATCAGCACAAGTATCTAGTCCCAGGATCTGAACAGTCGATAATAAAAAAAATTCTGGGAATTAGAGTAAGGAAAGAAGGCTGATCTTGAACTTTTTAGGTCAAAGAGAACCCACCTTCAATATATAGTCCGTCTGTAGAGTTCTTTTTAATCCTTCAACTGATATTGCCTGTTAGCACATAATTTCCGTCAGAAGTAGGAAGGAAACGTAAAAAAACCAAGTTGCTTTACTTCAGGAAACATGCTTCTGGAAAATTGTTTACCTTCATGAAGGTGTCTATATCTGCTTCTGGGATAATACCAGCTTGCTTCTCCCTTCTGTTGACTTCTTTCATGATATCTTCAATGGCAAAAAGCTTCTATTTCAATACCTGTTTAATGAAGAATATAATTATGACTGTTGAATGCACAACAGTACTTACCTGCTCTGCTTCCAGTACCCTGACAACGAGCTGAGAAGTCTAGTGTTTCCCTTACGGTCATTTCAGATATATGCAAGTCTTGTTGGCTTATATAAGCTGATGTTTTTTGAGGAGCAAACTCATTGAACTTGTAGCCGTTATATGTGATTTCCCCTGTTACCTGAAATTTAAATTTTCAAAAATGAATGAAATTTCTGTTAAAACTTTTATTCACTTTTTATTGATTTGTAAACTTATTGTTACGGTTTTTTTTTTTTTTTTTCACTATCATTGCCAGATTTTGCAGTTGTTTCACATGTTTACTTTGACAAGGGTTAGATGCATAAGTTGAAAAACCTTGAGAGATTGATTAAGCTTTCCTGCAAGTGCCTGTAATAAAGTGGTTTTCCCGCAACCCGGAGGGCCAAGCAACAGTGTTAACCTGTATGAAAAGTGAGTTTTAAAGGTAAGGAAAAAAAAAAATTCATGCAAAGTATGGCTACAATTTCAGAACAACATAAACTCATAGATTTTGTTATGCACATCAGATGGGTAGTTAACTTTAGTTTGTACCTTGAAGGCTTGATGATGCCACTGACATCTTTGAGTATTTGTATCTTGTTTCCTTCAGACTTCCCAATAGTATTTATCACAACCTGTTCAACATTACACATCTTCTTCACTGTCTGACATCATGCTATTAGATGTTCAACAGAAATTCTCTACATATGTTGAGCTAGTAGAAATAATTAAATAGTAAAAACTTGTGCATGCGTCAGGTGCTAGTAGTATAATATCAGTCATTTGAACATCAAACGCGTTTCAACCGCCAAGATGAAATAAATTGACACTGCAGTTTGTTTTGCTTGAATAACTGAGTAATCGTCAGTGATTTAGATGAGGTATTTAAAATGTGAATGAGTGTGCTGTAGCTTGTATGGATTCTTCGGAAAAGAAATCTTTTCCTCTCAATCTTTGATTTATAGATTTTATCTTTTATTAACATTTCTCTTTTGCTCTAAATTCTTTGCAGGATATTTCGTTGATACCTGATTAGTTTGCCCACAAATTTCAATGCATCAGAAAGAGAAAATATATATAAGGAATAACACTTACAAAGAGTATATTTTTTATAGTGTTCCAAAGAGTAGGGAGGGGATCTCCATGAACCACTCTGCATTCTGCTTCTACAGACAAATTTTGGAATCTAACTTCCACTGTTGGTAATTCCAGACCCACTCTACATATAGCATCAAATCTCAGTTTCCAATTACATTAATTAATGCATAAATTCAAAGTAAAATATGTTTGTAGCATTTGGATACATATATACATACTGTATGCATTCAAATTGACAAAATTATAAATTGCAATAGTCCTCACATTTTTCTTTGTATATGAAGAAGGTATTTGTATATGTTCATACAAATGCATATTTTTCGGAATGGAGGCATCGGACAAACAATGAATCTAAGGAAAAGCATGAGATTCTTACTTTTCAATTCTTTCCTTTAGTTTCTGTAAGAGCCAGCGATTGTCATCTTCAATTTTTGTTATAAGTTTCTCAATGAAAGCACGTCTTTCCAAATCTCCAAGCTTAGTAACATCCACCATGGTCTTCCTTCCTCTTCTTTGCAATCACTTAAAATCTTGTGGTCTACTAAAGATGTTCTAAGCCTTGTAAATGTAGGCAATCTTTCTACTGCGGCCCATTACAACTCAACATTAGCATCATTTTTCTCTATCTCCATGGAATTTGAAGCATGTTGATTGAAAGAGGAGCCCATGCTTCTTCCAATCTCTGCCATTTCCATTATCGTAGACTCTAGTTCATGTTGGGAAGATAATATATACATCTTTTTTAACTCTATGTAAGTGTGTTGAATTTAATGCAATTGATTCTCTCTGATTATCTTTTACTTATTTTATTGGGTTGAATCTCTATAGTTTATTTGTTATACATTTAATGAGATTCGACTTGTTTTTTAACAAAATAAAATCCCGTCCCATACGCTTGCACGTTAATGTTCGCAGTATACAAATATAAAAAAAATGTCTGTTGAATGAATTACACAACCAGTTATAGGTTCTTGTCGATCATCTTTTGATTTGCTTCTCGTTGTCAGTTATTGTTGGTCATTTTTTAAGTAGAACAAGTACCCCTTTTCTCAAGAGATTGTGAAATTTCAACGTCTAGAAATGAGTTACATTGAGTTGAGTATCAATAAAGATCAGTTGATGATTCTCTTTGTTACCTGAAATGCATGCAAAGACATCTTTGCATATGAATTACACTATATATAAAGTAATGCTCGGTGTGTGTAAGCATTCTCTGTAATGAAGTAAGCTAGTAATATCGGAGCTGTACATTATATTATTATGGAAGATCAATACGTTTCCATTTTCTTGTATTTGAAAGCAACCAAGGTGTAGGTAGAAACACATCCTGCAACTTATAAAAGTCCCCATAGGGTAATTGATGAGAATATATAAATATATAGTGGAAATTACGAGACATGTCACCTTTTTTATTGTTTTTTGTAATGATATCGCCGGTTTAATAACTTAAGTTTAAAAGGCATATATTATGGTGAACTACCGAAATTGCCCCTAAAGTTTTATTTGTAAAAGGCAAGTTTCCGAACTCCTCTGTATCTCCCAAAAAAGTTATCTGAAAACTTGTATCTCTTTTCAAAAAAGTTGTCTCGTTCCAGAATCTGTACAAGAAATTAACTAATATTTATGATCCCGTGTATTATCTTTTCTGTTTTAATACATTTCTGATTTTTTGCATACATTTTTGTGTTGTAAGAACATGTATGAACATCTAATAGATTCGAGTATTTTTCATGTGTGACTGAGAATATTTAAAGGAGAATCGAGCATATTTGTTATTGGACCGAGGTTTTATAAATTTTGAAAAAAGCTCGATTATGTGGAAAAAAATGCTCGATTATTTCGAAAAAAGGCTCGATAATTTGAAGACTATCCTCGATCCCTTCAAAATATTTTCGATCCCTTCAAAAAGTTCTCGATCCCTTGAAAAATTTATCGATATCTTGAAAAAGTTACCGATCCCTTGAAAAAAGGTCTCCATCCTTTGAAAAAGTTCTCGATCCCTTGAAAAAGTTCTCGATCCCTTAAAAAAGTTCTCGATCCCTTGAAAATGTTCTCGATCCCTTAAAAAAGGTCTTGATCCATTTGGAAAAAAGCACGATCTCTTACAATGAGTTCTCGATCCGTTTCCAAAAAGCTCAATCCCTTTGATAATGTTCTCGATCCCTTACACTTAATAAATATTTTTAATTCTTAATAATTGTAAACTTAATTTATTTTTTTAATTTGTTAATAATGGTTTGTGATGATGATTTTCACAGGACAATGGATCAGATGAGAATAGTCATATTTTACAACGATAGGAGCAATTACCTAATGGAAGTCAGAGGTTTTTCGGTTCCGATAACCAAGGAATGTATGTGTCAAAGAATATGACTTACGAAGAGTTGATGTCAATCGTGCAAATCGTTGTGAAGTACGATGTGAATAAATACATTGTTAATCTACAATCTATATCAATCGTTCCCGGGACAACATGTCGCACATTTATAAGAAACGACGATGCTGTTTTGTTTATGCTAGGGGAAGATAGAGTGATCCCTCAAGTATGTGTTAGTCTAATTGAGAGGGAAACAACAAATGTGATAGCTGAAGATACCCCTAGTCGTGGAAACACCCAACAATTTTGATCGTCAGGCCGAAGCAACCAATTGTTCACAAAAAGAAGTGGGAACAAAGAGCAGCAAAACATGTTTGGTGTCCCACCGGAAGTAGTCGACCATGGTTATATAGCTGGACCTCAATTGGACGAGTACTTTGGTTGTCAAATTGAAATGAATGTTGGGTAGTACAACCACCAATACAATGAGATGTACAACGACATGAATAATGAGCAGAACAATGAACCGAATTTTGGGCCAATTCATAAAGTGGCTAATGAGGCAAATTTACATATGGTAAATAATGTAGCGAACAATGAGGAAGATGAAGAACCTGTCCAAACAGAAAAACGTGCAAGACGTGTACACATATGTAGTTCTAGTGCAGTAGATATAGCTGTGACCTCTGAGGTCCGACCTAATGTAATTGAAGCTGATTTTGACAATACCATAACGTGGGTAATTCCAGGAGCAGAATCGTACTCTTTTAGTATGGGTGGAAGCAGGAACTTGGTAGAAGATGAACCTACAAGTATGATATATAAAGGATAATTTTTCCTAGTAAAAAGGATTTGAAGAGATTGGTTGGGCATTTTACAATACGGCACAACTTTGAGTGGAAGGTGAAAAGGTCGAACAAGACAACGTTACATCTGGTTTGTTTGATGGAAAACTGTACGTAGAAGTTAAGAACGGTGAGGAGAGATGAAGCGACATACTTTCAAGTAATTTTTTTTATCAATGAACACACTTGTCCATTAGAAGAGATTCACCGCTGTCATCGACAAGCTAGTGCAGTCATAATTGGAGAAGTGGTTGCAACTAGATTGAAACAACATGATGGTCGACTAATGCGTCCAAAGGACATAATCGTCGACATGAAAATAATGTATGTCATTTAAATCATGTACAGTAAGGCATATCAAGCTCTCGATTATGCGTTGTCACTGACCTATGGAACACATGAGGAAACCTTCCAACTACTGCCATCATTCGGTTACGTGTTGGAAGAAAAAAATTCTGGAACAATCACTGACTTACAGTACGACGAAGATGGTAAATTCCTCTACTTTTTCATGTCGTTGTGTGCCTCACTTAGAGGATTCCGAAGGTATTTGCGTCCAGTTATTTCCATTGATAGTACCCATTTAAAAGGAAGATTCAGGGGTACAATGTTTGTTGCAACTGCACAAGATGGGAATGAACAGGTTTATCCCATTGCTTTTGGTTATGGTGACTCAGAGAACTACCTATCATAGGAGTGGTTTTTGGATTGCTTAAAAGGTGCCCTTGACCATATAGATGATTTGGTATTCATTTATGATCGCCATGCAAGCATTGAAGCAGGGATTTCTAAAGTGTTTCCTTATGCCACCCATACCATATGTTGTTGGCACTTTTATAAAAATATTAAAAATCGATATCACATAAAGGATGTTGCCGCAATAATGGACAAAGCAGCCCGAGCGTACACCGAGTTGGAATATAAATGGCACATGGAAGAGTTATGAAACTTACACCTGAATGCATATGATTATGTAATTGATGTCGGTCCATACAAGTGGTCTCGTGTACACTGCCTCAACAAGAGGTACAGGGTGATGACAACAAATGCTGCAGAATGTATAAACTCATGCCTAAAATTTGCACGGCAACTGCCTATGTTGACTCTGGCAGAGTTCATTAGGAATATGCTATAACGTTGGTTTCACGATCGTCATAGCGCTGCACAGTCCATGCGTCATCAGTTGACCGACGCAGCATATCTTGTGATCCTAAAACATGTGGAGAAGTGCAATTTTATGACCGTAAATCCAGTTGACTGGAACATATTCTATGTGAAGTGGTCTGAAAAACAGTGGACCGTTGACTTAGCCCGAAAAACCTGCACATGTAACAAATTCCAAATGAACCAGCTTCCATGATCTCACGCGCTCGCCCCCGCAAGGTACATCATACATTTTAGTATACGGTTAATATTACTACAAAGTGAATCTCATTGTTTTCATTGTTTTTACAGAGACCGAAACATGGATTTCACATCCCTTTGTGCGGACTTCTACAAGAGACAAACACTTATTGACTCGTAATCGGTTCTTATTATGTCGGTTGGACATCCTTCCACTTGGGTTCTGCCATCTGACATCGCTGAGAGGGTGGTTTTGAATTCAATCTCTAGGAGACAAGCAGGTCGCCCGAGGGCGGGTCGACATATATCGACTTCTGAGAGGACAACTACATAAAAATGTAGAAGATGTGGACAACCATGACATAATTTCAGGAGATGTTCTTGTTAGAATTATGCTCGATAGCAAGAGTATAATAATGTATTTGATAATCTTTTCATATTAATAAAGTGATTTCTATTTTAACAAATCTTATAGCATTTATAGTTTAATTATTATAATTGTCAAAAGTAAATAATCATAAGGTCAAAAGACTATGAGAAATGAAGAATTGTTCATACATCTAGATATGTATGAGGTAGACACAATTCTTTAGTTAGTCTTTAATAATATTCACAACTTAAGATAAAAGGTTGGGCACCTTTATCTTGTTAAAGTTGTAGATTATTTTTCTAGCATTTGAGTGGAATCAAATATGTTATGATGAGTCTAAAATCATCAAAGTGTGGTGTCTTTAGGCAAAAGAATCTAGTGCACTACCTGCATTGAATAGGATCACAATGAAATACTTTAATCTAGAACCGTCAATGGATAAAAGTTTTCATTTGAAGACAATCGGAGAGTCTATCTCAATCCTGAGATAAATGATGGACTTATGGTTGCAAGTGTTATCATTTGAGCTATCAATGAGTACGATTATATAGCATAGTCTATCATCGATAGTTTGGTGGTATTCATTTGTTAATCGATAGAGGACTTCATTTATAGATATGGACATCGTGACTCCATTTATATAATAAGAGCATAATACCATAATATGGATGTTTTGAGGTATTTGATATTAAATCTTAACGTTAAGTTTTGTTTTGAGGTATTTGATATTAAATCTTAACGTTAATTTTTCAATAGTGTCTATTGAAACATGGCTTTTGGACAAGTCAAAATATCCAAGTTCAAAATGTGGTCATATGAGTAACTATGGCGACTTGGAGAGCTATAGGCGGTCTATGAGCTCTTGGCGAGTACTGGTATTCTTCACGAGGATACACTTTCTCCAATAAGGTTGTCTAGGGTATGAATGAGTAACATCAACTTATTCTATCTTTATTTAAGAGTTCAATTTTAGTTCTTTAGTGGAATGAACTAAAATTAAATAGATCGGACCTAAGTGAATCATTTGTTGATTGTGATTGGGTTGTATCTATTGGAGCTTAAATTTAGATAGTCTGCCAATATCCCCAATCCACACGAACTTGCATGGATCACTTGATATATTCTACCGGACCAATTTAGGGGTCCATTTAGAATTGTATTAAGACGTGTGAACTTGTTTCTTTTTGTAAGAATATGTATAGTTCACATGTGGACTTTTTATTAAGGTCCAATGGATTTAATAAAATAAGAAAAATAATATATGTCATATATATGTGTTAGGCGGGAAGACTATTTAGAATTGTTTATTTATATTATTTTTATTTTATTATTTAATTAAATGGAAATTAATTAATTTGTTGATTAATTAATTATTTAATTAAAAGTCAAAATCTTTTTCTATTAGGAGATGATCTTCTAATATTATACTATTGTTGGTAGTATAATTAATATTAAAGACTATATTTGATAAGTAGAAAAATAAAAGGAATTATTTATATAATCAAATTAGGAAGTCTTTGATATGGTTACAAATACACTATTGAGTTGGATTATGAGTCTTGGTGTAGGAAAGAATTCCTTTTGGAAAAGGATTCTTAACCACCAAGTAAATCCATCTAAGGATATAATTCTTAACCACCAAGTAAATCCTTCTTAGGAGATGATTTGGTCTCATATATATATATATATATATATATATATATATATATATATATATATATATATATATATATATATATACTTGTAAATTTCGACCAAGAATGAATTTTTGGTGTGAGAAGTTGTTTTTTATTGTTATAAGAAAAAAACTTCGTCCAACTCATCGTGTGAAGAATTCAGCGAAGCATAGAGAAAAGAAGGAACGTTTTTGTTTTCGATAGTACACTAGTATCCTTTGCATCAAAAGGGTTTTGTGTACAACATCGAATCAAGGTTCACGCGAGTTTCAATCAAATTGATTGATAATTCACAAGTGACCGGAAGTTCTTGGTTTTTTCTCTTAGAGGATTATTGTGACTAACAAAGAAGAAGATTTTGGTTGTTTCCATCATCAGGTATACAATTTAAAGAAAGGAAACTCACACTCCTAGGTGATTCACGTTCGTGATTGGATTTGAAGATCTTACGGATTCAATTCGACGCTAGTTCAATCGTCGCGAAAAAAAAGGTATGATACTTTTCATATACATCAATTAATCTAGGGTTAAGGTTCTTGTTATTAAAAGGGAAAATTTTTATTTATACGCAAACCCTAATTTTTATTAAATTTTCTCACGCTTCCGCTGCGTGGGTTTTATTTTCCCTATAGTTCTAACCCAACTTTGATTAATAAAGGTCCGAGCAGAGTTGTTCCTGATGAATACAGATGTAAGTGTAGCATCTGTTATACAGTTGGCCACAACAGACAGACGTGCTCTACCAGAGACTCCACCGTGGAATGATTTTAGGCGTTATGATGATAATATTGTGAATTTTTTTACTCGTATGACTTGTTCAATAACTTAATTTCAATTTTAATTAAATAGGATTTCCAATTAGTGTTATATTTGTGATTTCTGATAGTTTAAAAGGAAACAAAAATTAAATTAAAATTTTATTTCAATGTAAACATTTTTATACAAAAAAATGGTACATATATAGAAAAATTACTACATAAAACTAAACAGGTCGGGAGTTTGAAAAAATCTCAACTGTCATCTTCTCCAGAATGATCTCCATATCGTCTTTCGACCAATCGAAATCCTTCCTGTCCGCCAGAATGTACTCTATCAATCTCAACTTGTGGGGACCACAGTTACTCCTACAGTTGGACACATTAACATGCCTTAATAAAACAATAATCTTTTAATAACTCAATCTCAAAGTAAATGAAAATAAAATGTCTTATGATTTCTTCTGCTGGGGGACACTGGTTGCGGACACCACACTGACTGAGAAGGGCTTATTCTTCTTAGGGAAATTCTCACGGTCAGGCGATCGCCCAGTATGAAAACCGGCCTGATGCAACATCGAGGGCAAAAACCAACACAATGGGGCACCTGCTGCTTCCGGATATTCACTGCGACATCCTGTCTCTAGGGGTCAACAATGAACATCGTCCCGCGGATGAGGTCAACAATCACCAATATCCAATGTTGGCACCCAATGTTGTACGATATCAGGACCTGTAAACGTAAAAAGAAGGTATTAGGATGTACAAATCCATTTATAACAAAAAAATACAAAACAAGTAACACTTACTGTGTCAACCTCGTGCCACAGACAGCTTCCAATCGGGGCATCACCATGCACCGTCGTAAGGTCCTCATTGGTCCACCAAGACCTCAGCACATTCCACCGCGCTGTGGTGATCTCCCCGTGAGCATCACGAGGCATCATTCTCCTGTATTGGACCTCCAAATATGACTGTATAAACATTTCATCGATAAAAAATTAGTAATGTTTTTCAAACTAATATAAAAGCATACGTAATCATGACTTTTGTGGAATACTTACAAAAAATTTCGTATCCAATATATTGATCATTTGGTTATACGCAGTCAGGAATGCTCGCTGACGCTTCCGAAGAATATTGAGGTACACGTCCATATGCTGGGAGTATTTACACGTAATAAAGTGTTATAAGTATATCATATCTAAAACAAACATTATATATAAAATGTCCGGTTCGTCGTACCTCGTCCTCTAACTCCATGAAGTTGGTCTACATCCGATGGAACCATGCAGCATCAACTATCTCCAGCACGTCCACATCACGTCTGCATTAATTTCCCATTAGTAACACAAATATTTAATTGAACAGAAGAAGACCTGCGACCTTAATAGAAAAAAAAATTACTTACCTTTCTCCGTTTAGGTTTTTTTTAAAGGCTCGGTAAGCCTTCAACTGGTCACCGTCCACCAATCTGTGGGGATCGAAAATGTGGTCCGAAGGCTGAAGTATTACCCTCGCCCTCTTCGAATGGCAGGGATCTGTGTACGGGTTGAGCAACTGCCAACCGCCCTTCAGTACATACCTCTCCAGTCGAACTCCCCCCGCTGGGGTATGGTGCGATGAGGAGGTATGTCCACTCTGAGGCTGGATGGATCTAGGGGGTGGAAGGGGTGGAGGGGGTGGCTGTCGATCTATCGATCGATGGGGAAGGTGGAAGGGGAGGCTGCTACTCAACCGATAAAGGTGGTGGAAGGGGAGGCTACTGCTCGACCGATGAGGGAGGTGGAAGGGGAGGCTACTGCTCGACCGATGGGGAATGTGGAGGGGGAGGTTGCTGCTCGACGGATGAGGAAGGTGGATGGGGAGTCTGCTGCTCTATTGGAGGGGCCGACTGTCGCTCAACCTATGAGCCTGCTGTTGTACATGTAACATGCCCAGTATCTCCGGTACGCTGGTGAGCCTCACTCTCCGGAACTACCCTTCCGGTATGTGGATCCTCCCGAGGACCACCATAGTTGTTTGTCCCCCCGGTATATCTACATGTCCTGTCTCCGGGAGTAAAGTCAGGATCGGGACTAGGTGGACCATCCAATTGCATATGTGTGCTGATGGCCTGAAGCCTCCCGATCAATATGAGCAACTCTCGATGTTGCTTCTGTCGATCCTCCTCGCTCTTCCGGATCATATCCAACAACTCCTGGTGTTGCAGCTGTTGATCATCCTCACTCATTCGGATGGTTTCACGTAACTCGTTGAAATGATGTTCCCATGTGGCCTGAATTCATGTCAATATTATTAGTACTAAAACACTCTGCAGGTAGCGTTAGTAAAAAAAGAACTATCATCTCAACTTACCTCCACATCACGTCCAACGCCTGCACAGAAATCCCCTTTAGATGCACCAGATCCGAGGATGGTAAACCAAACCCTTTTATACCTCACTAGCCGAGGATATGGCTCAGATCCGTCAGTGTCCATGGCACTGAAACTCGGGCTCGATGGGTCAGAAGCCTCCATATCACTGTGCCTCCTTTCTCTACCCTCCTCCTCCT
Source organism: Dipteronia dyeriana (assembly GCA_032871835.1). NCBI lineage: Eukaryota > Viridiplantae > Streptophyta > Magnoliopsida > Sapindales > Sapindaceae > Dipteronia > Dipteronia dyeriana. The sequence goes on along the minus strand of CM065299.1, from coordinate 91,872,682 downwards.
CTTCCTCCTCCTCCTCCTCCAAACCATCTCCATAGCTCCCGCCAGCAGTAGTCTGATCAGGGACAGACGGAAGGTGAACCCTATCCTCTTCTATATACAGGCTCCCCCCTTGCTTAGGCCTACGAAGTACGCTGCTCCCTCCTGAGCTGCTGTAGGCACGATTTCCTCCCTCGTAAACATCTGAAAACTTGGTTAGAGGAATGTCATTGTAAACATGGTAACTAATATAACGATTAACAAATTAAATACATACCCTAGCACTGAAAATCTTGGTCAGCTTCTTCCCTCTAGGTTGTTTTGTCAACTCCGATTTCAACATACAAGGAGAAAGCTCTGTAACCCTTCGGGCGCCGAAATTGACGCCCAGCTGGGGGATCACCTCGAAAGCAAATATCTACATCAAAGATAAGTACAGTTAGAATCTAAAAAATTTAGGCAACGAAATATAAAGTCCATTTTGTAATTCAAAGTTCTTACCAAGAGGGCATGCGATAGACCGTAAATGTTGTACCCCTCAACGGTATGTACAACATCACCCTGTGACTGCTGGCCTCTCTCCTCACGTCGCTGGGGTAACGCATGCTTGAATGATAAAATAGAATGCCTATATACGTGGGCACCCCCATGGGAAAACATCGAAGGCAGTGAGGTCCTCCACCAACCGAAACTGCCAAACTGGAATCTTGAATCTCTCGTCCACCCCCATCAATATCCAGTTCAGCATGTATATGAGGCACAACTTCACAGCATCGTACGCCTCCTGAAACTCTCTGAGGGTAGGAATAACCCTTAACTCCTCCAACGATACCTCATCGGCTATAAGAAAGTACCGCTGATGTATGTCATTCTCCACTGCAGCATACAGACCAGTGTCCAGTACAACTCCAAAACGTAATCCGGTGATGAAACAAAATTCCACCTTCAAAAACAGCTGATGGATAACACCACCAAAAAACTTTATTTCTCAGTGCATCTACACGAAATGCCCGAAACATGACGCCATGAACCGATGCCGATCCTCAACATCAAAATCTTTTGGGACCCTGTTCAATGCATCGTTTATACGGGCGAGAGCTTCAAAATGGTCATGTCGAGTCAAATTTCCCTTGAACCAATCTCCCTTTGGAGTTTTAAGAAAATCCTTCAACCTGCTCCTCATTTGCAATGACACAAAAACAATACATAAGTAAACTGGAAAAAACTCGGTTCTATGAAATATATTCTCGACCCTTTGATAATATTCTCGATCGTTTGAAAATAATATCGATTGTTTCAAAATATTCTCGATCTTTTAAAAAATAATCTCGATCGTTTCCAATATATTCTCGATATTTTAAAAATATTATCGATCTTTTGAAAAAATATTCTCAATCTTTTGAAAAATAATCTCGATCTTTTGAAAAATATTCTCGATCTTTTAAAAATAATCTCGATTGTTTAGAAAATATTCTCGATAGTCTGAAAAATATTCTCGATCAGTTGAAAAATATTCTCTATCTTTTAAAAATATTCTCGATCTTTCGAAAATATTCTCGATCGTTTGGAAAATATTCTTGATATTCTGAAAAATATTCTCGATCGTTTGAAAAATAATCTCGATCGTTTGAAAAATATTCTCGATCTTTTAAAAATATTCTCGATCGTTTGAAAAATATTCTCGTTCGTCTGAAAATTATTCTCGATCGTTTGACAAATAATCTCGATCGTTTGAAAAATATTCTCGGTCTTTTGAAAAATATTCTCGGTCTTTTGAAAAATATTCTCGATCTTTCGAAAATATTCTCGATCTTTTGGAAAACATTCTCGATCTTTTGAAAAATATTCTCGATCGTTTGAAAAATATTCTCGATCGTTTGAAAAATAATCTCGATCGTTTGAAAAATAATCTCGACCGTTTGAAAATATTCTCGATCTTTTGAAAATAATTTCGATCGTTTGAAAAATATTTTAATCTTTTTAAAATAACCTCGTTCGTTTGAAAAATATGTTGGATTCTTTAAAAAAATCTTCTCTATTCTTACTTAAAAATCCTCGATCTTGTTTCAAAAAACCTTGATTTCGCTAAAAAAATTATCGATTTAAAAATTTCTCAAAATTACAATTCATCGATACCTAGAATTTCATCTTCTTCATCACATATTCAACCTAATTTCAAACCCTAACCTAAACCACAACCATTATCAGATCTCGTTTTCAACCCTAATCTACGAATTGAATCAACAAAACACAAGTTTAACATGCAATGACAAGTTATCAACTACAAAATCCAGAAAAAAAACGAACATAAATTACCTTTGTCAATCGTAACAAATCTGATGTATTCTCGTTCACGTTCCGGTCACTTCGCCGTCGATTCTATTTCCGTTGGTCTCTTTCTTACTCTAGCTTTTTTGACACTAACAAAACGACAACTTTCTATCTTTTTCAACAGTTCGGGGTATTTTTGTCCGATCACACTAAATGATGTCTTTTAAACATACATTAGTAAAATGGTGATATTTGCACAATACACCCCCAAATGGTGCCAATAATTTGTCGACCCCTATATATATACATAAAACTTTTCACGTGTATATATATACAGGGGTGGACCTAGAAAATATTTACAGACCGGGTTAAAATATATATACAAATATATATTTTTCTCAATACACACTAGTAGTATATGGTCAATTCATTAGTTATTAATTGTTGGATTTATCTATTTTTGTTTAGTCAATATATTCTAATACTTAATTAGTGGCCCACAAACCCTTACATTAAATTGTTTAGTCAATATAATTGAATGCTTAATCAATGACTCATAGACCCTCACATTGATTTGTTTGTCAATATTTATCTTGTTTTTAAATGGATTCTACATATTATGAAAATTTACTATATGTAAAACAAACATAAAATAATACTTTTATCAATTGTGATCGATTGTTTGTAATTTTTATTATTGACTTTTGATTTTAAGTTAGAATAAATATGAAATAAATCATATTAATGGTTGGTGATGTTAGTGAAATTCTAAACAAACTTTGTATATAAATATAATCAGACTTAATATCAAGGGTGTTTGTGTAATTAGTCATAATATATATATATATATATATATATATATATATATATATATATATATATTCATGAGTTGTCAACACTTATCAATTAATAAATTACTAGTATTAGTATGTATAATATAATATATTATTAGTGTATTCGATCGGATCTACAATTAATTATTGATCGTCGAGGTGAACACTGACAACTTGTAAAACAAAAGAGAAGAGTGGTGGCGAATCACAGGAGAGGGTGTTCCTTTAGGGGGACTCTCTGATGCTCAAGTTAGTATAGCGTTCGATGAACAAGAAAGTGAAGTTAGAAGTGACAAACCGTGTTGCTCGAATGCTGGGGTCAAGCTGAGGGTCGATCTTGTAGGGTCGACTCTGGGTATAGATGATATTAGTGAATCGATTCCTTGGGGATTCGTTGAGTCACTATAGATCGAACGAGAGTTGGGTCAATATAAGATATCAATGTGTGTTATAGATCGAAGCCCAAGAGGATCCCTTCGTTCGACACGGGTCGATCAGGAGTTGGATTGATCGACTTTTATGGTTACTTTGGTCGACCTCGATTGGGTGGCGGATCCGCTATTAATGCAGAGGTGTGAGCCGCAATAAATACAAAGAATGATCAAAGAGATTTGAGATATTTGAGAGAGCTTTCACGTGAATAGAGAGAAAAATTTCAGCCCTCCTTTAAAGAGGAGTCTGACTTTTATAGTGAAACTCATGAGCCTTCAACGTTCAAGCCCATTATGAGTGTGTAGATTGCAGGCCTTTAAGTACCCATTTTGATTCATTTGAATCGGGTAATGAATACCATGTCATGCGTTAGGATCAACACCTAACTTGATTGCATTTCAAATACTCATTGACCACGTGCTCTATGGCTAGACATTGTGATGGGTTGGGTCCATGTTTAGTTATGTTGGATCATTTGGGCATATTAAGGCTGGCATTTGTGTATTCAAAGTCTAATTTTAACGTCTATTGTATTTCATCCAATTAATTGGGTTATATGTATTTAGCCCACTACAGTTTGTCCCTACTCTTCAAGCACGAAGTTTTCGAGTTGGAGAGTTGACAGGGTCGAGCTCGAAGTCAATAAACTATATCAAGCTTAGAATGATGATCTTATTGGATCAATCTTAGGTGTCGAGTGGAGATCTTCTATCATGACTTTGGTTACGTTAGGCTATCGAGCCACTGGTGTTTTCGACTCATTTTGCTACGAATTCTGAATTTTGGTCGATAATGAGCTTCAATCAGTGCTTCATTGGTGGAGCATGGTCCAGATCTCATTGTGAGTCAGATTTCTTATGATTTTTGGGTTTTCCTAGGGCTGACGTGGCAGGACCTTCTATCGAAGCTAAGGAATTTGAATTGGCGCATTTTAGGTTCCTAAAGGCAACAAATGTCTTTTCCAATGATATCATTTGAAGCAACATGCCCTATTAAATCTCGACACATGTCCCTTTGACCTTTATAAGTTTCAAAGCCTACTCTTTCCTCCTTACTTTAGCAAAACAAGAAGTTTCTTCAGTTAATCGGTCCAGGCGTCTTTTCATCTTTCCAAAAAAAATTCGGTTAATTTCTGACGTTCTCTCTAGTTTTTCCTGTTAATTTCCGGTAAGTTTTTTGTTCCTTACCTTTATTTTATGCTTTTGGTGTTTATTTAATTGTACTTGTCAAATTTCTGGAATATCACTTGCCTTTGTGTTTTGATCTTCAAATTGATTGTTGAGCTTTCTTTAGTTTTTGATCTGTTTAGGCATGAGTCAGGCTTGATTTTTTTTTTTTTTTTGTGAAACAGAGTTCCTTTATAAGTAGTGAAGATAGAGCCTTTAATAGCGATGTTGTCCTAAGGCTTAGTCGATCGTCTGGCTTAAGGTAGTTTTTTCTATTCGACATTAGTTTTTAATTTATAAGAGTCGATTGAAATGTAGATGGCTTGTGGTCGCTCAATTTAGGATAGTTCGATCCCTTCATGCTAAAATTGGGTTTTTCTTTTTTGATAGTGTTTTAAGCTATGTCGAGTCAAAGTTGGAACTCATCAAACCCATCGATGGAGAGGATGATAGACGTCTATCAGGGCAACCCGAGCAAAGTCAGCCTTGAATAATTGGATTGGACGTCTGACTCGATCCATCACGAGGGGGTGACGATGGATGGACCCCTCGCTGAAGTTGGAGTTAGTCTACCAAAGTCTACGATGGTGGGTCGAGTTGCGACGCCAGGTGAGTTGAATATGGAGCCACCGTCGACCTCTGAAGCATGAAGCTTTCTCTCGGACAATCCTGAATCAAAGCTGTCGTTTGGTGATATAAATAATTTGGAATTCGAGCTAGGATTCCCATCGAGTGTTGCTGTGAGGGCATCGACGTCTTTTGAACGAACACATTGGACGATACAAGGATGGACTTGTTTTTGCTTGCTGCCTTTCTGACTGGGGCTCGAGTTCCCTATCACCCTTCTGGCTCGCCGGCTCGCCAGTTGCTAAACTTGTTTGAAATTGCTCTAGCCCAACTGATGCCTAATAGGTGGAGGATCCTTCTTTCTTTTGAGGTGTTGATGGAGAGGCAAAAGTTGGAGTTCTCGTTCGAGAACTTCATGTACACATATGGCGTCGAACAACCCTAACAATATCCACCAATGGCAAACACACTCACGGACAACCCACACACAAAAGAAACACACAAACCAATCTGTCTCACACAAGAACAAATAAAGATAGATTAACTAATTTTTCAAAGGATACAGATATCACCACCCTTTGTAAACTAGCAGAAACGGCTCACCACCAAGACCAATCTAAAGGGATACAAAAACACCACCTTCTCAACCAGCTAAGGATATAGAACCAATTAATAAACTCACCACTCAATGGAAATCCACCAAAGAGATACAAAGTTGATAAAATCTCAAAAGAGATAATATTATGAAATTCAATATTGATTAACTAATTTTTACAAGGACAGAGGCTCTTTATATAGTCTAATCATGGAACAACCCTCCATGTATAGAAAATGGATGAAAATAAAAGATAACAACATAATTCAAGACATTGGAAACTTGAGAAATTGAAGACATTAATGTTGAACTCTTCAATTCCTGTAATTATTGACTGTTGAACCTTGAAATTAAAAATAGTGATAACTCATTCTAGGAAACTTCAAATGATGCAATTCAAAAGTGAAAGTTGTAGTTAAGAGGCTGATCTTTCCAATGACATAAGGCATGTCAACTGATTCTTTCAGAATCAAAAGTTATGAAGTCTCGAAATTGCCCCTCAAACATGACCTGGTGTTTTAACAAATTAAAGTGAGAATTTAAAACTTTTTTGCACCTTCTATAATTGAAATTAAAGTTATGAAGTCGAAATTGCCCCTCGAACATGACCTGATCCTAGATCTCCTATATATATATATATATATATATATATATATATATATATATATAATTTTATCTTCTTTAATTGATGTTGATAATTGAGAAACAAAAAAATGGTGATAATGATAGAAGAAGAAGAAGAAGATGGAAATCGAATCTAGATCTCCAAAAAAACAAATTTTGTCTTTATTCTTTAATTGACGATGAAGATTGAAAAGAAAAAAAATGGAGATTTGGGATGGAGATCAAGGTTTTCAGAACTACCAAAAAAAACACAACAGTTTTTTCATGTTTTATTTTTCAACTTCATGTTAATGATAATGGCAGAACAAAAGTTTATGACTTCAATTTTTTTCTTTAATTTTGTCCATTGAGGAAGAAGATGTGATTCAAAACAGAAGAAGAATCCCCAAAAAAAAGTTTTTTATTTTCCTTTAATAATGATGATTGAAGAAGAAAAGTTTATTATTTATTTATTTTTTCTTTACATTATGTTTGGATTGGTGGAATTTAAGAGAAAGAAAAGGAAAGACAAACGAGGAAAAGAAAGGAAAGGAAAGGAAAGGAAAATGTTTTTAATAATCGTTATTTGGATGGTTATAAATATAAAAGAAAGGAAATGAAATCAATCTTATTTAGTGGGGATAAATAAATGAATTAATTTTATTCTATTTACGAAAATATCATTCTTTTAACCATATGAATACCCAATATTAATAGGGTTAGTTTTGAGATATTGAAAAAATCATTAATTCTGAATTCTTTTCCCTCATTTTCCTCCCAAATTTGGGTGGAAACTAAATTGGGTGAAACAAAAAGAAATTATTCCCTCATTTTCCTTCCATTTCTTTTCTTTTCTCTCTCATTTAACAATCCAAATAAGATATTAGAAATCCACTCAAATCCGTTCCTTTCATTTCTCTCATATTCTATCAAACCAAATATAGTGTTAATGGATGAACCATATTTTTTTCAGATTATATATATATAATATTTTGTTTCATTTTTGTTTCAGTTTATTTAAAGATAAAAAGACCTTAATACCCTTCTTAAATAAAAGGTCGAAATGTCGAATTAATTCTAACGGTCAATCCGTCAGTCAATGGTACTGATCTGTTATTTTTGTAAAAGTTCAGTGTAGTTACAATATCAGCGAAGGCCAGGCACTTTAGTGCAATTTTCCCTAAAAAGATGGTAGTGTTACGTGTTAACCTAAGGACTGGAAAAAAAAAAAAACCAGGATTTGCATCGGAATGATGAGAGTGAGAAGGTGCAATGCTTGCATGAATGAATGACAAGTTAGCAAGAAACACCTGTTTCTTTTGTCTGTTGTGTTGTCCTTTTTGTCTCTCTCTTCGATCTCTATAGCTTTGCTACTTGAAGAAAGAACCAAAAGAGCCAAAAACGAACTCTCATTTTTAACCTCTCATATCAATCATCAATTCATGATTCATCACCACAATGCCCCTCGTCTCCTTTGATTCAATCCAAGTATGTGTGTTATTCTCAGGGCTATTTTTGATAATTTATTTTCTACCCATTCTCCCATTTCAAATCTTCGTTTTCTGAGTTGATTATTCGATTAATGCGCATGCTTATTGTGACCCTCAAATGGAGAGCCAAAAAATCCCATCGGTCTTTCTTCTTCTGGACTTATCTTTGCTCCTCCCTTTTGCTGCTCATATCGGTGGGTTTGGTATTTCTACTTCAAGTCTTCAACTTATACATGCATTATTTGTTATATATACAATTGATAATTAACCATTGTTTCTGTGAATGTTCAATGTTGGTATAATAGGCCATGGAGAGTCAAGTAGACCTACACCTACTGATGAAATACAATCACCTGACACATGAGGCAAGTCTTCTTCCAAATTGATAGATGATATTTTTTGAGTTTGATTTTTTTCTTCTGGTGGTAATCTTCTATTCAAATGTTTTGTAGAGAAATTCAGAGTATGTAACCTGGTGCATTGCAAAGCCATCGACAGACAATGAGAGCCTTAAACGCAACATAGATTACAGCGGCGGGCAAAAAGGAGTGGACTGTAGGCCAATTCAACCTCCTGATAATTTAATGTCACATGCTTCTTATGCTATGAATCTCTTCTACTAGTCAGCTGGCAAGAATTTCTGGAACTGTCATTTCAATAGCACTGATCTCTCTATATTGGTTTTACTTCTCATTGGCTTTATACTTGTTTGGGTTCTAACCAAAATTTATGTATTTGATGTGTCATTTGGCAGCTTTGGCTCCCTGTTACTATCCACCGAACATGTAATGACTAATGAATGATTGAAAGGGTACAAGCTTTTATTTTTTTCTTGTATGGAATTGAAGTAGCCATTTAGTCCACACAGGTGGATGGGTTAGGCCACAATTTGAAACAAATCAATCAAGGGCGGCCAAAGAAAACGACATTCTAATAATTTTTTAAATGGAAATGCGTGATATGGCATTCAAAGACATAATATCGATTTCCACAGAAATTGCAAGGTGTCCCCAAATGCCCTTATTTTGGGCTATTGGACACCCTGCAGAGGCCATTTCCAAAAGCCATTTAAGGGTTAGCAACATAACTCTAATTTTCAATTACAAGTAGTGTGATGGTTGTGCTTCATCTCAATACGGATTAACAAAGCAACCGATGGTGTGCAATTAAGAAACATATATCCACGTACGGGCAACCTGGCACGCGCCAGTAAATTAATAGAGGTAGAGAGGGAAAGTAGTAATTGAAATGATAATTGGTTTCAGCCAAAGTACAGATTAATACATTTTGCTGCTGCCTTCTACATTTTCTTGTGCAATCAATTCGAGCAAAATTCTCATATATTATATAACAGCCACTTGTAACATGACACAACAAAATCAAAGCCAAAATAAAGTAAAATAAAAAATAATACGTAAAACAAAGGAATTGAATAGGGCATACGCTAGAGATGGGAACATTAGGCAGGTATTGCTGGGGTATTGCAAAGCAAGCAGCAGCAGCACATTCAAATTATTCATCCACTACGAATGGAGAATTCAACTCAATCTTAAGCTTCAGGCTTTTCCCACTTGAGGGGCTTCACAACCTCCCAGGTGAAGTCTGGGTCGTCCCTTCCAAAGTGACCATAAGCTGCGGTCTTCAAGAACCGTCCATTACCACCCCTCTTGAGATCCAAATTGATGGTCATCATTCCAGGCCTGAAGTCAAAGGTCTCCTTCACAATCTTGAGGATTTCCTTGTCGGGAATCTTGCCGGTTCCATATGTGTCCACGAATACGGACAAGGGTTCAGGCACACCAATGGCATAGGAAACTTGAACAATGCACCTACGAGCAAGTCCATTTGCCACAATGCTCTTAGCAGCCTGCCTAACAATATAAGCACCACTTCTGTCCACCTTGGTTGGGTCTTTACCGGAGAAAGCACCACCACCGTGGGCTCCCCAGCCACCATAAGTGTCAATGATGATCTTACGTCCAGTGAGACCTGCATCACCATGAGGACCACCAATGACAAAACGGCCAGACGGGTTAAGGTGGAAGATGGTCTTTTCGTCAAGGTACTTCTCTGGGATGACGGGTTTGATGACATGCTCCTTAAGATCAGCAGCAATTTCGTCGTTGGTGACAGTCTCGTCATGTTGGGTGGAAATGAGGACAGTGTGGACACGGACTGGAACCATGGCACCATTGTCATTGTAATACTCAACAGTGACCTGGGTCTTACCATCAGGCCTTAGCCAAGCACAAGTACCATTCTTCCTAACCTCTGTGAGGCGGGCACCAAGCTTGGTTGCAAGGACATGGCTAAGAGGCATATATTCAGGGGTCTCATCAGTGGCATAACCAAACATATGTCCCTGGTCACCAGCACCAATGTCTTCTGGGCGCTTGGTAAAGTGGCCATGAACACCCTGGGCTATATCAGGGCTCTGCTGCTCAATGTTGACTAAGACCTTGCAGTTGTCGGCATCGAGACCCACATCATCAGAAACAAATCCAATAGAGCGACATGTATCACGAACAATCTTCTCGTAGTCTACATCGGCCTTGGTGGTAATTTCTCCAAAGACCATAACCATGTTAGTCTTGGTGCATGTCTCACAGGCAACCTTGCTGTCAGGATCCTGCTCGAGGCAAGCATCAAGCACCGCATCAGAGATCTGGTCACACAACTTGTCGGGGTGCCCCTCGTTCACAGACTCAGATGTGAATAGGAAGGTCTCCATTATATCAAGCTACAATATAGAAAGCACACAGAATAAATGACAGAACAATATAAATATCAGTTCAGATATTGATAAAAAGAATTATTGGTAGCATATGAAAAGTCTCTACATGTGCAAGCATATATAATACAATAAAAACAACCATGTCCAAAATTGATTGAAAATCCTCTTCTTTTTTTTTACAACAATATTCAAATTCCTCATACTTTTAAGCATTTTACAGAAAAGGCCAATCTGATTACTGAGTTTCCACAAGTTTATTCGAGGATATATATTCCAAAAGAACAATAATTGATGGAATAAAGGAAAACAAGATTCCTAAAGAATCTAATACAGAATAAAGTTGGAAAGAATCTAGTTCACGGGAACAGAATGAATCCCAAATCCTCAATAGTGAAGTCAACTAGCAGAGTGCTAAGAAGAAACCAATCAGTGTACCCCACAACAACTCCCAACTACAGAATCTTTTCACTGGTTTTAAATTCATATTAGGCACTACCAATTAGGGAAGCCTACAAAATGTCGGAGTTTTCTTTTTTGATTTCAAACTACCTAGAGCCTCCAGAACCCAAACCACAAAAAACGAAACAACTAACATATACAAGGCCAAAAGCCGGTTTATAAAAATTCCTAAAACAACTTCTACCGTACTTATTTTAAATCGTATGTGGGCCTCTCTGTGACCTTTAGATACATAAAAGGGGTAATTCATAAACAATGTTGGACCACAAAATCAAACGGTTAATATAACGAAAATGACATCAAAATACAAGATCTAGTAATTGGAGTACACGTAGAGATGCCGACAGAGGACAGAAGATAAGCATTACACTATCAATCATACCAAACAGAACAGATACTACTATACTAACAATTCCAACATCAAGAGCATATTCAACAATTCAAATTAAACATATTCATCTATATATGCGAAAAAAAAAAACAAACGATACCATCAGATCTACTAGATCCTAACATGTTACCAGCATTTATCAAGTTTTCAGACGACGGATTTTAGTAATCACGATAACTTTTAATAAAAAAAGACATAACATAGACACGAATTCGTTCAAAACCAATTAAACTTCACAGTTTCAAGTCTTTGATTTCCGACACAAACTAACTAACGTGCAAAAAGTACTATTAGCCTTCAGATCTGTAAGCATTTTAGTTAAAAATTGCAACTCATGAACACTTGTTCGAGCATAATAAATCTGAGCACCGAAATGAAAACGAGGAACAAATCGAGCAGGAATCTAAGAGCCGAAGACAGTAGAAACAAGAAATCAGTACGAGAAAAGACAGCAGTGAGAGGGAGAGATACCTGTTGTAGAGAGTTGCGGTGCAGATCTAGATTTTGGGGTGTGCGAGAGAGAGAACTCTAGACCAGACCTCGAATAAAAGAGAAATACTCGACGGTTTCGACGATTGTTTGATTTTCAAAACCCTCTATTTATAGATAAATTGGCCACCAACTAACTGGTCACCGGGATGGACGGTTATGATTCTCTAGGTTTGGTGAGAATCTTGATCCGGTGAATTGATAAAGCGTTTGATGAGAAATTGTAGTCGTTGGATTAGGTTGGTTGGGGTTGGTGAGAGAGAAAATTATTTTTGCGCGTTTGTCTACAACTTTTATTTGGCTATTTGGCTGTTATTATTTTATTATTGTATTAGTTTCGTGGTTGGATTTACCGGGAATTGCCAGGAACTCACCAACCCCAGTCGGTAAACCGGCTTGATGGCTTGGAAATTGGCTTGGCTTAGCTCACTATAGTCGGATAGTGGTAAATGCACGTGACCTGTATGTCCGGTAGCCTACACACTGGGACAGTTTGAGAAAGAAGTATTGTGTCTTGATTTTACGCGTGAAGTATGATTACAACCGAAGAATCATCAATCATTAATTTCCAGATATTACCAAAATATTTATTTATTATTAGTTTTTTCAACGCAAATGAAATTATCAAAATATGATTTAGCCATTGTACAATTACCAAAAACATGGACATTTCCTTACTTTTTGTAGCTTTTTGGATTATTAACCACAAAATTTATCTTCTTTTTCTTTACAACAACCATAAAATTTATCTTAAATAATGTAAATTCAGATTGTTTCATTATTATCACAAATTTAATTTGTAACTCTTTTTCTTTATAATTTAATTATAATATAATAATATTTAAAACACAACATCATAATCATATAAAAGTAGTATGAACTTCTAACTACGGTGGAAACCGTATCATAACCATGAAATATTATTTATATAAAGTAGTTTATAAGATTGAATGATGATTTATTGATTTGACTTTATTAGTGTTTATATATATTAAAACTAATTTAATTATAAAATTCATTTGAATCCAAATTATTTAAGTATATTTAAAATAAAATGTGTGGTGTATCAGATTATTAGAAGCTTTTATTTTTATTTTATCTATTTCAAGGTTTTTATTTATTTATTTATTTATGTTTATCTCGTGCTCTACAAATAATCAATTATTCGGTATGGGAACCCACAAGAACAAAAATCTAGAATAACTAAGGAATATGAAAATACCATATTGCCTTAAATGTTTAGTGAGATTCCAATGGGTATTTCTGTCTGCCCAATGCTTTGCTACCGACAGTTGCTTTGGCATATTATTGAGCTGGAGACCTAAAAGTTGAAAGCAATATCTTCTTTTGAATTCCCTTACGTTTAAATAATAATAATAATAATAATAATAATGCACCATTAAGTTAATTGACACAATTGAAATTTTTCATGCAAAAATAAATAAATTAATGAAGAGAAAAAATAAAAAATAAAAAATAAAAAGTGCGTAGCTAGTATGAATTAACATTTACTAGTATTTGTTTTTACAATTTGGTATATTCAATTATTCATAATACATATCATGTGCCAATTTGACTTATCAAACCATGATATTTTCCTCCACCCTAGAAACGAGTTGATTTTTGTGAGTTGGTGATTTGAATTGACCTTTATAATCATATAGTCAAAGTGATTAATAATATCTACAATATAAGGAAACCTAATTTCTTAAGATTTACAACGGTTTTACTGTATTCTCATCACACGTTTTAAAAGTATTGGTCTTATTTCAACTAAATTTAACATTTAGTTATATATATATATATATATATATATATATATATGAAGTGTATTCAATTTTATAATAAATAACATCCATCCGTATAGACAATATGAGGTTGTTTGTATATAAATCTCACACTTAAATTTATGAAGTTGTGAATTTGAGTTAGGAGCAAAACAAGAATTTTAGTTTTAAATGGCCGGATAAAACTAATTATTGAGTTTCATTAGTTGTTTCAATTGAGCTTACGTTTCATTTACCCATATATACCGAGCTTTCAAGTATTATAATATATGTTGAGGAATCAATAATAAGAAGTTGGAGTTATCTTTTATACTGGTTATAGTCTTATAGATGTTTATCATGAATGATTAAGTTACGGATTTTATTAACCGGTTGTATGTTTCTTTGATATTTTTTGGTTGTTATATTAAGTTGCTCTTGTATTTTTATTCTTGGTAAAAAGTGCCCTTTATACTAGTTTCGTAAATATATATATATATATTATAAATGTAACTATCAAGTTAACTAAAATAGATATTAAATATTCAAATGTATTTTTCATTAAAAAACCAAATATAATATATACCATGTAATAAGAATAAAAATGTAATTGTAAAAAAATAAACTACAATTAAAATAATAAACAAAAACTTTAGATGTATGCTTAATAAAAATATTCAAAATGACATTATATAGGATAAAGTCAAATAACAATTATTCATTTGTTTTTTATATAATTTAAATTTATCATCATGCTTATTAAGTAAAATTAATTTATAATAACAACCAGCAAATTTAAATAAATGAATGGATATATATATAAATTCTATTAGGAATGGAAGAAATAAATAGAATTTGTTGGGATAGGGTAATAAATAAAATTAACTAAAACATATTTGTAAGGAATTGATAAAATAACTGTTTCTATATATTAAAAGTACGAGTAATGTTACTTTATCTAAATTTGATGTTTAAATGATATGTCAATAATTTAGTCCATTCTTTTAAATCATATAAATATAATACAATTTGAATGAAAATATTATAGAATATTTGATCACCGGTTTTGAACAAAGTAACGTTAGTGTTAAAACAATGAGAGGAGTTAATGAGCTATAATCGTATCAATCGTTCATATTGTTAAATTATTTAAACACATTCAAACTTCACATATTTTACGTTTAAACAATAAAATCTCACTTTGGTACTTGTCCCTTTGATAGTAACAAAACCATAATTATAATTGTTATGATGTTTATAATTCAGACCCACCCAAAAAAATAAAAAATAAAAAGCAGCCCAGTCTGTCTTCCTTTATGATGTTTTAATCTCCAAGATTATAATTGTCATACATAACTTCGATTTGTAGCTATCTCATCAGACTTGTATGGTACTGGACGCCTTTCTGGGCAAAATGCAATTCAGTGAAAAGAAGCCACATTTGACATTTATATCTTACTTGCGTCCTATTGGAAACTGGTTGGTGAGAGATTTAAAATAAGAGAATAATCACATCATTAGTAAGATAAATGGACACAATGTCCATCAATTGCCCAAATGCCCTAAAGATCATATTAATATCAATATATTCTGCTAAACACGTACCTCTCACGGAAAATAGTATTCAATAAAAATGTTTCTAATAAAAACAAGTTTAATTACATTTGTTGAATATTTGATTCCCACATTTAGTATGTCATACTTTTATATGGTTACTTTTTGTATATAAATTTAAATTGTTTCGTACATCATCTATATCCCACTTCCAGTTTGTGGGAACAACCCTATCTCCGGTTGTGAGAGTTGTAGTCTATATGTAACATCTTCTTGATAGTGATACGAGTTTGATTGATCTCACCGGATCCGTCAAAAGTTGTATTTTTTTTAAAAAAATTAATTGTTTCCACACTATTTTATATTTCCATTTGATGGAATATTCAATGCCTATAAATTCCATTCTAATAGAATTAGAATCATTAATAATAAAATTATCCTTCACTTAAAAAAAAAAAAAAAAAAAGAGATTTGATTCGATTTTAATAGATAGATAACTCAGATTAAAAATGTTATCAAGCCATATTGAAAGACTTAGTACATAACGTATTAACATAATATCAGAAATAGAAACATTAGATTCATGTTTGAATTATTTGTGTTAAAATTGTTTCAACATGGGTTGTTTTGAGTGATAGATTAGAATAGATGGCTGTTTAGAAATTAATAAATATGAATTTAATTAAACCAGTGGGGGTTGTTGTTGGTCAGATTTGAACAACTAATTGAGTCTAATAAGGTCATAACTAGGTAATAGTCAAACATCAATATAAAGATATTACAGTTCTTTCAATGAGGTAAAGACATCATGGCTCTTGACTTTTGGCTCTAAGGTTTGGTCACCAACCAAAAAACCATTTTTAAAATTAAATTAATCAATTAACACAAATTAGATAAAGAAAAGCCCAAGCTGATGATGAAGCCGAGAAGCATGCATTAGGATTTAGGAGTTTGGGACTACTTAATAATGACATGGCAACTGCTGATGTGAGTGAGTGGGGGCAGTTGGGAGTCAATAGGAGCAAAGCTATTTGCGGTACTACACTACACACAAATATGAATCATCTCCCACCCACCAATTCATTCATTATTAACCATTTCCCAAAAGCTTGGGGGGGCTGCTATTTCGCACGTGCCGTTTGTCTATTCCACGTGGTTGGTGCAGCCGGCCACATAAGAGCGAACAATAGACGTGTGATTGCCGCGTAAGATTTTGTTGCCATAAGTTCAAATGTTTTAGTGATAGGATACACCATTCAACAAACACAATGTGCTCAGGAGATTTTTCTTGGTTGCTGTTGTGATGACTTGTTAATCAACAGAGGAACCCAGACTCAAAAATCCAAACACTTTGTCAACATTTTATTTTCTCATTTACGACCCAGAATATGGAAATTTGAAAACAGAACAAAAGATTTTCAAGATCAAGTGAAAACATGGTTTGGTTTTGGTGAGAATTAGTGTAATTGAGAAAAAAAAAGAGAGGAGAAAATGGAGCCGAATGCAAAGCAAAGCTTTATGATTATGCGGTCTGCATGGGTGTCCGTGTTTTGGTTGTCAGCATTCAATGTCTTTTTTTGGGTTATTATTCAACATTTTTGGAGTTGTGGGGTTGGTCTTGCAAAAAAGATTATATATATATATATATATATATATATATATATATATATATTCATCACTACAACACAATTTGTTTTAAATGATTGTTACCTTTAAAATAAAGAAATGTCGTTTATTTGTTAATTTGGTGAGGATTTAGATATATAATAGCACTTCATGGGGGAGAACGACTGTACTTCTAAGCATAAACGTCAAAATTAATTAACAAATAATATATAAACTCCAAATCTTGGTTGTCCAAACTGCCATCACCACTAATTTTATTTATGTATTATTTTTATTTTATATATGTTAGGTCGTTTGTTTTTTTCACATGAGTTCGAATCATAATTCTTAAGTTGTTTTGTTTGTTTTTTAAGTAGTTAAACAACTTAAAAATTCTAAAAAATAACTTAAAATAAAAAGTAAGAAATCCTGATTTTTAACTTAATTGTAAATCACTGGATTGTATTAAATACAATCTAAAATATTTTATTCCGATACTATCCCTCCATATATAACATATTTTCAATTTCATCAAAGTTACATATGATATAGAAATCTTTATTTTAATATATTACTTATTTTAAATAGTTTTAAAAATAAAAAAGAACCCTAATCACTGTTCATATTGTTGTTTAATATCGATACTTTATTATGATATTATGGTGATGTATATATATATGTTATAGTGTTTTGTGCGAGTTAATCTGATGTCCTTTTTATTTTTTGAAAAAAAAAATTTCTTTTCTTAGAAAAATGAAGTTTGTTTGTAATAAAAAAAAGAAGATTATAATCATTTGTGTTCATATATAATTATTATTTTTGGATTGTTTTTATTCCATATTATATGTATAATTGTTTAACATAGGTATAAATGTAAAATTACTTATATTCAGGCAATTTTACTTTAAAAAAATAAACGTGTTGATAATACATTCAGATGTGAGGAAAAAAAAAACATGTCATTTAGGTTCAGATTTCAGTCTCTATTTAGTCATTAGAAAAATCCAGGACTGTTCAGTATTCAGACAAAAAAAACAAACGATCCCTTAGTATCAAATTTGTGGTTTGAAAGGTAAGGTTCGAAGGGAATCCATTAATCTTCTTAAAAGAAAAAAAAAACTACGAAACAGGTATAACAACATACATTTTAGCTGAAAATATTTTACAAGAGGATCCATTTTACGAATTTGTATGAGTAGAGAATAATAATTAATTTCTTACGTTTGAAAAAAAAACACTTACAATGAAAAGAGATAGAAAGATTGATAGGTTCTCATAAAGGGCTTAAAAATTAAATGTCATTATTTAGATATGATTTTTTAAGAAAGTCGCCGTATTAGTAATTTATGTTTAAAATGTACCAATTTACGTTGCCAGACAAAAATACCCCTTTCAAAGGCACTTTATTTCGTTTTCAAACCTAGACAGACAAACTAGAGAGAGAAAGCATTGGCTGCAAAAACATAGTCCTAAAAATCTGATGGCGAAACAACCACAGTGTCACTACAATTCTGAAGTTGATAGTGCAGATGAGCATCTGTAATTGATAGTGGTAAATAGAGTTATATTTTCTTGTCGTTTTTGTTCTTGATAAGTTTATGTGTCTGTTTGATGTTAGGTGTTGTTTAGACTTGTATATTATGTTTGATTTGTCGATCCGAGTATGGTTCTGGGTAAGGTTAGGGTTTTAATTTTTGAAAAATTTGTGTTGAAGACGATGCATATTTGGGTTTCCAAGCCTTTTGAAACACTGTTCGAGTCTTTTAACTAGTGGTCCGAGTCTTTTTTATGAATATTTGGTTTGTGTCAAATTTGAATGTCCGAGCATTTGTAAATAGTTTTCGAGCCTTTTTAATCAGTTCCAAAGTTTTTTCATGAACTGTCCGAACCTTTTGTATGAACATTAATTTTTTTTTTTATGTCCGAGCCTTTGTTAGTTGCATCCGAGCCTTTGTGAGTTTTTTTCGAACCTTTTTAACCATCAGTTTTTTTATTATTAATTTTGTATCTCCAATATTTTCTATATAGTTCCCGAGTCTTTTCAATTAGTGTCCGAGTATTTTATCCTGTTTTTCGAGATTTTACAATCACCTCTGTTTTCCTAACTGTCCGAGCGTTTTAACGAACTACCTGAATCTTTTACTTAATTGTCTTAGCCTTTTAATGAACTGTCCGAGCCTTTTACGTAATTGCCGAGCTTTTAACAGTTTAGTAACCTATATGTTTTTTTTTTCCTATGAAAATGCAGATGGGGAATCAACTTAAGGATTTGCTTAAAACTCCAGTGGGAGAATGGTACCAGAGAAAAATAGCTCGGTATGACCATTTCGATAACCTTCAAGATATCGACGACGTAAGATAAAGTGTTACAAGACTCATAAACCCAAGTATAGAAAAGAAGTATTTAAGAGATATATTACCTTGTTGTACTGAAGAACGTCCACTTTTTTCTAAGTTGAAGAAGAAAGGGGAGACAACTTTGAACTTTTTACTGTAAAGGATTTCAATTTTCAGACAAGTTTATTGTAGAGAGAGAGTTACTGAGTTGAGCCTACTGAGTTGAGTAATGGAAGTGTAGAGATGTTAGCTAAAATAGAAGTACACACATAATGAAAACCCGATTATCTAAGGGCAATTTTGATAGTTCACCATAATAAGTGTCTTTTAAACATAACTTATTAAAACACTCATTTAGATGGAAAATGAGTTAAAAAAATATAACATTTGGGACCATTTTCACTTCTCATAAATATATTACAAAACAAAAAAAAGAAAAAAGAAAAACTCAAAAGTAGAAAAAAAAAAAAATTCCATATGCTTTGTGTACATAGGTTTTAAATGAAGTATTTTGCACGACGTGTCACGTCTTGTATTGAAAGGTTGGTTATAGTTATTAAAATAGATGGATAATTTGTTGGGGAATCGAACACCACAAAAATTAAAAAAGGGAAAAAGGACAGCCTGAACATATTTATTTGTGCAACACTGCAAGTCACATGGGAGGCAATGAAGAACATGACCATTTGCAAATTCTTAAATTCATTTGGTTGAAATCTGTATACAAATCTGCTATGCTATTTGATAGTACAACATACATGGTAAAGTAATGAATGCCTCCTGTTTGTATAATTTTATTGAATATGCAATGAACCATTCAAGAATATCCTTTTATTTAAATATGACCGATCTTAGACTTGTGTCTTCAAATTTTGGGTCAGGTCCTTGGCCTCATGACTCAAAACAGACTTAAACCACCGGCGTGGCACGGCACCGACCCATTACCCATATGAATATGAAATTTGCATTGTGTTGTAGATTATTAATTGATTTTTTTGAGTCATTTAATTGTTCATCCATTCAAAGGTCAAAGTTGGAACTCTTTACAGAGTATTGTTAAAGAATCAGAGGTGACTGGGTTGATTCGTATCCTATTTTATAAGCTAGGTTGGGCTGCTTCCAAGAGGATGGTGTTATGGGTATATGATTTGGGCTTGGAATTTCTGATCCGAATCAAATGTGATTATGTGTTTGTGTATGTCAAGTCAGCAGAGGCAATCTTTGCTCAACCTATCATACACTGGCCAGGCTCGGATCCACTTTCCATGGTCCAATCCACATTGATATTCGAAGATGGGTGGCAATATTTAGAAACAAACCAAAATCAGGTGTATCTGTACTGTAAATGACTTATGATAGTGATGAATGTGGTAAAGATTACGTGTACTGGATAATTTGATATTTAGGTCATGGGAAATCTTGCAATTATTTGAACAAAATCTATTGAAAATTTCTTTGATTGGTTGGGAAGGGGTGAGTCAGATTTTTGAACCCATGCCATCACACCTCAAGAACCAATCAGGATATGGGTGAAGATCCACATGGATAGGATTGTGGACCTCACCAGACCCTATATAAGAGAGCAACCTTCCAACAACACATTCACTCACCAATCAGAACAATATACAGCACCCTCTCTTCTCTCCAAAGCCAGAAAACATGGCAACCATGGCTCTCTCATCATCATTCACAGGCAAGGCAGTTCCTTCAAATGCCGGGACAGAGTTTCCATCCACCGTCAAAAGTGGCAACGGTAGAATAGTGATGAGGAAGACAGCAGGAAGGTCTGCTGCCTCCTCTGGGAGCCAGTGGTACGGCCCTGACAGAGTCAAGTACCTCGGACCATTCTCTGGTGAGTCCCCATCTTACCTTACCGGTGAATTCCCTGGTGACTATGGGTGGGACACAGCAGGACTATCAGCAGACCCTGAAACCTTTGCCAAGAACCGGGAACTTGAGGTCATTCATTCCAGGTGGGCAATGCTCGGTGCTTTGGGATGTGTCTTCCCTGAACTCCTTTCTAGAAATGGAGTCAAGTTCGGAGAAGCAGTATGGTTCAAAGCTGGTGCCCAGATCTTCAGCGAGGGGGGTCTCGACTATCTTGGAAACCCAAGCTTAATCCATGCTCAGAGCATATTGGCTATCTGGGCCAGCCAGGTTATACTTATGGGTGCTGTTGAAGGTTACCGTATTGCTGGAGGACCCCTTGGTGAGGTCGTTGATCCCATTTACCCAGGTGGCAGCTTTGACCCCTTGGGACTAGCTGAAGATCCAGAAGCATTTGCCGAGCTCAAAGTGAAGGAGCTTAAGAACGGGCGCCTGGCCATGTTTTCCATGTTTGGGTTCTTTGTGCAGGCTATTGTAACTGGAAAGGGACCTATAGAGAACCTTGCTGATCATCTTGCCGACCCTGTGAACAACAATGCCTGGGCCTATGCTACCAACTTCGTCCCTGGAAAGTGAGATTATCAAATCATGTAATGAAAATTTCTACCATCTGAGTAAAGATGGTATAAGCTTGTATATCTATGCTGAGAATGTAATGGATGCAGTAATTCAATATATTAATATTATAGAAGCTTTCTATAAATTACAACAGTAATTACAATTCATAAATGACAATAATCAATTAAGACTCATGTGGAACCCTCAGCAAATCTTCGATCATCACGAGGGCTTATACATTTTTTGTGGGGATTTTGTCTACCTCGTTACAGGAAAGAAGAAAGAAGCTGTAAATCAGGTTGGATTTGCAGGTCAACCTAGAACTTAAAATTTGTTAACCAAAATGCAATTCCCAACATGGAAGGCAATCCTATCTATGTTGTATCCTATTGTCTATGACAATCATGACATACTTGTTAACAATAAGAAAGGGTTAACACCAGCAGCAGTTAAAAACCTGGTTATGCCGAAACAATTGGCTCCCTCATTCGATCCCAAAATACAAATAAAAAACACAATCACAAGAAACACTTCATTGCCCACCATCCACATTATCAGTTGCAGAGAACTCGACCATTTGCATCCCTCTTCCAGCTACAGCAATCTGATACTGATTCCTGAACAAGAAAGAAAATAAAGCAACCATTAGAGAAATTATCAGAATCATAATTTGTGCAAAGCGTAGTTACTCCTTCACAAGGAACAGCTGTGAATTTGAGTTGTATCACTTGTATGTAAGCTACTTCTTTCACCTGCTGCAGGCTCTAGCATCCAATGCCTCTGGCTCTGGCACACTAATGACTAAATGAGCATGCTCAGTCAGTTTACCATGCTCCTCAAGGATCCAGCACCTTACACGCTGATCAAGACCAGTAGAAAACACCCAGATCCCATCTGTCCAAATCCCTTCATGAAAGAAAACCCAATTTCAATCCATCAGTAGTCAAAGAATGTTTGCTTGAAAGACCTTTTGCTCAGACATTTATAGGTCATCAATATTTGCTTTTGTGGGACAGCAGTTAAACACTTTAAAAAGCATACAAGATCATAAACTTAAGGTCTGGTAAAATTTTATTCATAAGATGATAATTAGAGAACATTTTACTAGCTGCCATGAATAGGATATCTTCAATACAAGTGTCACATAGATGTCTGACAAAACACAGACAACTGAACAGGTGAAAGGAAGGTGTTAATAACCAAATTTGGCTAAGGACCAAAGGTAAATTTTCCACCTTCTAGACGAGAGAGCAAGTCCAGGATTCCGTAGAAAGGTACCAAGGTCCCCAGAGTCGAGCTACCACACGACCCACAGAAACATGGCGAGGTCGCCCACACCCTTGGAACACCTCGCAAGCATGCAAGATCACCCAATAAGGCTTGAGTCAAGCTCCTTGCATCAAGTGGGAGCCCGACGCGAGGTCGGCATGGGAAACCTGAGTTCCCCGAGGTCGAGGCCTCACGCAACCTCCCCAGAAGCATGCTGCCAGCTCCAATTGTGCAAAGAGACCTACAGGGCTTCGGTTCGTCCCGCTACATCTCGCCATCTCGCCAAGGGATGAACCCAATTAATTCAAGCAGGTAGGAGGAAGCTCGCAAAGCTCCGTCACCAATGGAAACCACCAATTTAGTCATAACAAGCTCCAAAAGGAACCTAGAAAGGTCATATCAAACTCCTAAATGTCAAGACGGGTACAGAGAAGTACCTCACCATTCCAGTTAGCAAGCACATCTCGTCACGGTAGCTTACAGGATCATATTTACCCTCCAACGTACGTTAAACCGCTACATGCGTGCAGATCAAATCGCGTTAAAAAAGGAAACAAACTTATCCCCCTCCAAGATAATCTTGAATCCGTTGACTAGCCAAAGTCACATGGTATTTTTAACAAAATATCCCGCCCGATAAAGGGAGATTCGATTCAGAAATCACGGTGAGGGAATAACCAGTGCAACCTAATTGAACAGTGTATACATACGCCGAGAATAGCACATAGAAAAAGATAGATAACAAAAACAAGAGCTAAAACTGGCCAACAGTAAACAGAGCTTCACCTTCGCCTAAATTCTCTAAGGAGAACACGGCCACCGTATTTATCTACTTATCAACAGACACGAAGCTGTCACCCCCATTGTACCCATGAGAGATGGAGAGCTTTGAGTGATTTTTGTATGTTACACTTGATTCGTTTACAATAATAAAACAATGCCATTTCCTTTACACATCCATCGCATATTCCATCACCTCTACTACACGTACAACCAGGTACCGAAGGTACCAACCCCGACCGCGATCTCTAGGGTAGTGGTCTTGAGGGTATTAATCGAAATTCCTCACCAAGAGCGAATTTTCGGCTAACACTTTTTGGCGCCGTCTGTGGAGAGTTTCCACACCCTTTTTTATATTAGGTTTACGTGTTTATTGTTTTACAGGAACTATGAGGCTTCGATCTTCCCAGGGTCAGCCCGAGGCTTCAGGGCAACAGTCCACCGTATCAACCCGGAAAGCTCCGAGGAAGGGCAAAAAGTCCAGGCACCATAATCAGGCTCCAGTTCAACCAATCGCTACGCGAGCCTCAGGGCCCTCGGTGATAAACCAAGTAATGATTGATCAACAGACAGCGGCCTTTGTGGAAAACGTTCGCCATCGGTTGCTAGCTGAAGGAATCACAACTCAGCCAGCAAATCCTAATACACATGGGGAGTCAAGTAGACCTTGAGCCCGACAACCTGCCTACGACCAGTTGGGACCTCCCCCATTGGTACCAGCTGGCCATAGAACGGGACCTCAACCTTCCATACGGAACGGATGGCCAGAGCAAAGATCTCCATCATAGACTTGGGCTGAGAAGGAGACGAGATTGGAATAGACGAAATCTCAACTGGAACGAATGGCCACCCTCCTCCCAAGGTAGCCAGGGAAGCTCCCTGAACCGATCTGGTAGAAAGAGGGGTATGAGTTCGTTGGGCTTCTTAGGTAGCATGAGCAGCAACAAAAACTGCAAAAAAAAAAAAAAAAAAAAAAAAAAAAAGGAAAAGAGAAAGAAGAAGACCGAATGAGGGTTAGAGTAAGAGCATACAGTAGAAATAAGGGTAAAACAACTCAGGGTTCCATTCTTACTATGAGAAGCAGCAGAGATACGCAGGTACTTGTTCACCCTGTGAGAATCGAAGGAGTCGGAGGTAGGGAACTTCGTGTTCACAAAGTTCCGGGTAACGATGCCACGATGGCCTTCAAGATTGCCTCGGACTTAGCCGACAAGGAGTCCCTACCTAGGAAGGCTTGCCATTGAAGGCGGTGGGAACTTCGTATTCATACCCGCTTATGTAAACCGAGCTCCCCTACTCACCGCCAATCAGCACCCAATCCTCATTCCATGAGGGATACTTCTTGGCAACGCATGACACGATGAAATTGAGCTTGTTTTTGGCATTTGCATAGAATTGCCCCGTAGGGCCGAGTGATAGGCTACCAATCTGGAACACATACTCCAGCTCTTCAGCCCTAGGCTCCCTCGTGAGGTCGCCTCTCTCACACTGCTCCCTCCACATCACGAGGAAGTCCACCATGTGCCTCCAAAAGCCGGTGGTCATTTGGAGGGGAGAGAGCTGCAAAGCATGGAGAGCCCGCCGGAGCGTAGGGTGAAGAGGAAGCCTAACCCCGTTTTCGAGAGCTACGACATGGATGGGAAGCATGCATGCGAGAGGAGAAAAGACATTGTAGTCCTTTGGAGGGATGGTGACGGTGACGCTGTCGAGAATACCATTTTTGGCTTTCAGACGGTTAATTGATTCTGGTTTGATTGTAGAATTGGGGATGACCTTGAAATCATAGGGAAGAATATCTTTCGGAAGGGTGCCAACAACTGCGACATGGCCCCCACCAGTCGCCACGCCTCCGGATTCTTTATCCAAGCCCTCGTCGACCAAATCCAGAGGTTCGTCAGGCTTATTCGAGAAGCCAGACCCGATCGACATGTTTCGATTCAAGCGACAACGCTGCGGAGTTGGAGGGGAGTCTCCGTTGCTTACATCCCTTCTTGCTCGCTTTCCGAGAGCCAGACTGGAGGCGCCATTGCCCTCTACCATGCGTTCAAAACTTTCAGTCGAGTTCGACATTGTCAGATAAAGGAAGGCTTAAAGAGAAGAAGGAAGATAGCAAAGGCAAGGAAGAAAGAAGGTCTTGAAAGTTTGAAAGAGGAGTTCTTTGGAGCGTGAGGGAAACGAAGAAGAGGCAAGGGTTATATAGATGTGATGGGAAGTAGTCAGTGACAAAAACGTGATTAAGGATACAAAATTTTCACCTAGATATTCTTGTACCGCCAGAGACGTTACCATTTTCAAATAGGAAACATCTCCCTCGCTTGACGCGTGGCCGTTGCAATTAATGAGAAGATTTCCTCCCAGATTCTGGCAACTAAAGAAGAGGGAAAATTTCCCAAACGAAATATGCGACTCCAACCCCGACTCAATCACCGGTGTTCAAGTCAGAGGGGACTTCTATTAATAGCCAAATTTGGCTAAGGACCAAAGGTAAATTTTCCACCTTCTAGGCAAGAGTGCAAGTCCAAGATTCCGCAGAAAGGTACCAAGGTGCCCAGGGTCGAGCTACCACATGACCCCACAAAAACATGGCAAGGTCGCCCACACCTTTGGAACTCCTCGCAAGCATGCAAGATCACCCAGTAAGGCTTGAGTCGAGCTCCTTACATCAAAGTGGGAGGCCGAAGCGAGGTCGAGGCCGCGCGCAAACTCCCCAGAAGCATGCTGCCAGCTTCAATTATGCAAAGAGACCTATAGAGCTTCGGTTCGTCCCGCTGCATCTTCCTATCTCACTAAGGGACGGACCCAATCAATTCAAGCAGGTATGAGGAGCTCGCAAAGCCCCGTCACTAATGGAAAGCACCAACGTAGCCATAACAAGCTCCAAAAGGAACCTAGAAAGGTCATATCAAACTCCTAAATGTCAAGACGGGTACAGAGAAGTACCTCGCCATTCCGGTTAGCAAGAACCATAGTTGATGACCTCCATGACGCATCTTATCAGGGCAGCTTACAGGATCATATTTACCCTCCAACGTACGTTAAAACACTACATGCGTGCAGATCAAGTCGTTGAGTTTAAAAACGAAACAAACTTATCCCCCTTAAAGAAAATCTTGAATCCGTTGACGAGCCAAAGTCAAATGGCATTTTAAACAAAATATCCCGCCCGATAAGGGAAGATTCGATTCACAAATTCATGGTGCGGGAATAACCAGTGCAACCTAATTGAATAGTGTATATATACGCCGAGAATAGCGCATAGAAAAAGATAGATAACAAAAACAAGAGCTAAAATTGGCCAACAGTAAACAGAGCTTCACCTAATTCTCTAAGGAGAACACGACCACCGTATTTATCTACTTATCGACAGGCACGAAGATGCCACCCCCATTGTACCCATGAGAGATGGAGAGCTTTGAGTGATTTTTGTATGTTACACTTGATTCATTTACAATAATAAAACAGTGTCATTTCCTTTACACATCCATCACCTCTACTACATGTACAACCAGGTACCGAAGGTACCGACCGCGACCGCGACCTCTAGGGTAGTGGTCTTGAGGGTGTTAATCGAACTTCCTCACCAAGAGCGAATTTTCGACTAACACTTTTTGGCGCCATCTGTTGAGAGTTTCCACACCTTTTTTTATATAAGGTTTACGTGTTTATTGTTTTACAGGAACTATGAGGCTTCGATCTTCCCAAGGTCAGTCCGAGGCTTTAGGGCAACAGACCGCCACATCAACCCGGAAAGCTCCGAGGAAAGGCATAAAGTCCAGGCACCATAATCAGGCTCCGGTTCAACCAATCACTACGCGAGCCTCACGGCCCTCGGTGATAAGCCAGGCAATGATCGATCAACAGGCAGCGGCCTTTGTGGAAAACGTTTGCACATTCCATCACCTTTACTACACGTACAACCAGGTACCGAAGGTACCAACCCTGACCGCGACCTCTAAGGCAGTGGTCTTGAGGGGTTAATCGAAATTCCTCACCCAGAGTGAATTTTCGGTTAACATAAGGTTTTATTAAAATATCTTTTTTTATAAAACTTCTATTGCAAGGGAACAGTTAACAAATCCATAGCAAAATACAATAACTACTAATTTTGTTTGCCTAATTTGAAACATAAGAAAATCAGGCTATTCAAATGATACGTTTGGAAATATGAATCAGCAGGCAAAATTATTTACCTTTTATGGCGGAGCTGTGAGCAGATGAGACTCTGTAATGATTAAAAGGTCTGATTCTGTAATATTGGTTCTGCTTTGGACCAAAGTAAATTGACTTCTTTACATTTTCGGATTCAGTGATTGGCTTAATGACAGCTGGTGTTATAATCTTAGAGTATGGATCTGATGATGGAATTGATAAATCAAATCCAAAACAATGAATTGCTTGATCATCACCCCCACTTACTACAGAGAACTGTTTACCATAGTCAGTATTTTGAAAGTTCCTTATCTCTGAAACATGGAGACAATTAACACCGGATTTGTGAGCATTCTTCAAAACATGTATAGGCTGAATTTCACATATCTCTGAACCAAAATCAACTGTATTTGATCCTGGCCCAGAAGCATTATCTATCGATTGTACTGTAGTGCTTTCTTTATCATTTGATTTTGTTGACAGTCCACATGTAGTATGATCTGGAAAATTGCAATCAGCTCCCTCTACATCATTCAAAGTGGATGAATTACTGCCCGGTTTTTTCTTAGGCCTGGCACTGCTCAAAGTTCTCCACCATCTTCCACCCTGACTTCCTCTGCCTGTCTGTGGCCGTTTCTGACAATCAATCAACTTCTCTAAATGAAGAGTAGATAACTGCCGCATAAAAGCTTCAACACTCTCAGTCAAATCCCAGAGGGCAATGCTTCCATCAGTGGCTCCACTAATCACAAAATATGCACTTCCAATTTGAACATCCTCTGTAAATCAAGTTTATAAAATAAATAACTGCAAGCTTGGAGGAGATATTCAATCATGTTTATTAAACTAGACTAACCCTTAGAAGGCAGATGTACAGGGACAATGACATGCTGCAGTGCCAACACTGGTGATGACATGGGAACCAACAAAGCAACATCAAACCTGGGAGGATGTAAAGAAAAAACATAAATGTACAGGGAAAATGAGTCACTTAATGGAGTTTTGAGGAAAAAACTTAAGTAAACCAAAAAATGTGAGCCTAAGTGTATACCATAACCGGTGTGGTAAAATGAGAGCTCGTAATGCAAGTGTGGCATCTGAACAGGCAACAACAACAAAACAGACGGTTAACCTGAAAGGAGACAAAAATAAGAAATCTTTTTATTTATGTGGAATACAGGTAAATTAAAGTTAATACATATTCAGCACAACAAATTACAATCCATCTCACCTGGAACCAGAAAATTTAACAAGAAATGCAGTAACAGCCAGGTATCTCCAATCGTCTTCATATGTAACCTCAAGACGACTTTTAGAATCCGTCTCCCTGCTTTCTACAAAATTTGATTCGGTCTTTGCATCGCCATTCATACTAGCAAAATTTCTGGTGATACCTACCATTTTCTCAATTTCTTTTGTCTTGCCATGAATGCTAGAATTCTTGGTTGGCATGTCAGTGGAAAGCCATTGGAACGACAATGATGAGGATTCACTGACTGAAGGTTCATAATCATTTCCAACTCTATCATGGTTTTGTTCATCAGGTGTTTCATTTACCTTGTCCATCTTCCTATTTCTTAACAGCCAAGAAGTTAAGACCCGCTTTGCACCAACAGATATCAGTAAGAATGGATTCTCTTTGCCTTCTGAATCAGCTTTTTGTCTGTTTATCTTTTCATGTATGTTGTTCACAACAGAATAAATTACATGTATTTCGGACGCACAACATATTGATTTCACGGCTGATCCACCAACATGCTCTCCAAGCAATTTCGATGCAGACCAATTCTCAACTCCAGGAGAATACCTAAATCAACAATTAAGCCATAAGGTAGATTAGCTATCCAAGGGTTCAATACAAATGCTGTGTTAAGCTATTAAACTGCATTAAAATTGATCACTTGTCCATTTTCATATTAGGTGCTTAGTCGCAAATAATATTTGGCGTACCTAGTCAACCTCACAGTTCCATCTTCACAGCCAGTTGCAATCCAACTAGATTTATCATAAGGACTCTTCTTCCCATTTGCTCCAACTTGCAAATTTTCAGAGACAAAGCTTAAAGTATGAATTTCTCTACCATGAAATTGCATATGCAAATTCTGGGGGAACATCTTCTTCTCAGTTTTTGGTATCCAGTGTCTATGAATATAAATAACTTCATCCTTCAAAAAGAAATTTGAACAAGGAGTAGGTAACAAAGCAAAACTTGAAAAATATAAGAGGTGCTATAACCATTATGCTTTTCAATCCAGATTCCAGAATATTAGAAAGATTTTGAGTCAAACAGACAATAGGCTAACAATCAATTCAAGGCCTATTAGTCTATGCCTACTTTGTAGCTTTGTAATTATAAGACTAGGTGACACGGCCATTGTAATATTGATGAGAATACTTCCTATCATTTCAATACCCTTAATTTTAGATTTATTAATAATAGTTTAATTAAATTTAATTTTGATGAAACAGGAAAATTTAGCCTCAGTACGGAAGTTATAGACTTATAGTCAATTGGATCCTTTTGAAAGTTAATTTTAAGTAGTAGGTGGAATTAGAGTAGATCTATATTACGAAATGCCTTAAATTGTGTGCTCTGATGGTATTTAGGCCCAGTTTGGTATTGTTATGCTGTGGGGAGAAGTGGAAATTGCTGTGGGGAGAATCTGCTGAGTGTTTGGTAAATTGATTTTCAAAAGTGCTGTGAGAACTAAAAACAATTTCAATGTGTTT
This sequence comes from Dipteronia dyeriana, assembly GCA_032871835.1. Lineage (NCBI taxonomy): Eukaryota > Viridiplantae > Streptophyta > Magnoliopsida > Sapindales > Sapindaceae > Dipteronia > Dipteronia dyeriana. The sequence goes on along the minus strand of CM065299.1, from coordinate 91,842,041 downwards.
GGTAAACTGAAATAAAAAGTGTTGTGAGTGTGTAAAATTACTAAAAAGACATAGATATCTAAATGGTACTAATGTGATATACTTTACATTTTTCTTGTGTTTAGTGTTATATAATTATGGTACTTTATTGAATTAATTAACCCCATTTTTTATTCTACTTTATTTAGCCTCATTTCTTTATTTTATTCTACTTTATTTTTTTATTTCATTTTTATTCTACTTTATTGAATTAATTATCCCAAATTTTTTATACGGTTATGGCAACATATTTTTTGTACAAAAATATAAGTCCAATTTTTTTTTTTAATTTCGTTAAAGGTAAGGACAAAATTAGAAAGTTAGTAAAATTTCATTTAATATCACTGTAGCACGTTTTCTAAAAGCAGAAGCCAAAATCCAAAAGCATGTATTTGTAACTTTTCAAAAACTCAGTTGGGAGAAGCTAAAAGTGACCAAAAGCACTTCCTCGCGATTTTACCAAACACCCTGTCTTAGGCCCAGTTTGACATTGCTTCCCCAGCTGCTTTTGGGACCAAAAGTGATTCTAAACCTAAGACAGGGTGTTTGGTAAAATAGCGGAGAAGTGCTTTTGGTCACTTTTTGCTTCTCCCAACTGAGTTTTTGAGAAGCTACAAATACATGCTTTTGGATTTTGGCTTCTGTTTTTAGAAAACGTGTTACAGTGATATTAAATGAAATTTTACTAACTTTCCAACTTTATCCTTATCTTTAACGAAATTTAACAAAAAAAAATGGACTTATATTTCTGTACAAAAAAAAATGTTGTCATAACTGTATAAAAAAATTTGGATAATTAATTCAATAAAATAGAATAAAAATGAAATAAAAAAATAAAGTAGAATAAAATAAATAAACAAAGAAATAAAGAAATGAGGCTAATTAATTAAATAAAGTAGAATAAAGAATGGGGCTAATTAATTCAATAAAGTACCATAATTATATAACACTTAACACTAAACACAAATAAACAAGAAAAATGTAAATTATAGCACATTAGTACCATTTAGATGTCTATGTCCTTTTAGTAATTTTACACACTCACGACACTTTTTATTTCAGCTTACCAAACACATTGAAATTGCTTTTAGTTCTCACAGCACTTTTGAAAATCAGTTTACCAAACACTCAGCTGATTCTTCCCATAGCAATTCCAAAAGCAATTCTCCCCACAGCAATTTCAAAAACACTTCTCCCCACAGCACATCAATGCCAAACTGAGCCTTAGGTCCAGAATCACTTTTGACCCCAAAAGCAGCTGGGGAAGCAATGCCAAACTGGGCCTTAATCCTAAATCCACAACCTTTGCGAATGAGTAATGTTGTTGATTTTAAAGATAACTTGCGAGTGCACAAATATATTGAAGTATATATGTGGAAGTAATGAGGTCAAACCCACAAGAATTATTTCAAATTTAAAAAGTAATCAAAAACTTTTGAATCAAATTAAAATTTAACCTAGTTAACCAATTGAATTTTTAATAAACAAATCAGAATATACGTCAAGAATATGAAGGCGGTTAAAATTAAAATCAATGATGAATAAGAAAGATAAAGTAACTGATCTAAAAAACAATCAATAAGAAGCTACTAATATTGGTGTCCACCACCATGAAATTCATAAGTTTCAAATTATTTATTCAATAATTCCTAATTTTGGAAAAGCATTTTGGAATATAATCTATTGCTTTATTAAGATAAATCATTTAACCACATTAAAAATCAGCAATTGTGGATTCTACTTAGCTGTAAAATATAAATTCCAAAACATTTAATTTATTCAATTAATGAAAAACATAAAATCAACGACATTTGTATGAAAAATCCATAAATTCATAAATAGATCAATTAAAATATTCCAACTACCAAGAATCACAACAATTTACTTAAAATTTTTGCATATAAGAAATTCTTAAAATGAGGTAAACTTACCTTGACATATGCAAAGCAGTTCTTTATCTCCGGTATGTCACCAAGAAGATAAGAATGAGGGCGTCGCCATCCACCACATGAAATTTGTGTAACCTGCTCCAACATGCATTCTTTGGCATCAAAAGGAGATATAACAGGATAATGATATCATTTGATTCTTTCCTTTTTGTTCTTTTTCTTTCATAGGGTGAGGAGTTTACCTTTGCCTCAGTTATTAAGTTCCATATTATGAAATCTGCTGATGCAAAACCAGCTGCATAGTTGCAGCTTGCCAAATCATCATCAGAATTTTTATCAGAAGAGACAGACTGAATCAAACTCAATTCTTTCACTTGCTTCATCCCTATAAATTCCATTTTTTCTTCGTCACTGCCATAGTCCAAATAGCAGATGCAACCATCTCCTCCAGTCTAAACAAGAAAGAGGATATCAAAAGAGTAGCACATTAAAAACGTCAACCACATGTTTGGCTAAAAGAGAAAAAGATACATGCATGCATGCACACACTTCTCAGCTAGTGAAGTGTCAGTTTCAAAATGTTTATGATGATGCAAGTCAGAAAAATGTAATCTCTGTTGCTCCAATGACCTTTGTTTTATGTTTATGGATTCTTATATTAATTTTAAATACAAATTATTTTGCAATTTGGTTTCTTGTGAATACAGGTAACAGATATCATCAGAGAAAAAAAAAAGCACTCAAGAAACAGAATGTACATCAATAATTTCCCTTTGTAACAAAATACTTCACAGCAAGATTTAAGACCAATTTGTTTGCAAGGAAAGCTAATTTCTGGTCATACCGAGCGTATTTCAATTTTATTGGAACTTAATCTAGCAACTGAAATGCTGGAGACAGTAGATATCCCATGAGCTCCTTTAAAATAATTTTGAGGCGATATCTTCCCACCTGATGCAGCAGACGTGCCCAGCAACAGGTCACTTGACAAAGGGAACAAAATCAGATTACCACGTAGATCCCCACACACCAGTACCTGAAAATATTCAACCACTACTATCGATATAAAAAATTCTTTTTGAGATCAACAAGTACATCAAGCCACATTTGGATTTCATCATGACTATAAATACCTTAATTTTAATGCTTGGTACTCTTCTAATTAAATAAAATATAATCTCATTAAAGACAAAGCAAAATCTATTCAACTCTCAGCCTCCATTTCTTAATTATCTTCTGTTGATTAAAATGCATTATAAAACTTTCATTAAGATTAAATATGTGTGTCGGTGCAATTGAGAGAGAGATTAGGTTTAGCAACATTGCTGGTTCTCAAACAATGTTACAGATTCAAATATTGGAGTTAAAATTCCTATCGCATAACTCATCTAAATGATATTTTAGAAGAAATAAATTATGCAAATAGATACCTCATTCTCAAAAGATGCATCCAAACACATTATTCGTACTCCAAAACATGAGGAGAATTCCGCAACAAGAGAGACATTGTTAGTTCTCCAAGGTTCACGATGAACAGATAATGAAGGATCATGTAACTGCCAAAGCTTCAAAATTCCTCTAGGATCAGCAGTGAAGACAAACCTAGACACCGGAAATTGATGATCCTGTTAATACCTTGTGCATTTCAAGGATAGAAAAAATATCAGATCTTTCTCATCTGACAATGGCAAGGCGGTAAGCATCGCTGACTAACATGTTGTCAAGTGTTTTAGAACATGACATGGCAGCTGTCATTTGAAAAATCAATTGGATGGCTGCCAAGTTCAAAATGCTTGTTGGGGACATTAAAATAAAAAATGGAAACATAGGGGGCCGCATATTTAATGGTAATCAACAATCAGATTACCATTAGACCTACAAAATTAATGGTATGCAACATGCAGAGCAACAAATTCTAGACTCTACTGCCATGCATCTATCTTTACACAACTTAGGTAGAACATTCATTACCTGTATCCCAATGACCTGCACCAGTAGGTTCCTAAGAGTTGTCTCTCTATTCCAGCTGACCATGTAAAGGTGAAGCCCAATTCAGGAGAACCATCACCTACTACTCCAACAACTGTCATATTTCCTTTACCATCCCCAAGAGCAACCCAATCATCAATCCCACAAGGGTCCTCAGACACGTTATTGGACAACAAATCCATACAAATGACTGGAACCCCTTCACTGACTTGGACAAGTTTAGTCCACTTCACACTACTGGTGTTAGATAATTTAGCATGGTATAGATAACCATGGTTTGTGGCAACATAAAGGCTGTCTTTACGAGTGAAACACAAACAACGTACATATTCACTTTTGCTGCAACAACAGGGACCAACAATGTCAAAATTATATAACAGGTAAGCACTATAAACACAGCAGACCAAATAGAACAGTAAGGCATATGAAGAGCATGAAGTTTGTGAAGTTCCATTAGTTGGGATATATTGCAGATGTCCCAACAACCCAACCAGTTGAACATTCATCACCATCTAATACATTTTTCCCTCTGGGAATAGGACATGGGGCATTATGGATGTTGTGAGGCAAATTTTGAGATTTACAATTAATTTTACAGATATTTACCTGTCCATGAAGACAGTGCTCTCTGATAAATTTGGAATTTTCACGTTGAATACTTCAATTCTGTCATTAAACCCTTTTGCCTCAGGATGTGCCTGTAAGCTTTTAGACAAAGAAGCACACAGTTCATGCACTTTGATAGCAGAATCAAACCCAGCAGTAACAAGAAGAGAAGAGATTGGATCATACAAGCATCGCCATATGCCTCTTCCTCTGTACAATAACAAAGCTGTCAATTCTTTCCAGATATTGAGTTATAAAATGAATTCTAAGACATTCCCTTACAATTGGTGGTTAAATTGGTAATAATGAGACACCTAATCCACCAAAGTCATTCACTCATTCTATATTCACAAATAGATTACTAGATACTTACAATAGTTGCTATAATATGTAATAGCAAATATTTCCATATATGACAAATAAAGCATATGCTACACTGTCTCTGATATTATTGATAAGTGGAAGATGAAAGTGGAATAAGAAAAAGATGTGGAAGTCAACATAATTGAACAGTTTCTATTCCTGTTTCCAAAATTGCACTACATGTAAACATGATGCACTCATCCATTATTAAAAGGGAACAGAAACAAAATCAAAACAACAAAGAATTTTAAGTAAAACTAACACTTGGGAATCACTAAGACTCTTTCCCCCTTCCCTTCTCAGGTTGACTTTACTATACTCATAAAATAAATAATATCCAAATGACCAGAAACAAAACCCGCATAAGAAACTTTACTGAGACTATATTATGTGAAAGTTAGAACTTGAAGGTCCAGATCTAAAGCTTGCTTTAGGTTGTAAAGAGATTACAAAGGATCGTTACAAACAAATTCTTCTAGGGATCATTTAACTTTGTATCATGAACATGTATCGGTTCAGATCATGCAGCAATAATTAAGTCATATAAACATAAAAATAATGGTTTCAAATCATAGAACATCAGAATTAACCTACAAACAATCCAAAAATTCTCAACAACAAAAGACCACATTTGGGACTTACACATGTTCCTTAATCATCTTAAGCTGTTTACCATCTGTTCCCCACACACGACACGTACAATCCTCACCAGCAGTGATTATAATCTGAAAAAATTGTAAAACAGAATCAGCTAAAAGAACTCCCAAAGTCCATAAAACAAGGGAAATATCAGCTTCACATGTTAGTTTCAAAATCTTAATTAAGAAAAGAAGAGACAACAAGGACATCAAATGGATCTACACAGAGTGCACAAAACCATATGGAAATATTGATAAAGATGTGAATTGTAAACTCGTAAAGTAAGGCTAGGTAGCATATGTGCAATGAAGCAGTTTAGTACAAGTAAAGGAAAATAAAACCATTGACAAAATCAACCAAATTCTACCTAATACACTGGTATTACCATGTGTGTCATCTCTACAGTGACACAAAAATTAATAAAATTGCAAAATATCTTCTACTATTCTAGGTCTACAGAGATCAATCTTGAATAACTGAACCATAAGACTAGCACACCTCCACTTGGAACCGAATTGTTATGTACTTGTGTTGATAATTCAAAGCAACATCTACAATTAAATTTTCTTTTCCAACTTAAGTCATTTCAAGACTATGAAAAGTTTTATTCTATTGACGAAACAGCTCAAGCATAGAGACCTACTGCAATGTTTCTAGTTCAGTACAGATCATCCAGTCTCATTGTCAGTTATTTATCAACTTTTTGAATGCCTCACTAAACATTAGGCGAGGCAATATGCTTCACTGACATCTAACCATGTACCTGGAAGGATTGGAAAAAAAAAAAACAATTTTGACATACAATAATGAAAAAAAATGACTTGCCACACAATTTTTTTTTTTTTTTAATAGAAAATTAGTAGTCAGATTTAGGCAGCAAATGTAATAGCTTGCCTAGTGCTACAAAGAGATTGGATTAAGTATTTATACTATTATAAAGAATATCATTACATCAGAATTTTGGAACAACATCATTATCTGGGTTCTTCTTTTCCAACAATTTTTCATATATACCAAAAAGAAAACCACAATCATTGTGATTTCCCAAATAAAAAAAGTGAATCAGGATTTTGTAAAGCTTACAGAATCAGTCAAACAGCAGTCCCAAACTCGAGCATTATGACCATATAGCACAGAGCTGACAACCTCTATGCTATCAGAAGCTTTCTGTTCAGCATCTACTGCCCAAATACGAGCGCTGCACTAAGAATCACATCACTGAATTAAATTATTCCAAAAACAAAAAACAAAAACAAGGATCATAGGGTTTAGAAAACTTATTTACCTACGATCATCAGAGACAGAAACCAGTTTGGATCCACTTGAAGACCATTCTATGCGAAATATAGAACCTTCATGGCCTATAAGTCTAAACATATTAACTGCCTTATACTGCAGATGATGAACCTTCACACATTCAGATGCTGAACTGCACATATTTGTGTGGTCTTCCTCCCCTGTAAAAAGAGGAGCACCATATTGTGAATCCACTTTCCACACAATAATCTGCAGAAAATTGAGTTAGGCCGGAGATTCAGTGATTCAATTGCAAGTAACAAATACAATTTCAAAGCATCAATATCAATGCCAATGACCTCTTAGCGTATACACATTACAAACATTCTGTTGGTAAATCGATATCTATCAAAAGAAAATCTAAGCTCTTAAGGGTCCCAACACAAAGAAAATAAAAGCACAATTACAATTTTTGATCTTGATGCACTGGTTATTTAAGAGATAAAGAAAAAATCTTAGAGAGGTGCGTGTAAGTAGTGATAATTAGAAGGAGAGTTTTCGCAAGGAAAGATTAGGCACCTCATTATAAATAGTGCCAGATGCAATCCGGAGGGCTTCAAGATTGTCACCCCATAATCTCATGGAATAAAGAAGGCACTTCTCTACATGTCAATAGAAACAAAAAATGAAAATTGTCTGTCCGATTACACATAAAAGATAGACAAAACAAGAAGATTTAAGTGAAAGACAAAACAAGATTTAAGTGAAAAACAAAACCTGGAGATTGAACTTGAAGAATAACAGTAGAGTTAGAAATGTCCCAAACACGTATGGAGTTGTCACTGCATCCTATGGCAAGACAATGGCTGCCTTCACAGTCCTGATATCAATAAAAAAAATCCATAAGAGCTGGCAATTTTACATAACAAAACCAGTCAAGCAATGGCATTGAGTTTTCAATTCACAATTACCTTCAAGAACGAAACATCAAAAACCCAATGACTGAACCTCGGCAATGACTGAACAAAACTCAAATTCACATGAACTTCCGGTTGATTTTGAGATTTGCGTGATAAGTCAAAGGTCAAGTCAAACAGCTTGACTTTCTTTTCGCCATATAACCCAACTTTGAAAGCTGCGGTTGTAGACACTGATCCTGATCCTGGTCCTGGTTCGTTGCAAATAATTCCATGCAAACGGATTCCTTCAAAAACTTGGAACGACTTTTTCAATTTTGCAGATTCTAAGTCATAGAGCAGCACTTGCGAACCAGAACCTTTAAAAAAAGACGCAAAATAAGAAGATGAAGTGGATAGAAAAGTTGAAAATTATAGTAGAATAGAATAGAATAGTACCAGCGAGGAGATATGGAAGTGAATGGAAGTGAGAAGGAAGATGAAGAAAACAGAGGGCAGAGATTTCTCCTAAGTATTGGCTGCTGTGTAGAAGCCATTCACTGTGAATTTTGTCCATGATCGCCGCCTTCTTCTGCTGCTGCTGTGGCGATTCTGTTGAACCGGAAATTTTCTCTTCTTTTTTGAGTATATTGGGTAGGGGAGGGAGTTGATTGTACGAAAAAAAATTGATAAAAAAAAAAAATTGATCCAATCCGATCCGATATATAATTGTCGACCAATTAAAAATCGATCAAATTGAATAGATTCGGTTTTTTCGGTTTTGGACCGATTGAACTCAATTATTAGATTTTAATTTATAAAATGTGTTATAGTCTCAAAAATTGAAAAAAAAAAGTATTTTTATATGTTAGGGTCTATTTGACCGAATATAATTAAATTATTATATAAGTCTATAATATAAATAAAAACATGTAAGCAACTATAAATTATTCAAACTATAAATCCATAATACAAATAAAAACAACTATAAATTATACAAACATTAAGTCTATAATACAAACAAAAACAACTAAAAATTATTCAAACAATAAATCCATAACACAAATAAATCCATAATGCAAATAAGTCCATAATACAAATAAAAACAACCATTGAATCCAAACTCGAATCAATTCTTCAGTACTTTTAAGAATCAAATGTTAGCATTGATGACAGTGCTTTTGAAAATTTCTGAAGCTCTGTATAGAGATAAAAGTAAAGTTTAGTATTTTTGAAATAAAACATGAAAATAGTAAAAGATAAGCTTGTTATCAAATTGATTAATAAATACTAACCAGTTTCAACATCTTCAATAAATTGCAAATTTTCTAACGATGAATCATCATTTTGAGCTAGCATTACTTCTTTTTCAAGTTAACTCCTATGATACTTGGCTTACAACCAATTTTGTGTACAAGTCAAACACTCCACCATTTTAGGAGTCAATGAACTTCGAAATGGATCTAGAACTCGTCCTCCACTACTAAATCCAGACTCAGATGCAACAGTGGAAATCGGCATTACAAACACATCTTTGGCAATCAATGCCAAAATGGGATAATGTGCACTAGAAACACTCCACCAAGTCAATACATCAAAATTAGAACGTTTACGTTCAACAAGCTCTATAAAAAAAAACTTTAAGCAGTCAACTAGTGTTTGCTCTTGACAAGTTTCAGCATACCCTTCCGTTATCGGATTTATATATAAAAAAAATGTATGTAAATTTTATAGAAGTATGGTTTTATGTGAAGCTCATATCTTTTTAAATTGTTCAGGCAATAAATCAATAGAAATAGCAAATGACGATATTATCAAAAATGGACCAGCTCTTTTTATCAGGTATAATATATATATATATATATATATATATATGTGTGTGTGTGTGTGTGTGTGTGTGTGTATATAAATCAACTTCCTTCTTATCTTTACTTTTTGCCAAATCCATCTTTTATAAATGTAGATAAAGCATTTGATCAATGTTTACTAGTGGTCCTAAAGATTTTAGATACCGATGGTGGTGGTGGGATCATGGAAATCTAGCTAAAACTATTTTTAACTCACATATGCATTTTATCAGTCATTTGATACTCGACTTTCAAGTGTAGTTTTATGTTGTCTTTTGCATATTTTGCTGCCACATTTATTATATACCAATACACCCATCAAATATTTGAAATCAAATAAAAAGTCTGGAAAATATTGAGGGAGAGGGCAAGACAATTTTGCGTTCAATCTATTTATAAATATAACTAAAAAGTCTAAAAAATCCATTTTGTCATGAAATCCTAAAAATCTTGATCTCAATTCAATACCAGCAGACAATTTATTACTTCTTGAAAGTCTAGATCCAATACCACAAGACAATATGGATTTTTTTTTAAATCTTAAAAGTCTTGATTGAATACCACAAGACTTATCTAACTTGTTAAAAAATCTCAATCCAATACCACCAGACTTTTACTTCCCCAAATTGTCTAATAAAATCTTGAACCAATACACCCCTTAAATGCCTAGACTCAACTTTATTGCATATTTATGAGTCTTTATAACATGATTGGGTTTGTCTATTGATAACTTGCATCATTAGGTCTTTTATACCTAAATAGCTAATTCATATATGTTCATGTATGCTTAATTGATTATTAGGATGACATTGTGCATCTAGTCTAGTTCATGAACATTTATGTGTATGCCTCATTAATTTCATTTATTGATTACATGTTGATTGCCCTTGATTTTATGTTTTGACAACTTATGTTGGTTGGACTTTTATTGACAATTAGGTTGTTAGATTTTATCTATACACCTAATTGAGTCCTTATATATGGGCATGTAGACATTGTTTGATAACTAAGTTGTTTAATTGCATAACATCTAGTTAAACATTTTGTGTTTGGTCTTACACATTATTGCATTTGAGCATAGTGTCATATATACACTTAGACCATATACTATTCATAGAGTCAAAGTATTATGGCTTCTAGGTGAAGTTGCACAAGAAAGTCAAGTCTTGAAACCAAGGGTGGGTTGGCAAGCAATTGGTCAAGTGCCACTGTAATAGGCCTATGGGGTAGAGTATGTGGTGCTCACTCTAAGAGTAATGGATCAAGGGATATCACTAGGATTGAACCAGGAGTGGCGAGTGGTAATGTCTATAGCCCGAGGTTGTCGAGAGTGAGAGTCCGAGTATCACTTGAAGGTGTAACCTTTATTCATATAGTGGATTTCTATGATCGTGTGTGGCTAGCAGAATAGCCTGTGATTTTTCCCGTTTGGAGGGTTTTCACAAAAAATCAAGTGTTTTTTAATTTCCACAATTTATACTTGATTTTTATTATTATTTGAATTGGGTTTTGCATGCTAATATTGGCTCATCGAAAAAGTTGATAATAATCGATTAACAACCCATTCACCCCTTATAGGTTGTTTAGACACATATCTTAAGGGAATTTCAATTGGTATCAGAGGGGGTTCCCAGACATACTTAAGTGATCCAAGCTCTTGTTTTATGTGTCTTTCATTGTGTACATTTTGTTTGTTGTATTACATTTGCATTCAAATAACCCAAAAGCCTATGAGTGATTCTAAGAGACTAGATGGTGCTTTGATCTCTGAACTACCAATACTCACCATGGATAACTACTCCTCTTGGAAAGTAAGGATGATAGTATTTTTAATGGACCTCAATGAGCATGTGTGGATGTGTGTAGAAGAGGGATACTCACCTCCCACAGAGACACTAGAGAATGAGACTTTTATTCCTAAACCCAAGTCTAAGTGGACTAATGATGAACTCGAGGAAGCAGAATGGAACTCAAAAGGCATCTGTGCCTTATCTTGTGTAGTGGATGAGAGTTAAGCCAAACTTATCCAAACCACTCGAGATGTTCGAGAAGCTTGGAAGATTCTAAGGGTCACCTATGAAGGTATCGAGAAAGAAGGAGACAAGAATTTGGGTATCTTGAAGATAAAGCTTCAATGTTATGATTGTGGCGGCTTTGACCACATCTCCACGGATTGTGGAAACTCGAATAGCAAGAGCCAAAGAGGAAAATCTAAGGTCTACTATTGTAGTGAAAGAGCAGAAAGCTCTTCAAGTTCCGAGAGATGTGGAAAGATCACATAGTCTTTCATGTTTTACATGAAGACAACTCAAAAGCGGCCATAAGACACTAATCGCTTGATATCGACAATGAAGAAACTAGTTTGGATGATGATTGCTACGTGAGCACAAGTGGTAGAAGCTTCGATGAAGAAAGTTTAAGCTCCAAAAACTTGAGTGATGAAGGGTTTAGTTATGAAGACTTCATCAAAAGTCTTCAAAGGTCCTAGAAGAATAAGAAAGAAAAAAAATCAAGAAGTTAAAAAAAGAAAACCTTCAACTAATGACCAAGTTAGATGACTCATTGAAGATGGACATGGTTGATGTGTCCAAATTTAAGAAGGAGATTGATGATTGCCATTAAAGGATGAATGCAACGAATGATGAACTTGCCACCAGAGACAATTCATCGAAGATTATCAAGGATAAAGAGATGAGGTGCCTTAAAGAATTGAAGAAGGCCAATGTCATGCAACCTCAAGCTCAAGGAAAAAGAATAGTTTTACCTCCATATCATCCTAGGAGGAAGATCTATCTTGGAGAGTCATCCAAGAATGGCCAAGTGAAGATGCCAATGAAGAGTGAAGCTAAACCTCAACAATCAAGAGCTCCACCTCCAAGCCTTCACCAACCAAGGAGATAAGTTCAACCGGCTCAACCACCTTGACCAGCAAAACCATAAAGGTGCCTCTAATCGGCTCAAGCTCCAAGGAGAAGCAAACTGATGCACGATCAAATACAACCTCATCAACATAACGATGCCTAGATGAGATCACAATTCAGTGGTATAAATTTTTGCTTTGTACCTACTTGTCATTTTTGTGGTATAATTTGTCACTTAAGACCAAAGTGCTTTAAATATATTGAGAGGTGTAGGTTGGAGAGCATAAAAGATAAACGGTTGAAAAAGAGGGCTAGCTTGCATGAACCTGGGGTTTTTAGAAATTTGTCTATAACCATTAAAAATGAAAAGCTGGAACCTAGGTAGGTTAGAAAGAATGAACCCGCTTGCCTTAGTGCCCATGTGACACACGTAGATCCAACTAGGTCCATTGGACTTGGTAGGTCTATAAGGGTTCATGCCTCTCATTGACTTGGTTGGTATTGACCTCATTTAGGGAGCTCAAGCAAAGAGAGCGAACTTGCATGATTTGTTATGTGCAAAAAATTGATTAATTTTATGTTATTTTGATAATTGCTTGAGATTATTGATTGACATATGTGCTTATATGTTTTTTTTAACAAGTGTGAACCATTGCTTTGTTTGTAATCCATGCCATATTTTATTTCGACATAGCATTTTTTGGACTAGGAGAATTATTTGGGATTGTACATTTGAATTACTTATAATTTATCTCAATGACATGCTTAAAATGATATGCATGAATTTTCTTTTTGATTGCTTAAATGCAAATGTGTGAAATAACAAATGAGAAGACTAATCAATAAGGATCTTGTATCCATACAATTCAATAAGGATTTTATATTAGTTTTCTCTCTCTTCTTAATAGTTTGAACAGAATAACAACCAATAAGGATTTCATATCCATTCAATCAATAAGGATTCTATATCTATGTCTTGTTTGGCCCTTAAGGATTGATATAGATGTTTGTGTGTTGAAAAGTTTTCGAAAAACTATATCATGTTTGCTTATGACATAAGGGTACAAATTGGTTTGAATTCTTATGGAAACCCTTTTGATGTTTGATTTGCCAAATACCATTGCTTGAACTTGAATGTTACATGTCTTTCATGCGGAGCAACAATTTCACACATTCTCTTTAAAATAAAACTCATTGAATCTCTCTTAATTATTTAAGTTTCATAAAGTTTGTGTATATGATTATGCAATGTATTCATGCTAATAGCTCTCTTTACTAAAGAAACTCCATATGGGGAGCTCTTTTACCTATCTCATGACAAAAAAAAGGGAAGAAGTCTTGAGAAATATAGAGGAGCACTGTTTATACTTTGGGGGAGAAATCATGAAAGAGAGTAACCTTTTAGGGGGAGCATTGAATATGCATTTCTTTATAATGTTTAATTAATTGCAATTGCCTTTTGTATTTGTTCACCACACTTGCAATTGTTCTTGGAAAGTGCTTTCTAGCTATTGTGTGGAGGTATGATGATCTATGAAGAGATTGAAGATCTTGAAGAGTTAGAATATTACGTATCTCTTTTTGTAACATAGAATGGACTCTCATGGGAAATAACTATATTTTTTTAATTGTTGAGGAATTATTTATGAGTGCTTGTTTTATCATGAAATAGCCGAAGAGGGAGATTGTAAGAATCTTGATTTTATGATTGACATATTTCATGACAAACCACACCATATTAGGGATGATTGTGTAGTGGGTAGCTTAGGTCTTCATTGTCAACCTTCCAAGCATCCCTATGACTATAAGAGCAAAATGTATATTCACTTGACTTTGCCTCTTGAAGAGATATTAGGTGCACACACACACACACACACACACACACACACACACACACACACTCACACACACACACACACTTACATGCATTTGTTGTTGTACAAACACACACACACACACTTACATGCATTTGTTGTTGTACAAACACACACACACACACTTACATGCATTTGTTGTTGCACAAACACACATACACACACACACACACACACACACACACACACACACACACACACACTTCATGCATGCTTTGTTTCATATTTCATCTATGTTGTCTATTGCTTATATATGTGCATCCTTACTCACTATCACACTTGCACTTCATTCTTAGCTTTAAGTGTTGGTCTTGTGTGGTGTTAATTTGTTTCCCGATGTATGATTGGAAATGTCTGTGCCTGCACGATGATGTGCTTTTCTTAACGTGAAGAGAGATCTTTTGAGTCTCTACAGCGCGGGTCAATGAACGGGTAGGCTACCTGCGCAATGCCTTCACAATAGCCTGGGTGAGATTTTTAGAGTCTCAGGTTTGCGCATATGCTCGGGTTATGCGTGGTTTCGAACTAGCGCATTGCGCTATTTTTGAGCGATGATGCCTGTTGTGTACGGGTCCCAAACCGTGTACTATGCAATTTTTAGGGACATTCTGGTCTTTTCAAGCAGCTCGTGAAACCCCCTATAAAGTCCTCTATTTCTTTTCTTCTTCCTCACCTCTCATGCATTTACAGAAACACTAGAGAGAGATAGAGAGAGTCTAAAGTGAGAAAGCTCCATTTGAGTTTCATTAACCCTCTAAACCCGAAACCCATCTCCATCTTGCATCATTCATCACCATTTGAGTATATTTCTTCATGGTTTCATGACTAGATAAGTTATAACTACATTAAATTTCATTTATTGTTGTTCTTACTCTAGATTAGGTATTTATTGCTTTATTAAATACCTTGACTCTACTTTATTGCATATTTATGAGTCTTTATAACATGATTGAATTTGTCTATTGATAGCTTGTATCATTAGGTCTTTTATGACTAAATAGCTAATCCATATATGTTCAAGTATACTTAATTGATGATTAGGATGACCTTGTGCATCTAGTCTAGTTCATGCACATTTATGTATATGCCTCATTAATTGCATTTCTTGATTGCAAATTGATTGCCATTGATTATATGTTGTGACAACTTATGTTGTCAGACTTTTATTGACAATTAGGTTGTTAGATTTTATCTACACACCCAATTGAGTCCTTATTTATGGGCATGTATGCATTGTTTGATAACTAGGTTGTTTAATTGCTTTATAACCTATAGTTAAACATTTTGTGTTTGGTCTTCACATTATTGTATTTGAGCATAGTGTCATATATACACTTAGATCATATACTCTTCATAGAGCCAGAGTCTTACAACCAAGGGACAAACAGTTGGTCAAGTGCCACTGTAATAGGCCCGAGGGGTATAACAGGAAGTGCTTACTCCAAGAGTAATGGATTAAGGGATATTACTAGGAATTGAACCAAGAGTGGTGAGTGGTAATGTATATAGCCTGAGGTTGTCGATAATGAGAGTCCGAGTATCACTTGAGGATGTAACCTTTTATTCATATAGTAGATTTCTGTGATCGTGTGTAGCTAGCAAAATAGCCCATGGTTTTTCTCGTTTGGAGGGTTTCCAAGTAAAAATCAAGCGTTCTTTAATTTTTGCACTTTATACTTGATTTCTAATATTGTTTGAATTAGGTTTTGCATGCTAATATTGACTAATCGAAAAAGTTGGTAATAATTGATTAACAATCCAATCACCCCTACTAGGTTGTTTAGACACATATCTTATGGGAATTTCACGGTCAGACCTTGTACTTGTTTGAGGGAGGTAGGAGACTCGAGGTCTATGGTGGCCTTGGTCTTCTCTCGATTGGCTTTAATTCCTCTCTCATGCACCATGAATCCAAGGAACTTCCCTGTTTCTACCCCGAAGGTGCATTTTACGGGGTTTAACCTCATCTGGCTCTCCCTAATTACATGGAAGGTATTTCAAAATGGTCTTGGTGTTGATGGACTATCTGGGATTTGGTGATCATATCGTCTATATATACCTCCATAGTTCTTCCTATCCGCTCATTGAATAGCTGGTTCACCAGTCGCTGGTAAGTTGCATCTGCATTCTTGAGACTGAACGGTATTACCTTATAGCAGTAAAGGCCCTGCCCTATGATGAAACTGGTCTTATCCTAGTCGGCGGGTGCATCATGATCTGATTATACCCCGAAGAGGCATCCATGAATCTTAGGAGCTTGTTTTCAGTGGTAAAATCTACCAGCTAATCGATTTTTGGTAGTGGGAAACTGTCTTTTGGGCAGACGTCGTTGAGATCGGTATATAATCAACGCATGTATGCCATTTCCCATTTGCCTTGGTCACCATGACTACATTGGCAATCCACTAACTTGGCTTTTAAGAGTTTGTCTACCTTCTCTTGCACCGCGATATTTCTTTTCGGATTGAAATGTCACCACTTCTGCTTGACCGACTTGAATGTAGCATCCACTGCCAATCTGTGTGCTACCAAAGTAAGTGGGATCCCTAGCATCTCGTCGTGACTCTAGGTAAAAATATCACTAAGCTCTCGAGGAGTCTTATCAGACCTTCATTAACTTCTTCATCCAACATGGTTCTTGTCTTTACCACCTTCGAGGGATCATCCCCCTGTTAGGTTCATCTTCTAGTTCTTCTACGGGGTGTCCACTGGCCCACCCCTTTTCTTCTTCCTCAATCTCTCCCACAACTAGAACCTCTACTTCAGGCTCCCCCTCAATCTCTTCCATAAATAAAACCTCGACTTTAAGTTCCTCCTTGGTCACTCCTGATTCCTCTACTATACCTGAATTATCATGGTCTCTTTCTGGTAACTCCATGGCTTGCATGACTATCACCTGCGCACACTGCTTAGCCAATGCCACTGAGTTGGTGGACATTGTATAGCACTTGCACATTTTTTGCTGGTCTCCTCGTACCCTTCATACCTTGCTACATAACAGGAATTTTAAGACATTATGGTGGATAGATAACACTCATTTGATATCTGACAAAAAGAGCCTTTCTAGGATATCGTTGTAGGCAGACGAGGTATCGACCACAATGAAAAACGTCATGAGATTCTGTTGGACAGGCACTTGCCTAATTATCATTAGCAGAATCATCGACTCGGTAGGTACCAATGAGTCCCCAAAAAACCCAAACAGAAATGTGGTACAACTGTTGTAGCAAGAGCGCTTCAGATTGAACTTCTCAAGGGCATCCTTGAAGAGGATATTGACACTGCTCCCAGTATCGATAAGAATACAGTGGACTAAACAGTTGGTGATTAACACTGAAAAGTGTATTTTTATTAAGGGATAATATCATCATTTTACTCTTCCAATATTATTAATTCCCCAATTTAGATAAATTTTCGTTCCTTTACTTGAATAAATATGTTGTGTAGTAATTAGTGTATTCTTCTTTTAATATAAAGAGTAATATGGTCAATTTAGAATTATGGAGAAATTAGATAGCAAAACAGACCTCATTTTCAAGTTCAGAACGTCGAAAACCCTAGGAAGGCCACGAAGGGAATTTTTATAATTTTGACTATTCACTGTTCACTGTTAACTGTCACTGTTCACTGATGACGTGTCACATTTCTATTGGACTGCATTACTAGTGCACCGTACACGTGCTGCAGCGAATCACATTCTAGAAGACGGTGTACTGTTCACTGTTGACTTTTCACAGTTGACTTTCACTATTCACTGATGACGTGACACATTTCTATTGGACCACATTACGAGTGCACCGTACACGTGTTGCAGCGAATCACATTCTAGAAGGTTGCTGACTTAACTTTGTTCGGCCTAATCAGAGTGCGCCACGTGGCGAAATCTGGACGCTCCATTCTAAATTCATTCGATGGTAAATTTTCATTCGTATTTTGTATAAATAAGGAACCTCTCCCCCCTAATTTGGGCATCCTAAATCTAAATCTGATCTTATATTTGTGAAATTCTCTCCCTATTGTTCTCAAATTATCAGTTTAAATAAAATAACTATTTTTTAGTAAAAGTCACTATGTCTAGCTAATTTAATATAGATGGGGTTAAATGTGATACTGTTGGTATAGAAAATATGATCCAATTATGGTACGTTTATTATTATTTTTTTGCTTTCTCCCCTATGATTTTTGTGGAGTTTTTGACTCATTGCAGACAGACAAATGTTGTTTGGCACAATGGGTATTTTACCCATATCTATCAGAGAGTGGTCAATGGAGTGGAATACCCTCCCATTAATCTGAACTAAATATTAATAATTTGATCATATTCGAATTACCAACAATGGATCCCTTAACCCTAGTTTTAATTTTAATTTTAATTTTAATTTTAATTGATTTAAATTTCTATAACAAGTTTAAAAATTAATCTAGATAATTAATTCTACAAGGACAAGTCCCGTGGTTCAACCCGGTCTTATCGGTTAAATTATTACTCTGACACTCTTATACTTGAGAGTAGGACACTTCTTTAAGACGTGCCAAGTTTTTGACACTGCTGCTAGGGAGGTAAGTCCTCATTTTCTTCTTAATTTTATTTTAATTTTGTTATTTTTTTTTCTAATCTTCCTTTTTCTCAATTTGTGTTCAATTTTGCATCACTCATAACAACAAATCATAAACTTCATTCACTAAAAAAAATAACTTGTAATTAGTAATCACTTTTTTACATTTTAGTCATTCCACTTATTTATTTATTTATTTGCATTTCAGTCTAGATTTAGTTTGTATCTGTATATATGTCATTTTACTTTCTTACTTTTGCATATCAGTTCCCGTATCTCTCATATTTTCATTTTAGCCCCTAGATTTATAGAAATTTGCACTTTCACCATAACACTTGTGTATATTTGCATTTACACCCTTTGAATTTTGCATCTTAGTTATTTTCATCTCCTTTTATTTTATTTTCTTCATTTTTGTGTATTTCACCTCCATGAATCTTGCATAAGACATTGGTCTCGAACATGTAGCAGTAGGTTAATTAGGAAATCACAATCACCCACATTCACTAACAACATGGTTGAAATCCCACTTAGACATCCATCAGGAAACCAAGCCGAGAACCTTTAAGATAACCTTGACAACATGTCTCAACACATCAATCATCCCCCTTATGTTGACCATAACCAGCGTATTAACCCAAATCCACCTAGAACTCTTAGAGACTACATGAACCCCACACGCACTAGAGCACCTTCATGCATAAATTCCCACCGAATGCAGCACACTTTAATTTTAAACCAGGAATCATTCAACTTTTACCTAATTTTCACGGTCCTGAATCTGAAAACCCAGATTTGCATCTTAGGGAGTTTGATGAGGTTTGTAACACTTGTACTGACCAAAATGTTAGCATGGATATAATCATGCTTAAGTTTTCTCCTTTTTCCTTAAAAGATAAAACTAAAACTTGATTACAAAACCTTAGGTCAGGATCAATCCGAACTTGGAATGATATGCAACGATAGTTCTTAAAGAAAATTTTTCCACCTCATAGAACAAACTCTTTTAAGAGGCAAGTCACTTCATTTACCCAAAAACCTGGGGAAACACTTTACCAATATTGGGATAGATTCAAAGAGTTGTTAAATGTATGTCCACATCACGATTTAGAAACATGAAGAATAATGTCATATTTCTACGAGGGACTCACACCCCAAAGTAGACAAGTCATTGAGATGATGTGTAATGGAGAGTTTAGGGACAACAATCCTGAAGAGGCACTTGACTACCTTGACCATATCTCTGAAAATGCTCAAAATTGGGACACCATTGGTTCCTATAAGTCTATGAGCAAACTACAACCATCTCCATTTAGTGGAGGCATTTACAATCTTAGGGAAGACCATAACCTTCAAGTTAGATTTGCATCCCTAGCTAGGAAAGTTGAAGCTCTAGAAGTTAAAGAGAGTGAACATGTAAAACCTATATAAGAAATTGCATACCATGTATGTGATTTTGATGATCATATCACTCAAAGTTGCCCAACTTTATCAGCCTTAAAAGATTGCCTTAATGAACAAGCCAATGCTCTGCACACTTTTAACATGCTAAATTCCAACCCATACTCACAAACCTACAATCCTGGTTGGAGAAATCACCCAAACTTTGGTTGGAGAAATCACCCAAACTTTTGTTGGAGAAACAATAATCAAGCCTAGTTTTCACAACCACCAGGTCCATCACATCCACAAACACACCAGAATTTCTATAACGCTCAAGGTTATGCACCTTATATCCCACAATCTAGGAAAAATATTGAAGACACTTTGCACTCATTCATTGAGAAACAAGAAGCCATTAACAACCAAACTGCACAAACCTTGACAAATGTTAAAGATACTTCGGCAAATATTGCTTCTACACTCACCACATACGAAAAAGGTAAGTTTCTATCTCAACCACAACTAAATCCCAGGAGTTAATCAAGTTCCTATGACAATAACCAACGCCTAGACCAAGTCAAATCAATTATCACTCTTTGTAGTGGTAAGGTCATCAAAAAACTTATTCTTGAATCTGGTGAAAATGATGATGAGTTATTTTCCAAAGGTAGGGAAGGGGTTGATGAAACCACTGTTGACGAAGAAATAATTGATTCCCCACCTACACTCCCATTTCCTCAGGCTTTTAAAAATTCATAGAAATCGAAGCATCCCCTAGAGATTTTTGAAATTTTCATACAGGTAAAAATCAATATCCCTTTATTGGACGCGATCAAACATGTACCTTCCTATGTCAAAATTTTGAAGGATCTGTGCACTGTGAAAAGGAAACATCATGTAAGAAAGAAAGCCTTTGTGGCCGAACAGGTAAGTTCCATTCTTTTCAACATTTTTTTTTAAATACAAAGATCCTGGTTGTCTCAATATAAAGATAAAGTCGATAAATTTATCTACCCAGTAGATTTTATTGTATTGGAAACACAACCTATTGTTAATGAGCACAAATCAATTCCTGTTATATTGGGTTATTCATTTTTAGCTACTGCTAAATGCTTTGATTAATTGCAGGAATGGAATAATGAACATGTCTTTTGGAAATATGGAAATTAAGGTCCCGTTCTGCAGCTTTTTTCAGTCTGTTTTCGTTTTTATTTTTTAAAAACAATTTCGAAAACACGTTCGTTAACCATTTTTCATTTTATTTTCGAAAATTAAAAAAAATTGAATAACAAAACTTAAAAGTTAAAAATTTTAAAAACGAATTTTTTTTTTTGTTTTATTTAAATAACAATAATTTTAGTTTTTTTTTTTCTCTTCAACGTGCAGTTCTTCTTATTCGTCGGTCTTCTCTTTGACTCCTTCTTTCTTCGTCTTCATCTTATCTCCTCCTCCTCCTCCTTCCTATTTTCCATGCTAGCAAGGTCAGATTTGCTCCTCGAAGGCCGGAGGAGGTAGATCGGCGTGTCACCTCCTCCGGCCTTCGAGCAGCCAATCTGCTCTTCCAAGACGGAATCGTTAAGTATCTCATCTTGGGTTCAGTGAAGGACTGAGTTGGAGGAGTCGTCGTCGGAATCGGAGGAGTTAAGAAATGAGTTGAGGTCGAGTTCCATGATTGACTTTGTGTCTTCGAGCTTCTAGGTCATAATTTCAACTTATTCTTCTTCTTCTTTGATTGTTATCAAGAGCCTGGAAATCTGTCATTTATGATTAAATTCGATATACATCTGTGATAAAGGTATTGGAAAAGGGTTTGTGCAACATATCATATTAACTTTAACTGCAGAAACAATAATTAGATTTCATGTTGACTGTGTTGAATTTTAACAATAATGTTAATTTCGTATTTTTAAAGATTCAGTTTTGGTTTTGTTCTATCTTGTGTTGAATTATCAGTTTGAAGGATGTTGAATTTGTAGAATAAGATTTACTGGTGGCTGTGTTTGGGAAAATGAACAAATAAAAAAAAAATTGCAGAACAAAGGCTAAACAGATGAATGAAAGTACTTGAATGAAGAAAACTGTTATGCAGTAGTATCTTGTACTGAATTATTGGACACATAAAATATTTAGCTGAAAGTAATTAAAGTTATATAGTAGTAACTGGTGCCTATTTTTTTTAACGTATCTTGTAGTAACTCGTAAGAGTTTGAGATATTGAATTAATGGATTGTACGTGTAATTAACATAGGGAAATTGATTTGGTTAAATAATTGTATTTTTTTTTATTAATCTACCAGACATGTTTTTTCAGTTTTTATTTTTAAAATACAGTTTCCGGTATATACTACCAGACGTATTTTCAGAAATCGAAACTGAAACAAAAAACACTGTTTTCATTTTCATTTTCATTTTCATTTTCATTTTCATTTTTATTCTTAAAAAACAGCAATTGAAAAACACTTGCAGGACATGTCCTAAGCTTAATGTTTTCAATATGTTTAAGGAACCATTTGATGATGAAAATGAAGATGAAGATGTAGACATTATTGAAACCATTGTTGAAGATCATGTTCAAAAGGATTCTTTTATCTAATCTGAAGTTTGTTTGATCAATTCACCTGAGTCAAGTATGCATTCACATCTTGATGATTGTTTGCAAGCTATCGAAGAAGAAGGAGACATTCCGGATTTTGAAGAATTGGAACAGAAAGTTGAAGAGTCAAAAGAAACAGCATCTCAACTGGTTTCTAAGCCCATACTAGAAGAACTCAAATATATGTACCTTGGAGACGAGCAGACCTACCCAGGGGTAATCTCTTCTAACCTCAAAGAAGAGCAAGAAGGTAAGTTGTTACATGTTTAAAAAAAATATAGGAATGCAATTGATTAGGTTTTGAAAGATTTAAAAGGTATTAACCCCTTAATTTGTTCACATCAAATAATTTAAGAGGATAATGCTAAAACAAATGGACGAGCCCAAAGACGACTTAGCCCACACATGAAGAAAGTTGTCAAGACTGAAGTCCTTAAATTACTTAACGTGGAAATTATCTACTCTATCTCTGATAGTAATTGGGTGAGTCCTACACAAGTTGTGCCAAAAAAATCTGGAATCACTGTTGTTAAAAATGAAAAAGGTGAGTTAATTCCAACTAGTGTTCCATTTAGTTAGCGCAATGTGCATTGATTATAGAAAATTAAATAATACCACTAGAAAAAATCATTTTCCCATTCCATTCCTTGACCAGATTTTAGAAAGAGTACCAGGACATCCCTACTACTGCTTTCTTGATGGGTATTCAAGATACTATCAAATTACTATTGCATTAGAAGACCAAGAAAAGACCACATTCACATGTCCTGTTGGAACCTTTGCATTTAGAAAAATGTCATCTGGTTTGTGTAATGCTCCAGCCACATTTCAACAATGCATGCTAATAATTTTTAGTGACATGATTGAACATTGTTTAGAGGTCTTTATGGATGATTTAACTGTGTTTGGGAATTATTTTGATAATTGTCTTAATAACTTGGAAAGAGTCTTGAAACGTTACATAGAAAAAGGACCCGTGCTTAACTAGGAAAAGTGTCATTATATGACCACGTCTGGAATTGTTTTAGGTCATGTTGTGTCATCCAAAAGAATCAAGGTTGATAAGGTAAAAATTGAAGTCATTTCGAAGTTACCACCACACAAACAGTCAAAGATGTACGGTCATTTTTAGAGCATATAGGATTTTATAGAAGGCTTATTAAAAATTTTAGTGTCATATCTAAACCGCTTTGTAACCTCTTATTAAAATATGCAAAATTTGAGTGGACACAAGAGTGTCAAGAGTCTTTTAAAAAGATAATTGATCTTTTAACATCTTCTCCTATCATGCAATCCACTGATTGGTCCTTGCCTTTTGAATTGATGTGTGATCCGAGTGATTTCGCTATTGAAGCTGTCTTATGACAGAAAAGAGAAGGTAAGTCTTTTGTGATTTATTACACAAGTAAAACTTTAAATAGTGCACAAATGAATTACACCACCACCGAGAAAGAATTACTTGCTGTGATATTTACATTGGATAAATTTTGGTCATACTTGATTGGCCCATCAGCCATTGTTTTTACAGATCACACTGATGTGAAGTATTTAATGTCTAAATAGGATGCAAAGCCAAGACTGATTCGCTGGATTTTATTGCTACAAGAATTCAATCTCACAATCAAGGACAAAAAGGGTACTAAAAAAGTCATCACAGACCATTTATCACGCCTTACCACTGAGTTGTCTTTTGATAAAACACCCATCAATGATTTTTTTTCTTATGATCTTTTATTCTCTGTCGCAACTATGCCTTGGTATGCTGACATTATTAAATATCTTGCAACAGGAATGATGCCACTTGATTGGAATACACAGGATAAAAAGAAATATTTGACCGAGGTAAAACGTTTCTACTGGGATGACTTGTACTTATTCATGTATTCTCCTGATCAAATCGTTCGACGATATATTCCAGACAATGAGGTAAGTAGTGTCATTAAATTTTGTCATTCTGAAGCATGTGATGGTCATTTTCGTTCAAGAAAACGGCTACAAAAATCTTGCAGTGTGGATTTTACTGGCCCATCTTGTTTAAAGACGCACATGCATTATGTAAAATTGTCAAAAATTGTCAAAAATTAGGATCCATTTCCAAGCAAAACATGATACCTTTAAACCTCATTCTTGTCATTGAAATATATGATTGTTGTGGAATTGATTTCATGGGTCCATTTCCACCGTCATTTGGATTTTTGTACATTTTGGTTGCCGTTGATTATGTGTCAAAATGGGTTGAGGCAATTCCTTGTCGATATAATGATCACAAAACAGTGATTAAGTTTTTAAAGGAAAATCTTTTGAGTTGATTTGGAATCCCTCGAGCCATTATCAGTGATGGAGATAAATACTTTTGTAACAGACTCTTTGAGTCTTTAATGAAGAAATATGGAGTCACACACAAAATTGCCACACCATACCACCCTCAAACAAGTGATCAAGTTGAGCTAGCAAATGGAGAGATAAAACAGATCTTGCAAAAAATGGTTAACCCTAATAGAAAAGATTGGTCTCTTAGATTAAATGATGCACTTTGGGTTTACCGTATTGCATTCAAAACATCTTTGGGTATGTCTCCTTATCGTTTAGTTTATGGAAAACCTTGCCACTTACTTGTTGAACTTGAGAAAAAAACATATTGGGCCATTAAAGCTTTCAATTCTAACCTAAATGATGTTGGTGAACTGCGTAAGTTATAAATAAATGAACTTGAAGAATTAAGAAATGATGCATACGAAAATGAAAAAATTCTTAAAGAAAAATCTTTAAACTTTCATGACAAACGAATTTTAAGAATATCATTTGAAGTTGGTCAAAATGTTTTGTTTTATAATTCTTGACTTCATTTATTTCTCGGTAAATTAAAATCAAAGTGGAGTAGTCCATTTGTTGTGAAACACGTGTATCCATATGGTGCCATTGACATTGAGAATCCTAGGAATGGTAATGTGTTTAAAGTAACCAGACAACTTGTGAAACCATTCTTAGAAAATACAAATTTTTAAAAAGACTCTGCCGTCCTTTTTGACCCTTGTTACAATGGTGAGTAAACAAATCTCTTGCTTTTGACTTTATCTGTGTTTGCAATTATTATTTTTGGTTTTGTTCGCTTTTACGTTTTGAATTTTTTCAGGATTAATTTATAGTTTCATTTTTTTTTGCTTAGTGTGTTTTGCTATATAACCCCGGTTCAGTGGCCGATAACAGTACTCTGTGACAATTCAAGTCAGTTTAACTCAGTTTTCCAAATAACTGATTCCCTAAAACAAGACATGGATGAAATTTTCATAAACTTGCAAAAACATTTTCCATTGTTGCCTAAAAATGCTCTGAAAAAGATTTACAAAGCACGGTCCGAAAGACTGCACTTACTGATGATGTACAACATTCCTGTTGATGTTCGCTGGTTGATCGAAGCTAATGTACGTCTAGCAGGTGAGTCTTTTGATTCATTTATATCTTACATGGCTGGTTTTGGAAGAAGTAACCTTGTTAGAAAGCAAAGAGCTAAGAAGTTAGGCGTTACTTGTCACAAATGTGCACGTATAACTTGCAACACACCTTGTCGTTCTTTAGGAATGATGTCTAATAGTCGGGAGGATAAAATTTTATTCATTAGGCATGGTTTGCGTAGGGAGTCATTGGATAATATCCTAACGACTCTGGATGCACATCCTAATGGATATGTGCAATTGGCAATTGACTGATTATGGCCACAATTTTAAAGAGAACATGCATAATATAATCTGGGGAATCTGACTTTACAATACCATGTTTGTCAATTTATAAGAAAATTGGATGTGAAGCATATCCCCGACCCATAGAGGGCGTTCAAGCCGCTACTGGACGTAAAACCAGAGGAAGATGTGAGCCACAATCACAACTACCAGTAAATATCCTTTTGTTTTTATTATCTTTTTCCTTTTGCATTTAATGTCTTTTACAATTACTGTTATTTCCTTTTGATTTTTCAACCATTTGTATATAATATCATTGACAAATGCACCACCCTATACATATAGGTGTATCATTGCGTTACCTTTTCAGGATCTATAAATGCAAGCATTTGTTTTCTTTTTTTCTTCAAAGCACTCATAAGCATTCAAAAGAAAAATGCAGAGAGTGCATTAATGGCGTCACCTTCAGCTAAACGATTCACAAACATTTGTGCGATTGGTGGCACTAATTATGGGAAACACAGAGAGTTTGTTGAGGCTGCAACTCATTTTTGTAAGGTTTTGGCTAAACGAAAAATACACCTAGTGCATGGAGGAGGTAACTTGGGATTAATGGGGTGTGTTTCATGAGCTGCACGAGACAGAGGTAGTCAAGTTCTGGGTATTGTCCCAAAACTATGACTGCAATAGACATTATCGGAAAGACAAACAACGAAGAACTACTTGTCTCAGGTATGCAGGAAAGACTGACTGCTATGTTACATCATGCTGATGTGTTTATAGCTTTGGCAGGTGCTTTTGGAACCTTAGGAGAAATCTTTAAAATGGTATCATGGGCACAACTACACATCCATGAGAAACTCATCGGTTTGTTGAATGTTAATAAATTTTATGATGGTTTGCTTTCATTTATTGATCATGCTCAGAAAAATTATTACATTCCACCTTCAATCCAAAAAATCTTCATCTCTGCTTCAAATCCTTATGAGCTGATTGACCAGTTACAAGCTTTTAAATATGAGCCAGACCCCTTAACCTCCAAAATAGATTGGTCCATTGATAAAGACAACAAGAAACACAGAATTGATTTGAATCTCAGTTTGTAATTATCCAATGGTTTTCATGCATTTTATTTTCCTTTATTTTGTATTACTTTTATTGTTTTTACGAGATTTTGTTATCTTTCAAGTTGTTCATGTGATATCTTCTTAACCTTATTTCTTTCTAAAGACATTGGGGACAATGTCTCGTTCTGGTTGGGAGAGGGGATAATTGACATTAATGTGGATTTAATAACTTTTGTTTTTCAAAAAAAAAAACTAACTAACTTCTGACCATTTTTTTGTGTGTAAAGATGGCCGAGTAATGAGTTCTTTCAATTGCTCATGAGACACATCTTTTTAGTTCTAATACATTTTAATTTTTAAGATTCAAAATAAATTACTTTTGTTTCCTCTCTTTATACTATTCAGATTTATGAACTCTCTGTTGTGATATTATTGACTAATCATTTTGTTCATTTAGTCATCTTGAGAGATTTTTCGAACTATTCTGGACACACACATATAGACACGTGATTATGTGTAGTAAGTTGAGATTTTACGATATTTAGTTCTGAAACTTCATTAAAGGGTAACAGCAGAACGAAGGCAGTGAACTTGTTTAAAAAAAATATAATTGTTATTAGAAAATTCTAAGTAACATGACACGTCAGCAAAAGACTTTGGTCGGGAACACCACGTCACTGGAGTCTAATCAGATTAAGTCAACACAAATATAAATAAGCAAACCTGACTAGTTCTCCCCAATCAGATAACATACCCCGTTCACCGGTCACGCAGCGGAACTAGGTTTTAATTTTTTTATACAGATCATATCTGTATCTGAGACTAGTGAACTTTTGATCGTAATTATTTTTCGAAACCAATACATACAATATGTAAATACAGGAAATTGTAATCAACAAAAACCAGAAGAAGAAAATCTTATCAACGTTTGGAGGCTCTTTCACTTTACGATGTGCTCCTGTCTGAACCACTTGATCTTCCTCGCTTTCTCTCGGAACTGGTAACTGCGTGTGGGCGCGTCACGGTCTCAAGAACTTGAATGGAGGATGTAGAGAGAATTGAAGAAACTCTTTCTTCTATGTGTTTCAAAAACACATAAAACATGAAACAATATATATATATATATTTTGAAAGGAGCAGCAACGTGATATATGTGGGTATGTTGCGTACAGGAAACAAGCTTGGTGAGAAAAACAAGCTTGGCCTGGGCAGCGATAGGTGCTGTGTGCGAGGAACAAGCTTGACAGACCAAAACAAGCTTGGCAATGGCAGCGATGGGGCACTGTGTTCGAGAAACAAGCTTGGCAGACCAAAACAAGCTTGGCAATGGCAGCGATGGGGCGCTGTGTGCTAGAAACAAGCTTGACAGACCAAAACAAGCTTGGCTGGGACAAGGCAGCGTTGGCTGACTTTGGGTAAGACATATAGGTGGCATGTGCAATTTAAGCACACATGTGGGATATATGTGTGGGCTAGCATGTGTGGGAAACATGTGCAGAATTGGTGCTTATCTGATAGGAATTGTGACATGTGAAAAACGTGCTTGATGAGTCATTGGGCAGTTACCTTGGCAGTTATTTCTGTAGCCCTATGTTGTAATCTATATATACTCAGAATATTGAGTATTCTGCAGAGAGATCAGAGTTGTGATCATCCTGCAAGCATTGTATGAGTGTATTCCTAGGCAATAATAGTTGGGTTGGGATTGGTTCCCGTAATTGATTGTGTTCTTACTAAATACTGTTGTGTGTGTGCATATTTGTGAGATACAATTTTTGTGAACATGCCTAGGGTGTGGGCTGGTTGTATTACTCGGTGCAATGTTTATGTACAGCAATCGGGTTGTTTGATTGAGTGTGTGTGGTGTTTGTGGAACTCTGAAAGATAACAGTTTGGTGTAACTGTTATAGAAAGTGATTGGCTGGTTGGATAGGGTTTAACGCCTACACAAAGTAGAAAATTTGTAGACAATTTTCATTTGTGTAACATTGGTATCAGAACATGAGGTTGTGTTCAATTCTTCTTAATTTTTGTTGTGAAAGATGACTCTAGCAGACACTAAAGAACGGGTGACTCAGTTGGAGAAACTTCTAGGTGATCCTCCTCCTGAAGGCTCTAGCGAAATCGTTGCTATGTTGGACCAGTTGGTGGAACAGAGAGAAAGATCCCTCTTGATGTAGCAGGCACATGCTGATCTGTTGAAAGATGTGGAAAGCAAGTTTGAAAAATTTCGAACAGACCAGGTTGTACTGACTGTCAGCATGGCTAACAAGATGAAGTTGGTAGAGGACAAAATTAGGCTGTTGAAAAGGGAACTTAACAACCCAAGCGCATCTGATGAGGGCCATATGTCCAAGATAATGGTTTCAGAACCGAAGCAATTCAATGGTAATCGGAATGCCAAAGAATTGGAGAATTTTCTATGGGATATTGAGCAATACTTCAAGGCTGCCAGGATACCTGAGAGGGAACAAGTTAGCATCACAAGTATGTATCTTAGTGGTGATGCAAAACTGTGGTGGCGCACACGGATGGCGGATGATCTGAGTGATGGCTGGCCTAGTGTTGATACGTGGGAATCACTAAAGAAGGAACTAAAAGATCAGTTCTTGCCTTGCAACACTTCATGGTTGGCAAGGGTGAATTTGAAGAAGTTGAAGCAGACAGGATACATGAGAGACTATGTGAAGAAATTCAGTTCTTTGATGCTAGACATACAGAATATGTCTGAGGAATACAGACTATTCAAGTTTCATGTCTGGGCTACAGACATGGGCACATACATAATTAAGAAGACAGGGGGTGAAAGACATTCCTTCCGCCATGGCTGCTGCTGAAGGCTTGGTAGACTTTCGGTTGTCCAATTCATCCTCTTCCAGCACTGATAAGAAGAAATCAGTGGATGGCAAGAAGGGGAAAAAGGATTGGAAAAATAAGAAATTTGAAGGAAGGAAGAATGAAGGTGAATCATCTAAGGGAAAGGACCAACAGAACAAGGGGAAATCCCAAACACAGGGTTGTTTTATCTGTGGTGGTCCTCATTTTGCAGAGAATGCCTAAAGAAGGAAAAGGTTAATGCAATAATCAGTCAAGACTGTGATGTAGGTGACTTTTCTAGTGCTTGTCCATCTCGGGTGAATCCTTTGCAATTGTTGAATACAATTAGCATGGAGAAACAACCAAGCTACAAAGGCTTGATGTACGTAAATGTGAAAGAAAATGGGCGTATGATTCAGGCCATGTTGGATACAGGTGCAACCAACAATTTTGTAACACAACGAGAAGTAGACAAATTGGGTTTGAATCTGTTGGAAAACACAAGCAAGATCAAATCAGTGAATTCTAGGGCAATGCCGGTTCGTGGTATGGCTGAAATAACACTAAAGGTGTAGCATTATGGTAGTACCGCTTGATGATTTCGACCTAATACTTGGTATTGACTTCTTTACCAAGGCTAAAGCATTGGTGATGCCTTATTTACAGGGAATTTTGATAGGGGATGAGAAAAGTCCCTGTTTTGTACAAGCTTTTGGTGGGACTCAAGACATCAAACAGGGAGAGACAAGAGGGCTGTTATTTCGGCCAAGCAAGTTGACAAGGGCCTGAAGAAGGGGCAAGTGACCCTTGTGGTTGCATTGGTACATATCAAACCTGATGTAGTGGTGGAGGTACCTGATGAAGTTGGGGCAGTTCTTGAAGAATTTGTTGATGTTATGCCTAATGAGCTGCCAAGGGAACTACCACATAGGAGGACTACTGATCATCGGATTGATCTAGAGGCAGGGGCCAAACCACCAACACAAGCTCCTTATAGAATGGCGCATTGTGAGTTGGCAGAATTAAGGAAACAGTTGGATGGGCTGCTGGAAGCGGGTCTAGTTCAGCCATCGAAGGCTCCTTATGGTGCTCCTGTGCTATTTCAGAAAAAACAATATGGCTCATTGCGAATGTGAGTAGATTACAGAGCTTTAAACAAGGTCACTGTAAAGAACAAATACCCAGTACCGAATGCAGCTGACTTGTTCGATAGATTGTCTAAGGCTCCTATTTCACCAAGCTAGACCTCAGGTCGGGGTATTGGCAAGTCAGGGTGGTTGAAGGTGATGAAGCAAAGACTACATGTGTAACAAGGTATGGCTCTTTTGAGTTTTTGGTGATGCCTTTTGGGTTAACCAATGCTCCTGCAACATTTTGCAATTTGATGAATGATGTTTTGTATGAGTTCTTGGATAAGTTTGTTGTTGTATATCTAGATGATATAGTGGTATACAGTGAAACTTTGGCTGAGCATGTTGTTCATTTAAGGAAGGTGTTCTCTCGTTTAATGGAACATAAGTTATATGTCAAGAAGGAGAAATGTGAGTTTTACCGGCAAGAAGTGATGTTCTTGGGGCTTTGGGTCGGGAAAGAAAAGATTAGGATGGATGAAAGGAAGATTGAAGCCATCCAAAACTGGCCTGCTCCTTCTAAGGTTGCAGATTTAAGGTCATTTCTAGGCATCACCAAAAACTCAAAAGAGCCATACCTTGTTACACATGTAATCTTTGCTTCATCACCTTCAGCCACCCTGACTTGCCAATACCCCGACAAACGAAAATTGTCTACAAATTTTCTGCTTTGTGTAGGCGTTAAACCATGTTCAGCCAGCTAATCACTTTCTATAACAGTTGCACCAAACTGTTTTCTTTCAGAGTTCCACAATCACCACACACACTCAATCAAACAACCCGATTAATGTACACAAACATTGCACCGAGTAATACAATCAGCCCACACCCTAGGCCTGTTCATAACAATTGTATCTCACAAATATGCACACACACAATAGTATTTAGTAAGAACACAATCAATTACGGGAACCAATCCCAACCCAACTATTATTGCCTTAATAATTAGGAATACACTCATTCAATGTTTGCAGGATGATCACAACTCTCATCTCTCTACATAATACTCAATATTCTAAGTACATATAGAGTACAACATAGGACTACAGAAATAACTCCCAAGGTAACTGCCTAATGACTCAGCAAGCACTTTTTTCACATGTCACAATTCCTATCAGATAAGCACTGATTATGCACATGTTTCCCACACATGCCATCCCACACATATCTCCCACATGTGTGCTTAAATTGCACATGCCACTTATATGCCTTGCCCAAAGTCTGCCAACACTTCCTTGTCCCATCCAAGCTTATTTTCCCCTGCCAAGCTTGTTTTGGTCTGCCAAGCTTGCTTCTCACACACAGCGCTCCATCGCTTTACTTGCCAAGCTTGTTTTGGTCTACCAAGCTTGTTTCTCGTCTGCCAAGCTTGCTTTTCGCACACAGCGCCCCGTCGCTGCCTATGCCAAACTTGTTTTGGCCTGCCAAGCTTGTTCCTTGCACACAGCGCCCATCGCTGCCATGGCCAAGCTTGTTTCCTGCACGCAACATCCCCACGTTGCCCACACCAAGCTTGTTGTCTGTACGCCAAGCTTGTTTCCAACACGCCAAGCTTGTTGTCTTCATGCCAAGGTTGTTTTCAACCAATTGCCCTTGTTGTCACATACTGCCAGCCTATCCAAGCCAACACAAAGAGCCCACATGCTGCCCCAAGGCCATGTCCACCCAATATGCCTTGTTTTGGCCTGATGCCTTCCACACCAAGCCCATTGCATAGACTGTTGCCTATGCTCATTTTTGGGTCTGTAACAAACCACCCCCACTTGAAGAAGCCGACACCCTCATCGGGAGGTTCTCCAAGTATTGCTGGATCAAATCTTCAAACTGCCATAAAGTTGCCCCTTTCTCCAAAGTGGCATCCGAGACACTTTCTCCTTTCCATTGAATCAGAAAATCCGTTCTTCTGTTCAATTTGCTTTCTCCCACGGTCTTGTGATCAAGAACCCTCAATACAGTCTTGTCAAATTCTTTTTGATAACCGGAGGCATCCACCTCTGTTGCACCCAACCTTGATCTTCAATCTCTTCATAGTAAGGCTTCAAGAAACTAACATGAAATTTTGGATGTACTTTCAATCTATCCGGTAATGCCAGCCTATATGCCATATTTCCAACCCTTTCCTTAACCACAAATGACCCATCATACCTCTGAATCAAACCTTTGTGACATCTTCGATCTGTGACTTTCTTCCAAATATGTGGAGTAAGTTTCAGCAACACCTTGTCACCTACATTGAACTCCAATGCACGACGATTTTGATCAGCATACTTTTTCATCCTCCTTGCAGCCTTAGCCAAACTCTCAATGGCCCCTTCAATCAGCTCACTTTTCTCTCGAGCAAATCTGTAGGCTGCTGGACATAATCCCTGATCTTTTTGTTATACCACCTCCAATGGAGTCAAAGGCTGATATCCCATGCACAACTCTGCTGGACTCAAACCAGTAGACGATGACTTGTGCAGATTATAGCAAAACTGTGCCACATCAAGTAAATCCAACCAATTCTTTTGACTTGCAGTAACATAGTGCCTCAAGTACTCTTCTAAAAGAGCATTGATCCTTTCTGTCTGACCATCCGTTTGCGGATGGTTTGCTGTAGAGAACTTCAACTTTGATCCCATCAGATTGAATAAGTATGTCCAAAACTTCCCTGTGAAACGAGCATCACGATCAGTCACAATATCAGCTGGTACCCCAAAATGCTTTACCGCATTCTTGAAAAACAACTCTGCTGCTTTTTCTGCTGGACATGCATTTGGGGCTGCAATAAAGATTGTCTGGGCTTGAAAACCCGATCGGGTAGTCAAGATGGTCGGGACCAGGGTAAGGTTGAACCATCGATCGGGGTAAACAAGAATGGTCTGGAAAAACAAGCGATCGGACGTGCGACACGTGGATTAGCATCCAGATTCAATAAGATCATGACTCAAACACGCAGAAAAAGAATTCAACTTGAACAAGACTTCTGGAAGCACACTTTGATGAGGAAGTAAACTTCCTCATTTGCATTAAAGTGTGGATTGAACAAGGAATTCAATACGACCAGGACAAAATCAACGTGAAACAGGAAAAAAGGATAACATGACTCCAATAAGTTAGAATTTCATTTGATTTCGGGAACTTTCCTTACTTGTATATTAAGAATTAGGGTTCTATACATGTATAAATAGACCCAAAAAACACTCAAAAGGGTTGAACGTAATTTTAGAGAGAAGGCAAGAGTGATTGAGTGTGTAATCCTTTTTCTACATAGTGAATTTTTGTTGTTGCAAACTGCAACCGTTGACGTTTTGGTTATTTAGTGGAATAAACTAAAATTAATTGATTAGACCTAAGTGAATCATTTGTTGATTATGATTAGGTTAAGTCTATTGGAGCTTAAATTTAGATAGCCAGCCAAGATCCCCAATCCACACGAACTTGAATGGATCACTTGATACCAGACCAATTTATAGGTCGATCTAGAATTGTATTAAACATGTGAGCTTGTTTCTTTTAGTAAGAATGAGTCTAGTTCACATGTGGACTTTTTATTTAAATCCAATGGATTTAAATAAAATAGGAAAAACAATATTTTGCCCATATATATTGGCTTGGGCGGCTAAGGCTATATATAATAGCTTATTATATTGTTTTTTATTTTATTATTTAATTAAATGGAAATTAATAATTTGTTAATTAATTAATTAATTAATTAAAAGTCAAAATCTTTTTCCTAGTAGGAGTAGGTCTTCTATTGTCATATTATTGTTGGTAATTTGATAAGTATCAAATACTTATTTGATAAGTAGATAAATAAAATGAATTTATGTATCTAGTCAAATTAGAAAGTATTTGATTTATATTAAAACTCTAGCTGACAATTGGTCAAATTAGGAAGTTTTAATTTAGTCACAATTTAATTATATTCAATAATTGATTATTGAATAAACACACTATTTGAGTTGGATTAGGAGTCTTGGTGTAGAAAAGAATTCTATTTTGAAAAGGATTCTATTTTGAAAATGATTCTTGATCACCAAGTAATTCCATCTAAGGAAAGGATACTTACCCACCAAGTAAATCCTTTTTAAGAGAGAATTAGGTCTCTTAAACTAAAGACAAGAGGAATTCGGCCATTACATATATGAGATGTAGAATTCGGCCAAGCCTAATTTTAGATAGAGAAAAATTTCGGCCACTTCTTTTTCTTGGAGAGAAATTTCAACCAAAACCCTAATCTTAGGGAGAAAAATTTCGGCCAGGATAGAATTTTGAGTGTAGAGAATTCGGATCTTGCTCTAGATAAATTCTTCCAACTCTAAATATTGGTGTGTGAAAATTCGGCAAAGAGGAAAAATAAGATAAAACGTTTTGTATTCGATAGTGCACTAGTAGCCTTTACATTAAAAGATTTTGTGTACAATATCGAATCTAGATTCATGCAAGTTTCAATCAAATTGATTGATAATTCACAAGTGGCATAATGTTATTTGCTTTTCTTCTTGGAGGATTATTGTGACTAACAAAGAACGAAATTTTGTTTGTTTCCATCATCAGGTATACAATTTAAAGAAATAGAGCCCACACTCCTAGGTGATTCACATTCGTGATTAGATTGGAAGATCTTACAGATTCAATTCGATTCTAGTTCAATCGTCACTAGAAAAAGGTATGATACTTTTAATATACGTCAATTAATGTAGGGTTAAGGTTCTTTCTATTAAAGGGAGAATTTTTAAATATATCAAACCCTAAATTTACACTTCCGCCGCGTTTCGAACCAATTTTTCCCTACATTTGGTATCAGAGCCTGGTTGTACCCTTAATTAATTGATGTATGTGTACGTCAATCTATTTCTTTTTGTTGTTAATATGCATGTTTTAGAAAGAGTTGATACTCTAGGTATTCATATATATATTTATATTGGAATGTATGGATATATATATATATATATATGTTTTAATATGTGGATTGTTATTGCTCAATTTTGGTCATAGAATTTCAATGTACTTTTATTTTGAGATTGTAACAAGAAGGGTGGTATGTCATTGCCATAATTTCCTTCTTGGTAGTTGGTAAGTTTTTTTATTTATTTTGCTATTGTAATAAAAATACTGCAGAAAAATATTGTATTAAAAAAAACTGCACTATATTGTATTAAAAATACTGTAATATTTTATTATTTAAAATTCTTCGGTAATACATTCAAGTATTGAAGACTCGAAGGTTTGAAGAATTGGGAGCAACCGGAACAAGTTTCATACCGTGTGCGCCATAGCAACAATCATGCGTGCGAATGAGCATGAGCCACGATTGTTGTGGCATGGGCTGCGCACGGCAGCCCCATGGATGCCAAGGGTTGCTCATGGCAGCCCTATGGATCCCATGGGCTACACACGACAACCCTTTATGGAGCCAAGCCTTTATGGAGCCAAGGGGTGCACACGCCCATGGGAGGCAGCCAAGGGTGTCCAAATGGACGATGGTAGCGTGAAGACTTGTTCGCCAAGAATTGAGTTTTTGTATTCCAAGACATATGTAATTTACTTGCTTTTTCTAGGATGAACCAAAATTGTAGCTATTTATATTTTCGTAAATATTACAATGTTTGTCATTGTTCGATAACATGTCATATAGAATAGAAGTGCCGCTCATATATCTCTTTTCGTATGAACATGCATTGAATGGTTTAGGTATCTAATTGTCATTTAGATAACTTGGTAAATCATTCTATGGAATTCGATCACACGCCTTAAACAATTGAGTGGGAGAAGGTGTTTTGGAACACCTACGGCCGCCAAATTTAGTTGAGCTTTATGTTTCGTGTTATAACCCCCCAATGGGTATTCATGAATGACATTTAGCAAGATACTTCTTTACAATGATAGAATAGACAATTAACCCAAACGATATCTACTCCCAAAGGAGGCATATTCGTGAGGGAATATATTGAAGGTTAAAAACTTGATACACACTCAATGCAATTTTATTAATATCCTCATAAGAGTTCTTGTTAAAAAAATTACAAGGCTAAAATTAAAAACGTTGGTTGTTATGTTAACAATTAGGTGGGACCTAGTCCAAATAGTAAATGGTGTGAACTCCCAAAGGAGGCATGACATTTATGGGTGTTGGATCACCGTTGAATTTTACGATTGAATTATTTTATATAATTCAAGATAAATATTTGAAAGTGCTTTATCATGATTATTTGCTTATATAATTTTTGTTAATATTCAGAAATCATGACCCTATCCCTAATTAGCATCCTAAAAGATAATACTTTAACTAGTGATAATTATGTCACATGGAAAAGGAAAATTGGGCTTTTGTTACAGTCCAAAAAGCATAAGTTCGTTCTGTCTACTCCTAAACCACCTACTTCTATTAATGAATCTACTCAGGAGCAAAGAGATGAGTATCAACAGTGGTAGTCTTCTAATGAGATGGCTATATGTTACATTATGGCCACCATCTCCGACGTGTTGGAATAGCAACATGAAGGAATGGAGACTGCTGCCGATATAATGATGTCATTGGAAGAGATGTTTGCTATGAAGTCCAGGACGACTAAGAGAAAGGCAGTGACTGCTTTCATAAGTCTTAGGATGAAACCTGGACAGGTTGTGAAAGATCATATGATGAAAGTCATAGCATATCTCAACATTGCTGAACTGAATGTTGTTGAGATAGATGGTATTGACATGATCGTCAACTCACTATCAGATTCCTTTGATCAGTTCAAGTTAGACTATACCTTGAACAATAAGGAATACACCTTACAAGGCCTGATGCAAGATGTTCAAAGCGTTGAGAAAATCATTATGAAGAGCAAGGCTCAAGAGATTCATGTCGTAGGTAAAGCTGCCACTGTTAAGACCCGTAAGAAGGTCAAGAAACAACAAAAGAAAAAGCAACTAGGACCTATAAAGAAGGAGACAAAGAAAGTAACAAAGATCAAAGGAAAGTGTTTCCTTTATGGTGAAAAGGGACATTGGAATATAAATTGCCCAAAGTCTCAGAACAGGAAGGAAGAAGGTAATATTAATCTTCTTGAAACATGTTTTTGGTGGATTTTATGGATTCTCGGATCATCGACTCTAGAGCCACTAATCATGTTTGTTTTTCCTTACAGGGGTTCAAGGAAATGAGAATGCTTAATACGAATGAATTCAACTTGCGTTTATGCAATGGAGCGTTGATGTTTGCTAGTTCAGTGGGAGATATTAGAATTAGTTTAGATTCATATAGGCATTTAGATTTAATAGACGTTTATTATGTACCTCAATTCAAGAGGAATTTAATTTCAGTTTCTTGTTTAATTAAATTTGGATATTCAGTTACTGTTAATAAAGCTTTTATTATTAGTAGGAATAACAAATTTGTTTGCAAACGTACATTGGAAAACAATTTATTCTATTTTTATAGCAATATCTCTCACTTGTTAGACATGGAATCAACGGAACCTAATCATAAAAGAGTAAAATTATCAAAGATGAAACCTGCCTATGACATTTGTGCCTAGGTCATATTAACCTTAATAGGATCAAAAGATTGGTTAGTGATGGACCTTTAAGTGACTTAAAGGTTGATGATCTATCAACTTGTGAATCTTGTTTGGAAGGTAAGATGACCAAAAGGTAGTTCACGACAAAAGGCGCAAGAGCCACCGAATGTTTATGATTGATACACACTGATGTGTGTGGTCCTATGAGCATTCAAGCTAGAGATGGATATGAGTACTTCATCACTTTCACGGATGATTACTCGAGATTTGACTATGTGTATCTCATGAAACATAAGTCGGATGCTTTTGACATGTTCAAAGCATTTAAAGTTGAAGTTGAAAATCAGCTAGAGAAACAAATAAAAATATTGAGGTCTGATCGTGGTGGAGAATATTTATTTGGTGAGTTTCAGCAATATCTTATTGATAATGGGATAATTTCTCAGTTTTCTGTGCTAGGTACACCTCAACAAAATATGGTGGTAGAAAGGAGAAATAGAGCTCTTTTGGACATGATTAGGTCTATGTTAAGTTATTCAATACTTCCTAATTCTTTTTGGGGATATGCTTTACAAACCGCTATATGCATCATAAACGATGTACCATCTAAGTCGGTTCCTAAAACACTGCATGAGTTGTTGACTGGGCAAAAGCCTAGTTTACAACACTTAAGGATATTTGGATGTCCTGCACACGTGTTAAAAAGAAATACAGAAAAGATGGAGTCCCGTTCTGAAACATGCATATTTGTAGGGTATGCAAAAGGAACAAAAGAATATTATTTTTATAGTCCTTCAGATCTTAAAATATTTGTTTCGATAAATGCTAAATTTCTAGAAGAAGACTATATGAATAATTTTATGCCTAAAAGTAGAATTGTCCTGAATGAGCTTTCAGGAGATACAATTCCACAAGAGGTTTCACAATCTAGCCCAATTGTAAGTTCCACAACAACACAAGATCAACATTCTACCATTCCTCATCATAGTTGGAGGGTTAGTAGACAACCCAAGAGATACATCGGTCTAGGAGAATCTGTAGAGAATCTCCCGGACGACGATGATCCCTATACGTACAAGGAAGGAATGAAAGATATTGATTGTCACCGTTGGCAAAAGGCAATGCAATCCAAAATTGAATCTATGTTCAAACAAAGTTTGGTCTCTTCTAGACTTGCCTAAAGGGATAAAACCCATCGGTGCAAGTGGGTATACAAGAGGAAAAGAGGAATGGATGGAAGGTTGAAACCTTTAAAGCTAAATTTGTAGCTAAAGGTTACACATAGAAGGAAGATATCGATTTTGAGGAAACCTTCTCTCTTGTGACCATGCTTAAATCCATTAGGATACTTTTATCCATTGCGACATCTCTAGACCTAGAGATTTGGCAAATGGACATCAATATAGCTTTCCCTAATGGAAGTCTTGATGAAAGCATCTGCATGATGCAACAAGAAGAATTCATTGAAAATGACCAAGAGGAAAGGGTATGCAAGTCGCAAGGATCCATATATGGATTGAAACAAGCATCAAGATCCTGGAACATAAGGTTCGATAAAGCCGTGAAATTTTTTGGATTTATTCAAAACCTTGACGAACCCTGTATATACAAAAGGATTAAAGGTGACAAGTTGGTTTTCCTAGTTCTTTACATTGATGATATAATACTCATCGGAAACGATGTAGGTGTATTGACATCAGTAAAAGAATGGTTGTCAAAACAATTTAATATCAAGGACTTAAGAGAAACAAGTTATATTCTTGGTATCCAAGTCATAAAGGATAGAAAGAATAGAACGATTGTATTATCCAAAGCTTCATACATAGATTAAATCTTGCCTAGATTTTCCATGCAAGATTCCAAGAAAGGTATGTTACCTTTTAGACATGGAATCAAACTTTCTAA
Organism: Dipteronia dyeriana; assembly: GCA_032871835.1. Lineage (NCBI taxonomy): Eukaryota > Viridiplantae > Streptophyta > Magnoliopsida > Sapindales > Sapindaceae > Dipteronia > Dipteronia dyeriana. Next base: position 91,801,205 of record CM065299.1, on the reverse strand, counting down.
GGAACAAGTTCCTATGAATGAACATGAAGACAATTCACGAGTAGGGTTCCATATGCCTTGACAGTTAGGAGTCTCATGTATGCAATGCTCTGTACTAGACTAGATATTTTTTTTCTGTTGGCATAGTTAGCAGGTTTCAATCGAAACCTGGTCCTGATCACCCGACGACAGTCAAGCATATTTTAAAGTATCTCAAGAGAATAAGAGATTATATGCTTGTGTACTCCTTAGGGGATTTAATTCCCGTTGGGTATACGGATTTTGATTTCCAATCGGATTGTCTCTAAAAAATCAATATCAGGATCTTTGTTTACACTTGGAGGAGGGGCAGTCATATGGAAGAGTATCAAGTAATCTTGTGTTACTGACTTCACCATGGAAGCTGAGTATGTTGCCGCATGTGTGGTTGTCTAGTTCCCCAACTCTTGATTGACTTGGAAGTGGTTTCTGATGCGAATAAGTAGATCACTATCTATTGTGACAATAGTAGAGCATTGGCTAATTCGAGAGAACCAAGAAGTCATAAGAGAGGGAAACACTATGAAAGAAAGTATCACATTTCAAGAGAAATTGTGCATAGGGGAGACATGACGATAACCAAGATCGCATCAGCAGAAAATCTAGCGGATCCCTTCACCAAGGCTCTTCCACAAAATATTTTTGATAGGCACCTGTAGAATATGGGGATACGAGATATTACACATTTGCTATAGAGCAAGTGGAAGATTGTTGGGATTATGCTCGATAGCAAGAGTGTAATGATGTATTTGACAATTTTTCATATTAATAAAAGTGATTTCTAGTTTAACAAATTTTATAACATTTATAGTTTAATTATTTTAATTGTCAAAAGTAAATAATCATAAGGTCAAAAGACTATGAGAAAAGAAGAATTGTTCGTACATATGGATATAAATGAGGTATACACAATTCTTTAGTTAGTCTTGAATTATATTCACAACTTAAGATAAATGTTGGGCGTTTTTATCTTGTTAAAGTTGTAGATTCTTTTGCTAGCATTTGAGTGGGATCAAATGTGTTATGATGAGTCTAAAATCATTAAAGTGTGGTGTCTTTAGGCAAATGAATCTAGTGCACTAGGTGCAATGAATATGATCACAGTGAGATACTTTATCCAAAACTGTCAATGGAAAAAGTTTTCACTTGAAGACAATCGGAGAGTCAATCTCAATCCTGAGATAAATGATAGACTTATGTTTGCAAGTGTTATCATTTGAGCTATCAATGAGTACGATTATATAGCATGGTCTATCCTCGATAGTTTGGTGGTATTCATTTGTTAATCGATAGAGGACTTCATCTATAGATATGGACATCATGGCTCCATTTATTAAATGAGAGTAGAATATCATCATATGGATGTTTTGAGGTATTGGATATTAAATCTTAACGTTAAGTTTTCAATAGTGTCTATTGAAATATGGCTTCCGGACAAGTCAAAATATCAAAGTTCAAAATGTGGTCATATGAGTAAATATGGTAACTTGGAGAGCTATAGACAGTCTATGAGCTCTTGGCGATCACTGATATTCTTCACGATGATACACTTTCTCCATTTAGATTGTCTAAGGTATTTATATAGCTTGGGTGGCAAGGGACTATATAATAGTCTTATATATTGTTTTTTATTAGATTATTTAATTAAATAGAAATTATTTATTTATTTAATTAAAAGTCAAAATCTTTTTCCTAGTAGGAGTAGGTCTCCTATTGTCATATTATTGTTGGTAATATGATAAGTATCAAATACTATATTTGATAAGTAGATAAATAAAATGAATTTATTTATCTAGTCAAATTAGGAAGTATTTGATTTCTATTAAAACTCTAGTTGACAATTGGTCAAATTAGGAAGTTCTAATTTAGTCACAATTTAAATATATTCAATAATTGGTTATTGAATAAACACACTATTTGAGTTGGATTAGGAGTCTTGGTGTAGAAAAGAATTCTTTTTTGAAAAGTATTCTTTGTCACCAAGTAAATCCACTTAAGCAAAGGATTTCTGTCTACTAAGTAAATCCTTCTTAGCAGAGGATTAGGTCTCTTAAACTAAAGACAAGATGAATTCGACCAACCCTAAATAAATTAGGGAAAGGAATTCGGCCAAGCCTAGTTTTAGAGAGAGAAATATTTTGGCCACTTCCTTTTCTTGGAGAGAAATTTCAGCCAAACCCTAATCTAAAGGAGAGAATTTCCAGTCAAGAGAGAATTTTGAGTGTAGAGAATTCGGATCTTGCTCAAGATAAATTCTTCCAACTCTAAAGATTGGTGTGTGAAAATTCTGCAAAGAGGAAAAGGAAGAAAGAACGTTTTGTATTCGATAGTGCACTAGTAGCCTTTACATTAAAAGGTTTTGTGTACAACATCGAATCTAGATTCACACGAGTTTCAATCAAATTGATTGATAATTCACAAGTAACCTAACATTCTTTGTTTTTCTTCTTGGAGGATTATTGTGACTAACAAAGACAGAGATTTTGTTTGTTTCCATCCTCAGGTATACAATTTAAAGAAAGGGAGCCCACACTCCTAGGTGATTCACGTTCGTGATTGGATTGGAAGATCTTGTGGATTTAATTCGACGCTAGTTCAATCGTCACGAGAAAAAGGTACGATACTTTTAATATACATTAATTAATATAGGGTTAAGGTTCTTTCTATTAAAGGGAATTTTTTTAAATATATCAAATCCTAATTTTAAGCTTCTGTCGCGTTTTGAATCAAATTTTCCCTATAGGGCATTCACACGGGGGAAGTGACCGAGAAGATCGGGGAACAAGGTAACACCGAGAATCTAGTTCACGGGAAGATGTGGAGAGATACAACGGAGCAGAAACCTACCCCGAACGAGAGCATATGCATGATGACCAGAGGAAAAGTAAAAAAAAGAGGACGATAAAGGTGCCAAGCAAATTCAAAAGGCAATATACCAACTACACTCCGTTGGTCAGAGGATAGGAAGAAAACCTGAACGTGATAGAAGAAAAGAATCTGTACAAGAAACCTCCGAAGCAGTCAATTCTTGTCAGAAGAGACACCACCAAGTACTGTAGGTTTCACCAGGAGAATGGTCATGAAACTTCTAATTGCTACCAGCTGATGTACTATATCGAGTGGCTAATCAGAGAAGGACACCTTAAGGATATGATACTCAGGAATGGAGATGATCGAGGTAAGAATGCCGTGATGGATGAGCGAGATAGAGGTCAGAGGAGTTCAAGAAGAGATCCAGGTGTTGGAGCAATCAACACCATCTTTGGCGGGCCATACACTGGGAGTAGTAGTCGGGAAAGAATGTCTGAAGTTAGAGAAGTCATAGATGGTCAGAGAAACCTGAAGGTAAATCTGTTAGGATCCAATCAAAGGAAGCTCAAATAAGGTTGGGACCCTATAATTTTCACCGAAGCAAACGCGCATGGAAACATGAAGACATGCCGGGAATCGAATCAAAGATAATTTTACACTATTTATCAGTCGACCTCGACCGCAAACCGGTTGTCCAGAAAATGAGGCGATTCAACCCGGAGAGAAGCAAAGTAATCAAAGAGCAAGTAGAGAAGCTGCTAGCAACATGATCTATAATGGAGGTAAAATACCCTAAATGGGTGGCAAATGTAGTATTGGTCAAAAAGAAGAATGACCAATGGAGTATGTATGTGGAGTTCACTGATCTCAACAAACCATGCCCAAAGGATAGTTTCCCCCAACCTCGGATTGATCAGTTAGTGGATGCAACAGCTGGCCACAAACTATTAAGCTTCATAGTTGCATAATTGGGATACAACCAAATCTGGATGTTTGAGCTTGACGAAGATAAGACATCCTTTACCATAAACCATGGGCTGTACTGTTACAAAGTGATGCCCTTTGGTCATAAAAATGCCGGGGCAACTTATCAGAGATTGGTGAACAAGATGTTTGCCCGACAGATTGGTAGAAACATGGAAGTATATGTGGATAATATACTTACAAAAAGTGTAACGTCGAGAGTGTAGGAACCCCGTTCACCGGTAACGCAACAAAAATGAGTTTTAAAAATTTTATACAAATCGTAATCTGTATCTGGGACCAGTGAACTTGAGATCGTAATTTTTTTCGGAACAAATACATATAAAAATTATTACACTAATTAGATATACATGTAAATATAGGAAATTGTAATCAATAATATGAAGAAGATTAAGAAGCTTACCAATGTTTGAAGGCTCCTTCACTTTTCGATATGCTCCTAGTCTGTACCACTGATCTTCCTATCTGTTATGGGGATTGGTAACTACGTGTGGACGCGTCATGGTCTCAGGAATTTAGAATGGAGGATGTAGAGAAAACCGAATGAAGAAACTCTTTCTTCTATGTGTTTTAAAAACACAAAAAAAAATGAAACAATATATATATATATATATATATATATGTGTGTGTGTGTGTGTTTTTTTTTCAATATGCAACTCTTGCACACATCCCTTTTTCTTTGTTTTTTTTTATCAATATATATATATTGGCTTGCATGTATACCCAAGTCACGCATACCCAAGTTTCATAAAAAAAAACAAAAACGTATCCCTTTACATTTTGTCAAAACATGTATATATATGCTGAGCGTGAGAATGCAAGCCTTCTCTTTGTTTTTTCTTTCAATTTTTTAAATATTTTTAAATAATATATATCATATATATAATATTTAAATTAAAAAAAAACTGACCATATCGTTATTTAAAAAATGAAATCTATATTTTATTTATCAAATAAGATATTATATATATATATATATATATATAGATATTTAAATTTAAACAATTCAAATTCAAATATATAAAATTTATTTTATTTAACAAATGAGATAATCATATTATCTCATCATTCAAAAATAAATAACAATTGAAACCCTCCATTTATGACTAATTACACTATTAAATAATATTATCATTTAATTGTCATAATTGTCATTTTAATCAATTGAATAATCTAATTACTCAATCAACTCCTGACACATGTCGCTTTCGTAACACAATTAATTGGACAATCTAATTAATTAACCGTGACCCTAGTTACCTAAATTGATCGGGGCTAGCAAGGGGACCTAATGGACCCACAGTATTTTGAGCTCCAATAATCATCTGAATCATTAATTGAACTCTTTAATTAATATTCCTTTATTATTAACTCCGGTGTTATTCCGCTAAAAACCTGAAGCTCCACTCTCTCAACTGCAGACGTTTTTACATAGACCGATACAACTCGGTATCCATCGATATAGCTATTACACATGGTGTGATCCTCCACAGTAGTTCATAATTAGAGTTGGGTCATAATATCCGTTATACCCCTCTAATTACATATATCCTTTAAGTACCATTGATTCTCTAATGGACAATAAATCCTATTTCCACATGGAGTTAGGCGAGCACTCATATTATCCAAGGCCCGAATCAACCCTTAAGGGAACTACCATCCACTTCTCACAAGAAAGAGTGGATTCCACTATTGTGTACAAACCTTCTCAGCCACAAGTTAAACCACAATCCCAACATACGAAGTATATTAACCAGGAAATGCATCTGACCTCACCTATGGTATATCAAAGGCCACGATCTAACCTGAAGGAGTCGATAAGACACTCAGGATTAAGATCACCCACATATAGCCATCATTAGTTAATATATATGAATCCCATCGGTAAACGGATCTTGGTGTGAGATTCATATAGATCATGACCCAGTCCTATATGATCACATCATACAAGGTACCTCCATTCCCATATCTCATATGAATGATTCATGATAGAATCACTGTACATTACGGAATGGACCACAACTATAGATTAACCACAAATAAAGTACCCAGCTTTATTTGCTATCTATGGACTCTTTAGATTGCACGTCTCTTACTATATCCATTCATATATGACACTCATATACACAGTTCAAGATTACATCGGGCAATCCAGGATGTTAATATGTGCACAAGTTTATAAAATAAATAACATAACAAGAATGAGTTGAACATTTATTTTTATTTACTTCATAAATCCATTTATAAATTACATGCTTAGGGCATAAACTCCAATAGGGAGAGCATGCAAGGGACCTTAGTGAAACATTCGGAGTGCTGCATGATTGTTGTAAATCGTGTTATAAAAACAATACTCGCAAGTGCACGAATCTTGAAGAAAAGTACAACGGTAAGTAAGGATCGTTCCCACGAGGACTAGAGATTTAGTAATTTAAACCTAGTTCTAATTAAAGCTAAATTAAGTAACAAGAAGATTGTTGAGTTTGATTTAAAGCTAAAACTAAATTAAATTAAAACTAAGAAAACAATTGAAAAGATTGGGTTGTGGTCAAGGGTGAAAAAACACTAGCTCATCAATGATCCCCAATTATAAACACTCAATGCATGAATTAATTTGTAAAAAGATTCAATCAATTCAAGGGTTCATTCTTTATCTTTAATATGACTATTACCGTATGATCGCGGGATGAGTCAAGTATTCCCAACCACTATTCACCCTTGGTCTATGGTGTGAACAATGATCGGAAACCCGTTAAACGTAAGAAATAAGAACCAAATTCTATACTTTGCTTGGTCTATGCTAAAGATAAAATTCATTTGTTCAAAAGAGCATTAATCAAGGTTAGGTTTGGTCTATACTCTAACCCTAATTCTCAGATAGTCTTAACTCTAAAATAATGCCAAATAATTATCCACTCTTGGTCTCTGGTGTGAATAAATATTAAAACTAATTAGAGTCAAGCAATTAAGAATAATGAACAAATCAAGAATTGAGTTGATGAAATAATATTATTAATCCAAACATGAGCATTCACAACAGGTTCACATTGATTCCCTAGTTATGGATTTAGTTACACATTATGAAAATAGAAGGAAAAGAGAAAGAAAAGATAAAACCCATCTTGACATTCAATGAGTTCTTCAAGTCTTCAATGATGAATTATTCTTCGTCTTCGAATCTTCGATGTGTAAAGATGAATAGAAGGTACGTGAGGTGATGTATAGTGATGGAGTGGTGGGGGATGGCCCCCTTGGTGGCTTGGGACTCCCTTGGCTTCTCTCCCCCGAAATTAGGGTTCACATGGGGTTTAAATAGGTGTAGATGCTATGGCATGTCCTTAAACAACAAGGAAATCAATTCCAATATAGAACTCTACCTTTTTGGGACTTTATTTCTTTCCTAATCCAATAAAAAGACTACTTATTGAAGGAAGATTAGGATCAGGTTTCAACTTGTTTGCAAAAGACTCCCAAACAATTCCAAGAAGGAAATATTTCTCATTCCGACAACTTGCAAAATAAATCCCGTCATTATTCACGGAATTATGACTGGTCTGACCATTGGGTACTAATATGAGCATAACTTCTTCTAGGAATATCGGAATTGCGATCCGTAAAGTGCGCCGGAAACTAGACTTCCAGGGATTCCAATACATAGTTAGTAGGACACACAATTCGATTGGAACTAAGAGATATTGGCCCCACAATCTAGCTATTCTGCATTGGCTGAAATTCAACTTTTTACTCTTTTTCTTCAAAATAACATTCAACACCTCTTGAATGGAATGTGACCTATACATGCTCAACAAACACATAAAATACCTAATTTCACCCAAGAACAAACCACAATAATAAGAAATGAGGACCTAAAACATGTATAGAAATAGACCGATCACTGCAAAGATACGACTTGAAGCTTAATCCAAAAGTGCGTCTTTGGGGTACCCTTTGAAAGATTCCTAAGCTTCCAAGTCCACCAGAGGGGGATTGAAGTAAATCTAGAAAAAAATTAAAGCATTAGAGGAGATGAGGTCTCCAAGGATACTAAAGGAAATCCAAAGGCTGACATGGCGCTTGGCTGAATCGATTCATAAATAAGTCGACTGATAAGTGTTTTCCCTTTTTTAAAGCAATTAAGAAGGGAAAGGGGCTAGAATGGAGTACTGAGTGAGAATAGGCATTGAAAAAGATAAAGGAATATCTAGGAAAAGCTCCAATTCTGTCCAAACCCCTTGAAGGAGAAATACCTTTTTTGTACGTGTCTGTAACACCTGTAGCGACAGGATCAGTACTTATCAGATTGGATGAAGTGGTACAGAAACCAGTATATTATACCAGCAAAACATTATTACCAGCATAGATGAGGTATTTGCCAGTGAAATAGATGGCATTGGCCCTTATGACCACGACCAAAAAACTAAGGTCGTATTTCCAGGCATACAGAATCGAGGTCTACACTGCCCACTAAAGCAAATTCTGTCTAAATTCGACGTGTCCGAAAGACTGACTAAATGGATTGTGGAGTTGAGTGAGTTTGAGATAGCGTACTTGCTAAGGGCCGTTATAAAGGGGCAAGTCGTGGCTGACCTAATCACAGAATTCACCGAGCCAAATATCGAGGTAATCAGGATGCTGGAAGAAAAAAACAAGTTCGCATGGTGAAAAGTCCTCATTTGTTGATTGGCTTATTTTGTGAACAACCACATTGATGGGGTTCATGTAAGGGTAGCTTAGGCTCTCAAGATCTTAAGAGGAGAAGCATCAAAGGTAAAATTCTTATGCTTACTTACTTTGAAGAGATAGTTGCATACACTCACATATTCATGCATAACTCTTGATCTTATATGTTGAGTGTTTTTCTTATGTGCATTTTAGTTTAGATGACTCTTGTTGACCTATTTGCATCTTGCTATAAAAGTTGTATGTCATGCTAGGCATTAAAATAGGATGCAATTTTATCACTCTTGAACTTAGTGTTTTTGTGCATTTGAGTGTTGAAAAAATAGGCATTGCGTTTCGGGAAAAACGGTTTAGAAAACGCAGCGGAAGCGTGAGAAAAAACGAGATTAGGGTTTACGTATAAATAAAAATTTTCCCTTTTATGCAACGAGAACCTTAACCCTAGATTAATTGATGTATATAAAAGTATCGTACCTTTTTCGCGTGATTATTGAACAAGCGCCGAATTGATTCCGCAAGATCTTCCAATCCAATCACGAACATGAATCACCTAGGAGTGTGGGCTCCCTTTCTTTAAATCATATTCCTGAGGATGGAGACAAAGCAAATATCTTTTCTTTGTTAGTTACAAATATCCTCCAAGAGAAAAATCCAAGAACGTCCGGTCACTTGTGAATTATCAATCAATTTGATTGTAACTCGCATAAACCTTGATTCGATGTTGTACACAAAACCCTTTTGATGTAAAGGATACCAGTATACTATCGAATGCAAAAACGTTCCCCTTTTTTCTCTACTTGGTCGAATTCACACACTATTGATTAGAGATGATCGAATTTTGTCTAGAGTAAAATCAGATTTTTCTCCCTCAAAATTCCTATGATGGCCGAAATTACCTCTAATTTCCTTGGGGCTGGTTGAATTTATCATCCACATATATATATATATATATATATATATATATATATATATATATATATATATATATATATGTTCATAAATCCTTTCCTAAGAAGGATTCGCTTGGTTGGCAAGAATCTTTTCCTTAGGTAGATTTATTTGGTAGTTAGAATCCTTATCTAGAAGAAAATCTATCCTATCATTTATTATACATGTGATGAACGAAATTCCCTTGTTCAAAGTAGATTAGGAGTGTTTAATCTCTTCTAATAAAGATTACTTGATGGACAAGAATCCTATCCCTAGGTAGATTAACTTGGTGGTTATGAATCCTTTTCAAATAAGAATTCTACCACTAAGTAGTTTTACTTGGTGACCAAGAATCCTTTTCCAAAAAGAATCCTTTTCCAAAAAGAATTCTTTCCTACACCAAGACTCCTAATCCTACTCAATAGTGTGTTTGTAACCATATTAAAGACTTCCTAATTTGATTAGATAAATAACTCATTTTATTTATCTACTTATCAAATATAGTCTTTAACATTAACTATACTACCAACAATAGTATAGTTTTAGGAGACCATCTCCTAATAGGAAAAGATTTTGACTTTTAATTAAATAATTAATTAATCAATAAATTAATTAATATCCATTTAATTAAATAATAATAAAATAAAAATAATATATTAAAGCTATTATCCATAGCAATTGCCGCCCATACCTAGTATAAAGGTCATATATTATTTTTCTCATTTTATTAAATCCATTGGACCTTAATAAAAAGTCCACATGTGAACTAGACCTATTCTTACAAAAAGAAACAAATTCACATGCCTTATTACAATTCTAGATGGACCCCTAAATGGGTCCGGTAGAATATATCAAGTGATCCATGCAAGTTTGTGTGGATTAAGGATCTTGGCGGGCTATCTAAATTTAAGCTCCAATAGACACAACCCAATCACAATCAACAAATTATTCACTTAGGTCCAATCTATTTAATTTTAGTTTATTCCACTAAAGAACTAAAATTGTACTCTTAAATAAAGATAGAATAAGTTGATGTTACTCATTCATACCCTAGACAACCTTATTGGAGAAAGTGTATCCTCGTGAAGAATACCAGTAATCGCCAAGAGCTCATAGACCGCCTATAGCTCTCCAAGTTACCATATTTACTCATCTGACCACATTTTGAACTTGGATATTTTGACTTGTCCAGAAGCCATGTTTCAATAGACACTATTGAAAACTTAACGTTAAGATTTAATATCCAATACCTCAAAACATCCATATGATGGTATTCTACTCTCATTCAATAAATGGAGCCACGAAGTCCATATCTATAAATAAAGTCCTCTAACGATTAACAAATGAATACCACCAAACTATCGAGGATAGACTATGCTATATAATCATACTCATTGATAGCTCAAATGATAACACTTGCAACCATAAGTCCATCATTTATCTCAGGATTGAGATAGACTCTCTGATTGTCTTCAAATGAAAACTTTTATCCATTGACGGTTCTAGATAAAGTATTTCATTTTGATCATATTCAATGCACCCAGTGCACTAGATTCTTTTGCCTAAAGACACCACATTTTGATGATTTTAGACTCATGATAACACATTTAATCCCACTCAAATGCTAGCAAAAGAATCTACAACTTTAACAAGATAAAGGCACCCAACCTTCTATCTTAAGTTGTGAATATTATTCAAGACTAACTAAAGAATTGTGTCTACCTCATACATATCTAGATGTATGAACAATTCTTCTTTTCTCATAGTCTTTTGACCTTATGATTATTTGCTTTTGACAATTATAATAATTAAACTATAAATGCTATAAGATTTGTTAAACTAGAAATCACTTTATTCATATGAAACGATTGTTAATTATAATATTACACTCTTGCTATCGAGCATAATCCTAACACGCTGGTGGTGCGCTACTCGACCAACGCACCTCACCAGCACAACATTCACAGTGGACCGCCGATAGTCATGCGCCACTGAGCTGCGCTGCTGCACCCGCGCATTGTTGAAAATGTAGGCGTGCGCTGGTGGTGCACTACTCGTCTAGCGCAGCCTCACCAGCGCAAACTTCCCAGAGAATCTACGCTTGTGTTGCGCTACTGGGATGCGCCACTCGTCCAGCACCTATTTTAAAAATAGGTTGTGCACTAGTCGACCAGCGCACATCGCTAGCGCATACAGAGGAAGCTGAAACATTTTTTCCAAAATGACCTCACTTTGTTTGGATTATATATATATATATATATATATATATATATATATATATATATATATCTCTCAATGCCTTAAGGTCGTGTATGAGTTCAGAATATCACATTTCTTCCTTAGAACACATTTCAAAGGAAAAACACTTCCAAGAACTCATTTTTAATCACTCAAAGCATTCCCATGAGCATTAAATCTTCATCTTGCATCATCTAAGTTCATCTAGAGTGCATCTATGGATAGGGCTGCTTCATCACATCTTGTTTAATAAGTTCTTCACTATCTTCTTACAAATTAAGTGTTTTGCTTACTAAACCATCTCTTTAATTAATTGTATTTTCTTGGAATATTTCTAGATACAAATTAGAGATTGTTGTGATGCCATGATTGAGTGTTGTATTGTGATAGCTTCATAGGATTGTTTGATCTATGTTTAGCTAAGCTTCTTGAACATGTCATTTAGCTTTTGTTATCTAGGATTGTATTAATTGTCATCTCATTATCCTAGATAAGCATATAGGGTTTCCTAGCCATGTTTGTTCATTGAATATCATTATATATTCACTTAGGACACTTTATCTCTTCATTGAGAAGTAAGACTTGTGTTGCTTCCGAGAGTATGTAGCTTAAAGCACAAGCATGATGAACTAGGTTCACTTATACCGGGATTAGGTAGTGGTGGAGGATTAAACCGGTATTAGGTTGTAATTCCTTTATCATTAATGGATTCGAGGTTCTAGTGTGGCGCACTCATCAGCCCGTGGTTTTTCCCATTTGGAGGGTTTCCATGTATATCTCAAGTGTCTTTAATATTTCTGCATTTTTACACTTGTGATTTCTTTGTAATTAGCTTGGGGCATTTTTGTCAACTTGACTTAACGAAAATTGGGTAAAAGTTAATTAAAATCTATTCACCCCCCCTCTAGATTAATATTACACACCATAATATTTGTTTCACATGGAAACTACATGTGGATGGGTCGTTAAACACACGTGGCACTAGGGCTGGGATAGTCTTATCAACCTCAGATGATGATCAAGTAGAGTGTGCCTTGCAGTTTGACTTCAAAGCCACCAATAATATGGCAGAATATTAGGCACTTTTGGCAGGACTCAGAGTTTGCATAGCCTTATGGGCAGATGAGCTGGAAATATTCAGTGACTCGTAGTGATTGTTGAAAGTACCCTTTGGAAAGTGTGTATCTATGAACCTAGAGGGGGGAGGGGGTGAATATTTTTTAATCGAATCAATTATCAACTTTTCGATTAATCAATATTCCAAATATTGCCCCAAAATATAAAGCATTCAATTAAAACTAATTATGTAAAACAATAAAAGACACATGATATATACGCAGAAACCCTCCAAATGGGAAAAACCAGGGGCTGATATGTGCGCCACACTTGATCCTCAAATCCACTATTAAATTAAAGTTTACTACCTAGGTTGACCTCTCGTCACACCCTCCAGTTACTAACCCTTTCACTCTACCCAACGGACCTTAATAGTGATTCTTGATCTATTTGCTTGTGCACTAACCACTTAGTCACAAGAATTAACCTCAATGAAAAGTCAAAACAACCTAAGTGAATATGATAAAATATTCAAACATGCAAGTAATGCTAGGCAACACTGAATGCTTATCTAGGAATTCAAGGATGTCAATAAAAGCAATTCCTAGATATTAAAGTCTATATGAATGCTCATAATACCTAACTAAATATAGAAATGAAAGTCTAATATCTAGTCATCAACAAAAAAGCCAATCAACACAAGTTGTCATAAAACATGGCAAAGAACAATCAATGCAATCGACAAATGCAATCAATTAGACCTAAACAATATCTAAATGCAAAGCATAAAGATTTATCTAGAAGGGCAAAATGGTCACAAATCCTAGCTATCACAAAACATAAATCTCAACCAATAATCAACAATCCAAGCATGTTATATATGCAATTAAACTCAAAGACATGCATTTAATCAACAATAATTGCTAAACATAGGCATACATGTCATAAGAATGGAACAAGAGATTCTAGGGCATGTAGAGATTACCTAGTCAAAGACAAATAAGAAAATCCATGCTAAGAAGATGCAAGAAGATGCTAGATGCTCATGGATTGGAGTTTGGTTGAGTCACAATGGGTTCTTGGGAGCTCTCTCTCTATTAGAGTCAATTTCTCTATATATAATTTGCTTGGTCTCATCAAAAATGGCTTCTTGGACTCCCTTAACCAAAGAGAAGAGAAGTGAACATATATATATTGTACCCTACACAAAACTGCATCGTTTTGGACGAAGGGCAACTAATTCCTGTCATGACTGCTGTGCGTGCTGTGGCCTAGGCAAGTGTCCAAACCGCGGTCCATGCAGCGTGGCACGACTGGACATTACCGCTGCCTAGGACGCTGGCTAGACATGAGTACCAAAAGCAGTCTAGACCGCGGTACACGCCTGGGAACCTCCGCTTGGGAGACCGCTGTGCATGCAATATGCACAGGCCGTGGTAGAAGCAGCGTACAACGCCTGGAGAACACCGTTGTGCATATCACTGCGGAGGCAATGCACCGGGAGCGGTCCCAACCGTGGTCAAGAGGAAAATCCTCTTCTAAGGGTAAACTAAATGCATCAAACACCTAAGCAAGAGTTATGGCAAAAAGACACACAAATTGACATATAAGCAAGCATGCAAGATTATCAAAACATGCATGAGAGTGTGTGTGTGCACTAAAAACTCTTCAAACAAGGTTAAGCAAGTGATTTACCTTTTGAAGCTTGAGCTAGGTCTTGAGCAATGATGGCTTAAACTACCCTTACACATTTTTCCTCAAATGTGGTTGTCAAAGAAATGAACCAATCAAAAACTGAGGAACTTACAATTGTGAACCAAATATTGGATGAATATCAAGCCAGGGATAGCAACATAACCGCATATTTGGGGGTGGCCAGAGAGTTGCTAGAAAGGTTCAAGACTTACAGAATCACCCAGATCCTTAAAGAGAAGAATGAAAAGGCAGACACTTTATCAAAATTGGCATCAACCATCATCGGTGTACAGTCAAAGATCATCCCAGTCGCTCATCTCAAAAGGCCAAGCATCAAGGACAAAGAAGAGGAGTTGGAGGTGGATGCAGTTAAAGGAGTTCAAGTCACCTGGATGACCCCGATTAGGGAATATTTGGAAACTGGAACGCTTCCAACAGAGGTAACCAAAGCAAAACACCTCAGGTATAGAGCTACAAGCTATTCAATGGTCGGGGGGGGGGGGGGGGGGGGGGGGGGGGGGGGGGGGGGGAGTTGTACAGGAGGGGACTCTCGAATGCCTTACAGAGATGTGTCTGCCTTATGAAAGGCATATGAATATTCGAAAGCGTCCACAGGGGAGTATGTGGAAACCACTCGGGAGGTAAAAGCTTGGTGCACAAAACTCTTAGACAAGGCTTTTATTGGCCGGCCCTATTTCAAGATGCTCAGGCTATTGCTGAACAATGTGAGGGTTGTTAGAGGATAGCCAACGGCATAAAGAGGCACCCCGAACAGTTGATAAGCTTGTCATCACCTTGGCCAATTGCCATGTGTAGATTTGATTGGCCCAATGCTAGCTGCAACCAAAGGAGAAGTACAACACACTATTGTGGTTGTAGATTACTTCACCAAATGGGTTGAGGTAAAAGCGTTGGTAGATTTAACCGAAGCCAATACATCGAGTTTCATCAAGAAGAACGTCATCTACCGGTTTGGGATCGTAGACACGATAATTATGGATAACGGAACCCAATTCAACAGTGATAATTTCAGGAATATGTGTCAGTAATTCGGCATTAGGAATTATTATGCAACACTAGCTCACCCCCAAACCAATGGTCAGACTGACGTAGTGAACTAGATAATCAAGCACACCCTAAAAGCAAAACTAGATGCAAGAAAAAGGAACTAGACAGACAAGCTACATGAGGTTCTATGGGCCTATCAGACCACATAAAAGACCTCGACATGGGAAACCCCTTACTCACTGGCGTTCGGGGTAGAAGCGGTGATCCCGATTGAGGTAGTTCATAACTTGCCTAGGGTGTATCTCTTCCACCCCGAGTTGAACGCTAAGATAATGAGATAGAACTTAGATGAGTTAAATTAAAAAAGAGATATGTCGAGAGTCTGAACTGCAACCTACAAGCAGAGGGTCACTAGATACTATAACTCGCATGTCCAAATCAGGAGATTCCAACTTGGAGATCTAGTTCTAAGAGAGGTGTTACTCAATACAAGAGACAAGTCAACCGAGGCTTTGGCAGACAAATGGGAAGGCCCATGCAAGGTGGTCGGGTTGGCTAGACATGGGGCGTACCGCCTTACCCGATCAGAAAAAAGCGAGTTGCCCGGGCCATGCAATGCTCAATACCTAAAAATTTTCTACCCTTAGAGGTCCCTTAGTTTCTTTTTTTTTTTTTTTTTTTTTAAAGACTGGTTTTATCTTGTTAACTAATCATTTTACGTTTCTCTTTAGCATTTAATAAAAGCCCCTTCGAAGGAATAGTTTCAGAAGTCAAGGATAGTGTTCACAAGTTTTGCTTTCTTATTCAAAAGCAATATCGGGACACTTAGAAACTGCTTTGTGTCAGGTGAGAGCGCCCGAGAGGCCCAATGAGGGAATCAAAAATGTATGTCGCAAAGACATCGTATGCTCATCGAAACAAACTGGGTGCAATAAAGCATTATTAGGGCGCCTTTAGGACATAAGCCCTGATGGGATGCACCAAGATTTGAACAAGGGATAAATATTCTTACTTAAAAACAGGCGCAGTCGATGCACCTGCTAAGTCAGTAAAATACGAGATGCCCTGTTGCAACGAATCTTGATCGATAAACTATTGGGAGACGTCCCAATGATCTAGTTGACAGATAAAGGACAAGAGTCTATAAACTAGATACCATGTAAATGGGCTATGAAAGAACACTCCTTGAGATAGTAACGATATAATGGTCGGGGATTGAATAGCCGATGGGTAAACTGGAGCAAGCGTAAGAGTTATTACAAGCTCTACCACCCAGAGTTGCTTGGCCAAAGTCAGGATGACAAACTCAGTTTAGTTTGGGTTAGTAAATTATCCTGGTCAAGGTTAAAGGGATTGCAGAAGAAGATATAACAACCAAAATGATTAACTTAGACGTGGACCTACTCATATAATTCGAGTTGATACATGGTTACAGTTAGTCACAGAATATTCAAAAACGACAAGCAAAATAAATTTTATTTCATTAAAGAAACAAGCAGTTACAACATTACGGTTATTGAAATGATAAAAATTTCTTTCTAAACATTTGATGTGTTAGATGGATCTCCGGGCCCGGAACCACCGGAAGGAGCATCGTCGCCATGGTTTCTGCTCAAGTTTTCAAAATCTGGCAAAGTGATAACATCCTCGGTCTCGTCAACCATAAATGTTAGGTTCTAGATTTGTGTTGTCTTGATTCCATAACAAAACGTTCTTTGTTTGTATTGCTTAGTTGCTTAGGTGGTTCATGATTAGATCGGTCTTCAAAGATGGAAAGCGACTTCACATGCAAAGTTCGTCTTCTAGAGGATATATGCTTACTTGAATGCTAAGGTATCAAGATTCTTCGTCCTCTTACAAGGCGTAGGCACACACACACAATTCATACATTTGTGTCCCTGTATCGTTGTGCACCATTATAGGCACACACATACAATTCATTCATATGTGTCCCTACATCATTGTGCACCATGTATAACATATTCACACACTTGAATATGAATGCTCATGCATTGGTATGAAAATAACATGTTTTGGAAAATGCATGATTGGAGACTATCTCTATGTAGTTTGTATTCTAGTGTGAATTGTGTTTGTATGTATATATGTTTGTATAACATGGATATTGACCTTGAATTTAGTCTTAAATCATTCTTGATTGATTTCTGGTCATTTTGGTTACTTATACTATTGATTTCAAGTTCTAAGTCAAAAGATACTACACTTTCAACTCATGTTGCATACATTGTCTTCGTCTTCATATATTGAGTAGAATTCTTATTTTTTGGGTTGAGTATCTTATATGTCCATTTTCGTGAGGGAGTCTCAGTTCATAATCTTTAAATGGATTCAAATTCTGAGTTTGGAGGCCAAAGAACGGTCGAAGAACGCGAGAGGAGCTCAAGGGAAGAGGTGCGATGGCATAAGCCATCACTTGGCACCATCCCGAGATGGCGCGTGGCCATCTTGGCCCCAAAGTTGCTCTGCCCCGAGATGCCCACGTGCCATCTCGGGGAGGCACTAAGGCATGAGGGAAATTTGGTCTTTTGGTTTTTTTCTCTTTAAAACCTCTCCTTCCTCCTCATTCATTACAAGTTGAGAAAAACGAATTTGAAGAACAAATGCAAAAAATTTCTCTCAACATTTTGAATTTTTTTTTTGTGATAACTTCTTCATTTCAACTCTGAATCACTTGATTCAAAAACTGATTTCGAGTGTCTTGAAGAATTCTACAAACCCAAAGCATTTACTGAATCAAAGGATGTCTAGATTTTTCATTGTGATCAGATCTTCAGTTCGTGATTTTCATCCTTGTTGGTAAAATCATCTTCTTCTTAGTTTTCTTCTTAGATCTTCTTATTGATTGATGCCTTTTGATTAAGAAGCATGACTAAGATGATTTTGATATCATTTTTTGGTTTGTTGATTTGATTTTCAATTTTAGCTAGATTTGTGATAAGTTGATTGATTTGTGCTAAACTTGATAAATATGAAATTGTTTCTAGAAATCTTTTGTTCTTATGCTTGATTGACTATTTCTAGATTTAATTTCATTTTCTAAGAATTAGGTCTACATTAATTGGTATATTCATTTTATTGATTTGGTTCTTAATTGAAAACATGCTTAGGTTGCCTAGATACATTTGTGATTGTTCTTTGAAAGCATAATCTAGCTATCTAGTTGCATGTCCATAGAATTTGTTGATCATCATTTTCTATGTTGAGTGCTTGTTTGCGTTTTACATTCATGATCACTTAGAAGCCTTGTGAAGAGGTAGGAAGTCTCATATCTTAGAGTGATTCTTTGATTTGAGCAATTAGAAGTCTTAGCTAGAGTCGAGAGGACTTGGATAGCTAAGCAAGTTAAAGTATCGATAAGGGGTGTGAGTCCTCGGATTGTTGTGCAAGGAAGTCTCAACTAGAGTCGGGAGGACTCGGATAGTTGAGCAAGAAGTCTTGTCTAGGGTCGGGAGGATCCGGAAAGGTGAGCAAGGAATCTTCTTAAAGACAGGAGGTCTTGGATAGGAAGTCGGATTAGTAGATCACTTGGTTCAAGGGTAGAGTAAGAGTGATAGCTTGGAGAGCATGTGTTGATTGCTTGAGTGTGTAACTCTTATTTGAAATAGTGGATTTGCTTTTGCCGGTAGTTATGGTATCAACCCGTGGATGTTTTCTCTTAGGAGGTTTTACCACGTAAATATCTTGTGTTGATTTTTAGCATCTTTAATTTCTTCACTTAGTTGATTTGTGTTGCTTGAACATTCGCTTTGTCATATATCAATAAAGGTGGAATAGTTCATGCTTGACAAAGGGCCAATGTCTATACCCTTAGTTAAAGCACTGCTTTCTTCAGTAGTATGGAAAGTAACTAGAGAAGATGTTAAAGAAAGCTCCAGATGCATAAGATGAGGGTCCTTTTCGATCGACCAACAATAAGCCCTTCAACGAATTCTCTAGTTCTTGATAGCCTCCAGGGACTCATCCTTATGCTTCCTAATTGCTCTGTCCCATTTATGGTGAGCTTCCTCTGGAGATTTTTCTTTGACCTGGAAGAAAGCCTGAGCGGTGGTCAGCCCTCTCTCAAATTCCCTCAGCATGACAGTGTTAAAAGCTGGGGATCTTTTATAACGATCCACGTTTTGGACCTCAATGGCTGACCTATCTTCCTGGGAAAGCATTTCCATGCTAACCTACTGTTGTTCCAGGTCCTTGTCCAAGAATTCATAATGCATCCAAGCCTCCCCAGATGCATGTTGTGTTTTAAGCATGGCCTCATAGGCAGAGGTAAAAGTGTCTTGGGCAAGCCGAGTCTTTTTCTAGGCTTTTTTCACTGGTGGTCAAGCTAGGCGTTTAGCAACTCCGCCCTGGTGACTCTATTCTATAGTTCAGTATTTCTCGAAGTGAGCTGTTTGAGGGTTGCCTAAGATGCAGAAGCCCTATACTGGATATTGGCTATTGTCTTTCTTAGAGCAAGCTCGATCGCAACATGGTCCCTTAACTCTTTCTTGTACTACTTGACCTTGGTAACGCTGGTAGAGGAAGACTTGAGAGTATCATCTTTTTCAGAAAGGACCTTCTTCAGCTGGGATATCTCTGTGGCCTGCCTCTTTTGATCTGTCAAGGCCCGGGCCAGCTCCTCCAATGCTTGAAAGGAAAGTAAGAGTTAAGGAAACCACGAGGTAGGTAGATAAACGATGACATGAAGGACAATTACAAAGATTTCGTTATTAAAGATCATCTGAACCCGCTCAGATGGGCTAGTAGCCTTGGCCTCCTTCCAATAAACATCACCAATATACCATTCACCAGCTGACATGGAGCGAAGCATGGAAAATGGGTCAGCTCGATGTTCACTTGAGTGAGAGGACCTAAAGGTTGGAACATCCAGAGTCGTCGACGAAATGGACATGTCAGAAGTAGAGGTAGTTGGAAGCACCGTAGTAAGGGTTGGGCCAGCCGTGATAATTTCACCAGCGTGAGGGGCAACCTTAAGAACTTTACTACTTTGCCACTAGGGAACTTGACCTCCACTAACACCATTATTAGCAAAAGATCCAGGTGTGTAAGAAAAGGTTTCTCCCCAGGTTGGACCGTTGAAGCATCTTCGTCTAATTTCACTGTAGCACCATTTCTTAACTTCATCACCGGACCAAGCTTCGGTTCCTCTGTGACATCCAGTACATCGTCGACAATGAATAACTCCTCTGAGTTACGCTCCTCATTATCGAAGTCTGAATCTGTGAAGATTATTTAGTGCTTGACTGTAAACTCCATGGGAGCCTTCCCCGGGCGATATACTAGAGGACCCGCTGGAGAACGATCGGGTTGAATTTGAGAAGGAGAGGGGCAAGATGGAGGAATCGTTTGTTGCATCGGTGGCCTTAGCCATTTTAAATAGGACAACAGAAGACATCGTGACTACCTGATCACCTTTATTTTTTGACAGCTGCTCCCTTAGAATTAGTTCAGTTAAGATCCTCTGATTGTTATCCTCCTCTTCATCTAAAAGAATGGGGCAACTTTTGACTGAGAGGGCAATGGGTCTGCCTTGTTTATAATCTTCTCTCTTCTACAGATAGCATCGAGGATAGAAGATTCCTTAACTATCTTAGCCACCTTACTGCCAGAGACATTGTAATCATACCTAGTTTTATGGAACTGGCCCCTGCTTGGTTTCTCTCGACTTCGCCTGTCTCCAGAAGGTTTATCTCGACTCGATCTCTCCCTACTCAATCTCTCTATACTCGATCTCTCACTATCGGATCCCTCTGTGGAAGAGTGAACCCGATCGGATCTATCCCTAGAAGAACCCCTTCGATCGCTCCTAGGGGGGAATTACGACCGATCGCCGTAACCTGGTCTGTAGGAATCATCGTAAAGTCATGATCAGACTCATAAACATGTTCCACCAAGTCATGTTCCTATGGAGCTATGCCTTGGGCCACTTGGTCTGTAGCAACCTTTTGGCTCACCTGATCGAGGTTCTTAGCCTTTTCAGCTTGCTCGCCGACAATAATATCCAGTTCATATACTGAAAACGATAGCAACATGGGAAACAATGTGCAACAACGATAATGATAATCTACAACCATGAGAACTTAAAAATAGAGACTTACTGCGTCTGTATCGAACAGATATCTCGGGAAAGAGACCCAATTCGACGAACTCTTTTTCTAAGTACAAGTTACGACGGTCCCAAACTTCCTAAAAAGTATGGGCCGCTTTAATGACCGAATCATCTTGTTCCTAAGTCATAACATGTTCAGTTTTATTCCATAGCTCGGGGCTACAGAAATACCTCGGGACTCTATTTCGGTTTAGCCAATGGGATGGGTCGGCCACAACAACCTCACCCCAATCTCCATTGATGAAGAACCAATTATTCTTCTAGTATTTGTTAGAGGACGGAAACCCCCAGAAATAGCCCTTGTGGTCCTTATGCGTTGGAGGGGTAGGCTTTTCCTTGTAACCGTGAGGGATCCAACTACTAAGTGGTGTCGATTGAAGGTAAAAGGTCCCACCAGTGTTTGATCGACCCAGAGTATAAAATTACGTATCTCCTACGGGGTCAAGGGGTACTTAGCATTAATCTTTTTCCACAAATGCCATAGACTTATTAGCACCCGATACGAGTTTGGAGTCAGTTGGGCTAGGGCTACATCCGCGTCTGCCAAGAAGCGAGCAATGAAGGGTGTTAGATTTTAGATTGTGTTGGCATTAATTCCATATCAAAATGATGTTTACTTGTAATGATTTAGTTGTTTAGATTCATGATGATTCAAGCTTCAAAGAAAAATGAACAACAAGTCAAAGTAAGTTCTAAGTCTTCAAAGAGAAATTATGCAATATGGTTCTACAAAGGTATACTAAGACCTTATCTTTCTCTTACAAGGCTTAGGCACACACATACAATTCATACATTTGTGTCCCTGTATCGTTGTGCACCATTATAGGCACACACATACAATTATTTCATATGTGTCCCTGCATCATTGAGCACCATGTATAACACATTCACACACTTGAAGATGAATGCTCATGCATTGGTATGGAAATAACATGTTTTGGAAAATGCATGATTGGAGACTATCTCTATGTAGTTTGCATTCTAGTGTGAATTGTGTTTGTATGTGTATATGTTTGTATGACATGGATATTGAACTTTAATTTAGCCTTAAATCATTCTTGATTGAGTTCCGGTCATTTCGGTTACTCATACTATTGATTTCAAGTTCTAAGTCAAAAGATACTACACTTTCAACCCATGTTGCATATATTGTCTTCGTCTTCGTATATCGAGTTGAATTATTATTTTCTAGGTTGATTATCTTACATTTCCATGTCCGTGAGAGAGTTATGGTTCGTAATCCATAAATGGATTTGAATTCCAAGTTCAGAGGCCGGAGAACGGTCGAAGAATGCGAAGGAAGGTCAAGGGAAAAAGAAGACAACAAAGCTCTTCTTTCCCGAGATGGCGTGTGGCCATCTCGGGGCAGAAGGCTTGCTGCCCCGAGATGCCCATGCGCCATCTCGGGAAGAAAGAAAGCTTGGCTGCTTCTTTTCCCTTTTGGTCATTTCATATGTCCATTTTCCCTCTCTTTTATATTTCCCTTCCCTCTCACATTTCATTCTAAGAAGAAATTTAAAACTTGAGTGCAGAAATTGTCTCTCTACATTTTCTCACCTTCCAAATACCATAACTTCTTCATTTGAACTCCGATTTGAGTGATTCAAAGTTGAGAGTGTTTATCTATTCATCCTCCATCTTTTCTTTGAAGGTTTGAGTGAGTTTTATTGCTGTTTTTGGAGTCTAAACTCACAAAAACGAGACTGCACCAAAATTAACTAAGGTATTGATTTTCTCTCAAAGTTTTCTTTTAAAACTTGGTCAATTGCCTTGAGTTTTCTTCTTCAATATATATATGTCTTGTAATTGTTTTGATTTAAGTTTTGAACTCATTTAAAGCTATATTGAGTTTCAATTGAAATCTTACATGTTGAGTTAGGTTTCGATTTTGCCTATTTTTCACATGTTTGGGATTGTATTGTGCTAGCTTTGATTCTAGGACTATTTGATGATCTTTGATTGATTAATTTTGTGAAAAATAGTTCCTCACATGTATTAGGCTCTCTTTGGCCGATTTCTCACAATGATACATGTGCTTATGTTCTTTTGAGCTATTCATGTGTTTTGTTGAATCTATGAATAAGAATATACTCTAGAACTTTAGCTTTAATCTAAATGACTTTGTCATATGATTTAAGCATGTTTTGGTTTATGAGATTTAAACTTGATTATGTGTTAATTGAACATATCTTGTGATTCAAGTTTTAGTTCTATGGATGTATCTAGGTTGTAATTAATGTTGAACATATCTTACATGATCTAGATGGATTAAACATGCATGATTGACTATACTACATTTGATTTGTGCATTCATGCCCATGTCTAGTATTTTCCACGGATGTCTTGTTTGCGTTTTGCATTCATGATCACCTAGATGCCGTATGAGAAGGAAGTCTTGACAATATATGTGAGACCTATGGTGTTGAGCAAGAAAGTCTTGGCAAGAGGTGTGAGACCTTAGATTGTCAAGCAAGGAAGTCTTGACTAGAGTCGGGAGGACTCGAATAGTCGAGGAAGAAGTCTTGCCTAGGGTCGTGAGGATCCGGAAGGGTGAGCGAGGAAGTCTTGACAACAGGTGTGAGGCCTCGGATTGTTAAGCAAGAGGGCAACATCTTCATGAGTAGGATAGGAGGGTAGTTTCGAGGTGAAGGGGTCACTTGAGAGATTGTACTTGTCTTATCTACTAGTGGATTTTGTTTGCCGGTGATTGCTAACCCGTGGATGTTTCCTCTTCGAAGGTTTACCATGTTATATCTTGTGTCAACTTTTCTCTATCCCTATCTCTCTTATATTTGTATTTGTTATTTAAATACTATGGATATAACTCTTTATGTAAGTTGACTTCCTTTCTATAATATAGATTGTGTATGTGTTACAGTTACTTGTTTGTATCACACTTTACTTGTTTTATATATTGATTAAGTGTCTTTAATTGATATATATATATATATATATATATATATATATATTGTGATACAAGCAATCTAGAGGGACAAACTTTTGTTTGTTTCTAAGGGAGTCGAAAAAGGTGTCTAACCTATTCACTCCCCTCTAGGTTAGCCTTAAGCATTTAACCGTATTTGTATTTTCAATTGGTATCAGAGCAGGACACTAGATTTTACTTAGTGAGAGTCCAGGTGATACATTCACGGTTTTTGCAATGCTTTTGAATTCATGGGTTTACAAGATGATGTAATGGCGGAAGGAGCCTCAAATACTAGGCCACCATTACTTCGAGGCACTAACTATGGGTATTGGAAGTTGAGGATGAAAGCCTACATCCGCTATATTGATGAAAAGGCTTAGATGGTAGTGGAAGAAGGTGATAGTCCTCCTACCAAGGTTCAAGAGGATAGAACCATGATACTCAAGCCAATGAGTGAATGGACAACGAATGAGTTTGAGGTTGCTAAATGGCACCATCGTGCTATGAATACCATCTTTTGAGGAGTTGATGGGCACCAATTCTCCTACATTCAAAATCTTGAATTCGCAAACGAAGCTTGGGATACTCTCCAAGTTACTAATGAAGGAACCTTAGTGGTGAAGAAATCGAGGCTTCAAATGTTGGCATCACAATTTGATGGTTTAAGTATGGGTGAAGAAGAAAAGTTTGAAGACTTCCAATTTTAGCTTCTTACCATTGCTAACCAATGTCAAGCATTTGGAGTACCTATCTCAAAAAAGCGTTTAAATTGGAAAATCCTTAGGTCTCTTCCTAAGAGATTCAAATCAAAGGTGACGGCCATTGAGGAAAGCAAAGATGTGGATAGCATGAACATTGATGAGTAGCTTAGGTCTCTCCAAACTTATGAAATGTGCTTGAAGCCAAAGATTAAGAGTAAGGGAATTGCTCTCAATGCTATAGAGGAGGAGAGTGATGAAAAAATAAAGAGATGACTCTTTTGGTTAGAAACTTCAAGAAGTTTCTAAAGAAGAATGCCAAGCCTGGAGGCAAGTTTTCTAAGGAAAAAGGAGTTAAGAAAACATCATCTCCAAGGAATGAGAAGAATAGTCAAGCCATGAACAAGAAAGATGATCAATGCTATAATTGCCATGGTTTCGGTCACTTACCTAGTGAGTGCACCAAGAAGCCATCTAAGAAAGACAAGAAAGGCAAAGTGTTGGCGGCTACTAAGAGTGATGATAACTCTAGTAACAATAAGAGCTCTAGTAGTGAGTCTTCAAGTGATGAAGAGTTGGTGAGCAACTTTGTAGCTCTAACGGCTTCTCATTCTCCACTAAATGTTGATGGTACAATATCTTTGAACAAGAACTTTGATGCAAATCATCATGGAAGCTCTAGTTCCATTCTTACTAATCTTTAGTTGTTGGACAAGATAGAAAAGCTTGAAGAAGCTAGAGATAATGCTCTAAGAGAGGTAGTTGAGAATGATGATTTGATCAAGAAACAACTAGATGAGTTTGTGATTGTCACTCGTAGACTTCTTGGTCAGAAAGGTGATATTATGAAGAAGTTTAGAGAACTTGAAAATATAAACCTTGAGAAGGATAATGTGATATCTTTTTTAAAGAAGAGAGAACAAGAATTAATGGAAGAGATAGACACGGCTAAGGAGGTCATCAAGGACTTAATGAATGATTCGGTAAGTGTGTCTAGTTTTAGGAATTTTGTTAACTCTCATAGTGGTGAAGACGACTTGCATATGTCTAATATATATAAATGGAAAAAATATATAACAAACCAAAAACATAGATCAATATGAATTATACCTACCAATGATATGCAGAAGATGTATCGAACCTCGGAAGAGAGAGAGAGAGAGCAATAAAACAATATTAAATATAGAAACCTAAATCCATGACAAACATTAAAAATAACGTTAATCCACGTTTCACTTTTTTTTTTCAAGTGGTTGTTGATTAGAACTTAAATTATAAACAAATATTAAATATTACGTAAACCCTTTCAACTAATTCCAAAACTATTTAAATATCACATTAACCCTCTCAACTAATTCCAAGACTAATGCCCATTGATTAGAACTCAAATCCTAGACAAATATTAAATGTCATCCAACTCATTCTCTCATCACCATTAATTTTTATCATTATCTCTCAAATTTCTCTCTCCTCAATCTCATTCTCATCTCTCATATTTTGTTTTGACAAATTCCTTTATAACATTCATTGTAATTTGCTTCTCTCTAACCCTCAATCTCTCAAATCTATATCTCTCCCTCAAACCTCTTCTCCCTTTCTCTATATGGTTCTTCACGGTTTTTCGGGTTGGTGGTCAAAGGTGGAGGGTTCACGGGTGGGTATTTTTAAGTTTGAGTGGTGGTTCCAACAACCATGGAATCTGGTGGTGATGTGTTGAAGTTTTGATGTGTGGGTTTGAGTTGGTGATATTTATTTTTCAGAGAGAATAGCTACTTGTTTGAAAATCTAAAAAAAAAAATATTAAAGTTTAGTTTTTTTTTTTTATATAATTTAGCATTTTTTTTTATAAAAAATTTAAAAAACCGGGTACCTGAACAACCTTTACCCATTGCCGGGTTAGGAGAATCCAAGTTTTACCCTGGATTTCTGGCCTAGGTAAGGTTGGGTACCCGGCTCGGCCAGATTGAGCTGCTATCCCTAGTACTTCATATATTTTTACCCATACCCAGTGTGTGGTTATGGTTGGACGTCTTTACCTCTTATATCAGAATCATTCTTACTAGAGAACCACTATATATATATATATGTCTTAACATGTGGCCTTTAACCACTTGTGTATGCACATAATAAATTCCTAATGGTGGTAAAACAGGCCGGCCCGACATAGTTTGACACGGCTTGCTGGGCACGTTTTGCAAAATTGTCGAGCTGTGCCAGGCCATCGTTTTGCTGGGGTGTGTCGGCATGCGGGCAGGGGACAGGCCCATTTCAATTTTTTTAAAAAAATAAGTTAAATTTTTATTTATTTAAATTTAATTGTTATAACAATAATATTATTTGAACAATTTAACTTATGTATTTTTAATTGTATTTTTTATCTTATTTATTATTTTAGTCTAAGAAATAAAATGTAGAAAATATATAGATTTATTATTTTATTTAATAAAATAATACAAAGAATAAATAAAGATTAAAGATTAAAGAAAAGAAAAAATAGATAAAAATTATGAAATTATGCAATTGTGAAAATATGAAATGAAGAAATATTTATTTATTTCGGACTTTCATCATTACATATTTATATGATTGCCTTATTAAAAATCATACCGAGAAAAATACAGTGGGATAAAAACTCGGTATGGAAAAAAATAGTGCAATCGTATTAGTGTATTATAAGTAAATATAAATGTTGACTACAAGTCTTGGACCTAATTATTGCCGGAACTCTCATCGACAAATAAATTGGAGAAATTTTGAATAATTTCTTCGTCTACCATTTCGTTTTGCATCCTCTTTCGAGGATGCTCCCAATCTCGAAGGCATGTTAATAACTCTACCATCTCTGAAGACAAAAAACTTCTTAGCTTAATAATTCGTCCACTCGTGCTGAATGCATGTTCCGAAGAAACAGTGGACACGGAGATAACGAGTATGTCACGTGTTAGGTGCGACATTATAGGATATCTGTAGCTATAGATCGAAATGTCAAAGTCATTGTTGTTCATGTTAAGACCGTCTGTAAAAATAGAATGAGGAGGATCTATTTTCTACAATACAAATATGAACTCATTATTCATTAAAACTAATCATAAAACTATAAAAACCATGAAAAAAATACTTTTTTTTTTTAAATTAATAACTAAAGTGTAAACATAAAATGCTTAATTAACTAACCAAAAATATTAAAATTAACTACTATATATAAAAGTGCTTAATTTACAAACCAAAAATATTAATATTAACTACTACACATAAAATTACTTAATTTACTAACTAAACAAATTAAAATTAATAACTAAAGTCTAAATATAAAATAATAAATTTACTGACCAAAAATATTAAAATTAACTATTACACATAAAATGCTTAATTTACTAACAAAAAATTTTAAAATTAACTACTACACATAAAAATGCTAAATTTACTAACCAAAAATATTAAACTTAACTACTAAACATAAAAATGTTTAATTTACTAACCAAGGCTTGGGCTTTGATAATTGTTATGGCTTTGTACCTGATATTGTACTGGGTAATTTCCAGAGCCCACATCACCAGTTTTCCCGATACATCTGGTCTCTAAAGGAATTGCCTCATTGGTTGATCTGTAATCACCACGATCGAATGAGCCTGGAAATAAGGGCAGAGCTTTCTAGCTGTGGTCATAAGTGCGAAAACAAGCTTCTCAATGAGTGTATAGTTCTTCTCCGGTTTGAACAGGGCATGGCTCACATAATAGATAGGTCGTTAAATTCCATCTCCACATTATTTCACCAGAGCTCCACTAACAACAGTCTAAGATACAACTAGATATAGGTGCAGCTCTTTTCCCAATTCGGGTTTAACTAGCAGTGGTTGGCTAGCTAGATATTATTTCAACGATTGGAAGGCCATCTCAATGTCTCAACCCCATTTCATATTTTTTTCCTTGCTTGATGGCTTTGAAGAAGGGAATGCATTTTTTGGTAGACCGCTATATGAAACTGTTGAGGGTTACTACCCGACCGATCTGTAAGGGCTTGACGCACTCCGAGCGTACCTCTAAACCAATGGTACTCTAAAGATTAAATGGAATGCGTGAGTCTGATTGACCCTTTGCAAGTGTATGAATCGTTGTCAAGTATAGCGGATACAAGTAAGGGTATCGTTCCCAAAGAGAAACTTTAGGTAGCTAAAATTAATTTTGAAGATAACTTTGTTTAATTAAAAATATCTAGTAATTGGACCTATGTAGTTTAACTAAAAGTAAGACAAGTGAGACACAAGGGAATAAGATAAAACATAAGTGCTAGCCATGATCTTCAATCAAATACTTTTAAAACAACATCCATTAATCTAATATGTGGCTCTAATTTTAAAGGTCTTTGAAAAAGAATTTCATCTATTCCTCATCTCAATAGGTCAAAAGGGCAAGTAGAAATTAACAAGCATGATCATGCATTGTCAATAATTACTCCAAGTGAAAGTGATTATAAAAGTTATGTTTATTCAAACATATTGATTTATGAACCACCTTCTTATAAAGCATATTAAATGCTATTAATGTAAAGAAAATCAAATTGAATGTATAGTTGATACATTGATTGCACATATATAAATAAGATAAAATGGATAAACATATATTATTATATTGATTTGGATCATGGTTAACAACAAATGAGCATCTATCCCTCACATCTCAAAGAGTTTATCTACACTTGGTGTTCTTAACTATGTAAGAAATAGGGAAAGAGATACAACTGATTGCCATGGATGATCTTTGACTTCACTGTAATTTCTTCCTTTAACCTCCTTCAATGTTGCTTCAAGGTTCAAGTAAAACTAAGAACTATTATATTTTCTAAGAGAACTTCTACTTTGTAAAATCTAGATTAATCTAACTTTTTGCTAAAACTCCTTTACACTACTTTTATTACACTATATATACTAGGTTAACAAAGATATTTTAGGTAAGGTGTTGGGTAGAGAAAACCAGTGAATTATCAAGTGGATTACTGACATGGTAAGCGACTGCTAGACAAATCTGCGAGATGGAACTCGTATATTGATGTCGCAGTGTTACTTCTGCTAGTTAGACATTGCAGATTCTGATGGCGGTGGAATTTTGGGCAACACCTACGAGGTGATACTCACAGATCTGTGAGCCGAATGAGTTCTACTAGTTAGACATCGTAGATTGAAGTGGAAGCTTCGTCTGAAATTGTTATGCGAGTTAAATCTGTGAGATGGAACTCGTATTTTGATGTCGCAGTTTATGATCTACTTGATGGTGGTCGCAGCTTGACGTAGCAGAAGCTTCTGAAGTCACTCTGCTAGTTGGATTTGCTAGATGGAACTCACATATTGATGTCGCAGTTGGCTCTATGAAATAACTGCTACTTTGAATTTGATGCTGAAGTCGCAGCGATTTATCAGAGTGATATGTCGCAGTCCTCTCTGGAGAACTTCTACGACTTGGATCTGTGAGATCTAACTCATAAATTTCTTCTTTTCTTCCAAAAATCCCTTCTTTTCATGTAAAAACTCCAACTTGGGACTATAATGCCCTTTGATGAGTATTTATGCCAGAAAACACTTTTACAAGCAAATAAATACTCAAAATATCCCAAAATGGTAACAAACATAAAGGACTATATGCTTAAAATATGACTACTTTTTAGAGCGATCAAAACCCCCAAACCTAAGCTTTTCTCGTCCTCGAGCAAATCATAAAATAAGAAAATTAACTACCGGTATAATGTTGTTCAAAAATTACTTCAATTAAACGAACAAAACAGGCGAAACC
Source organism: Dipteronia dyeriana (assembly GCA_032871835.1). Classification (NCBI taxonomy): domain Eukaryota; kingdom Viridiplantae; phylum Streptophyta; class Magnoliopsida; order Sapindales; family Sapindaceae; genus Dipteronia; species Dipteronia dyeriana. Next base: position 91,770,250 of record CM065299.1, on the reverse strand, counting down.
TTAAATAAAAACAATGCCAAGATTGGAGTGTGAATTAGAAACTAAACTTGTAGATATATCTGAGTGAAAAGTATCCAGAAATCATTCAAATAATTTATCTTACAAAAATGAATCCCACACTTTATGTAGCAACATCCAAGACTACTCACACGAGCATTACGAATGTAATTCGCCTTGACTCTAATCTCACCAGATTTCTCTCTATTTTTCTCTCCGAGTCCTAGGCATACTCACTTCCTAACATATGTGAATTGGAGTTTATGTAGATGGAAATCAAATATTTATCGCATACGAGTTTTTTGAAATAAAGCACATTTAAGTAAACTGATCTCATGAAGGAATTGAATGCCACGAACGTGGTAGAGCACATTAAAAACACAGATTCCCTTTATAGACATCCTAAAAGATCAATTGGATTTTTTCTTAAAAATACTTGGCCAAAGGTGATTTGTGGTGATGGTAAGGCGAATCTAATCAAGCCAAAGTGTTTATGCAACAATTTTTCCTTCAAACTTAACTCTAATTTATTCAACATTTAACATTTGTAGTAGCATTTAGGCTTTGTTATGTAATATTTTGATGTGCTAGGTCATTACCTTTATTTTGAGTAACTTTAATTTGATGACCAAAGGCTTTAAATGATACATTTTAAAACACTTAAATTTTAAGGAGCCTATATAAAGCACAATTTACAATATGCCTCAGTATACGTTGTTTCAACTAGAGTTTGAACGCTTGGGTTTACTATAAAATATGCACATATGGTGAATGTTTAGATCCATAGTTTATAGTGGTGATGTGTGTATGTGAATGGTTTTTAAGGTGAGTGTTTTGGTCATTTGATCGTGAAATTTACAGGGCCCTAATATCATAACTAGAAGTCTGTCTAACAAGGGAATAAGAATTCAACATGTTATCCACATTTAATGAATGTTCTATGGAAAACAATACAAGTGATGCAATGAGATCTTATCATTCAAAAATTTCCTTGAAAATTGTATAGGAATAGAAAAAACATACCCTCAGAAATGAACGCTAAGGAACAAAAATTCACAGGTAGCCTTCACTATTATTCCTAAACACACGAGCAATGAGCCCCTTTTGTTAAAACTTAGAAAAAGATACTATGCTTACTTTGCTCGAGTGAATCTTAGATTGATAAAAAGCTAATTTTGACTCAACAATGAAAACAAGTAAAACTTCTCACTGGTACATACGAACTCGTATTGTAGTAAACACTTGTTAACCGAAAATTCGCTCGAGGTGATGAATTTATGCTAACACCTTTTAGACCACTACCCTGGAGGTCACGGACCTGGTTATACATGCATTAAAGGTGAAAGAATGTAGTTGATGATAATATATGATGGATGTGTCAAGGAAATGGCTCTGTTTATTAATGCAAACGAATAAAGTGTAACATATATAAGTCACTGAACACTCTTCATCTCTCATGGGTACAATGGGAGTGGCAGCTTCATGCCTGTTGATAAATAGATAAAAAAGGTGGTTGTGTTCTCCTTAGAGAATTTAGGCGATAATGGAGTTTTTCCTTTGATGGCGGATTCTAACTCTTGATTAGTGCATATTCTTTCTTCGTGCTATTATTGGCGTATATATACACGGTTCAATTAGGTTACACTTGTTATTTCCCCGCCGTGAATCTCATAATCAAATCCACCCTTATCGAGCGGGATATTCTATTTAAATGCCATAGACTTTGGCTCATAACGGATTCGAGAATATCTTGGAGGGAGATAAGATTGTTTCCTTTTTGAACTCAGTGACTTGATTTGCATGAATGTAGATATTTAATGCACGTTGGAGTGTAACTCTGATCCTTTATGTTGCCCTGGTGAGGTGCTCATGGAGGTCATGGATATGGCGTTTGTTACTTCGAATGGTGAGGTATATTTTGGTACCGATCATGACACCAGGAGCATTAACCGATTTTTCCAGGTCCTTATCGAAGCTTGACATGGCTGCATCGGTGCTTTCCACTGGTAATGGAGCTCTGCGAGCTTTCTCCTGCCTGCTAGAATGGATTTGGCTCATCCCTTGGCAATGTAGAGAGATACATGAGGATGAATTCAAAGCCCTGAAGGTCTCTTTGCACAAGTGGAGATAGTAGCATATTTTTGGGGAAGACGTGTGATATCTAGTCTTTGGGAAGCTTAGGTTTTCCCATGTCGACCTTACTTTAGGCTTCTATTTTAATGTAGAGAGCTTGATTTGACCACATTGAGCCTTACTCGGTAACCCTCGATGCTTGTGAGATGTTCCAAGGGTGTGGGTGACCTCACCTTGCTTCTGTGAGGTCGTATGGCGACTTGACCCCGTGGTCCTTAGAGTATCCTACTGATAGCCAAGTGCTTAGTCGGCCCTATTGAAGATTTATGATCTCTTAAGAATTTCGCAGGTGTCTTTGTTCTTGCTAAAAAGGTAGGATTTATACCTTGGTGAGGTGGTAGGCTGTTGTCGGGGTGCTTAGGTACCAAATAGGTGTTCTATGTAGGTACATGGAATTCATCTTACTTATTCGGCGGAGTTGAAGTACCTGAATCTCACCGGGGCTGGTACTGCGAGGTAGCCCGCTATATCTGGTACCTGTTTGGTGTCTTTTAAAACTCAAATTAGGTGGAAAAATTCCCCTTGACCCCCTAACCGAAATTGGTTATTAACAGAAATCCCCTTTGACTTGAATACCGATGATTGTTTTGGGGTTGGAGTCAGATTCCTTTCTTGGGAATTTTTTCTGTTTTTAAATTGGTTACCATAATTTGGGAGAAAATCTTCTCATTAATTGTGGTGGCCACGTGTTGGGCTAGGGAGAGGTTTCTTATTTGAAAAAAGTGACATTTTTAGTAGCACGTGGGTATCGAGGCAAATACCTCACCTCCTCGATCACACCTCGTCATCCCCTGTTTTCCCACCATGCCTATATAAGCTTGTCCAACTCTTCATTTCTCTCACGCTTATGCAAAATCTTTCTTTCAAATTTCAAAAGTTTAAACTTCACTGTTAGCCTCATTCCTCAGTTTTCTAACCTCTTCCTTTTCTCCTCAATCCTCAAACTGAGTACCCTGCCAAGACCATGTTTCATTCTAGAGGTGATAGCATCGAGAAGATAGTTGAGGGCGAGTCCCCGAGTCTTAGCGGCAAGAAACGAGCTTGGGAGGAAGATAGTGGGGATAGGGACGCCCCTCTTCTACATCCGTGCCGCCGTTCTGGTCAAAATATTTTTATAGGGCCCGGTTTCTCTAACAGGCCTGATACCCCGGTGGAGATAGTCAAAGGAAACTTGGATAAAGAATCAGACGAGATCAGAGCCACTAGAGATCAGGGCGAAGTTGTTGCTACTTCGATAGGAGGGGTATTTACCCTCCCATATGATTTCACGGTAATTCTTGATTCCCCTGCCAAGATTGACACCATCAAAATTTTAAGGGAGAGGTTCGGGATTCCTAACAGCCTCCCTATCGCGGTACCTCACAGAAACTATGATGTCTACAACCGTCCTCTTGGCGTGCTGCTTATTCACACCGCTGCTTATTCACACCACAACCTTTGAGCGCGAGTCAGGCTACCTCTCCATCCTTCTCTTCATAGGGCTTTTTACGCCCTGCAGCTTGCCCCTCTCCAACTAACGCTTGGGTTCTGAAGGCACCTAGTAGACTTCCTCATGTGTGGAAGAAGTGTTGGAACTCTGTTCAATGGTAACGCAGCGAAAATCTGCTTTTAAATTTTTTTATACAGATTGTAAACGATCTGAAACCAGTGAACATAGGATCATAATTTTTTTCGGAACTCATACATATAAAAATATTACAATAATCAAATATATATGTATGTAGAGGAAATTGAAATAATTATAATCAGAAGTGGATGTTAAAAGAACCTTACCAACGTTTGGAGGCTCCTTCACTTCTTGTAATGCTCGTGATCTGTACCACTCGATCTTCCTCGTTATATCTCGAGACTGGCAGCTGTGTGTGGGCACGTCACGGTCTCAAGAACTTAAATGGAGAATGTAGAGAAAAGACGAAGAAACTATTTCTTCTTAGAGAGAACAACTTAGAACAATTCTAGTTGTTAAAAATATCTATTTTCTTTTTCTCTTTTTAGTTTCAAAGTGCACGAACACACTTCTAGAAAACTCTCATGTTTTGGTTTCTTTTCTTTAATTTATCACATGCACACATGCATGTTATCACTTTCTCTACAAAACTGATGCGTTCTTTTCTCTTTTAACACATGCACACTTGCACGCACTTATCACACAAAAACAAAATTGATGCCTTCATTTTTTTTTGTTCAACACTTCAACGAATACATATTTAATACATGTATTTAACCCACGTCAATTGCATCAAATACAAATTGAAGACATGATCAGTTTTTCTTAATGTGTGTTAATGTGTCTTTGATATTTGATATCTCTTCATACGTTTTTCAAAAAATAAATATATATCAAATATATTTTTATCCTTTTAAAAAATAAATGTTATCTTAATTTGATTTTCAAACCTTTTTAAAATATCTCATATCTTTAAAAGATAATTAAATATTTGTTTTTGAATTAAAACATTTTAAATTCAATTTTAAACATTTAATTTAATAAAATAAAATGATCATATTATCTTATTCTATTTAAAATCAAATATCAACTAACACCCTCCATTTGGTTTTTAATAATATAATTAAATAATCTTATTATTTAATATAATTAATCACCTTTATTCATTAATTAAATAATCTCAATTTTCAATTAATTCCCGAATGTATGTCATTTTCATAACACAATTAATTGGACAATCCAATTAATTAACCATGATCCTTGTTACCTCAATCGATCGGGCTAACAAGGGGACCTAATAGACCTATAGTATTTTGAACTCCAATGATCATTGGGATCATTAATTAAACTCTTTAATTAATATTCCTTGATGATCAACTCCGGTATTATTCTACTAAAAACCCGAAGCTGCACTCTCTCAACTGCAGACGCTTTTACACAGACCTATATAACTCGGCGTTCATCGATATAGCTATTACATATGGTGTGATCCTCCACAGCAGTTCATAATTAGAGTTGGGTCATAATTTTCGTTATACCCTTCTAATTACATATATCCTTTAAGTACCGTTGGTTCTCTAATGGACAATAAATTCTATCTTCTCATGGAATTAGGAGAACGTTCATATTGACCAAGCCCCGAATCAACTCTTAAGGGAACTACCATCTACTTCTCACAAGAATGAGTGGATTCCACTGTTGTGTACAAAACCTTCCCGGCCACAAGCCAAACCGCAATCCCAACATACGGAGTATATTGATCAGAAAATACATCCGACCTCACCCATGGTATATCAAAGACCACGATCTAACCTGAAGGAGTCAATAAGACACTCAGGATTAAGATCACCTGCATATATCAATCATTAGTTGATATATATAAATCTCATTAGTAAACTGATCTTGGTGTGAGATTCATATAGATCATGGCCCAGTCATATATGATCAAATCATACAAGGTGTCTCAATTCCCATATCTCATATGAATGATTCAGAATAGAATCACCGTACATTACGGAATGGACCGCAGCTATAGATTAACCACAAATAAAGTACCCAGCTTTATTCGCTATCTATGGACTCTTTAGATTGCACGTCTCTTAATGTATCCATCAGTATATGACACTCATATACGCAGTTCGAGATTACATCCGGTAATCTTGGAGGTTAAATATATGTACAAGTTATAAAATAAACAACACAACAAGAATGAATTGAACTTTTCCTTTTATTTATTTCATAAACCCATTTACAAATTACATCTTTAGGGCATAAACCCCAACAAGAAGCGGTGCGAGAAGGATGGTGTCAAAAGAGAACCAGGACTAGGCTAGCTAGGTTTCATTTTCCAGATAACCGCCAACTCCCCGTCCCCCCCCCCCCCCCCCCCCCACAAGGGGACAGTTTTACCTCCGGGTTAGGAACAGTCTGAACTTCATAGTTCCCAGAGCCACCAAGAAGGGCAACCCATGGAAGAATGAGTGGGTGGTGGTTAACGGAGATTGGGAGAGCTCGGTCTACATTACCGACACTGAATACCAGGTTCCCACTCTGTTCAGCCACAAGCCGACTTATGGGAAGATCACTCTCACTGAGTCTAGGGTGATCCTGGAAGCAATCGTCAACATGAAGTTCCCTACTTCAGATGCATACGATTCTGGTCCGGAGAACCAATATATGAGGATCTCTGCTGCTTCTCCAGGTACATTGGGCTTCTTTACCCTTGTCGGTTTGACCTTTTGCTTTGCTAGATGGGGTACACGACTCATATCCTAAACTTCTTAAGGTGTCTTAGGACACTGTTCCTTAGTGAACTCCGTGTCTGGAAGGTAAATTACCTTTCTTAGAGTTCTGTATCAAAAATCGTACAAGAATCTTCTCGATATATGATGCCTGAGACAGTGCTATGAGTTTATTCTTTCGATCCCTTATAAGTTGGATCCCAAGAACATAACTCGTTTCTCCCAAATCTTTCATTTGGAATTGGCTAGCCAGCCAACCCATTACATCAGAAAACACTCCCACATCATTCTCAATGAGTAGGATATCATCTACGTACAGGACCAAGAAAACTACTTTCTTGACAATAATCCGCTTGTAGACACAAGGCTCATCGACGTTCTGGTCAAAGCTATAGGTTTTGATCACATCATCAAACCTGATGTTCCAAGATCTAGATGCTTGCTTAAGTCCATAGATGGACCTTTGCAGCTTGCCTTTGCCTATAGTGCACGTATAAACAAGTACCAAAGGTACCAACTCTGACTGCCACCTCTAGGGTAGTGGTCTTGAGGGTGTTAGCTGAAATTCCTCACCCGAGTGAATTTTCGGTTAACACTTTTTAGTGCCATCTGTGGGAAATTCCATAAGTTTTTCATACAAGGTTTACGTGTTTGGTTGTTTTATAGGAATTATGACGTTTCGATCATCCCAAGATCAGCCTGAGGCATTAGGAAGGGAAAGAAATCGAAGAACCCGAATCCTACTCCAGTACCAGTCAATACTGCTCAAGCTCCAGCTTCCGCTCCCACAGTGATAAACCAAGCCATCTTAGACCAGCAAGCAACGACTTTCACGAAAAGTGTCCGCCTGCGACTGGTTGCAGAGGGAATCACCTCTCAACAGATAGGATCTAGCACTCGTGAGGATCCCAACAGATCGGGAGCCAGGACGATTGTTTTTGACAAGTTGGGACGACCACCAGTGGTACCGGTCCAGACAGATTAGGGCCTCTACCCTCAATCCGAGATCTGTTAGAGGCCATGCCCTAGATCCATACAAGCCGACCGGTTACAAGCCCTGCCAAATGCAATCAGCAGCTGATAAACTCCAAGGAGGCTTAGCCACCTAGCGCAAATAGAGAACACCGATAGGGTACCTCAAGCCAACGCAGGGGGCAGTAGAAGGAACGATCGGGAAAACCCTCTTCAAAAGGACAACCGGGGTGACGATCATATATCATCGGAAGGATTAGGCAGGGAGAGCTCTGAGGTTGAGTCCAAGAACACCAGATGGGACTTTTCATTAAGAATGATGCCCTGGCTAATTTTCATAGGAACCTCTGGGCTGGCAAGTTGTTTCGATCTTTCGCCAAGCATCCTCTAGAGACCTGCTAAGAAGCCTATGATCAGGCTCTCAAGTAAGTCGAGATCGATGAGCAACTTAAGGTTAAAACCATGCACGATAATATGAGAGCAGCTAAGCACTAGAAGAAGGAGGTGTCTAGACCTGCGCTAGCTCAGAAAGCATATATTAGACCTCCCAACTGGTCTACCTACCGCTCTCAACCTTTCCAACCTCAGCAAAAGCGGTATCCAGCGAACCAAACCCCTCCGAGAGTTACCCCTCCTCCAAAAGTGGTGGCCCCTATGACTCAGGATGAGAGAGGTTATTACAATTATACCCCTCTAAATGCCTCTCGTAAGACAATCTACCTTACCATTCAGGATAAGAGGCTGCTCTGAAAGTCGTCACCCATGAAAGCTCCGACAGACACAAGAAATGATATACGCATTGCGACTTCCACGAGGACGTAGGACACAACACATCAGAGTGTTATAGCCCATGAAACCAGATCAAAGCTTTGGCAAGGGGAGGTTGCATGGTAGAGTTCTTACAGTAGGTCAGAGATAGTATCCAGACTGGGAATGAGGTCCTAGAAGAAATCTAAGAGGATGAAGAGAAAGGAAGAGGTGAGCAAAAGGATTTGATGAACAAATCCAAGTCATTCACACCATCAGCGAAGGACCTACCTTGGCTGGGACATCCAACAATGCTAGAAAGAACCACGTAAGGAAAATTCCCTATATTGATGAAGACAGAGGTGTTTTCAAGGTAAACCAGAGCTCGGTTAGCCCATCTCAATCAGCCCAGATCATCTTCATCGAGGCAGACGTCTACAACACTGTACAACCACACGATGACTCTATGTTGATCAGAGTGCAGATTGCCAACTGCGTGGTCCACCGGGTGCTCGTCGACACTGGCGACAATATAGATATTCTCTTTTGAGACACCCTAAAGAAGCTCAACTTGAAGTAGTGGTGCTACAACAGCTGCACGACACCGCTGTACGGCTTCACTTGGGACTCAATAATACTAGTAGGGTCGAAGATCCTTCCAGTGATCATAGGAAATGTACATCTACAGTAGAATATCATGATGGATTTCATCATGGTCGATACCCCTTCAACCTACAACGCCATATTAGAGAGGCCATTCCTATCAGCTCTCAAAGGAGTATTGTCCACCTACCACAATGTCCTAAAGTTTCCAGTTGGGAATAAGGTAGGCGAGGTGCGTGGAGACCAGCAAGCTGCCAGAAAATGTTATGCAGTGTCTACCAATCCAACAGTGTTGGCAAAGCAGTTGGCACAAGTAGCAACAATCTAAGATCAGGGAGCACCCGGGATGAACTCGGAGGAGTCAGAGCCCGCTGATCTTCTAGATAATGATCTTCTGATAATGGAAGAGGTAGAGCAAAGCAGAGAATGGGCTTGTGGACACCTTGTGGATGAGTTAGAGGAAGTACCAGTCAGAGATGGTGACCTCTCCAAGGTAGTCAAGGTCGAAGCCACCCTAGTGCCAAGAGTGAATGAGGGTTGATCGAACATCTTTGAGAGTTTAACGACATCTTCTCTTAGAGCCATAACGAGATGTCTGGGGTCCCAATATCGTTGGCAGCTCTTCATCTAGCGGTAGATTTTACCTTTAAACCCATCAAATAGAAAAGATGTCACTTTAATGCTTAGAGAAACGCTGCGGTGCAAGAAGAAGTTAACAAATTGGTCAAAGCTAGTTTCATCAGAGAAGCCTAGTACCCCGAGTGGATTACCAACGAAGTCATGGCCACTAAGGCAAATTGGAAGTGGAACATGTGCATCGATTACAGTGACCTTAAATGGGCATGTCTAAAAGATAGCTCTTCTCTGTCAAAGATCGACCAGCTGATGGACTTCACTACTGGGAATAAGTTTCTAAGCTTCATGGACACATTCTCGAGGTACAATCAGATTATGATGCACCCCTCCGACCAAGATAAGACCAGTTTCATTACATGTCAAGGTCTGTATTACTATAAAGTAATGTCATTTGTCCTCAAGAACGTAAGAGCTACCTATCAGTGGTTGGTCAACCGGCTATTCAAGCCAGAAAAAGGAAAGACAATGAAGGTGTACATAGATGATATGATCACCAAATCCCAGGAAGCAAAGGAACACCGAGATCGCTTTCGTAAAACTGTCTAGATAGTAAAGGAGAGGTAAATATGGCTAAACCTAGTCAAGTGTGCCTTCAGGGTAACAATAGGGAAATTCATGGGTTTCATGGTAAACAAGAGGGGAATAGAAGCAAACCTGGAAAAGATTCGAGCTATCCTAGATCTGGATTCCCCAACCACTTTTAAGAAAGTTCAAATGTTAGCAGGGAGTATAGCAGCGCTTAACCGGTTCATTTCGCACTCCAATGAAAAATGTCTCCTCTTCTTCAAGAAGACTTAAAGAGTTACCTCGTTATCCTGCCATTATTAGTTAATCCTGTTCCGGGAGAGTAGTTGTAGATCTACTTGGCCGTGTCAAAAACAGCTGTAAACGGGGTCTTAGTCAAAGAGTGTGAGGATGGAGTCAAACGACCTGTGTACTACGTCAGTCACACACTGTCCAAGCCCTAGAGGAACTTTCTCCTCATTGAGAAGCTCATCTTCACCCTGGTTACCTCGGCAAGGAATCTTTGCCCCTAGTTTAAAGCCCATTCAATAGCAGTTGTGACAGATCAACCTCTCCGCCCATTTCTACAGAAGCCGGACATATCTAGAAGGCTAGTTTTGTAGGCCCTAGAGCTCACCCAGTTTGATCTGAGATACAAGCCTGTGATAGAATTCGCAGCCCTTTGAAGTGAAGAGACCCCAGTAGCATTGAATCTGACTCCTGGGAAGCTTCTAAAAAGCAACGATTGGTAAAAAGTTGTAATGTTTGGGTCCTTTGGAGACGGTATAGTCCTGACTGACCTTGAATGGACAAAATTCTGACACTGTTTTAGGTTTTAGTTCAAGAAAACCAATAATAAGGCAGAGTATGAAGCCCTTCTAGTAAGGATGAAGGTCACCATCAAGCTTGAGGCCAAATACTTTCATGTCAAGAGCGACTTGTTACTCACTGTCAACCAAGTTACTAGGTTCTACCAAGCCAAGGGCGATAATATAGCCGCCTATCCAAAACAGGTCTAGCAGCTCAGAGAGAGGTTCAAGGGATTCAAGTGTGAAGAAAATACGCATAGCGGAATGCATGAAAAATCAAAAGTTAGGGTTTCGGTATAAATAAAAAAATTACCCTTTTAATAACAAGAACCTTAATCCTAGATTAATTGACATATAAAAAAGTATCGTACCTTTTTCTCATGATGATTGAACAAGTGCCGAATTGAATCCGTAAAATCTTCCAATTCAATTACGAACGTGAATCACCTAGGAGTGTGGGCTCTCTTTCTTTAATTGTATACCTGAAGATGGAAACAAACAAAATCTCTTTCTTTGTTAGTTACAATTATCCTCTAAAAGAAAATCCAAGAACGTCTGGTCACTTGTGAATTATCAATCTACTCGATTGAAAGTCGCGTGAACCCGGTTTGATTTTGTACATAAAATCCTTTTGATGTAAAGGATACTAGTGTACTATCAAAAATAAAAACGTTCCCCTTTTTTTTCTTCTTTGCCAAATTCACACCCTGTATCTTAGAGTTGATTGAATTTTATCTAGAGTAAAATACTAAATTTTTCTCTCTCAAAATTCTCTCTTATAAAATACTTAGGTTGGCCGAAATTTTCACTCTAAGAATCAATGGGCTAGCCGAATTCATCAAGGGGATATATATATAGGATCACAAATCCTCTCATAAGAAGGATTTACTTGGTTGGCAAGAATCTTTTCCTTAGGTGGATTTACTTGGTTGTTAAGAATCCTTTTCAAAAGAAGAATTCTACTTTACACCAAGACTCCTAATCCAACTCATTAGAGTATTTGTAACCATATTAAAGATTTCCTAATTTTACTAGATAAAATAAATAATTTTTATTATTTATCTACTTATCAAATATAATCTTTAATATTAATTATACTACCAACAATAGTATAATATTAGGAGACCTTCTCCTACTAGAAAAACAATTTTGACTTTTAATTAAACAATTAATTAATTACCAAATTAATTAATTTCTATTTAATTAAATAATAAAATAAAAAACAATATATTAAGCTATTTTATATAGCACTGCCGCACAACACATATACATGGGCCAATGTATTTTATTTCTTATTTTATTAAATCTATTTGACCTTAATAAAAAGTCCACATGTGAACTAGACCTATTCTTACAAAAAGAAACAAGTCCACATGCCTCAATACAATTCTAGATGGACCTCTAAATTGGTTCGGTAGAATATATCAAGTGATCCATGCAAGTTCGTGTGGATTATGGATCTTAGCGGGCTATCTAAATTTAAGCTCCAATAGACACAACCCAATCACAATCAACAAATGATTCACTTAAGTCCAATCTATTAATTTTAGTTCATTCCACTAAATAACTAAAATTGAACTCTTAAATAAAGATAGAATAAGTTAATATTTCTCATTCATACCCTAGACAACCTTATTGGAGAAAGTGTATCCTCGTGAAGAATATCAGTAATCGCCAAGAGCTCATAGACCGCCTATAGCTCTCCAAGTTACCATATTTACTCATATGACCATATTTTGAACTTGGATATTTTGAATTGTCAAGAAGCCATGTTTCAATAAACACTATTGAAAATTTAGCATTAAGATTTAATATCCAATACCTCAAAACATCCATATGATGATATTCTACTCTTATTTTATAAATGGAGCCACGATGTCCATATCTATAAAAGAAGTCCTCTATCGATTAACAAATGAATACTATCAAACTATCGAGGATAGACTATGCTATATAATCTTACTCATTGATAGCTCAAATGATAACACTTGCAACCATAAGTCCATCATTTATCTCAGGATTGAGATAAACTCTCCGATTGTCGTCAAATGAAAACTTTTATCCATTGATGGTTCTAGATAAAGTATTTCATTATGATCCATTTCAATACACCCAGTGCACTAGATTCTTTTGCCCAAAGACACCACACTTTGATGATTTTTAGACTCATCATAACACATTTGATCCCACTCAAATGCTAGCAAAAGAATCTACAACTTTAACAAGATAAGGGTGCCCAACCTTTATCTTAAGTTGTGAATATTATTCAAGACTAACTAAAGAATTGTGTCTACCTCATACATATCTAGATGTATGAACAATTCTTCTTTTCTCACAGTCTTTTGACCTTATGATTATTTACTTTTGACAAGTATAGTAATTAAACTATAAATGCTATAAGATTTGTTAAACTAGAAATCACTTTATTAATATGAAAAGATTGTCAAATACATTATTATACTCTTGCTATCGAGCATAATCCCAACAATCTCCCACTTGCTCTATAGCAAATGTGTCATATCTCTCATCCCCATGTTCTCTAGATGCCCATTAAAACTCTTTTGTTGAAGAGTCTTTGTAAAGGGAACTGTTAGATTACTTGTTGAAGCGATCTTGGTAATAGTCATGTCACCCCTATGCACAATTTCTCTCAAAAGGTGATACTTTATTTCAATGTGTTTCTCTCTCTTATGACTTTTTGGTTCTCTCAAATTAGCCACAACTCCATTATTTTCACAATAGATAGTGATCTGCTTATTGGCATCAGGAACCACTTCCAAGTCAATTAAGAATTGGCGGAGCCAGACAGCCTCGCATACGGCAACATACTCAGCTTTCATGGTGGAATCGGCAATACAATATTGCTTGATACTCCTCCATATGACTGTCCCTCCTCCAATAGTAAACACAGATCTTGATGTTAATCTTCTAAAGTCAGAATCTGACTGAAAATCAGAATCTGTATACCCAACGAGAATTAAATTCCCTCCAGAGTATACAAGAATATAATCTCTCATGCTCCTAAGATACTTTAAAATATGTTTGACTGCCGTTGAGTGATTAGGATCATGCTTCGATTGAAACCTGCTAACTGTGCCCACAACGAAACAAATATTTGGTCTAGTACAGAGCATTGCATACATGAGACTTCCAATTACCACCCTACTCATGAATTGCTCTTCATGCTCTTTCTTAGGAACTTATTCCTTAGAAATTTTGATTCCATGTCTGAAAGGTAACATACCTTTCTTGGAATCTTGCATGGAAAACCTAGACAAGATTTTCTATGATGGAGCTTGGGATAATGCAATCGTTCTATTCTTTCTAACCCTTATGACTTGGATACCAAGAATATAACTTGCTTCTCCTAATTCCTTCATATTAAATTATTTTGCTAACCATTCTTTTATTGACATCAATACACCTACAACGTTTTCGATGAGTAGTATATCATCAACGTAAAGAACTAGGAAAACCAACTTGTCGCCTTTAATCCTTTTGTATACAAAAGGTTCTTCAAGGTTTTGAATAAATCCAAAACTTTTCACGGCTTGATCGAACCTTATGTTCCAGGATCTTGATGCTTGCTTCAATCCATATATGGATCTTTGCAACTTGCATACCCTTTCCTCTTGGCCTTTTTCAATGAATCCTTCTGGTTGCATCATGTAGATGCTTTCGTCAAGACTTCCATTAAGGAAAGCTGTCTTGATATCCATTTGCCAAATCTCTAGAACTAGAGATGCCACAATGGATAAGAGTATCCTAATGGATTTAAGCATAGCCTCAGGAGAGAAGGTTTCTTCATAATCGATATCTTTCTTCTGTGTATAACCTTTAGCTACTAATCTAGCTTTAAAGGTTTCCACCTTTCCATCAATTCCTCTTTTTCTCTTGTATACCCACTTGCACCCGATGGGTTTTATCCCTTTAGGTAAGTCTACAAGAGACAAGACTTTGTTTTTGAACATAGATTCAATTTCGGATTGCATTGCCTTTTGCCAATGGCGACAATCAACGTCTTCCATTACTTCCTTGTACGTATAAGGATCATCGTCGTCAGAAAGATTCTCTACAGATTCTCCTAGACTGATGTATCTCTCGAGTTATCTACTAACCCTTCCACTACGACGAGGTATGGTAGATTGTTGATCTTGTGTTGGTATGGAACTTACAATTGGGCTTGGTTGAGAAACCTCTTGTGGAATTGTATCTCCTAAAAACTCATTCAGGACAATTCTACTTTTAGGCACAAAATTATTCATATAGTCCTCGTCCAGAAATTTAGCATTTTTCGAAACAAATACTTTAAGATCTGAAGGACTATAAAAATAATATCCTTTTGTTCTTTTTGGATACCCTACAAATATGCATGTTTCTGAACGGGACTCCATCTTTTCTGTCTTACCTTTTAACACGTGCACATGACACCCAAATATCCTTAAGTGTTGTAAACTAAGCTTTCGCCCGGTCCACAACTCATGCGGTGTTTTAGGAACAGACTTAGATGGTACATCTTTTAGAATGTACATTGCGGTTTGTAAAGCATATCCCCAAAAAGAATTAGGGAGCATTGAATAACTCAACATATACCTAACCATGTCCAAAAAAGTTTTATTTCTCCTTTCTGTCACCTCATTTTTTTGAGGTGTGCCTGGTACAGAAAACTGATAAATTATCCCATTATCAATACGATATTGATGAAACTCACCAGATAGATATTCTCCACCATGATCAGACCTCAAGATTTTTATACATTTCTCAAGCTGATTTTCAATTTCAGCTTTAAATGCTTTGAACATGTCAAAAGCATCCGACTTATGTCTCATGAGATACACATAGCCAAATCTTGAGTGATCATCCATGAAAGTGATGAAGTACTCATATCCACCTCTAGCTGTAATGCTCATAGGTCCACACACATCAGTGTGTATCAATCCTAAACATTCGATGGCTCTTGTGCTTTTGGTCATAAACGACCTTTTGGTTATTTTACCTTCCAAACAAGATTCATAAGTTATTAGATCATCGACCTTTAAGTCACTTAGAGGTCCGTCACTTACCAATCTTTTAATCATATTAAGGTTAATATGACCTAGGCGCAAACGCCATAGGTAAGTTTTATCTTTTGATAATTTTACTCTTTTATGATTAGGTTCCGTTGATTCCGTGTCTAACAATTGAGAGATATTTTTATGCAAGTAGAATAAACCGTTTTCCAATGTACATTTACAAACAAATTTGTTATTCTTACTAATAAAAAAACCTTTATTAAAAGCAACCAATATCCAAATTTATTTAGACAAGATACCGAAATTAAATTCCTCTTGAATTGTGGTACATAATAAACGTTTATTAAAACTAAATGCCTAAAAGAATCTAAATTGATTCTAATATCTCCCACTACACTAGTAGGCACCAACGCTTCATTACCTAAATGCAAGTTGGATTCATTCTTATTCAGTCTATTCCTTTGACCCTTTTCACCACAAAGGAAACATTTCCTTTCGATCTTGGTTACTTTCTTGGTCTCCATCAAATAAGGCCCAAGTTGCTTTCTCTTATGTTGTTTCTTGACCTTCTAACGGGTCTTAACATTAGCAACTTTACCAACCATATGAATCTCTTGACCCTTGCCTTTCACAAAGATCTTCTCAATGCTTTGATCATCTTGCATCAGGCCTTGCAAGACGTTTCCTTATTGTTCAAGGTGTAGTCCAACTTGAACTGATCAAAGGAATCTGATAGTGAGTTGACAATCATGTCAATTTTCGTCTCACCATCTATCTCAGCACCATTCAGCTCAGCAATGTTGAGATGTGCTATGACTTTCATCATATGATCTTTCACAGCCTGTCCAGGTTTTATCCCAAGATTCATGAAAGCAGTCATTGCCTCTCTCTTAGTCGTCCTAGACCTCATAGCAAACATCTCTTCTAGAGACATCATTATATCGGCAGCAGTCTCCATTTTTTCATGTTGCTGTTGCAGCACGTCGAAGATGGTGGCCATAATGTAACATTTAGCCATCTCATGTGAATACTCCCACTGCTGATACTCATCTCTTTGCTCTTGAGTAGATTCATTAGTAGGAGTGGTTAAGGAATAGACATAACGAATTTATGTTTTTCAGCTTGCAATAACAACCCAATTTTCTTTATCCATGTGACATAATTATCATTAGTAAAAGTATTATCTTTTAGGATATTGATTAGGGATGGGGACATGATTTATTTTAAATTAACAAAAATTATATAAGTAAATGATCATGATATGGCACTTTTAAATATTTATCTTGAATTATAAATAAAATAATTCAATCGTAAAATTCAACGGTGATCCAACACCCATAAATGTCACTCCTCCTTTGGAAGTTTGCACCATTTACTAGTTGGACTAGGTCCCACATAATTGTTGATGCCGTATATGAATTTTACCAAGCATACACGTCATTGCCAGGAAGGAGAAAATTGTCAGGTGGACGCCCAAATAGGCACTCAGGAAATATCCTACGAGGCATCATTAACGAGAAGAAAGCTCGAGTAAATAAGTAGCATGGCAAGACCTACTCGGGATCAACTAAACTACTCTGAATCAATTAAACGTACTCGGGGTTAGCAAAAATGCATCTTCTACTCGGGCTCAAACGGCGTTACTCGGGACCAGCAAGTGTTGTTCTTACTCGGGATAAATGTGAAACCGAATAAGAAACTTAGTGCTTAGTTCACACGGATTAAGTCATTGAATACACGAAGATATCCATCAGGAAGGAATCCCAAAGAGAACAGAATATTAAAGCTGGAGGAATCCCCAATCAAGAGATAACTTGATTTCGTTACAAAGACTACATTTTTATAAGGAAACAAGTCCAAATAAGACTGCACTACTAGAATCCCATTCGACTTCCATACAAGACTCCGAAACAGGAAAGAAGACAATCAACCTAAAGCAAGTAAATAATTATAATTAAATACAAAGATTCATTACTTGTACAAGGCAGATTAGTACTCTACAAACATATAAATAGACTCATAATCTCGCCAAAAAGGGAGATAGGCAATATACAGAATATAGTAGAGACATCAGTCGTACGAAAAATATTCAAAGAGAAAAAGAGAGATCGAAGGCTGTAATTATTCTTTTCATAGTTGATTTTAGCTCGGTTGATCATACAACCACCCGTGGACGTTTCTCCGATCTTCAGAGTTTTACCACGTAAAACTTGTGTCGAATTATTTCCTTTTTCTCTCCTCTTTGATTTACAGCTAAAATCCAATCCTTGTTGGCTTTTCTGATGAAATCCAAAAATCAACGTCAACAATTGACGCTAGAAGAAGGGTTGAACATCCGGTTTAATTAAAAGCCATGGGAGGAAGCAGAAGCGATTCTGGGAATGACCAAAAGTCACCTGATAACTTCCATGTTGGCAGTACATCAAGAGATTTTACAGCAAACGCGGAAGATCAACCCACACACTTGGCAGGAATCCAGCAGGTTCCCCTAACCAGCAGAGATCTGAAGCTGCATTTTCGAGAAGCATTACAGCAATTGGTGGCAGACGCAGCACGAGAAGGGGTTGATCTATTGGTCGTAGAAGCACAGACTGTTGATCTAATGACTGCGGAAGTACATGCTCTTGATCCTCCACCTGTAAGGCTTCGCTCGGTGGTAGTAGGGCCAGGAATAACTATAGAGGAAACCGGAAGGAACTCTACCTCAATCAAGCAGACTGAATGTAAGACACCTAAATAAGAACGACCACGCCAAAAGAAGGACCAGGATCAGACAGTCCGTACTAGACACTGCAAGCATGACCAGCACAGGGATCGGTCTTTACCAGAAGATAGCAAGCGACCTCATCGCAAACGTCATCACAGAGTCATACGAGAAACTTGGAATCAAAGTGAAGAGCCAGAAAGAATGACAGTTACCCAACAGTTCAACCGTCGGGGTAGCTCGGTTGGGGACAGAGATGTCATGATCCAGAGCCTAACTCAAGAAGTCGAGAACAATAGACGTCATATGGATGCATTGGTCAGACGTTATGGCTACAACGATTGATCTGACGATGACTCTGATAGTCCATTCACCAATGAAATCTTACAGACCCTTTTCCCAGAAAGGTTCAGGATGCCGCACGTGGAGCAGTTTAAGAAATTCACGGACCCAAAAGAGCACGTGAGACGTTATAAAAGTGTCATGGCCCAGTATGCCCACAGCGATCCCTTACTATGTCTCAATTTCCCACAAACTCTGGGAGACATGGGTTCAAGGTGGTTCGGGAGATTGCCCTCAGCAAGCATCAAAAATTTCAAAGAACTGAGCAGGAACTTCTCAAGAAAATTCCTGAGTAATGTTCACAGGAAAAAGTCAGTGGCTCACCTTGCTCAAATAAAACAAGGGAAAAATGAGTCACTGAAGAAATACCTAGGGAGATTCGGCCAAGTGTTATCAGAGATTGGCAGTGCAAACGATGAAGCAATAATCGCTGCAATCATCAATAACTTGCAGAATGGATGGCTATCTTTTGATTTGAGAAGAGCTCGGTTGACCAGATATGCTGACATGATGGATATGGCGGGAGGATACGCATTGGCCGAGGAAGAAGAGTTAGCTACATGAGGAAGCTATATGCATGGAGGAAAGCCCGGGCAAAACGATGCTGAATCCAAGGGGAATAATCAAAAAGGAAAATAGAAGGGAAACGGCAAGGAGAAAAGCAAAGACAGGGGTAACGGGCGTAATGCAGAACAGTCCACCGAGAAGTACCGAGGCAGATATACCAATTACACCCCTCTTCGAAAAAAACAAGAAGAAATCCTGGCCATCCTGGAAGAGAAGAACATGGTACAAGAACCACGGTGACAGTCTCAATTTACCCGGAAAGATACAACCAAGTATTGCAGATTTCACAAGGAAACTGGTCACGAGACTTCAAAGTGTTTCCAGCTCAGAGATTACATAGAGACTCTTATTCACGAAGGGCACTTGCGGGATGTAATCTTGAAAAAAGATGAGATATCATAAACTAAGAAAGAGGTTAAGGCTGATCTCAACCCTGGTTGAAATCAAAGAACCAGCACCGAAGCCAATCAAATAATACATACAATATTTGGGGGACCATCTACTGGGAAAAGCAACCGAGAACGAACTCAGGAAATCAGAGAAGCGATAGAAGCAAGAAATAACTTTGATGTGAACTCTGTTGAACCAAACCCGAAAAGAATAAAGGAAGGATGGGACCCGATAATATTCACCGAGGCAGATTCCCATGGCGTCATGTTCGGCCCAATGACCCATTAGTCATAAGTGCCCGAGTTGGTCACCGGGAGGTCAGAAGAATCCTGATTGATAATGGGAGTTCGGCGGACATCCTTAATGTAGCCGTCTACGATCAACTCAGGTTAGACCGAAAAGATCTACAACCCTTCCATACTCCATTCAGAGGATTTGGTGGGATTGAGGTAAGGTCACTCGGGACGGTTAAACTACCCGTAAAAATTGAAACGACACCATGCCAAAGAACTTTCCTACTCGACTTCGTGGTGGTAGATTTAGACAATTTGCAGTATAATGCATTATTGGGTCGGCCATTCCTGAATAAAACTAAAGCCGTGACAGCCACTTATGCATTAATGATCAAGTTCCTGATATAACAGGGGGTCGGGGTAGTCAAGGGATCCCAGGAGATGGCCCGAAGAGCAAACTTGTCAGTGTACAAAGACAAAAACGATGTTGAACAGGTGTGCACCATAACACAGCCAAGTCAGCCCAGAGAATTTTTATCATTTGAATTTGATCCGAGGGAAGAGTCGAATGAAACTAAAACAGAACCAGTTGAAGAAGTGATATTAAAAGAAGGAGAACCAGATAAGGTGGTCAAAATCGGGGCTAACCTGGGAGAAAAAGTCAAACAAGACCTCACCAATCTGCTTAAAGAATACAAAGACATATTCACCTGGAGTCACGAAGATATGATCGGGATAGATGCCTGAATAATGTCCCACCATCTCGCAGTAGACCCGAACGTGAAACCAGTGATACAAAAGAGAAGATCGTTCAATCCCGAAAGGAGTCGGACTATCAAACAAGAGGTAGGAAAGCAACTTGCTACAGGATCAATTAGAGAGGTTAACTACCCTCAATGGGTAGCCAATGTAGTTCTCGTCCAAAAGAAAAACAGGCAATAGAGAATGTGCGTAGATTTTACGGATCTGAACAAGACATGCCCGAAAGACAGCATCCCACTTCCAAGGATAGACCAGCTAGTGGACTCCACAGCAGGCCATGAATTGCTCAACTTCGTGGACGCCTACTCGGGATACAACTAGATCAGGATGAACAAGGCCGGCGAAGAAAAGACAGCCTTCACAACAGATCAGGGTTTATACTGTTATACAGTAATGCCTTTTGGTTTGAAAAATGCCGGTGCTACATATCAAAGGCTGGTCAACAAAATCTTCACTCGGCAAATAGGAAGAAACATGGAAGTGTACATTGATGACATGCTGATTAAAAGCGTCTCGGCTGATAAGCATGCCCTGGACCTCCGAGAAACATTTGATGTCCTAAGGAGATACCATATGAAGCTGAACCCGAACAAATGTTTATTCGGCGTCCATTTAGAGAGATTCATGGGATTTCAAGTTCACCAAAGAGGAATCAAAGTTAATCCCGAGAAAATCCAGGCCCTGCAGAAAATGACCTCACTAAAAACATTAAAAGAAGTACAGCGCCTGACAGGGTGTTTAGCTTCCTTGGGAAGATTCATCTCAAAAGCTACTGACAAGTGCGCACCTTTCTTCAAAATAATCAAAAAAGGGAAATGACTCGAATGGAATGAAGAGTACGAACAGGCATTCTTAAAAATAAAAGAGTACCTGGGACAGGCCCCAATTCTCTCAAAACCACAAACAGGGGAAGTACTTCAGCTGTATCTGTCAATAACCGAGCTTGCAGCAAGCTCGGTCTTAGTGCGAACAGAAGATGGAGTGCAGAAACCAGTATATTATACTAGCAAGGCACTCCTACCGGCTGAAACAAGGTACTCACGGGCAGAGAAAATGTCTTTAGCATTGGTTTCAGCAATAAAAAAGCTAAGACCGTGTTTCCAGACCCATACAATCCAGGTTCTCACCGACTGCCCATTAAGACAAATTTTCCAAAAACCAGAAATTTTAGGAAGATTGACCAAATGGGCAATTGAGCTAAGTGAATTCGACATTCATTATGTCCCCAGAACATCCCTCAAAGGACAGGCCGTGACAGACTTCATAGCCAAGTTCACAGAGCCAAACCTAGAAGCAAAAATAATGCTGGGTAAAGATTTCCCATGGAAATTGTATGTTGATGGTTCTTCAAATACTCATGGCAGCGGGGCAGGGATCGTAGTATGTACTCTAGAAGGAGATGATGTTGAATGTGCCATGAGATTTGATTTTAAAGCAACTAATAATCAAGCCGAGTATGAGGCACTATTAGCTGGACTCAGAGTCTGCATAGCTCTCGGGACAGATGAAGTTGAGATATTCAGCGATTCACAGGTAGTTGTCAACCAGGTCATGGACGAGTACCAGGCCAAAGATGAAGGTATGATAGCCTACCGTGACATCACGAAACAGCTCCTCTAAAAATTTAAAGGATACAAGATCGCTCAGATCCCCAAGGAGGAAAATGAAAGGCAGACATATTGTCTAAACTAGCGTCAGCAACAACCACAATCAGACCGAAGACCATTCCGGTCGCACATCTCCTTAAACCAAGTACAGCTGAACCGAAGCACCTAGAAATTTTAGAAATTCGAACATCGCAAGACGGTTTGGATGATTCAGTTGAGAAAGTTCCTGAAAGAAGGCGTGCTCCCAGAAGATCCCGTACTAGCAAAGCATATCAGGTATTGATTAGCAAGGTACACCATGATCAGAGGAGAATTATACAGAAGAGGGTTTTTCCGAGCTCTCCAGAGATGTGTACCAGAAGAAGATGCACATCGAATACTTCAGGAGATCCACGGAGGAGTTTACGGAAACCACACTGGGGGTAGAAGTTTAGCACACAAGGTGCTCAGGCAAGCCTATTATTGGCCTATACTTTTCTCAGATGCACACCAATGGTCGGAAAGTTGCAATACTTGTCAAAGAATCGCCAATGATATCCGGCAGCCTCCAGAAAAACTCAGAAACCTCACAGCCCCATGGTCATTCGCCATGTGGGGTTTAGACCTGGTTGGCCCAATGCCAGCTGGAACAGGGGGTGGAGCAACACACGCCATAGTAACTGTTGATTATTTCACAAAGTGGGCAAAAGCTGAAGCACTAGTGCATATCACAGAAGCAAACACCACAAATTTTGTTAAAAAAAATATACTTTATAGGTTTGGAGTTCCAGACACAATAATCACAGACAACGGCACCCAATTTGATAGCCTAAATTTCAGACAGTTGTGCAAGGAATATCAGATTGCCAATTACTATGTCACACCTGCCCACCCTCAAACCAATGGCCAGGTAGAAGCGGTAAATAAAATCATCAAGCACACTATCAAGGCAAAGTTGGATGACAAAAAAGGTAGCTGGGTTGAAAAGCTACCCGAAGTACTATGGGCATACCGGACGATAGCAAGGACTTTAACAGGAGAGACTCCTTACACTTTAGCATTCGGAACAGAAGCTGTTATCCCCATAGAAACATCGTATGCGTCACCTCGGGTCAGGCTATATGATGAAGAACAGAATGTTGATATGCTATTATAAAGTCTGGATGAACTAGAAGAAAAAAGGGAGAAGTCCCAAATAAGAAATATGGCATATCAGCAAAGAGTAGCTCGCCACTACAACTCTCATGTTCGGATCAGAAAATTCCAGCTAGGAGACCTGGTGTTCAGAGGGTGTCTTTAAACACAAAAAATAAAGTTACAGGTTCCCTGGCTGATAAATGGGAAGGTCCATACAAGATCGAGGGAGTAGCTGGCCATAGAGCTTATTGGATTGCTTGACCCAATGGAGGAGTTTTACCCCGACCATGCAATGCCCAATATCTGAAGATTTTCTATCCTTAAATTATTTTTCTTTTTGTTCTTTTTGTTAGTTATGAAAATATTAGTTAGGATAAATATTAGTTGTGGAATTTAAATCATTGTTGATTTTTTACAGTAATAAATAAAATTACTCGGAATTTTTGAAAGAAAAAACATCGAGCTCGGGATTTAAAAAGGAAAGCATATGATAATAAGAACATATGGAAGAAGCGCATGATAATAAGAACATGTAAATAGAATTCTCGGGACCATCAAATCCAGAATGGGCGGAGAAGCCTGTAGGAGCATGTCAGCCGAGCATGGTCAAAATGACCTTAGCAAAAAGGCAAACCCCGATGCACCAGACTCTAGAAAAATGCTCGGGACGCTATCGGGAGAAATTCCGGTGAAATGCATAGCTGTGTTGAGCAATTTAAAAAAAAAAACTCAATCATTCGGCAAACCCTTGCGCATAAAAACTAGGGAGACGTCCTTGGTATTGCATAAGGACTAGAACATATGATCATGGTGAGC
Source organism: Dipteronia dyeriana (assembly GCA_032871835.1). Taxonomy (NCBI): domain Eukaryota; kingdom Viridiplantae; phylum Streptophyta; class Magnoliopsida; order Sapindales; family Sapindaceae; genus Dipteronia; species Dipteronia dyeriana. The sequence goes on along the minus strand of CM065299.1, from coordinate 91,746,112 downwards.
CTTGATGTAATGTTTGGGTAGCAACCGGGTATGAAACACAAGTGTAAACTTGCCTATTTTAAGATGACTCAGTTAATAATAAAGAGCCAGTTTAATAAGATACTTGGCAATTAAAGTCATTCGGGTAACAACCGATTTATTAAGATACTCGGTTAAGTTACCCGAAAATCGAAGAAGCCAGTTTAATAAGATACTTGGCAATTAAAATCATTCGGGTAACAACCGGTTTAATAAGATACTCGATTAAGTTACCGGAACATCTAAGAAGCCAGTTTAATAAGATACTTGGCAATTAAAGTCATTCGGGTAACAACCTGTTTAATAAGATACTTGGTTAAGTTACCCGAACACCGAAGAAGCCAGTTTAAAAAGATACTTGGCAATTAAAGTCATTCGGGTAACAACCGGTTTAATAAGATACTCGGTTAAGTTACCCGAACATCGAAGAAGCCAGTTTAATAAGATACTTGGCAATTAAAGTCATTCGGGTAACAACCGGTTTAATAAGATACTCGGTTAAGTTACCCGAACATCGAAAAACCCAGTTTAATAAGATACTTGGCAATTAAAGTCATTCGGGTAACAACCGGTTTAATAAGATACTCGGTTAAGTTACCCGAACATCGAAAAACCCAGTTTAATAAGATAATTGACATTTAAAGTTATTCGGGTAACAACCGGTTTATAAGATACTCGGTTAAATTACCCGAATATCGAAGAGCCAGTTTAATAAGAGACTTGGCATCTAAAGTTATTCGGGTAACAATCGGTTTAATAAGATACTCGGTTAAGTGACCCGAATATCAGTAACTTTAATACAGCACTCGGCAACAATCAGCAATAAATAGATCAAGACCATTCAATTCAGAATAAAATAGAATTTTATTGCTCTTAAAAGAATGGTTACAGCTCAAAGAATGGTTCTTTACAAGAGTAAAAAATAAAGAATCAAAGAATTTTCTACGGTTCTACATAATTAAGGTTGTGAGGATTTCGAGCCTTTATCAATACTCGGGTCTGGCACCATCTCGTATTCACAGAGCAGGCTTTCGTTAGACGGCCAAGCGATAGTGACGACAGTATCATCCATCCATTGGCTGTAATCCTCGCCCGGGACCTGCCCAACATCTGGTACCACACCCTCGACCGACTCTTTATTAGTGTAAAAGGTAGAGAGGGAGTGTTCGGACGGAATCTCCAAGTGTATGGGATGGGGCTCTTTGCCTTGGCTACAGCAGTAAGCTTTCTATTCCTTCATCTGAGTCCGAATGGACTCCAAGGACCGGTATACGTGATGTTTGATTGACAGCTCCCAATTGGCTCGGGCCTTCTCAGTCGCCCTATTCTTAACTTTAAAGAACTCATCAGCCGAAACTAGTCCGTGTTGAAACTCCCAAAGGAGTAGGGCATCATAAGCAGGGGATCTTTTAAAGTGATCCATCCCTTGTACTTTAAGTTCCAGCCTAGCCTCTCGGGATAAGGATGCAACTGTCAACACTTGGCACTCCAGGTCTTCAATCTTTTGCTCATACACTGACCTCGACTGCTCCGCTTCCTGCTCGGTTTTAAGCACGGATTCTTCGACAGAGGATAAGATATTTTGAAGTGATGTTGCCTTCTCTTCTGCTAAAGACGTCATCTTCTCAGCCTCAACCTGTTTCGCCAGACAGTGGTCGGCAAATATTTATACTGCCCCCCTCACTTTCCTTCAGCTGAGCCTCCATATGCCTTATTCGAACAGCTTAATGTTGCTGCATCTGAATTAGCTCAGCAAATTCGGCCACCAACTACAAAAGAATACGATTAGAAATCTGGCTGACAAGCAAAAACATTAAAGAAACCAGATAATTTACATAAGATGCACCGTTGAAGACGTCCGGTCATGGAGCCATCCCAAAACTTGCTCCAGCGGTTTTTCCCAATGAAAGCCAGACCGAAAGACATCTCCCGCAGCATATCCTGGGGGGAAGGATATGAAGGAACCCTGAGGGTTCAGCCTCTAGATTTCCAACCTCGAGGGTAGAAGAAGCCCTGTTCGGTTTTAAAGATAGGGAAGGATACGAAGGACCCCCCGAGGGTTTGGCCCCCATATTTCTAACTTCAGGGGTAAAGGAAGCCTTGTTCAGTTCTGAAGCCGCAGCATCTGCTGACGCCTCAGCGCCAACGCTCAGGGTGATCTCATCAACAACATCTTCATCGCTGGAATCAATGAATGAGACCACCCGAGGGATTTCAGTAAACGGGTCGGGGAGCTAAGTGCCTTCCGCTTCTCACCCTGAGTAAGGTGAAAGCTAAGATCAGCAACAGGATCTTCCTAGACATTGTCTCGGAAAGACTCAAAGAAGTCGGGACCTGTAGGCACTTGACTCGAGATGTAACCCCCTTCACTGGTTTCTGACCGACCAACAGGCTCCTCACCAGGACCATCACACTGTCTCTCCCTATCGTCAGGCGGTGGAATACAAGTAGGCTCACTCGGGCCGCTCGGTCAAGAGGTCTTCCCAACAGTCGGTTAAACATACCCAGGGTTTTGCTAAGCCGTAACGTCAATCGCCTCGTCAGACTCAGGCGGAGCCATGCCTTTATTGCTCTGATGAGAAGCCTTTTTCCTGCTCGCCTGAAGAATTGACTTCACCTGGCGAGCCTGAAGATCGCAGACGATATCTGTATCGTATACTACATAAGGAAAAAGAAACTGTCAGGAAACAAAGCAAAAAATTACAAGAGAACTCTAAGGTCGTAAAAAGTCACTTACATTGCCTGCGATGGCTCGAAATCTGCTCAAAAAAATCGAGCTCAATCATCTTTGACTTAATGAAAAGATAAGTCATGCTCCTCTTCTCCAACGTGAGAACTGCCACCCGATCAATTCTGGTCAGCTCGCCATCACTGTATTCAACTTTCTTCTTGTTCCATTCTTCGGGGGAACAAAAGAATCACGGGACTTTTAACATTGTTCGAACATCCCTGATCATATCGATGACGTCAAGCCCGAGACTCCCTCTTGTAAAAAACCAACTATTCTTCCATAATTTGTTGGATGTTGGGAATCCCCATACAAAACCCTTCTTCTTAGGGTCATCAAAAATGTCTACATCCCGACTTACTTTTGTCCCCTCAGGGATCCAACAGTCGGGCGGATTAGACATAAGAAAGTAGGTCCCCATCTTGCCCGACTGCCTCAGTTTAAAGAAATGTCTGATTTCATTTGGAGATGGCGGCAACAGGTTCATCCTGCTGTACATATTCCATATGCACATCAAGATTCTGTAGCTGTTCTGGGCCAGCTAAGCTGGAGGGATTCCCGCTTCAGCCAGAAACCAAGCGATAAATGACTGAATAGGAAGTGTGATGCCGTAACAAAGCATGGATCCATAAATTGCCACCATACCCTCAGGAGGATTCTATACAGCTCTATCCCACGTAGGAGCCAGAATAACCGAGTCGGGCAGGTCGAATCGAAAGCGATACTTATCTATTTCAGTAGGCCCGACCATATTCGGCTCGGTGTCGAACCCACACAGACGTTAGGCAGTAAAAAGTAAGGCAAGACGACCTAGATGCCTCTTCAACGTTCTCATTGACAGCCTGCTTTCTGATCAGAACGCTGCCCGAGTCGTGCTTGCGTACTTCACTTTTGCTCTGATGTTTACCCATTCTTCGTAAAGGCGCCCTGTGATTAGAAACGTCAGATTCAGAACGGGATGAAGAATCAGAGATGGAAATAGAAAATTCAACATCAGGATAAAGCCCTGAAATATCGACTTAGAGGTTCACCATCAGGGATTTCCCCCAGTAACCTTCAAATACAGGAAACCAATCGGAAATTTCCTTGATCTAGTTCGTCAAGAGCGACATTGAAAAGATGATGACGGGAAGATGGGCCCATCGAAACTAACCTTGAAAAGAATGTTGGTACAGAAATCTTCCACAGAGAAAATGATCCACTGTAAAATCAGAACTGGCAGGAAAAATCAGGTTTTTTCAAAAAAAAAATAGAATGAGCCAACACTCACTTAGTAAAGAATTTAAAGGAAATAGCGGCACGAAACCCTAGAACTTCGAGGCGGGAGAAAAATGATAAACTTTGACGACAGGCGGCACTCGGGGAAACGCGTGAGTCATTTTCTCATAAATGACATCGTAGAACGAAGAGGTAAAATGACACATGTCGAGAAAAGAACTAGCGTTTGACATTAAATACTGAAACGTCACCGTCAAAAGATCTCGTGTGAGGCAACAAATCGAATTTGTAAGGTCACCATTAAAACACGCCATCATGATAAGACGGTTACTCTGGCACAAATAAAAATTGAGATGATTAAAATACTCTTGCTCGAAAGGAAATTTTACTTGGAAAAAGTATTTTAAGGGGGTATTGTCATATGTGAATTTTACCAAGCATACACGTCATTGATAGGAAGGAGAAAATTTCCAGGTGGACGCCCAAAAAGGCACTCAGGAAATATCCTACGAGGCATCATTAAAGATAAGAAAGCCCGAGTAAACAAGTAGCATGGCAAGACCTACTCGGGATCAACTAAACTACTCTGAATCAATTAAACGTACTCGGGGTTAGCAAAAATAAATCTTCTACTCGGGCTCAAACGGCGTTACTTGGGACCAGCAAGTGTTGTTCTTACTCGGGATAAATGTGAAAACCGAATAAGAAACTTAGTGCTTAGTTCACACGGATTAAGTCATTAAATACACGAAAATATCCATCAGGAAGGAATCCCAAAGAGAACAGAATACTAAAGCTGGAGGAATCCCCAATCAGGAGACAACTTGATTTCGTTACAAAGACTACATTCTTATGAGGAAACAAGTCCAAATAAGACTGCACTACTAGAATCCCATTTGACTTCCATACAAGACTCTGAAACAGGAAAGAAGACAATCAACCTAAAACAAGTAAATAATTGTAATTAAATATAAAGATTCATTACTTGTACAAGGAAGATTAGGGCTCTATAAACATATAAATAGACCCATAATCTCGCCAAAAAGGGATATAGGCAATATACAGAATATAGTAGAGACAGCAGTCGTACGAAAAATATTCAAAGAGAAAAAGAGAGATCGAGGGTTGTAATTATTCTTTTCATAGTGGATTTTGGCTTGGTTGATCATACAAACACCCGTGGACGTTTCTTCGATTTTCGGAGTTTTACCACGTAAAACTTGTGTCGAATTATTTCCTTTTTCTCTCCTCTTTGATTTACAGCTAAAATCCAATCCTTGTTGGCTTTTCTGACGAAATCCAGAAATCAACGTCAACAGTTAACATAACAACCAATGTTTTCAATTTTAGCCATGCAATTTTATTAACAAGAACTCTTAGGAGGATATTATTAAAATTACATTGAGTGTGTTACCAAGTTATCGACCTTCAATATAATCCCTCACGAATATCCCTTCTTTGGGAGTAGATATCGTTGGGGCTAATTGTCTAGTCTATCATTGTAAGGAAGTATCTTGCTAAATTCTATTCATGAATACCTCTTGGGAGATTATTACACGAAACATAAAGCTCAACTAAACTTGTAGGTCGTAGGTGTTCCAAAAACACCTTCTCCCACTCAATTATTTAAGGCATGTGATTGAATTCCAAAGAATGGTTTACCAAGTTATCTAGATGCCAATTTAGATACCTAAATCATTCAATGCATGTTCATACCAAAAGAGATATATGAGTGGCACTCCTATTCTATATGACATGTTATCAAAAAAATGACACAAATTGCAATATTTACAAAAATATAATAGCTACAATTTTGGTCCATCCTAGAAAAGCAAGTAAATTACATGTCTTGGAATACAAAAAAAAACTCCTTTCTTGACGAACAAGTCTTCACGCGATCTTCGTCGTTTGGACTCCCTCGGCTACCTCCCATGGGCGTGCACACCCTTGGCCTCTATCCATGGGCGTGCGCATGCCACAACCCCATAAAGGGCTGCCATGTGCAGCCCATGCCTTCCATAGGGCTGCCGTGTGCAGCCCATGCCACAACAAAAGTGGTTGCATGCTCTTCGCACGCACGTTTGTTGCTATGGCTCGCTCGGTCCCAAATTTTTTCCGGTTGCTTCCAATTCTTCAAACCTTCGGGTCTTCGATACTTGAATGTATTACAAAAGAATTTTAAATAAAAAATACTGCAGATTTTTTATTATTATTATTACAACAACAAAATAAAAAAAATAACTTAGCAACTACCAAGAAGGAAATTATGGCGATGATAGACCACCCTTCTTGTTACAATCCCAAAACAAAACAAAACAAAAATGAAATTCTAATACCAAAATAGAGCAATAACAAACCACATATAAAACATATATATATATATATATATATATATATATCCATACATTCCAATGTAAATATATATGTGAATACCTAGACTGTCATCTCTTTCTAAAACATGCATATATACAATAAAAATAAAAATATTCACGTACACATACATCAATTAATCAAGGGTACAACCAAGTTCTAATACCAATTGTAGGGAAAATACGCACAGCGGAATGCGTGAGAAATCAAAATTTAGGGTTTCGGTATAAATAAAAAAAATTCCCTTTTAATAACAAGAACCTTAACCCTAGATTAATTTATGTATATAAAAGTATTGTACCTTTTTCTCGTGACGATTGAACAAGCACGGAATTGAATCCGCAAGATCTTCCAATCCAATCATGAATGTGAATCACCTAGGAGTGTGGGCTCCCTTTCTTTAAATTGTGTACCTGAGGATGGAAACAAACAAAATCTTTTTCTTTGTTAGTTACAATTATCCTCCAGGAGAAAATCCAAGAACGTTCGGTCACTTGTGAATTATCAATTTACTCGATGTAAAGGATAGTAGTGTACTATCAAAAACAAGAATGTTCCCCTTTTGTTTTCTTCTTGGCCGAATTCACACCCTGTATCTTAGAGTTGATTAAATTTTGTCTAGAGTAAAATACTAAATTTTTCTCTCTCAAAATTCTCTCTTGCTAAGCAAAATTCTCTCTTATAAAATACTTAGGTTGGCCTAAATTTTCACTATCAATGGGCTGGCCGAATTCATCAAGGGGATATATATAGGATCACAAATCCTCTCGTAAGAAGGATTTACTTGGTTGGCAAGAATCATTTCCTTAGGTAGATTTACTTGGTAATTAAGAATCCTTTTCAAAGAAGAATTCTACTTTACACCAAGACCCTTAATCGAACTCATTAGAGTATTTGTAACCATAATAAAGATTTCCTAATTTTACTAGATAAAAATTTATAATTCCTATTATTTATCTACTTATCAAATATAATCTTTAATATTAATTATACTACCAACAATAGTATAATATTAGGAGACCTTCTCCTACTAGAAAAACAATTTTGACTTTTAATTAAATAATTAAATAATTACCAAATTAATTAATTTCTATTTAATAAAATAATAAAATAAAAAACAATATATTAAGCTATTTTATATAGCCTTGTCACACAACACATATACACGGGTCAATGTATTATTTTTCTTATTTTATTAAATCTATTTGACCTTAATAAAAAGTCCACATGTGAACTAGACCCATTCTTACAAAAAGAAACAAGTCCACATGCCTCAATACAATTCTAGATAGACCCCTAAATTGGTCCGGTAGAATATATCAAGTGATCCATGCAAGTTCGCGTGGATTGGAGATCTTGACGGGCTATCTAAATTTAAGCTCCAATAGACACAACCAATCATAATCAACAAATGATTCACCAATATATTAATTTTAGTTCATTCCACTAAAGAACTAAAATTGAACTCTTAAATAAAGATAGAATAAGTTAATATTTCTCATTCACACCCTAAACAACCTTATTGGAGAAAGTTTATCCTCGTGAAGAATATCAGTAATCGTCAAGAGCTCATAGACCGCCTATAGCTCTCCAAGTTACCATATTTACTCATGTGACCATATTTTGAACTTGGATATTTTGACTTGTCCAGAAGCCATGTTTTAATAGACATTATTGAAAACTTAACGTTAAGATTTAATATCCAGTACCTCAAAACATCCATATGATGATATTCTACTCTCATTTTATAAATTGAGCCACGATGTCCATATCTATAAATGAAATCCTCTATCGATTAACAAATGAATACCACCAAACTATCGAAGATAGACTATGCTATATTATCGTACTCATTGATAGCTCAAATGATAACACTTGCAACCATAAGTCCATCATTTATCTCAGGCTTGAGATAGACTCTCCGATTGTCTTCAAATTAAACTTTTATCCATTAACGGTCCTAGATAAAGTATTTCATTGTGATCCAATTCAATGCACCCAGTGCACTAGATTCTTTTGCCCAAAGATACCACATTTTGATGATTTTAGACTCATCATAACACATTTGATCCCACTCAAATGCTAGCAAAAGAATCTACAACTTTAACAAGATAAAGGCGCCCAAACCTTTATCTTAAGTTGTGAGTATTATTCAAAACTAACTAAAGAATTGTGTCTACTTCATACATATCTTGATGTATGAACAATTCTTCTTTTCTCTTAGTCTTTTGACCTTATGATTATTTACTTTTGACAATTATAATAATTAAACTATAAATGCTATAAGATTTCTTAAACTAGAAATAACTTTATTAATATGAAAAGATTGTCAAATATACTATTATACTCTTGCTATCGAGCATAATTCCAACATTAAGATCGAGCAGATACCTTGACAGTAGAATCACAGAGCAGACGTCTTAGCAAAGATAGCTACGAATGGGGGTTAAGCCCTACCAAAGGGAGTGCCCCTTCTGGTGATCTCACAATCAAACATAATAACGGGTGAGGAAATCTGCTATGTTGACCGACTGCCATGTTGGTTGGACCCGATAATTGTCTTCCTCTAGGAATGGGGGCTCCTCGAAGATCTCATCCAAGTATGAAGAATCAAAAGGATCTCAATCCGATATTACCAGGCGGATGGGTACCTTTACAGGAAATAGAGATCCTATCATTTGCTTCGATGTCTACATCCAGACGATGCTAGTTAGGCATTGAAAGAGGTCCATTCTGGGGAATACGGGAACCTTATTGGTGGAGAAGCTCTGGCCTACTAGGTGCTTCGCATGGGGTATTGCTAGCTAACAATTCACCAAGATGTAAAAATGTTCGTCCGATCTTACGAGCCATGCTAGAGGACCTCGAACCTGTATCACTTTCTGCCCAACGGCTATCCTCAATCAGCTCACCTTAACCTTTCGCTATTTAGGGGGTTGACTTGATGTCTTCTTGCACATCAATGTGTACGGGTAGTGACCTGCGCATAACCAGTGCACTTGACCTTTATACTTCATCAGATTTTTGACCTTTTCCACACAAAACCGCATCTTTTATCCAATAATCCGGAATGTACCTGATCACCTGAAAACACAGATAAAGAGCCATCAGGGACGTAAAAATACCTAAAAATGAGACAGTGGTTAAGGAAATGAGGGCCAAAATATATAACAATTTTGGCACGATCAAATACCCACAAACCAAACCTTTGCTCGTCCTCGAGCAAACTTAAAACAAAACAAAGACTCAAACAAAAACGACTCGACCTATGACTCAAAATCAAATAATTCAATAAGTCGCATGTCCAACTGATGATGAGATGGGAGGATGCTTGATAAAGAGGAGTAAACATATGCAAGGCAATCTAAAACAACTCAGAGGCACTTGAGGGAAATTCGCACTACCATGAATCCCACGCCCAAGAGTGCTCTCATATCAGGAGCTACTCACTCCCACACCTT